>CM057459.1:578267500-579517500 GCA_016271365.2 Neoceratodus forsteri | reverse complement strand
AGATCTGACAGTATCCACTTCGGAGGTCGAGGAAAAAAACATTTACTCCCATTTAGATAGTACAAGGCATCCTGTATGTGTGGCATTGTATACTGATCAGGCACAGTTCTTTTGTTGAGGGTCCTGTAATCAACACACATGCAAACTGAGCCATTCTTTTTCTGCACCACAACAATTGGGGATGCGTATGAACTGCTTGACTCTTGTATGATGCCAGCCACTAACATCTCTTGTAGGTGACGTCAGACATCATCTATGTCAGCAGGAGCTAGGCGTCGAGACCTTTGTCTGAAGGGTCTCTCGTCATGCAAGAGAATGTGGTGCTCAGCACCCATGACACAACCAACATCCCATTCCTTAAGGGAGAATACTTTGGTTCTCTGAGCCAGCTTGTTACTAATCCTGGCTCTCCAGCTGTTTGGAAGAGGTGAATCCCCAAAATCAAACATGTCAGGTGATACCTCACATCCTTCAGTTCTGCACTGGGATGGGAGCACAGCAGTGTTGGCACAGCAGACCTTAGCCAGAGTGCATCCTCTAGGTACCGTGATGTTTTGGTCTGTAACATTCTGTATTCATGCCACCACTCATCTGGCGTAAGCATGAGCCCAGGCCGGAAGCATGCAGTTTAATCAGCAGTCCTTTGGGTAGTTTTCCCTTGTCTGGGGAGTCCAGCATCAAAATTTTGTTAGTGACATCTTGTCACAGCCATACTTCACCACTGATACTGCATTCTGCATTGGGAGGCAACGTGATAGTAGCAAGAGCCTTCTTCCAAACTATCCCAACAGGCTCGTCTTTGTCACTTTCCTTGGGGTGCATGTGTTTCTCGTAGGCCTTTTGGATCAGGACGTAAACATGCAGGGCTTTTCCTGTCTTTCTCTTTTGTCTTTCTTCACATAGCTGAGCCAGGTGCCCAAACATGTGTGCGTTGGTGCCAGTCAGTACAGGGATACCATCATAAAGTCCCGGTAAAAGGGCAGACCAGGGCTAGCGTCTCTACAGAATCTCCCATGCCAGCCACAGAGGATGGGAAAGAAAGCCACACTTTCAAATAGCCAAGATAAGAATACGATGTTTCACTTAACCCCCACACAAGCAGCCCATCAAGAGGTTATAAGGGGTGATCAGATAAATGCTGCTCATACCAGTCTTGGAAGATTATTGTGATTTGAGACCGCTGTCCAACACTGCTCATGCTGGAATCCAGTCTATGTGTACAGTAGTATCCATGGAAGGGCCCACCAATTTGGACCAGTCCGGAGGGACTTTAGTTGGAACCTGAACAGATGATTTAGCCACAAAAAAAATGGAATTTGGATTTCCTGAACCTCCACTGCGATCATTTCTTGCACCCCACTGCCATTGGTTTGCTCTCAGGAGCTCCCCTTGGAGTCTATTTACCACTTTCTCTAAATCCTTTTGAGACCAGCATTCTTTCTTCATATGCCCATCCTTTCCACAACTGTGACAGATTATAGGTTCTTGGGTCCGTCTTGGTGGAAACATTGCATTAGGAGCTGGTCTCCATTCACAATTAGAAGGTTAAGCAGAGTACTCATTTGGTGTTGGAGCTGGAGCACTAACAACAGAAAACTGTGCTTTGACCTCTGTCTGCGACATGGAAGGCTTAATATTTCCTTTCTTGCAGCAGTCAATTCACTTGTTTCAGTTTTCGAGTTGCCCTCAGCAGGAGATGCCTGAGCAGTGCATGCTCATAGCAGACACTCTATGACAGGGACCAGGGTCTTTGTTCGTGGGACGTGCCTTCCTAGAGGCACTCACTTTCATTTCTCTGACTTCTCTCAGCAGCTCATCTCTCAACAGCTTGGCCCATGGCGGAGCATTCTTAGCAGTCTCTGGTTCAGAAGGGCTTTTCTGTACTGAGGCAACTCGGGCTGCACCCGCACAAGAATTCCAATCTCCTTCCTTGCTTTCAGTCTCCCTGAGTTCTTTTATCAGGTCGCAATACTCAGGGGGATTATCTCTCCTATCCTGGAGCTTTAGCTGGATAATTTGCAATTTAGAATGTTTGGCATATTGTAGTATGTGATCCAATCTCACATGGTTCAATTCGCTGGCTGATACCCCACCCTTCTGGTAAGCTCTCTGTAGGGCCCTCTCCAAGCGAGTAACATACATGGACAAACACTCACCTTTTCACTGTTTGGTGCTTTTGAATTGCTACATCAAAGTCTCTCCAGATTCAGTGCTACCAAAAACACCTTCTAGTGCGGATAGGTACTTTTGAGCTGACACATCAGGGTTTGTGGACCGTAGGAACCTAATCGCTTCCAAAGCAGGACCCTTTAAACTTTCCATGATCCTTTTTTGTTTCTCTGCCTCCACACACTGCCAATCGGGTACCAAGAGGGCAACATAGTCTATCCAGGTCTCCCAATCATCCTCACCCTGGGGGGTTGGGAGAGTGCCCCGAAAACATCTTCAGCCTACGGTAAGAGTTGTGACTAACTGTGGGTGCTGGTATTGGTACATGCACAGGAGCTGGTGAAGGCACAGGTAATGGAGCTGACATGGACATCGGGGAAGGAGCATCCCCCAGGTGGCATGAACAACTTTTTAAAGTTCTCAACTGTTTTACCTTCCTCCAGTAGCAATGTGGCAGTCTTTTCCTCAAAAGTCTCTGATAAGGGTGGGAGCTTATTTCTGGAGGGATCGTCACTATCCTTAGTTATTACCCTCCAGGCAGCTGGGGACCCATCAACAGAAATAGTTTTGGACACCTTAGTACTGTCCACGGGGTTGCCACACTCCACTAATGCCATTAGAGTTTGGGCAGTCAAGTCAGCATGTCGGCCTACCACTACAGCTTTTTCCAGGCATTCAGTTTTGGAAAGTACCCCATCTATAGTGTCTTTACTAGTGCCCAGGGGTATATCTAGTAGTAACAAGGCATTGTGGGGGTCAGTCTCATGCCTCTTACACCATCCGTCCAATTGATGCACAGCCATTTCTTCAGTGGTACCCATTAAATGTTAGCTTTACTTTTCAGTTTTGACCACTAGGGAGTGCAAATCCCAGCAGTGCCTCCAAGATGTAACCCTTAGGTGGTGCTATCCTAAGGGATACTACCCCTGCCTGTGTGACTAGGAGCAGGTTCAGGGGCCTGAGCTTGTTGAATGGGTGCCTCCACCAGAAGGAATGGTTCTGGGGTAGCATAACAGCTGTTGGTATAGCCCTCTGGGATGCTATAACCCCCCACCAACCCCTCTAGTGCCCTAAACAGTATAACAGTAACACATTCACATGTACCATATGGCGGTAATGACTTGCTCACACCCCTTGCACTTACCACCAGGGCTGAATCCTTAGCAGCTGCAAATGCCCTGGAGACCACCTGTAAAATAAGACCTGTAATGCAACAGTTCAATGGCAGTACAATATCCCATCCAAGAAGGTACACAATAGCCAGGTTAAATGCAGAAAGAACAAAATCTGTCTTATTCGGGGGTATTTGAACAAGGGTGGGGCAGAAATCTAGCAGATAATTTATTAGATCTGATTAATTCAGGCTGAACATGAATGTACAGGGAGTCCCTTTGTTACAGTCACACACCCTGGGTACCCATTGTTGAGCAGACTGTCCTGAAGCATTATCCAGGGTAGGCCGGCGTTAAGCTGTTGTTGGGGCCCTTAGGAAAGGGAAAACAGTTAGCATGCACATCAACCCAGAAATTGTAATCCAGAGCCAGATGGCTCAGTCCATTGTACTAAATCCAAACAAATAAATCAGATGACACACAATGATTGCAGCTTTGTTGCGGGGAGCTACCCTGTTTAGTACTCGCGCTACCCAGACCAGGAAGCAGGACTGAAGAAATGAAGACCTCTGGATGTTGTACTGGATTGCCAGGGGAAGCAGAGCCCACATGACTCACCGTGGTGGTCACTACCTGTTTGATGGTGTTGAGCAGGGAACCAAATCTCCAAGCAGGTCTTTTGTCAGAAGAGTCTCTGTGGTGGGAGCAGCAGTCTAGGCCGAAATGGCAGGGCCCAGACCAGAGCAAGCAGTTCGGATTTAGTCTGTACGGTAGCTGGAGCAGCTTCCAGCTAGCATAACACACTTGAAGGTGGGGAGCCAAATCACAATCCATACAGCACATTCAGCACACTTATAAGTAATACAACAATCAGCCACAGATCGGATAAAGTCCACTTGCAATTTAACAGGGCTTCTGCACAAACCTTTCATTCTGAGACTCTCTTCAGTATCTGACAGGCAGATTGCTTCTGGAGCATGTCTTCGGTCCACACACAGGCAATAATCACTCACTTTATCTTCAGATATCAGGTCTCAAAGCAGGCTATCGGAATTAGTCCGATTTTATTCTCACAAGCTTCTTCACACTGGAAGATGGTAACAAGCAGACCAAACATAGTCTTCCTGCCGATTCCCCACACTACCACGCAGAAGCAGCTGCTCAAATGGATCGAGCTGTTCTCTCTCCAAACTCTAGCTCACAACTGAACTCTGCTGCAGGCAGTTCTGGGGATTTCCTCTGAGATCCAAAAGGTTCGGTTGGCTGAGGGAACTGTCCGTCACAGCAAAGGCTCCTCCTCCAGGTCCATTTAGGTGCCAAACCTTAAAAACTACAATTCCTACAGATTTCAATCCCACAAGACCTCTGGGAACAGTCTCCATTTTAGGTCCCCGAGGTTCGATTGGTTCAACTCTGGCAGTCTAGAACCAAAATGGTGTCTCTTATGCAAAAAGTCCAAGCTGCAAGAGAAGGTAGGTTAAACAAACTTCTATATATTATTAATAAGGCAGATAAACAGTAAATGCACACAGTTCCTAAGACAACTCCCTCTGTGCATATAGCGACTGCAGAATGGAGCAGAAATACCACTCGCTTGGCCAGTCACGAGCCCTAAACTACTTGGACCCAGCCCAGACTAATTTCTAACACAGCATAATGACTCTCTTAAAGGGACAGGCGCAGAGACTTTCTATAGCACTTTCATGCAGACACATACAGCTACTGCAGACACAGGACACCATCCTGACAGTGGGCATTAGGCAGCCCAGGAAGACATCTTAGTAAACCTCAATTTGTAGGGGGGGTTACATGCTCCCTAGTTATTATACTGTGGTTATACACAGAGATGTTTAGTAATACTAAATTTGGCCTTCATTTTATAATGGAGCTAAAAATAATTAAGAAATATGGATTCAATAAGTGGAAAGATTTCTTAGTTGCAGTGTGCTTTTTGCTCTTTCACATAAATGGAATTAATGAGACCTAAGGAAAAGAGACTTAATTTATTAACACACTATTAAATTTAAAACTTTTGTAGTGAAATAAGAATGTCACCCATAATGGATTTTTCCCATAGAATAATAGAAACAGAATGTCATCAGAAAATGACTGGTAGGCCCATTTAGACTGCCCTATGCTCCTCCCTGTTGCTACACCCTGGACTCTATTTGGACCCAAATGTCTCTCCCTCCTTTCTTTCCTCTACTTATTATGCCCATGTGCCTATCCCATGCATGCTTGAAGCGTGCCACTTTCTTCACTCCTAACCTCTTCTGAAAGGCTGTTCCAGGTGTCCTCCACCCTTTCTGTGAAGAAGTATTTCCTCATGACCCTCTTAAACTCCACCCATGCTTTACTACATGCCTCCATGTTCTGATGTTCCTCCTTCTCTTATAGACTCCCCTCTTGCACCTTGCTCACCCCTGTGAGGTACTTATAGGTCTCAATCTTGTCCCCTCTCCTCTCCTCTCCTCTCCTCCAGGAAGTACATGCTGAGCTCCCACAGCCTCTCTTTGTACGGCTTCTCATGCAGCCCTGCACCATTTTTGTAGCCCTACTCTGGGCCACTTCCACCCTGTCAATGTCCTTGTAGAGGTGAGCATTCCAGAATCGGACACAGTATTCTAGGTGTGATCTCACTAGAGAGCAATACAGTAGAAAGATCACCTCCCTTCTCCTGCTAGAACTCCCCCTTCATATACCCCCAGCATCTCATTAGCCTTGCCTGCTGCCTTGTCACACTGCCCTACCACCTTGAAATCATCAAATATGATTACTCCAAGGTCCCTCTGTTGTTCGGTGACTGTAAGTACCTCCTTGAAGAGCATAAGATTTAAAGAGGAACAGTCAGTACTAAGAGCCCTACAACCAAGTACGTGGCTGGTCCCAGTTTGCACTTTGGGTGCAAAAACATATTTTTTGCCTACTGTTTACTGCAGTATAGTAGATTGTATCAGGCTGTTTCTGTTGACTTGTAAGTTGATATTTTCTGTAACTACAAATCTCAGAATCCCTTACAGTGGACATCAGAGGAGGGCTGCAGCAGTGGGAGATTCAGTAGCCTGCAGTGCAAGTTAGAGTGTTCTTTCTAAGCTCTAATCTTTTGTTTGCCCATACCACTGTCTTCCCTGAGCTAAATACAGTCCCAGAGGAAAAACTCCCTAAGGACTGTACTTAGCCCCAGATGAAAAATGAAAATGGCTTTGGTCTGTCTGGATCTTGTATAAGCTCTAACACTGCAGGCTATTGAATCTCCTTTTGCTGCAGCCCTCCTCTGATGTCAGCTGCAGGACATTCTGTGATTTGTAGTTACAGAAAATGTCAGCTTGTAAAGGTTCCATGTCATTTCAGTGATTCATTAAAGGCACGTGCAGTTTTAGCGAATTAATAATAGTGCGGAAGAAAACAGTGACCAGCAATTTCAGCGACACCCATTTCAGCCCCTAAGTAATAACTGAAGCTAAAAATTGTATGCCACACCAGAGCCACTCTTTCCAAATGCTGCATCATTTCTGCTGTCCTCCCCAGCACATGACCATTCGGTAGAGCACCTGCCACAGCATCTGGGGCACCAGCTGTACTATCCCACACAACCTGCACCATGCTGTCTGATGTACTCTGTGCCTGCTCCCATAGCTCATTCATCAATCATTGGGCACTTACTTCTGAGGCATTGGGGACATGGTTATTGCACTCACCTTTGTTTTGTGGGGGGGGGGCTACACCCCCTGCACCCACCGCAGGGGGCTGCACACCTGAACCCCCTATCTGATGAATTCCAACTCCAAGTCACATTTTACCTGGAGGGATTGCTATTATGTCGTATTCATTCAAATTGTTTGTCGCTGTATTAACACGGTCACTGTAATGACTTGCGCTGTAATGGAGTCGCTCTAATTGATTTGCCCAAATAACTTTCCTGTACCGTCATGCTACTGCTTGTAAATAGACAGAAACAGTCTGATACAATCTATTATACTGCAGTAAACACTAATTAAAAAAATGATTTTGGAACACAAAGTGCAAATTGAGACCAGCCCCATGTTTGAGTAAGGGGATTTTAGTGCTGACTGTCCCCCTTTAAGTTATGGCACTATGAAACTATTATCGAGAATTTACTGTATAATCAGTTGCCTCCTTTTCACTGGGACCCTACAGAAAATATGAAGAAAAGATGGAGAGCCAGATATTCAAAACTTTGCTCCTGGGCTAAATTGGCAATGCCAGGCAGACAAAGTTAGCCCGGAGCACAAAGCAAGCTATATTCAAAAGGAATATCCCAGGGCAAACAGCCTCTGAATATAGCATGAGAATGAGGCCGGGCAAACTAGGCTGGGAGTGCAGGCCAAATGTAGCCCTGGAATAAGACAGCTCTGACTATAGCAACAAGGAAGTGCAGACCACAACAGCAACACAGTGCACAGCAACGTGAAGGTAGGTAGAGGCGACCTATGTGGCCAATGTGTGTTCCAGCAAATGCGTGGACCCAGTACAGCTGCAGGGAGCAGCCTATGGGAAAGTACAGTGTGCAAAGCAGTATAATATTCCCTGAACTGTTTGTGTTGGGCTAAGCTGTTTGCCTGGTGCCGAGTTTTGCCATATTCAAAAGTGACATGCAAATAAGCCTACTTAGGTAGTCTCTGGGCAAATAGCCACATTAGCATCTCATTATGCCCCGGTTTACATGCAGTTTGCCCAGCATTACTGCAAGGTCCCACAGCTCCACCTGTAGGTCAGTCTGGAAGTACAGGGGCTGGCCAGGTCCGAATGCAGCTCCACCTGTAGGTCAGTCAGGCAGTGCATGATGATAGCTGCAGGCTACATGTGAACAGTACAGCATAGCATAGCATATCGTACCCCAGGGGACAACACAGCATAGGCACAGGTGGTGATGGTACTGCATGCAACTGTCACACTGTAGGTCATGCTACAGTGCACAGCAGACAGTACAGTAGCAAGGGGGCTTGTAATGTGAGGGACACAGCAATACCTATGGTATGTAGGGCAGTGATGACCACTGCACTGTACACAGTAACATGCCCAGCTTGCAGGTGATTATTGACAGTGGACAGTACTGTTACACTGCTGTGTGATCCACAGATGCTGCACCTGTGGCATGGGATGCCCACAGTGACATATACATGGCTGGCTGAGCGTGCTGTGGCATCTGTACAGTTGTGCTGTATGTGGCCGGGGGAGGCACGTAAGATCCAACAGGTACACAGGTGGTGGGGTATTCCCACTGCTGGCCCATGTGCTCTGCATGATGTGTCCCAGCCTTGTGGCCAAACCTGGACTGTGGTGAGGTCTGGCCACCCGTACACCCTTCCCTCGATGGCCACCATGCCCACAGTGCTGCACGTGTGTGCTGGCATCTGTTGGTCACCACAGACGTATGGTCTGCAGGTGTGTGCTGTATGGCCACACTACCATGATGTCCCCTGTGGGTTGGATCACCCCTTACTGCCTGTGCTTGGCTGGGACTGGTGGCAGCTGTTGGCATCATGGTGGTGCCATCAGTGAGCAGCATGTGTCCTCCATGTCTGGCATTTTCTAAGTGTCATACTCATATGCTAGTGTTGTGCAAGCCTCGCAAATCCCGTGCAAACACCGTGCAAAGCAACAATGTCACATAAAGCTGTTTGCCCAGGGTTAAGACCAGCTTTTCCTGGGTAGTAATTTGTATCGTGCTATGGGTCGTGCTAAGTCACGCTAAACACCTTAGCACGGTGCTAGTCGCTGAATATCTCATAGCGCCTGTATTCATGTTCACTTTGCTCCTTGCATATAATTATGGTCTGCCCAATGCTAATGCAGTTTGCGTACGCTATTTGGCCTTTTGAATATGGCAGACCCACGCTAGTCCCGTGCTAAACCCGCACAATTGGTTTGCGCACAGCGCAATACTTTGAATATCTGGGCTGGAGAAAGGAAGTGAATTTTTCCTTGAATCAAGTACAGCAGAATAACCTGCAGTATAAAGCCAATAAAATATTCATAGCCACTAAGTATGAATCAATTAAAGAAAATTATCAGAGCATATATAAAAAAAATATCCTAGCAAAAATAAATAGAACTTCAAATAACAGATGTTGGCATGGATGTGGTGGCCTGGGGAATCCAATACACAATCTACGGGATTGTAAAGGAATTCATTGCTCCTTGGTTGGAAGCAAAATTTAAGAACCTTTGTAATATTTTACAGTTAAACCTTTCTTGGTCATTGGACTTATGTAATACTCTAATACTGAATTTTTAAATTTAGAAAAAAATTAAAAAATCACTGCCCTGAGTTCAGTTGTTGCTAAAAGATTGATCCTCGAAAACAGGAATGTTTGAGCTCTTCCCTTGTTTGATGATAATAAATGGTAGGTTACTGTTAAGGAAACACAGATGTTCGAGAAACAATGGTAGAATACAGAAGAAATAGAAGATATCACTGGAGCAGGCTAGAAAGAAATAGAAGTCTTATTGCCACTTCCACTAAGATTTTACGACCCCTCACCCTTGATTTTCTCAGTGAATTACCTCCCTATGTGTTTATATAAAAATACAAGTTCAATGGGTGACCACCAGTGTGATGTGCTTGTGCAACTGTATGTAGTTCTTTCTGGCTTGTCCCTTTTGTGAAGCAAACATTAAGTATGGGGCTTAATGTTAGCTGCGGCCCTTTAAGAGCACTAAGAACCTGCATGTAACAATTTGTTGCACTACCTGGCAGTGCCATGTAATGCCTGTCAGTTACAGAATTTGTCAGTCTGGGGCTTGTCCTCATGAAGAGAACATTTTCTGCACAGAATAAATATCTTTATTCATTATTTTCTGTGTACATCAGTTTATTCGCATGGTTCAGTAAGGGATCCTCACCAGCATCAGCAGATGGATCTGGCAGACCATAGATAAGGTAAGGGTCTTTTAGTGGCAGACTAAACCAAAATGCCACACATGGTGGAGAATGTAGCCCTTCTTCTGCGCAGACCCCCATCTCGGATGCCTGCATTGCTGGGTACCCCAAGTCACCTGTCCCAGTATGCCTGAACAGCTTGAATGTTACTGCACAACAGTCCTGCCTGCAAAAAAATGACTGTATCCTGCCTTAGAAGCAGCCCTCCTGCTGTACTGGACTTTCATATAAATAACCTCTGTGGGACACTGCTAATCCATCAATTGTGCAAGAATATTAAATTCTCCAACCTGGGGCACCACAGAGCTTCAAACTGCAACCCTCCCCAGCAGCTCCCATCTCAGGGCAGGACCTATGTGAAGTGTCTCCCTGCCAGTTTCAGACTGCTTCAGTTGCCTAGCAATCTCCATCTAGCCCTCACAGCTGCAACCACAAGTGCCTCTAACAGTGGGAATTGCAGAGAGAAATTTTTTTTTTTTTTACAAATGATCACTTACGCTGCGTCTCGAATGTCGCTCTACAGCTCCGCTTCTCTTCACCTCAGCTTCACTGCCATGCAGCCTGCAGCCAATCCACCGGGGATCCAGTCTGGCCTGCTACCCTCCCGAATGGCTACAGCTCACTTGCTCCTTGACTTCAGTGCCAACCCTCCTGCAGAACTCTGCAGTGCAGAAAGACACTCAAGAAGGGACTGTTCTAACTAATAAATAAATAAAGATACTGCAGCAAGCCCCGACACCCTGCATCTGTGACTTTCCTTTTGCCACTGCCGCTACTTTGGAGCACCCCCCCAACAGCCACAGCTCACTCCTTGGCCCTCCAGCTTTGCTCCCCAAATGTGGCTCCACTCTTCCAGCAGTCATCCCCAACAGGTGCTTGGACCGTGACGACACTCTCCTCTCACCCCTGCAGTCACACAGGGAGCCCTACCAGCAAACGCATCTCCATAAAAGCACACTGGCTTCACTCCATGCCGAAACAGACCACAGCTCCAGACACAGAGCTTCAACACAAGCATTGTGTCCCCCTCCCAGCAGCACCAGACTCACTTGAGTGCCTCTTGAGCTGCCACTGTACGGTGCCTCCTCTCCCACTCGGCCATGCTACAGGCGGCCATACCAGTGAATCACTACAAAAAGTAATAAATGAAAAATAAACTGGGCCTGCAAACAGGGAGCTCTGCTTACCACTCAGCCACGCTCCACCAAAAATGCCACACATGATAAACATATGCGGCAGTCAAATATGCTCCCCAGCTTTTCAAGCTGCAGTGTATGCTGCACGGGGTGATCTACTTTCCGACCTACAAGGCTGCAACATAAAGCTGCCACGCTCACTTCAGAAAGGGGGCCATACAACTAAACAACAAATAAAAATATGCATAAGGAGCCCACACAAAGTTAATGAATGCTGCAAAGGGCACATTAAAGTAAAATGGGGGCAGCTGCAAAGAAAAAAAAGGGAGAACCATACAACCAATAAACTAGATGAAGGTACAGAATGGAAAAAAAAAACGAAGTGCAGCAGAATCATCAACAAGGGCACATAACTAAATAAAATGTAACCAGTTGGCAGTGCCTGAAATAAAAAGGAGAGCCTGAAAAAAAAATGGAGAGCAATCAAATAAATTCAGAGTATTCGCCAGTATTTGTCACTTACCATAGAAAAATCCCACCATCTTCAGTTGGGGAAGAAGCATGGCCACAGGAATCGACATTTTAGTCATTGGAGAGCAGCCAGGCAGCCTCGTGGCCAGAAGCCTTCATCTTGTCAGCATTACAACAATAACCCAGGAAGTGACCCTTAATCCCCTCTGCTGGTGGCCATCTTGCTGCAGTCATACCAGTCAAATGAGAGGAACGGCATGTCAAAGTTCGGCGGCCATATTGTGAAGGGCACTAAATGACCTCACTCCATAGAAATCAATGGCAATCCTATTGAAATGAATGGACACTGCAACAAATATCTGATTTTTGCAACAAAACCTTTATTTAAAAAACACAATACAGAACTGAGTGGGAATTGTTTATTAAGACATCATTTGATGAACTTTGCTTACAAATAATTGTACTTTTGTCTACAAAAATATTTTCTTCTTGGCACTTCATCTACTCCACAACGTCCCATCTCCTGCATGACAACAACTCCCTCTCATTCTTACAACCTTTGTTCAGTGAAGCGCAGCTTGTCTCCAACCACAATGTCCAAAGACAATGCAGATATGGATGCTGGAACATCCGTAGAGCTATCTTCACCCACCTCAAGGGCGTGGGGCTACAAAATAGAAACCATTCTCCATGACATCCATTCTTCCATCTCAGCTCAAGGAGCACCAGCTATGCAAGCCATTCAAGGCAACCTGGCCTACATTAAAGCTATTTCACCACAGTCCACGGTCCATACCAGTCTACAGCCAGTACCCTTCTCAGCCTTGCCTCACGAAGATGCTGATGTCTTGCTCGAAAAATTCCAAGCCTGGATTTCCTTATATGGTTGGACTGATCCTTTGCATATTTCCAATGCCTTGCACTTGTTTCTGAGAGGGACTGCATTTTCCTAGTTCAACGCACTTCCAGAACAAGTAAAAGGAGATACTACCTGCCTGTATGCAACCTTCAAACACCATTTTGTCCAAGCACATCCACCCTGGTCATTGGAACAACAGCTGTGGGAACATACTATGCAACCCTCTGAATCTCTAGAAGCCTTCATAGTGGACATTGAGTATTGCTGCAAACATCTATAGAAATCTGAGAAAGAGCAAATCATAACCGTTTTCTAAAGACTGCTTCCTCAACTCTGTCTTTATGTAAACCTATAAAAACCAACAACCTGGATGGACACAATCCAAGCTGCTCGACTTGCACAAGAGTCCATAGCAATATTCCAGGCCACAACTGTACAAGTACCTCAGTCATCACAGTTAGCTGCACTCTCAACATGTGTCCAGCAGCAGCCATCAATGATGGAGATGCTCACCACAATTGTCAATAATATGCACCGCAGCTCAACTGCTTATTTTGCTACCTGTGTCAATGCTCTTCAACCATTTTGACAGCAACCTGAGCCACCTTCAGCTGCACGAAAACCAGTGACCTGCCACTGGTGTGGATTCAGGGAACATACTGCTGCTATCTGCCGAAAGCCACAGTATCAAAACAGAAATCAAAGGAGCCAGATACTCCTACCACAGCACAATCAGCAACATGAACACAACTACTCCCAGGATCATGGGAACACAGCAACTGATTGCTCCTCTGACTCTTGCAATTCAAACAAACCAAACCCTCTAACTGTTAACTCAGGCACCCTCTCGCTTCTAGGGACAAAGGTACCTGTCATCAGATCATCACTTCTAGCAAACTATGTCCCTGTAACCATCAGAGATTGGTTCATGCACACCTTGCTTGACACTGGAGCAGAAATCTCAGTTATCAACACCAGTATTCTGAATAACCAAGCTATTCATCATGTACCTAATGTCTCTCCAACTGACCTAAAGTACAATATCACAGCAAGTACAGCTACAGTATCTATCACAGGCATGGTCCATCTCAAGCTACACTTTGGCTCACAGAAAACTACTGTCAAGTTCTACCTAATGCCTGATCTACAACCCACAGTAATTCTTGGCCTGGACTTCCTCAAAGCTCACAAAACCATTTTAGACTTTGCCTCAAACAAACTGTCACTAGATCCTCAGAGGCAGTTTGCAGCTATAGACTCAGTCACAGTGCCTCCTAAGTCAGAGATGGTTTTGATTGACATGATTCGAGGTGAACCACTTCCATAAGGTGCTGTTGGCATCGTCATGGGATCCCCCATGCTGCATTCATCAGGTCTCCTTCCAGGAAGCACCTTATCGGCAATGTATGGCAGCGCAGTCTTCCAAAAACCCTACAACTTCACAGATGAGGCAGTAGTCATCTCAAAGGGTGCCAACATTGGAAGGTTTGTTTGCTTGTCTACGAGGGACTAGCTCCATCTCATGCAAGTACCTCAACCTGGTCCCACCAACTCTAGTCCTGTCAATACTATCATGACCACTTCAGCTTCAACAGAGTTACCCCTCAGTAAGAGACTGTCCTCTTCAAAACTTCTAGCATCTCCAACAGAAAAGCATCAACTTTTGAAATTCCTGGAGAATTACTCAGATTTCTTTGTAGGTCCAGATAACAAGCTCGGATGCTGTGATATCCTGCAGCACACCATCCAGGTGCAGCCCAACCAGAAACCAATCCATCAGCGAGCCTACCAAGTAGGACACAAAAAGAAACAAGTCCTTGAGGACATGTTCAAAGACATGCTCGAACAAGACATTGTTGAAAAGTCTACAAGTCTCTGGAGTGCACCTTGCCTGCTGGTGGTAAAGAAGGACAAAGGGTATCGCTTCATGGTGGACTACAGAAAACTTGATGCCTACATGGTACAGGATGCTCATCCCTTACCTACAACCGAAGATGCCTTAGAGAGTCTTGGTGCTGCCTGCCCTGCTTACTTCACCACTCTAGACCTTCAGCGTAAGTTCTACCAAGTTTCAATTGATCTAGCTTCTCATCCATACACAGCACAGTGCTGCCACTTGGGACTTGTTCAGTTCAAATGTCTGCCTATGGGACTTTGGAATAGTCCAGCCAAATTCCAACATGTTATAGAAGCCATACTATGTGGGTTGTCTTGGAAATCTTGCCTAGTCTACCTGGATGATGTTGCTGTCTTCAGCAGAACTTTGCCAGAGCCCCTCCAACATCTCAAAGTGTTTGAACATCTCAGACAAGCCAATCTTAAGCTTCACCCAGAAAAGTGTTGTTTTGCACAGCATCAAATTCATTACCTGGGACATGTGGTTAGTTCTGAAGGCATCTCTCCAGACGCAGACAAGCTCTCAGCAGTAAAAGACTATCTAGAACCTAACAATCTCAAAGATCTTTGAGCTTTCCTGGGCTTGTCTGGCTACTACCAAAAGTTCCTTTGCAACTATGCCAAGATTGCAGCTCCACTGTACGCCTTCACCAAAAAGGGATAGGACTATACATGGACTTCCGAATGCAAAGAGGTCTTTGAAACTTTGAAAGAAAACCTAATATCTTCTCCAGCATTGGGCTACCCAAGGTTTGACCAACCCTTCAAGCTCTATTCAGATGCTAGTTCCTTTGCAGTGGGCACTGTGCTCTGTCAGATTCAAGATGGAACAGAACGAGTTGTCTCCTATGCTGGGTGCTCTCTTTCCTCAACTGAACAAAACTATGGCATCACAGAAAAAGAATGTCTAGCCATGGTATTTGCCATAAAGGAATTTGACTGTTACCTTTGCTTCTCCTCCTTTACAGCTATCGTTGATCACTTTGCCCTCAGATGGTTTTTCAAAATGAAGAAGCCAGTAGGCAAGTTTGCCTGATGGATTGCCATACTGCAAAGCTACAACACTGAAATTCAGTACAGACCAGGTCGAGTTCACTCAAATGCTGATGGTGTAAGCTGGAGACGATATCCCTCCGCATCATCCTCAACAGATGAAGAATCCTGCTTACAAGCTCTTTCCTTCCATGCCACAGATGTGCTTCCTGTTGACACTCATATAGCACCTCAGGTTACTTTGCTGCTACCAACTGCTTCTACAGAAAAAAGCACCAATCGTCATCTATGGCAAGCAGATGAAGAGCTTCTCATCTCCTCTACTTCTGATCTCTCCCTGGCAATGGTCAAAATGCAACAAAGAACTGATCCTCAATTCACAGACATAATCACATACTTAGAGTCTGGAACCTTATGGCAACAAAAGAAGCATCGCCAGGATGTACTTTTCTTTGCTTCGCAATACTTCCTCAGTGACGGTGTGCTTTTCCACATTTGGATCACAGAAGGCAAGGGCCATCGCACAGATAGAACTCATGTACAGCTAGTTGTGCCAGCCTCTTTAATCAATCAAGCTCTTCTCTCCACTCATGCTTCTCCACTTTCTGGAGGTCATATAGGAATCCACAGAACTCTCAAAGAGACAAGGCTTCACTTTTTCTGGCCTCATATGAACAAGGACATTGTCCAATTTGTCAAATCCTGCCAGGCCTGCTGCCAAAGAAAGCCTCCTGCCAAACCAACAAAGACACACATCATTCCAATGCCTGTAGCCACTGAACCATTCCAAAGAGTCAGCCAAGACATTCTTGGGCCTTTACCTACATGCTCTGACTCTGACAACAAATACATCCTTGTTTTTGTGGACTACCTAACAAAATATTTGGAACTTATCCCCTAAAAGACATCAAAGCTGCCACAGTGTCAAGTGCCTTCCTCAACACCATCATTTGTCATCACAGTACTTCATCGTACCTGCATTCAGACCGAGGTGGCACTAACTACCTTTCAACCATTGTTTGAGAAACATGCAAACTTCTCGACATCAAAATGACTTACACAACCAGTTATCATCCACAATGCAATGGACAAAGTGAAAGAATGATGTCTACCATTCTTAGCGCACTCTCCAAGTACCTGGATGAGATGCACAACACCTGGGATCGTTGTGTTCCATTTGTGCAATTTGCTTAAACACAAGCCCTTGTGTGTACAGTACAGAGTACTCACCATTTTTTCTAGTCCATGGACGTCACCCAAGAACTCCATTGGACAGGGCTCTCTCACTGCTAGAGACTCCTAAGTTAGTTTCTTCCTTCATTTTTCCTATGCTGGAACAGCTTGAACTTGCCAGACATGTTGCTATCACCATGTTGGGCCATAGAAAATCTGCAATGCAGAAAATATCAGCAGCCAAGTCGCATGAGCCTTTATTCTCCATTGGGAACGTTGTGTACTTGTGCCTACCTGTCCTTGTTCAGGGGGTCACCAAGAAATTGATTTGCCCCTGGACTGGTCCATTCTACATTGTAGAAAATCTTCCTCTTGTACACATTCATCTACACTGCAAATCTGATGGAAAGCTGGTACACAACAAAGTCCACACCAATCGCTTGAAACAAGGATACCTGAGTAACACCCTTCCAGATAACCCCAGTCCTCTTAACAATGAAGCTGCACTTGAGCCTTCCATCCTCTCTGAAGCTGAGATCCTTTCAGACAACTTGCAACCAATTCCTACAGATCTTCCCACTCCTGACACTCTCCAGACAGATTCCGTTTGCCTGATTTGCCAAATGACCTTCCTGGGACTTCTTCTTCTCAGCCTTCTTCTTCTTCTTCTCAGGACTCTCTTGTACACACACCAGTGTAGCAGATTGAGAAGATCTTAAGGAAGAAGTTCACCAATGGATCCTGGACTTACAGAGTCAAGTGGTGTGGATTTGACAGTGGGAAGACCTCCTAGGTCACTTTTAATGACCTGACCCTGTCTTGTCAGGAACTGGTGCGATCCACACATGCCTCCAGTCCCACTGACCGGAAAAAAATCAACGGAGGTCTTGAACTTTTGTGAACCACACTCAGTGTGTTTTGGGCTAATTTTTCTACTGCCGTGATATTCTTTGGATTAATTATTTTGCATTAAATGTCTTCTTGTACCTATCTCATTACACCTATTGCTATGGTACTGCATACCTGCAATAACAGTTCTTTCTTTCAGAAATGCCCTTAGACAGTTCATATGCTTTGATTGTCCTGAAACTGTTATTTAAATGTTATTTTGCATTTGGGATATCCTCCTCCTGCTGCTCCCCTTCCCTCCATTCCCTTATCCCTTGCTTGCACTTTAGCACTTGTGGCAAGACCAAGCTTCAAGTCACTATGGTGTTTTTCTCTTTCCCTGGCACTACACTGACTGTTTATCAGTAAGGTCCAGATTCTTTCCTTCCCTTCCCTTCCCTTGCAGTTGAGTACTGTTGGTGTTTTAAGTGTGTACTACCTTGAAATGCTTACAAATGTTTTTTAGTTAAAAAAATTCTTACAAACTGCTATAATAGTTATTGCTTGCTTGAGTGGTGCTCACATTCACTGTCTTAGTGGTGATGTGAAGCAAACAGTAAGCATGGGGCTTAATGTTAGCTGCTGCCCTTTTAAGAGCACTTAGAACCTGCGTCTGACAATGTGTTGCACTGCCTGGCAGTGCCATGTAATGCCTGTCAGTCAGAGAATTTGTCAGTCTGGGGCTTGTCCTCATGAAAAGAACATCTGCTGCACAGAATAAATACCTTTATTCATTATTTTCTGCGTCCGTCAGTTTATTCGCACGGTCCAGCAAGGGGTCCTCACCAGTAGCAACAGATGTATCTGGCAGACCAAAGACAAGGTAAAGGTCTTTTAGTGGCAGACCAAACCTAAACACCACACTTTCCTCTAATTTTCCTCCCTTGGTAGATGTGCCAGGAGACTTGACTTGAGGCTAAAGGAAATTTCGGTAGCTAAAAGAACCACACTAGAGGCACAGAGAGAAAGAAGAAGGAGGGACAGGAGTAGGACATGAAACATACTTGGCAGGGGATTTGTGAATGTGTTTGGCTTATGTATGGCAGGGAAAGGAGTCTGGGAGGCCCCTATTGAACCACAGGGTTAATGTTTAAATTGAAAGGGTGGCCACCAGTGTGATGTGCTTGTGCAACTGTACTGTTGTTCTTTTTGGCTTGTCACTTTCCTCTGGTTTTCCACTCTCGGTAGAGGTGCCAGGAGACTTGTCATGAGGCTGAAGAAAATTCAGTAGCTAAAAGAGCCAAAAGATCAAGGTAAGATGTAACAGAAACCACCTCCTCCAGAGACTCAATAACATGGAGGAGAGGAAAAATCCCAAGGTGGATGAAACCTCTGGAGAATCAAGGTTACTGGGTTAGCCTTCCTTTCTTCTAAAATTATGAAGCTATCTCTTGGAAAGAAACATAGAAAATCATGGCAGGAAAAAAAACAATGGTTCATCCAGTCTCCTATGATTCCTTATCTAACCCCCAGGGCCTGCTGTCCCTACAGTGTCCTAGTCCACCCTATCCACCCCACTATTCCCTTACCTGTTACTGTTGCCCTGAGTAATCACTATACTTGTCACTCTGTCCCAACCTTGCTTGAAATCATTAATGATTTTGTCACACACCATCTCTGCTGGTAGACTGTTCCATGGTTTTACCACCCTTTCTCTAAACTACTTCTTTTTCATTTACCTCTTGAACATCCCTCCTGTCAGTTTCCACTTGTTCCCTTGTGCCCTTGACCTGTGACTCATGTAAAATAATTCCCCATAGTTCACCTTGCTTATTCCTTTCAGGAACTTGAAGTTCTCCATCGTATCTCCCCTCTAGCCTCCGGTCTCCCTCAAGTACAAGTTCATTGCCTTGTGGCAATCCTCATAAGACCTGCATGTTAGCCCTGAATCATCTCTGTCACCCTTCACTGCACCATCTCCAGCCTGTCCTTGTCTTTTCTGAGGTGAAGACTCCAGAACTGGACACAGTACTCCAAGTGTGGCCTCATCAATGATCTATAGAGAGGTAGTATTACCTTTTTTCTTTTGCTGTCACTACCCGTCCTGATACATCCCAGCATCCTGTTTGCTTTACTATAGCCCTGCACTAGCTAGATTGTTTGAGGGAGTCACTTATGTTAACTCCTAGGTCCTGTTCCTCACCCGTGGTTTTAGGTCTTACACCAACCTTTCAGTACTCTGCCCTGGGGCTCTTGTTCTCTAAGTCTATCACCTTGCACTTTTTGGTGTTGAATTTCAACTACCAAACCTTAGACCACCTCTCTAATCTTTGCAGGTCACTCTGCATTTCCCTGATTGCCTCATCGTTATCCATCTTCCCACAGAGCTTAGTGGCATCTGTGAAGAGACACAACATGCCCCAGATTCCTTCTCCAATGTCGCTATGAATATATCGAAGAGGCCCAGGCCCAGGACAGATTCCTGTGGTACCCCACTTATGACCTCCTTCTCTTTTGATTTGACCCCATTAACCACAACTCTTTGTTGCCTCTCCTTTAGCCAGTTACCTACCCATCTTACTATGTCCTTAACCATGTCCAGGTCCTCCATCTTCTTCAGCAATCAACTCTGAAGCACTGAGTCAAAAGCCTTGCTGAAGTCAAAGTAGAGTAAATCCATGGGCTTGGCCCTTATCCAATGCCCATATCATCCAGTCAAAGAAAACTATCAGGTTAGCCTGATGAGACCTCCCTGCCACAAACCTATATTGTTTACTATCCTGGAGATAGTTGCTGTCCATGTATTTCACGAGGTCCTCTTTGACCACTGACTCCACCAGCTTCCCTGCTACAGTGGCAAGACTGACATGTCTGTAGTTCTCTACTTGTTCCTTTCACCCCCTTCCCTGTGGAGTGGAACCATGTCTGCCACCCTCCAGTCCCTCAGAACTACCCTCTTTAAAAAGAGCTATTGAATAGTTCTACTAGGGGTTCAATCAGTTTCATTGCCAGTTCCCTGAGCACCCTTGGATGCATCCCATCTGGTCCCAGGGCCTTATCTATCTTTAGGGCTGCTAGCCCTTTGTGGATCCTTTTGCATTTAAATACTGACTGCCTCATCTCTGATACTCCCTTTATGGCCACTTCGATGCCTCTCTCTGGCAAGGGCCTGCTGCCTTCCCTTGTGAAGACAGAGCAAAAGTAATCATTAAGGATGGCAGCCTTTTGCACATCCTCCCCTGTCACCCTACCCTCCTCAGATAACCTAACAATTCCCCCTCCTTCCTTCCTTTTCTCCCCTAACAAACCAGAAGATTTGTTCTGGAATTGTTTTTCTCTGATTTTGACCCCCTGTGTAATATGCAGCTCAGTGTCTGCTTTTGCTTCCCTAATCGCCCTCTTTTGCCTCCTTATTTCTTGATATGTGTGCTCCCCATTCTTCTTCCCTTTCTTTGTATCTGGTGAAGGCCTTTTATCTGGCCCTCACTGCTTCCTGACCCTTACCGAAAACCATAAGGGTCTTTTGTACTTGTTAGTTTTGGATACTGTTGTAATGCATAACTTAGGTGCCTGAAGAATGGCCCCCTTTATTGTCCCCATCTTTCTTTCATGCCTCCTATGCTGTCTATCCCAGCTAACTTGACCCAGACCAACTCCCTCAACCTGCTGAACTCTGCCCTTCTAAATAAAGGACTTCAGCTCTTGATTTGGGTTTTCTTGTATACAGAACCTATGAGTAAGGCTATAGCTAGCCGATTAGGGTATCTGATATTTAACTATTAGCAGTAGCAACAAGCAAACACTGAATTAATCCAGAATGCAACTGATTAATACTAACAAAACAAAAATGCCCATAACTAGAGCTAAACATAATGATGTATCCAGATAGGATGCAGCTAGGATACCTAATTAGTTAACTGAACAGGCAGTCACAGTAGGTAAAAGTAGTCTAACAGTCACATGATAGTACAATAATAAAACAATTCAATGCTGTAATTAAATGTTTTGTACTGAAACATAAAATAAGGTATACTTTACTCAGGGTATAGCTAGGTTACCCAATATACTAACTAGTTAGAGGCTAGCAGGCAGTCTCATTGTTAAAGCAGTCCCACAGTCCCATAAGCAGCTAGCAAGGAATCTAGAGTATACCTACTGTACATGGGGTGCAGTTTGGTAACGCATTTTGCTAATTAGTTAGAGTCTAACAGGCAACACCAATAGGTGAAGCAGTCCCACAGTCTTAAGAACAGGTAGCATCTTACAGTTTTTGTGTTGCAGAGGGAGGAGGAACAATCCCTATAGTAGTCCTGTTGAAGGCTTGCCAATGCAGGAGCAGAGGTCATCATACTTGGCTGATGGCTACCCCATGACTGACTCCAGGCAGGCTCATTCAGGTTGATGTCCTTTGAACTGCAATCCCACTGTTCTGGACCACAGCACGGAAGATGATTAGGAGGTAGAGGGTTTATATGTGGTAGTCCTGCTTCCCGATGTTGCCAATTAGCCAGTTGTGGCCCTGGAAGGGGGACTTCACTGAAGCAACTTTGAGGTGTGCAGCACCTGTTGGGGGGGGCAAATATTAGTGATGTGGCTTGTCTTCTCCTCACCCCAGGCAGTTCTGTAGTTGGTGAAGGCAGAAGGACTACACAATGCAGTGATTTACAGCTCTGGCAATCAGGGATTTAAAAGGCTGCCTTGCTGGCAGTCCTCCCTCCTGATGTTGCTGATTGACTGCTTGTGGCAATTGAGGGGGGATTCACTAAAGCAGTTCTGAGATGTGTGCTGATAATGGGGGGGCAAGTGGTAGTGAGTGTGGCTTGTCCTCTCCTCATCTCAGGCAGGTCTGCAGTTGGGGCAGGCAGGAGGATTCCGAGATGCAGAGATTTACAGCCCCAGCAGTTGGAGCTTTAAAGAACCACCTCGTTGGTAGTCCTGCCTTCCGTTGTTGCCGATAAGGTTAGTGGTGTTCTAGATTTATTTACCTAACATCAGTTTCAAAGCATGAAGTAGTCCAGTGACCCATAATCTTGATAATGTGAGCAAGAATATTCTTTTGTGAAGCTGATGTGGCTGCTCTGATCATAAACAAATGGTCAGAAAAGGACATTGGTTCTGGAAGGGTCTGAAAAGCGATAGGATCAAGGATGTATGGGGTAAATTCTTCCCTAGTAATACATTAACATGATGGCAAAAAGTGATAAGGCCACTTATGAAAGTGGTAGGGCCATGGCCTTAGTGGTCCCCCCCCCCATTCTGGCACCTATGGAAAAGGAAGAGACATCAAGACACAGTAGAGAAAGCAACATTCTGACATGAAGAATGAACCAGGAAGTAATCATGATGGAGTAGGTCTCAGTGTGCAGGAGAGAGTGAGTAGAAACAGAATGTCTATCTCAGGACTGTAGCAAGTTGAGGACTTAGATAGGACAGCAAGTTGAGTTTGCTGCAAAAGAAGACAGACAGACATATTGATTCTGATGGTTTTTGATCTTAGCAAGGTAAGGAAAAAATGATCTGTTGATGCTTTCCTTAGGCAGTTATTTGTTAGGTGGATGTCAGGACTGAAGACAGAGTAGAAAGATATACATTCTCCAGGTCACAGAATGCCAATGGAGGCTAAAGTTGTGGCTGCATATAGATTAAGTTCACTAAGGGGTCCAAAAACTTCAGCGTTTAAGATAAGCATCAGCTGAGGATACAGGTAATAATCTATAGACTTCCTTGTTGGAGGATCTTGAGGAGTTGATTTTCTAAAACCTTGGAGAAAGGTTTAGAATTCTGGACAAGATAAGTAGAAGATTGATAAAGTCAGGATGAAGAGATATCATGGTGAATTGGATACCTCAGATATATTGCTTAATTGTTGTGGCTGACAATCCAAAGGTTTGAGAGCAGTATGGTGCAAATGCTAGAGCATGAGAGACAGAAGTTTGAAGAGGGTCCACATTTTTCAGAGTGTAGAAGATAGTGAATTTCTTTCAAGCTACTCTGTTGGCAGACTGTATTGTTGCACATAATGAATCCCAAATGGTACAGGAGGCATAGCTGAGAAATGCTATTAAATCATTTGCAGATCTTGGAATGTTGTTGAAGGAGTCATCTCTTAGTTGGTTTGAGGGTAAGCAGCTCTGAATTGCTGAAAATGAAAATGAGAGAGACAATCAGCTAGAAAATTAGAAAGCCCAGGAATGTGTAAGTGATGGATTCTGAAGTGGAAGGTTAAAGAAGTCCATGTTAAACATCTCAATAAGATAATTATGGAATGGGAGGATAACCATCCTTTATTTATAATAGCTAAGGTTGCTTGGTTATCCAATTATATAGTTATGAGCATTGAGAGTGGCTGCAGCAATGGGATAGATTTCAAATAAGGGTGAATGTAGAATGAAAATGGAACAGAGCCTCGATTTTGGGTGGGCAGGCGCAGGTGAACCAGGAGGTAGCAATGACAGCAAAAGCAAATGATGGAGTGGCATCAGTAAAGACTTCAAGGTGTGAAGTGGGAGAAAGATCCTTATAGAACATGAATATGCCATTATAGATTAGGAGGAAGTGGAACTACATAGCTAAGTCTGACCAGGTGGAAGCAGTGATGGATATGTGGTGATCCAGAGGAATGACTGAATGGATTAGGCTAAGAAGATAACAGGTAAAGCTCCAGCCTTTGAGAGTGATTCTCATTGCAAAATTGAGATAGCCCAATAAAGACAGCAGTTCTCATTTGGTACAGGATCGTTTTGAAAAGGTAGAGACTAAATTCGAGATTTATTGTAATTTCTCAAGAGGGAGATGTGGTTCCATTCTGAGGGAATCTAGTTTGATGTGTAGAAATTCCAACATTGTTATGTTCCTTGTGTTTTATCATCTGCTAGTAGAATACTGAGTGATAAGAACGAACATTGAAGGAGCATAATGCTAGCCGCAAGAGGAGACTCTGGATTATCGACATGAAGAAAGACATTCAGGAGATGTAACATGAACAGCTGTGCGTACATATTCAAGAGAATCCAGCATAAAGAGCTAGAAAAGTTGTCAAACAGACTAGGGCTGCTTTTACATCTAAATGTTAAGCACACTGCAAAGTAATATTGATTTCTCCAGGATATCACATACACATGTCACAAAGATGGATGTACAGGTAGCAGTCTGAAGGTACCTGTAATGTCTGTTTTGGTTAACCAGTCCCAGGTCCAGCAAACTTAATGAATTTAATGACATCATTGATTTTTGCACAAGTTAATGAATACTCTTCAGATAGAATTAGAAAATTGATGCTGGGATCTGTAGTAGAATGAGGGTCTGATAGATCAGTGATGAGACATTCCTTTCTGGAATATTTTCAAGTTGCTATCCCAATGGTTCTGATTCAGAAGCAGGGAAAATTGGGAGTTACAAAAGGACTGATAAGGAAACCTTTAGACAGTTTTTTTTGCCAGTAAGGTGTCAATGATTTTTGGTTCCACTGTAGAAGATTTGAGATTTGGACAAACAATCGAAGTGGTAGAGACTGCACAGAGACCAGTATCAAATCTGCCTGAAAGGTCTGTGATAAGAAACTGAACAAGAGACTCTGATGGATGAGTTGATAATAGCTGCTGGTGCCTTGCAATATGAACAGGTGTTAATGGGTACTGAGCTTTCACTGATGAGAGCCTCTACTGTGCTCCTAACAAGGGCATATCTAGTTCACTCAGCTGAGAGGAGGGGGTGGGGTGGGAGCAGCATTCTTCTGCCTTCTTTATTCATTTTTAATTACTAATGGTTTAGAAGGATTTTTTCAATTGGCACCGCCAAGGTCCACCTTCCACCATGACACATGCAGAGAGTGTATTTAATTTCTTTATTCTTCAGTCTGATTCTTGGTTGCATTTCTTAGTTCTGATTGTTTGGACATGTACCTTCCATGCTAGTCTTAGCACAATGTGTGTCAAATTATCTCACCTACTATCATTATCTGCAACATGTTATAGTGCTCTGTATGTGACTGGGATGGTAACAGGTCAATTTGCTGAGACTAAAAACGCGCTGTCAAAAACTGCATAGAATAAAAGCGTGCATGGTCCTGGAGTTGGTATATATAATCTAGCATGGTTTCAGACCATGCTTAGATTACGTGTCCATGCCACATGGTTTTCGCCGGTGCCATTTTTGGTTTCAGAAAATTGACGCGGTGCCAGCTGGGACATGATCAGAACTGTTATAACAGAGTTGTGCTGTATCTCAATAAAGCTAATATTAAAACATGAACAGGTGCTGATGGATGAGCTAGACATTATTTGTGGCCATGTGCAGGCATGGAAGTTGGTTTCCAGTGACAAACCAGTTTGGAATGTTCCTCTTCACATGACTACAAACATGTGAAAGCATACATGATGGTGCAAAGCAGGCTGTTTCGCTGAAGTTGTTACAGATATCTCTCCCAGCAGAGAAGACAATCTGACACTCCTGTCTGTCCAAAACACTTTAATCATGCAAAAGACATATTGTGAAGAGCAAAGGCTATCCAGAACGGTGCTGGTGGGTTGTCATGAGTTGTTCACTGTGAGAGGGGCACAAGGCAGAAAAAATAATAAAAGGAGCCACAAATGGAACAGGTTAGGGATTTTTGTCAGCAAAATGTCTACAGAACAGTTCGTTGTCAAGTGATGTCCAGGGAATGCATGATTTGAACTTTGATATGTTCGCAGCTGCCTTGGCTGAAAATGATTTATGGTAATCACAAACCTACTGTAAGTACCACCATAGTAGACTGCAAGGTCGACGACAAGTTAAAGGTATGAATACAATTCCTCGTGCCTTTTTTTAACCTTAAACTTTTTATTCAACATATTTCAAACATTATAACAGTACAACCGCATCCCCTCCTCCGGTACTAGCCTTGGCTCCCACATTCCCTCCACATGATCCTTCCTACTTTTCCCCCATCTTGCACCCTCTTTTTCTTCTCTCACCCTCTCCCTTCTGTCTAGCTCCCTATCTACCCTCCATGTTCGATAGTGCTAAAGCTTTTTTCATCAGTCTGTCCAGCTTCCACCTTCATGCCCATCTCCTGAAGGTTCACTTTGTAAATTCCATCCCTTTCATGTATACAATATGTATATTGCTTAGCCTGAATAGTTTGGCATGCCTACTACATACCGGAGGTGTGCTTTGTAAATTCATTCCCTATCATGTATGCAACTGTATATTGTGTATATTTTGCATATTTTTGTATCCAGTGGTATTATTTGTACCAGCACTGTTTGTATCCGTGTATTGTCTCTCTGTATATGTCCCTGATATATGTTCCTCAGGACCTCCTTGTGAATGAGCATGCTCAATGGAGTTATTCCTGCAATAGACTTGAACTTGAACACAAAACAGAAATCTTTTGAATGCAGCTCTGAAGTACAATAAAATGCTATTTACAGTGGTTTTATACAGTATATTGATCTGGACTGTAAACACAGAATTGCATAATGGGTGTCTAACTATATAATATGGTGGGGGAGAGAAGAGGGAACTACACACTTCATTACTGGCACATGGAAACAATTGGTACGTTTCATGCTTCATCTCTGAGTCGCAGGAAAGGGGCCCAGGTATCTTGACACTGCTGTGTCTTACAAATGGCTTGGTGCAAAAGG
Organism: Neoceratodus forsteri; assembly: GCA_016271365.2. Classification (NCBI taxonomy): domain Eukaryota; kingdom Metazoa; phylum Chordata; order Ceratodontiformes; family Ceratodontidae; genus Neoceratodus; species Neoceratodus forsteri. The sequence goes on along the minus strand of CM057459.1, from coordinate 579,490,330 downwards.
CATTCTAACGTAGCCAGCTGACTTATAGTTTGCAACCATTCATTGAAGGAGGGTACATCAGGGGTCCTCCACCTTCTAAGAATGAGTCTTTTGGCCATGATAGTAGCCATTATTCCACAATGTATTTTTCAGGTTAATCCAATGTGTGGGAGGTTGCTCAGCCCTAGGAGGGCAAAGGTTTAATCAATGAAGATATCCTGAGAGATAAGGGGTGTACAGAATTTAATAACACTTTTCCAGAAAGGCTGGATCATAGAGCATGACCATAGGATATGGGAGAGGGAACTGTTGCCTTGGTTACATCTCCAACATTTGTCAGAGGGTAATTTTTGTTGTTAATGATATAGGGGGAAACTCCTCATACCTTGATGGAAAAACCTAGCACACAATTTCACATTACATACTGAAAGCTGCAACACATTCTGCTATAGTTAATTTTTTCAATCGGCAAGGATCTTTGACTTTTAGAACCACATATACAGTATACCCCCACAGGAAACAGTCTTGTGCCTGATTGTTTCATGGATGATATGAGAAGGGCTAAGAGATGTATGTCCTTGCATTCTATAATGTCCTTCTTGATGTGATTTAGAACCAGGTGTGTAGAACAGGTTATACTTGGTATACTGTAGGTATCTGAGAAGAAGAGGAAGTACCTGTTGAGGTGGTGACTGGTACAGAGAGGCTGGAGCCCACTGATGAATACGAAGGTGAAACCTTTGACAAAGGAGTTAAACACATTACCATGGTAGCAGTTTGTGATACTATGAGAGGAGTTTTGGAGAAGCCCAGAAGTGTCTGTGAGGGACCCTAATCTTTGGATCCAGATGTTCTAGTTTCAAAGACTGCGACCCTGAAATCCAAGTTTGATATAGTTGCATTGATCAGAAGCAGCAAGTCACACAGTTTGGAACATTGAGAAGTAATGGGAGTCAGATCTGGAGGTGGAGATTGTGCAGGAGGAATAGCAGAATCTGGGCTGGCTGAAATAGTAGCAATGTACAAGTTGAAGATTTCTTGCTTCTTGGAGGATGCTGAAAATGGGGTCTTTAAATTCTGGAGTGCTGCCACAAGCTTTGGAATGGTCCATCTTTTAATCTTGTGCTGAGATGTTGCAGCAATGTTTCTATGGATGACCTGGAGATGGTCAGAATCTTCTTGGTCCAAGAGGCTGGAAGGTCCATCCTTGGTTAAAAAAACATGGATGCTGTCCAAAAAGAAAATAAAATAAGTAGGAGAAGCTTGGGATGTAAAGCCTGTCACAAGGAGGTTTTTGCTAAGGGACGATTACCCCTGTCATCCAGAGCAATGCTCAAAGTGGGACCCAGTTCCAGGTATTGGCTAGTCTAGGTATATGGCTGCACAGTATTGCTTCTAAAGGTCATTGCTCAATTGTTATGTCACTTATCCAAAGAGCCCTGAGACTGGAGATAAGAAACTGATATACTGTAGAGAATATGTATATTGTAGAGAAAGGCTTCAAAACAGCTCCCACCAGAATGTATAGTGGGAGATATCGGGGGAAAGCAATGCTGTGGAACACTGGAGCTGGCTAGTTGTTGCAGAAGAGATGGCTGCAAGGACAAGACAAACTGTTAGAAAAGAAGAGACAAGTGGAGAAAAGGAAGCACAAAACCAAACATACCTGAGAACAGGAGAAGGGCAGAAGGTAGCCAGAAGAACAAAACTGCAGGAGGCCGGAAGTCTACCAAAGGAGGACCACAGGATACCAGCAGGAGAGAATCAAAAGTCAGCCAGAGGAGAAGCACATGACATAAGCAGGAACCAAAAGGCCAGCATGGAGAAGACAAGCATGGCCAGAAGACACCAACCTGCAGGAGAGTAGAGTAGGCAGCTGCAGAGGACAGGCAGAGATGCAGTGGAGTGGAAAAAAGGTCCAGAGGAGAGGAGCAAGGAAGAATAAGAGAGAGGAGATGCAAGAGAGTCCCAGACTGTCCAGCATGTAGATGTGACAGGAGCCAGGCAAGAGGCAGACAGAAGCAGAGCTGTACAAAGGGGAGGAGGGGATACCAAAGAAAAGGTGAAAGCAGCAAGGCACGACAGGGAGGCACAGACCTGATGTAAACAGAATGGGAGCAGTGGAGTTGGGGGGGGAAGGAGAACAGAGTGGTAGAGACGGAAGGGATAAATGAAAGGCAATTTAGAGCAGAAGAGCTGCGGAGCCAGGGGGACAGTAACAGCAACACAGAAAAACCACACAAACAAAGGACAAAAAACACAAGCTGTGGAGAGAGACAATGAACAGTGAGCCATGCAGCAAGGGAGTAAGTCACATAAAACACATTAGGCAGGCAATTTGTGAACATGTGTGGCTTAAACAGGGCAGGGGGAAGGAGTCTGTCAGCCCCCCATTGAACAACAGGATAACCTTTAAATTATGGTGAATGATGTATATTCAAGGTACTATGATGAAGCTATGAATGTAAGTTAAAATTAATGAAATTCATGTATATTTGTATATCTGATTTAAAATTCAGTCAAAATTATTAAAAAAAAAAATTGGGAAGTCATTTGCTGGACTAGGCCAGCTGGCCAGGATTTACAAATGCCCACTTTTTTTTTAATTCTAATGTTTATACTTCTCTTTGACTGGCCCCCATCTAGTCTGCCCATCCCTAGCCCCGTCACTCATGTTCTCCAGGTACTTACCCCATCCTCGGTCCCCTTTGGGGTCTTGGGCATTTTCTCTTGGTACTCCTCCAGGAGTCCATCTGGGAACCAGGACCCAGTGGAAGTGGGTGCTGTGGTTGATGGTTCATAGCCTGCCGGCAGTAGATATTTATTTGGTTGCAGCTGGGTTTTTCTGACATATTTTGTCCCTGTTCCTAGATGGCATGCTCAGCACCAGTGGAGGAGTGCCTTGCGTGTATGCAGCCTGCTCTTACTTGGAAAGCAAGCTTTTTGGCCCAACCGCAGGAGCGGCTGCAGTGATGGAGCATGTTGTCTCCCATCCCCAAGCTTGAACATGCTCCCACTGGCAGAGTGGTGTCACAGTCTGGCCGCCCTAGTGCTAGCTCCTGACTTCTCTCCTAAACCTGTGTCACCGGCATGGAAGCACAACATGCTTCTGTTGGGCCTTCAGGAGGCCAAACCAAATTTGGGTTTCAACATTTTTGAGTTTTGGCTTTAGTTTGCAAAGCATTGTTTTTAATATGCTTATGGGCACCACCACCGGACAGCCATGTGCAATGTGCTCACATCCTGCCAATGTCCAAGTTTTCATAAGTGACTCAGGTGACTGTTCTCAGCCTATGATTGTGCCTTTCTATTAGCTATAACCATTCATGTTAAATTGTTTTATTTTGTTCTTACCAATCTGTATAATGTCAATAATGTTTGTTACACTGATGTGGAACCTATGTAATGAGCTTGTCCTCAAAGGTGTTAATCCGAGACTTCAGTAAATAAATAAATAAATGTCATCTGGCCTACACCGTTTCAACAACTGGGTACACAGTGATGCACAGGAATCTCCCTAATATTATTTAAAGGGTTTAAAACTGGTACCAGTGGTGAGAGGGTACTGACCCCAGTAAAGGTGGACAGAAGGAATGTAACTATTGTACTGTACATGTGTGGTGTGGCGGTGGGCACTGTTGAGGCCTGAGCCTAGAAGGGCATGTGAGGCACAGCCCAGGGAATATTATTTGGCTGCACATTGAATGGCAAGTTAAGAGGGTCCCTGTAGACAGCATGTAGGTTGTGACTGGAAGGGCACCGAAGAGCTGGACTGCACTTTGTATGTCATTACTTAACCATTCCCTTTCTTCCAATTTAGGCACTGCACTCCTAAATAAAATTGTTATTCTTTTGTTGTCTGAGCACTGATTTTTTAAAGTTGATTGCTTTATGGGGACAGTGACTGCAATCCGTTGTTTCATGGATGGGTTGATCCTGTGGGTTGTTGGGTAGGCACTAAATCTTAGGGGGTTGAGAAAGGTGGTCACTGGTCTCTGGATAAAGCTGACAAGAATCCAGAGGACCTCTTTCTCACCCAGCAGCCAATGAGTCTGCTGCTGTTCGCCTAGTTTGTTTAGGAAAGAGAGGGACAACTGGACTGTGTTGGGCTCCTCCAGTAGGATAGGGGTGGGGCACATTCTTGAGGGTTCTTGAGGGGCACATTCCTCAGCCTGTGACACTACAGAATTCCTTTGCCATTCTGGCAGGATGGGACTGCAGGGGAGAAGCACCTGAAGAAGTTGCAAGGGAGGATGTGGAGATATTTTGAAGGGAAGTCCCATGGTGGGAGGTAGAGGACCCAAGCAGAGGAGGAAGCAGCTTCTGGTGGGGTACTCAATTGTTAGGAGGGAAGATTTGGGAAAAGGAAGGGTGAGAGAGAGGGAGGTTAGCTGCCTACCTGGCACCACAGATTGGAGGGATGGACAGCAGAGCCTAACGATCACTAGGATGGCAGGGAATAAGAGGAGCTGGATGTCATTGTCCACCTGGGGACATATGACCTAGCAAGGGACGGGGCAGGGATTGTACAAGAAGAGATCAAGGAACAGTGGAGGCACCTAAGACAAGTATCACTTACAGCAGCATTCATCGAGGTGCTACCTGTCTGCAGCCGAGGGGAGAACAGGCTACTCTGCTCCAGGAGCTTCAACTCATGGATGAAGAAATGATGGAGAGAGGAGTGGTTCAGTTTCATTGGGGACTGAGGACCAACCTGGAGGGATATGGGTCTATACAGAGGTGATGACCAGAATCCATCTGAAAGGTGAACCACAGTCCTCAGTGGATGATTTAAATGTTGCTTTGATTAACATTTAAACTAGCTGAGGTGGGATAGAAGAAAGACAAAGGAAGGCATAAACTACTCCCTCATAGACTGAAACAGTAGGAAGAATGGACACAAGGGGAGGAAACTCCCCCAGGGCACAGGTTAAAGTAAGCAGCAGAGTAGTAGAGGACAAGGAGGACAGGAACAACAGTTGCAAAAGGAGAGAGGGGGAAATGAGGCAGAGCACAAAGAGGGAAGGGTGGTTGCAGTCAGAGTGAGAGTGAAAGTGTGGAGGGCCAGGTGTTCAAATGCAAGGAATCTTGTATATAAATTCCAGACCTAGAGGCCATCATGGCAGAGGCAGACTTGTGTCTTGTGGCCATTACTGAGTTGTGGTGCACAGGGAGCCACCACTTGGGCATGGCCATATCAGGCTACACTCAGTTTAAGAATGATAGAGAGTGAAGGAAGGAGGCAGGGACTGTGCTGTATGTAAGGGAGGGTATCAAAGCAATGGAAACAAAAGGGAGCCAGGGGTGAAAGAAAGGGCTGGAGGTGCTCTGGGTCATCCTAGACACAGGAGCCAGAGCAACTATTCACACAGGGGTAATATACACACCTCCAGCACAGGGGTGATATACACACCTCCAGCACAGGGGTGATATACACACCTCCAGCACAGGGGGAAGAACTGTGTTAGGCACTGGGGAAAGTCATCTGCATGACATTAGAAAAGAGGGAAGTACTGCTGGTGGGGAACTTCAGTCTGCCGGATATAGGTTGGAGCCTGTCAACCATAGTCTCAGCTAGAATTAGGGAGAACCTTGACTCCCTGCAGAGGGTGTTTCTCAAGCAACTAGTCAAAGACCCCACTCATGATTGGGCAATACTGCACCTGGTGCTGACAAATAGGGGCACTATTGCAAACGACAAGGTGGAATGCCACCTGGGGACCAACACTCACTGTACATGGTGGTTTAACATAAGAACGGCAGCAGAGACAAACCATACAAGAACAAGGGTCCTGGACTTTAGGAGGGCAGACTTTAAAGAAATGAGTGAATGCCTCAGAGATGACCTAGTGGGGGGGTGGGGATTGTCTGTGTGGGGTGGAGAAACAGTGGGCCAAATTAAGTGATGGCATAGTGAAGGCAACAAGCCTCTGTGTGAAAGAAATAAGCAAAAAGAGAAGGAAAAAGAGACCTCTATGGTCATGGAGGTGCGTGGTTGTGAAGGTAAAGGCCAAAAAGGTAGCATTTAGAAGGTACAAGAAAATGTAGAGGAAAAAGGATAGCGAGGTGTACCAGGAAAAACAGAAGGAAGCAGAGAAGATACGAGGAGCGCAAAAGCACAAACCCAGAAAAGGATAGCCAAAGGAGTAACTAAAGGGGGCAACATCTTCTGTTGATACATAAGCTATAACAGAAAGACAAGAGGAGTGATTGTGAGGTTGAGAAGGGCAAGGGAGACTGTGCAGAAGAAGATCAGAAAAAAGGAAATATCCTGAACAGACACTTCTGTTCAGTCTTCAGAGTGAAGGAAGAAGGGGATGGACCACATAAAAGCAGCAGGAACACTGGGGGGGAGGAAGGTAGACACAAGCCCATTCACAAAAGAAAGAGTACTGAGAGGACTTGTGCATCTGGAAGTGGTTAAAGCTATGGGACCGGACGGGGTTAACACAAGGGTGCTGAAGGAGCTCAGTGGGGTACTGGCTGCACTTCTGACAGCCCTGTTCAACAACTCATTAGAAACAGGACTGGTTCTAGAAGACTGGAGGACAGCAGATGTAGTCCTGCTTCAGAAAAGCAGCAGCAGGGAGGAGGTTGGCAACTATAGGCTGGTCAGTCTAACATCAGTGGTGGGGAAGTTGAGGGAGACACTTTTTAAAGAAAGGCTAGTCGAGTATTTTGAATCCAGTGGGTTACAAAACCTGAGGAAGAGCACATTCATCAGAGGGGAGGTTATGTCAAATGAACCTAAACGATTTCTTCAACTGAGTGACCAGGGAAATAGATCAGGGTGGGGTGGTGCACGTGGTCTACTTATTGATTGATTGATTAAGAAAATTTTATTTTTATCCAGGTACAAACTTTGGGGATAATATCCTTGTTTTCAATAAGGCTGCCCTGTACAGTATGACAGTTTTCACAATACAACACTATATTTAACAACCAGTACAACACCAGATACAAAAAGAGTAAATACAAATATTGTTGGACACATAGAAACTATTGTACACAATTATCCAAACAGTAACATCATATCTAGCAATTACATTGTGGTTTAAAATGCTTTCTCAAAGCTGTCTGGAATTCAGATAGGGAGTTTTTAGCTTTTAGTTCTAAAGGTATGGCGTTCCATGTCTGGGCTACAGAGGTTTGTAAGGTGATATCTCCAGACCTGTTATGGGATCTGGGCCAAGACATTTTCACTATATTTTTTAATCTCATTATGTATTTATTCTCATGCCTAGTTCCAGTAGTTACTAGATGTTGTAATGGATGAACACTTTTAGTATTTCATGATTTATGACACCAGATTATCCATCTAGTTTCTCTTTTCTGTTCTGGTCTTAGACTTCATGAAGGCCTTCAACACTGTACCACATAGGAGGCTTATAAGGAAACTGGTCAGTTTGGAGTGGTACCCAAGGTGGTAAACTGGGTACAAAATTGGCTGATGAATGTGACAGATGGTGGTGGTAAATGCCACTCACTCAATTGAGGTGACAGTCACCAGTGGGGTACCTCAGGGCTTAGTAGTGGGACCAGTCCTCTTCAATGTCTTTATCAGTGACATTGCAGAAGAGCTGGGAGGGAAGGTGTGCCTATTTGCAGATGACACCAAATTTGCAATAGGATAGATGCTCCAGAGAGAGTGGAGAGAATAAGTAGAGACATGAAAAAACTCAAAGAGTGGTCAAGGATATGGAAGTTGGGTTTCAATGCTAAAAAGCACAAAATCTTGCACTCAGGGCACATAAACCCAGAGGGGTGTATCATATGAGGGAAGAGGTATTGGTAGTCACTAAACAGGAAAGGGACCTTGGAGTAATCCTATCTGATGACCTCAAGGTGGTGAGGCAGTGCAACAAGGCATTAGGCAGGGCCAGCAGCATGCTGTAGTACATACAGAGGGGTATCCACAGCAGAAGGAGAGAGGTGGTGCTACCACGATATCGATCTTTGGTGAGACCCCACCTGGAGTACTGTGTCCAGTTCTGAAGACCACATCTCTGGAAGGACATAGACAGGGTGGAGGATGTCCAGAAGAGAGCAACTAAAATGGTGTAGGGGCTGCATCATAACCCCTATAAAGAGGCTGAAGGATTTCAATACGTTCACCCTGGAAGAGAAAAGGGATGGGGAAAGAGCATGACAGGGACCTATAAATACCTCATGGGGGTGAATAAGGTACAGGAGGGGAGTATTTTTCAGAAGAGAAGGTGCAGCAGAATAAGTGGGCATGCAATGAAGCTGAAAGGGGGTAAAGTTAGGAGTGATGTGAGGAAGTACTTCTTCACTGAAAGAGTGGTGGATGCCTGGAACAGTCTTCCAGTGGAGGTGGTGGGGGCAAAAACAGTTGTGAGCTTCAAGCATGCATGGAATAGGCTCAAAAGAATCATGGTAGGAAAGTGGTGGGGGCATAACTGGAGATCAGGTAGTGTCTGCAATGAAAGTATAGGCAGCGAAAAATAGGCAGACCTCAGTGGGCCAAATGATCCTTATCTGCTGACAAATTCTAGGTTTCTATTTTTCCATACTTATCCACATAAACTTTTCTTTTGGTGGAGGCACCATACAAACAACATAAGTCTTGGATACAACCCCCCGTCCCCCATCAGGACTTTAACAACCCAGGCTCCTCAGTCTTATTTAAGCCCTCAAAGCAGGGTACTGTAGTACACAAACATCCATGATGACTTGGTTACACCTGTCTTCAGGTTTCTCTTGCCTATGTGCACAACTTTGCACCTCTTGGCATTAAACTTCACTTGGCCTCAATACAAGGTATTTGGGTTTGGCGCCATGAAATTAAGGTCACTGCATATGCGGATGACTTGTTGATACACTTATCCCATCCAGTATCCTCTGTACCAGATTTGCTGGGTGAAATAGTAACATTTAGTGCCCTGTCCAATTACAAACTGAATGCTAACAAATCCTCATTCTTTCCTTTAAACCATAAGGTATTCAAGAATGACATTAGTCCCTTAGGTCTATGTTGGGCTCCCAGGTCATTTAAGTACTTGGGCATTAAACTATATGGTAATCCCTTAACATGGTTTAAGGAAAATCTCGAATCCCTCTCTCAGCTTATAACTCATGACCTTGATAGGTGGCCCAAACTTCCCATTTCATTATGGGGCCGTATCAACATAATTAAGATGAACATATTCCCTAGAATTTTTTACCCTTTATCTCTTCTCAATACTTTTATCCCGTTACTCTGTTTTAAAAAGTTGCATGGTATATTTACTAGGTTTATCTGGGCCGATAAATATCCTTGATTGGCTTATTATAAACTGACAGCTCCAAAATTTAAGGGGAGTTTGCGGATTCCCCATTTGGCTATATATTATTGGGCCAGCCATTTAACAAAATGCTTGAGATGGGTACGTCCTGGCCCAGAAAAAGAACAGCCGGTTTGGCTTAGGATTGAATTGGATGTATTTAGGTCTAGGAACCTGGATCCCCTAACCTTATTCTATCTTAAAATGTCTCTGGTGCGTATGGCTGAGGAATGCCCTATAGTAGTTACCTCATTAAAGGTATATGCACAATTATGTTCCTTTTTGCATTATACCCCTTAGTTGGATTTGGCCCAGTCTATCTGGAATTCCCCATCTTTCACCATTAACAAGAAGCAGATTCCCCGTAAATGGTTGTCCCAACTGGGTGATGGGAAAGTGCTATCCTTTGTGGATGAAGAAGGGCAATCGTTGTCAGTAGGAGATATTATTAGGAAATTCAATATCCCGGCTCCCTCTCACTTCAAAGTTGTACAGTTAAGACATCTGCTTACAATAGTTCTTGGCAATACCCCTCCCTCTCAGATTGTCATGGCCCTGATACCTGAAGTTTCTTCACTTCTTGGATCTTCAGGTATCATATCTAAATTATACCAGGTGTTGTTTCATAAAAGATATGGGGACTCTTTTGGACCCACAAGATTCTGGAACTCACAACATTTTCCTCAGTATCATCTGGATTGGCAATCCCTGTGGAGATCCTGCCATAAATAAGTTTCTCAAGACAGATTACATCTCATGCAATATCACATTTTACATAACATGTACTGCACCCCGGTAAAATTAAAGAAACGTGGTCTCTTGAACTCCAATATATGTACTAAGTGTTCCCGGGAAGAAAGAACACTTCTTCACATGTTCTGGTCCTGCCCAAAGTTTCTCTTCTATGGGATTCGATCAAGATTTCCCTGGATCCCTTACTGGGCCTTCAGGAGTACTTCACACCTGATATTTGCCTTTTAGGGGACTTGTCTTCTATTAGAGTTAAAGTAAGAAGGTTTCATATATCTATGATTGCCTTATCTGTCAAGAAGCTTATTCTACGTCAATGGAAAGACAAGTCCACCCCAACTTTTCAAGAATGGGTGAATGAAATTCTTGCTAATCTACATATAGAAAAAAGCAATTGCCAGTCTCCACAACAGATTGGCAGCATATACAAAAATATGGGATCCCCTTCACTCTCTAATTCTAGTTGCTCAGTCTTAATCATGTCACAGTTCAAACTGCCCTGCAGGTTCTCAGGTAATGAGTTTAGTATTTATGGGATCTATGGATTTGTTACTGCTGTATGGGGAGGGACAGGAGGGTCGGGCAGTTATGTCTTAATAAGTGGCTGTACTCTTGTCTCATTTTCATTATAACTGCCTTTTATTGTGGAAAATGTACTAATAAAGTTTGAATTAAAAAAAAAACAAAAAAACTTCAGTTGGTATACTTCAGACCACCCATCTAACTTTTCTTGATCTCTCTTTATGTCCCTGAGACCCACTTTGGAGTCTACCCTCCCAGAGCTTAGTGTCATCTGCAAAGAGGCAAAGTTTTCACTAGCCAGCTGCACCACCAAGGCAACTGGAACCTGGGCCATCCTGGAGGACACATTACTCCTTCTCCAATGCACAACCTGGTGCTGCACAAATAATTACTTCATTTTCAATCACATGGGTGTGGTGTGCATATTTATGGAACACATACAAACAGAGGAGAGAAAGAAGTAAGTGCCTCAGCTGAGACTTGAACCTAGGCCACCTGGAATACCATTCTGGTCATGCTAACCAGCTGCTCCACCAAGGCAACTGGAACCTGGGCCATCTCAGAGGACACATTACTCTTTCTCCAATTCACAACCTGGTGCTGCACAAATAATTACTTCAATTTCAATCACATGAGTGCGATGTGCATATTTATGGAACACATACAAAAAGAGAAAAGAAAGAAGTAAGTGCCTCAGCTGGGACTTGAACCCAGGCCACCCAGAATACCATTCCAGTCGTGCTAACCAACTGTGCCACCAAGGCAACTGGAACCTGGGCTGTTCTGGAAGACACATTACTCTTTCTTCTGGTTACACCTGTCTTCAGGTTTCTCTTGCCTATGTGCACAGCTTTGCACCTCTTAGCATTAAACTTCAGTTGGCATACTTCAGACCACCCATCTAACTTTTCTATGTCTCTCTTTATGTCCCTGAGCCCCACTTTGGAGTCTACCCTCCCAGAGTTTAGTATCATCTGCAAAGAGACAAAGTTTTCCTTGGTTTCTTCCCCTACAGTAATTTACAGATAAATCCTTTCTGCATTACTGGTCCCTGTATTGATCCATGTGGTACCACACTCATGACCCTGTTACATCTGAATGTTCCCTGTTTACTACCACTCTTTGGGTCCTTTCTCCTTGACAATTTTCTACCCACCTTGTTAGCCTTGTCACACCTTAGATTCCCCCAATTTCTTGATAAGCCTTCTATTGGATACTGAATTGAAGCCCTTTCAGAAATCTGGAAAGAGCACATCAAGTTTCTGGCTCTTGTCCACTGCCCTTTTTGCATAAAACTCACTCAGGTTGACTTTTCCCAACATAATGAAAACATTCACCTATCTGTGGGGTATAAACAAGGTGGACAACCAGCAACTGTTTAGGCTTAATGAGGGGTCTGTTGGAGGCCGTAACTATAAACTGGTAGGGTGAAACTTTAAAAGAATGTGAGGAAATACTTCTTCATAGAATGGATGGTGAACAAGTGGAACTGTCTACCAGAGGAGATGGTCAGTCTTAGAATGGCTTCAGGTTTTATGGAATGGTGGGACAGACACATGGGATTGGTGTGAATGATGGAGGAGGGGCAAATGGGGGCAATGCAGTAGACTTAGCGGAACTACCAAATGGGAGATATGCAAAAGACCTGGGAGTGTTCCACTTTTAAGGACTTAGGTAGGTACCAGACAAACTAGATGGACTGTGAGTCTTTCTCTGTACATTCTTATGTTTCAATGTGAGGAACAGCAGTGGAAAATGGAGCAGCCAACAAAGAGAACAAGTCAAGGACAGGAGATGCCATCGGATGCAGCCATGTGGTAAAGAGAAGGGAAGTGTGGGCAGGAGAGCCAGCAGCCGTGTTGCTGCAGCATGTGAGTTCTAGGGTAAGTCTGATTTATGGCTCACTTAAAAGTCCCACTAATGACATCATCATGGATGGTGTGAACTGTAATCACCCACTACTCATTGCAAATGCTTTAATATGCATTTCTCTTACCTCTCTGCCTTTACCTCCAGGTTCCCCTGTCAATCTGCCCATGATAGTTCTAAGCCCATCCCCCCTCCTCCCACCCATCCACCTTTTTATCTCAAAATTGTGACTGTTGGGGAAGCTTGTAACCTCCTAGCTACTCTCTTCACCACATCAGTATTGGTCATGATTGTATGGAGCCCAAATTAATCTGGCTGGGTACCTCCTTCCTTGCCCCCTCCATTGCACATATTTTTACTATGTCTCTACTTTCAGGGGTTATTCCTGAGACCTGGAAAATTGCCAGACCTTTCCCAGTCCTTGAGGAAGGGGAACCAAAACTGCTTGAAAATTAAAACCAATCTACTGCAGTCCTATCCATTCTTAGTAAATTGCTTGAGAAGTTACTTGCAGCCTAGTTAGTTAAGTTCCTATACAAATACAGTCCCCCTACATGTGAACAGCATGGATTCTGTAAAGGTCACAGTACTACCACTGCCCTTCTCAAACTTACTTCTGACATAAACTGCAATTGGTCAGGGAATGATGACAGGTACAGTCTTTGTGGAGCTATCCAAGGCTCTTGACTTGGTCGACCACAAACTACTGTGTTCTAGATTTCTGACATTAGGTTCCCCCCATAATGTTGCTTGGTTTGCTGACTACCTTTCTAATAGGCAACAAATTGTTAAATTTTACCAAACTCTGTTTAGTATGGTTCAACCTAAGCAGGGTGTCTTGCAAGGTTTCATACTTGGTTCAGTTCTTTCTTTTTATCAGTAATCTCTCTTGTATGGTGATACCCAGTTACCAAAGACTAAAATAAATAAAACAAAAAATAAATCCTGTACTACCGCACTCCATGCTGAGGACATTGCCCATGTGGTGAGCTCCAAAAGTATAAGCTTTATCAATTCTCAGTTAAATTCAGACTTTCTGAAACTACAGTTAATGTTCAAACAACAAATTGGTGCTTAATACCACAAGGACTCAAAGAATGCCGTTTGGCTCTTCTGTTAAATTTAGATTCTGTTCTGAGGCCCTGTCTATGTCCTGTTCTGATGGCTCACTTCTTAATGTGATCCACACATTTAAGTAATTTGGTGTCACATTAGATCCCTCCCTGGACTTTTCCTTTCATGTTACCAGTATGTACTGATCTGTAATTGCCATGTTAAATATGGCCTGCAGAACCAAAAAAAAAGTCCTTACCCTGGCTGCTCAAATTGTCATTACGAAGGCTGTACTCACTCCTAGTTTAAACTATGGTATGCTGTCCTTACTTAACACTGCTAAACCAACAATGTCTAGATGGGATGTCACACATAACAACATCTGCATGTTTGCACTGTCACCTACCCATTTTACACACTATTGTGATATTTATAGTAAACTGGGGTGGCTAGCCTCATTTAGATCCCAGAGCCATCGCTGGAATAGTGGGCTGCAATTCAGGGCAGTTGCAATTAGCTGGATTTGCCCTGAGATGCAGCCATAATTGAGAGGAGTCGTAATTTGTTTAAGTCGACAGCTCAGTTGCAGTAGAAGACTTGGCTTTGGGACTCCTCACACAGGTAGGCATTTTTTCTTTTCTTTTTTTTTTTAATTTGAGTGCACAGGCTCAGCATCCACTAACCAAACTGTGCCCCTGGATCCTGGGTGCCAATCCTCCAATAAAGTATAAGAGAGGGAGGAGCCAGGGAGTTGTGCATGCTGCACATGAGGCCATCCAAAAGCTACAGTTGGCGGACATTGTAGAGAATGAAGCGGATGGAGGTGGAGGGTCGTGAGTCCAAGTGACAGCGGTTGTTTTGGCAATGCGCAGGGTCCCTTAGTTCACTAACCACTTATCTTGAGTGAGAGAAGACTGGAGAACGCTTGGGTGGTGGTCTGGCAGACTGCAGTGTGAACTTCCAAGCGGGGCTTCAGGATTGAGAGGACCGAGTGCCTGGAGTGGGACACGGCTGCCATGGAGGAGAAATGAATGGCCATGCGGCCTACCCCAGTAAGGTTGGTGACTGCCACTGGTGTTCGGGAGTTGGGATGAGTCGGTCACTTGGTACTGCTACTACCAGGTAGCCAGACTCCTGCATCCTAGCATGTGGCTAGCTTTCCCATATACTTTGTTCCATTGGGCAGAGGTGTTGAGGCTGTCAGTATTAATTATTACTCCCTCCCCCTCTGAGGTCAGCTCCAGTCTCCCCATCTAATATTTAGTTTTCTTCCTCCACAAGTGCTCGGAGTTGCACTTTTTTAGGCATTAAATTTAATTTGCCAGATATTAAACTACCTTTCCAAATTCCCAGGTCACCATTCTATTCCCTTATACACTCTTCACTATTCACCCTGCTTGATGTCATCTGCAAAGAAACACACTATACCCTGAATCCCTATTCCAATGTCACAAATTAAGTGACTGTATTCTGCATGGCATTAAATCTGATGTGATATCATAGTATAAACGTTATCTCTTTTCCTACAGTACATAGAAATAAATATTCTTTCTATATTGTATAATTAACTGCTTATGGCATTTTTACCTAAAACATTACTTTTTTGTCCTTAATATGTTGCAGAATTACTTCTGTGCTGACTCCCTTGGACCCTCTTAGAATTATGTGTTACACCCTAATGAGGTTATCCCGGTATAATAAAGCTAAATATATTAATAAGCTTAATTGATTACTAATGAAGTGAATTAGGTGATAATGTACCAAAAAAGTGATTACACAAGTCAGGTAGGGCAGGACAGCATACAGATACTAAGTAGGGGTAGCAGAGTAATGCAGTAGCATGTGAATGTTGTTTTCAGTGCAGTGCTGTGGTTGGGTGAAGCAGCATGGAAGCAGCAGTAATAACATTTATGAGCAGGGGAAGTGGTGTGCTTGCTCTATGGTGGTGGTCAGAGGGCTTCACTAATAAAATCAGACTTTTTCAGAGTTTGTGGGGCTTTGGGCAGTCAGCTTATCAGGATCAGGAAACTAGTAGGTAGGCATTGTGGTGCTTGATGGTGGTACAAGTACAGAACTATATGGAAACTGGGAAATCAGCACATTTGAATTAGGAAACAAGCAGACAGGCATCAGTGAAGTGAATGTATGGCACATATTTGCAAAACATGCAGTATAGGCCATGCTACACTGAATGCTGATAGATGGAGAACAGACAGAAAGCATTAGTGTGGCAATATGTAGTTATTCAAAAGGTGGCCAGTTTGCTAAAGAATGCTATGATGGAGTTGGGGTACAGGCATGGCAGTCTCCAGCCTGAGGTAATATGGTTGTGGGGGTATCCAGTGAAGATGGCATTTGCAGGATGGCGACTTGTGAAAACGGAGACTGAAACACAGCGCCGATACTTCTGGGCGACCACCAGTTGCCTCCCATTCCCAACTTTGCCCCCCCTACCCAAAGTTAGTATCTATAATAAGGGGGATGTTGGAGGCAAAGCCCCCCACAAGGGGAGTACAGGGGGGTGAAGCCCCCCGCAAGAAAAGCACTTTGCCCAGATGTGGTTGCGATGTGGATTTGGCGCCATTATCATGAGTCGCCATTCCACAGTCGCTAGTATGACATGGAACTGGTTGTGGGTGAGGAGAACTCATGAAAATCATGAATGAACATATTCAGTAGTGTGTCACTGAATGGGAGCCTGTGGAGCTTGGGGGGGGGGGGGTCACAGCTGGAGCAGAGAAGAGCAAGCGCTTGAGAGGAACTAAATGAGGAGACTAAGTGGAGACTGAAGCCTGGACAGAGAAGGTTGTGGTCATGCAAAAGGAATTTGAAAGAAAAAAGTACAAGTACATAGATTAAAAGAAACAGATGTCATATAATAGTTAGCAGACATGGTACTATCCCTGCTTTGGTGGAATATGCCTATTGTTGCCCATGGGGTTGTACTTGCACTAAGGGTAAGGGACCAAGCCAGGACCAGCAGCTAGGTTCGGGGTGATGGTTAGGAAGATGCCATCCCACCTGCCTGAGACACAGCAGTCAGTCAGTCAGTATCCTGGCTTGACTGCACCTGTGCACTGTGACTGGAGGAGGGACGCGAGGACTAGTAGCCAGGAGCTAAGGTTTTCCTTTGGTTTTCAGCACTGCACTCTTAAGGCCAGCCTGGCAGGATAAGCCTGGGCTGGGAGGGATCTGGGTGCTGCCAGCTGCCTGGAGGGCCATTTTGGGTGAGCTCAGCTTGCCTTTCAGCTAGCCACCTGGTACTAAGCCTGTACAATTCAGCAGACCTGAAACCAGCTTTCAGGTTCTGTGCTTGGGGGAGATGAGAAGGGAACGGGTGAGGGAAGTACTGGGATGAGGGAGCTTGTGGCCTTGTACTAGGCCTTTAGTTAGTAGCAGACCCCTATTGTAAAAGCCTAGGCCAGGTCCCAGGGCCTTCCGGATCAACTTGGTGGGAGGAAGCTGTCAGCTGTCCTGTGCTGTGCCCACTGGTTGTTTGGTGTATTGCTGCACTACAGTGTTCATGTGCCATTGTGGACCAGGCAGTGCAGTTGCAGAAGTTCTCCTCTCATGTACTGATATGAAAGTGATGACAGCCTGATGAGAATCCTCTGAGGTGGCAAATCAGGCACTAGAGCTGTGGCCTTTTTTTGTTTGTTTAGCACTTAAAGAGCAACTGTCACAGATTGTGTTAAACAGGCAGGCAACTTATAAGTGTAGTTGCCTGCCCTAGGAGCCTTTTCAGCTGTACTTTATCACAGGCAGACTGCAGCTTAAGTACAATACAGCTCTATTAGAACCCGTTCCTGTCACTATTGGTGTCCCTCAGGGATCTATTCTGAGCCCTATTCTATTTTCTCTTTTCATCAACGATTTCCCTACGGTCCCTACTCATAGCACCACAACCCTATATGCTGATGACATGGTCCTCCTTGGTAGTTTGTGTGATATCTATACCATAAATCACAACCTACAAGCTGACTTCAACAAACCCGAAAACTGGCTTCTGACAAATAAGCTTCTGCTGAACCTAAAAAAAACTCAACTCATGCTCTTTGGCTCCTCTGCTAAACTCAAACAATGCCCTATACCACTCAAAGTCCTAAGCCTTGATGGTGCCCCACTTGGTACTACATGCTCCTTTAAATACCTGGGAGTCACCCTTGACCCCCAGTTAGACCTGTCTCTACACATCCAAAATGTCTGCAGGGCCACAAATATCAAACCTGGACTTGCACACTGTGCTTGTGGATCCTTTACTGCTGCTGCATGGCTTGCCCTTGCTAAAGGCTTATCCCTCCTCTCCCTCAGTTATGGACTGATAACCTTTACTCTCGCTGCAAAAACCAGCCTTGCGAAATGGGATGTGGCCTATAATAATATCTGCCACTTTGCCCTTGCCATCTATCGACTCACACATCACTGTGATTTATATAATCAATTGCACTGGTTGTCCCTGGGTAATTATCACTCATTCATCTTGGGCTGCTTTATAGACAAAATTGTCCGCAATGCCATCCCCCACCCATCCTGTCCAAACTCCTTTGGCTGGCTCTACCTTCATACCAGCTAAGATCAGCTGACTTGCACCCTCTCCTTGTCCCAAAATCTCTTACACTGTCAGTTGATCGTGCCTTTGCTGTTTGTGCCCCATGACTCTGGAAAACCCTACTTGCAACCTTCAGATATGCCACCACACATCCCATCTTTAAGAGCTCATTCTGGTTGCACCTGAAGTCTGCCTCAGCCTATAACTGTTCCTAGGCTGTCTGACATCCCCTACCTGCTTTGGACCCTTGTGTGCACCCTTCTCCTTCCTGGTCCCCTACTTCCCCCGAGCAAGTAAGTAAGTAAGTGGATATTATCTGCACCACATGCCCCTCACCTCAGCACTTATCCTCCTTAAAATAGGATAATTTGCACCTGTGGTATCTCCATGAAATGTAATTTTTGTTTGCTTGTTCTTACCCTTGATGTATGTGCTTATCCATTTCATCCAGTACCTGTTGAATTGTAACACTATGCTCATCACTTATATTTTATATTATTGTCAATCCTTTGCACTGTTTGTAAACCATGCTCTTGTAATCTCCTGGGTTGCACATGAAAATAGGCATTCCTTTGTCTAGTGTGCTTACCCGGTAAACAAAAGCTAATAAATAAATACATTTTCTGCCCAGTTGTTTTAAAAACATTTCCTGTGTAAAACCCTGCTCGCCACTTCCGTGTACAAGACGGGTGATTACTGAGCACTGCAGCCCCTCTCCCAAGAACAGCATAATTATGACATATGGGTGGGAATGGGGCTGCAGTGCTGTCTATGGAGCACGTAATGAAATTGGGGGGGGGGCTTGATAAATGCACTAGGATTATCTTTGCTGGCATGGTTACATGTATGGGGCTAGTACTTAATATATTTATTTTTATTTATTTATTTCTGGTTCAGATTAATACCTTTGAGCCTAGATGGCTCTTTACAAAGATTCCAAGTCATTGAAGGAAACAAAACATTACAATACAGATAGTACATAAATGATACATATGGCAGAGCCATGAAAGGCTTAAGTCAATGGGTACAAGCAATACATTTCAATTCGGGTTACACAGCAATTGACACAATTTGCTGAGAATACAGAGATTCTGCAGTTGTAAAGTGCCAGCAGAGGAACAGCTTAGAGTCACATTAAGATTCTTAGTGCCAGTAGCAGGGTGAAAGCAGCCAGAGGGCTTTGTCATGGTGGGCAAGTTGGCAGGAGAAGGGAGGCAAGGAGAGTCAGCGTTAGGTAGGACAGTCACAGTAGTTTGCTAGGGCTAAAAATAGACGGAGCTCTTTTTTGAATGGGTCAACCTTTTCTTGTTCCAAGAGGGAAGAGGGGAGGTCATTGACCCACTGAGGTCCACGGTAGGCAAGAAAGCATTGGGCAAAGGAGGTGCGTTTGAAGGGGACCTGGAGTACACCTTTTGCTGATCTTCTAGTCATTTTGGTGGTTATATTGCATTGGAACAGAGAGGCCATGGAGTTGGGTGCTAGACCTAGTAGGGCTTTTTTTCTGATTAGGCAGCTTTGGTACTTGGCTCTAAGGTACAGGGGAAGTCACCCAGTGCTAGAGTATAGGCTACAGGTGTGGGTCAAGTATCCAGCACCTAAAACTAATCAATAGGCCTTGTTTAATAGAAGCTTGATCCTTTGCAGTGCCATCTCAGTGGCAGCACTATAGATGACTATCCCATAGTCTATGGAGGACAGTATAGAACTCTGAGTTGCTAGGCTCAGAGCCTCTGGGGTCATTGCCTGCCTGTGCCAATATAGGATTCCAAGTTTGGCATTTGCGGTTTTTATAGCATGGTCGATGTGGGAGGTGAAGGAAAGGGTGATGTCTAGATGGATGCCAAGATATTTAAAGGACGCTACTTGTTCTATGGTGTCACCCTTTAAGCTAAAGATGGCCAATGGGTCATACTTCTTCTTTGAATGTGGGAGTGAGAAGCGCATGACTTTAGTTTTTATATACAGTAGTTTAGGAAGAGTCACTTTTGAGAGAATCACATCTCAAGCTTTCTGAGACTGTGTTGTAGGTTTTCAGCTATTTCAGATGGGTTATTTCATGGCAAACTGCATTGTCCACATAAACCAGCATCTTAGCAAGGCAGACGTTGGGCAGCAAGTTGATAAAAAGGCTGAAGAGTAGGGGTCCAAGAATTGATCCTTGCGGGAACCCCAGTGTTACCTCCCTTGGGCCAAATGTAACCTCTTTGATCCTCACACATTGTGATCTTTGTGACAAGTAGCTATTAAACTAGAAGACAGTGTCACTAGACAGGCTTAGCAATAAAAGGTTATCAATAAGGATGTGATGATTGACAGTATCAAAAGCTTTAGTGAGGTCTATGAAGATGGACCCCACTGTCTTACCAGTGTCTAAAGCTTCATATAGGTGAGAGGTAAAGTCTATGAGTGCAGTGATAGTGCTGTGTTTTGCCAAAACCCATGTTTCATATATATATATATATATATATATATATATATATATATATATATATATATATATATATATATATATATATATAATATGGTAGCACGTAGTGCTACCATAGTTAAGTTGAGGAGCCATTTCTATGTTAAACCCTCAAATTTTGCACCTTAATAACTTTGCAACCATTTGGCGGATTTGCCTGAAATTTGGAATACACAATCAAGAACCATAGGCCTTGGCATATGCCAAGTTTATACCAGTCGGATACACGGCTGCAGAGTAATAAAGCATGATTTGTACGGCGCAGATTTACGCTTTTTCTGAATTCTGCGATGTAGGTACAGGTCGCGACGGTTTGTGCGATTGGCCCAAATCTTCAGGGAATATGTGGCTGGGGTCCCCAATGTGCCTTTCGAAGATTTGGTGAAAAAATATTAAACGGTTCAAAAGTTATTCAAAAAACAATTTCCCATTATAAGTCAATGGGAAAAGTTAACAAAAAGTTCAACACTTTCGCAAATGCATTTTTACTTTCGCAAATGGGCCTGTTACTTTCGCAAATCGGCCATTTTGTTTTCAGTTGGTGATCAGAAAAATGCTTGGCATTTAAATTTGGGACCCTCTAGCAACCTAATTCTTTTTGTATTCACCTAGTCGGACCCTGAGGATGCTAGCCATGTCTTTATTTTGGGGTAAAACACCCCAGAAATATGTTTTTCAAATTTCTGGAAAAAGTACTTTCGCAAAGTACTTTCAGTGCTCATAAGTGTCACAAATTTTTGCGAACTTTCGAAATTACGTGCTAATAGTTTTCTAGTCTGTGGAAAATGACAGCAATTCTTTGGCACTGCACTGCAAAAAGAACAGTTGGGAGTTTTGGGCTGAAATTTGGAGGTATCGCAGCCGACATCTCACAGATGTGCCTTTCAGTGTTGTATTGAAAAAATATTACACAGCAGCAAAATTCACGGCACTCCAAAGTTGATGTTTTTCCCATAGGATAACATTCACGGCGTAGCATTACGAATCCTTTGGCACCTGCTGCAAAATAACGGTTTGGTCTTTTTCCTGAAATTTGGAGGGAAGACAGCCAACAGCCCACAGATGTGCCTTTCAGTGGTTTGGTGAAAACATATTACAGGGAGGCAAAGTTATGGTGCTC
Source organism: Neoceratodus forsteri (assembly GCA_016271365.2). Classification (NCBI taxonomy): domain Eukaryota; kingdom Metazoa; phylum Chordata; order Ceratodontiformes; family Ceratodontidae; genus Neoceratodus; species Neoceratodus forsteri. The sequence goes on along the minus strand of CM057459.1, from coordinate 579,468,737 downwards.
CGAACTTCTCTTTTTTTCCCATAGGATAACATTATGGCATTCGCCGCGCCTTTCAGGGCCCGTATCTCGGAAACAGTGCGAGATACGGACTTTTCGTCAGAAAAATGCTTAGCCTCTAATGGGGGCTAAGTACAAAACTAGCCAGGACAGTCATAAATCATATGACTTTTAAATTTTTTTTCTACGTCATACAGTTCCTGAGATATAACCTATTTAGTATTCCAAGTCCTCATTTTCTGCTCCGATACCCATTATTATGCATACATTCTTTGTACTCACTGTCTTTCTCTATTCAGCTTTTGGGGAAAACCAGCCTGTGAGCTTACATTACTGTTACTGTTGCCCTTTCCACTTGTTGTTCCGTGCCTGTTTCACTTACCGTTGACGTCTACGCCACCATGTGCGTTATCCTTTGTGTTTTCATTTGTGCTTGCGTTTCTGTTATTTTTTGTCATTTGTGTCTACAGTACTGTTTCTCTTTCTGTTTCACTTTGCGTCACCATGCCCATTGACATTTCCGTTTGCAGGCACCATGTTACTATGTGACAACACATCACATGGCAGACCGTTCCCGTCTATGCCACCGTGTGCGTTACCCTTTCTGTTCTCATTCGCACTTGCATTACCATGTGCGCCACTGTTAGCACTTCTGTTTGTGTTGCTGTTCCTGTTACTATGCCACAAGACATCATGTGGCGGGAGCATTACGTGGCGGGAGCACTTCCCGCCGCTGCATTACATTCATTATTTCTCGTTATCATTCTCAAAAAGAAGGGAAATTAGAGGAAAAAACTCCGTTTAATGCATTAGTTAGGGTTGTTCCACAGCGACAAAAGTGAGGAAATTTGCTGTTAGGGTTGAAAACCCTAACTACGAATTCACACACCCCCAGCACCACACACTCATTGACACACACACACACACACACACATGCAAGTATGGGGGAGGACCAAGTCAGCACAACCAATGACAGACATCCAGCAGCAGGTGACAGAAATAGCAAACAATTGCCTAAATGTACTACAAGACATCACCACGCACCTGACCAGGTACTGCATGCTCAGTGAAGATCAACAGCAAAACTGAGGCCATGTACACCAAATGGACACATCCCTGATTGCAGCTGCACACAACGTACCACACTTAGTAGTTGCATGGCCTTACCTACCGATGCCCCACACCAGACCACACCACATGTGGTGGGCCACCTGAGCAATAGAGTTGAGCAAAACCAAGGAGTTGTACAGGTATAATATCTCTGATTATAACAAGGGTTTGAGAAATGCAGCTTTCTAATTGACTGTAAACATTGTAACAGCCTTGTGTTTAGTTTTTATTAAGATACATGTAGAGCCTAACCATATGATGAACATGGTTTAATGTTGTTTAAAAAAACAGTTTTATTATGATAGCAATAAGCCACTCCCAGGTATTATGTTAATGGTCAGTTTATCACTGTCTAGCGACATGTGGCCCTCAGCTACGCCTCATTCAACATTAAACCCCTACAGGGTGATTAACAGACCATTTAACATAACTGTTGGTCATGCCTTATTGCTTAATTGTCTTTATGAGTAGATACTCTCCCTCTGCTAGGCACTGCAGCAGCTTTGCAACACAGTGTCCCACCCAGTTACACCATACACTGTCTAGTTACTGGAGAATGGCTGTGAATATGAACTCATTTTTATTTATTTTTTATTTATTTGTCAAGTCTAGGATTACTAATACCTTTGAGCCATGGCTTTTTTACAAAGGTTCCACATCAGAGAAATACAAATTATGGGGAACATCAAGACAGGCATTACAACAATGTGGACATTGCAAACAGAGTACAGATTAATACAGTTCAAGGGTAGCATTGTAACAAGGCAGCCAGCGGCATTTGTCAGAGAAAATAGACAACAGATAAGAAGTGCCAGAGTCATAGGGAGAGGGAAGAGGGTGGGGGGAGAAGGAATGTAGGAAGGGTGGCGAGAGGGTGAAAAGATGAACAGTGTAACTTGATCATTACAGTCATCGAAATCTTAGTGTGATTATAACTGACAGAGTCAGTGATAGAGAATAACCCCTGCTGTCCTAGTACACTTACCCCATTGTGAGTTAAATCAATACTAAAAGACATTCTGTTTATATCTACACTATACCTACTTGATTCCTGTTGTACCACAATTAACATAGTTATCACTTTGAGAGCATCAGTGACAGAAGTGTGGCAAACCCAAACCTTAGGCATACAGCCTGAGTATGAAACAACTGTTAGAAAAATTACACTGTGTCCATAAGTGGCATAGATCACTCATTGCAATAATAGTAAATGTATCACTATTTGAATAAGTTAGTCATCACAGATGCAATGAGATTGTCTTTCTCAGGTACAACATACTCAGTAAGTGCCTACAGGAAAATCTATCCTATAGACATCTCCGATACAGGTGCGTCATTGTTGGCTCAGTAGTGCTAAGATATTTAGAAGTTGCTTGGCCTGATCCATGCAATTACACTGTTTCTTACAAAGAATACTTACTGCATCTTTAGTATTGAAACACACTGAAGGTCTATGTATGTACATCAGCAGTACACCTTCATCAGTAAGAATGCATCTGATACTGGCAGTACGAATTTCACAGCGTTGCACAGGCAATGCTTTTCCATATGTTTACATCAGCCTCTCCATCTTGAGTAAGCAGTTGCAGTAAATGTACTACTATGTAAATCACATACTAAATGTAACACTACTTTTATCTTGAGCATGCTAGTGTCTTATAGTTAATTTATGTACTTCTCTTAATTAATGTATACTCACTAGTGTTAAAACCTTTGTACAACTGTCATCATGCACCTTCAGCATTTATATTGACTAACGGCACAGTACCAGTTGCGGTGTGGTGTGGGGCATCGGTAGGTAAGGCCAGCAACTACTAAGTGTGGTGCATGGTGTGCAGCTGCAATCAGGGTGTGTCGTTTGGTGTACGGCCTCAGTTTTGCTGTTGATCTCCACTGAGACATGCAGTACCTGGTCAGGTGGGTGTCTCGTAGTACATTTAGACAATTGTTTGCTATTTCTGTCGCCTGCTGCTGGATGTCTGTCATTGGTTGTGTTGACTTGGTCCTCCCCATACTTGCAGTGTGTGTGTGCCTGTGTGTGTGTGTGGTGCTGGGGTGACTTGAGTTAGGGTTTTCAACCCTAACAGCGAATTTCCTCACTTTTGTCACTGTGGAACAACCCTAACTAATGCATTGAACAGAGTTTTTTGCCTCTAATATATATATATATATATATGCCCCATATGTGTAACCATGCTAGCAAAGATAATCCTAGTGCATTTAGCAAGCCCCCCCCCCCAGATTTCATTACATGCTCCGTAGACAGCACTACAGCCCTGTTCCCAACCATGCACCATAATTATGCTGCTTTTGGGGGTGGGGCTGCAGTGCTTGACGATTATCCTGCTCATACATGGAAGTGGCAAGCTGGGTTTTATGAGGGAAATAAGTGTCAGCTGCTCTTTAAATGTGCAGAAGAACCAACTGAGCTCCTCCTTGTTGTAATAGGGAAATTTTAAAATAACTTCTTTTTTATCTGTTTAATCTTGCCTTCCCTCCCACTGGCATTTTGAAGTAAGCACCTCTAACTGTGCAACCCACAAGCTCCCCTTGGTTGTTAGTCAGCTGACTTCAGAGCCAGTGAGTGGCCATGGGAGCATGTGTAGTAAGTCCTTACTGACACAGCTGTTAATAGCTCTGGTTTGCAATCTCCCAGTTCCTGTGCTATACCAAAACTAGGTATAGACTGGCAGTTGACTGTCAGTCTATATACTTGGTCTTGGTATAGCGTTGACAAGGGTAAACCACAAACTGGAGCTATTAATAGCTCCACCTATAAGACCTAACCGTACACGCTCCTGTGGCTCCTTCCTGGATCTGGTGTCAGCCGTGGGAGCCTGAGGGATGTACCACAAGATATAAAATGTCAGCTGGAGGGACACCAGGATCAGCCAGATAAAATATAAACATCTTAAAAGGCTGTAAGTACAACATTGTCTTTTGTAGTGAAAATGCTAATCAGGGCCTATCCCCACTCTGAGGTGTAGGGCATTTACATGTGGATGTTTCCTTTTAATGTTCCCCATTCTCAAATACCTTTCCTTGGGTGACTGCTATTACTGTTTTTTTGTTTGTTTGTTTGTTTTTTTGTTAACTGCTTGTGAAATGAAGAAAAACAAAATGAGACTGGTAAGTTTGTCAAGTCACAGAGGCCAGATGGCCAAAAAAATACAGGCATCTTTCCTCTTTTATGTTGTGGCTTGCAATGCCATTGCATATCTAAGTATTTTCCCAGCTGTGCCAGGCACCCCATTTCAGATTACTCAGGGGATCCCCTGCTGCCATCCTAGAATGCCATGTTGGAACTTGGTTCTCAGCCTGCAGCATGGCACCCAGGCCACATCACCACACCATTTGGTATAGGAATACAGGATATCTGTTGAGATTGATGGCACAGCACAACAGAGGCATGTTTTGCCTTGTGGGATTCAGTCTAGTGTTTCCTGATAATTTGACATGTTTGCCTTACTGTACTGTGAATAGTTGTATACAGAGGCTATAAGTGTATATGACGGAAATTGAAACATTTGTTTGAAGTTTCTTTAGTCAGTTGAAGTCATAAATTTCAAACTGATTGAAAAAGTCAGTCAGAATGAGGTATAAGTTGCCGACGCAATGGCGCTGAGGGTTGAGGTGCTGGACGCCACACCTTGTGCCACGCTGGCAACCCAGGTTCAGGAATGGACTTGGGTTGCTTGGGGGTTGGCCAGGACGAGGAAGGATCAAGTGTCCTCTGACAGCTCTCCTTCCTCGGGGGAGGAGGGTCAGTGCAGCCTGCTGTAAACTGACATCCAGTGGTGGCTGCTCAGAATAGGGAGAGCCAATGTCCATGGTGTAAGACTGCCTCCTCAGAGGTGGAGACAGTCACCCATTGCACATTCATGGTCCTGGGGGGGGGGTACACTGAGGAAGAATGGAGCTGGCAGGCTCCATGATGACCGGCGGCATCCACACCAGCCCCCAGAATCTGAATGTTGGCTTCCGGCACTGGGGGGGAAGTCGATGCTCCTTGGCCCCAGTCTTGTCATGGGGGGCAATCCATGGGGGATTCACTGGGGTGGACTGGTGTGGGAGGTGCCTGGTCAGAGAGATGAGCCCTTCTGAGGGAGGGGCCGGAGTTGTTTGCTAACCTCGAAAGAGTATAAAGTGTAAATTTACAAAAAAAAAAAAGAATGAGGCATAAATCAGTCATAATTTATTATTTAGCTGACTCCGGGGTTTAGTCTCATCAAACATTCATCTGTTTGCTCTGGATTGCTTTCCAGATAAGCTCCTTCAATCCCCTACTCTTGTGAATTTTCTTAAACCCTCTCACCAGTCCTATCCTTTATGGTCTGATGACAAATCCCAGTTGGTAGTCCCTAAAGTGAACACCAATGTGGGAATTGGGCCTTTGCTGCCTTTGCTCTTTGACTCTGAAATTCTCTGTCATGGCTGGTCCATGACTCTACCTCTCATTACCTTCTTAGGAAGACCCTTTGGGGCCATCTGCTGACCAATTCAGCCTGCAGCTGCTCCTCACCTGTCCCTCTTGCTTCACTTGTTTGTGTTTTCATCATGCTGCAGTTAATTTTTAGTTGTCATAATGTGTCAGCCTCTTTATTCCCCTGGCTATGTCCTTGCCATGCACTTTTCTCTGTAAGGTTATTACTGTGTAAGTACTGTAAACGGATTAACAGCATACGTTGTCGTTTGTTAATTTGTGTACTTTAACTCTGCCGTATACTTGATTGTTTTATTGCTACTGGATCGATGCCTTTTCTAGCTCTCCTGGTAACTGTATAATTAAGTCCTGTGTAGTGGACTAAGTTTCTCCTTTTTGGATGATCTGATCCTTTCTGTAACTTGCCTTTCCTGCAGTTTTCTGCTTTAATCTACTTGGTCATACCTGAAAATAGGGAAGTAACTGCATAGTGAACTTACTTGATTAACAAAAATGAAATAAATAAGTGAGTGTCCAGAGGAAGGTTGGGGCATGCAGACTTTAGTAGCTCTCAGAGGGGGCGTGGTGGGTGTTACCTACCTGCTGCCCACTGAACCCTAGGTTTTGCCTTTTTTTATTATTTTATTTTATTGAGGTATTCAGAAAGACCTTTGAGTCACAGACTCATTTACAAAGGTTCCACATCAAACATATAGAGGAACAGGGATAACACTGACAGGGTTTCATTGCAAATATAATGTACAGAAGTCTCATGCACTGGTAATTGTGGACTTCTTAATATTTAAATAATTTAGCCACCAAATATTAGTAAGTGCCTGCTGCTGTTACTGCTCCCCCCACCCATGATCTGCTTGAAAATTAAAATGTTGCCTAAATATGGCAAGATTTATGGTCTCATAAGTCATTTTGTGCTGCTAATTGTGGTTTGCAGCTGCAGGGAATTTTAAAAGTTGTTTTGCAGTTTACAATTTGCGGGCTGTTTTTTTTGGCCTTTTTTTGGCAAATGGGCTTTTTGCACTACAGTCATGAAAGCTGCATTTTTAAAAAGCTGTAGTCTCAGTTGGTATAGCAATAATTACAAGCCCTCCCCCCCCCCACACACACACACCATACAGTTTAAGGAAGAGAAAAATTATCAGTGTATCAAGTATAACATTAGAGGACAAAGTTCTTAGTTCTGTTTGTTGTAAGTGCTAATAAGCCTGTCTTGACTTGGTACTGGCAGCCTTGAACTTTTATTCTGTGAACAACACCTACACTATTTGATCAACTGCCAAGAGCTACACTCACATGAGAATCAATCTGTCTGACTGAGCACACGTATAACAATAACCCTTTCTTTGACACTGCTTTACATTTATGTTTTACTGCAAGCTGTGACGCATTCCTTTGGAGCACAGATTATCTTTGAATGTCTGACAAAACCACAAGTCACACCTTTCTTGGAAAATGGCTTTCTATGGTGAAGTGCTGTATAACTGTTATAAACATTACCTATACACAGTCTGCATCCACAATAGACTTCAAACTAAGTATTAAACGGTTGGTGGTTATTTCCTTCAACAGGTACCACATTGTGAGCAAGCCAATTGAAACCTATGCACTGTCTCAAAAGACACATGATCAGCTGAGTTCTTTAAGAGGCACTGTCAGAGTTTTTTTTTTTAAATAACCCTTACTTTTTTTGCCTAATGCATCCTGGTCCCACTATTCAAAGGCATCAGTTTATGCCATGCAAAAGTAGACCCGCACATGAAACAGTGCGTGGCCTTACTGGTGGCATATTAATAAGGCAGCATGCTTTGTCTGGTGCAGGCTGCCCATATGAATATTGGGCTATAATAGCACCATGCAGAGTGCAAATAAATGGCTCTACCACCACCTCATGATGGCATAAGGCACACAGGAGCAGTGGGGGATAGCCCATCCCAAACAGGATATCACCTTTGGTTCTGTGAGGCCCTATTCAGCAGCTGGCCTGAAAATTACCACTTACGGTATGCAAGGTGCTAAGGGGCTATTTGCATGCCATTATGTGGCTATTATCAGCTCTGTGCAATGCCTCCATGCTCAAAGGTGTGAAGGCACTGTGGAGAGTCTCAGCTATTTCCTTCACCTTCACCTGATCACATCATACAGAATATCCCTGGAAAACTAGAGGTCCCTTTGCCCACCCTGACCTCTTTTGTAATATAATGCATCTCCTGACTGTCTAACTGTCTCCCCTCCTGCCCAGTCCCAAAGTAGATGCAAATTTGTCCTGGTAGTCCAGTAGTACCTGCATCCTGCCCGCTCCCTTAGAAGGTATAGATTCTTTCTGATAGTCCAGTGGCCCCACGCTCCCACCCAATCCCCGAGCAGATGTAAATTCACCCTGGTAGCTCAGTGGTTCCTCCTCCCGCTCGATCACCAAGTAGACGTACCCTGGTGTGCAGTAGTAACCCCCTCCTGTCCAGTCCTTGAGTGGATGTAACTTCTCCCTGGTAGTCCAGTGGTCCTCCTTCTCCAGATTCCTGAGTAGATATATAATCGCCATGATAATCCAGGGGTCTCCCTTCCTGATCCCTGAATAGATGTAAATTCTCCCTGGTATTATAGTGGTTCTCCTTCCCATCTAATTTCCAAGTAGATGTAAATTCTCCCTGTAGTCCAGTGGTCCTCTCTTCTGCCTCATCCCTGAGTAGATGTACATTCTCCTTGGTAGTCCAGTAGTACCCCCTCTTGCCTGATCCCAGTGTAAATGAAAATGCTCTTTAGTAGTTCAGTGGTCCCCTCTCTCACTTGATCCCTGACTAGATGTAAATTCTCCCTGGGATGTCAGTGGTTCCCCTTCCTGCCCAACCCTGAGTAGACGTAAATTAATCCTAGTCATTTAGTGGCTCCCACTTGGCACATGGTCATAATGTAGTAGTAAACAAAACCAGTGCAGCAATAAACCACACTGATAATACAGTGGGTAAATTGCTAACACTGACCCTTTACACCGCAAGTAAAGATATCTAACAACACAACACTACTTTGTTTTTTGCAGGCGGCTCCATCCCCGCCCCCCCCCGTTATGGGGGTCTGCGCCCCCCAACCACCCCTTATAAAGATTATCAACTCAGGGGGGTATGTACCTCGGGGGTGGCAAGAAACATGGGTGGGGGAAAAGAAGGTCCTCACACAAGTGTTTTGTTTTATTTCTTCGAAAAAATAAATACGAGATTCGAGCCCCTGTTCACAGATGCAGCGCTTCCCCCTACTACCATCTCCTCATCCCTCTAAGCCACAGCAGCTGCTCACCAAACCACCTGCCCAGCAAAGGTCTTCCCCACTGCATCATGGTTTCCCAGCCAGTAGTATACAGGGTACAAAACCACACATGAAGCATTTTGGTGCTGCGGTGTTTTGTACCCCTGTAGCGATAGTGCCATACACTGTATCTGTTGTGTGGTATTGATTGCACTCAACAGATTACAGCATATTGACCAAGTACCTTCCCACTCCCACACAATCCCTGAGTTAATATAAATTCTCCCTGTTGTGCAGTGGTAACCTCTTCCTGTCCAATCTCTGAGTAGATGTCAATTCTTCCTTGTAGTTCAGTGGTACCCCCTTTCCCACTCTGATCCCCACTACTCCACTGGTAACCTACCCCTCACTATCTCGCGTCCACCCACTTAGCACCCCCTAACCCAGGTGATCCCTGATTCACACATCAGTGCCATTTTATTCCTGCTGGCAGTGCTTGAGAGGATGACCAGCCAGGATAGGAAAGACGGGGACCACTGGACTACCAGGGAGAATTTATATTTAGTTAGAGATTGGGTGGAAGGGGGACCCACAGGATAACTAGGGAAAATTACGCATCTCAGTGAGAAAGAGACTGCTGGCTCGATATGATGCTGGGGTCTCCACAAGAACAATCTATGCTACAAAAGATCCAGCACTCATTCCCACAAAAGACATTTAGACAGCTCAGCTGTGTGCAAGCATTTTCATTTTTAAATGCCCAATGTCAAAGTGCAAAACTACAAAACAAAGTGCAACACTCACACAAGTACAGCTTGCAGTACGAGAGAATTCCATCAAGGAGTCTCAGTGTTTCACATCCTAAGCACCAGATACTTTGTCACCTTGACACTGGGCATTTAAAAATAATAATGCTTACACATAGCTGTGCTGTCTTTGTGTCTTTGTGAGACTAAGTGCTGGGACTCTTGTGGCTTAGAATATACATGTACCCATTGATCAGGTAGGAGATGGGGATCACCGGATTACCAGATTACCAGGGAGAATTTACAACTTCTCCAGGATTGGATGGGAGGAGGTTACCATGGGACTACTAGAATTTACTCTTGATGCTTTTGGGGGATGGGTAGCCAGATGCCCTGAGAAGAATGTAAGTGGGGAGAAAATAAATGGAGGAGCCCACCTCTATGGTGCTAAAAATGCAAATCTTTGAAAATGAGGAAGAGTTAAAACTCCTTGCAGTTTACTTAAAAAGATTCAATGTTTATTTGAAAAACTCTTTTTACAATTGCCATGGTCCCCCTATTCCACACTGAGACACACACACACACACACACACACACACACTCACTCACTCAGCCACAACCCATTCCCAAGCTCAGTTGTTGTCTCCTGAAGCCCTCCTGAAGAGTACCAACACCAGGATCAACCAGATCAATTTTTTAAGTTGAAAAGGCAGGGTCAACCGGGTAAATACTGTAAAAAATTAACAAGGTTACCTATGATGGAAGTGAGAGGCAAATGATCAATGCGGGTGCTCAGTACTGAAAAACAGAGCTGCCACGTTTGCTGATGTGCTCGGCCTGCCCACACACAGAGTACGAACATATGAAAATTGTCAGTAGCAAAAGGCCATCATGATCTACCTAGGCTGCTCAAGATTGCAGCTAGCTCCCTATTCAGCAGCTGTCCCCCTCCCCTTACCTCCCTTTACCCTCCCCTTTGCCCTGTTCCACCCCTTCTTGAAGCATTCCACTGAGTTACATGCCACTACCTCAGCCTGTAGTGTGTTCCACTTTGCCACCACCCTCTCTGTAAAGAAATGCCTCCTCACCTCCCTCCTGAATCTACTCACCACCAATCTCATGTCATGGCCACTAGTGTCTCTCTCTCCACACTCCTCCTGAATAGACCCTCTGAGTCTGTTTTGATTATCCCATTCATGTATTTGAAGGTCTCAATCATGTTCCCCCCCCCGTCTCTCCTCTCCTCCAGTGTTTAACTCTCTTAGTCTGACCTCATATGGCATTTCCCCCAGGCCCTGAATCATCTTCATTGCCCTATGCTGCACCCCCTTCAGCAGCCTTATGTAGGTACAGGCGCCAGCACTGCACACAGTATTCCAAGTGGGGTCTAACCAACGGTCTGCATAATGGTAGAATAACCTCCCTTATTCTCGAGGTAATGCTCCTTGCAATGCACCTCAGCATTTTGTTAGCCATTGCTGCTTCCTTTCTGCGTTGTGCAGAATTGTTCATTGCTCCCGTGATGAGCACCCCCAGATCCTTCTCCTCTTCTGTTACCTCCAGCTGCACCCCCCAATGGTAGCTTCTCCTCGGATTTTTTGTTCTGAAGTGCAGCACCTTGCATTTTTTTGCGTTGAACCCCAGCTGCCATCTGTCAGAACATGCCTCCAGCCTTGCCAGATCCTCCTGTAGCCCCTGCCACCCCCCCCCAGTTATCCACCACTACTCCCATCTTGGTGTCATCTGCAAACAGGCTGATTTTGCTGCTGATGCCATCTGAGATATCTGCAATAAATATGTCCAACAGCACTGGGCCCAGCACCGACCCCTGTGGAACACCACTTGTCACAGGCTTAGGGGCTGAGTATTGCCCACCTACTACCACCCTCTGCTGCCTATCTTTTAGCCAGTTTTCCACCTACCCCACCAGTTTTTCTCCTGCCCCTGTACCCTGTAGCTTGCTTCCAAGTCTCCTATGTGGTACTGAATCGAAAGGCCTTACTGAAGTCTAGGTACAGGACATCCACCACATAGCCCCCCAATCAATTTGCCTAGTCACCCAGTCATAGTATTCCACCAGATTGGTCTGGCATGACCTGCCCTTGGTGAAGTCATGCTGCCTCCTGTCCTGCACCTCCTTCACCTCCAGTAGTGTGACTAGCCTCTCCTTTAGGATTGTCTCCATTAGCTTCTCCACTATGGACATTAGACTTACTGGCCTATAGTTCCCTGGTTCGTCCTTGGGTCCACTCTTGTAGAGGGGATCCACATGAGCCAGTCTCCAGTCCTGCAGTATGCATCCAGTGTCTAGAGATGAATTAAATAAGTCTGCCAAGGGTTCTGCCAGGACCTCTGCCAGCTCCTTCAGCACTCTCGGATGTACTCCTTCTGGTCCCATTAGTGCCAATGAGTGACGCAGATCAACTCTGTGCATTAGAGGGTGTCACCAGTAATTATATAAATATATAATAGGATTTAGTAAATACCTGTAAAGGAAAAGAGGTTGATTATGGGATAATGGGAGTGAGTAAGGTGCTGGAAGTGAGAGAGTGAGCGATGACAGAAGTAAAGATATGCAGGGCAGCAAGACAAGCTGCATCCAGAGTCTGGAAACAAAATGGGGAGATATAATAAGCAATGTGTTGGAAGAGAGAAAACAGTGGTAAGTGAGACTGAGTAGTTAGCTGTTGAACTGTCTGAGGGAAAAATGGTGGCTGTTTGACATTTAAAAATTGATGATGGGCACATTGATATTTTTGATACTGGAACAGGCTGTTCATATTCATTGATTATGCTGTCCCAATCCACTGGGTATGAACACATTTTAGTAAATCAAGATGCACAATTTTGCATACTCATTTTATAAAGGTACAGTAAATGCCAGCCAGATGGAACAGGAAACTGATTTTAAGGAGAGTACCACTCAACTCCACTGCAGCCTTCCCCACAGCATGCACAAGCTCATATGATTCTCAGCTAGTGAAACAGGTGACAAAATGGAGGAAAATATTTTGAAATTTTATTATATTGAAGAATTTAAAAATAGGATAACTCATGCAAAAGGCAAGGCAGGCGCATAAACCCAAGAATGCAAAATGACAGCAGACAGAGGTAAAGTACGCAAAAAATAAGGTTAAAACTCTGACAGTAGAAACATTGAACCATAGAAATTGATGGCAGATAAGGACTGCTTTGCCCACTAAGTCTGCCCATTTTTCCTATCTACTGTAATACCATAGAACCTACTTGATCTCCAGCATAGCCCTCTCTCCCCTAACCATTAAGGTTCCTTTTTGCCTATCCCATGCTTTCTTGAATCCCATAACAGTTTTTAACCCCACCACCTCTGCTGAGAGGCTGTTCCAGGCTTCCACTACTCTTTGTTTGAAGAAGTACTTCCTCATGTTTCCTCTGATTCCTTCCCCTCCAGCTTCAAAACATGGCCCTTGTCCTTGAGCATCTTTTTTCTGAAAAATGCTCCCCGCCTGTACCTTATTTATACCCATGAGGTATTTGAAAGTCTCTATCTTATCCAGTCTTTCCCTCCTTTCTTCCAGGGTGTACCCTCATAGGATTTCTGGTGCAGACCTTGGACCATTTCAGTTGCCCTCCTTTGGACTGCCTCTACCCTGCCTATGTCTTTGGGGTGTGATAGCACTTCCCGCACTCAGTTTCTGATGTCCTTGGTTGATCTGCTGTCACTGGCAACTCCATAGATGCATAGAAATTCATGTCCAATACAGCTACAATAGGTGAACTCATGTTGGCTGACTGAGGATCAATGAGATGTACTGCTTCTATAAGAGATAAGAATAGCAATTACAACCTGGCACAATTGATACAATAGCCAGACATTGTAAAACTATGTAGGAGGCATCATAATGATGTGTTTATTTGTGGGGAAGGAGTATTATATTTTAGATTGGACAACATCAGGAGAATCAATTTAAATCAGAAACAAATCAGAGATAGCAAGAATAATAGTGGCGAATTAAGAGGTCATATTGGAAATGATGTCGTGCCTCCATATATGGAAAATCTAAGATGGGGGTCCTATATTTAAAAGGGAAATCAGACTCTACAAACCTAATGAAAAAAGTCTAAGAGGTCATGATTAAAACCACACACACACATGGGTGGGGGGGGCATGGATTTAATATGAACAACCCAATAAGGGTTTGGCACACTTTAAAAAAAATGTCTTTCCTCTCTTAATATTTTTAATATCAAGCTAGATATTACTATTACTTGATAAATGCACTGATATGTTTTCCTGAGCTAAATATGACTCAGCAGTAATGTCAATTCACATATAACGGTGCAAGACCTCTTCTCTAAGCAGAGTTGGCCAGACTGCAGGCAGCATTCACCCCCCACCCCCAGAGACCACTGTGTCCATAACCTGAACCTCAGAGGATACCCAAGAAGAAGAGTGATTGGACCATGGTGGGCTCAGGAGGGTGAGGAGAGAGGGTCAGAAGCACGTCCTCCAACCAGTCCGGCTTAATAACTCCCACGCTGTGTTGTAGGAATTGGAAAGCCCCACACAGCCATTCAAATTCAAATTCAAATTTATTGATACAAAGATGTATAAAAACCATGCACTTTATCACATCACATCAAAAATACATATAAAATGATCATTCAAATATAATACAGATTATATAAAAGATTATGCAAAAGACTATGCACAAAAATCACTTTTTCATCTTATTGGCAAAATTTGCCATCCCGTACATTGAGTTAACATTTTCCAAGCCAAGTAAACCCATTGTACAATTATCCCTACATTCCATTTTTTTCACCATAAGCAATGGTGTAATCCATTTTCCTTCTTCAAATCATCACATTCTAATAATTTATGTTGTAAACTTTCTGTATTTCCATTATTACAGTTAAATCTCTTTTTATTTCCAAACTGACCCCACCATTTACTATAATGGAAATTCACAATTCCTAAACTTTCAAGCCTCAAATTGCAAAGGTTATTCCTGTGCTTCTTAGTTTCACAATTTATCAAGTATGTCTCTATATTCCCATTAATTTTTATCTTAGAGTAAAACCCATACCTATCTAACTTGTGCACTCTTGCAAAATCAAATTGAGTTGACATATCAATAGATCTTTGAATAGCTGCCTTTGCAAATAGGTTTGGCTCCAACAAGGCCTTATCTGACCATATATCCTCCAGACCAGAATTCCTTAATAAACAATTTAGGCTTTGGGACCACCCAAGGACCATCCCATATTCTTACCAAATAATCAGCCCAACATAAATTTGGGAGTCTCTCCATAGGCATCATTACCATCGTTTCCCAATATTTGATGGTTCTGATTTTAATTTTAACATTTAAAGGGGGCATACCTGCTTGCAGTCTCATGAAAGCAGCTGAACAGTCCCACGGAAGCTCAAGAGTATTTCTTGAAAAAGCATTCTGAATAGGTTCTATCTTTGACTCTCCAGCTAGAAGGCCCCAAATTTCATAGCCATATAACATCTGGGAGATGGTCTTTGCTTCAAAGGCCCTTGTGAGAGCCACAAAGGAATTATTTGCTAACTTATTTGCAAAGGCACTTACAGCAGACATTGAACTGTACGAAAAAAGACATGATGGGAGTGGTGCAGTGCAGTGGCTGTGGAGCAGCAGTCTTCTGGAAGACGTTCTGGAGGATGCAGTGTTGTCCCATCTGCAGGCACCTCTCTGGGCTGAGGAAGGAGGTTGCTCATCTCCAGTCTGAGTTGGCCAGGATTTGTGGGACCTCCTCTCCCACCCAGTGACAACCAGAGTCACTGCTGTTGCCTCAGAGATTGCCAAGAAAGAGGAGAGGTTGGACCATAGTGGGCTCAGGGAGGGTGAGGGTGGTGGAACAGAGGCTCATCCCTCCAGTTGTACCTCTCCACAATTGCTATGCCATTCTGGAAAAATGTGGTTTCTCTATGGAGGCATCCACAGTGGAGACCAAGGAGGATGCTGGGAACCTCCACAAAGGAGACCTACAGAAGGGTGGCAAGGGACCCCACAGGGGAAGGAAACAACTCCTGGTGGGGGACTGCATTGTTAGGAAGGTAGAACTGAGGGAGGAAGGGGAGAGGGAGGTAAGGTGCCTGCCTGGTGCCATGACTTGGAGGGACAGGGAGCGAATCCTCAGGATCACAGGAGCAGCTGCACAGGGGAGGGAGCTAGATGTCATTGTCCAATTAGGGACAAATGACCTGGCAAAGAAAGGGATCATAACAGTGCAAGAAGCATTTGTGGAGATGGGGAGAGCCTTAGACAAATAGCACACATGGTAACCTTCTCGGGGGTGCTGTCTGTCTATGGCATGAATGAGCCTAGGATGCTCCACACCATGGGGTTCAATCAGTGGTTGAAAAATGGGTGCAGATCTCAGGGATTTGGCTTCATTGGGGACTGGGGGTCCACCTGGATGGATGCAGGCCTATACTGGCATGATGATCTGCATCTGTCCAGGAGGGGAACCAGGATCCTAGGTGATAGGTTTAAATACTTCATTGGCAAGCATTTAAACTAGTCAAGGGGGGAGGCACTGGAAAGGAGCAGGGAAATCCTAGCCCCCCAAAAAATCAGGGTACTAAGTGAGGTAGACACCAACATAGAGATGTCAATAGGGAGAAGCACAGGAGTAAATGGAGAAAGCGACAAATGTAATAAGGACAGGGATGGGGCAAAAAGGGGGTAATGAGTATGAACACCCATAGCCTGGGCAACAAGCTCCCTGAACTGGTGGCCTTGATGGAAGAGGGATGCCTGAATATTGTAGCAGTCACAGAAACATGGTACACAGAGAACCATGACTGGGATGCTAACATACCGGGGTACACAACCTACAGTAGAGACAGGGAGGGCAGAAGGGGGGAGTAGCTCTCTATGTAAGGGAAGAGATAAAAGCAACTGAACAAAAGAGTAAACAGGGAGGAGAGGAGGCAGTGTGGGTCACCTTAGAGACTGGAAATGGGACCACAGTCCACACAGGGGTTGTATACAGACCCCCATGTCAGGCGGAGGGAATGGACAAGGATATGATAGAAGGCATACTTAGGATGGCAGAGAAAGGGGAGATACTGTTGATGGGGGACCTTAATATGCCAGATGTTAACTGGAGTACCTTTGCTGCAGCCACATCCAAAATCAGGGCAATTCTTGATGCCCTTCAGGTGGCATGCCTCAGGCAGCTAGTTTTGTAACCTACTCATGAGGGAGCAATCTTAGACCTCATACTCTCAAATGGGGACAGTGAGAGGATCTCAGATCTAGAAGTGGTTAGCCATTTGGAAACAAGTGACCACCAAATGGTGTGGTTCACGATAAACTCAGCTACAGAGTCAAGCCATATAAAAGTGAGGGTTCTGGACTTCAGGAGAGTTGACTTTGGCAAGATGGGAGAGTGCCTTAGAAAAGCACTAGCAAATAGGATAGAAGGAGTGGTGGAGCAACAATGGGGAAATATCAAAACTGCCATCACAGAGGCAACAAGCCTTTGTGTGAAGCAAATAAACAAATCAAAATGAAAGAAAAAGCCACTATGGTTCTCAAAAGAAGTGGCAGTGAAGGTTAGGGAGAAAAAGATAGCATTTAGGAAGTATGATGAAATACAGAGGGAGCAGGACAGAGAACTGTACCAGTTAAGGCAGAAGGAAGCAGGAAGGGTAGTCAGATCAGCAAAGACACAAACTGAGGAAAAGATAGCCAACTCAGTTAAGAAGGGGGATAAAACCTTTTATAGGTATATCAGGGAGTGTAGAAAGACAAAGGGAGGAATAGTGAGGCTGAATAGAATGGATGGTGGGTGGGTAGAGAGTTTATTGGTTTATTTGTTTATTTGTACATCAGTTTACAACCTTTGAGCCAGAGGCTCATTTTCAAAGGTACCTTGTCACAAAGAGGACAAATACGGTAAAACAAATTTGTTACATCATAACAGAGTACAAGAATTGGTAAAACATGAAGACATATATTGGATACAATTTTAAGGTTACAGGATTAGCAGAGCACAGGTTGGTACAGATATTTAGTACATCAAAACAAACAGTGGTAAGAGCATACAGGCTGAGGGGTGTAGAGACCGGAGGAGATGAAAAAAAATAGGACAATAGGAAGTGGTTGGTAGTAGGTTGGGTGCAGCCACTCAGGGAGCTTTGTCAGAGCAAATGAGCAAGAGCAACTTAGTAACAGTCACAGCTAACATACTAACATACTATTTGCCAGCAGATTAGGCCTTACGGTCTATCGAGTCTGCTCGAACCTAGATCCTTAGTTGGGTGCCGAGATCCTCCCATCCCTTGTTCTCTAGAAACCCCTATCATCCATCCCCACCCCCCGGGACAGGCCATCATCTGATACATCCACTTTCTGTGTCTGTCCCACCCTCTCTTGAAGCCCTCCACTGTGGATCTCTGAACCAGCTCACCAGGCAGTACATTCCAAGGGTCCACCACCCTCTCAGTGAAAAACCTCCTCCTCTTTTCCCCTCACCCTTCCACCTTCCAACTTCAAACCATGCCCTCTGGTGATACCTCCCTGCTTTAGTCTAAAGATCCCCTCCATGTTTACCCTATTTATTCCCTTGAGGTACTTGAAGACCTCAATCATGTCCCCCTGTCTCTCCTCTCCTCCAATGAAAACAGGCAGAGCTCCTCAAGTCTGTCCTCATAAGTCAAATCCCCTAGCCCTCGTATCATCTTTGTTGCCCTCCTCTGTACCCTCTCCAGGAGCTGTATGTCCCTCTTCAAATGTGGTCTCCAGTACTGTACACAGTACTCAAGGTGTGGTCTAACCAGTCCATTGTACAGCGACAGAATCACTTCCCTGCTCCTAGAGGTGATCCCCCTTATGATGCATCCCAACATCCTGTTTGCCTTGCTAGCTGCTCTCCTGCACTGCTCAGAGTTATTCATACATGTATCCACCATGATCCCTAGGTCTTTTTCCCCTATTGAGGCCTCCAGCGCCTCCCTCCCAGGGTGTACCTGTGTTTGGAGCTTCTCGACCAAGATGCAACACCTTGCACTTGGTGATATTGAAATTTAATTTCCAGTGTGAGCCCAGCTTTCCAGGGTGTCCAGGTCCCTTGCAGGGCCACCTCCCCTCTTCCCTCAACTACTGCTCCCATCTTGGAGTCATCCTGAAGAGACTCATTTCACACCCTATACCCTCCTGATGTCCGATATGTATGCATTAAACAGGATCGGACCAGGACCGAGCCCTGTGGTACCCCACTACCAACCTCTCTAGGGTTCGAGAGCTCCCCACAGACCACTACTCTGAGTGCATCCAGCTAGCCAGTTTTTAATCCATCTGACCATCAAAGGGCCTACTCCTAACCCCATCAGTTTCTCCACCAGACCATTGTGGGGACAGAGTCCAACGCTTGCTGAAGTCCAAGAATAATACATCCACAGGCTTACCCTGTCCAGTTCTGATGTTACCCATTCATAGAACTCCACAAGGTTGGTTTGACATGATCTACCTGGCACAAACCCATGTTGCCGACTATCCAGACCTCCCACCTCCTCCAGTACACCCCAATCGTTCCTTTAGAATACTCTCCATTAATTTTCCCACCACCGAGGTCAAACTGGATGGGTCTATAATTACCTGGTACTTCCCTCGACCCCTCTTATGGATTGGTACCACATGTGCCTCTCAGCAATCTAGGTACCCTCCCTGTCTCAAGTGACCTGCTGAAAAGCTCCGCCAGTGCAGCCAGTATGTCTGCCAATTCCTATAGTACTCTTGGATGAATGCCATCCGCCCAGGAGATTTGTTTTTCTTTAGGGCCTTGAGGGCTAACCACACCTTTGGTGGAATGGCATCATCGTTCCCCCCCTTACTGGTCTTTTATTCTTATCCAGATGTGACCCCCTGGGGTACCTTTCCCTCCCTCTTGCTCCATTTCTGTTGCTCCCTTGATCCCACTCCCTGCCGCTTCCATCCCCTTCATGCCTTGTTTTGTAGATATCCCATCCCCCTCCCTAGTGAACACAGAGGCAAAATACTCGTTAAATATCTCTGCCTGGTCCCTCGCCTCTTCCACCCACCCTCCTTCTGATCTCAATCTGCTGAGATGGCCCTTAGTTTTTCTCCGCTCCCCAATGTACCGAAGAACCCCTTTCCCCTCCATGTATCCTGTGCCAGCCGCTGCTCTTACTGGACTTTGCTCCTCACCATACGGGTGACTTTTCTAGATGCAAGCTGGGTACATTTCCTTATCCCTATCCCCTCTTGTTGTTTTATATTTTTGTAGGCCCTTCTTTCTCTGACTGCTACCTGTACCTCACTGGACCACCAGCATGGTTTCGTGACCTTGCTCCCTTATGTTTCAACTTAGCGCAGATCCTGACTGCTTCATGAAGTCCCGTTTATGACCTCCCATCTCCTTTCCACACTTGTCATTGAGGTAATCCCTTCAAGTGATCCTTGAGAATATTTCCCATGCCCATAAAGTCTGCCCCCTGAAGTCCACTGCCAGTGTCCTAGATCTCACCCCATTCCCCCATGCTTATTTGAAACCAGACAGTATTGTGGTCACTCCCAGTCAGGGGTCCTGTACAGCTATGTCCCTTACCAGATCCCCATCTGCCAGAACCACATCCAGGACATGCCCCTCCTTGTGGGCTCCATCACATGCTGTGTTAAGAACACATCCTGGAAGCCATCCAGCAGCCTCTGCTCCTTGGCCACCTTAGAGGACATGGTTCCCCAGTTTGTACCTGGCATATTAGGTCCCCATCAACACCACTCCTTCCCTTTGGACCACACTGGGCAATGATGTTGTCCAGCAAACCATCCTCTAGAACATCACTCATCCCGGGGCCTATATGCTACTCCAGCTTGACCTTATCTCCTGCTGGGGATCGTGGGTGACCCATAAGGCCTCCACGTTTCCCTCTGCCTCTTCTACCATAGCAATTTCTATATCATCTCTAATGAACATAGCCACTCCACCCCTCTGACCTCCTTTCTATCCTTCCTAGCATAGTGTACCCCTGTACATTTAGGTCCCAGTAGTGGTTTTTGTTATTGCGATCTCCGTGACCGCCCCATCCACCCCGAACAGCATGGCCTGGAACCTCGGAAACTTGTTTCCCAAGCTCCTGGCATTTACTAACACCAACCCCACCCCTTATCCCTGATCCTCTTTGTCTAACCCCACCCAGATTCCTTATACTTCCATCCTCCCCTGCTCCTCCTGGAAACCTCACCTCCAGTCTGTTTCCTCCTCTTGGGCTTGACGGTTACTCCCTCATCTGGAGGAGAGGGCTTTGGTCAGCCTCCCTCATCCCTTCCCCCTACAAGTTTAAACCCCACCTTTCTTGTATGTAGTCAGCCATCCCCTGTTTAAGGACTTCCTTCCTAATGGGGCAAGATGAAACCTGTCCTTGGCATATAGTCCCTATCCTCCCAAACTCCATTCCAGTTTCCCAACACCCCAACCCATTCTCTTCACCCCACTTCCTGAGCTAGTCATTAACCTCTGTGAGCTTTTTTTCTCCACTGAGGCCTTTGGTACTGGCAATATCTCGAAAAGGAAATGTTGCATCCATTATCCCGACAGACTCTGGCAAGTTCTTGGAACCTTGTGGATTTCCAAATGCTATTTCCTCTAGATCATTAGTTCCCAAATGCACCGAAATCCGGTTTCCCTCACAATCCCTAACCATTTCATACACCATGAACTTTGCTCTGTGCACTGTCAGCCCAGAGATACTCACTACCTTCACCTGGCTATGGCATCCACCCCTGTCCCTCCCAATGGATACCCCTAATCATCGAGTCTCCCAGTAACAGAACCTTAACGCCGCTATCATCCTTATGGTTACCTCCACTATGCCCTCTCAGCCCCCTTCCCTTTATTCATGATCTCAATTTCATGGAGTCTTCTCTGCCTTATTAGAGACCCTTTTGTCACCCTCCCTTTCTGCCTCCTTGCTATTTTGCCCACTTAACTCAAACCCCCTCTGAATAGGTGTCCCCTTTAACCCTCTCTTATCTGAACCATTTATCCTGGCCCTGATGGTTTCCCCTTCCCCCACACCACCATCCTCCCCCCTTGTAATAGTCTGCCCGATAAGTAGGTGATTACGAAGGGAGGTTTTGAAACAGGAGATCGTGGAGGCACCAATGATAGTGGTGGAGAGTGTGTTGTACCAGGATGGGGCTCTGTAGCAATAGGCCCTTTGACCATGAGTGGTCCTTGCCCTGGGGAACTAACAGTGTGGTTTTGCAGGAGGTTCGTGTTTGTACTAGTGAATTTTCTTGGTGGATGGAGGCTGTCAACCCTGGTGGGGATAGTCCAAGGAGAGTTTTTTTTTGTTATGAGACAGGTTTGATATCTGAGACGTTCATCTAGGTCGAGCAGCATAGCCTTAACATATAGATGGCAGGTATGTGTTACCCTGGGGGCACCTGTAATTAGCCTACAGGCCTTATTTAACATGAGGCAGATTTTGTTTAGGGTGGTCTGGTCTGCAGCACCATAAACTGTAAACCATAATCAACAAGGGAGTGTATAGAGGATGTGACCATGAGTTGGAGGTCATCAGGGGGGAGACAATTCTTGTGGCGGTATAGGATACCCAGCCGAATATTGGAGGCTGAGGCTAGAGCAGCGATGTGGTCATGGAATGTGAGGGCAGGGTCGAAAGAGATCCCAAGGTGCTTATACCAGTAGACTTGCTTGAGTGGAAACTTGGTGCTAGAGAGGACCTGGAATAGGAAGTTGCTGGCTTTGTTTTGGGGGTGGGCAAAGAGCATGTTTTTTGTTTTTTTGAGATTTATTACAAGTCTATGCTCTTTGAACCAGGCTTCAGCATCATTATAAGATAATTGCAAGGAGTCCTGGAGGGCGATAGGGTTACGGTCAGAGGCAAAGATGACGGCATCGTCTGCATACAGCACAATTTTACCTGAACATGCACCTGGCAGAGTATTGAGTTATAGTGAAAAGAGCAAGGGTCCAAGAATGGAGCCCTGGGGAACAGCAGAATGGATAGGGCAGGTGTTGGAGAGTGTCCCATTAATTGTAACACACTGAGAGCAGGCAGGCAGGTAGCTGGAGCACCAGGAGACAGGCCCAGAGGCAAAGCCTGTATGGCTGAGGGCTTCCAGCAGGAGGGGGATGGGAAACAGTGTTGAAGACTTTTGATAAGTCAATGAACCCTGCCCTACCAGACAGCCCGAGTCCAGAGAAGAGTGTAGAAAATTTGAAAATTCAAGGAGGCATTGATTAGGTGAGGTCTGACTTCTTGGGCAGTAACCCGGCATAAATGGAAGCAAGGGTGAGTGAGGTCAGGGGCAGGTAGAGAGGGGGGAGGGTAAAAAAAGTCACTAGGAAGGACTGGGCTAAGGTCAGTGAAGGATGTATTGAGGAAGTTGGCAATGAGGGCTGGGTCAGTGGAGATAGAGCCATCAATGTTGATCTGGGAGGGTGGAGGAGGGCGTGTGCTCCCATTTAGTTGCTTGATATTGTCCCAGAAGGTTCTAGCATTCCCCCAAGAGGAGGTGAGTGAGGACTGATAGTGATCAGCCTTAGCCTCTTTGATGGCCCAGGTACATTTGTTTCTAGCAGCTGCATACGCCTGCCTGTCTGTGAGCTGGCCAGTTTCAGTGGCCAGGTGCCATAAATTGCCCCTGTGCTGAAGTAGTTGAAGCAGGGGAGGGGTAACCCAGGGTGCATTCCACACTTTGGAACGGAGTACAGTTAGAGGTGAAAAAATGTCACAGGCTTTGTTGAACGTTTGGGTGAAAAAGGTTAGCGCTGTGTCAATATCAGGGGCGTACTGTATGGGAGACCAATCAATTTGGGCCAGGAGTTGCTTAAGGCTTTTCAGACCCCCTGGTCTTAGATGCTGTCATAGGGTGGGCTGAGCTGTGGGTTTGGATAAGGAGGTTGACCAGCAGAAAAGAATAGGGGAGTGGTCACTAAGTGAGTCAGGAAGGACTTGGATATTGCAGATTTGATTAGGATGATTGGTGAGGACAACATCTAGAAGTGTGCTTGAGCCCCTCTTGGGATTCATTCTCGTTGGTTGGACAACGAGTTGAGTCAGATCAATTGCTGCAAAGGAGTCACGGGTAGCAGAAGATGAGGGGCTAAGCCAGTTAATGTTTAGATCACCCACTAGGATTTGGTCAGATGAGTGGTGTAAAGAAGTAAGATACTCCGTTAGCGAGACCAGTGCCAGCGCTTGATTTTTTGGGGGTACGTAGGCTGTAGTTAGATAGAGGGGACCCCTAGAGGGATCCAGAGTCAGTTTTAGGGTTACAGCCTGTGCCCTGAAGTTGAGGTCAGGGGCTGGGAAGGCTAGTCCAGTGAGAGAGTCTTTGATGTAGATAGTGCAACCCCCACCCCATCTTCCAACCCGGTCCTCCCGATAAAGGGAGTAACCTGGGAGGGAGACAAAGGAGTCAGGGGTGGACTCTGATAGCCAGGTTTCCACCAGAGTAATAATGTCATGTTTATGGAGTGTGATCCAACTTTGGAGTGAGTCAAATTTTTTCAGAAGGCTACAGATATTCATAGATGCAATATGAATCCCAGGAGATCCAGCAGTTGAACTGTTGTGAGCTGGGCCAGGGCTGGGATGTATATTACCTATCAGGAGTAGTAGAATAACTACTGCCCTGGACAGGGGGTGGTGGAAAGTGTGTTTGCGACGGACATGATTGGAAAAAGAGAGGAGCTTCAGGACACAGGGTGTAGGCAGGGTAGCACAGGCTGGGAAGGCTAGAACAATAAGCCTCCAGTAGGTGCTGGGGGGGGAGCTGGGTGGAGACTGGAGGGTTGGTATGGTGAGCTGGAGCACATAGTGAGAATAGGGTGGGAATGTGGCAACTCTAGTATACAGGAGGTGGGTAGTGCCAGTGCGCATGGGAGGGGCATCAGTTAGGTGAGACTGCGGTGACACAGTGACAGCTGGGTGGGACAGTGGCCTCAGAAAAAGGAAGAGAGAGAGAGGCAAATCAATAGGAGATGGGCAGACATTATGCTAAGGAGCTCGGCAGGCAAGGTAGAAAGAAATAGGTAATTGTCTACCAGTAATCATTAGTGCCACTTTGGTTCAGTGGTAGTGACACCACCTCTGGTGTACAAGGTACCAGGTTCAAAACTCTCCTGGGGTATTTGGAGATGGACCAGGGTGGGAGCCATGATCCATGATCCAGGTGCTGGCCGCAGGCAGCATTTGGGCCCAAAAATGGGGTGCTAAATAGCAACTCCTAGTGGCCAATAGCTGTAGGCTTGAAGGGGATTGTGGGGTATGAGTGAGTGGTGTCTACAGGGTTGGGTGAGAAAGAGGTGGGTACAGGGCAGCAGAGGCCTGGGGGTAGGACAGGAGAGAATGGGGTACATGGATAGAGGTGAAGCCAAAATGGAAAGAAGGGCTATCAGGGCAGTGGAGTTTGCAGCAGAAAACACTGGGGCCTCTAGTGGCTGGCAGGTATAACCTGCAAATGGGAAAGTGGGAACTTAGAATTTTGGCAAGCAGGAAGTGATGTCATGGGGTGGGCCAATAAATTGAGGGCCACCCCTGCATGGGTAGGTGGGTGGCAAGCAATGTGAAAAGGTGGTAGGGAGGGCTGGGGGGATACTGGGATGTATAGGGAGAGGCATCACCAGCAGAAAACAAGAAGTTGTTATCCCCCTGTACAGACAGTTGGTGAGACCCCATCTGGAGTACTGCATCCAGTTCTGGAGACCCTATCTCTGCAAGGACATAGACAGGATGGATGCAGTTCAGAGGAGGGCAACTAAAATGGTGCAGGGTTTGCAAGAGAAGCCACACAAGGAAAGGTGAAAGGAGCTTAATATGTATACCCTTGAGGAAAGGAGGGAGAGGGGGACATGATAGAAATGTTTAAGTACCTCAGTGGAATCAACAAAGTCCAAGAGGGTAGCATCTTTCAGAAAACGAGATGTGCAAGAACAAGGGGATACAATTTAAAGATAGAGGAGGGACAGCTCAGGGTCAATGTGAGGAAGTATTTTTTCACAGAGTGGATCCATGGAACAGCTTTCCTGAGGAGGTTGTGGGGTCTAAAACTGTGGGAGAATTCAAGAATGCATGGGATAGGCATAAGGCAATTTGTGTGGGGGGTAGGAAGAAATAGGCTGTTGGTTAAATAGGATCTGAAGCTTATCCTCTAGGTAAGGAAATGGGCAGACTAGATGGGTCAAGCGGTCCTTATCTGCTGCCAAAATCTAGGTTTCTATTTTTCTATGTTACTTTTTATCTCACACAGATGTTTATTCCACTTCAAGTTTTTTTCAAATGTAATTCCCAGATATCTAAAGGATTTCACAACTTCTATCTTTTTATGATTCATTTCCCAGAAGTTTTCACAGATTTTTTACCAAATGATATAATCTTTGTTTTTTCTATATCCATCTCTAATTTCAGTTTAGAGAGTGATTCCATCAAATTTAACATCACTCTCTTTAAACCGAGAGGTGTTTGATAAGATAAGTAGAGCATCGTCTGCATATAATAATATTTGATTTTTTTCTTTATTTATTGACAGAGCAAATGTATCAATTTTGGCCATATCTCTAATCACCATTTCAATATATAAATTAAATAATAAGGGGGCTAATAAACAGCCTTGCTTCACTCCCTTCCTCACCTTTATTTCTTTTGTAAGTGCACCATCTCTAGAATATCGAACCACAGCCGTTGTATTACAGTGTAACCTTTGCAAGAAACATGGATGGGTAAATAACCATATTTCCTCCAATTTACCCATCCATGTTTCTTGGAAAAGCAATATTGAAAATTTGGAAATCCAGTCTAAACAAACTTTATCCTCAATTTTCTCTTTCAAACCGGCAACATTCCAAGAAATTAATTCTATACCACTATTACCGTTCTTCTGTCAATTTATGGACTCCATAGTTAAAACATCACTATCATTAACATTCATCCCTAGACTGTTGGGCCTACTGTCACTGTCCACAGACTGGGACATACCATTTTCACTATCACTGTTAAAACTTTCATCGGCTTCCAAAACCACTGAAGAGTTACTACGAACCCCAAGTTGTTTCCTGCCTCTTCTCATAACACCCTCTGATATCTCCCCTTTTAATACATGAGTTGTCTCAATTGGTTTCATAAATGCTGTTATTCTAGGTTATTTAGCAGTCATGAAATCTTACTTATTAATCTCTGCCCTTACTACATGTCTACCTTTTAATTCATCTGAATCATCCATAGCTGTTCTAATCGTTGAATTAAGTAATATCCCCAGGTCACAAAACTTATCTTTTTCCTTCAAAATTTCCCTTCGTTCATCATTGTTTCTTAAGACGACACATAACAAACCTTTATGAGGTCTAATTTGGTACCTATAAACTGATCTAATATTTTTCCAATTGATTTTATTACCATAGACTCCCTCAATAAGGTTGTACATTGCTAGTTTAGCCGTGTAAGCATTCTCGTTCTTTTGTTTCAGCACTCCCTTTATAAAAATTGTAGACAGCAATTCTCCAGCTAAAATTAACCTTTCTTTCTCTACCTCATTTAAATTGGATGAGCCCCTTATATCTTTATGGATTTTAAGAGCTGTGTTATATTTCATGTTATCCTTACTGTAGTCTACCTTATTTTTGGACTGTTGTTTTATTAGTCCTTCTTGCTCTTTCTCAATTCTATTTAATGTTATGTGCCTCCTTTTATTCCGCTTATTCCTTTGAGATTTCAGCAAACATCCTTTATCTTGCACAGGTTCTGTAGTGTTTATAATTGCTGTAATTTGGTCTAATTCTCTTTTCCTCTGTTCTATTTCCCCAATTAACATGTCTATTTCCCTTCTTTCTCTATTGCCAATTTCCTCAGTAATCATCTGAATGGATTTTGTTTTATATTTTTTTTTTGCTCCAGCACTCACTTTAGCAGACTTTTAATGTTTGTGCACTTTCACTTTTATGACTGTAACATTACTTGAAGCATTATCCCCATCTGACAAGTAACAACTTTGAAAACCTTTCTTAACCATGCCCTCCATCACTATACCATCAGCCTCTCTTTCCAGTTCATTATGATCCAAGCCATCCACTTCCTTTGCTTCCCTAGTCTGAAAAATGATTGGGGGCTTGTAAATCAATGAATGAATGAAACAGTGTAATTAATTCTAATAATTGAGCATTACCAAACACAATCTCTTTCTTAACCTTCTCTAATTTAGATGTTATAGACTTTCCACATCTTACTCCTTTAAAAATGTTTAAGGAATCAACACCTTCAACCCCTAAGTCACAAGGAGGTAAAACATCAGTAGATTCCAGAGTATTTACTATTTGGTCAAGTTTTATCTTTGGGGTTACTTAAGGCATTGAAAAGGACTCAAATCTTTGTAGAAATTATTTATTTTTACTATAGTGTTGATTAACCCATAGGTCAATCTGTTTTACATACTTAGCAGCCTCTGAAACTGCCCATAGACTCATTATACCCTTGATTCGAACTGCTAACACCCTTTGCCAAGTTGCTATCATCCATCAAATCCCCATAGTGGCCCCATCAGTTAAAACCTTATAAGACCTTGAATAGGGGGACAATTACATTTTTTGTAGGACCTTTTTCTGATTGCTTATCAAGACAGTTTAAATCAGATATACGTAAATCAGGACCAGTCATATCTGTTAGGTTCCTTGACTGTCTTACTACAATTTTACATTGAGAATTATTTTCCAACCTTCTAATTTCCTTTAACAATGGATGGGTTCTCTCCAATATCATCTCGTTTGACTTAACAGGAGATGATGCCAATTTTGGGTTAAACACTTTAATGATTTTTTATTTCCTCTTAGGTCAATTTGATTACAATTAGAGTGCAAGTGCTGTGTTATTTTTTGCTCTGAGAGGGGCCTAACCGGTTTAGCACCACCACAATTTTTTCCTTTACCCTTCACCGTCTTGTGGCAATATATACTTAACTTTTTAGATTGCATTATCACTTCTATTGCTCAAAAAAAACACACACACATAGACAATTTATCCAATATACAGTATGGTGCTAGTGTCATCAGCAACTTCTGTCTTCCTCTTCTCCTATATGTATATGTATATGTATATTTTCTTCTTATTTCTGCATAGCTGAAAGGATACCTCTTTATCACCTTCTTGATAATTAAATTATTTAAAAAGACTTCAAAGTAAAGCCATAGGCGAACCACTCTGAAATAAATTAACAAAGCATTTTAAGCACACTAATTCCAAACAAAAAACAAACACCAATTTTTAACTCTATATGATTAAAACAAACAAAAGCAAACCTAAACAAACATGAATTAATAAAATAGTTACTCAAAAATATCAACACTTATTATATAGTACTTACTTCCGCCATTAGAAGAGCAGTAAATGCCAATCAAATACCAATTTTTCAATAGACAAGAAAAGCACATCAGGCAGGGTAAATTCCATGCAGACAGCTGGACTATATTCCAAATGATGTTACTTCTACAATATAATAAAAAGGAGATTTTGAATTAAAAATGAAAATATTCCACCTATGAATCAGAAATCACAAATAACAAACAGCCAAAACATATTATACCAAAAACAGCAAAGAAGATATATATAAAGAAGATATATATTTTATAAAGACAAATGTGCACAGAGGAGAATCTTAAAACACAGAGTGCAGCAAACATGATTTCTCCTCAGCAGGGTCTAAATGAAATTGTTGCCTTCACCAATACACATGCACCTTTTATGCACCCTGCACACGTGATTCAGCCTACCTATCCTGAGCTGAGGGCTACGAATGGGGTGCAAAAAAAAAGAACAAAAACCAAAAAGGTTAAAATAAAAATACAGAATAAAATCCAAATATAAATACCAAAGCCACCTTGTTCCAGTACTCAACAGTACACTCAAGCGTTTATCTGTTGAATATACAGATTACCACAAACAGGCCAGATACAGACAGCTCTGTGAGACAAAAAATCCAGCAGATAATGACTCCCCCACACATCTACTAAAATGAGTAAATGACTAAACTAATATTAAAAATTAAAAATGAGAGTTGTAAACTTTCAAATAAATAAAATATAGCACAATTCACATAAAGTGACTGGTACCCAGCAGCCAAAAGTTTCAACAACCCGTCGACTCGCAGATCCAAAGATTTTCACAGGGAGACCATATCACAGTTGCAGAGACTCGTTATTTATATTGTTTACAAAACCAGAATACCAAATTAAATGTTAAAAATGTTTAGAAAGTACCGGGTAAGCAAACTGGGACTGTTAAAACTGTTAACCAAACATTGCAAATTTAGTTCATGGACCGAAACACCACCTCCAGATCCTTGAAACAAAAAGCACAAGCTGTATTCACTATTTCCTGCTTTTCAACAGCATTCAACACAGTAGCTCCCAGTTTTCTTCAAACAGGATATAAAACGAAAAGGGCAAATGCAGGGGGATGATCGCATAAAAACTAAGCATTAGCTGCCACCACTGGCAGTGAGGTTGCCGTTCACCGGCTTTAACATTCAGGCTTTTATCTTTAACTTCCAGGCTCCGTCCATCAGGTTTCAGGCCTTTCTGAAGGTCCCTCTTGTTCTCCGAATCCAGCTGCCACCTAATGCCTTCCTTCTACAAGAGAACAAGAAACAGCCTGAGGGACTTCGCCAACCAGAAAGAAACACTAGAAAGTCTGGTAAGACACACAATTGTGCTTGCTGTGGCATACCTTTACAAAGATATTTTATGCTTTTGTACACCCTGCTCTGTCACTCTCCACAGCTCCTCAGTGTGTAGCTTCCTCCTGGTCAATCACCTGCAGCTGGGACCAGTAAGGGTGGAGGGGTCCTCTGGGATGGAGACCCAAGGGGGGGCAAGGGATCCCAGAGGAGGGAGAAGCTTCTCCTAGTGGAGGACTCCATTGTCTGGGGGGTAGAGTTAGGGACAACTAGCAAGGGGGACAGCGAGGTCAAGTGCCTCCCAGGAAGTGCTGCATGGTGGGATGGGAAGCGGATCCATAGAATCGCTAGGGCGATAGCTAGGACAGAGGAGCTGAATGTCGTTGTCCATCTGGGGACCAATGATCTGGTGGGGAGAAGGGTGGAGTTAGCTGGATTTCAGGAAAATGTGGAGTAATCTGAAATGGATAGCATGCTCCGTCACATTCTCGGAAGTGCTACCTGTCCAGGGCATAGGGGAGACTTGGGCATGCCACATCCAGACCTTCAATTCCTGGTTGAAGGATGGTGCAGAAGGGAGAGTTTTGGCCTCATGGGGACTGGGGCCTGACCTGGGCAGATGTGGGTTTATACAATGAAGATGGCCTGCATCTGTCCGAGAAGGTCTTTAATGAGAAGTTTAAATGCTTCTGCAGTGAACATTTCATACTGTCCAAGCTGGGGGGACAGCCAGAAGGATCAAGGGGCTTAGAAACACCCCCCTGTGGGAACATGCAGGAACATAAGCTGACAACAATAACAGCTG
The DNA here is from genome assembly GCA_016271365.2 of Neoceratodus forsteri. Lineage (NCBI taxonomy): Eukaryota > Metazoa > Chordata > Ceratodontiformes > Ceratodontidae > Neoceratodus > Neoceratodus forsteri. Next base: position 579,437,729 of record CM057459.1, on the reverse strand, counting down.
AATCAGGCAGAGAGGGGCATGCAGGCAAAGTGTGTATAAGCAGTGATACAGGGTGGCCAGAGCACATAGGAAAGCAAATTGTGATGGGGGAAGAGATGAAAGAGAGAGAGAGAGAACAGGAACAGAGGGAGGGTAGACTGTAAACAATGGAAGGTCATGTTAACAAATGCCCATAGCCTGAGAAATAAGGTTCCAGACCTGGAGGCCTTGTTGGCAGAAGCAGACCTTGACTTAGCAGTAATAACAGAGACATGGCACTCTGCTAATTATAGCTGGGATGTCAATGTATTGGGTTATACACTGTTCAGGAGGGATATGGAGGCTAAGAAGGGTGGGGTAGCCCTGTACATCAGAGATGGTATAAAAAAGCTACAGAAGTTCAAGAAAGATGGGGGGCTGAGGCAAAGTGGGTCACCCTTGAGCCAGGTAATGGCACAGAAATACATACAGGGGTGATCTACAGACCTCCAGCACAGAGGGAGGAAGTAGACAGGGAACTAGTGGAGAACATACATGACATGGTAGCTAAAGGTGAAATCCTGCTACTGGGGGATTTCAATATGCCAGACATGGATTGCACCATCAAGGTGGCTGCTTCAGCCAGAAGCACAGCCATCCTGGAATCCCTGCAGGGGGTTGGTCTCAGGCAGCTGGTGCATGAGTCAATCAGGGACAAGTCAATTCTGGACCTGGTATGGACCAATGGGAACAGAGTCAAAGGAGTAAACGTGGAAGGGCAACTGGGATCCAGTGACCACCACATGGTGTGGTTTAGCATTGGGGACAGGGACTCAAGTTAGCCACACAAGGGCAAAAGTAATAGATTTTAGGAGGGCAAATTTCATGGAAATGGCTAGATGTATAAGAACAGTTTTGGGGAAGGGCAGGTAATGGGGGGTGGAGAAACAATGGGGGAAACTGAACAAAGCCATAGTGGAGGTAACAAACCAATGCATTAGGACAATGGCCAAAGGGAAAAGAAGAAGGAAACCGTTGTGGGTTTCTAAAGAGGTTGGAGACAAAGTAAGGGCTAAAAGACTGAATTTCAGAAAATATAAGGGGACCCAAAGGAAGGAGGACAGGGAGGTGTACCTTGAATGTCTAAAAGAAGCAAGGAAAGCTGTAAGGAGAGCTAAGGCACAAACAGAGGAGGGTTTAGCATGGATGGTGAAAAAAGGGGACAAGGCATTCTACAGGTACATCAGCGACAGATGAAAAACTGTGGGGGATAGTGAGGCTCACAGGGAGGGAGGGAGGGATAGTGTAAGTAGGGGGATCTAGACAAGGCAGAAATACTGAACAAATAGTTTTGCTCAGTATTCACTAAGAAGGGGGAGGATCAAGGATCACAGTTGGGTGGCAGAGGCAATGGAGGGGGAGAAGTGGACACCAGTATATTCACAGTGAAGATAGTTCTGAAAGAACTCACAAAGCTGAAGGTGGATAATGCCATGGGGCCAGATGGAGTATACCCAAGGATATTAACGGAGCTGTGAACAGAACTTGCAGCACCTCTGGTGGCCCTGTACACAGAGTCACTCAACACAGGGGTGGTTCCAGAGGACTGGAGGTGAGCGCATGTAGTACCACTGCCCAAAAGTGGCAGTAGGGAGGCGGCGAGGAACAACAGGCCGGTCAACCTCACCTCAGCAGTGGGGAAGATCATAGAGACAGTGCTGAAAGAAAGGATAATAGCACATCTGGAATCCAAGGGATCCCAGGAACAGAGATAACATGGATTCACAGTAGGGAGGTCGTGTCACACAAATCTGATAGATATTTTTGATTGGGTGACTAAGGAGGCTAATCAGGGAGAGGCGGTAGATATCGCCTACCTAGATTTCAGCAAATCCTTCAACATTGTCCCATATAGAAGGCTGGTTAACAAGATGGAGATTCTGGGCATGGGACAAAAGGTGATACATTGGGTTAAAAACTGGCTTGACAGACAGGAAGCAGAGGGTGGTGGTAAATGGGATCGAATCCAGGGAGAGAGGGGTGACCAGTGGAGTATCACAAGGATCTGTAGTGGGACCAGTCCTGTTCAATGTCTTCATTAGTGACATTGTAGAGGGGCTGGAAAGAAAGATTTACCTATTTGCTGATGACACCAAGATCTGCAACAAGGTGGATGCTCCAGAGGGGGTTCAAAAAATGAAGAGGGACCTGGAGAAGCTTGAAAGATGTCAGAGACATGGCAACTGAGGTTCAATGCTAAGAAGTGCAAACTAATGCACCTAGATACAGGGAACCCTGGGGGAGAGCTACAGGATGGGGGGGAGGAGCTGACTGTCACTAAAGAGGAACGGGACCTAGAGGTTATCATCTCTGATGACATCAAGGTATCAAAAGGATGCGCAAAGGCTGTGAAGAGGGTCAGTGGCATACTGGGGTGCATAGGCAGGGGTATCACTAGCAGGAGGAGAGAGGTGGTGATGCCATTATATAAAACATTGGTAAGGTCTCACCTGGAGTACTGCATGCAGTTCTGGAGGCCACACCTGCATAAGGACATAAACAAAGTGGAGGCTAGCCAGAGAAAGGTGACAAAGATGTTGCAGGGCTTGCAACACAAAACATATGAGGAGAAACTAGGGGACCTCAATATGTACTCACTGGAAGAGAGGAGATAGTGGAGTGACATGATAGAAACTTTCAAATACCTCAATGGCATACACAAGGTGCAGGTGGGTGACTTTTTCCAAAGGAGAAAAAAGTACTAGAACAAGGGAGCAAGATATGAAATTGGAAGGGGGTAGATTAAGGGGTAATGTGATGAAGTTTTTCTACACAGAGAGGGTACTGGATGCTTGGAATATCCTGTCACAAGAGGTAGTGGAGGCAAGCACAGTGGAGGAGTTTAAGCATGCCTGGGACAGGCACAGGGGAACCTTGAGAGGGGAGGGAGTGATGAAAAGCAAATGATCACATGGGGTCAGTGGCCACATATACAGTATAGAGCCTACAGGCAGACTGGATGGGCCTAGCGGTCCTCATCTGCTGGCAATTTCTATGTTACTATAACATTATTTTCAATTAAAAGAATTGCTTACACCAATACATAACAGATTTAACTATACATCATCTCAGAAGGATATATTTAACTAACTAACTGTCACCTGATGATGAATTTCATATTTTCACTCGCAACTACATACAGTCACTGAAACTGGCTTCAAGTCCAATATGGCTACCATAGGTGAACTGATGCTGGCTAGCTGAGGCTAAATAAGATGTACTGCATCTGTAAGAGATAAGAATAGCTGTTACAACCTGGCACAAGTGAAACAATTGACAGACATTGTAAAGTTTATACAGAATGCATGGTAACAGTGGGGATGTATATTTTAGATGGGACAATATAAGGAAAAATTGGATTAAACTGGAAAAAAAATCAGAAAAAATCAGACACAGCAATGATAATGGTGCAGAATTAAGGGGTCATATTGGAACTGATATCATGACCCTATATATAGAAACTCTAAGATGGGGGGGTCCTATGTTTAAAACGTAGGACATCTGACTCTAAAGCTAATGAAAGATGATTGTCAGATCATGATTAGGACCTCACACCAGTGTGTGTGTGTGTGGGGGGGGGGGCTTGATACAAACAATCCAATACGAGTCTGGCACAAAAAATGGGTCCAAAGAAAGGATGTACTCTCCCCCACTGTTTCTGTCATCTTTTTATTTACATAAAACTTAGTAGTATTGTTTTGCCAGTAAAAAAACATATCTTTTTACACTTAAAAAATAGTAAAGACTGGAGTCAAACACATCAAACAAGTGCCCTACTACTGCTGTAGAAATGAATACTTCCCAAATAACCTGACTATACTGTTTTACTGATCGTGGTTTTATGCAGCTGTCAACTGTACAAACTGGAAACGAGCCCTGGCTCAGTGTGCCTTTCCCAGTTACCAATTTTTAAACTAAGCAATAAGGCATGACAGTGTGTCTGCTCCTGTGCTGTATAACATATGGAGCCTTTAAAGGGTTTTGGTTTTCGACACACACACACTATACAGCTTGTGCTATATCAATGAGCAGATTATGAAAAATGCAGAGTAATCTGGATGCGGTTTGAATGAACGGGGGCAGGGCAGAGGGTCCAGAAATGTCATAAAGTAAATATGATCAATGATTATTTGTGAAATATTTGACTTCCATTGAAAATATTTACTTTCTTTTTCAAACAAAGGTTTGCAGACTATTTCAGTTATTTGCCATGTTGTGTATGAAAAGTATGGCAGTTTCAAAGCTGCTTAATTTTTCAATAATTTTATTGTATTTAGTAACAAAACTGCATCAGAAGTAGTAGGGGATACTTCCTTTTCTGTATCAATAAACTCTCACCACAAAAGATGTCATTGCCATGCTGTGAACTACAGCACTACTGACAGGCTGTCACATACACACTTCCCTTTTACATTCAACCTGAATGTTACACTGCAGGGATCTCTTTTACTTTCCCCTTAGTTACCTCCAGCCTTAGCCTTATTCACCACGTTTAACACTGCAAACCTCATTTATGTCAAACACACTGCCACCTTCCAAGACCTTTGTTCTGTAAATGTACCTTGTTTTCTCTGCACATTTCACATTTTCTTCTGTTTGCAGCACTCAGGACTCGGATCCCTCACGGTTCATGACCATATGCCCCCAGAACACAAATTCACTCACAACCAAAATAAGCCTATTTTACTGCAACTTTTTTTTGCTCATTTTATTCAAGTTAGGAGTGAGGAAATAATGTGGCTAACGCAGTGGTGGGGGTGAAGGGGGAGGGGAGACAAAGGAACAGCACTAAGGAGGTGGAGAAATAGTTCAGCTAGTGCAGTGGTGGGGGGAGAGGTGGGGGAGGGGGAAACAAAGGAACACCACTATGGGGGTGGAGAGATGTGGTTCAGTTTCACTTGAAGCAAACAGTGGAAAGAGACAGTCGAGGCACTGGCATCCGATCAACTGCTTCCAGAGTCCCTTCTCTCTCTCCTATGTCATAGAAGTTGTCTGTGAGCAGATTACACCACCATCTGCAACAGAGTAGATGATCCAGATGGGGTGGACAGAATGAGAAGAGATATGGATAAACTAGCAAAATGGTTGGAAGAGTGGCAACTGGGGTTTAATGCAAAGAAGTGCAAGATCATGCACATAGGGAAGAGAAACCCTGAAGCCACCTATAGGCTGGGTGGGGAGTTGCTGGCAGTCACAAGGGAAGAAAGAGACTTGGGCATCATCATCACTGATGTCCTGAAATCATCCAAGCAGATCACTAAAGCAGTAGGTAAGGCTAGGGAGATGCTGGGGTGTATAAGCAGGGGTATCACAAGTCGGAAGAGGGAAGTAATAATCCCTCTTTACAAGACATTGGTTAGGCCCTATCTGGAGTAGTGCATGCAGTACTGGAGGCCACACCTTCACAAGGACATTAACCAAATTGAGGCAGTCCAGAGAAGGGCAATCAAAATGGTGCAGGGAGTGCATCAGAAAACATATGAGACAGATTAATGGAGCTCAATATGTATACCCTAGAGCAAAGGAGGGAGAGAGGTGATATGATCAAAGCATTCAAACACCTTAAGGGCATTAACAAGGTGAAAGAGTCTAACATGTTTCAATATAAGAAAAATAGCAGGACAAGAGGACACAGCATGAGATTAGAGGGAGGCCGATTAAGGGGTAATGTGAAGAAGTTCTTTTTCACAGAAAGGGTGGTGGATGCATGGAACAGCCTACCTCAGGAAGTGGTGGATATGAATACAGTGCAGGGCTTCAAACAGGCATGAGTAGGCATAAGGGAACAATACAGATGAGTATGAATAGATAGGCTATTGACAGAGCAAAGGCCGATGGCATATTCATAAAGCAGAAAAAGAAATAGGCAGACTGGATGGGCCTTGTGGTCCTTACCTGCCATCAACTTCTATGTTTCTATGAAGTATGTTAGCATGATGTCACCATGCAGCTATAAAAATGCTTTAAAAGATGCAGTTGCTGGTGTTGTACATATGACTGCTGACCTATGGACAATCTGTGAGCAAGAACCATTTACGTCACTGACTGCACATTGGGTCTCATTTACTCCCTGTATTGACACAAAGTCCATCTGAAACTGGTTTCCCTCTTCATGCAGTATGTCCTACAGGATCACACAGTTTCCAATATCCTGGATGAGCTTAATAGACATACAGTACTGGCTTGCATCACAAGGATGTTCTGTAGGTTTTATGGTGGCTGACAATGGTTCAAACCTAAAGAAAGCATTATCTGACGGGAGCTTTGTGCACATTCAATGTTTTGAACACTGTCAAAATTTAATTGTGCATGCCTTCCTGGAAGAGGACAGAGATATAAAAGCTCTCACATATGTGGCAAAAAGAATATGCACTCATTTCAACCACTCCTACAAAGTACGCCAGTGACTGTGGGCCATACAGGAAGAACATGGACTGCCTCCAAATAAGCTTATCCAGAATGTTGAAACAAGGTGGCTTTAAAATACATTGTCTGTCCCCCAATCAGAGACTTTTCAGAGTGACTCTTCAGCTTTGTGGGTAATATGGCAACGGATACATAATCTAGGATACTGCCAAAAATGTGGAAACATTTATTTTCTTAATAATAAACCATTCCCATATCAGTTACAGTTATGACCTGCAGCCAGCAAATATATTTTCCATTTTCTATATAGAAGAGTAAGATTTTGAAAAAGAAATAATGAATTCAGCAAGCCCTTCAGCAGGCTACACAGTGTTTGTAGCATATCCTATTGGACTGACCCTGATAATGTTCGGATTACCCAGATCTGATGGCACAGTATTTACACCTTGCCCTATTGGAATGAACTACATTTTGGACTGCCTAAATCTGATGGCACAAGTTTTGCAGTATGTTATCCTACTGGATTGAGCTAATTTCTGAATTGTCTGAAACTGATAGCACAATTTTTGCAGCATGTCCTATTGGACTGAACAAAGTTTTGGACAGCCTGAACCTGATGGCACAAGTTTTGCAGCATATCCTATTGGAATCAGCTAATTTTTGGATTGCCTGAACATGATAGCACAATTTTGAAACTTGTTCTATTGGACTGAGCTAATGTTTGGATTGCTTGAAAATGATGGCACAATTTTGCTGGAAGAGCTCATTTTTGGAGTGTCTGTACCTGATGTCACAATTTTCATAGAATGTCATTTTGGACTGAGCTCATTTTTGGATTGCCTGAACCCAATGGTACAATTTTTGCAGCATGTCCTAATGGACTGAGCTAATTGTTGATAAAATCACTACATGTCCTGGCTTACACTTAACAATTGCATTCCCTGAATATTCCCTTTCAAAACAAAAACCTTAATCCATATTAAGCGAGTCTAGGATATTCTCTTCAGAGATGGGAATCTGCACCAGTTGCTTCAAGAGCATGCATGCAGCATGCCGGCATCTCACTAATCAATTTTCAAGCCTGCCTTCAACTGGCAGAAACCTTCCGGCTCCAGGCAGCTAGTCACTCCAACTAGCTTCCTGGGTAGTGATCAACTGAGTCACAACATTGAGGGAGCCTGTGAAGTTAAATTTCTGAGGTCTGCAGTCCTTTACTGGGAACCTACAGGATACATGGGATAACACAATGTTAAAGGGACACTGTGAGCGTCCTTTGAAATTTTTCTACCTTTGTAAAACTGACACCTGTTGTGTCATCTGTGTGTGATGGCATTTCTACTCAAGTATTGATGCACATTTGGCAATGATTCAATTTTCTCTTTAAAATGTTATTCCTACTAGGTCTGAACTTTTCCCTTGGAGTCCATCACTCCTGTGAATCCCCAAGTATCAAATGCACTGGTGACCCAGTGCACTCATGTATGTTGGCAAATGTATTTTTTAATCCACATCTGGTGAACATAAAAAGGAGTTCAATATCACACCCTGGTCTTAGTAAATCAGTTTGCTTTTAAAAACGAGGGTTATTTTTCTGTATACATGGCTTTTTAGAAGTAAAGCCTTGACTCCGAGCATGTGCATCAGTGGCGACACTACTGTTGGCTAGTTGGGGGCTTGACAATATCGTAAGCATTCATTGATGAATTCAAAACAAAATGTAGGGTTACCCAGCACCCTAGCTAGCATTCACAATATTCAGTAAAACTGGTTATATTACAATTAGAGATGGCTATATGTGGGCTCCTGTTAAATGTGTAATGGCTGCTGTATTTACCTGTGTGTGTCACCTCCATTGCTGGATTTCCAAAAGGCCATTAATTCTACTAGCTCTAGCTAGAAGAGGACTTATTCATAATTTTTTTCTTCTTAAAAATGTACTGTTTCCCTACACATGGACAATTTTGATAGAACTGTCCATCTCATTACAATCTGAATTTGTTTTTATTTTCTTATTTATTTTTTGGTTTTTACAGGATGTCTTGCAAATTTAAATATTCAGTTCAACTCTAGTTAGAGTGGTCAGATTGGGGACAGTGAAATTTGGAAACCCAAGGTCAATGATAACTGCAAACAAATTATTTGCTAAAAACCTTTCAATGAAGTGCAGTACTACTGTCAACATGTTAAAAAATAGTTCCTAAGGAAGTTTGACATCACCAACAGATGCCTGAATTTTTAAGTGTATTGTAATGTTTGAGTGAATAAACATAACAGTATACTCTGTAAAAAACTGCATTTACGATTCTAATTTAAAATTGTTACAGAGATCTTGTCATTTTCAATCTAAAGAGTTGTTGCATTACCACTCCCAGTTCTGGAACCCCACCTAAGAAAAGACAAAGACAGACTAGAAATGGTACAGCATAGGGTAACCAAAATGACTGAGGGGAGGCAGGGCAGATCCCATGAGGATCGGCTTAAGGCCCTGAACATGTACTTGATGAAGACCAGAAGGGAGAGGGGCAAAATGATACGTGAGGAACTATTAGCAGGACTGGAAAATCAAGTACATGGGGACATAAGTGGACATTGGCAGGGGATAGATGCAGGAGGGATATGAGGAAGTTTTATTTTACAGAGGGTGTGGCTGAGAAGTGGAACAGCCTACCAGTAGAAGTGGTCAGCACAAGACCCATTAATGGTTTCAGCAAATGGCTGTGACTGTGTAAAAAGCTTAATAGTTACACAGGGGAAAGCAGTAGGGCAGGGGGCAATGGCAATAGAGAGGTGGAGGTGAGGACAACAATCCCAACTAGAAATTATATCCTGGGGTAAGATAGAGTATAACAGGGATGGCTGGATGGACCCATGTTCTTTTTCTGCTGACAGCTTCTTTTTTGCTGTGTTTGTATTTGACCCCTTATTTTTGTAACAAGAAGAAAAGAAACATGAAAGCATTGAATTGATTGGCAGAAAAAAAACTCTTGTCCCACCTAGTCCACCCAGAAGTCTCCGCAGGCCCTAATTGATCTCTGGCAACCCTCCCCCTTCCCTGCCTAATTACTAATATCTCCTTTTGTCTAGCCCACACATGCTTGAAGCCCCCTCTGTTTTCACCTCAACCACATCTGCTGGTAGTCTGTTCCAGGCATCTATGATCCTTTCAGTGAAGAAGCGAATCCTCATATCCCTCCTAAACTTCCCCCTTCAGCTTCATCGCAGGCCCGCTACTCCTGGTGCTCTTTCTCATTTGAAAGAGACTTGCCTACTGCATCCTGTTCACTCCTGTGGGGTACTTATAGGTCTCTATCAATGCCCTCTTGCTGCCTTCTCTGCTATGGTGTACATGTTGAGATCCCTCAGTCTCTCCTTATAGGGCTTCTTGTGTAACCCCTGCACCATTTTAGTTGCCCTGTTCTAGATTGCTTCCAACTTGTCTATGTCCTTTCTGAGGTGCGACATCCAAAACTGGACACAGGACACCAAGTGGGATCTCATCAGTGAGTAATAGAGTAGAAACACTAGCCCTGTCTTCCAGCAGGAGATGCCTCTCCCTATACACCCAGCACCCCACAAGTCCTACCCACTGCCTTGTTACATTGCTTGCTGCTTTGAGGTCATCAGTTACGATAACTCCACGGCCCTTTTCTTGCTTAATGTCAGTACCTTACCTCCATCATATACTCCACTGTTGGGATTCCTATGTTCTGTGTACATGACTTTGCATTTTTTGTCATTGAGCCCCGTCTGCTATGCTCTTGACCACTCCTCAAGTTCCCCAAGATCCCTGCGCATTCTGTTTATCCCACCACCCCATGAGTGTCCACCTTATTAGAGATTTTGGTATCATCTGCAAAAAGGTATACGTTGCCTTCCAATTCTTCTGCAGTGTCACTTATGAAGACATTGAAGAGGACTTCCCAGTACTTAATCTTATGGCACCCTGCTGGTCACTCTCCCATCATTCGAGTGACTGACGCTAACCTCAAGGGAATCAACAAAGTCCAAGAGGGTAGCATCTTTCAAAAAAAGAGGTGTGCAAGAACAAGAGGGCACAATTTGAAGATAGAGGGGTGGGCGGCTCAGAGGTAATTTAAGGAAGTATTTTTTCACAGAGAGGGTTGTGGATCCATGTAACGGCCTTTCAGAGGAGGTTGTGGAGTCAAAAACAGTGGTGGAATTCAAGCATGCATGGGACAGTCATAAGGCAATTCTAGGGGGTGGGGGTAGGAAGAAGTAGGCTGCTGGTTAACTAGGATCTGCAGCTTATCCAGTAGGTAGGGAAATGGGCAGACTGGGTGGGCCAAGCGGTCCTTATCTGCTGTCAAATTCTATGCTTCTATGTTTCTATGTAACCGCCACCCCCTGTCACCTATCCGTTAACCAGTTTATAACCCAATTCAGCAGTTTAGTTATCACCTCTAGGCTGCTCAGTTTGTTTATCAGTCTCCTGTAGGGCACAGTGTAAAAGGCCTTGCTAAAGCCCAAGTAGGCCAAGTTCACTTCCCTCTCCTGATCTATTTCCCTGGTCACCCAGTGGAAGAAATTAAGCAGATTCATCAGGCATGACTTCCTCCATGAATCCATATTTCCTGTAGTCTTGTAGCACCTTAGATTCAAGATACTCTACTAGTCATTCTTTAAACAGGATTTCCATTAATTTCTGCACAGCAGAAGTGAGACTTACAGGCATATTGTTGCTAGCCTCCCCCCTGCTGCTGCCTTTATGTAGAGGGACATCTGTTCTTTTCCAGCCCTTTGGAACCAGGCCTATTTTCAGTGAACTGTTTAATAAGGCTGTTAGTGGGGCAGCTTGCATCTCTCTGACTTCCTTTAGTACCCTTAGGTGTCCCATCCAGTCATATAGGCTGTCCATCATCACAGCTGCAAGTTCATTCAGGACCCTTTCCTCTGAATGTGGACTTGTGTCCACCTCACCCCGTCCTTTTGTTCTTGCTACTTCCTGGTGGTTTGTTCCCCTCTTCCTCCACTGTGAAAACTGAGCAGAAGTAACTGTTTCGATTGGCAGCTTTTTCTTGGTCTTCTTCTGTGCAGTCTCCTCCTGCTGTCCTCCTAATTTTTACTATCCCTCTTATTGCTTTCCTCGTGTGACTTATGTAGCTGAAGAAATTGTCATCCCATTAATCTACCCCTTTGGCTATCCTTTCCTTTGTCTGCACCTTTGCTTTCCTCCCTGCCTTTCTTGCTTACTTGTTTTGCTTGGTACACCTCCCTGTCTTCTTTCCTCTGTGTTTTCTTATACATCCTGAATGCATCCTTTTTACCTTCAAAACCATGGCCACTTCCCTACAGAACCATAACAGTCTCTTTTTCCTTTTGTCTTTACTTTCTTTCTTCATGTTGTGGCTGGCTGCCTTAACTGTTCTCTCCCTTATTTTTCCTCACTGTGTCTCTCCCCCTCCCTTGCAATCTCCCACTATAAGGCAGTTTCTGAGGAAGTTTTGCATTTCTATAAAATCTGTCCTTCTAAAGTTCAGGAATCTGGTCCTTGTGTGATTTGCCTGTGCTCCTGTCTTTATGTCAAACCACACTGCATGGTGATCACTGGTGCCCAATGGCGGATCTAGGGGGAGCAAAGGGAACAGTAGCACACCCCATTGTAACCTACTTCTTTCCTGCTGCTGCATTTCACTTTGTTGAAGAAGTATAATTTATTAATTGTAAGAAGAAAATATATATTCTAAACTATATACTCCATTTGTGTTCTCTGTTTTAAATGTAGTAAAACAAAATAATAGCAAATTATATAAAGGATTAAAATAATGTGCATATCAAGTCCCACCCCCGCACCGGCCCATTGTAAAATGCCAGATCCGACACTGCTGGTACCTGGGGGACTGCCCACTGTGATGTCTGCAATGCAGTCCCTGTTTATAAGCATCAGCTCCAGCACTGTCCCATCCCTAGTGGGTTCTTTGACTAGCTGCCAGCGAAAAGCCCATTGTAGGGAGTTATGGATGGCCCTGCTCCTTGCTGATGCTGCCATTAGAAGGCTCCAGTCCATGTCTGGCAAGGTGAAGTCACTGACGAGCAGCAGCTCCCCCCCTACTTGCCATTCAGATACTAGCTTCCCCAAGTGCCGTATTCAACTCCTCTCCCTGTGCTGGAGCTTTGTATACTACCCTGGTATGGATAGAGGCCTCGGAGCCTGTCTCCAGGATGAACCACAGTACCTCCAGCCTTTCCTTGTCCTTTGGGTGACCTTGTGTCTCTGTGGCCTTGATTCTGCCCCTCACACATAGTGCAACGCCACCTCCTCTCCTCCCTGCCCTGTCTTTCCTTAGCACAGAGTAGCCAGCTATGGCCATGTCTCAGGCGTGGTGCTCAGTACACCATGTCTCCATTCTGGCCATCAAATCCAGGCTAGCTTCAGCAATGACTGGCTCTAGGTCTGAAATTTTATTTCTCAGATTCCTTGCATTACAGCACATTGCACCCCCATACCTTACTCCCTCCCTGCCTTCTTCTTTGCTTTCCTCCCCCCTTTCTGCTTGTGCTGTCCCCTGAAGCATCACCTGACCAATCTCTTTCTTTTTTACCCTCTCTGTTCCCTGTGTTCTTTACTCCTTTATTCTTGCTTACCTGATTTATACCCCCTTCCTTCTGCCTTGCCCCACCCATCTAATTGTACCCCTGCCCTATGGGAGTTTACTCAACACAGGCCCACCCTCCCTAATGATGCATCATCCAGGTGGGACAATCTTTGAGTCCCTTGGTTTTATAGCCTACCCTTCCAGTAAGTTTAAATGCCCATCCTAATGGCATTTAAACCTCCCACTAAGGACTGGGGTCCCCTTCCTGGAAAGATGCAGGCCATCTCCCCCCTATGAAGGCCCATAAGATCCCAGGTTGACCCCAGTCCCCACTGTAGCCAAAACCCTCCTCCATGCATTATGCCTTCAACCAACTGTAAAATGCCTTGGTGAGGAGTACCCTTTGCTGTCCCTGGCTGCACACAGGCAACACCTTGACAAAAGCTACTGTGCATTCCACCTGCTTGAGGCCCCTCCCCAAGTCCCAGAAATTATCATGCACAACCTGTATCCTGTCCCTTGCCGGGTCTTTTGTCCCCAGGTGGACAATGACATCTAGCTCCATCCCATCTCCTGCTGCCCTCAAAACCTCCCTTTGGAACTTCCTGAAATCTGCTGCGACCTGCCTGTGTGCTGCCTAATGCCCAGCCCTACAGACCACCGACCTGCTACCTGCTATGGTACCCCAGCTAGGCTCTGTCCCTCTCGCCACCTCGGTGATGCACTTTACTAGTGGGTATGTGATGTATTGTTTCTTATTCAACCTAGGGGAGGTCCTATACCACCATGTTGCGCCTGGGCCTGTATGTTGGATATCTGACCCACTGTGTTTGTTGGTATGTAATTCCTTTGCTTTGTTCTACCACCTTAATAATCCCTGATGTTTTATCCCACTGTTGGAGTATGCTGCTCCAGGTTGTAATGTTGACAATGTATTTCTCCTATGTATACCCTGTAATTCTCCTGGGTCGCACCTGAAAATAGGCACTAGCTCTCTAGCATGCTTACCCTGTTACCAAAAGCAAATAAATAAATAAATAATCCTTTGGAAATGGTCTCCACCCTCCAAGTTGAAGCACCTCTCAGGCACTTTACCGCCCTCTCCCCCACCCCCAGCTCCCAAGTCTATCCCCCCTAACACAGAGTTCCCACCAACAGCTGCTTCCTCTTCAGCTGGGGGCTTCTTCCTCAATGCCTTGGGGCCTCCCCTTCTGGGAACTCCCACTTTCTCTCTTCTCACTGTTATGGGTGCATCTTCTTGGCTTCCCTCTCCCACCAGTACAAAGAAAGAATTATACAATGGTACTAGCTGAGGAACATGTACCCTTCCCACCACCACCTCATCTGAAAGCCCATCAAGGTCTAACTGCTCTGCCTAGCCATCCTTTAAGTGTATGGTGGCAGACTTGGTGGCCCCTGGGTGGGGTAGAAGGTCCTCTATGTCCCTTACAGAGTTCAGCAATCTCTTTCCTTAACCCTGAGAAGTGAGTTCAAAGATGGAAGCACCTCAGCCTCTAGAAGTTGTCCCAAAAAACTGTGGCCCCACACCCATTGCACTGCACCACTACCGTGATCTTTCTGTCCTTGACTTGGTGTCTGTTGAAACTTTTTTGTATCTTTCTGTCCCCTTTCTAATCAAGTTGTATTCCTACCTCTCCTTTGACCCTACCCAAGATTGGGTGTCCCTTATTTTCCCTTTTCTAACCCAAATACGTGTACCTAACTTGCCCTGGTGTCTGCCACTCTTTACCCACTTGCCTGAACTTTATCTGTTACCCTACCATTTTGCTTGCCTGCAATGTACTTGTTAACACAGAAACATACTGTAGAATGTGATAGCAGAAAATGGACCACTGGCCCATCCAGTCTGCCTAATCCTACCTATCACACTTTCAATGATACTACTTACCATTCTCCCCCTTCCCCCGCCTCTTTATACCTCCTCCTGTCCTTATCAGGCTCTTGTGCCTATCCCACTGTGTTTTAATCCACTCACAGTTTTGGTACAGACCACCTCTTCTGGCAGTCCATCATACTTGTCCACCACTCTTTCTGTGAAAAAATATTTGCAGACATCCCTCCTTACCTCCCTCAAGCCATCTATAGTGCATTCCTCCTTATGTATATGTTTGCGCTAAGGGTGAAAATTCATTGCATATCACCCTATTAATCCCAATGAGGTATTTGTATGTTTCTATTATGTCCCACTCTCCCTCCTTGTCTCCAGAGTCTGCGTGCCAAAGTCCCTTCATAATCTCCAACATCATCCCCAACAATAACCCCAAGAAAAGCATACTGTATGTTGGTTCTGGCATGTAGTGCAGTGTTAGGGGTGATTCTTGCAATGCCAGTAACCTGGGTTTGTGCCCCAAGCCTGGGGCATCATGATGGTCAAACCAGGGAAGGATGGGCATCCCACCAGGATTCTTTACCTCCTGGGGAAGGGAAGGTTACTGTCATTACTCTCTGACTACCTACTAGAGCTCTTGGGTGGTCAGCACTGAGATGCATATGTGGTATCACAGCACAGGTAGTCATCTGCCAAGCATCTGATGGGATTCACCAGAGAACGAGAACCAGAAAACAGGAAAAAAGTATTGTGATTGTATAGATGATGCACTAACCACTCTTGCACTCAATAAGAGCCACCTACCTAGTGACACACACACACACACACAGATCCTGTCTCTTTGAGGACTCCAACCATGCCAAGAACTCTAGTCTATGAAGTAATTCAGTCAGTGAATTTGCAGTGGAGTTAGGGTGCTTGGACAGCTCCTTGACTGGGCAGACAACATTGCAGCATAAAATGAAGTCACATTAAAGGAGAATGAAACAGTAAAAATGTAAATGTAAGCAACCCCCCACTTTCCTGTCTAGGGGTATTTAAGGTGGTAAAGTTTTTGGGGAAGGGGGAACCCTGTACAGCCAAGAAACACAGTCCCAAAATATGACAGGATAAAACAGTACCTGAATGTCCACGAGTGATGATGGTGATGGATGGATTCCATCAGGGGCCTCAGACTCTCAAGGTGCTGAGTTGGAACAGGGGGTAGTGGGGACACTGACCTTCATCTGCCGGGCCTTGCCCACTTCACCCAGAGGCCTTTGTAGACTGTTTTCACCTTTCAACGTCTTCCTCAGTGGATTCTCTGGTCCCTGACACTCTGGATACCACCCTGGAATGCACTGGGTACAAGGCTGTGGAGGCAACTTTGTTTAACAGCAGAAAACAGTTTCTTTTAAACACAAGATGCCGATGCAGAGTTGCTAAACAGGGGATCCCATTTAATGAACAGTCACTAAAATAAAGTAACTCCATGGAACATGAAATCAAGACCAGGGGGTCACATTGTTAGCTGAATCAGATAGAAGGTAAACTGTACATTGGACCCAGGGGACCTAGTTGCCTAACATATATAGGCAGCC
This sequence comes from Neoceratodus forsteri, assembly GCA_016271365.2. Classification (NCBI taxonomy): domain Eukaryota; kingdom Metazoa; phylum Chordata; order Ceratodontiformes; family Ceratodontidae; genus Neoceratodus; species Neoceratodus forsteri. Next base: position 579,421,362 of record CM057459.1, on the reverse strand, counting down.
AGACAGTCCCAACACAGTCAGTAGCCTGAGGTCAAAATGACCACACACACACAAACACACACACAGGCAGCATTAGACTTTTGTCTCTCAACTTCACATTTTCTTACCAGGTGCTCTGACCTGCAATGGGGTGCACAGAGCACTTACAGCCCTCCTCACCTTCTACTCCTCCTGCACAAGCTTTAGAACTAATGCTGCACCTTTGATTTAATGGGGTTCCCTTCATTTCTTACTGGAGCAGTTAAAGCCACATATAACTAGGGCAGGAGCGAGACCCTTCAAACACAGTCCAGCACTCAATCACTGATGCTATGCCATTGCCACGAGCATCCCAGCGGTATTTTCCCTGGTGACCCTGCAGGTTTGGGCAAATCCCTTATGCAGTGATCCCAGTCCAGAGCAGCCTCATTTGTGGGGCTTAGATGCTTTGCCATGAGAAAATTGAACACAGCCTGCCACTCTGCCTTCTTCCCCCACGACCAGTTCCACAGGTCTCCTCTGACTTCCCATGGATTGACACATCCTGAAGCTCCTCAGCATGCAGCGGCACTCAATGTCCAGGTAGTCCAGGGACCCACTACCACTTAGGTCCCAGCACCCAGATCCCTTGAGCCAAACCAGGCCCAGCTACAAGCCTCCATTTAGCTCCAAACTGCAGTCCTCCCAGGATAAAGCTTGCCCTTAGAAATAACCCCTCACCTCATGTCCTTGCAGGTTTTAACAGCATCTTTCCCCCTTCTTCTGGATTCTCTAGCCGAGAAATCCCAGGACTCCACACACGCAGCCCTTCTACTGTCTCCTTTCATCCCTCAGGTGCTAGACTTTAAAATAAACACAGCTTAGCATGGTCACAAGGTCAAATGGCCAAGCTGGCGAGTGCCCCGCTCCGACCTCCTCCTTCTCTCTTTCGCTGTCTCCCAAATCTCTCATTTCTCTCAGCCCTCTCTTATATGAGCTCCTGGGTTTGGTGCCAAAATAGTAGTCCAATCAAGGACTGAATCCTCTGGCACCAATCCTGCTGCCTCGTGAGACCTGTAGTCCCAAATGCAATATTTATTCTAGTGCCCCCACAGTGCCAGCTGGCATCAAACTACTGTGTGCAAAGGAGACACTGCTCCTTTAAATTTTGTCTCTCGGTGGTACCCATGCATGCACATAGCATGTGGTACCATCATCTTTAAAAAATAAAATATTTTATTTACAGTCGCACCGCCCCAAGCCCGATCTGCCCCAACAAATTGGACCTGGAACCACGCACCCCACACCAGGTGGCATGGACAGTCATTCTGGCATTCAGCCCAGCCCCCAATTGGGCCAAGACACCAGAGAAAATGACCGCATGCTGCAACAGGGGCTTGCAAGGTTCAACTCCCACCAGAGCCACTGGAACAGGACAGCGAGTGGGGGGAGAAGCCAAGGAGCATGGAGCTCCACTGAAGGTAAACCCATTTTGGGGGGCTTACATAAATAAAAAAAAAAACAGGAAAACATGAATGGTATAGGCTTGTCAACATATTCATTTTGGATAAAAATGTTCCACATAGCTTGCAATTTGTGTGTTAATACTGTGAGACTAATTTAATCAGAAAGACCCTTTTAAATTTGAGATACAATTGTGGAATCTATCTGAGAAATGTCATAAAAGTCCTCAAACTCTCAGTAACAAGAACTGAAACTTCTCAGATTCCTAAAGTCAGACAACTGGCATTAGAAAGATTCACGGAATCATACATAATTAGGGACTTATTTCAAATTTCTAAATAAAATACTGATTCCTCATGCTGTATGTGATTCTACACAAGCTTACAAATACCAGTTAATTCATTGATAGTATGTTTTTTTTTAAGGTTAGTGGGTAAAGTATCACCACCGGGTTTACTGAATAAGGAAAAGCAATACGTCCACTGTACTTTGCTGTGGGGGACTTAAAGAAGCTGCAGTAAGTAATATGGTACTATTATGGACTGAGGAGATCAAGACTACATTTAATTGGAAGCTAATAATACTTAATCAGACCAGTCCTTTCTTTTTTTCTTTGACTGGGGTATATAATTAGTGTATCTTATTAAAAACACGGTAACATTGCCAGTGTCAATATTGTCATTTATACTGCTAACAATTCTTGCATTTCTAGGTATAATAGGTAAATATGATATTTTTTTTTAGTCTTTTTTTAATTTTTTATTACTTCCCCCCCCCTGTGGTCAGCCACATCCGGCTGCCATCCGGGTGCACCCCAGCTCCCATTAAGGCCCTCGCCCCCAGTCATACCTCAATGGCTTGCCCTCATGGCGGGGTGGAGGCGACCTCCCCTTACTCACCGCCAAGTCCGAATCCAGTCTTCTGGGGGCAACACTTCCAGAGACAGGCATGTCCTGGGAAGGCCATCAAGCTGTACAACTGCACATTTTCTTCCTTTTCTTCCTCTAGGGGGGTGGGGCATACAATGACACCTGCGGAGGCAATGCACGTGCTCCCGTGTGCACTCCTCCAGGTGTCTGCCCCATCCCCCCACCCACCTTGTCAGTGTTGGTGTGCTGCCTCCTAGCCTCCACTAGGGGCCAGGAATTCAGTGACTACTGGAACCCCCCCCTCCCTGGAGAAAGAGAGAAGTCCCTGGGTAACACTTCTTCTCCTCCGCTGCCAACCCCCGGCAGCCTGCACTCATTCCCAAACATGGGTTGCTAGCATGGTGCAAAGTGTGGTGTCCAGCGCCTCAGCATTCAGCACCACTGGGCTGGAGCAGTAAAGGCGATATTTTAATTGAGTTCTACTGTTTGCTGTCTGAAGCCTCTTGCACCAGTACATGATCAAAAACAAGACTATTCATTTATTTTCCTAAATAAAAATAAAATCAGTTTTAAAGAAGGTGAATTTCCATAGGCAGTGCCACTAGTTGCTCCTGAAAGAGATCAGTTTAGAACTGCATAAATTAATGAGGAACTATGCTACTCAACCTCAGAAGAAGAGTAAAGCTGAAGAGCAAGCCTAAAAAAAAAAGAAAGAACCTTACCTCCAGCTGAGGTTTCACTTATACCAGGTCTGTGTGTGTTTCTGTTCTCCTAGGAAGCACTGGCCAGGGACCAGAAGTATGGAAAGGCAGACTATAACTGTGCTTTTTCAGTGGCTGACCCAATGGCCACTGCAAGACCTCTCTTGCCCATGAAGCTGACCGAGGCAGCTTTGATGCCAGGAGACGTGGCAGTGTGCAAACATGGGGCGACTTTGACATCTCTCTGGGAGCTTTGTGCAAATTCTTATAGAATGCAAGACATTCTAATGCAAAGAATTGAGAGTCTGTAGAGAGAGTTTTTTTTATGGAGTATTTATTGCATAGAGAGAGTTGCAGTCCTTAAAGGAGGAAACCAAGGAGCTAAAATGCTTCATTTCTGAAAACCAATAAAAACTCCACCTTGTATACAATGGCTGCTAGAAACATCCAAGTCTGTGTATCACAAAGAAGAAAGATTGAGATCAATGAGATTATTTTGAGGCTCTTTCCCCGTCTGAGGACAGGAATCAAAAGGATTAAGAAGATTCAGAGAAGAGCAACTGAAATGGTTAAAGGTTTGGAAATCGTGGGCCATGAGTACTAGCTGGCACAACTGGGATTATTCTCCATGGAAAGGAAAAGACTTAGGGGTGATATAATTTCAGAATTAAAATATCTGAGCAGGATAATGTCATTCAACCAAACATAGCTCTTTCTAATATCCAAGAACATCAGGACACGGGTGCGCAATGTTGTTGAAAGTGATAGATTTAAGAACAAGAACAGAAAAAACTAATTCACAGAACATGTCGTGGACACTTTGAACAGACTTCCAGAATGAACAAGTGGTTTCAGATGACACTGTTTTACCTTCAAGCAGGAACTAGATAAATACCATGAAGAACAAATTCTGGTCAGAGCCACTATAGCTGCTAATGCATTAACCTGATCAGGGTGTTTCATGGGCTTAAATGTAAAGATGAATTGCACTAGTCAGCTCCATGTGTAAATTTCACTTTTTGTAAAGTTTGATAATTTATCTGGTTGATCCTGTGTTTCCCAGGTGTTCAAAATGTGAGCAGCGAGTGCATCTTGTACTATATGGGGAAGGAGAGGGAGCTCCACACCAAGGCCTTCAAGTAATGGTAGAGTGAATGGTACAGAGAGGAGAGATACAGCTAGACTGGGGACTGTGAGCCAACATGAAAGGATAAGAGCCCATATCGTGGTGATGGCCTGCTTCCATCAAGGAGGAAACCACAGTCATCAGTGGACATTGAAAATGTTACTTTGCTGGACATTTAAAGTAGCCGAGGGGGGTGATGGAAGAACTAGGTGAGACAGAAAGTCCCACCAGGATGTAAGTTATTCAAGGAAGCAGTGGGTTAGCAAAGGAGGAAGGGGGGAAAGGAACAGTCAAAGGAGAAAGGTGAGGAAGGAGGAACATCTGGAAAAAGGAGAAAGTGAAAAGATGAGAGCTGAGGGATGTCAAAATGGTGCAGGGTCTGCATCAGAAGCCCTATGACAGGAGACTGAAAGAGTTCAATTTGTACACCCTGGAGGAGAGGAGGGACAGTGGGGATATGATGGAGACCTTTATATACCTCATAGGGGTTAATAAGGTGCACAAGAATGGTGATATGACATGCACCACCAATTATAGGCCAATATCCATCCTCTCTTTCTTATCTAAAGCCCTGGAAAAGATTGTGGCCACCCAACTCACAGATTACCTTAACAAATACAACCTATTATGTCCCAACCAACATGGCTTGAGGCAGAATCATAGTACCTCCACTGCCTTGCTGGACTACACTGATTACTTGCACAAGGCACTAGATGAAGGAAAACTGGAGGGGTCAGTCTTCATAGACCTCACCAAAGCCTTCAACACTGTCAATCACTCTCTCCTCCTGACTCAACTACAGAACCTGAGGGTTGCAACCACTGCTGTCTGTTGGTTCAAGGACTACCTAACACACAGAAGCCAACATGTAAAAATTGGGCATACAGTATCTAGCTCCAATGAGGTATCTTTAGGGGTCCCACAGGGGTCAATACTGAGGCCCTTACTATTCAGCCTGTTCCTAAATAATCTTCCTGAAGCCTGCGACACTAAACTGATACTTTATGCAGACGACGCTGTACTACTCACCAGCAGTTCATCAATAGTTGCTCTCCACTCCGAGCTACAGGCATCCTTCTACAAGCTGGAAGACTAGTTCTGTAGAGATAAACTTCTATTAAACTACAAAAAGACCAAGGTGATGCTCACAGCCAGCTCACAGCACAAAATGTAGCTTCCTCCCTTCACCATCTCCAATGAAGTCAGTGAGTTGCTAGAACAAGTTCACTCCTTCAAGTACCTGGGGGTCACCATTGATGACTCCCTCACCTTCACCCAACACATCGACACAGTGGTAAAGGCAGTGAACACCAAGCTTGGTGTACTCTATAGGCATAAAAAGTATCTCACTCCAGAGGCCCTCCATCTCTCAGTCTCCAGCTCCATCCTTTCTACCATCGACTATGGATTGGTGGTCTACGGTGCAGCAACAGACACTGCACTAAAAAGGATTCACATTGCCCTCAACAAGGCATGTAGGCTCACAATGACTGCAGATCAAAATACCCACACCTGCTCCTTATACAAGCAGACCAATTGGCTGCCACTAAAGGACTGGATTATATTTCCAAACATGTCTCCTTGGAAAAAAGGCGCTAATGGGTAAAACCTCCCCATGCATTTCTAGTATCCTAACACCAAGTGCTGCCAGCTATACCACCAGAGGCAGGATGAGGGGGGCCCTATCAACACCTTTCTGTCGAACTGTGCAGGTACAGCGTGCTTTCAGCTATAGGGCGCCCCAATGGCTCAATGAAATGCCAATGCACATTCTAAACTTCCAATGCATCTCACAATTCAAAAATGGCCTAAGGCAACACCTTCTTACTAGGACAGTTTGTGACTGCCACTAGGACTCAAACACCCATAATGCCCACTCACCCACACTCTCCTTCCCCTTCCTTTTACTCCCACTCTTCCCCCTTGCCCTATCCCTCTGTCTTCCTCTCCCCCTGTGCCTTTTCCTTCACTGGATCAACCTTATAACCAACCTACTACCACTACCTCCCAACCTCCTAGACAAAGCCACTTCTTTTGGCCTCCCACTCTCCACCTCCCAGTCTCTCCTCCTCCTCCTCACCTTGACTTCTCCTCGGATTCTCACACTAGGTGTCACACCTCTTTATCTCCTTCGCTACATATAAACACTGTCCTTTACCCAAGTTGAATGCTCTTGATGCTGTATTATCACCATTGATACTATGAATGACATTGTAACCTTATTGTATACTAGCTACCCACTATTCGAGTATTGTATATAAACTGTTTGTTATTGTTGTCATTGTCACTGTTTGACATGGAACCTTTGTGAAAGAGCTCTGAGCTCAAAGGTATGATCTGAATCCCTAAATAAATAAAAAAAAAAAATAAGGTACAGGAGGGAGATATGTTACAGAGAAAAAGATGTAGAAAAAGGGATCATGGTATGAAACTGGAAGGAGGTAGATTCAGAAGAGATGTGAGGAAGTACTTCTTCACAGAAAGGGTGATGGATTCCTGGAACAGCCTTCCATGGGAGTCAGTGAGGGTGAAACCAGTGGTGGATTTCAAAAATTCCTTGGATAGGCACAAAGGAATCCTAGGAGGAGGAAGGAGTGGAAGTAACAGTGCTGTAGATCAAGTTGGGTCTGCAGCAAAAGTGATCATAATCAAAAATGGGCAGACTAGATGGGCCCAGCAGTCATGATCTGCCATCATGTTCTATGTTTCTATGTATGACAGGTTATGTGATTCAAATGTATACAGTGTAAATTTATTAATGGGCGCAACATCGATACTGTAAACTGTGTGGCACACATAATTTATGTTGTACTGTGCTACACAGATGTGATAATCAACAGATATGGTAGAAATAAGCACTAAACCTGCATGGGGTAAGTGTATTTTAAAAGGGTAAAACGTGGGGTCATAATGGAAAATGCACAGCACTGATTCATCTACAGACATTTAGAACACTATGATACTATAGGAAAAGTATATATTTTCTGAAACTGCACAAAATACTGGTTTTAAACCTGGTAACTTTGCCTGCTACCTCTACATTTGACACAACTGAAAAATATTGGAAGTTTGCATAATTTGCACACTTTAGCACAATAAAAGTCAGTGTAACCTAGACTGCAGATGCATGAAAACCACCTTTGTGAATTCTACAGAAAGGAGTGGTTACACCAGTACAACATTTATGTACTCATACCACAAAAATCAGGTAGAAATAAGCCATAAACATAAAGTAATATGTATATTTTAAAAGGGAAAATGTGGGCTCATAATGGAAAATGCACAGCATTGATTCTGTGACCTGTAGACATTCAGGACACTATAGTACCATGGGGAAAGTTTACTGTATATTTTCTGAATCTACACAAAATACTATCCCAGTAGCAACTTCATATTTAACTCCTCTACAATACCTATCACTTTGCAGTTTTAACTTCCCTCTACAGCTAAAATACAAGCAATATTCCCTTCCCCACTAATATGATAGCACCTTGGGAATGTTTGCAGGTATGAAACACAGAAATAGTTGGTTGCTGTATTGGTCAGTGTAAGAACAGATCCAGAAACAAATGGTTTGATGCTTTTTATTGGACCAACATAGATGTAACAAAATAAAACAGTGCTTATATAGTGCTCTCCGCACTAGAATGAACTCGCACAGACATGCTATTAATATGAAGATGACTGAAAAGCCAGTGTGGCAGCACTTTTCTCAGACTGATCGCTCCATCTCAGATATGTCGGTAATGGTCTTAAAGGACATTCCAAAAATACACAACAGATATGAGCTTTTGAGGTCAGGCTTATCTTACTTCTCAATATGGTAGAAGATTGCATGAACATTGATTTGGGTTTATGACACATTACAGTATTTGAACTTACACAGATCTTAAGTACAAAGGATGGACGTCAGTGGTTTTTTTTTTTTTTTATTATTGTATGGTTATAGGGTCCCTTTTAACTGGTTAACTATATTTTACTATCTCTCCATAAACTATTTGTGGTGGTGGGGGTAGGGGGATAGTGTATTGGTTGTGTGCATGTGGGGGGAGTTGTGTGTGGGAGGCTTGGGGTTGTGGTTTTATGAGGTAAGGCTTATATTCAGGTACATGACATTATGATGTTACAGTGTGTTAGGACTCTTGGCACACATACATAGTGTATTTATACTTCCTTCCAACTAGTTGTCTATATTATGATGTTACCGAGGGGGTTAATTCCATTAGTTTTTGATTTCCATTCCTAAGACTGTTTCTGTACTTATAGTACATTAACTATATACTGACATATTTTGAACTCTAAACATTTTAGAATTAGAGATGCAGTGAAGTTTTACTTCTTAAGCAAAGTAAATGCAAAGTTGCCTACTCACATCCGTTTGGAGTTACACAAAGTCCTCATTGAAAAGGACCTCTTCACCTTAAACATGACTTTGTGTTACTCACTTCACATCCGCTTCACCTTATTTTCCAGAAAGACGAAGTGTATGAGAATTGAAACAGCCACACATCACATGACTCACAATCTGCAAGTCACATGCTGCAGGCAGGAAGTTAATCAGGCAAGACAATGAACTAGTTTCACTTTCCCCATTTCAAATGCTGGAGAAAGAGCTATCTGAGTGAGAGAGAGAGAGAGATTTATATTGTTGTTCAATGTGCTTATTTTTTGTAGTTTAGTGACATATTTCTTGCTTTGAGTTGTGCCCCTTTTGATTTTCTTTAGTTTTTATTGTTTTGTTAGTAGCTGTTCTTAATAGTTTAATTTGTTTCTTTGGTAAAATGGAGAGAGGAGGTTTCAGTTCAGGAGCACATGAAGATTGTCATGTCGGGCCAAGGATGTGAGGTGGCAGTGTGCATATTAACCACAGGAATTTGTTCCCTGTGAGTGCTCCTCTCCCTTGAAGTGGAGATAGTGTTGCCATGATGCCAGCACCCCCACTGGTGGCATCTAGCACTACCCTCCCACTGCTGGCCATGGCCATAGCAGTTCAGCCACAGCAGTAGCACCAGTAGCAGGAACAGTAACAGCAGCCACCATAGCAGCAAGAAGAACAGCAGCAGGTTGTTCCCCCCAAGTGTCCAGCAGCCTGTAATTGTAACATCTGGTGCCCTCCCATCCCCTGTGCCAGGTCTACCACACAGCCCTGTAGTGTGGCATTTTTCTTCATCCCTGCATGGTGACCCCAGTGTTGTTAAATGTAACATCTGCAGTGTGCTGGTGCAGTGTGGGCCCAGGGGTAGTCATCTTGGGACAAGTGGGACACGTACTCACCTTGTAAACCATCGCCACTGTGCAGAGTGGGAGGCCCAGGCAGCAGAAGTTTTGAGCAATGCGCCTGCTGTGCAACAGGTGTCAGCATGGCCTCCACCTGCACATGGTGAGAAACAGAGAAGGCAGTGGGACCAAGTGCCTGCTCTGGTGGCACCTGCACAGGAGTGCAGCCCTTTAAGTCCTGCTACACAGGCAGATCCTGGGTTGCTGTGGAGTCAGATAGACCACCTGAGTAATGTCGTGGAGAACATGGAGCAGCAGATGTAGAGAACTGAGGATAATAGCTGCAAATAATGGCAATGCTGCAACTACTGCTGAGTCGTTTCATGTCAGGAACATTGCGGAGAAAACATCGTGGGCAGTGCAATGCAGAAGTAATACCGTGAACAACAACATCGCGGCAAACACAACAACGCCCAGTGCAAACGCCGCCAATCCACAAGCAAAGCGGAGCACCACAGCAGCATCAATGGAGGCACCCACAAGGCACCATTTGGTGAGGAGGTGCCAGCATTGGTGAAACCAGGAGCCAGCCAGCAGGGCAGAAAGCACAGACAAGGCCACACAACCAGACACGCAGAATGGGCCACCAGCAGACAGCCACACACAGAACAGTGCAGGACTCATGGTGGGAGAGGCACCCGGTGCACAGAGGGAGGCAGAAGGCGCACACGGTGACAGACGCTCCCCTGAGAAGGGGGGGCACAGCTGCAGGTGGGCACTGCACAGGGCCAACTGGAAGGGACCCAGAACAGACATGGAGGTGCGATAGCCACAATGCCGCCACAGGGCCACACAGGTGACCCAGCCATGAAAGGGATATGCAGGACACGGGGAGAGGGGAAATGGGACAGGGGCAGGTGGTGTCAACCAGGACAGGACACCCACACCCACTAATGACCAACACACAGTTGCAAGAGTAGAGGGCCACACAGTATGGGGACTACTCCCATAGTGGCACGAGCAGGTGTTGCACACCGTGTGTGCCTGAGCCATGCCAACAGACACTATGACACGCATAGGTCAGGGGCGTGGCAACACAAGAGGGATATAGTGCTAATAGGACACACCTGTGAGCAGGGTGGGGGCAGCCACAGCAGGTGCGATGCATCCCACACCCAGCAGTGGGCCCATAAAACAGCACAGCACACATACTACACTGAGGTGCATGGGAGAGCTGTGCACAGGAGCAACACTGTGCAGGAGGCATGAGAACAGGTCACAGAACCATGCCACTGACCTATGTGACAAGCCAAAATTGGAAGACCCTACTGCAACATGAGGGCTATCTCTATTATAAGGAGCACAACCTGGCCGAGAAGAGCTACTGGAAGTGTACAGACTATTACAGGGGGAAATGCCCTGGCCATGTCCACACCACAGGGGATGAGGTCATCAGGGTTGTGAACAGCCACAACCATGTCTCTGACCACAGGGCCATAGGCATTCAGGAGGCCATCACAGACATCAAGCTGAGGGCCGTACAGACCATGGAGACACCACACCAGGTGGTGGTGGCAGCATGCAGCAGTACCATATCCACTGCCATGTGAGGCAGAGTGCCCAGCATACATCTCCTGAAATGGAGTGTCTTCCATGCGGGGACAGCCGCATGCCAGCCACCACCACTGCCAACATCACTAGAGGACCTCACCATCCCAAACATGTACAATGTGACACACAATGGTGCCCACTTCCTGCTCCATGACAGTGGTGGTGCCTCCAGGATACTGATTTACACCACTGACAAGAACCTGCAGCTGTTGTCACAGTGCACAACATGGTATGCAGATGGCACATTTAAGACTGCACCACCACAGTTTGCGCAAGTCTACACCATCCATGGGGCACAATGCTGCACAGTAGTGCCCACTGTGTTCATCCTGTTGCCAAACAATACAGGGGTGACATACACAAGGGTGTTCACTGCAGTGAGGGAGCTCTGTGCAGGCCTCAAGCCATCTGTGATAGTCACAGACTTCAAACAGGCTGCGATCAAGTCCTTTGCCATAGTCTTCCTGGATGCCAGCTAGCATAGCAGCTTCTTTCACCTGTGCCAGGCCCGGTCAAGGAAGGTCCAGAGGTCCCCGAGGCCATGCAATGCTACACTGAGGATGAGGACTTTGCACTCCATGTGCGCCTGCTGCCTATCCTTGCCTTTGTCCCTCCAGGGGAGGTATCCACTGTCTTCAAGGTGCTCAGATCATATGAGTTCTTTGTCACACATGATGAGCTGCTGGCCCCAATCATCAACTACTTTGAGGACACGTGGGAAGGGCAGCCTATCCGTGGCGGTGTCCGTAGGCATCCCATGTTCCCCGTTGACCTGCTACAGTGTGGCCCTTCCTGGCAGTGCCCACACTAATAACTCTGTGGAAGGGTAGCACCGTGCCTTCAGCACCCTTATAGGTGCATGCCACCCTAGCTTGTGGAAGTTCATCGATACCCTCAAGGCAGAGCAGCGGCTCAATGAGATGAAGATTAAACATTGTATCATTGTGCGCTATGCACCACCTTCGTGAAAGCAGTACAAGGATACGACGGACTGCATACAGCACATTGTTAGGGAGTACTGCACCAGGACCACACATGAATATCTCAGTGGCATTACATATAATTTCCAGCTGCAGGTCTGGCCATGTACATGCCTATTACTGCGGCTGATGACCACGGCACCCCCGCCACCATGTCGGCTGCGGTTGACCCGTGACTGCACTCCTGCACCAGTCCGCTGTGTGTGCCTGTGACTGCTGAACACCAGTGTTGTGTGCTTCTGGCCCACACCTGGTGGGGGGTGATGTGCATGTGCAACCGGTGTGGGGTGGTGGGGAACTGTGCAACATTAGGGGGGGGATGCCTGTGCTGTTATGGGGATATTGTGCTGCCTCTACCGGGGGTGCCTGTGCTGTTATGGGGATATTGTGCTGCCTCTTCCGGGGGATGCCTGCGCTATTGTGGGGATATTGTGCTGCCTCTTCCGGGGGTGGATGCCTGTGCTGTTATGGGGATTTTGTGCTGCCTTTGCTGGGGGGGCTGCACCGGGTGGTGCGGCCATCCACATGCCAGCCGCTGTGGAGTGGTTGGAGTGCCCCTCGCCTGTGGGGGACACTGCCACTGCTGGTGCATGTGGTGGCTGCAGTGTTGCCGTGTCTGTACCTTGCACAGGGACGGTGCATTGTCCCAGGGATGTGTGCCCCATGCGGTGCATGCCTGTGCCTGTGCCTTGCTGTGGTGGCATGTTACACCGGTCCCTGTCCTGTGCACCACCTGGTCATGCATTGGTGGAGGGTGTGTGCTGTGTTCACTGGGGTTGCGTGGTGGGTGTGCTTGTGGTCTGCTGGTGGGGGCACTGTGTGTGTAGAGTTTCTGTGCACTGTGACCCTGTCATTAAACACTGTGTGCATCACTGTTTCCATGTCTGGTGGTCATTGCATCATAGCACAGCCCACAGGGGTATATGCTGGTCACACTTGGATCCTGTGACCCTGGCCTGCTGGTACAGTTGTGGCCACTGCAGTGCCCACGTGGTTGTCTTGCAACTCAGGTCTGTAGGGGTATGCCACCACCATGCATGGCCCTTGTCCATTCCATGGCCATGTTGGTCCATGGCTGTGCTGCCTCCACATGCTTGCGTGGATGGCAGTGTCTGCCCACACATCCCAATGCCCCGTGTCTGCCAGTGGAGTGGTCGCACCATGTCATGCACTCCATGGGGGTGCCCATGCGCATCACAGCCAGTCATTGTCCCCTAGTTGCACGGTACCCTCCCCACTGTTTTAGCAGTGTCCTCCTCATACTTCTGTGTCATGTGTCATGCAGGGTGTACAAATTGTACTGGGTTGCCACACCATCTGGCTGCCGCCTTGTGGCACAGCAATCCCGCACATGCCGGTGGTTCACCATTCTACACTCATGGCATAGTTTTTTTTTTTTTTTTTGAAATTTAATTTTATTGATTTGAAAAAACAAAACAACAACAACACAGTACAAAACACATCAAAGAAGTACAAGAAAAAATTGGAATGAGCGGTACAATGAAAGAACCACCCCCTTCCCCCAAACATATCCAAACCCCATACAAAAAAGAAACACAAAACCCCAACCCCCCAAAACCCCAATCCACCCACAATCCCATCAACCCAACCTATCACAAATACAAGAAACAGTGTACAATGCCGAACATTCACCCCCAACAATAACTCCTTCCCCCCTCCCCCCGGGTGCACCAACAAACACCAAACAATGTCTGGATAAAGCTACATATCACCATCATTTCCAAATCTTGACATTGGTATAAAAGCAAGACACTCCTAATAACCAGGATTGGTATAGTTCTTAAACTAAAAGGCAGACATGAGGAGTCAGGTCTAGAGTTATGTAAGTTAAATCAAGTCAAACACAGGGCTTGGAATTTACTCCATCTCCGCTGAAAAAGGTCCAAGCGACATTTAATACTCGCAATCAACCTTTCAGACTGGAGATATGAAGCCAGTTCAGCCAACCAATCAGCAAATGACAAGGCCAGTTGGTCAGTCCAGTGTCTTAAAACCAATTTTTTAACAGCCATAGACACCAAAGCCATATAATATCTACGCTCAGCACTATCTATATGGTAGAAATCACCAAGAATACATATCTCAGTAGAGAAAAAGGCGGACAGACCCAGAAGAGGATCAAGATAATCCCGGACCAGAGACCACAAGGGGGTGACTTTAGCACAGTCCCAAAACATATGGATTAAGCTACCTTCCCCTTGCAAACACCTGAAGCACTTTGAATGAGAGACCCTCTTAAGCTGAAAGAGTTTAACCGGCGTATAGTAGAGATTATTAACAATGTAATATTGCGTTAACCACAACCTACCCTGAGTATGATATCTATAAAGATCTTTCCAGATACCAGACCAATCCAGGGAGATATCAGGTAGAAGGTGTGCCCACACACCCGAGCCTTCAACCGCATCCAGCAAGTTATAATTCAGAAGGAAGGAATATATCAGAGAGATAGAATGGGATTGGGAAGCAAAATTGATAATTCCAGAAAGAAAAGGATAAACGGCCGAATCCTTAAAGGTGGTACCAAATCTCCGACCGATCAAATGTCTCAATTGATATACTTTAAAAATATCTCTCCTAGGTATATCGAATTTCTCCAGTATGTCGCCGGAAGAGAGAAGTAGGTCCCTGCTGAAGAAATGCTCAAGTCTGGCCTCTCTGATTTGTGGTAACCAATCCGGGGTAATCCATGAAGTACCCAACTTAACATTGGGATTATTAACAACCGGTTGTCCCAAATCTGAAATGGCGGAGACACGGAAAAACTTTAAGCATTGCACAAGCGACTTAAGAGCAGCCATCATCACACTGTCCGACACCCAATATGAAAGTACCTTTGGGGATAAGTAAGGTAAAGCAAACCTATCTGGTTTGATCTCAGAGAGAGAGGCACGTTCAAGTTGAAGCCAAATTGGACAGGATGAATCTGATACTCATGGCATAGTTGTCTTGTGGCCACATTGGTCATCGCTGTCTGGAGACCTTCCCCCCATGGGCATTCTTGCCTGGTGGCACACGTGGGTGGACATGCAGGGCTCACACTGGAGGTGCCCATCCCCTGTTGCCCTCCCTTGCCCTGCTACCCCTGTGCTCTGCTCAGGCACTGGTGCCCCCTGCTGTGCCAGTGTCCTCATGTGTGTGGTAGCCATTGCTTCCCCCTGTGGTGTTCTGCCCAGCACTGTTGTATCCTGCCTCATGGCATGCAGTGGCGTTACGGGTGGTGGTGTGTTTTCCACCTTTGTTTCGACAGTTACTGTTTGTCCCTGTGGTCTGTATCTCTGCACTGTTCCTGCCCACTTTTGGTTGTGCCAGCAGCATTTTGGGCATATGGTGTGTTGTCCACCTTTGTTTTGGCGGTCGCTGTTTGTCCCTGCAGTCTGCATCCCTGCACTGTTACCAGCCACTTTCTGTTGTGCTAATGGCGTTGCTGTTGGTGATGTTCTTGCCGCTTCATTCCTGTCAACGATGTTTTGTCCTGCACTGTTCATGGCCCGAAGCCCTGAGTCATCACAACCTGGATGTGTAGTCTTTTTGTTTCCTGTACAACTTTTATTGTCTGTCCTGTCTTTCTTTTTACCCACCTTCTTCCCCCCCAAAATTGTAAAAACACACCCCAAAAAATGATAAAAGAAAAAAACATAAAAAATGCTGTCCTTCCCTTCCTTCTTTTCCTACCTACTAATCTTTTTACATATAGTAAAAGTATTTTTTTTTAGCAGTAATGTTTTCTTCCTGTTGTACAGCTCCCTGCAAACATATATGATAGCTAACTTGCTCCAGTGTTCAAGGGTATTAATAATACTATGCGGTTCCATCTATTAAAGTAGGAGCAGTCAGTACGTCTCTCAGTCAATATCCACAGCAGCTTAATAATCCACAGAGATTGCAGTAGGATAAGTTCCCCAAAAATGTATTTTACCAGCATACAGATACAAGTGTCCCTCCCCAATCCCCACTCCCCACACAATAAGTTGAACGATATTGCGCTGTATCCACGCTTTGTCAAGGCTGAGGTGATAATTGGCATTACACCATAGTTAAGAAGTTTAATTAAAGTGACAGTGGTAAAAAGCGCTGATATGAAGTGCAAAACGTTTGTGCAAACATGATGTTTTTTAGACACCTTTTACTAAATGTTACATTAATTCCATCACGTCACACAGTTTATAGACCTGCCTTTGTAGGTACAATACATACACATAGATCAATTACTATTATTTAATAGCATACCCCTTTATTATTCTTATTTATTATTATCCTTTGCACAAATGTTTTGCACTTTATATCTGTGCTTTTTATCATCATTTTAATTAAACTTGTTAAATATGGTGTAATGTCAATTGCCACCTCAGCCTTGACAAAGCGTGGGTACCACGCAATATCATTCGACTTACTATGTGGGAAGTGGGGACTGGGGAGGGGCACCTCTATCTGTATGCTGGTAAAATAGTTTTGGAGGGAATTTATCCTACTGCAATGTCTGTGGATCATTAAGCTGTGGACAGTGACTGACAGCTGTACTGAGTGGTCTTCCTCTTCCAGTAAAAAAGTTATAGCACCCCAAATGTGTACCCACATAAAACCAGAGACATTTCCTGAACCTGCTGACATGGCCCCATGCAGGCACCCCCATGTTAATTTTGTGACATTAGAAAATGAATGCTGAGTGCGCACTGCATTAACCTGTATGGGTGTGATCTTTCTTTAGCTGTTAGTACTATTTATAGCTGCAATTTTGAACAAGCATTTGCCAATGCCGAATGTTTGCTTGCTGGCATTGGCATTGGTAGTGTAGGAGTTACAGAGCTGCATAATAGGAATGGCAGTGAAGTATTGCACTGAAGCCAACCCCACCACCACCCTGCAGAGACTGAGAGGCATTGGGATGTGCCTTTGGGTCGTCAGGCATAACGGCCATGCCATTTCACCACACCCTACCGTGCAGACACCGACAAGTGTCACGGTGTGCCTTGGGGTCTTTGGCCCTCATGCGCAACCCATTCCATCAGGAAATACGGTGAGATGGGTGCAGTATAGGAGAATGGGGTGAACTTTGGGGCTGAAGAGTCCAAGGCACACCTCGATGCCTCTCACTGGCTGCAGGGTGTGGAATTGTATGAGCATTACAGGAGAGAATCCCAAGTCACACCCCTGATGACTGTCAATCTCTACAGGGTGGGGCGTTGTGGTCGGAAACCTTAACGCCTCAGGCGTTCATTGGCATTTTCACTCCAAATTTTCAACATTTTTTTTTTGTGTCCCCCACCTTATGAACAGTGGCAATATCAGTTCATTAGCCGAAAGCTGATTTTGCACAGCGACCACGCCATTTAGCACCACAGGTGCAAAAACACATTCCGAACAGGATGTGAAAAATGACAGCTGTACTGTTCATGGATAGGTGTAAAAAATGTCAATGTTGAAAATCTGCAGTGAAAATATTAAAAAAACTGGTGAAGTCACTAGCATGCATAGAAATTGTGCAACGCACACCTGTAATGTAATTAGTTTGGGGAATTTTTATAGCAGATTGTCAACACAGGCATTTTGGGACCTCCGATCATGAACAGTGTCACTGTGATTTTCTTTATCTGTCCCAAACAATGATTTTCCACAGCAACCATGCATTTCTGCACTGAAAGTGTGAAAACACATTTCGGCCATGTTGTGAAAAATGACAGCTATACTGTTCATAAGGAAGTGTGGAAAAATGCCACTGGTGAAAATCTGGACTGAAAATATCACAAATTCATGAGCTTACGAGGGTGTGTGGAGACTGTGCAATGCTCACTCGTAACACAGTCATTTTATGCACTTTTGTCACCAAATTTTCAACATAGCCATTTAAGACCTCTGCTCATGAACAGTGTCACTGTGATTTTCTTAATCTGTCCCAAACATTGCTTTTGCACACCGACTGCACCATTGTGCGCTACATGTGCGGAAACACATTTTGGTGAGATGTGAAAAATGACAGCTGTACTGCTCATAAGGAGGTATAATAAAATGGCAATATTGAAATCGGCGTACAAATATTAAAATTCACAAACTTGTGGCGTGTATAGGAACTGCCCTATGCATGTCTAAAAAAAGATCATTTTAGAATTTTTCACCAAATTTGCAACATAGGCTTTTGAGAGCCCACCTTATGAACACTGGCACTGTCGTTTCATTAATTGGCCCAAAAGGTGATTTCATGCAGTGACTGCGCAATCACCCTTTGAGCCTGACTAATGCCATGACAGTGAGAGAATTCATGAGGAGGGGTCCCAAAATCCCCATGGTGAAAATTTGGTGCAAAAATTCCAACAAATGCCCGAGATATGTATTAACATTGGAAAAACCCTATTTATTGCATTATACGGCTTCCCGGCATTTCCTCAGTTCGTGGCCGGCTTTGAGGAATGAAGACATGTTCCTGGTCCACCGAAGATTGTCGCGCCGAGCTCCAGATGTAAGTATGGGGTAGGGTGAGGTGTGGGGGAGGTTGAGTGGCAGAGGGTGGAGCCAGGTGGGCAGGCTGACCTCCAAGGGAACTTTTTCTTTACAAGTTTTTTTATTGGACGGCGCAGGACATTTGCCATGCTGGGGTGGGCTCCCAGCATGGCAGCTGGAAAACTGTTTGGGGTGGCAGTGGAGCCCATGGGGATTGGGCACCCTGTCGGCCCATAACCATTTGCCACGCTGGGGTGAGCTCTGGCGTGGCACCTCGAAAAACTGACAGCGGCGGGACATTTGCCACGCTGTGTGCTGGGCTCCCAGCATGGCAGCTGGAAGGCGCTGTTTGGGGGGCCTGGAGCTGACGGTGTTGGAACTTCATTGATATACAGTGTGTGCGTGGGGGCGCATGAGCATGCATTATGCATGCATGTGTTCGTGTGTAGGGGGGAGGTCTGCTCACTGAAGCGGAGCTCTCCCCTTCAACTGCATGGCACTGCATTTTCAACTGCTGTCATAGATAGCTGCAGCATTGATTGGAGAACTGCTACCATGCCTGCAAACACACTGACTGAATTGGAAGAGGGCTGCCACACCTCCAAAAACTCAGATGATGGCACTATGTTTCTTGCACATGCATGCAAGCAAACATAAAAATGAAAGTGACTGCTGTAGTAAGAGTGGCTGTTACTCCACTCAGCGGTCGCTTTGATTTCTGGAAATTGCAACAATAAGTGGTATGAAAAGCTTTAGAAAATTCTTGCCCATACATGTTAATGGAGTGCACACTCTGATTTTAATTTACTGACGTCACAAAAGGTTGTTGGGGGTGCCTGCCTGGGGGTGTGTCACCTGGTTTAGGACACTGCTGTATTTTTGTGTGGGTATACAGTCCCCGTGCCGCCTTTTTTTACTGTACTGGACTGCATGAGTGTATTAATACCCCTCAGCACTGGGCACGTCAGCGATCATATATGTTTGAGGTGTGGACTGCTGGGTAACCACCTGACAATGTGCACCTGCTCTTTAACATTTTTGACCTATACAGTTTTATTCTATTTTCAATTTTCCCTTATTTACTGACTTGTATGTATGATACCATTCCTTCCATAATTAATGTTCTGCATTATAAAAAGGTCATTAATAAAAGTTCATATGAGACAACTTGCCATTTGGCAAGAAGTGTCGCCTGGCCATTCATTAATTAATAAAACTATTTTTATTTTTTTAGTTTTTACAGTTAGCTAGCCTGTTTAATAAGTGCGATAACCCACTCCAGCCCATGGGTGTATCAGGGCATGAATGCATTTCCGAGCTGTAGTAAGTTACTCTGACAAGTCTTCTTGCCTAGCATCGCACCCAGGACATGCATTAATGCCCTGACACACCCAGGTTCTATTGTGGGTTCTTTGTAGCGTGCTTACTCCATTTTTTCAGATATGAAATAACAGTAGTGCTCCTTTTAATCTTGTTCTGAACCGTTGTTTTAATCAGTATACCCAGCTGTTTTTGAACACCTGCTGCTCCGTAACGTAATGATGGTGTGGTGTAGCATATCCTGCTGGATTGCATGGTACTTTGTTTTAGTAACAACAGAAATTATTTGAAATGATAGATGTACAAAAACAGGTGTGAATACTGATGAAAACCTGCAACAAGCAAGATTAAAAGTAGTGCCGTGTTTATTATGTCATATGTGAAAAAACGTAGTCCAGCAGTAATAAATTGTGGAAATAAGGGTATTATATAGACAAGTCAGCAAATAACTACTACCAACACGACAAGTGTTTTGATTCATTTATTTATTTATTGGTTTCTTTTTCTTTAAAAAAAAAAAAAAATTATCTGAGGATCAGTGGCAGGATTTTTAGGACAGTAAATTAATAAAAAGGGAACTAGGAGAGCTTCAGTAGCAGACAAGTAGTGGAATTGCAGTATAATGTGGGGAGGGTGGCACGGTGTGGCTGTGGGGCAGCTATTCAAGCAGACCTTCTGGACACTGAGGCGCTGTCTCTATCTGCATGCATCTCTCTGACCGGTGGAGGAGGTAGCCAGACTCAGAGCGAAGTAAACTGGGTCAGGAGTACCATCACCCCTATCCAGGGACCACCCAGTCCAATGCAACTGCCTCAAAGGATGCCGAGAATGAGGAGCACTTGGATGACAGTGGGCTCAGGGAGGGTTAGAGCGTCAGGCAGAGGCACATCCAGATCCTATTCCACTCAAGAACTCATATGCCACACTGGCAAATGAGGACAACCAAATAGTGGTACCCAGAGAAGTGGAAGGAAAGGATGTGGAGGTTAGCCAAGGAGGTGACCTCAGTGGGGAAAGCAGTGGACCCCAGAGGAGGAGGAAGCGAATCCTGGTGGGGGACTCCATCATAAGAGGGATCCAGCTAGGAACACAGGAGGGGGAGGACAGGGAGGTGAGGTGCCTACCAGGTGCCACGGCATGGAGGGATGGAAGGAAGATCCTGGGGATCACTGGGAAGGCAAGACGGGAGGGTGAGCTGGATGTCATTATCCACCTAGGTACTAATGACCTGGCAAATGGGGAGCCAAAGGAAGTTCAGGAAGAGTTTAGGGAACCAGGGAGGGGTCCTGCCAAGTAGCTACTCTGCCACTTTCTCAGAAGTACCACCTGTGAGAGGCAAGGAGAGCATAGGAGTGCATGCACCAGGAACTTTAACTCATGGTTGAAGAACTGGTGCTGTGAGGAAGGGTTTGGATTCATTGGTGACTGGGGACCCACCTGGAGGGATGGAGGTTTGTTCAAGCCTGACGGCCTGCATCCATCCTGGATGGGAATCCAAGCACTCAATGATAAGTTTAAATGCTACATTGACAAGCATTTGAACTAGCAAAGGGGGTGGCAGGCCAGCAAGGAGGGTACCTACTTGCTCACCCCCCACAGCTAGCAGTAGAACCAGTGAACCAGAGGTGTGGCTATCTCTGCAAAGCAGTGTGCAAAAGATGGAGATTAGTGCCCAAGAGGTGGATAAGCAGAAAAGGGGCAAAATTCAACAGAAGGGAAGACAGCAAGGAGAACCAGGGATAAATGACAACCAAGGAAGGGGTTGAAGTAGAACAGTGAAACAGTCTAGGGAGGTCAAATCATGGAAAGCCATGTGTGCAAATGCCAGGAGCCTTAGCAACAAGATGGAAGATCTGGAGGCTGTCATGGTGCAGTCAGACCTGGACATTGTGGCCATCACTGAAACCTGGTGTAATGATAACCACGACTGGGAGATGGCCATACCTGGCTACAACATATTCAGAAGAGACAGAGCAGAGGCAGGAAGGAGGAGGAGTAGCACTTGTATGTGAAAAATGACATAAGGGCCACAGAGATCCAGGAGGAACAAAATGGGGAGAGATACTGTGGGTTAAGCTGGAAAGGAAAATGGGACAGCCATCCCACAGGTGTGGTCTAGACCACCAGCCCAGGAGGAAGAAACAGATAGGAGCTGATGCTAGCCATCCAAAGGATGGCAGACAAGGGTGAGGTAGTACTGGTTGGAGACTTCAATATTCCAGACGTGGACTGGAGCATCCCAGCAGCAGCATCAACTAGGAGCAGATTTATCCTGACTCCTTCAGGGTGCCTTCCTCAAGCAACTGGTCATGGAACCAACTCGGCAGAAGGCAATACTGGACCTTGTGCTCACAAATAGGGACAGTGTGATGGGGGTAACAGTGGGGAGCACCTGGGAAACAGTGACCACCAGTCATTGTGGTTTGAAATCACAGAAAGAGCAGAACCAAACCACACAAAACACGTATCCTGGATTTTAGAGGGCAGACTTTGGGAAAATGGGAGATACTTGAAAGAGGCATTAAGGGAATGGGATAGGAATCAGGGGTTGAGGAACAGTGGGCAGTATTTAAAATGGGGATTACAAGAACAACAGAATTATGCATTAAGCAGGTTAGCAAGAGGAAAAGGAAGAGGAGACCATTATGGTTTTCCAAAGAGGTAGCAAAGAAAGTGAAATCCAAAAAGATTGCATTCAGGCAATACAAAAAGACACAGGCAGAAGGGGATAGGGAGAAGTACCAGGAGAAGCAAAGGGAGGCAGGGAGGTCAGTAAGGGAAGCCAAAGCTCAGACAGAAGAGCATTGCAAAATCAGTGGGTAGAGGGACAAAACCTTTTACAGGTACATAAGTGAAAAAGAAAGACAAAGGGAGGGATAGTGAGACTGAGGGGGATGGGGCGCGTGGAGGATGACAACAGTAAAGCTGACATATTGAACAGGTATTTCTGCTCAGTCTTTACTGAGGAAGAGGAGGTAATGGGTCTGAAGGGAGTACAAGGGGTGAGAATGGTGCAGAAATGGACACAAGTCCCTTTACACGAGAAAGGGTCCTGAAGGAACTGGAAGTAATAAGAGTTGATAAAGCAATGGGGCCAGATGGGGTGCACCCCAGGGTCCTTAAAGAACTAAGAGAGGTGGTGGCTGAACCTCTGGCTATCCTGTTTAGACGATCACTGGAAACAGGGGAGGTACCCAAAGACTGGAGGACAGCAGATGTAGTCCCCTTATACAAAAGTGGGAACAAAGAGGAAGCAGGGAACTACAGACCAGTCAGCCTCACCTCGGTAGTGGGGAAGATCATGGAAGCACTACTGAAGGAGACTGGTGGAACATCTGGTTGTCAATGGACTACAGGACCCAAGACAGCATGGTTTCACCAGGGGGAGGTCATGTCAGACCAACCTCGTTGAATTTTTTGGCTGGGTGACTAGGGAGGTGGATCAGGGGAGGGCAGTGGACATGGCCTATCTGGACTTCAGCAAGGCCTTTGACACTGTGCCACATAGAAGACTATTACACAAACTGGGGAATATGGGTGTGGGCAGGACAGTAGTGTGGTGGGTAGGTAACTGGCTGGGTGGCAGGACACAGAGGGTGGTGGTAAATGGCTGTCACTCCACAGAGGGAAGAGTGACCAGTGGGGTACACAGGATCAGTGCTGGGACCGGTCCTATTCAACATCTTCATCAGTGACATTGCGCAGGACCCAGAAGGCAGAATTTCACTGTTCACTGATGACACAAAGCTCTGTAACAGAGTAGACACACCAGAGGGTGTAGACAGAATGAGAAGCGACCTGCAGAAACTTGAAGAATGGTCAGGGGTTTGGCAGTTGAAATTCAATGCAAAGAAGTGCAAGATAATGCATATGGGGCACAAAAACCCTGGCACAATATATCAATTGGGGGGTGAGGATATAGCATGCACCAAGCAGGAAAGGGATCTTGGGGTTATCATCTCTGATGACCTCAAGGTAGGGAAACAGTGTGACAAGGCAGCAGGTAAAGCAAATAGGATGCTGGGATGTATAGGCAGGGGCATCACCAGCAGGAAAAGGGAGGTCATAATTCCGCTATACAAGACACAAGTGAGGCCCCATCTGGAGTACAGTGTACAGTTCTGGAGACCATACCTACGTAAGGACATAGACAGGGTAGAGAAGGTTCAGAGGAGGGCAACAAAGATGGTGCATGGATTGCATCACAAGTCCTATGAAGACAGGTTGAAGGAACTGAACATGTACTCCCTGGAGGAGAGGAGGGAGAGAGGGGATATGATAGAGACATACAAGTATCTTACAGGGAGGAACAGGGTGCAGGAAAACACTATTTTTAAGCGAAAAAGATGTTCCAGGACTAGAGGGCATGGGATGAAGTTGGAGGAGGACGATTCAGAGGAAACATGAGAAAGAATTTCTTCACAGAACGGGTGGTGGACAAGTGGAACACCTGCCAGAGGAAGTGGTGGGGCTGAAACAATCACGGATTTAAGAATGCATGGATAGACATAAAGGAATTCTGGAGGTCAGGGGTAAGGGGCAACAGACTTCTAGGAAAACAAACTGAACTTACAAGCTCAAATGGGCAGACTGGGTGGGCCATAGGCCCTTATCTGCCGACATTGTCTATGTATCTATGTATCAATCGAAAATCGCATAGGAAAGTACAGGTAAAAATTGTTAACAGATTATTGCACTGCTGCAGTACTTGTCATGCAATCTAAGTTTTGGGTACTGTTGGCTGTGTTCAGTTTTCTTAGCATATCCACAACAACCACAATAAAAATACCCTACCATCACTCAACACAATTACTGCCCCCCCCCAGAAAAAAAATACTATGATATGTGAATGTAGCATGCTTATACCGCTATCTTGCTACATCATTCAGCATGCAGTATTAGTGGCGCGACTCCCGATGAAGAATAATCATGAGAAAATGTTCTGAAAAGTCACAATTATCTCAGGATACACAGATTGAAGCCTGCACCAACAGCCACAACTCTACATAAGTGTGCCCACTAAAATGGCTGCTGTTAAAATGTCATGAAAAGGCCTGATTCCAGATGAAGAATAATCACGAGAAAATGTTCTGAAGAGTCCCAATTATTTCAGGATGCACTGATTAAAGCATGCATCCAACAGCCACAACTCTGGTGCCTGCTGCTGCTGCTGCCATTGTCCTGTTTTCTGTTGCTGCTGAGTGCTGACTGAGCTGATGCACAGTGTGTTTCCAAATGATGATAGCCACAGATGACCATGTGGTGAACCATAATTTGATGTCCTTCCTGGAGGACCATTAATCTGCTGTGCTGACTGAAATATGCTGCCCTATGTGTGTGTATTAATACCACCATTGGTAAGTTACTGTACATGTCACACTCAGTTTTTTTCCCAGATCCAGACATGTACTGTCTATATATGTAATCATTTCTTTTTTTTTTCTCTCACAGGTCATAGAGTCCTACCTCGGTTATGCACATTTCGGTTTGCTGATGACTTTGGCTGTATGAAAACTGTCAAGCATGAAAGGTAAGTTTTTTTTTTGGGGGGGCTTTGTGCCATCATTTGAAAATAAGCTTCAATAATGTTTTTGTCTTCTTTACAGGTTTTCTGTATATCCTCCAGATTCATACCAGTTGCACATCTTCTGATTTGAATAAAGCACCGATGGCAGCACAAGTGTTACCTGCAAACAGACAAAGAAGAAATTATTCGGTCTTCATTGCACTCCCACATTCTGTTCCAAGTGTGGCTGTTCCTATCTGTTATATCCAGCTTAAAATACCAAGCTATTAGTAAGCCAGCCCAAGACCAACTAACACGTTTAGTGCACGTGGCATGAAATGGCACACTGTTTTAACTTATGTTACATGACGTGTTATGTGACCAGGATAAAATGTTGTAGAACCAAGATGTGCTAAAATACACCAGTGACTGACAGATGTGCATGAAAAATATATTATCTGGCCTTTATGTCACCTCTGTTGTATGCTTTACACCGGCTTGAAAAAATGAAAGACTAAACAGAACAGATGACATAAGATTGATACTTACCTGAAAATGATATCCTATTGGTGGTCATACTTATATTACTACAGTAGTCCTTCCCTGTTACACTGTTTGTAACTGGAACCTGTTAAAACAAAATGAAAATCAGTTGACGGTATTTGGTGACAAAGCATCTATAAAAAAGTTATGGAAGCATTCACACCACAGTTCAAGGAAAAACCATAGTATGAGAAATTAGTACATACTCATTGTGAACTACTGATAATAAGAAGCATGGTGGCTGTGGCTGGTTGCGGGTTCCTACATGGGGCATTGGCACAAGTACACATTTTCTGTCTCACTCTCAGGAAGATGGGTAACTGTGGTTGGCTGCGGGTTCCTACATTGGGCATTGGCATGGGTACAAATTTTCTGTCTCTCCCTCTCACGAAGATGGGTGGCTGAGGCTGGCTGTGGGTTCCTACATTGGGCATGGGTGCAGGTACACATTTTCTGTCTCTTACTCTCATGAAGACAGGTGGCTGGCTGTGGGTTCCTACATTGGGCATTGGCATGGGTACACATTTTCTGCCTTTCCCTCTCATAAGGATGGGTGGCTGTGGCTGGCTGCGGGTTCCAACATTGGGCAAGAGCACAGGTACACATTTTCTGTCTCTCACTCTCGTGACGACGGGTAGCTGTGGCTGGCTGTGGGTTCCTACACTGGGCATGGGCACAGGTACATATTTTCTGTCTCTCACTCTCATGAGGATAGGTAGCTGTGGCTGGCTGTGGGTTCCTACATTAGGCATGGGTGCAGGTACACATTTTCTCTCACTCTCATGAAGATGGGTGGCTATGGCTGGCTGTGGGTTCCTACATTGGGCATTGGCATGGGTACACATTTTCTGTCTTTCCCTCTCATGAGGATGGGTGGCTGTGGCTGGCTGTGGGTTCTTATACTGGGCATGGGTGCAGGTACACATTTTCTGTCTCTCACTCTCATGAGGATAGGTGGCTGTGGCTGGCTGTGGGTTCCTACATTAGGCATGGGTGCAGGCACACATTTTCTGTCTCTCACTCTCAGGAAGATGGGTGGCTGTGGCTGGCTGTGGGTTCCTACATTAAGCATGGGTGCAGGTACACATTTTCTGTCTCTCACACTCATGAGGACAGGTGGCTGGATATGGTGTGTTACAGTCTTTAAGTGTTGGGACAGAGGAGGGTATCTGTCATTTAATCAGCAGGATTTAAGTGGCTACAACAAGTTGACATTTGTGTTTATTAGGCTGACCATGTTTGCTAATGACAGCACACATTTTGTTAAGTGTACTCACAAAATCTACAAAGGGGAAGGTAAAACAGAATGATGGATCATTATTTGTACACAGGGCCGGCCTTAGCTAGGTGCAAACTGTGCCCCTGTACCTTGGGGGCCCATACTTTATGCCTAAATTTTGTTAGAGAGGAAAATGTTTACCAGCAAATAAAAGATACTGTTATAAAAGGTGGGGACAGCTCTGCTGCATTGGAAAAGATTAGGTTAAGTAAGTGCTAATGGTCTTAATGGCCATACTTTACACCTCCCAGGCTGACTGCTTTCACAAACAAAAAGCTATATTGATAAGAGAATTTATCTGAAACCTGGACATGTAGCTGAAACAATGAATGATATGACACAATCTGTTTCAAAAGTATGTGAGCACTCAAAATGGCTCAAAAACCGGATCAGCACAGACCAAAAGAGGATTTCCTGATAGGGACCCTGAAAACCTGATCACCAGGTAAAACAAAATGACAGGTGGCAACTGCTGGTGTCCCATGATACTTCTCTCTATTATCTCTCACTCACAGCTCCAGAAAAGTTAAGTTGTATAATTTGTTTGCAGATCAGAGTATCAGAAGTGTGAGTGTCCAGCAATGATGTCCCTGTCCTTACAGAAATTAATACGGTAGTAATACTGTACTTATTTAAGTTCTTGCTCCAGTCTTAGTCAGATTCATTTCCAATGGTGAAGTAAAATAATTCAATGCAGTCAGTGGCACTGATTAACAGATGCTGGTTAAACTAGCAGACTTGGTACTGCTTTATTAATACAGGGCAGGAGGGTCAGTTAGGTGTAAATGTTGTATGTGGGGGGGCACAGGAAATGGAGTGGTGGGACCCAGCAGGGGTCTGCACAGGGGCTCAGAATGGTTAAGGCTGGCCCTGTTTGTACATATCTGTCATATGGAATGAGAGTCAAGGACACTGTTTTTCCTTTATGAAAGAGAAAAAAATGTTACCATTGCAGAAATGTGACAGCCTTTAAACCCATTACGTACTACCACTAACATCCTCCTCATCCTGATCAAACAGGGAGCTGACCTTGCAGTCATCAGGGTCAGAGCTGTGCCCACAAGGGAATATTTTTTCCATGACTGAATCATCAACCTCAGTGGTACATCATTTGACGCTGCCACCAGGATGGTCTGCTTTGCCCACATCATCAGCACAACCATCATCGTGACGGGGTACAAACACAGGTGTGGTTGTTCAACTTGGTATGTGACCTTCATTCATTCTTATGTTTGCTTGCATGCATGTGCAAGAAATATAGTACCGTCATCCGAGTTTTTGTAGGTGTGGCACCCTGTCTTCTAATTCAGTCAGTGTGTTTGCAGTTCACCAATGAATGCTGCAGCTGTGTATGACAGCAGTTGAAAATGCAGTGGCTTACAGTTGAAAGGGAGAGACCGCTTCAGTGAACAGCGATAAGATAGTGTTGATTAGCATATTGCCCACAATCCTGCTTGTATACATCTCTGCTTTCTCTTATTGGAACATAAATTCAATTTGAAGAGAACTTTTCCTAGGACTGTCTTTCCGAGAGGAGGCAGGTGACTAAAATGACATCCTTGGAATGTTTCCAAAAAAAGATCTAATTGCTATCCTTGGAATGTTGAGTCAGAGTTCAGGGTAGGAGCGGCATTGACAAAAGCAGGAAAACAGAACCACAAAGAGCCTGAAAAAGTAGATGCAGTTGTCATCTGTTGGCACACCTGATCAGTATTGTAATAATATTCCCCAGCCCTCTGAGTGTCTCTGAACAGCGCTCCTCCCCTGCCACCACACACAGTATGGCTGACGGGGGTGCCCAATCCCCTGTCAGCTCCGCGCTTCCACCCAGAGTTCTAGGTGCCACACTGGGGGCCCACCCCAGCATGGCATAAGTGAGAATGGTGACGGGGTGCCTAATCCCCCATCGGCTCAGTTAACCCCCCCCAAAATAAACAGACTTTCAGTTGCCACTCTGGGAGCCCACCCCAGCATGGCACATGTCTCTATGGCTGACAGGGGTGCCCAATCCCCCGTCGGCTCCACTGACCCCCCAAAACAATCTTCCTGCTGCCATGCTGGGAACCCACCCCAGCATGGAACAAGTGCCACGTCATCTTCCTAAAAAGAAAACAAACACTTGAAAAGAAAAAAATGGTCCCTCATTGATTGTCTTGCCCCCCAACCTGCGCCCACCCTCTGCGCATCCACCTCCCCACACCCCCACCTCACCCCATACTTACCTCCGGAGGCTGGCGAGGTGATCTTCGGTGGACCGGGAACACGTCTTCACTCTTCAAAGCTGACCACGAACTGAAGAAATGCTGGTAAGCTGTATAATGGAATAAAAGGTTTTTTTCAACTTTGATGCATATCTCAGGCATTTTGGGAATTTTGGGACCACATTTTCAACTCGTGGTTATTGGGACCCCTCCTCATGAATTTAGCCACTGTCATGGTGTTAATCTGCCCCAAAAGGTGATTTTGCGGTCACTGCACGGAACCACCTTTTGGGACCAATTTACAAAATAACAGTGTCACAGTTTGTGAGGTAGGCTCCCAAAAACCCTATGTTGAAAATTTGGTGAAAAAATTCCCCAAAATGACTGATTTACGAGCTTGTGTTGCACAGTTCCTATGCACGCTCATAAGTTCGAAAATTTGTAATATTTTCACTCCAGATTTTCAACATTGCCATTTTACCACACTTCCTTATGAGCAGTACAGCTGTCATTTTTCACATCTTGCCCAAAATGTGTTTCTGTGCATGTAGCACATAATAGTGCAGTCGGTGTGAGAAATCAATGTTCAGGACAGAGTAAGAAAATCACAGTAACACTGTTCATGAGCAGAGGTCTTAAAAATGGCTATGTTAAAAATTTGGTGACAAAATTCCATAAAATGACTGTGTTACGAGCGAGCATTGTGCAGTTTCCACGCACTGTCATAAGTTCATGAATTTGTAATATTTTCAGTCCAGATTTTCACCACTGGCATTTTCCACACTTCCTTATGAACAGTACAGCTGTCATTTTTCACACCATGGCTGAAATGTGTTTTCGCACTTCCAGCGCAGAAATACGTGGTCACTGTGGGAAATCACTGTTCAGGACAGATTAAGAAAATCACAGTGACACTGTTCATGAACGGAGGTCCCAAAATGCCTGTGTTGACTATCTGCTGTAAAAAATCCCCAAACTAATTACATTATGGGTGCGTGTTACACAGTTTCTACGCATGTTGGTGACTTTACCAGTTTTTTTAATATTTTCACTGCAGATTTTCAACATTGCCATTTTTTACACCGCCCCATGAACAGTACAGGTGTCATTTTCCACATCCTGTTCAAAATGTGTTTTCGCACCTGTGGTGCCAAATGGCGTAGTCGCTTTGCAAAATCAGCTTTCGGGCTAACAAACTGATATTGCCACTGTTCATGAGGTGGGGGTCACAAGAAAAATATGTTGAAAATTTGGAGTGAAAATACCAACTAACGTCTGAGGCGTTAGGGTCTCCGACCATAATGCCCCACCCTGTAGAGACTGACAGGCATCAGGGGTGTGACTTGGGATTGTCACCTATAATGCTTATACCTTTCCACCCCCACCCACACCCTACATTGAACCAGTGAGAGGCATCGAGGTGTGCCTTGGACTCTTCAGCCCTGAAGTTCACCCCTTCCTCCTATACAGCACCCATCTCACCATATTTCCTGATGGAATGGGGTGAAAATAAGAGCCAAAAACCCCAAGGAACACCGTGACACTTGTCGGTGTCTACAGGGTAGGTATGGTGAAATGGCATGGCCGTTGTGCCTGATGACCCAAAGGCACACCCCAATGCCTGTCAGTATCTGCAGGGTGGTGGTGGGGTTGGCTTCAGTTCAATACTTCACTGCCGTTCCTATTATGCAGCTCTGTAACTCCTACACTACCAGTGCCAATGCCAGCAAGCAAATATTCAGCATTGACAAATGCTTGTTATGAATGTCAGCATGCTGACATTTGTTGGTGATAGGTTAGTATGACAGTCACGCACTATTGCCCCCGCAGAACTGAATACCCTCTCTACACTTACACTGGAGGATGGGCTGGTCAGGTACTTCTGTGCTGCTGAAGTGAGCTCTGGCCATTCATTCACCTTGCCACTCCAGTACAGCAGAGGACTGTCAAGTCCTGACAGGTGCCTGTTTTCTGCCAAATAGGCGTCAACCATACTCTGTGATGTACGCAGTCTTGATGAGTCCTCCACCTGTTCACAGGATTCATTGAGGTCACAAATTCCTACTTGAGACAAGGCACCCTGAAATGGGTTAATGGCAACCAGGTTTGCTGACCCTCGCCTCCCCCCTTCTCCCCACAGCCACCTACTTTTTTTTTGTTTTCAATTGTTTAATCAGGAGAGACACACTAAGCTGAAAGCTTGTTTACAGGTGCAACCTGGTAGTACAGGGAAGTTAAGTGACTTGCTCAGGGCCACACAGTATGCAAGTGCAGGCTGTGGGATTCAAACCCAGGTCTCCAGATTTGCAGGTCAGAGCCTTAAACCACTGTGCTATAGTGCCTCTAAACTACTGGATGTGCTTACTCCACAGTGACTTTCAGCCTTGTCATGCTGCTGTTTGCAGAACTTTGCACATGACTTCTGTGCCCCATGAGCCAATTGGACCAGCTGTCCAGTCAGATTTTGTACCTCATCAGGCCCTCTCTCCAGTAAGAATGC
This sequence comes from Neoceratodus forsteri, assembly GCA_016271365.2. NCBI lineage: Eukaryota > Metazoa > Chordata > Ceratodontiformes > Ceratodontidae > Neoceratodus > Neoceratodus forsteri. The sequence continues at coordinate 579,389,631 of CM057459.1, read as the reverse complement.
AATGCCACGTTTGTATCGTGGGCTCAGCATTGTTGCTATTCCAAATTCTGCACTTTGCGGAATAGTGGCGATTGAGGTGGAATATTGTAAGCATGTATTTCAGTAATGTACTGCTTGACCAATCTCCGGACACATCAAGGCTAGGCTGCAGACTCAGCAAATTCTGCCTCAGCACCCACAGCAGTGGAATGGCTTGACTAATGGATGCAGTGTCACCACTCACTGCCTGTGTGGCATGTTCAAACAGCCTCAAAACTGATATAACTGAGTCCATGAGGCGCCATTGTTCAGTTGTCATAGACATTGAGGCCCCTGAACTGTCATGGCTAGTGTGCATTACTAAGTATCGGAGGTGGCTTTGTATTGTTCATACAACTGTTCTGCCATGTAAGGTGTAGAGTTCTAGTGCGTGACAACTTCCAGCTTGAGGTAGCACTAAGGGAGGCTGTTCTGAATCTGCAGCTGCCTAAGTTGATCATGGGCCTTTCCAGAACATGCAAAGTGTGCTTAGATGTGGTGTGCAACTGTCAGCACTTGCTTGATGTCAGGGTGCTGCACAAACTCCTGTACCACAAGATGTAAACAGTGGGCCATGCAGGGAACCCTCAAAAAGCCACCATTGTTGATACATGTAATACATTTGATCCATTGTCACTAGCTATAAAGTCAGCTTTTAGGGACAGGGGGTTCAGCCACACATCAATTTCTGTCATTAGCAAGTCAAGCATGTTTTCACTTGTGTGGGACCCTGCTACATTGTGCATTGCAAGTGTCGCATGCTGTCTAATTCCCTGAAGGTTGCTACCATTGCAGTCTGACTTCTTACACTGATTTCCAATCCCACCAGCACAGACAACCCTAGTACCTGCGCACAATATGCAGTAATACACAGATAGGAACTACCCGCCATTTTGCCACTTGTCCACATATCCATACTTAAATGAATGTATGGTGATGAGGAATGTTGAAGGTCATGGTTTACAGACTCTGTCACAGTCAGATATAACTCCAGGACAGCACAGGTGAAAAAGAAGGTCCTGGATGGGACTTTCCATTTGGTACAGGTGTGTGCCACAAAATGCTGGAATCCAGAATTCTCCCCAAAGAAGAAGGGCAAAAGGTCAATTGCCAACATTTCTGCTACAGCAGTATTCAGTTCATGTGACACTGTATGATCTGGTGGATATTTCATGTTCCGGGCAAAAAAACTGTGCAATGTGGGTTGCATTGTTACCCGTTTTGCAGGTGGTGTGCCAAATCGCTCTGCTTTGTGAACTGCCATGGGTGGGGTGCTTTTGCCATGTTATGAGGGGTGCATAGGTGGCAAGTCAACAAATGATGTTATTTTCCTCATTTTAAGCACAGGGGTTGATGTACTAGAAATACTGCATAAACCACCACCACTGCTACTCTGTCCACTACTTGACAATTCAAAATCATTCTCCTCCTCCTCATGCCTGTAGTAATCCTCAGGAGTAATTTCACCACTACTGCAGGCATGACTACTTGGGCTACTTCCAGTCAAGGAAGGGGATACTATTCTCAATAAAGTGGATGAGGGTGAACGTCCCACTATGGCATTAGCTCCCCTCTGGTGCCGAGTTTATAGTGCCATGTGGCTGCTCTTCAGATGTGAATGCTGGCCCCTGGTGCCCAGATGGCTACCCTTTTTATCACGCCTCACATGCATTTGGCAAAGCTGGTAGATTGCCATTGTTTCATCACTTGCATCTTGTACAAAAAAATCCCAAACAAGGGATTTTGATGTCCTACTTTTCACATGTCCCTGATGCTGCATATTGGACTCCAATTTTTTAGACACTGAAATGGGGGGTGTACTGCATGAATTCTGTTGTTGGTCACACTTGGACCATCACAGTCTATGACTATTTGGGTCATCATCATCAACAGACACATCACAACTTTGAGGAGGTGTTGATTTACTAACAGACTGCACACAGCCACCTTGACTTTCTTTTTCTCTGGCTCCCAATTGGGCTCACCAAAATCATCATAGTCTTCATCCGCATCCATAAATTCAGCTTGGATGCTGTCCTGTGGAGAACATGTTCCAACCACAGCCTCAGTATGATCATCCACTATTTTCTCTTCAACATTTGAATCATTGGATGGCCAAGCATAACCTCAACAGCACTGAAAACATGAGATTGTGACTGTGAGTCATTGTCAGGATCAGAATCATGTTCAACTACTGTGGGACAGGGATGGGGAGTGTGACATCAACTACACTCTGGCTCATGTCTTTGGACTCCACAGTATTTTGGTACCCTGTTAACTTGTCACAGGTTGAACTTGAGGTAATACTCATGCCATCACCAACTTCACTACCACCAGCAGCGGGGACAACAGCATCTCCAACCATCATTGAAGCAACTGATTGCACTGTGAAAAACACAGCTGGAGAAATCCCTTTACTGCTATCAGCTATGCCCTTATGCCACATACTACCACACCTATGTCCACGGCCACTCTTGCCACTGGCAGCAATGCCATGCCAGAAACATCTTTGCATGCATGTCTCTTTGTGGGCATTTTTTGGGATTACACAGAAAATTAACAACAAATTTAGATTTCTGAACTTTGGGGTGGATGGGAAGCCAGAAAACAACAACTGTAGCTTACAGATGGAGACGGGCCCTAAATAGATGCAGACGCACAGATAGATGGAGACTGAGCACTCGAGAGATACAGCCGCACAGGCACAACAACATCTTAACCAGTGGTCACAAATCCCAAACTGGAAAAATAATACTTTCTTTTTTTTTTTGGGGGGGGGGGGGTGGCTGCAGTACCAGTCCATTACCAAGACAGAACAAAGCAGTAAAATATATCACAGATGGATAAGAGATTCAAAGTGCTGTGATTATGGTATTGTGCAATAAAATGTGTCTGACTTGATGACACACGCACATGCACACACTAAAAGTAATGTGCAGAAAATGTAACAGTTCAGTACACTACAACCAAATCTTTTAAACCGACTGAAGAAAAGCTCAGCATCACAGCAAACAGCAAAAAATTATCAAAACTTACTACAAGTATTACTGTCTGTACATGAACACACAAATACTAACACACTAGCTACCCAACAATAGTTAGAAAGACTGTCTTTCTCACTGTGAATCTCCCTTCACCACAGATCCACCCCTCTCCTGAAGCACACTTCTACAGTGCCTATCAGTACACAAACTGAATGTTCTAAATTAACATTCAAAATGCCCCACAAAAACAATAAACACTCGATGATATAAACACAGGAGGGTTTTCTACAACATATGTACTAAATTTTGACCAAAAAAAATTGTCTCAAAAATTATTTTTAAAAGGTTTTTTGATGGTTTGATTCCCAGAGCTCTGAGAGCAAACTGTCTCCAGCTTTCCACTATACACACTACACTGAACTGAGGCTGCACAAGATAATCTAGAGCCCATGTGACCTGCCATTCCATGATTCGCTGCAAACTTCACCTTAAAGGCCAAAACAAAGGTGAAGTCAGCACGTAGCCCATAGAAAACAATGAGACTTTGCATTAAAATTAAAGGCAAAGTTATTCTTTTTGCATTGCTGAGTACTTCACATAATTGTGGCTATGATACGAAGTACTCTGCGTAGCAAAGTGCATGGCCTTGGCCCACCACTAATTAAGATGCATGATCTCATTCCCTATGGGGTCCTTGGTAGTTTTGTTTTTTTGAGCACTAATTCTGACATTTGATATTTCTTGTAAAAATCTTGTTTCACCACTGAAGGCTTTAATGTTTATGAAATATAGTATCTGGTTGCGTATATCATTGATAAATTGTCTCCAGATAGGTTTAACAGTTTATGAATGTGTAAAAAAGGTTGTTCACTTTAAGGAAACTTCTCTTTATACTCTCCTATTGCCATACATAGAATATTTCTGTTTTATAGTTTTTAACTTGGAATACTATCTTTTTTTAACATGTACTTAAGTGGGTATTATATCTAAAGGTCTTATGTTTAATTAAGAGTGTATTCACATAACACAATCACTTAGTCATGATATCAGTTAATGAAACTGCCTGGCACCTCAAAGTATTCCACTTACCTGCCTCTGTTTACATTTGACCTTGGAGTGCTTCATAATTGCCAGCTGACTACAACTGGTTTCTTGCATTCAAATCTCAGTTATTATTTTAAAAAAGGCAGTTTAAACTAATGAGAATTCCTTCTGCTTTTTTATGTATGCTCTGGGTGTTAATAGTGTATGATTTACCAAACGACTGCCATAAGCTTCTGAGGAAGGACTTATTTGATCCGAAAGATTAAGCACTGTTTTCTTTTGTTACATCTATGTTGGTCCAATAAAAGGTATTAAACCATTTGTTTCTGGATCTGTATGTATGAAAGACACTCTATGAAACCATGGTCGGGGATTCCATGATCTGAGGAGTGGAACACCACCTAACACAAAATGTTAAAAGTGACATTGTGGTAAACTGCCTGCCAGGAGCCTCTGCAAGTAGGGACACAAACCGCATAAACACAACTGTACAGGAATCAGGGGATGTTACACATATAAGAGTACACTTTGATGCCAATGACTTGGCAAATCACACAGGTCTGGAGGCCAAGAAACACTCTGAGGACCTGGCAAACAAACTTTCTTCCCTTCCATCCAAATTAGCCTTCTCAGAAGTGCTGCCAGTGTGGGAAAATGGAAAAAGTACCAAGCCAGTCAGAAAGATTGAAGTAGGCAAATTCAACTCATGGCTGCGTGATTGGTGCCAAAACAAGGGATACCACTACATTGGGAACTGGCACAACATTTGGGAAAGAGCATTTTTTTTAGATACAATGGATTGCACCTAAACAGATGACACCAAGATATGTAACATGGTGGGAGAAGGAGTGAGAGCACTCAGACAAAAGTTCAATGTCTATATAGGTAGTTTAAACTAAATAAAGGGGCGTATGATGCAGCTCACACCCCTGCCATCAGTGGGCTGGTTATCATACCTCAAAACACCAAATGTGCACATATATGCTCAGAAAACAAATCAGGGCCAACATCCGCCTGAACCAGCAACCTCCATAATCCCTTGGCCGGAAAGACCAAACTGGAGCATTCCAGGAAGAGGGTACAACCTCATATCAAAGAGGATGTACATTCCTGAAAGGTAATGGCTGCAAATACTAGGAGCCTAAACAACAAAATTCCTGAACTCACAGCCATCTTGGAAACAGAAAGGTTGGACTGGGTGACTGTAACAAAGATGTGGTTCATGGAAAACTATGGATGGGATATGGCCATTCCTGGTTACAATCTGTTCAGGAAAGACAGGCAGGGCAAAAAAAGAGGGGGGGGAGTAGTCATTTATATTCAGTAGGAAATAAAAGCCACAGAAGTAAAAAGGCAACCTGGGGACTTCAAGTCACTGTGGCTAACAGTAGACACGGGCAAAGGAAAACCCTTCAGAATTGATGTTGTGTACAGACCCCAATCAAGGAGATAAAGGAGACAAAGACCTAATAGAGGAAATCCACAAAATGTCTGATAAAGGCAAACTAATAGTGGTGGGGCACTTCAACCTACCAGATATTAACTGGAGCACACTAACGGCAGCAACAAGAAGAAGTAGAGACTTCTTATTGTCACTACAAGGCATGGGACTGTGCCAACTTGTTGAAACTCCAACAAGGGGAGATGCCATTCTTGATCTTGTTCTCACAAACTGGGAAAGGATCAAGGGCCTTGAAGTGGGATGCCATATGGACAACAGCGACCATCACATGGTAAGCTTTAAGGTAAATATAACACAGCACACCAGCCACTCAAAGGTAAAGGTGCTAGATTTCAGAAAGGCTGACTTCCAAAAAATTAGGAACAACATAAGTAGCCAATTAATGGAAACAGAGGTTAAGGGGGTGGAGGTCATGTGGAGGAGACTCAAGACAGCACTAAAGACTGTCACAGATCATTGTGCCAGATGGGTCAGCAAAGCAAAAAGAAAAATAAATACTCTATGGTTTTCCAAGGAAGTGGCTACCACAGTCAAAGAAAAAAGAAGGCACACAGCATATACCAGAAAACCACAACTGGGTAAGACTGGGAGTTGTACAAGGAAAAATGAGAGAGACAAACAAACAAATTAGAAAGGCAAAAGCCCAGACAGAGGAAAAAAGGCAGAAGGGGCAAAGAGAGGAGGCAAATCATTTTTTAGATACATTAGGGAATGTATGAAGGCAAAAGGGGATAGTAAAGATTGCTATTGAAGACAAGAAATGCACCAAACATGACCCAGAGAAAGATGAAATCCTCAACAAATACTTCTGCTCGGTGTTTACCAAAGAAGACCTAGGGGTTGGCCCAGCCCTGAAAAAACACAACACCCCAGGACCGGGGCAGACAAGAGTCCCTTTACAGAAACCAAAGTATGGGAGGCGCTATGTAAACTAAAAGCAGACAAAGCCATGGGACCAGACAAGATGCACCCCAGAATCCTTAAGGAACTGGAGGCATAATTAGCAGCCCTTCTGGCACTTCTACTCACAAAATCCTTGAAGAGCGGTGTGGTACCCAAAGACTGCAAAAAGGCAATAGTGGTTCCACTTCACAAATCAGGCAGTTGCGAAGAGGCTAGTAATTACAGACCCGTGAGCCTTACGTCTATAGAAGGGAAACTATGGAGACACTACTCAAACAGAGGATCATATCATTTCTCAAAACTAGTGGCCAACAAGACTCTAAACAACATGGTTTCATATCAGGTAGGTCATGCCAGACAAATCTGCTCGAGTTTTTTGACTATGCTACAAAAATAGTGGACAACGGTGGAGCAGTAGACCTGGTCTGCCTAGACTTTAGTAAGGCCTTCAACTCAGTTCCACAAAGAAGGCTGGTAAAGAAACTTGACCACACAGGTGTTGGTCCAGAAGTAGTCAGATGGATACAAAACTGGTTACAAGGCAGAACCCAGAGGGTGCAGGTTAATGGAATGCAATCGATGGAAGACAGGGTGACCAGCAGGGTGCCCCAGGGCTCAGTGCAGGGGTTTCTGCTCTTCAATGTTTTTATAGCAGACATCGCTGATGGACTGGAAGGGAAGGTGTGTCTGTTCGCAGATGATACCAAGATATGTAACATGGTGGACACCTCAGAAGGAGTGAGCAAGATAGAAGCTGACCTCAAGAAACTAGAAAAATGGTCTGGAGTGTGGCAGCTGAGATTTAACATCAAAAAGTGGAAGATCATGCACATAGGAAAGAAAAATACAAGAAAAGAGTATTACCCAGAAGGCAAAAGACTGGCGACCTCAAACTAGGAATGAGATCTGGGAATGATAATCTCAGATGACTTGAAAGTTAGTAAGCAATCTGAGAAGGCAACAATGAAGGCCAATATTATGCTGGGTCGCATTCGAAGGGGAATCATGAGCAGGAGGAGAGAGGTGGTATTACCACTGTATAGATCGCTGGTCAGGCCTTACCTGGAATACGGAGTCCAATTCTGGAGGCCTCATCTCAGGAAGGACATTGTCCGGGTGGAAACAGTACAGAGAAAGGTGACAAAAATGATTCAGGGTCTGCAGTACATGTCCTATGAGGAAAGAATTAGGGAACTAAATATGTACTCCCTGAAGCAGAGAACAGAGAAAGGGGGATATGATTGAAACATTCAAGTACATAAAAGGCATTAACAAGGTACAGGCACAGGAACATTTTCACTTCAAGAAGGGCTCCAGGACCAGGGGACATGACCTCAGGTTGCAAGGAGGGAGGTCTTCTACCAACACCAGGAGGTTTTTCTTCACAGAAAGAGTGGTGGATGCCTGAAACAGCCTGCCCCAAGAGGTTGTGGGGGTCGACACTGTGGGGTGATTCAAGAATGCATGGGATAGACACGAGGGAGCCCTGACTACAAAGGGCAACTAGAGTGAAGGGTTGTATCCTGCAGCGCAGGGGCGAGTGGTTGAGTGGTTGAGTGGTCGCTTTGAGCATGACTCTTTATTAGCAAAATAAATGCTTCGAATTCATTTGGAGCTTGTGCCTCCTTTAGAAGTTACAAGCGTGCAGTCTAACTTGGACTTGACACTAGAGTGTCAAAATAGGTCTAAATCAAATGGGCAGACTAGAAGGACCTAGCGGTCTCCTTCTGCCATCAACTTCTATGTTTCTGTATTTCTCAACATTTGGCCTACTGGTTAAAGTGAACTGCTGAAAACTCAAAACCCCAAGTTCAGTTTCCACCACTGCCACATACTCACTGTGGTGACTATTATCTCACTCTCTCAATTGGATAAGCATAGAAAAGTGAACCTGAGCCCACTTTACACTAGTGCCACTCTGACTTGTTGTTATTCTGCCTACAGTGGCAGCACTGCTGTATCGCCCCTCCTTTATTTTATTCTACTGTTCGGGGCCAGAAAAGACACATTGAGCTGAAGCTGATTTTCAAATGCATTGTGGGTGCACAGGGAAGTTATGTGACTTGCTCAAGATCACACAATATGCAAGTGATAGCTGTTGGATTCAACACCAGGTCTTCAGGTTTGCAGCTCAGTGTTACTCTGTTTATGCTCCTAAGAACCAGCCCTGATCCCTTTCTGTCAAGCCCCCCACCCATCACCCAACTTCCAGCAGACTTAGCATCACTCCAATTTCTACATGACTTTCCCTGTCATGGCAAGTGCAGCTGGGCTCACCCTCCCTGCGGCAGATAAGGATCCACATCCAGAGGGCCAACACTGCCGATGCTGGCCATGCAAGAGGCTGGTAATCATCCTGCTAGGGTTGGGTATCTACAATGCTTTTTACTGATCCCTCTTTGACATAGGCTTTCTAGGATATGCAAACTCACAGACGCAAATGTATGAAACATGTCACAGCTGGCATTCCTCTGACCAGTACACCTCTCCAGATGTACTGCCACTGAGGTCACCTAGTAGGGAGTACAGCACGGGAGCTGACTGCCCTCCCTCTCTTGAGGAGGAGGAGTGCATCGTATGGGACACTCAGTCCTTCTCCCCATGGCTGGCCTCCAACAACCAAGGCTTGTTTTCAAACCCAGGTCACCAGAGTCATGAGTGGTGGCACTACCACTGTGCTGATGGTGTGCTTACAGCATTGCTACAGCTCAGTGTGCTTAACCACTATGCTACACTGCCTCCCTGGACTGTAAAACACCTAGGGCAAATGAAAGGTACTATATAAAACCAAAATTCTTATAAATACCCCCAAAACAATTTATAAAAAGTAATTGCAGGGAGTCATGATCAGGTGTTCTGTAACAAAAAAAGAGCCAACCAAAATGTTTAAATGTGCAGATAAGCACAGACTGATGCAACAATTTTTTAAACTAAATAAAACTTACCCAAACAGCTTCCCAAAGACTGAAAATGTCCTTTGGACAACTACATCTTCAGCTTCCTACTTTCAGCAACTGTGTCTTGCTCTAGAAGCAAACTGCTGTACAGCTCTTTACTCCTCTACCAAAAAAAAAAACACACGTGTGTAGCAGGGCAGAGAAAGTGAAAGCAGACAATCTACATGTTTGCATTGCTTTCTGCAATCACGTGACCTCTGCTTCACTCTGAACATACGGGATCGTGTGACTAAGGGCTGCTCTCGAGATCCTGTGGGTCCGACCCAAGAAGTACACTGGGGATCCAGTGCCCTAGGGTCCTTTATGATAAGATGTACTAGATATGCCTTTATAGCCATGCAGTTTAGTGTCCTGCAACATATGCTACATGACACAGGGCACTAAAGGGGTTGGTGCAGTGCTCCCAGATTGATTTGGCATTTTCCCTGTAGCTCTAAGACAACTTTCCTGTGTTTTTCTGTAGATTGCATTACTTCCTATTTTGAAAAAAAAGAAATGTGGTAGCAGTGTCAGTCCAGCCAACAATGTAGAGAAAAAAAATAAATATGTTGCAGGTGATACCTTTCATTGGACTAACAAAATTATTTCTAAGACTAGCTTTCGAGAGATAAAACCATCTTCTTCAGGTCAAAGTGAAAACAGCTGAACAGCATGACAGGTATAGAGGTTGGATGTGGATTCAAAACACAGACTAACAGTTTACACATCAAAGCATTACAGCCAATTCACACTCCTTACAAACAGGAAGACTCTAATTGTCATTAGAGTGTGTCTGTTGAAGGGCTCAACTTGTAAGATCAATGGGCAGCTTAATTTTGCTGTGGCTCTCTGGACCATCAACTAACATTTGTGAAAAATCAAGATAGGAAAAAAAAAATACATACCATTGTCTTTAGAAGGTACCTGTTAAAAGATCCAAAGGGGGCCAATGTGAGGATTTAAAAAGAAACTCTGAAGCACTGTTTTAAGCATATTCACTGGTAATGTGCTAACAAGAGACATGCAAGCTGAAAAAATAGTGCTGGAACTGGTCTACTGATCGGAGACAGCAGAGTGCTTCATTCAACTGGGGGAGTGACAGTGCTGCACCTCCAACATTGTTGTTTGATTAGATTCGGTGAGGTGAGCTGCTTTTCTCCGACAGCAAGATGGCTGAAGAGCTCCACCCATGCATCCATAAAAAGGAGTGACAGGAGATTCCCGCTGAATTTTTAGGGAAGCGAACTTGATGGGCCAATGGTCTTCTTTGATTCCTAAATTCATAAGTTTCCAACCACTGGTGGAGGCAAGTTTGAGAACCAGGGGCTGGGGAGGAGCAAATCGGTCAACTGTGAGCTCCAAGATAGAAGCAAGTAAGTGCCAGGCAGTGCTTTTCTATGATCTTCTCACGCTCCTGCGAAAGCACAGAAACATTTGAAGTAGTGAGGATAACTGATGGGATATGCATACACTTTTAGAGGCATTACATATACTGTAGATGTATGCCCTTGAAAACATTATAGATAATCATTAAATTGCCTGTAGTATAAAGAAAAAGTAGAAACAGTTTTGAATTTTTTTTTTTAAATAGCATGAATTGCTTAACATATTTGACACTTACAGTGAAGCTCACCAGGATGAAACCCAATTCAGCAGCATTTTACAGACCTCTGCAGTATGCTGCAGCACAGTTACTGTGGAAAACAATGTAATTTCAATAGCAATTAGTCAGTTTTGTCATGCAGGAAACTGTGACATTCATTTCATCCTGATAGTGTTGCATTTTCCTGCATGGCAATAGGGATTAATTCCCATTGAAATTACATTGTTTACTGCAGTAACTCTGCTGCAGTATACTGTAGAATACTGTAGAAGTGGATTTCATCCTGGCGAGCTTCACTGTAGGTCCTTTTTCCCTTCCTCCATGTCTACCCTTGCACAGATATTTGTGCCATCTGTGAAGAGGCAGATCTTAACCCTTGATACCTTTACCTATGTCACTGATGAATATATTGAAGATAAGTAACTGGTGCTAATTCCAACTCCTGGGGTGCCCAGCTTGTTATATCTCTTACCTCTGAAAACTCTCCATTAACTACAACCCTTTGTGTTCTACGTCTCAACAAGATCTCTCCCAATTTGCTGCTTTTCATTTCACCTCCAGGTCCCTAATTGTTTTGACCAGCCTCCTGTGGGCACTGAGTCAAAGGCCTTGCTGTCATTCAGGTATACCATATCAACTGCCTGCCTACCTGCCCCTTGTCTGTTGCTGTGGTTACCCAGTTGAAGAACTTGACCAGATTTGTCTGGCAAGATCTTCCCCTTAGGAACCCATAGTGTCTGGGGTCCTACAGCCCATTCTCTTCAAGGAAGTTCATCAGATCCTCCAATAATTGTCCTCACTATAGACATCAGGCAAGACTTGCCTGTAGTTCCTCTGCTCCTCCCTCTTCCTACTCTTGTGCAGTGGAACTACATCTACATCTACTGTTCTCTAGTCTCTGGGGCCACCCTTGTGGCTAGCAAGCTAATAGACAGAATGGGATCAAGCTGCGAAGGTGGGACAGTCAGAAGTAGGGTTGCTTGGATATCTCAGCATGCAATGTGAGGGCTGGCTGAGTGGATAGTTGGATGTTAGAATAATCCGTATCCAAATCCAACATCAAGTTTCATCATCAGATGTCACTGGATTTGGAGTTGGATATCCTGAAATCTGATTATCCTAACATCCTAACAATGATATTCTATAGAGCATTATTAAACCCATGCATTAATAATGCAAATCGCAGACATAATCAAAGATGTAACTAACCTCTAGTAGCATAATGTAATGACCTACCTTATGCACCTTCTATGAGCAACGTCTAACATTCTAATCCAAATGTTGTTTTTAGCCAGGAGTTATCCATTCGTACAGCGCAGAGAGTATATGCACCACTGATGAATGTTATATGGATTCAGACCTCGCCAACAGCCAAAGGCATCTTCAGTGAATATATTCCCGAACATGAATTTCTTGTTTTGCTTGAAGTCACCAAGTTACTTGTCAGATGAAAGACAGTTGACTTGGTTTATTCTTGTCTCTTGTGCTGGCTGTATGGGCTGGCTTTCTGGTGAGCTGTTGGCTGATCTTCTGTGTTGCTTACTGGTCATTACTGCCAATGGTTATATCTGTAGGGAAAGGGTGGCAAAAAAGGAAAAAGGAGACCCTTTCCGTGCCTTGCATCATGTGATGTGTATGAGGCACCTGACACTCCCATAAGACATCAGAAGGTTAACTCAAAGAGGAGTGAGTGTCATTTAGCCACAGCACTTACCACCCCTGCCAGTAAGTCAGGCCTTGCTAAGGTGGTGCAAGAGTACCTTTTCTTATTAGCTGTCTGTCTTGATGGAGGGCTAGCTGTGTATCTGGCTTGCTGAGTGGCTGGAGAGTTGGCCTGAGGGTTGGCTGACTGGCCGCTGTTGTCAATGGTTTCACACCTACGGTGACAGAGTGACAAAAGGGAAGAAGTGTGTTGTAGTGTCTTAGAATCGAGAATGTGAAGAACCTGCTGATGTCCTGAGGGGAGAATCAACCAGTTAGTATTGTGAGGTGAGATGTGAGTGTGTAACACTTACCAGCACAGCAGACAAAGGCATTCCTTTCAGCAGGAGGAACCTTTCTAGCTGGCTGTAGGGCTGGCTGGCAGACAGAAGGGCTGTCCAGTCATTGCTGACAACGGTTACACCTGCAGTGAGAGGAAGACAGAAGGGATGAAAGAAACACTCTTCAGTAGCTTGGAAGAAAGAATGTGGAAGCCCCTACTGGTATCTGGAGGGAGGAATCAACCCACTAGTAGCTCAAGCAACATGCACAGTCGAGTAACACTCACCATCATAGCAGGAAAATGCAATCCTTTCAGGAGGGCTAATTGTTTGGCAGGCTGGAGGCTTGCTGGAGGGCTGGCTGGAGGGTTGGCATGCTGGAGTGTTAGCAGGTCAGAAGGCTAGCAGGTTGGAAGCCTGACTGGAGGCCTGACTGGGTTGTTTGTCTTTACGAATGGCTTGCCAGTCATCACTGTAAATAGTCACACCTGCAGTAAGAGGAAGAAAAAAGGGAAGAGAAAAGCACATTTTAGTGTCTTTGAAGCAAGAAGGTGGAAGCCCTTACTACTGTACTGATGGAGGAATCAGTCAGTTAGCAGTGTGAGATATACAGTTGAGTAGCTCTTACCATCACAGCAGACAAAGGAGGGAGAGGAAGATTTTTGATTGGCTGGCTGAGTTCAGGGCAAGCCAGCTGAAGAGCTGGCTGGAGGGTTGGCAGGCAGGAGGGCTAGCAGGTCAGAATGCTGGCTGGAGGGCTGGAAGCATGTCATGATTCATGACTGGCTTGCCAGTCATCCCTGAAAATGGTTGCACCTGCAGTAAGAGGGAGATGAAAGGGAAGAAAAAAACAATGTTTTAATGTCTTGGAAAGAAGAAGGGGAAGCCCCTGCTGCTGTTCTAAGGGAAGGATCTGTCAGTTAGTAGTGTGAGGCGAGATAGACGGTCAAGTAACACTTACCATCACAGCAGACAAAAGCAGTCCTAATGACACTTCCCATCACAGCAGACAAAGGCAGTCCTTTAAGAAGGAAAAAGCTTTCTGCTGACTGGAGGGCTGGCTGGCTGCTGCGGGGCTGGCCAGCTGGAGGGCTAACTGGGGATCTGGCTAGCTAGCTGGAGGTCTGAATGGCTGGAGGGGTAGCTGAAGGGCTAGCTGGAGGGCTAGTAGGTTGGATGACTGGCTGGTGGGCTGTCTTGCTTCATGACTGGCTTGCCAGTTGTTTCTGTAAGTGGTTGCACCTGCAGATAGAGGAAGATAAAATGAAAGAAAGAAGCAAATATTAGTGTCTTGGAAGCTAGAATATGGAAGCCCTTGCTGCTGTCCTGAGGCAGCAATCAGCATTTATTAGTGTGAACAAGATACATGATATAGGAACACCATCACAGCAAACAAAGGCAGTACTTTAAGGAAGAGAAGGCTTTTTGGCTTGCTGTAGGAATGGTTTGGTGAAAGGGTGGCTGGCTTGCTGGAGGACTGGCTGGCTGGTGGGATGGTTGGCTTGCTAGCTTCCTGGAGGGGTGGCAGACTGGAGGACTGGCAAGCTTGAGGGTTTTGCCAGTCATCACTGTCAATGGTCACACCTGCAGTGAGAGGATGACAAAAAGGGGAAAAAAGCATCTTTTAGTGTCCTGGAATCAAGAAGGTGGAAGTCCCTGCTGCTGTCCTGAAGGAGGAGTCTGTAATGCGATAAACCCTCTAATAATATTATTGTTGTATAATATTTGTAAAATAAATATATGGTATGTGAAGGTCTGCTTAGACAAGAAAGCAGCCTGGCAGTGATAATTGACCTTTGACCTCAGAGGTGACAGTGTTGAAGTAGCTGGCTGTTAGAAAAGCTGGCTAAGGGAAAACTGAATCAAAGGCTTCCTGTTCTGTTTTAGCAGAGGGCTCTGGCCATCTGTCAGGAGATAGGACCTCATAAAATTTTATGATTCCTGCAGGAAGAGACAATTTGGTTACAGAACCTTGTTAAGCCATAAACCTAAGATCATCCTTGCAAAGCAGGAAACCAGCAGACAGATCAAAGGGAATGTTTTGGTCAGAGACTCATATTTTGGGAACTTGCTAGTTGCTGATTTTCACAGTAATAACATACATCTTTGTGAGTATCCATACTCAGATTACAGATTTATCACAGATCTAACAGTGACCTCATGTTTGACATCACCAGGAAGTGGAGAAAACTGACCTTTGAATATTGCTTGCAAGAGAAGTTGGTGCAGAAGGTCTCCCTGAAAAGCAAAGGCACACATAGTATGTGGACTGGTAACTAGGCACTTTTAGAAAAAATAATTCAACTGGAACTTAAGTATTTTTTTGGTAGGCATTTGTGTTCTGTAACTTCCCATTTATTTTATGTGACTGTAAGTTATTGATACATTTGTTCTGTGTTTGATATTTTACCTATTTTGCAATTTTTAGTAAACAATATTTTCTTTGAAATTCTGCCTTTGCTTTTTTTTCTCAATTTTTTTTGCATGTGAATGCTGAACCAGTATTTAAGTTTGACAGCTGTTAAGGGCTTGAATGTGTTACTATTCTTGCTAAAGGTAAGAATATACATAGGTCTCATATTGGGTCATAAGTGTACAACTGGAGAACTTTGCTGGGTGCCCCTGGGTGAAGGATTGTACTGCATCCCCTGAAGAGGGTACATATCTGAGCCTGTTAACTTGGTATGCTAGCATAAGGTTCACCTTTTGACCCCCAGGACTTGAGGCTGGTAGGTGATTCAGACCCAAAACAGACAGGAGGATTACCCTGTCTATCTTGCGTTCACACTATTGTGCTTCGAGGTCGGCACTGTGGGAGCAGAGGGCCTGACCTGCGGAGCCCGTTTGTGACAGAGTCAACAGTTTAGTGGGAGGGTGCGATACATGGTTGTGTAATACCATCATAACAGACAAAGACAGCCCATTTAGCAGGAGGAGGCTGTAGGGCTGGCCGGATGGCAGGTGGACTAATTGGTCTTCATGGTCAGTGGTTACATCTGCAGTGAGAGGGAGAGAAAAATGGAAGAGTGAAGTATGTTTTGGTGTCTTGAAAGCAAGAAGGTGGAAGCCTAAATTACTGTTTTAAGGGAGGAATCAATCAGTTAGTAGTATGACAAACATACATGGTCAAATTACACCATCACAGCAGACAAATCAGGAGGGCTGACTGGCTGCCTGGAGGGTAGGCTGGATGGCTGGTGCAGTGTCTTGCTGTCTGGCTATAGGGTTGGCTGGGTGGAGGCCTGGCAGGTTGGAGGACTGGCTGGCAGGAGGGCTGTCAGGTTTGGCAACTGGCTATCACTCATCCCTGTAAATGGTTGCACCTGCAGTGACAGGGAGGTAAAAGGGAAGATAGAAGCATGTTTTTGTGTCTTGGAAGCAAAAAGGTGGAAGCCACTGCTGCTGTCCTGAGGGCATAATCCACCAGTTACTAGTGCAAGGTGAGATAGGCAGTTGAGTAACACTTATCATCACAGCAAAGGCAGTCCTTTCAGGAAGACTGGCTGGCTGGCTGGAGGGCTGGATATTTGGCTGACTGGAAGGCAGGCTGAAGGGCTAGCCGGAGCGCTGGTTGGAGGGCTGGTGAGTAGTGTACCTTTGGGATTAGCTTACCAGTCATCCCTGTAAACAGTAGCACCTGCAGTGAGAAGGAGACAAAAGGGAAGAAGTACGGTTTAGTGTCTTGGTAGCAATAAGGTGGAAGCCCCTGCTGAGGGCACAATCAACCAGTTAGTAGAATGAGGTGAAAACAAAGTCGAGTAACACTTACCATCACAGCAGACAATTACAGTCCTTTTAGGAAGACTCACCAGCTGGCTGGAGGGCTGGCCAGAGGATTGGAGGGTTGTTTGGCTTTGTGATTGGCTTGTCAGTTGTCCCTCTGGATGGTCACACCTGCAGTCAGAGGGAGATAGAAGGTAAGAAATAAGTGCATTTTAGTGTCTTGGAAGCAACAATGTGCAAGCCCCTGCTGCTGTCTTCGGGAGCAATCAAGCAGTTAGTAGTGCATGGTGAGATATACAATCGAGTGAGACCTACCATCATAGCAGACAAAAGCAGTCTTTTAAGGGGGAGGATGATGTTTGGTTGGTTGTAGGGCTGAAGAGCTTGCTTACTGGAGGCTGGCTTGCTGGCTGGAGGACTGATTGACTGGAATGCTGGCAGGCTGGAGGGGTGGCAGCCTTAGGGGCTGATTAGCTGGGGGGTTGTCTGGCTTTATGACTGGCTTACCAGTTGTACCTGTAAATGCTCACACCTGTAGTGAGAGGGAGACAAATGGGAGGAAAGAAATACATAACAGTGTCTTGGAAGAATGAAGGTGGAAGTCCTTGCTGCTGCTGTCCTGAGGGCGCAATCAGACAGTTAGTACTGCATGTCAAGATACACAGTCGAGTTACACCTACCATCATGACTGACAAAGGCAGGCCTTTAAGGAGGAGGAGTGTTTTTTTGGCTGGCTCGATGGCTGGATAGCTGACTGGCTTGCTGACTGACATGCTACAGGGTTGGCTGGCTGGGGGGGTGGCTTGCTGGAGGACTGGCTGGCTGGGGGCTGGCTGGCTGACTGGGGGCAGGCTGGCTGGTTGGAGGGCTGGCTAGCTGGAGGGCTGGCTGGATGTCATGCAGGCTGGGGGGCTGGCAGACTTGAAAGCTGGTTAGCTGGAGGGTTGGAGGGTTGTCTAGCTTTGTGACTGGCTTGCCAGTTGTCCCTGTGAATGATCACACCTGCAGTGAGCAGGAGACAAAGAGGAGGAATGAAATGTGTAATTGTGTCATGGAAGCATGGATGTGGAATATCCCTGCTGCTATCCTGAGGGTCAACCAACCATTTAGTAATGTGAGCAACATACACAGTCGAATAACTCCTACCATCACAGCAGACAAAGGCACTCCTTTCAGGAGGAGCTGGCTGGCAGGAGAACTGGCTGGGGGATTTGGTGGCTTGCTGGATGGCTTACATGTGGTAGTGCTGCCTGGCTGTAAGGCTTGATTGCTGGCTTGGTTCACTTTATTGTTTGCTAGTATATGCTGGGTTGCTAAGGGATGTGATGATGCTTTGTTTGATACTGGTATGCTGTCTACAGTTGGCTTCTGTGTTGGCCCAAGAGTCTGGGGGTGCTGGAGGAGGTTTTGGCTTGTGTCCAGCCACTGCTGTGTGCTACACTGGCTCAAGAGTCTGGGTTGTAGGAGGAGGTTTTTGCTTATGTCCCTCTACTGCCAGCTTCTACACTGGCCCAAGAGTCTGGGTTGCTGGAAAAAGTTTTGGCTTGTTTCTGGCTGTTGCCAACACTTATGGTGGCCGAAGATTTTGGGTTGTTGGTGATGATGAAGCTTGGCTTTGATATCAGCAAGCTGACAACTGCTGGCTTCTTCACTGGTCCAAGAATCTGGTTGCAGAAGAGGTTTTATTTTGCTATAGAGCTTTTTGTCTTCCCTGTCCCCAGTCGAACACTATCGTGACGGCTGCCCAAGCCCCATCACCCAGGATTTTCCCAGGGCTTACTCACTATGTTCCAGTGTCACCTGAGCCACTGGGTGCATGGCCTGAAGGCAGATGAAATCATCCTGTCAGCCTTAGGGGGTGTTTTCCACTTAGATTTCTTCCCTTTTCACTGAGGTCATTATGAGCGGCCACCAGGCGGTCGGCACTGCAGAAGCCAACACCTGAGACCACAGGACCAGACACAGATTGCTGAGAGGTACAGGAAAGCAGCAAACCAATATGGAGCGCGAGCGCGTTTTTCCAGGCTCACTCCGATTGGTCCGTTTTGCTTCACCCATTCTTTTCTACCTAGCGGAGCACAAAGGTGCAATTTTACTTGAAAACCAGCCTAAAATCTATCTACCTAGACTGTTTTGTTGTTTAACTGCATATACATTCTTAAATTTTCTCTGGAAAAGCTATTTTTACCTTGCTTCAGTCTAGTAAATGTTAGAGTGATTGCAGCCCTTTCCTGACTTGGTAATGCAGCCAGACTCCCAGGACCCAAGAAAATCACCCCTATTCAAGTGTACATTTATTTTGTCACTGGCTTGTGAGACCCTTTTGTTCTCCTCCAATACTGATTTGGCTCCTTTCTCCTTCCCTCTTCAGCCAAGACCCTCCTAGGGCTCCCAGCTCTTCCGCCGCTCAAACCACGGCCACCGGGTGGTCGGCGCTGCAGAAGCCAATGCCCGAGACTACAGGACCAGACACAGATCGCTGAGATGTACGGCAAAGCCACAAATTTTTGCCCACCTGCCCACCCCCCCCGGCACATTTCTATATAGATTGTCTTGCTCCGCCCCTTATTGTTATTGGCTACCTACTGTATACCCTTCCTTTTTTGCCCATCCCTATTGATCTATATTTATTTTATCCTGTTAAGACAAGGGACACCACCTTAGACTAGCTATCTATACCAACACAAGGAGCCCTTCTCCTTCGCTAGGAGTGCTACCGGACGACCTACACTAAATCACCATGGCATTATGCTTCCAGTTCCTTATTGCCCTATGTATCCTGCCTATACTAGGGGATTCACTATACTGGACCTGCTCTAGTGAGGAAACCCATCCTGAATCTATACAATGTACATGTATCAGGTACATACTCAGCTCCTGTTACACCTCTGTACCCTTACACCTCCAACAAATCGGGTGGCATATTAGGTGTGCATCAAACAGCCAAAATTCCGCCTAAGATACCAGCCACCCTCCCTTTATAATATTACATTGTGGTACCTCACAGCAAGGGTTCTATGCTACGTGATGCTAGATCATCATAAGACTAATAGTATGCCTATGCAAATCTACCTGGATTCTACATCTACCCGGAAAAGGTCAAAAATCTTCAAGTCTTCCCTTGCGGTCTTAAGAAAACTTGTGCTTCTGTCATTACTATGTTCTGGCAATGTAGAGCTCAATCCTGGACCCATGATCGACATCACCTTACCAGCAGAACTCTCCAAAATAAAAGGAATTAACTTCATGCATGTTAATGCATGTAGCCTTCCAAAAAAATTCTCCTCCATCCAGTCTTGGATCACCTACACTGATCCTGACATGCTTGTCATTTCAGAGTCTTGGCTATGGCCAGCCACACCTGATATTGAGATTGGAATACCTAACTACTATTCAGAACCGACAGACAAACCAGGGGTGGTGGAGTTGTCATATATATTAAGGACAAATTCTCAGTCTCTATACTCGATTCCTCCTCGTACGCTGGCGCTTATGAATGCTTATTCCTTAAAATTGAAACTACCCCTACGTATACCATTAGAATCATTGGTTGCTACATGCCACCCTCAGCTGGACCTCAGCTCCTGTCTTACCTATCCTCCACGATGGACTCAAGCAACATAGACACTATAATACTGGGAGACCTTAATTATGACTGGCTATCCAGTGCCTCACTACCTCTCAAATCCCTCTGTGACTCCCATGGACTCTCACAGCTTATTAATGAACCAACACGCATTAATGAGAAAAACCCAGCAAATAGTACCCTGCTAGATGTCCTTCTAGTAAACAAACCACACCTCTACTCACATGCTGGTATCTTGCATGCTGACGTCAGTGATCACTGTTTTATTGCTGGAGTGAGAACAAATCACATGCCCAAAAATACTTCAAAATTCTCCACTAAGAGATCAAAGTGTAACTTCGACCCACATGCCTATACCAATGATCTTAAGGACTCCCCACTCTGGCAGAATTTCTACCTCGCTAAACAAGTGAACAATGCATTTTCCATATTCTAAGAGATATTAGCACATGCCCTTAACATCCATGCTCCATTGGTCAAAACTTGATTAAAGCCCAGAACCCATCACTGGTTTACCCCAGAACTTAAAGCTGCATTACTAAAAAGGGACAAACTGTGGAAACCACTCGAAAATCACAACTTGCCAAAGACTGGTGTCTTTTCAGAGCTGCCAGGAACTCCTGCACAAGGTTAATCAGAGAGGCCAAGTCCAACTTCTACCGCACAGAACTAGATGCCGCTTCAACTTGCCCAACCAAATTCTGGTCTACAATAAAAGACCTCTCTGTTCACACATCAGGAAGTGTACTACCCTCTAAAATCTCCTCTTACAATGTCCTTCTCAGCAAAAAAAAGGAAATTTTGCAAGCATTTAATAACCACTACGCCTCAGCTGGACTAGCGTTCGATAACTCACCTGCCTGCAACCTGCGCTCTCAGATGCCTGCATCACCACCTGAACAAAATTCAGCAAAAGCCACCTTCTCCTTCTCACCTGCTTCTCTGAAAGAAGTTAAAGAGTTACTCCTTCACTTGGATACAAAGAAAAGCACAGGGGCAGACTCGTTAGACCCCTACTTCTTAAAAGTGGCCTGGCATGTATTGGCAGTGCCCATTACGCATTTGTTCAACTTATCACTATCCCAGGGGTCTCTACCTATCATATGGAAAATTGCACACATTATACCACTATTTAAATCTGGGGACCCCTGTTATTTAAACAATTACAGGCTAATTTCTCTACTCCCTATACTATCTAAACTGCTAGAAAAAATAGTGAATGCACAGTTACAAGCCTTCCTGGAAAACTCAAACTTCCTAAATCTGTTACAGTCAGGCTTCTGGTCAAAACACAGTACAGTTATGGCATTGGCCAAGGTAACAAATGATTGGCAAAATCACCTTGAGAACAAAAAATTCATCTGCGCTGTGTTCCTTGATCTAAGCAAAGCCTTTGACACCATCGACCACTCCCTACTCTTATCCTGTTTAAAAGCCCTAGGACTTGACTTTACTTCCCTTGGCTGGTTCCAGGACTACCTCATGGACAGGCTCCAGCACGTTAAAGCAGATGGGGAGCTATCACCCCCAAACCGTTAGTAAGAGGTGTCCCCCAAGGCTCCATTCTGGGCCCAATACTCTTCTCCATTTACATCCACAGCATAGACCTTGGCATAAAAAAAGCTAGTATTCACCTGTTCGCGGATGGCACAGTCCTATACTTCAGCCGGTCATCTCCAGAAACTGCTTGCAGAGACCTGCAACAAGACTTTGATATTCTCCAATACCAGCTACTTAGTAAAAAGCTACTTCTGAATGATAAAAAAAACAAGACAACAATCCTTTCCCCCGGCAACACTCAGCCCTTACCCATCTATTGGCACTTTACCCCCTATCACCACCTTATTGGGGCGAAAACTTGGAGTTCGTCCCCAAATTCAAATATTTGGGAATTTGGCTGGATCACAAGCTCTCCTTTGGGGAACACCTGGAGAACATGGTAAAAATGCTAAAGCAGAGGCTGGGGCTCTTCTACCGAATAAACCGCCTCCTGATGCCTGAAGCAAAAAAACAGCTCGTTCAGACCACTTTCATCCCTTTGCTGGACTACGCCGATTTTATCTATAGCCACTGCAATACCTCTCTCCTGGACAAACTGGATGTCTTATACCACAGAGCATTGTGCTTCATCACCAGCCTCCCCTCCACTACACACCACTGCTCCCTGTACCCTGCTGTGGGGTGGACCTCCCTGCAATACAGACGGAAAAGAAACGCCGCAGTCTGGACCTTAAAAGCTATTACCTCCAAACTACCACACTACATTTCCAACTTACTGCCTCTAAGTGACCTTTAAACCTATGCCTTAAGGAGCTGCTCACTAATCTCTCTGAAGATACCCAGAGTCTGCACGCGGCTTGGGAAAGCGGACATAAGCTTCTCGCTGCCTACTCTCTGGAACGAAATACAAAAATCAATGAAACTAAAATCCCCAGTAAGTGTCTTAACATTTAAAACTTTATATGCAAAACTAATAAAAGAGGTTTGCCATTGCTTCCACCATCTTTGATTCATGGCTCCATACCTTGTCAGGGATCTCACCCATCCGCCGTACTCATCTTGGCGTTTGCGATGGCGGGCGCTAAAAACAACGCCTGAGTTCACTAAGCTGGATTCATGTCCAGTAAAGGCACAGTAAAGCCATAAAACCCCCAGAGCATGAGCACTTTTGCAGAGTGCTTGCTCATGTACCCCTACTCCTTTAGACCCCACCTGTTCTCCATTCCCCCAACCCCCTTCCATCCTGTATAGTCATATCTATTCATTTAACCTGATCCTCGTGGATCACAGGGCTGCATTCACTTTTTATTTGTGTTCATGTTTTGGTTCTTTTTTTTTCTTACCCATAAGTATTTCCTTTTTTGCATGTAACTAGGTGTGATCTTATTTAATCTGTATGCACTCCTCGCTCATTTTACTGTTATTCTTTTCTATGTATTACCAAGTATCATCACACTTTATGTACTGATGTATGATTTGTTGTATTGTTTATGACTTGTGAGATGCAGGTCCACCTTGCAAATGAGCTTGCTCAACGCTGTTCGCCTGGATAAATAAAGATTTTGATTGATTGATTGATTGAGTACAAGGGTGTACAAGGAGTGCATGCCTGGGACAGGCCCTCAGAGAGGTGACCACATGTTATGCTACCTCCTAGTCTCTGTTAGATTGCAGCCAAGCAGCAGCACAGAGTGTCCCACCACCCCAATGGAGGATAGCTGTCTCTGAACACTTAATCCTCCTTCCCACAGCCAGCCCCCAAGCAAACCTGGTCCATTCCCTAATCTGGACACCAGTGTGGCAGGGTGTGTGGCAATCAGTGCTTCAGCCCACCATGTCACTGGGCTGGCTGCAGGAGGAGTTTTCTGGTTAAACAGGCCCAAGACTCTGTGTTGCTGGAGGAGGTTTTGGCTTGTATCTGGCTACTATTGGCTTCTATGCTGGCCCAAGAGTCAAGGATACAAAATGAGTGTTTGGCTTGTGCCTGACTACTGCCAGCTTCTGTGCTGGTCCAAGAGTTTGGGTTGCTGGAGGAGGTTTTGGCTTGTGTCCAGCTACTGCCAGCTTCTACGGTGGCCCAAGATTATGGGTTGTTGGAGGTAGTGGTGATGATTTTGATGACATCATGCCGGCTATTGCTGGCTTCTATGTTGGTCCAAGAGCCTGGGTTATTGGAGAAGGTTTTGGTTTATGTCTGGCTGTTGCTGGGTGCTATGCTGGCCCAAGAGTCAGGGTTGCTGGAAGAGGTTTTGTATGGTGCCTTTGTCAGTGTTATACCTGCATGAAAGGGAGAGACATGGAGAATGAAGATTGAACCAGTTGATTACTGTTTATGTGTGCAATGTGTATTTCTTTTATTGTGGTTACATATTACTCACCACTTTGACTGAGAAAATCTCCTATACTGCAGAAAAGGATGCATACAGCAATGGCATGCACATGCCCCCATTGTGTTGCTTCATGCATTCATGGAGGTGTAATAAATGAAAGGCTGAGTGTATTTTCTTTGTACAATGGCCTGGATGACTAATATATCATAAAAGTGTTTGGTTTCTCGCTATTGATGTTTTCAAAGGCTAGCTTTACACTATCAAACACTCTGAACAAGCCAAGACCATAAAATCCATCATGCCTTGACAGCTGTTTTGAGACAAAAAAAGAGCAGTGTTCCCAGCTTTTCAAATCTATATGTTCAATGTCAGTGGATCACATTCACCTATTAAGTACACAACAAACACAATAGCATGGTTCTGTAGTGTTATCAGTAGTGTATCAACAAGGTTGCAGATCAATATAGTTGTCATGCAGCACACAAAAATACCAGACATTTACTGTTTATGTCTGTTTAAGATAGAAACTACAGCCATATTTATTATTTTTGGTGGTAGTATTTTATCACAACAAAACAAAATGGCATTAATATTATGGCTGTCTCTCAAAAATGAAGTTCACTGTTTTGTTAACTTCTGCTTGCAACCATAAGATTGAAATGACAACATGATGTAACTACTATTCAGAAAAGTAGATTCAGCACTGGCCTATTCATGTTGCTGCTACTTAATGCAAGTTTGTAACTTAACACACGCAAAAAGGCCATTCACAAATCATAACATATATTTAATCAGACGTAAATGACAAACACTAAGTAAACTAGAAGCGGAAAAACAATGAATAATTAAAAAGCAAAATTTTTTGGTTTTTTTCTTGAGTTTTTTTAATTGTTATTTTTTGGTATTAAACAACAAAGAGAAAAAAATATCTGTGTCACCTCATCATGTCCAACTATGAGTGACCACCTAAGACTTATTCAACTAAACCCACCATTTATATATATCTATATCTATATATTTAACCGGGAGAGGCACATTGAGCTGAGGTTTGTTTCCAGGTGCGACCCGGGGGACAGGGGAGTTGGGAGGTTTACAATACATAAGTTAAACTGGTATACAGAGTACAATAACATAAGTAGATTATGCAGGGTATACAAAGATAACAGGTAACAGTAAAAGTGCGGTTATGCAGAGGTACAAGTAGTGAGGGGTAACAAAGGAGTAATAGCAGCACTGACCAAACAAAGTTGTCTGGGTGGAGGGAGAAGGAGGAAGGAGGAGAAAAAGGGCTAAGAGGAAATATAAAGAGTGGGACAAACTGAGATAAAGTACAAGGGATGTGCCTGTTAGCAGAGCAAGGGGAGAGTGGTCTGGGGTGGGCAAATGGGAGAAGTCAGCCATTGCAGGAGCAGGAGTCGAGAAACACAGATTAGTGGGATAGGGCACATTTTAGGAGTGAGATAGAAGTGGAGTATCTGATATGGAAGGGGAGGGTGTTACAAAGCGAGGGCAGTCTGTTAGAGAATGCAGCTGAGTCATAAGAGGAGGAAGGCCATGGGAAGGAGAAAGTGCAGGTGCCCCTAGGCCTGAGAGGGTAGGAGGCCACAGGGGAGGGAAACAAAAGAGAGGAGAGGTAGGAGGGCAAGAACCCAAGCCAGAATTTAAAGATAAAAAGAGGGGAGTGGAGCAGCCGATGGTGGCGAACAGAGGTAAGGGACAAGTAGAAGGAGCAGTGATGTGTGTGAGGAGGGGTATTTAGAGCAAAGCAGCAGAAAGCATTGTAGAGGGAGTCAAGCCTGGCTAGGGAGGAGGCTGTGGCAGTGTCATACACTATGTCAGCTTAGTCAAAGGAGGGGATAATTATCTTGGTAAGGGGTTGATGCTGAGTGCTTAGGGAGAGGGCGTCCTTGTCTCTGTACAACGCACCCAGTTTAGGATGTAGTTTTACGTGAATGTACTCAACATGCTTAGAGTAGTCAAGCCAGGAGTCGAGCCATTGCCCCAGGTATTTGAAGAAGGAGACTACATCGAGTGTGGAGCCATCAAAGGTGGTGAATGGGGGAAGGGAGGGTGGAAAGTTTTTGAGGGGGTACCAAATGTCATAGACACTGTTTTGTTGACATTTACTTTAAGGAGGTTATTTCAGAACCAGTGAAGGACCGAGTGAATGTAAGCTTGGAGTTGGGACTGAACAGCTGAAGTATAGGGAACAGAGGTGAAAAGGACAGTGTCATCAGCATACATCTGTGTTTTTAGCCACAGATCAAGCAGACGGGAGATCATTTAAGAAAACAGAGAATAGTATGGGGCCCAAAATGGTGCCTTGAGGAACACCAGCATGGATCAAGAGAGGAGAGGAGAGTAAAAGTAATTAATTATATAAATAATTAAATATGTAAAAAATAAATTATGTTATATGGTTAAGGCCAATAATCCACATGGACAAGAACACGTTTCTAAATGTGATAATCCATGGTTTGTGATTGACAGGTAGCAATAATGCTTTTCTAAGTATGGAGTATCACTACCTGTCAATCATCAACAGTGGATTATCACAAACTGCCATTCAAGTGCTCTTGCACTACACTTTTTATTTGTTTTGCTGTTACTCTTTTTATTGGCATATTCCACATTTCAGAATACGGCACAGGAGCATATTCACCTATTAAGTACACAACAAACACAACAGCATGTGTTTGTTGTATTATCAGTAGTATTTAATATGCAACATTAATACAGAATGTCACTTTATAAAGCATTGAATTTCTGAATAATGAGGAGCAGAGTTCATACATAAACCTGACAGGTGATGAAGGGCTCCTAAATGAGTGTAGGATGAAGCAATAAATATGTATTTTTTTCACTAGTAAAACCTATTTAACAATAGCATAAATGATGCAAAGTGTATAATGCTAACTAGCTATCTACATTCCAGAGGTGGAGTATCTGTTAATCACATACATCATATGAGAAGATCCCAACCTGTTTATAATGGAATGCAGGGAAGATTATCCCACATCTGTCTTGGGAGAGAGGTATCTGAGAAATGGTAGCCAGCATATATAATAGTTTTAAAGGTACCAACAGCTAGGTGGGAGAGATGAGCCAATGAAGCCATGTGTGCCATGGTGGATACCAGCTTATGTGACAAGAATACCTCAGAAGCATGCCATCTACAAAGGAATACATTTTTTGCTTGGTTGCTTGCTTGCTCAGAAGCACCAGCCATTTGTGGCCTGCAGGTATTAAGTGGGGTGCATCCTGTGTGAGGCCCAACAATAACAGAGGATCAGATTGAAGTATCTGGCATTGCAACACATATGCTGCCATCTGGCATACTTTATTCCACGAAGGCTGAATGGTGGGGCAGGGACCATAATATATGCAAGAGATCTCCATCTGGAGAGCCACACCTCCAGCAGTTGTCTGTGGGTATTAGGTTCATCTTATGCAATATTGCAAGGGTCCTGTACCAGTAGTGGAAAATCTTGCTCCGTATCAGCCTACTGCAGGCATCTTTGAAGGCCCTGTGACAAAACGCCCAACAGACCTTCCACTAGAGGTAAGAAATAGTAGTGTTCAATCTCTTATCCCACCTAGTCTTGGATTCATTCAACTGGCTGAGTATATTATCCCTAACAGTTGCATAGATCTTTCTAGCTCGGTCTCTTATGAATGGTAACCACTAAGATAAGGGTTTGCTTTCGAAAAATGTGCTGTGTGGCATTGTGTAGTTGTACAACCCCCCAGAAATTGGTCTTTTGTATGTCCCATTTGATCTGTAAGGCCTGTATGGAGTCTACAGCCAGATTTCCCATTAGTATTATAGCCGTCAGAAAAAATAGGCTTTTGGCCTTCCACAAGGGCCAGGAAAGGATTTTCTTGTCCAGTGTAATCTCAGGTTTACCCCAAAGAATTGTATATGCTAAGGGCCATGGGTTAGTGCCTATCCACTTTTATATTTTACACTAATAGCTGGTCGATGGTGTTATTGTGGGGTGAGTGTTTGGGTCCTTGGGAGTAGTCAAAAAGATTAGGGAGGACAAGTCTTGCTGGATGTGTTCCAGGACTGTCTGCTGCTACAGTTCCTTAAGAAGCCCACCAGACAGACTGCAATTCTCAGTGTGGTGCTCACCAACTCAAGGGTGGTAGGGGCTGTAGGAGTAGGGGAGACATTAGGGAACACTGACCATAACTCCATTTGGTTCAAACTGGCCCTTAGGTCTCGTAAACCACCATCGAGAGCTAAAGTCCTTTATTTTAGAAGGGCAGACTTCAATAGACTGAAGGAGTTTGTCAGGGTCGAGTTAGTAGGGGTGGAAACATAGACAGGGTGGAAGAGACATGAGGAGCAATTAAGAGGGCTATTCTCAGGGTATCTAAGGTATGTATGAGAATGGTAACTAAAAGAAACAGGTTCAAGAGACCACTGTGGCTCTTAGCAAAGGTCAGGGAAGTGGTGGGGGCCAAGAGAGCGTCCTTCTACAAATTGATAGAAAATCAGGTGAAGGAGGAATGGGAAGAAGATTTGCTGAAAAATAGAAAGGCAAAGAGGGTGGTTAGGGAGGCAAAAGCAGACGCACAACAGCATATTGCAGAGGGGGTCAAGAAAGGAGAACAACAGCTCTTCAGGTATATTAGTGAAAAAGGAAGAAAGGTGGGGGAATTGTGAGGCTAACAGAGGGGGATAGGGAGACTGAGGTGGATGGACAAAAGGGCGCTATACTTAATGATTATTTTTGCTCAGTTTTCACTAGGGAAGACAATGGGCCCTTGCCAGACAGTGGCATCAAGGGGGGGAGGGGGGTCCTGGAGATGAAGCAGCCAGTATTTCCTAGTGAAAGGGTCCTGAAAGGTCTGGCAGCCCTAAAGATTGATAAGGTCTGGGGATGTGTTGCATCAGAGGATACCCAGGGAATTGGCAATGGAACTGACTGACCCTCTGGTAGGTCTATTCAACAGTTCTCTAAAGACAGGAGTGGTTCTGAAGGACTGGAGGGTGGTGGACATAGTTCCACTCCTTAAGGTGGGGGGGGGGCAAGGAGCAAACAGGGAACTACAGACCTGTCAGTCTTATGTCTATTGTAGGAAAACTGATGGAGTCACTGGCCAAAGAGGATCCCGCAAACTACTTAGAGAGCAACAGTCTCCAGGATAGTAAGCAGCATGGGTTTGCAGCAGGGAAGCCTTGTCAGATTAACCTGATAGTTTTCTTGAGTGGGTGATGAGAGAATTGGATAGGAGTCATGCTGAGGACTTCCTCTACATTGACTTCAGCAAGTCTTTTGACTCAGTACCCCACAGATGCTTGCTGAAGAAGATGAAGGATCCGGGTGCACCTAAGGTTATAGTAAACTGGGTAGGTAACTGGCTAAAGTGGAGGCAATAGAGGTTAGTGGTCAATGGAGTTAAATTAGAAGAGAGAGAGGTCACGAGTGGGTTCCACAGGAATCTGCCCTGGATCTGGTCCTTTTCAACATGTTCATCAGTGACATTGGTGAAAGTATCTAGGCAAGGCTGTGTCTTTTCATAGATGGCACTATGCTCTGTGGGAGGGTAGATAGTGATAAGAGAATAAAGGAAATGCAGAGAGACTTGCAAAACCTGGAGGGGTGGTTAAGGGTTTGGCAGTTGAAAGTCAATGCCAAAAAGTGCAAGGTGATGCATCTAGGGAACAAGAACCCGAGAACTGAGTACTGGATGTCAGGGGTGAGACTCAGTACCACAGCTGAAAAATGAGACCTTAGAGATATCATCAGTGACTCCCTAAAGCAATCGAGTCAGTGCAACAAGGATTATAGCAAAGCAAAATGGATGCTTAAATGTATCGGGAGGGGTACCGATACCAGAAAAAGAGAGGTAATACTCCCCTGTATAGATCCTTGGTGAGGGCACACCTGGAGTACTGCTCCCAGTTCTGCGGTCCTCAGCTCAGAAAGGATAGGAACAGGCTTGAAACAGTCAGTGCAGGGTAACAAAAATGATTCAGGGCCAGCAGGGCATGTACTATGAGGAGTGCCTGACGGTATTGAACATGTACTTGCGGGAAACCAGAAAGGAGAGGGGAGATATGACAGAGCCCTTCAAATTATTAAAAGGAATTAACAGGTTGAACTGCAGGGAACTATTTGACTTGAATACTACCTTGTGGTCACATGGACATGAGCAGAAGCTAGCAGGAGGGAGGTTCAGAAGGGACAGGAGGAAGGATGGTTGAGCTGTGGAACATGCTGCTAGCTGAGATGAAGTGTGTAAAAAAGATGGTGTGTATAAAAATAGTTAGTGGCTTTAAGCATGACTGGGACAGAAAGAAGGGTATGGTGGCTGCTCAGGGCATCAGAATTGAAGGAGAATGGAGGGCGGGGTGGGGAGGGCTAGGACTCTGGAGGGACAGTAAGCCCATGGCTAAACAGAGAACTCAGCAGACTGGATGGACCTTTGGTCTTTTTCTGCCAACATTGTCTATGTTTCTATGTTTGTATCCCCGATGTTGACTACTTTCTATGTCCACCACTGAGGTGTGCTTGAGGAGTGTAGGTAAAACCAATGTAGTGTCTGAGAGGTTCTACCCCCCCTTCTGACTAGTGTGCCCGCAGCTTGTTGCAGCTATTTCGTGGCCTGGTGCCTTCCCAGAGGAATCCCCCTATGAGTTTGTGAAAAAGGGTTAGTCATTTGGGATGACATATGAGGGGAATGTGTGATAGTAGGTAAAATAGTTTGGGTGCATTGATCATTTTAAGTGCTGAGAGTTTCCCAGCAAAAGCCAAGTGTAGGGTCTTTCACTTATCACACTCTATTTTGAGTTCTACCAGAAGAGGGGAAGGAATAACTTCATACAGTTTAGATATATCAAGTGTAGTTAGAGGCCCAAGTATGTGATGGTTGTAGGGGACAATGTGAGGCCTGCTGTCTCAAATGGGGGGAGTTGAGCACTTCGGATTAAGTGGCAGAACTT
This sequence comes from Neoceratodus forsteri, assembly GCA_016271365.2. Classification (NCBI taxonomy): domain Eukaryota; kingdom Metazoa; phylum Chordata; order Ceratodontiformes; family Ceratodontidae; genus Neoceratodus; species Neoceratodus forsteri. Next base: position 579,358,605 of record CM057459.1, on the reverse strand, counting down.
CTGTTTTAGACTGATATAACTTTGAGCCTGATTGGGGGACAACTGAGTGAGGAGATCTAAAAGGGGGTGCAGGGAGGTATCAGTATTCTCAAGGAGAACAAGTAAATCATCCACATACTGCATAGTGGAATACATATTTGGTCCAGTTGTAATACCTGTCATACTTTGTGCTGATGTATGACAGCTGTATGGGGTTCCACTGTGAGCACAAATAAGAGGGGATACAGTAGGCATGCCTGTCTTGTTCATTTAGCTAATGGGGAGGATTCTGACATAAGTAATTAGTAAGCACTCTGGTGGCAGGGGAGGAGTAAAGGGTTTGGATCCAGGAGTGGAACTGGGCATCCATTCCCAGGTGGGCCAGGACGAGGTGCAGGTAGCTCCACTCAGCCAAATCAATGGATTTAATTTGGTTTTGGTTTTTATTGAACATAGAACCCTTTAGGCAGTGCCTATGTTCAAAGAGTTTAGAGTCAGGTACAACAAATTTATATTAATTACAGATATGTAACAATAGATACCTGGTGATGCACACACATACAAATAGCTGAAACGGTGTTACTACAATATTCACCAAAAATACCACCAACAACTTAATCTGGTTCAAGGTCAATTGGCATTCATCTGTATCCCCCTTCCCTGGGTCGTGCCTGAAAATAGGCAGGATTTGTCTAGTGCACTTACCTGGTCAACAAAAACTAAAATAAAATAAAAATAAAACAATAACTTAAACTACATAGGTATAGATGTTGCTTCATATTATGAATAAAGTGCATTGAATATAAAATGCAATTGAGAAAGGACAGCTGGTCATTTGTAGCAATTATGCATTCCAGTAGAAGTAAGGGAGCTGGCAGTTTTTAAAGTATCAGGCAGGTCATTTCATTGTTTTACGAAATGGTATGAGAAGCAGATTTGACCAGTGGAGTTTTTTTTTTCTGAGGAGACAGTAGGGAGTGATGCACCACACCCCTGGTGCCATATTTGTTGTCAGCGTAATTAAACATGGACTCTAGGTCAGGTGATAGCAAGACTCTTAGGCCCAGATTTTCAAACTGCGCCATTCTGAGGCGCAAGCCCCTGCACTGCTCAAAATAGTTGCGCAGGGGTGTGGCCGGAGTGATATTCAAAGGAGTTGCGCTGTTGAGCAACTCCTTTGAATCACTCCCAACGCTAGCATGTTGCCAGTGGGCGTCGCGCAAGTTGCCAGAGTTGAGCATTAAACGCGGTGGCGCAAGTACCATGCGCCATGCTCAAATTTCCGATATTCAAAGGTGACATACAAATGGGGCCATAATTTATGCAAAGGCGGGGCCATTTGCATCTATTTATAGCCCCATTTGCATGTAAATCGCGCCGATCGAGGACTTGCTCCTGGCCACCCTGCCAGGCAGCAGCCGTCGAGGACCGACTACAATGCAACCGATCGCGGGCATCACAGTTCATGAAACCCCCACACACATATCCCACAGCCCGATCGCGGGCAGTACAGGTACATGAAACCCCCCACATATCCCACAGCCCGATCGCGGGCAGTACAGTTACATGAAACCCCCACATCTCCCACAGCCCGATCGCGGGCAGAGCGTGTATGAACCCCCAGTGCCCGATCACGGGCAGAATGTAACCCTCCCCAGCGAATATCTCCCTGGTGGTCCAGTGGACCGTAAACCCGGTCGCGGGCAGAATGTCACATCCACAACCCCCAAACATCTCCCTGGTGTCTAGTGTCCCCACCCACCCACGAAGCCCCTCACCCGCTCCCCCGCGGCCGGGGCGACAGCATCCACCCGCCTGCCGCCCGCGCCCGCCCGCGACTGACTGTCCGGTGGGGCTACCGCCCAGTGGTGCAGAGCTACAGCCAATGGGCATGCAGCCATACCGTACATGACAGTCAACGATAGGAACATGAAGATAACAATGTTATCTTCACTGGGCAGTCTAGATATCATTTTTTATCCTTGTATTTATCCCAAAACATACATTGTATAAACATATATATACAGTATATTATACTGCCACAGTAGTGGCACTATAGTTAGGGTTGAGTAAGCACTGTAATGTGAAACCTCATATTTTGCACCTTAATAACTTTGCCACTGTATGACAGATTTGCCTGAAGTTCTGCATGCATGGTGTGGTATCATAGATCTCTGGATCTGGAAAGTTGCATTACGGTCAGATGTACAGTTGCAGAGCTGCAGATTGCCAGAAAATGCAAAAAAACAGACTTTTTGCATGTTTCTTTGCTCGCATCCACAGCCCACACAATTTGTCTATTTGGTCTGAAATCTTCAGGAAAGATGCAGTCTGGGTCACTGATGTGCCTTTTGAAGATTTGGTGTAAAACTATCAAACAGTTCAAAAGTTATTCAAAAAACAAATTTCTTATAATAGTCAATGGGGAAAAAATATACGTGTCTCTCGAAAGCTACTGCCATTACATTTTACTGTCGAAATGGCGCTTTTATTGTCATGCGGTGGCCATCTTATTTTCAGTTAGCGACAGAGAAAAATACCTGGCGCTTACATTTGGAACCCCCTAGGTAAACACTGACTGTTGTGTTTACCTAGCTGGGTCCTAAGAATGACAGCCCTATCTTTTTTGAGGGGAACCCCCTCGAAATGGCATTTAAAAAATCGGCACCCCAGTACTATTGCAGATTGAGACCAAAATGGCTGTGACACTTTTGCAAATCATGAAAGTGTTGTACCATTTTTGTGAAACTGTCATACTTTGTGACAGTACTTCGCCAAAAAACTGCAAATCTTTAGCATCCCCCTGCAACAAAACAGTTGGGACTTTATGGCTAAAATACGCAGGGTGGCAAGCCCTGGTCCCACAGATGTACCTTTTGGTGGTTTGGTCCCAAAACATTCAACAGGCCCATAGTTAAGGTGTTCCAAAGTTGAGAAATTTCCCATAGGATAATATTGCGTCACCTTTCGGCACCCATATCATGAAAACAAAGAGAGATACAGATTTTTCACTACTCCTAGCTTAGGTGACCTAAGCTAGTAAAACAAGTTGGAAGTCATAGATTATACCTGCAGTGGAATTTGTTTCCTACTTGGTATGATTATGGAGATATTGGCAAAACGTGTTATAAGGGTTCCTTTGGAGTACTATGGCGCTACTGTGTGGATCCGTACCTATGTGTAAAAATGGGCAATGTGAAGGGAGCACAGTGCCTGGAGTGCCCGCGCTCCTACTAACACATACCAGATACCAGTTACATTACACTTTCTCAAAAAGAAGAGAAATTCATTGCAAAAAGCTTTGTTAATGTATTAGCTAGGGTTGATAGCACAGTGACAAAAGCATGGAAATGTGATGTTAAGGTTACACCCTTACCACACCCCTACTCCCCACCCTCCACACACCAGTTGGTGTCAGGGTGTGCGTTAGGATCGTTGGTCCTAACTCCACCCATTCTCCATACTGCAACACCAGCTTGTTTACACATGGAATGGGGTGAGAGTTAGGCCAACGACCTCAACATACACCCCACACCTGTTGGTGTGGAGGGTGAGGGTGGTGGAGGGTGGTGGGGTGTAACCAACATCACATTTCCATATTTTGTCACTGTACTATCAACCCTAACTGTTGCATTAATGGAGTTTTTGCACTATATATATATATATATATATTTTTTCATTAGCTTTACGAGATGTGTATTTTTCCTATTGACTACAATGAGAAATTGTTTTTTGAATAACTTTTGAACAGTTTAATATTTTTATACCAGATCTATGAAAGGCACATCAGTGACCCAGACTGCATCTTCTGTGAGATTTTTAGACCAATCGGACAAATTGTGCAGGCTGTAGGCATGAGCAAAGAAATGCACCAAAACCTTGTTTTTTGTGTTTTTTGGCATTCTGCAGCTCTGCAACCACTTATCCAATCATTATTTAACTTACCAGATCTAGAGATCTATGGTACCAGACTGTGCATGCAATATTTCAGGCAAATCCTTCTTATGGTGACAAAGCTATTAAAGTGCAAAATATAGGGTTTAACATAGAAGTGGCCATGCAACCCTAACTATACTGCCACTACCATGGTAGTATTTATTATATATATATATATATATATATATATATATATATATATATATATATATATTAGAGGCAAAAACTGCATTTAATGCATTAGTTAGGGTTGTTCCAAAGCGACAAAAGTGAGGAAATTCGCTGTTAGGGTTGCAAACCCTAACTCCGACTTCACCCCTCCCAGCACCACACACACACAGACACACACACGCACGTGCAAGTATGGGGGAGGACCAAGTCAACACAACCAATTACAGACATCTAGCAGCAGGTGACAGAAATAACAAACAATTGTCTAAATGTACTACGAGACATCCCCACCCACCTGACCAGGTACTGCATGCTCAGTGGAGATTAACAGCAAAACTGAGGCCATGTACACCAAACGTACACATCCCTGATTGCAGCTGCACACAACGCACCACACTTAGTAGTTGCATGGCCTTACCTACCGATGCCCCACACCACACCACAACTGGTACTGTGACCTTAGTCAATATAAATGCTAAAGGTGCATGATCACAGTTGTAGAAAGGTTTTAACACTAGTGAGTATACATTAATTAAGAGAAGTACATAAATTAACTACAAGACACTAGCATGCTCAAGATAAAAGTAGTGTTACATTTAGTATGTGATTTACATGGTAGTACATTTACCGCAACTGTTAACTCAAGACAGAGAGGCTGATGTAAACGTATGGAAAAGCATTGTCTGTTCAACGCTGTGAAATTCTTACTGCCAGTATCAGATGCATTCTTACTGATGAAGGTGTACTGCTGATGTACATACATAGACCTTCAGTGTGTTTCAATACTAAAGATGCAGTAGTATTCTTTGTAAGAAACAGTGTAATTGCATGGATCAGGCCAAGCCAACTTCTAAATATCATAGCACTACTGAGCCAACAATGACATACCTGTATCGGAGATGTCTATAGGATAGATTTTCCTGTAGGCACTTACTGAGTATGTTGTACCTGAGAAAGACAATTTCATTGCATCTGTGATGACTAACTTATTCAAATAGTGATACATTTACTATTGTTGCAATGAGTGATCTAGCCACTTATTGACACAGTGTAATTTTTTAACAGTTGTTTCATACTCAGGCTATATGTCTAGTGTTTGGGTTTTGCCACTTCTGTCACTGATGCTAGCAAAGTGTTAACTATAATTATTGGTACAGGAATCAAGTAGGTATAGTATAGATATAAACAGAATGTCAGTGTACTAGGACAGCAGGTTATTCTCATCACTGCTCTGTCATAATAATAACGTTCGATGACTGTAATGATGACACTGTTCATTTCATGAGTCACATTCACAGCCATTCTCAGCAACTAGACAATGAGATGCTGCGGGGACACTGTGTTGCAAGCCGCTGCAGTGCCCAGCAGGGGACAGTATCTACTCATAAAGACAATTAAGCAATAAGCATGACAAACAGTTATCTTAAATGGTCATTAATCACCCCAGGGTTTATGATGAATAGGCCAAATTGCCATGTGCTGACATGATAAACTGACCATTAACATAATACCTGGGAGTGGCTTATTACATTAATGAACTGTTTTAAACATTAAACCATGTCATCATATGGTTAGGCTCATAACTTAATAAAATAAACATAGCTGTTACAACACCCAGATCAATTAAGCTGCATTTATAAACCCATGTTATAATCAGAGATATTATATAACAACCTCGGTTTTGCTCAACTCTATGCTCAGGTGGCCCACATGTGGTGTGGTCGGTATGGGGCATTGGTAGGTAATGCGTGCATCTACTAGGGTGGTGTTACCCAGCTGCAATCAGGGATGGCTAATGGATGTACATAGCCTCAGTTTTGCTGTTGATCTCCATGAGCATGCAGCACCTGGTCAGGTGGGGATATCTCGTAGTACATTTAGACAATTGTTTATTTCTCACCTGCTGGATGTCTGAATGGTTGTGACGACTTGGTCCTCCCATACTTGTGTGTGTGTCTGTGTGGTGCTGGGGGATGGTGGGGTTACCCCAGTGAACCCTCACTTTGTCACTGTGGAACAACCCAACTAATAAAATGGAGTTTGCTCAACTTCCCTTCTTTTGAGAATGATAATAGAAATAGTGAATAGAACGTAGCGGGGAACACAAGGTAGCAGACAATCACATATCTTGACAGATACAGAACGAAAACAAACTAGTGCTAACAGTGGCATGGTAACACAAAGCATGAACAGAAAGAAAGCGTAACACATGGTGGCAGACGGAACAGTCACTCATCACAAGTAACATGGTGCCTGCAAACGAATGTCAATGGGCACTGATGCAAAGAAACAGAAACAGAAACAGCGACACAAATGGCAAAAATAACAGAAATGCAAGTGCAAAAAAACACCAAGAACACATGATGCACAAGACATCAACGGTAAAGTAAATGGAACGGAACCACAATGAAAAGACAAGGTAACAGTAATGTAAGTGCAAACGGTTTCAAAACCATAGAGAAAGACAGTAGTAAAAAATGTATGCATAATAATAGGAACCGACAGAAATTGAGGACTTGGAATACTAATAGGTTAATCTAAGGAACTGTATGAGTAGAAAAAATTTAAAGTCAAATAACCTACCTCTCTAGCTAATTTTGTACTTAGCCAGAGCTAACTTTCAGTCCGTATCTCCACCGTTTCGAATGGGCCTGAAAGGCGCGTGACGTCGTAATGTTATCCTATAGGAAAAAAAGAAGTTCGAATCATAACTTTGCCTCCTGGAAATGTTGGCCACCAAACACTGAAAGGCCCCCTTGGACACCGCCAACCACCAAAGCATTAAGCTCATCAGCCATAACTCTCACCCCATCACATGTAAAACAGCAGAAGACAGGACAATGGAATGAGAAGTAGAACCGCCGACTAATACACAACCCAATGCGGTTAAAATGAAATGAAATCAAAAACACTGAATTTCCTCCTTTTGTCATATGGAACAACTAATAATGCATTAAATGGTTTTGCCTCTAATTTTCTTTGAGAATGACGAGAAATAGTGAATGTAATCAGCAGTGGAGGGCTCCAGCCCCCCGACACGTGACGCCCCGTGGCATAGTAACAGGAACAGCAATGTAAACGAAGTGACTCAACAGGGCGCACATGGTAGCATAGCGCCAATGAGAACAGAAGGGGTATAATGCACGGTGGCGTGAACGAATGGTCTGCCATGTGATGTATTGTCGCTAGTAACATGGTGCCTGCAAGCGGAAATGCCAATGGGCATGGCAACGCAAAAGTGAAACAGAAGAAGAAACAGTACTGTGACACAAATGGCAAAAATAACAGAAACTGCTAGCGCAAATGAAAGCGCATAACGATAGACGCACATGGTGGCGTAGACGCCAATGATAAGTGAAAAATCGGAACTGCAAGCGGAAAGAGCAACGGTAACAGTAATGTAAGTGCACAGGCGGTTTTCCCAAAACCTGCATAGAGAAAGACAGTAGAGTACAAAGAATATATGCATAATAATAGGTATCGGAGCAGAAATGAGGACTTGGAATACTAAATAGGTTATATCTCAGGAACTGTATGACGTAGAAAAAAAATTTAAAAGTCATATGATTTATGACTGTCCTGGCTAGTTGGGCTAAGTATTTTTCCAATGAAAAGTCCGTATCTCGCACTGTTTCCGAGATACGGGCCCTGAAAGGCGCGGCGAACACCGTAGATGTTATCCTATGGGAAAAAAAGAGAAGTTCGGAGCACCATACCTTTGCCTCCCTGTAATATTTTTTCACCAAACCACTGAAAGGCACATCTGTGGGCTGTTGGCTGTCTTCCCTCCAAATTTCAGGAAAAAAGACCAAACCGTTATTTTGCAGCAGGGTGCCAAAGGATTCCTGTAATGTGTCGGGCGCCTTAATGTTATCCTATGGGAAAAAACATCAACTTTGGAGTGCTGTAACTTTGCCGCTGTGTAAAATTTTTTCAACACAACACTGAAAGGCACATCTGTGAGATGTCGGCTGTGTTCCCTCCAAATTTCAGCCCAAAACTCCCAACCGTTCTTTTGCAGCACAGTGCCAAAGAACTGCTGTCATTTTCCCACAGACTAGAAAACACTACTGTAGTAACTTGGAAACTGCAATAAATTCATGGAGATTAGGCCCAGTACTGTCTTGAAGTACTTTTTCCAGAAATTTTAAAACATATTTCTGGGTGTTTACCCAAAATAAAGACATGGCTAGCATCCTCAGGGTCCGACTAGGTGAATACAAAAGAATTAGGTTGCTTGAGGGTCCCAAATTTAAATGCCAAGCATTTTCTGATCACTAACTAAAAACAAAATGGCGGATTTGACGAAAGTAACAGGGCCATTTGCAAAAGTAAAAATGCATTTGCGAAAGTGTTGAACTTTTTGTTAACTTTTCCCTTTGACTTATAATGGGAAATTGTTTTTTGAATAACTTTTCAACCATTTAATATTTTTTCACCAAATCTTCGAAAGGCACATCAGGGACCCCGGCCACACGTTCCCTGAAGATTTCGGGCTGGACGTGCAAACCATGCGACCTGTAGGTGCAACCATAAAATTCCAGAAAAAGCATAAACACGCACACAGATCATGCTTAATAACTCCGCAGCCGTATATCTGACCAGTACGAAACTTGACAGATCCCAAGGCCTATGGTTCTTGATCATGTATTCCAAAGTTCAGACAAATCCGTCTAATGGTTACAAAGTTATTAAGGTGCAAAATTTTGGGTTTAACATAGAAATGGCTCCTCAACCCTAACTATGGTAGCACTACTGTGCTACCATAATATATATATACACTACCGGACAAAAGTTTTAGAATACCCCCATTTTTCCAGTTTTTATTGAAATTTAAGCAATTCAAGTCCAGTGAATAACCTGAAATGGTACAAAGGTAAGCGGTAAACTGCTAGAGGTTAAAAAAAAGTTTAGGTTAGCAAAACTGAAAAATAATGTAAATTTCAGAGTTATAAAAAAGGCCTTCTTCAGGGAACAAGTAATGGGTTAATAACTTACAGCTGTTCTGCAGCAATGGAAGTAAATTAAGCCTAAAGTTGATGCAAACAATTCCTACAGGTGTCCCAACTTTTGTTGATTATTTGATTACAAAACCCTGTATGTATAAAGCAGGTTGGAACAGACTGTTATTACAACCTCTGAAGCATTATTTGGACAATATTTCACTGCAAGAAGTAGTATATTGCTATCATAATGGCGAGAAAAAGGCAATTAACAAAGGAAGACAGACAGACCATTATAACCCTTAAAAAAGTATAGGTCTTTCCTTTAGAGAAATTGCAAAAGCAAAGGTGTCAGTGAATACAGTTTCCTACACCATCAAAAGGCACTTGGAAACTGGAGGAAATTCTGACAGGAAGAGGTCTGGCAGACCCAAAGCCACAACAGAATCAGAAGACAAGTTTCTGAGAGTCAACAGCTTGCGTGACAGGCAGCTCACAGGACAACAGCTTCAAGCACAACAACACTGGTCAAGTAAGCAAGTCTCAGTTTCAACTGTGAAAAGAAGACTTGAGCTGCAGGTTTGACAGGTCGAGGGCAGTAAGAAAGCCATTGCTAAGATGGCAAAATACAAAAAGAGGCTTGCCTGGGCCATGAAGCACCGCCAGTGGACTACTGAAGACTGGACTGATGAATCAAAATTTTAGATCTTCGGTTCATCACGCAGGGTTTTTGTACGCCGTCGAGTAGGCAAAAGGATGGTTCCTCAGTGTGTGACACCAACTGTCAAACATGGAGGAGAAAGCGTGATGGTCTGGGGCTCTTTTGCTGGATCCAGAGTCGGCGACTTGCACAGAGTGACTGGCACCCTGAACCAAAAGGGCTACCACAGCATTTTGCAGCGCCATGCAATACCCTCTGGTCTCGCCTAGTTAGTCAGGGTTCATTCTACAGCATGATAATGACCCAAAACATACCTCCAGGCTATGTCAGAACTACCTTAGAGGAAAAGAACAAAACGGTAGGCTTCAAATCATGGAATGGCCAGCACAGTCTCCAGACTTAAACCCCATCGAGCTGGTTTGGGATGAACTGGACAGAAGGATGAAAGCAAAGCAACCTACAAGTGCAACACATTTGTGGGAACTTCTGCAACAGTGTTGGGAAGAACTTCCTGAACAATATTTGATGTCCATTGTAGGAAGAATGCCATGAGTGTGTTCGGTGGTTATATCTGCAAAAGGTGGCTACTTTGATGAGTCAAAAATTTAGATTAAATTTTGTTAAACAAAATGATTCTATGATTTCTTTTTTATCTCCAATTGTTTATTTAGAAACATAAACATAGAAACATAGAATTTGACGGCAGATAAGGACCTTGGCCACCCAGTCTGCCCATTCCCTACCTACTGGATAAGCTGCAGATCCTAGTTAACCAGCAGCCTACTTCTTCCTACCCCCACCCCCCAGAACTGCCTTATGACTATCCCATGCATGCTTGAATTCCACCACTGATTTTGACTCCACAACCTCCTTCGGAAGGCCATTCCATGCATCCACAACCCTCTCTGTAAAAAAATACTTCCTTAAATTACCTCTGAGCCCCCTCTATTTTCAAATTGTGCCCTCTTGTTCTTGCACACCTCTTTTTTTGAAAGATGCTACCCTCTTGGACTTTGTTGATTCCCTTGAGGTACTTGAGCATTTCTATCATGTCCCCCCTCTCCCTCCTTTCCTCGAGGCTATACATATTAAGCTCCTTAAGTCTCTCTTCATATGTCTTCCGGTGCAGACCCTGCACCATTTTAGTTGCCCTCCTCTGGACAGCTTCCATCCTGTCTATGTCTTTGCGGAGATTGGGTCTCCAGAACTGCACACAGTACTCCAGATGGGGTCTCACCAGCTGTCTGTACAGAGGGATAATAACTTCCTGTTTTCTACTGGTGATGCCTCTCCCTATGCATCCCAGTATCCCCCAGCCCTCCTTGCTGCCCTCTCACATTGCTTGCCCGTCTTTAGGTCATCTGATATGACTACCCCAGGTCCCTTTCCATTTTGTTGTTGTTAGTATCTCACCCCCATTGTGTACTCTTCCCTGGGTTTTGTTTCCCAGGTGCATTACCATGCACTTCTTAGCATTGAATCTAAGCTGCCATACATTTGACCATTTCTCTAACCTTGCCAAGTCCTTTCTCATCCTTTCCACCCCACCCTGTGCATCAACTCTGTTGCAGATCTTAGTGTCATCTGCAAAGAGACATACTTTCCTTCCAGTCTTTCTGCAATGTCGCTTATAAAGACATTGAAGAGGACCGTCCTAATACTGAACCTCTTGGTACCCCACTAGTAACCCTCCTTTCTTCTGAGTGGACTCCATTTACTATTACTCTCTGTGTCCTATTCTCCAGCCAGTTCTTTACCCAGGCTGTCATCTTGGGACCCACTCCCAGGCTGGCTAACTGCATATTAATCTTTTGTGTGGGACTGTGTCAAATGCCTTGCTAAAGTCTAGGTAGGCCATGTCCACAGCCCCTCCCTGATCTACTACTTTGGTCACCCAGTCAAAGAAATCTATCAGATTCGTCTGGCATGACCTTCCCGCTGTGAATCCATGCTGCCTAGGGTCCTGTGCCCCTCTGGCCTCTAGATACTCGACAATTCTTTCCTTTAGAAGTGATTCCATCATTTTCCCTATCACTGAGGTTAAACTAACAGGTCTATAGTTTCCTGCTTCTGCCTTGCTCCCACCTTTGTGAAGGGGAATCACATCTGCCCTCCTCCAGTCCTCGGGTACCACCCCATCCTCCCATGATTTGTTAAAAAGGGTAGTCAGTGGTGTCACTAGTTCTACCCTTAGTTCTTTTAGAATTCTGGGGTGAATCCCATCAGGCCCCATTGCTTTGTCCACCTTCAGTTTTAAGAGTTCTTTCAGAACCCTTTGTTCTGTAAATGGGCCGGTATCAACTTCTGTATCCAGAGTGTTACTACTGATTGTTTTATGTACCTCCCCCTCTTCCTTTGTAAATACTGAGCAAAAATATTTGTTTAGTATATTTGTTCTATACTTTAATTTCAGAGTGCATTGAGACATTAAACTACGTAAATTTCAATAAAAACTGGAAAAATGGGGGTGTTCTAAAACTTTTGTCCAGTAGTGTATATATATCTATATATATATATTATGGTAACAGTAGTGCTACCATAATTAGGTTGAGGAGCCATTTCTATGTTAAACCCCAAAAGTTTGCAGCTTAATAACTTTGCAACTCTTTGATGGATTTGTCTGAAATTTGGAATACAAGATCAAGAATCATAGGCCTTTGGACCTGCCAAGTTTAGTACTGGTCGGATATATGGCTGTGGAGTTATTAAGCATGATCCTTGCACTTGTTTACGCTTTTTCTGGAATTCTACGGTCGCGCCTACAGGTCATACGGTTTGTGCGACCTGCCCAAAATCTTCAGGGAACATGCGGCCGGGGTACCCAATGTGCCTTTTGAAGGTTTCATGAAAAAATATTAAACGGTTCAAAAGTTATGGCAGTCCGAACTTCTGTTTTTTCCCCATAGGATAACATTACGGCATTCGCCGCGCCTTTGAGGGCCCGTATCTCGAAAACGGTGCGAGATATGGAGTTTTTGTTGAAAAATTATAGCCCCCATATGGCTATGTTTATAACTAGCCATGAAAGTGGTAATACATATGATTTTTAGATTTTTTTTCTATGTCGTACGGTTACTGAGATACTTTATAAGCAATTTACTATTACAACTACTGATTTTTGTGTTCCGAGAGTCATTATTTTGCATACATTCTTTCTGCTCACTGTCTTTCTCTATACAGCTTTTGGGGAAAACCAGCCTGTGTGCTTACATTACTCTTACCATTACCATTTCTGCTTGCGGTTCCGTACCCGTTTCACTTACCGTTCACGTTTACGCCACCATGTGTGTTACCCTTTGCGTTTTCATTTGCGGTTGCGTTTCCATTGTTTTTAACATTTCTGTCTACAGTACTGTTCCTCTTTCTGTTTCACTTTGTGTCACCATGCGCATTACAATTTGCGTTTGTGGGCACAATGTTACAATGCGACAAGACATCACCCACGCGCTCCCGCTACTGCATTACATTCACTGTTTCTCATTATCATTCTTAAAAAAAAGGGAAATTAGAGGCAAAAAGCTCCATTTAATGCATAAGTTAGGGTTGTTCCACAGCGACAAAAGCAAGGAAATTCGATGTTAGAGTTGAAACCCCCTTTGCACCCCTCCAGCCCACCCCCCATCTGGAATCGGGGTGTGCATTGGGGCCATCAGTCCTAACTGTCACCCCATTCTCCTATTCCTCAGCTTCTTTCCACATGTGATGGGGTGACACTAGGGCCGATGACCTCTAATGCGCACTCATCAGTTGGAGGTGTGGCTGGAGGGGCAAAGGGATTCAACTAACATTGAATATATATATATTATTGGCAGCACGGTAGTTTCTACTATAGTTAGGGTTGAGAGCCATTTCTATGTAAACACAAAATTTTGCACCTTAATAACTTTGCAACCTTTTGATGGATTTACCTGAAATTTGGAATACTTGATCAAGAATGATAGACCTTGGGATCTGCCAAGTTTCATACCAGTTGGATGTACGGCTGCAGAGTAATTAAGCATGATCTGCACGTGCATTTACGCTTTTTCTGGAATTCTGCTGTTGCACCTACAGGTCGCACTGTTTGCGCTACCTACCCAAAATCTTCAGGGAACGTGCGGCCGGGGTCCCTGATGTGCTTTTCAAAGATTTTGTAAAAAAATATTAAACGGTTCAAAAGTTATTCAAAAAACAATTTCCCATTATAAGTCAATGGGAAAAGTTGACAAAAAGTTCGACAGTGTCGCAAATGCACTTTACTACTGCTAAATTGGCCCTGTTACTATCGCCAAATCTCCCATCTTGTTTTCAGTTAGTGATCAGAAAATAGCTTGGCATTTAAAATTGAGACCCTCTAGCAACCTAATTATTTTTGTATTCACCTAGTTGGGCCCTGAGGGATGCTAGCCATGTCTTTATTTTGGGGTAAAACACCCAGAAATATGTTTTTCAGATTTCTGGAAAAAGTACTTTAGCAAAGTAGTGTCGCACTCATGAAAGTGTCACAAATTTGTGCGAAAGCTTTCGCAAATTGTGACACTACTTTGCGACACTATGCCCAAAATAACAGTAATTCTTTGGCACTCCGCTGCAAAAGAACAGTTGGGAGTTTTGGGCTGAAATTTGGAGGGAACACAGCCGACATCTCACAGATGTGCCTTTCAGTGTTGTATTGACAAAATATTACATGGCAGCAAAGTTACAGCACTCCAAATTTGACAGTTTTTCCCATAGGATAACATTACGGCACCCAACGCATTACAGGAATCCTTTGGCACCCTGCTGCAAAATAACGGTTTAGTCTTTTTTCCTGAAATTAATTTGGAGGAAACACAGCCAACAGCCCACAGATGTGCCTTTCAGTGGTTTGGTGAAAAAATATTACAGGGACGCAAAGTTATGGCACTCCGAACTTCTCTTTCTCCCCATAGGATAACATTACAGAATTCGCCACACCTTTCAGGGTCCGTATCTCGGAAACGGTGCGATATACGGACTTTTGGTCAGAAAAATGTTTAGCCCCCTAATGGCGGCTAACTATTAAACTAGCCAGGACAGTCATAAATCATATGACTTTTAAATTTTTTCTCTACGTCATACGGTTCCTGAGATATAACCTATTTAGTATTCCAAGTCCTCATTTTCTGCTCCGATACCTATTATTATGCATACATTCTTTGTACTCACTGTCTTTCTCTATGCAGGTTTTGGGAAAACCAACTGTGCACCATTACTGTTACCGTTGCCCTTTCCGCTTGCAGTTCCGTACCGTTTCACTTACCGTTGACGTCTGCGCCACCGTGTGCGTTATCCTTTGCGTTTTTATTTGCGCTTGTGTTTCTGTTATTTTTTGTGATTTGTGTCTACAGTACTGTTTCCCTTTCTGTTTCACTTTGCGTTGCCATGCCCATTGACATTTCCATTTGCAGGCACCATGTTACTATGTGACAACACATCACGTGGCAGACCATTCCCATCTACACCATCGTGTGCGTTACCTTTTCTGTTCTCATTCGTGCTTGTGCCACTGTTAGCACTTCTGTTTGTGTTGCTGTTCCTGTTACTATGCCACAAGACGTCATGTGGCAGGAGCGCGACGCCCCCTGCCGCTGCATTACATTCACTATTTCTCGTTATCATTCTCAAAAAGAAGTGAAATTGGAGCCAAAAAACTCCATTTAATACATTAGTTAGGGTTGTTCCACAGCAACAAAGTAGAGGAAATTCGATTGTTAGGGTTGAAAACCCCTTGGACCCCCATACCCCAACCGGCATTGGGGTGCGCATTGGGATTGTCGGTCCTAACTCTCTTATTCTCCTATGCGTGCTGCTGGCACACACCTGTCGCAGGGAAAGTTGGGCTGGCGATATCCCAATCTGGTAAAAGTGCGAATATCGAAGGACCTCACCTACAAACCTCACTATCGCTAAGGGGACAATAACAAGTAAACAGGTTTTGCCTCTAATATATATATATATATATATATATATATATATATATATATATAAGTGTATATTATGGCAGCAGTGAGTGCTACCATAGTTAGGGTTGAGGACATTTCTATGTTAAACCCAAAATTTTGCACCATAATAACTTTGCAACGTTTGATGGATTTGCCTGAAATTTGGAATACATGATCAAGAATCATATGCCTTGGGATCTGCCAAGTTTAGTAGTGGTAGGATATATTGCTGTGGAGTTATTATGCATGATCTGCGCGCACATTTACGCTTTTTCTGGAATTCTACGGTCGCGCCTACAGATTGCACGGTTTGCGCGCCCGGCCCGACATCTTCAGAGAACGTGCGGCTGGGGTCCCCGATGTGCCTTTCGAAGATTTGGTGAAAAAATATTAAACGGTTGAAAAGTTATTCAAAAAACAATTTCCCATTATAAGTCAATGGGAAAAGTTAACAAAAAGTTCAACACTTTCACAAATGCATTTTTACTTTTGCAAATGGCCCTGTTACTTTCGCAAATCTGCCATTTTGTTTTCAGTTAGTGATCAGAAAAATGCTTAGCATTTAAATTTGGGACCCTTTAGCAACCTAATTCTTTTTGTATTCACCTAGTCGGACCCTGAGGATGCTAGCCATGTCTTTATTTTGGGTTAAAACACCCCAGAAATATATTTTCAAATTTCTGGAAAAGTACTTTCAAAAAGTACTTCGTGCTCATGAAAGTGTCACAAAATTTTATGAAGCTTTCTCAAATTGCACAGTAGTTTTCTAGTCTGTGGGAAAATGACAGCAGTTCTTTGGCACTGCGCTGCAAAAGAACAGTTGGGAGTTTTGGGCTGAAATTTGAAGGGAACGCAGCCAACATCTCACAGATGTGCTTTTCAGTGTTGTGTTGAAAAAATATTACATTGGCGGCAAGTTATGGCACTCCAAAGTTGATGGTTTTTCCCATAGGATAACATTATGGTGCCCGACGCATTACAGGAATCATTTGGCACCCTGCTGCAAAATAATGGTTTGGTCTTTTTCCTGAAATTTGGAGGAAGACAGCCAGCAGCCCAGATGTGCCTTTCAGTGGTTTGGTGAAACAATATTACAGGAGGCAAAGTTATGGTGCTCCGAACTTCTCTTTTTTTCCCATAGGATAACATTACGGTGTTCGCCGTGCCTTTCAGGGCCCGTATCTCGGAAACGGTGCGAGATACGGACTTTTCGTCAGAAGGTACTTAGTCCCTACTGAGGGCTAAGTATCAGACTAGCCAGGACAGTCATAAATCATATGACTTTTAAATTTTTTCTCTACGTCATACGGTTCCAGAGATATAACCTATTTAGTATTCCAAGTCCTCATTTTCTACTCCGATACCTATTATTCTGCATACATTCTTTGTACTCACTGTCTTTCTCTATGCAGGTTTTGGGGAAAACCAGCCTTTGCACTTACATTACTGTTACTGTTGCCCTTTCCGCTTGCGGTTCCGAACCCATTTCACTTACCGTTGACGTCTACGCCACCATGTGCGTTATCCTTTGTGTTTTCATTTGTGCCGCGTTTCTGTTATTTTTTGTGATTTGTGTCTACAGTACTGTTTCTCTTTCTGTTTCACTTTGCATCGTCATGCCCATTGACATTTCTGTTTGCAGGCACCATGTTACTATGTGTCAACACATCACGTGGCAGACCGTTCCTGTCTACGCCACCGTGCGCGTTACCCTTTCTGTTCTTATTCATGCTTGCATTACCATGTGCACCACTGTTAGCACTTTTGTTTACATTGCTGTTCCTGTTACTATGCCACAAGACATCACGTGGTGGGAGCACGGGGCCCTCCCGCCGCTGCATTACATTCACTATTTCTCATTCTCATTCTCAAAAAGAAGGGAAATTAGAGGAAAAAAATCCATTTAATGCATTAGTTAGGGTTGTTCCACAGCGACAAAAGTGAGGAAATTCAGTGTTAGGGTTGAAAAACCCCTTAGACCCCCGCCCACCCCCAACGGCATTGGGTGTACATGTGCGTGGTCCTAACTCTCACCCCATTCTCCTATACTTCTGCTGTTTTACACATGTGATGGGGTGAGAGTTAGGCTGATGATCCTATGCACACCCCAATGCTGGTTGGGGGGTGGGCGGGGGGTCCCAGGGGGGTCTTGTGGCATCACTTCAGAAACAGGAAAAGAAGAGTATGTTTGTAATGTGCACAAAGCACATAAACCTTTTCTTTTTTTTTGAAATTATATTTCTTTATTAGTTTATAAGAAGATGTAAAATATGAGCGAGTGGTACAGGGAATACACACCATGACAAATGACAATAATTACTTAATGGCTACAGTGCAAAAAAATTTACAGAATTCTGTAGTAATCCCTGAGTCCTGTAACTAATAAATAATAAGGAACCCCTTCCCCCAACCCGTATTCCCTTACCTCCTCTTTCCCACCCCAGGATATGCCTTCTTAAAAAGAAAGAATCTGACTACATGTAACATGCATTATAGTGTACCTTGTATATAAAAGGAGTACCATTGAACTGAAAGCTGCCAAGGAAGCCAGAGGTGTACCCATCAAGACATTAGTTCAAATAAAGAGCATACAATTTACCCCATTTCTGCTCAAATGAGGCCAAGCAATTCCGGGAGCTTGCTATTAATCTTTCAGTCCGAAAGCAGAGAGAAATTTCACTGATCCATTCTGCATATGATATAACCAGTTTGTCCATCCAGTGCCTAAGGACCAATCTTTTAACAACTATAGAAATTAAAGCCATATGGAATCTATGCTCCATAACCTGTATATTGGAAAACATCCCCTAAAATACATACTTATATAGTAAATAAGTCACCTAGGCCCAAAAGAGGGTCCAGGTTAGACTGGATGGTCCCCCATAACGGAGCCACTTTTTCACACTGCCAAAAAATATGTACCAGGTTCCCTTCCACCATGCCGCACCTTGTACAAAGAGTTGAGGGTACTCTATCTAATTTAACCAACTTGACCAGGGTGTAATACATGTTATTCAATATATGGTATTGAGTGAGTCTATGCCCTATCCTGAGAGAGATACCGATACGTATCTACCCAGATCTGATCCCAAACTAGAGGGGTTTCTGGCAGAAGAGAGGACCAACATTTACAGCCAATCAGGGAGTTGGGGAATTTGATGTCCAGTAGGAAGGAATAAAGCTTGGAAACGCTATGGGCCTTGTTTGCCTGTTCTTGTATCTGGTCTAGGAAGGGCTTTACTTGAGACTATGTGGGGTTGGACCCAAAACTGGAGGCCACTAGATGTCTTAGCTGGAAAACTTTAAAAATGTGCTTCTGCAGGATATTAAATTTGGTCATAACCTCTCCCGAGGATAAAAGAGAATTGTTCAGGAACAGGTCATCAACACAGCAATCTGTCAGCTGAGGAAGCCAGTCTAAGGAGAGTGGAAGACCCCCGATCTTAATGTTTAAGTTTAGGGTAAGAAGCTGGGTAGTGTCTTTCCTAGGAGAAAGATTGAAAAAATTCCAGCATTGATTCAGCACTTTAATGGAGGTACCAATTACACTACCTTGTAAGGGGGGAGGCAATGTGGAGGGAGTATAGTAAAAGATTCTGGATGGATGGAGACCATACTTGATTAAAATCTTTCTCTCGAGAGTTGTAACAAATTGGTAAATAGTCATCTGCCCTCAAGTTGTACCACCTCCCGATTTTCGACATGTGACTTGCCCAGTAGTATAGCATGAAATTGGGAAGGTGAAGCCCCCCCTTTTATTTAGGTAAATTGAGTTTTAAAAAGGCTTTCCTGGGCTGCTTGCCCTGACAAATAAACTTGGAGATAGACCTGTGAAGATGTTGAAAATAGGACATCGGTAGATATATATTCATTAGACTGAGTGGGTAAAAAATCCGAGGCAAAACATTCATCTTAACGATATTAATAAGACCCCACAGAGCTAGAGGAAGAGCAGACCATCTCTGAAGGTTGTGCTGTATTTTAGTCAACAGGTCGTTCAGGTTGAGTTTCCTAAAAATTTCAGGGTCTTTAGTAAGGTAGATAGCTAAGTATTTAAAGGACAAAGGGGCCCATTTCATGCCAAACTTGGAGAAGTTAACCTGAATTGTATTGACGTTCAGTTGGAATATGATTGATTTAGCTAAATTCAGCTTGTAGTTAGCCACCTGGCCAAACCGGGCAATAATATGCAATATGTGTGTTAGAGACGATTCAGGGTTGGTCAAATGTAAAAGAATATCATTGGCATATGCCGAAAGAACCAGAGACTGTTGCTGAATGAAACATCCTGTGACCAGGGTGAGTTCTTGATACTGAGAAGGAAAACATAAACCTTTTCTTAATCTCCACACTTCTTTCAATTAAAAAATCAGAAGACATACCTTCCATGTCTCTTCTGAAGTAGTCTGCATCCTTCAAAATGCGAAGTAGTCTTGAATGCAATACTACTGAACCCGGAAGCTGGTGAAATAAACCACAATCAACACTGAACTCAAACACCAACACAGGATAGACACAACCACATTGCAAGAGAAATACAGCAAATAAAAGTAAAAAAGAAGGTAAACACATCGGAAAACATAAAAAAAACACTATTCCACCAAACCCCAGTGAAAAGGACTCTAAACAAACTCCAGCCCACTGAACAAAATCAGCCAATGGCATATCACAAACAGACAGAACACAACAAATCACACACTACAACCAAGAAACACAGCCAATCACACAACAGAAAGAAATCTCATTTATGCTTCCAACCAATCAGATTACAACAATCACTACCATTCAAACACACCTGACTACCAAAAAAGCAAGCATACATTCAGAGGAAGAATACCACAGAACAAAATAAAACCACTAAATCACACAACTAAAATGCCATAACTGTGCCCTATTGTATAAATCGCATACATGATGTGCAGATCGTGGAATATGGAAAGTATTCTCAGCCCTGCAGAGTGAGGTATGGATATCCCACTAAGTGCCTTTGGTACTCATGAGATATCAAGCCTCACTTTGCAGGATGAGAGTATTTTCCATATTCCACTCCTGCCCATCATGTATCCCCTATATACATGCAAGGTATAAGATAGTTACAATATATACATTGGCATAGGTACACACAGAATAGTAAGCATATATATAAAGACATGGGTACAGTGAACAGAGTTGCTGGTTCAATCTGGGGTTACTTATGGTAAAACAGGACTACAAACGTAATACATGGATGGCTGAAGAAATTAAGTGTGGGACACTCAGAGCTACAGTATGAGCAATGTACTGTATGAGAGGGAGTGGTGCCCAGGGGTGAAAGACAAATAGGGAGAGTAGGGGAGCCGGGGATCAAGGAGAGGGGAGGACAAGGGAGCAACCGCAGTGAGGGAGGGAGGAGTTTAAGATGTTTTTGAGTGAGGTTAGAGTGGGTGCGTGGCAGAGCGGGTGGGGAGGTGTCTGTTGTGTTTCATTTGCTCTCTGTTCCTTCCTCCCTGATCCTCCTACCTCCGCTATATTGCCATTCTCCATATGCATGACATGCTGTCTGGCCTTCTCCTGTTCTACCCCATCTATGTTCTCCTTAACATGCTATTTTTCTCTATATACAAATCTGTGGCACTTGCACTCTTCCTTCTTCTGATCTCTGACCCCCCAACCAGACCAGTCCGCCTATCTTCATTACCAGCTCCATAGCACTTCCCTGAAACAATGATGCCATTCACCTTAATTCACATTAGTCACTCTGTACCACTTGCTTTATATCCATCCCCCGCGATCTGTGTCCCCCCACAACAATTAATATTTTCCTTATATTTTAGACGCTTTGCACCAGTTGCTGTTCCCCTTCCTGATTTCTGCCCACCAAAATACTACTATTCATTGTCACTCACATTAGCTGCTGCTTGGTACTTACTGTATATTTTTCCATTCCACAACATCTGCCCCCCAAAATGCTGGCATTATCACTACACATTAGTTGCTCTGCAACATTTGCTCTGTCTCCCCCCCCCCCAAACTCCAGCACTTGTTCTTTCCTCCCCTCCCCAGTCTCTGTCACTCTCAAATCTGCAGCCATTCATTGTACTGTACAATAATTCATACTAACCACTCTGTGACACTTTCTCTGTATCACACCTCATCCTGGATCTTGCCCCCCATGCTGTCATAGTCCATATACATTACCTGTTGCTTTCTATTGCTTGCTACTGTTTGTAATGTTTCTAAAAAATGTCTCGTTTGTTCCTTTTTTCCTATACTCTTTGCAAAACAACATGACACTTACTTGCATTCTTTGAGCACACATCTTTTCATTTATATCCACATTTATCATGCTCCCCAGTTAATTTGTTCTTATTTTTTCATCTCTTAATTCCTGCTTGAAAACGTATCTCTGCTTTTCGTTCCACATAAGCTACTGTCTACTACTTTCATATGTGTTACTGTTTTGAGCTTTGTTTCTTGATGAATAGCAAAGATGTTGCACAACTCATATAATTTGCACACCAATAAAACAGTGCCTGCAACTCATGGAATTCATGCATTCTCTGATGTGGCAAAAAACAAGTAAATCAACTATTCTAACATATTCCTACACTCCTTGATCACTTAGGTAAGGAGCTGTGTTACTTTGCTTATCTGAGTTTTCAGCACCAAAATGTAACGCATGTTGGTCATTACAACATTGATGAACAAGGCTCATTTAATTTACTCCATAATGCAGTTTAATATTTTTTTGTGCGTAAAGCATTTAAGTAAAATGATATTGGTTAGAACTGTGAAATGGCTTTTGGTGGCATGCCTCATCTCTTTTTATCACAACTTTAGCATACTGACGCTCCTTTATGCATTCAACCTTTCTCCTTCTTTTCCTTTTGAAGATCTTGCATAATCACATGGGTGGAAATATAAGGTAGAGGGTGTTTTAATGTGTGGTTCCTAATTCCTGCATTAACCTTACCTCTGCTTTTCATTCTACATATGCTACTGTTTACCACTTTCATATGGGCTTCTGTTTACAAGTTTGCTTCTCAAGGAATTGCAGAGATGTTGCACAACCCAGATAGGATGCAGTATGGCCTTGTGGTTAAAGAGTACTGAGCTGCAAACCTGAAGAACTGAGTTTGAATCCCACATCCATGATTTGCATATTGTATGACCATGAGTAAGTCACTTAACTTCCTTGTGATCCCTGGATGTGCCCGGAATCAAGTGTCAGTTTAGTGTGTCTTTCTTGGTCAAAAATTGTAAAGTTTAAAAAAAGAGAGTGAGAGAGAGATCATATGCATACCCATGATGCAGAGCTTGCAACTTATGGAATCGATGTATTCTAAAACATGATAAAAAAAGCAACTAAACATATTCCTATGCTTATGGATCACTTTAGGTAAGGAATTCTGTTACTCTGATTACCAGTGTTTTGGACACTAAAATTAAATTATGTTGATCATTACAACATTAATAAAGAAGACTATGAACAAATATACTTCATGGGTGAGCATCTTAGAATGCCTATTAGATTAGAGCAACCAGTGGCTAACGGTAGTTTGCACTGATTACTGGTGCATTAGGGATTTTTTACTTGACCCTCAAAGGCATACCCCTCAACCTCCTGGTTCATAAATCAGGGACAAAGGATCAAAATCAGGGACACATCTTCAAAATTAGAGATATTCACCCAGAAAGCTGGTAGAATATGGGGCTTGGGGCAAAATGCATTTTCTAAAGAAGAACAAGTCTGTAACTTTAATGCTTGACATTGTTTTGTGCTTACAGTCCCCATTGTTTAGCCATAAAACACAAATTTTAGGAGGGGCAGAGTAAATTTTGAGGCAAAATCAAGGACACTTGAGAGGTATGCTCAAAGGGGAGGGATCTCAGGACCAGAATTTTGACGTTTGCAGCAAGCATTTCTGTGCATCAAAGGAAAGACACATGGATGGGGAATGCTGCAAGTTTTTGAATATCATCAGTGTTGTCTACAGTATGGGGCTGGTTGTCTGGTGCAATTTTCTCTCTCCAGTGCTGCCATCCCTGGTTGGCATTATGGTATTTGTCCCTGCCTCCCCCTGCAGCAATGCATGCCCTGCAACTGCCTCTGGCATGACATAGGACCCTCCTCCATGGCACAATACCATGCAGCCAGCAGTAGGGCTGGCCTGAGGTCCATGTCCATCAGCTATCCTCCACCATCAGTGCAGGTGGACAGCACTGCAGGTAGCAAGCCCTGGGTTCCCAGACAGCCTCCCAGTACTTCCTTGCCACCCACTCCATTGTCTCTGGCACCACTGCATGTATCCACTTGCATTGGCCAAATTGGGGATCGTGGAAGCAGAGCGGAACTACACTCAAAGTGGCATATGTACAGGTATGGCATGGGTGGCAGGTGCAGACTTGATGGGATGCACTACCTCTGTGTACCACATAACTGGCCACAGTGGCTTGTGGCAGGTGTCCTGAGACCCACCAGTATGGACCCACTCAAATCCCACCAGGGTGCCTTTCCTGTACTGGTGTCGGCCATGATGTTGTGCCCAACACACCTCCCCAAGGGATACCATGCATTGCCACACCACCTGGCTCACTGATGGTACTGCAGCTGGAGCCTGGTATGGCTGTGGGTTTCTGTCACTGCGCCACACTCACTGAGGGATCCACAGTTAAGATTACTTTCTCATACGGGTTGTTAGACCAGTTCAGAGCTGGTCTAACTCTGGGCAGGTGCTGTGGATATTGGTGAACTTGAAGAATCCCACATTAGGGGATATGGCAGCCAATGTCCAGCACACAGTTCCATGCAAAATGGCGCATCCCCGTGTTTACAATGGGCTGGTACAGAGACAGTCTGGCACAAGGGCACCAGATTTTGACACAGCCTACATTCGAGAGTCAGGATTGCCACAAGTTTTGACGCAAGTGCCCCTTGCATCAAGTCTTTGTGATGCAAGCACCATGCATCAATTGTGGGGCTTTGAGAAGTGGGTCCATGTATCAAGTGTATATAGTTGCTCATAAAGCCCACAAATGTGTTATTATCAGTCTGAACTGTGAGATGACTTTTGGGGATGTATCCTTTGTTTATCTATTACAGCTCCATATAATGAATCTCATTTGTAAAATCATTTAATCTATGCCTTTTCTCTCCTTTTCCTGTTGAAAAATGCAAGGTTTAGGGTTTTCTTGTGCAACTCATACTTCCTGTTTGAAATCTGACCTCTGATTTTGTTCCACATTTGTTAGTGTTTGCTACTTTCATATCTGCTAATGTTTTGAACTTTGTTTCTCAGGGAGCGGCAGTGATGTTGCACAATCCACGTCATTTGCATACCCATGATGCAGTGCTTTCTACTCATGGAATTAATGTGTTCTCATACATGGAAAAAGCAAATAAAGAGTTCAAACACATTTCTATACACCTTGATCACATTAGTTAAGAGCTATTTTACTCTGCTTACCTGTGTTTTGAACACTAAAAATGAAAGCATGTTGGTCATTACAATTAGAATAAGAGATAGGGACTGTGTATTGTGAGGCTATAACACCATCAAGAGAGTTTGAAGATATCTAACCCTTGAGAACAAATTTTGAGATGATATTATAGCTGGGTAATCACAGTTCCCTATTATACCTGGTATAACCCTTTGGGATGCCGTACCTAGTCAGAGTATACTGACATGGACTAGATATGTTTTATAATATATGGATCAGAGAACTTTTTAAGTTGCCGTTAAGGAACAGAAAGTTGCCACAAATGTAAAGCTCCCAGCTGGGAGCTGCCAGAATGTAAATCTGTGATTGCAGGTACATTAGAGTGCCCGAAGAAGGCTTTAAATGCAGGTCAGAGAGGACAGCAGCAGCGTGACAGTAACCTGTATGTAAAGCCACACACAGTTAAAATGTAAGCACCTGATTGGGCTATAATAAATAAATAAGTCTGCAGAAAGCAGGAAGAACAAAGGCACTCCTGAGGGAAGCATTATAGGAAAGCCACATCGCAGCTATATGTAAGAGCCCCAAGGGCTATGTGTATGAGAATCTGAGGAGAGAGCAGAGTGCAACAGGAGTCAAATTACGCGCTTTATCATTCATTGTCTTTGTTTTGCTGAGCCATTTCACATCACTGGTTCTGTCAGTGGTGCTGATGATTGACTTTTACTGTACACAATTGTTACTGTAAAAGCTGGCTCCCCAGGCAGCTGTGAAGAGTATGCATGCTGCCCAAGGAAGCAGCATTCTCTTGCCACTGTGTTAGCAGATGCATCAATAGCATTACGGGATCTCATAATACTAGCAATATCATCAAAATATAGTATTACAGGATCTCATAATACTATTGATGGACTTCATCAGTGGTATTGAGGAAAAAAATGTGTATGACATTCGATACTATTATTATTGATATCCATACATTACAATATATTTAAATATGGCCCAACGTATATACCCCTGGACACAAGCATGATTGTGATTGCTTGTAAAATATAAATATATATATATATGTTTGGTCTGTGAGATAGATTTTTTTGGGGGGGATGCTCCTTCTCCACTTATCACAGCATTAGAATGCTAAATTATTCTGCCCACTCTCTGCCTTAGCCAGAGCACACAATTCACTTGTAAGAAGTCCTTAATCAATCACAAGGCACACAATTCACTAGTAAGAAAATAACAGTTTTATGTGTGAACCTCTATGGCAATTTCATTACTGTGTAACTTGCGTTATTAATTTAACTGCTGCATTACCTATGCCCAACAGTTACGCAGCAAATACAAGGAAACAAACATTTGGTGCTGGCCCGTGTGCTGTTTAACAAGGAAGGGGTTATAATAAATGTTTTGGTTTTCATGGCTGAATACAAACCAATAGGCTGAGGGTGTCTAGGCCTCCAACAACATTAGGTATTTAGATGGATTCTTGTTAATTTTGGGGTCATTTTGCAGCTTTGTGAATTCTTTGTATAGCTTTTGTTTTTACTTTTAGAAAAGTTGCAAACAATATGTGTGACAAACTGCTCTCTCCGAGACCCAGCCGGTACACTGTAACCAGCTTTCTTAAACCCTTCAGATGCCTGTAAGAGTACTTCAGTGGCTGCCACCATTCAGAATAGACACTCCCTCAGGGTATCTCTAGGTCTGAATCCCACCAGAGCCACTGTCCACACAGTACAATGCTCATTACCAAAGCGCAAATGACCCACCCCTCTCTATCATAGCTGAGAACATCTCACTTTTGAAACAAAATATGGTAACTGCAGTCTTCTCTTCAGAGATGGAAACACAGTTTTTTGTCAGTTATAACCCAGTTTTCTATACATAAAAGAACTCAGTCACAGAAATATGTGGTATATATAAAAATAATATTTTAATACTTCAAGATATTTACATGTATGATACAGGATTCTACACCAAGATTGTGGGGAACAGTACTTCTTTACACATAAAAAGAAAATATTTTGTACAGTAGAGAAAGCACATAGCAAAAATTTCCTAAATTTTCCAGCATAGAAAGAGCTTACCACACATGCCACCTTGATAAAATAGGGCAGATATGAACCTTAGATACTAACTACACAAGGTCCCAAAACCTGACTAACTTTTTTTTAGGGTCTGGCAAATCTTCAGAACACTTCACCTGCCAGTCCCCCGTGACACATCATCAAGTCTGCCACTCTGACATCATAGATTCAACACTTCCTTTGTGTCCTGGGAAAGCACCATCTGGAAAAGTAGTCCAAAATAGACTGGTATTCCACACCCTGGTAGGGGTGTGCAAAAAAAATCTTCTGCAGTCGGAATTTAAGTGAAAGTGTGACTTTCACTTCTCCAAAAGTTCAGAAATCCATTTCTGAACTTTTGTGGAAATTCAGCCTGCCTTGGTGCCCAAAAGGAACAAAATAAATAAAAATAAATAATACAGATAGCTGGTAGCTTTACCCACCAGGTGGTATTTAACTCCCACTCCCCCCCCCCAGCTAGCACATCCTCTGGTATATTGCAGTCAGAAGATCCCCCTGGCTAGTGTCCCTCCCCCACCTGATCAACCCCTGTGCAGTATTTAAAATATGTAATTGACCTGGTGGTCCAGTGAACCTCCCTCCTCTCTGTCCCCAATTCTAGTAGGCAGAGTAGTTTTTTATTAGTTAGTATTTTTTAATTATTATTATTATTATTTAACACATTCCCTGGTGGTCTAGTAGTTTCTACCCCCACCCCGTCCCAGCAGGTAGTGTTCCCTGGTACCACCCTATCACTCCTCCATCCCAAAGGAGAAGGCCACCGCCACTCTCCCTCCCATGGCCGTGGCCCTCTGAGTTGTCAATGAATGAGCATGTTCACATGTTCAAGCACATTCATTGACAATTCAGTGAGCTGCTGGCTGTGGAGAAGAGTGGAGGATTGTGCTAGTGGCCCACCTTTTCAGGATCGGGGTAATGGGCGGGTACCGGGACACGGAACGGGTTGGGCAGTGAGGGTGGGGGCCCCTAGACCACCAAGGAATACTTTTAAAACAAATAATAATAAAAAATACTAACTAATAATAAAAATGAAAACCTACTCTGCCTACTAGGATCAGAGACAGGGAGGGAGAGGGTTAACTAGACCACCACATCAATTACATATTGAAATATTACGCAGAGGCCAGCCCGCGCAGTGGCAAGGTGTCTGCTTGTGGCACTGACATCCCAGGTTCAAGGATGGACTCCTGAGTGAGAGGGCTGGTCATGGGGAAGGATTGATCATCTTAGAACTGCTGTCCTTCTCTGGGGGAGGGGGTTTGAGTGTCTGGTGCAATGAGGACTCTATGGAGGCTGGGGGTGCTGCATGGCCAGCAGCACACGCCAGGGGCACTGAGACAGATGCTGGTCATCATTGCACATCCCTGCCCCTGGGGGTTTCTGCAGCAAAAGAAAAGCTGGCCCCTGTGCATGATGCCAGCTCCACCACCTCTCCTGCTGCCTACCCTTGTCCTCTGGGGGTCGTGCTCCCACGGCCCTGACCCAGGGGTAAGCCAGGTCCAGCCTACCCAGTGTCCATGGGAGGGGTGCCTGGCTGTTGGCCCAACCCAGGGGGGTAAGCCTGGGCATGGGGGAGGATGGTGGGCAGAGCAGCGCTGAGCCTCAGGGGTGAGGCAAAAAGAATGTTGCATGGGGCGATTGGGTGGGGAGGTATGCTAGCAAGGGGGGATCTTCTGACTGCAGTATACTGGAAGATGATCAGAAATGGATTTCTAGCTAGGTGGGGACATTAAATACCACTGGCAGGTGATGGGGGTGTGTTTTACTTAATTACAGGGCCGGTGATCCTTTCGGGGAGGGACTGCTAGCTATGGGGGGGCGTACAAGTCAGGTGGAATAGGCGCAATTTTGCACAAAACATTCAGAAGTTGTCTGATCTGCACAGGCAGAATCTCGAAACTTCCACAAAAGTTGCCCTATTTCGAGGAAAGTTCAGCTCAGGCAGAAATGGCAACTTTCGCACACCCCTACATACTGGTTTTGTGGATTGCAATGTCCATCCTTTTGCCTTCCCATCTGTTAAAGTCCATGGAATTTCTGTCTCCCTGCTCTGACTTGGTTTATACTCAAAACAAAGTCTGTGATTATGAAAGCAATTCACCTCTTTGAAGTGTAAGTACCCTTTAGCTGACAGGAACTCTATTGTTTGCCCACATGACTCCTTATCTGACGGCCTCAAGCCTGGGCTCTAGTGCCTTGAAATGTTAGATTTATCTGATGGTTTAAAATCTGATAGTTTTTTATCTCAGCTGAAATGCATACAAGAGGTCTAGCTGGTAATAAAAATTAAACACAGTAACATGAAAAAATACACAAAACCTGTTGTATCCCCCATCTTCTTCTTCCTGCTGAGATCAAACAGGGGGGTTGCCCATGCAGCTGAAAATTAGAATGAAGTTAAGGTAGTACCCTGTTATCCATAGGAAGGCCTACACTTTTCTCTTGGATATAGGCATGGTCCATACCTGTATTACCTAAATTTTCACTGGCTCACGCCGCTTGTACTAACTCCCCACCCTGTGCCCAAGGTATGACACTTCTGCCATCTCTACATGGCACTTCTCCACCTTGATGGTGAGCCCAGTGGCCTGTAGTCAGCAGAACATCTCAGTCATGTGCCTGACATGAAATTCCCAAGTCTGGTTGTAGATGGTGATGTCATCCATGTACTCCAGAGTGAAGTCTCCTGCCCCATTCAGAATGTGGTCCACTAGCCATTGAAAGGTGGCTGGCACATTCTTCATACCGAATGGTATTACTCTAAACTTGAATAACACCTCTGTCTGTCTTTGGGGATCAGGGTACCTGAAAATAGCCCCTTGTCAGGTCTATGGTGGACAGGTAAAGGGCCCCCTAACCTCTCTAGGACTTCATCTGTCTTGAGCATGGGGTATGTGTCTGACCTTGTGCAGCTTTTGAGCTTACAGTAGGTTATGCAGAACCTAATGGTTCCATCCTTTTGGGGTCTCAGCACCACTGGGAGGCCACTGGGATGACTGGACTACTAGATAACTCAGACAGCCTGCATCTCCTTGATTTCCCTTGTGTGGCATGTCTTACTCCTTCTGGGACTCAGTAGGGTAGCTGTCTCAGTGATGCATGGGACCCTGTATCTTCGTGGGCTCTACCAGCATGGCTTCCCATGAACATTTCACCAAATGTATGCAGCACCTCACACATTTCAGCTGCTTGGGCCAGTGTCAGCCACTCAGAGATGGTGATGTGATGAGGGGACCTGTCCCCTAAGTTTAAGGGATAGTACGGTAAGGTAGGAAATGGCAACTACCCCTTTAAAAGATGTGGTACTACACAATATAGTGCTGCAAGAAGAAGTAGAAAACTAAAATTCTGCCTTTTATGGTTATGGTAACCAGGTGCTGAAACATAAATGAAAAGGAAGAAAAAAATAGTTTGCTTCACACCAAAACCTCTGTTTAAGTTACACGGTTACTATCTCTTCTTTCTGATATTTCCTGTCTTTGTTTAAGCTATTCTGTTCTGCTATTCTGTTCTTTATTGTCTTTCCATTTTTGTTTCTCCTTTTTTCTTTGGCCCGTGGAGTTGTGGAGGTTTTAAATGGGTGTTGTGCCATTGAGCATTTCTGTAACTTACAGCAGCTGTGACTTTTAAAACTGATTCCTTCAAGGTGAAATGCAAAGGGAAGCAGAGCTGTCATATGTGACTCCTGTGGAAATGGAGTGGAGGGCACACAGTATTCAGGTTTACACTTTTAACAAGTCTCATAGCTCTTATTATTACTTTTGGGGCATGAGTGCTGTGAAAATACTTTACCTCTTGTTTAGACTCCTGACCTTTCTATTGCTCTGCCCTGCTGAACTGTTAGTTCAAGATTGTCTGTTCTGATAGTGAACACTGACTCAGCTGTGTACTGTGAGCTGGAGATTCTCTCTCTCTTTCTCCTGCTTTCTTTCATTAGCTACCGCTCTGTTTCTGTTTCAGACCTTATACCCCTTTCTAAGCTACAAAGGAGTTTACTTAAACATTCAAATAAAGGCATGTCAGTTGAGAAATATATGTAGGTAGTACAAGAGCACTGGGGCACCAGTGCATGATTTTAATGTGCTTATTTTATTTATGTATTTGTTTTTATTAACCAGGTAAGCACACTAGACAACAAGTGCTTATTTTTAGGTGCGACCCAGGAGGTTACAGTACAGAAAACATGGTACATATTCAGGGTAGCATACAGGCCCACAACTACAAGTAGGCCAGATAGAATACAGTACACAGTACATTGCATAGACAAAGAACAGTCTCACCCACAAACAGGTGGGGCCAGAGTACAGCATATAGACAATAGTACAGAGTCAGAGCTAACAAACATGAGTACGACTACAAGCTCAATACGATGAGCCCACATTGTGGCAAGGGGTGAGGAGAACAACAGGTACAGGAGGCTGAATGGGGGGGGCCTGAATCCGCAGACACCCCATGTGGCGGTCAGGAAAACGGGCAAGGGGTAGAGCGAGATGTTGCAGTGGACAGCACAGAGCTGGTGGGTGAGGAACTCAACCTGGTGGACCACCACGGCAGATTTAAAGCTGAATACCCCCCTTTTATTTGGTCTGAAGCTGGTGGCTGTCTCCAGCTTATGCACCACTCTGACATGGGGACAGGCCAGCCATTACCCCCACCCTTTTGTGTGGTTAGTTGGAGCGGTCTTAGCAAAGGACAGTTAGATTCCATTAGGAATAAACTTAATGACTACCATTTATATAAAATGGTATCTTCTTCTGTTTCGTATTTTTTTCAGCTATCAAGATAATATGTTGTTCTGTAAATAAAAAATCTATTTTTTGTGTAATGATGTCAGTAGATAGATATCCCAGGGAGCCAATCTTGATCCAGCTAAGGCTATATACAGGAAAGTTTAGGATGTGAAATCAGTTTAGTTCAGGGCTCTGTAGAGGGCAGAGACCGCCATTAATGTCACTTTCCATTTTTTCAGATGTTCCAGGAAGTTCTTCAATGGTTACAGGCATGCTAGGCTCATTCTGGGAAGAAGAATATCCAGGGTGGTGAGAATTCACGAATTTCTTTGAATTCTCTCTAGATTGGTTCTCAGAAGTAATTTGAATTGGTTGGATAGTTTCCATACACAAACCACTTCAAAGTTCATTAAAGCTTGACTATAAATATTGTAAATAAATTCACCTGAGCACTTCCAATCCTTGTGTTGTATCACTACAGAGAACAGCATCCACTGAGGAGTGTCTCTTAACCCCTCGCAGGAGAGTCACCAGTGGATCTGCTTCTGCCTCCTCCTCTGGATAGCTGAACACAGACCAAGAGATTTAGTGGTCTACAATAGCTGCTAATACAAATTAAACAGAAACAAGGGGAAAAATACACAAAACTTTTTCCTCCCAAAATGAAAACAAATTCTTTAGCATCACTAAATGATGTTTGTTTTTCATTTGAATCATCTAGCTCTATATATTATATCCTTGGTTTACTATCTGGGTGAACCCCACATTAGTTTCTTATTGTGCCTCTCCTACTTGAAAACATGGATACTACCTATTGTTTGTACTACCTGTCTGTGTTGACATTCTGTGTCCGACTATGGTGCCTAATGTCCATATTATAGGACTACACCACCAAGCTCCACCTTAGCAATTTTGGGTTCTGTTTGCTGGTCCTATGCAACCATGTAAGGGGGCTGTGGTCAGTGACTAGAGTGACTCTTTAAATGTACAGGAGAGACTGGGTGAAGAACTTAAAATCAAAGAAGTGTCTCTAAACGAATTTGTAGAATCAGCAGAATATCTACATTATCTCTGAAAGAGAAACTAAGCAGGTCTGTAGAACAACTTGATAAGAAGACCATGGCATACAAGCAGAGAAAGTGGTTTAGGAGTAAAAGGAATGATCTTAATGACCGTGTATTTAACTGAACATAAAAAGCAAGAGACCCTTAAATTCATTCTTAAAAGAACACAAACAGGAAAGATGGCCTCTGCTTCAAATCAAGCCGACAGTGCATCAGAAGCAGTCTCATCATTTTTTTAGAGGATAGTTACAGCTCCCATGAGAGCTTGGAACCAGCACCCCACCGAAGCCCCAGGATCAGCTTCCAGAAAAGAGATGGACAGGGATGGTCCACAGGAAAGCAGGGATGGACACTACAAAGGAAAGGGCAGACAGAAGAAGAGACAACAGCCTAGAACCAAATGAAAAACTGCTGTTAAGGGAAAGGAACATTGTTTAACCAGGAGTAGCACACTAAGCTGAAGCTTGTTTCCAGATGTGACCTGGGACCACAAGGAAGTTAAGTGACTTGCTCAGGATCACACAGTATACACCTAGGCGGTTGTGGGATTCAAACCCAGGTCTCCAGATCTGCAGCTCAGAGCGTTAACTCACTGCACTATACTGCCTCCTAGGACAATATTACAAATCTGTCAGACTATCAACTTATAGACATTGAGAGAGCAGTCCTGAATAGAGGTTTGAAATTTGGTACTTTACCCAGTTTTAACTGGTTTGAAACAACACATTGACTTTGGTAAATTTATGGCTCTACCGTGGCCGGTTTGACATTCATTATGTCGATCACATTTCGGTGGGATATGTGGGGTTTCATACCTGTACTGCCCGCGATCGGGCTTCGGATATGTAGGGGGTTTCATAACTGTGATGCCCGCGATCGGGCTTCGGGATATGTGAGGGTTTCTGTAACTGTGATGCCCGCGATCGGGCTGTGGGAGATGTGTGGGGTTCATGTTACTCTATGCCGGATCGGGCTGGTGGAGGTACAGGGACCGAGTTGGGGGCCAGCCAGGGGTGGCAGCTGCTGTGTTGTGCCCTGCAATACAGCAGCTCACCTGTGGGTGGCCCTCAACTTGATCCTTTTTTTTTTGGCTCAAGGTTGTGCAGGTGCAGGTTGGGGGTTGCGCATGCACAACTCTGCACAACCCGACTGAATATCAGGTTGCGCAGGTTATGCATGGTTCCTCCCCCTCCTGTTGAGCATGCATTCATTTGCATTGCTCTTTTGTGCAACCTGTTGCCAGTGGAGCAACTGCCTCCTGCTGAATATCGCAGAATGGCGCAATGTAGGACTTGCGCATGCGCAACCCTGTTGCGCATGGAGCAACCCTTTTGAATATCTGGGCCTTAGAGCCTAATTTCCATAAGCAATGTTTGGTAGAGCAACCTCGAATTTACATCTAGGCAGTCCAGAGTACTGTATAGGGCACAGGTGTGTGTGTCATTTTTAAGGCCCTGTTAAGGAGGCCTTTGAAGCTGGATGACCCACTGTCATTAGCAGAGCCATATACCACAAGCCCATAGTCAATAATGCTTGTAATGAAGCATTGTACAACGAGTGTTTCAGTCTCTGGCAGGAAGTTTCTCCTATGCCTGCAGAGTAGCGCTAATCTTGAGCTGATCACCTTAACTCAGTGTTCAACATGTGCACTGAAAGACAAAGTAATGTCAAGTGTAATGCCTAGGTATTTAAGGGTTTTAACCTGCTCAAGGGTGGCTGCAGATGGAGATGTAATGGTTAGGACAAGGGAAGTGTGAGCCTTTTGCACGTGCCAAACAGCATACAATTGGTCTTTTTTCATTCATGACTATTAAGTCTGATGTGAACTATGTCTGGATGGCAGTAAAGTGAATGAAGCCTTTGCTTCAGCTTCTCAAGGCATTGTCAGAGGAGAAGATGATAGAGTCATCTGAATAAAGTATTATGTTGGTCAATTTGCATATATCAGGTAAATCATTTTTAAATAGACTGAAGAGTAGGGGTCCTAAGATTGACCCTTGGTGTACACCTATCCTGACAGGCTGTGTATCTGAAAGTGTACTGTGTCATTCCACAGCACGTGATCTGCCTGCCAAGTAGCCTTCAAACCAGCACACTGATTCTTCAGACAGACCCAGGCTAAGTAGCTTGTGGTAGAGTAGGACATGGTTAACAAGGTCAAAAGCCTTGGTGAGATCTATGTATGTAGATTTTGCTATCCCCCCTCCCCCCGTCTGTAGCACAGTGGAGTGAATCTGTGAACCCAAGGAGTGCAGTCATTGTGCTTAAGTTTTTTCTGAACCCATGTTACTCATTAGTCAGGAGCTCATGCTGACTCAGGTAGATAACTAGCTGGTAATTTATTACTCTTTCTAAAGTCTTGAATAATGGGGACAGGATGGAGATGGGGCAGTAGTTAGATGGCAAGTTTGCATCTTTTCCTTTAGAAACTGGCATAATGTGCATTTTTCCATAGTTCAGGGACCTACCCCATAGTGAGGGACAGACTGACAATCAACTGCAGGAGGTAGGTGATTTCGCTAATGACTAATTTGAGCAACTTCATATCAATGTTGTTGGGGCCAAGCCTGGTTTTAATTTTAGTCCTAGTAAGATAACCATGTACATCCACCCACATGAACCTTACAAAGTAGAATGTAGACCTGGTGGGCTCATCATGTGTAGTGGCTACTGGGACAGTGAGGTAACGGGGGCAGGAATGTATTCCATTAAGTCACTAAAGTTACTGTTAAAGGCATCAGCAATACTCTAGTCACCTTCAGTTGTGTCTCCACCAGCCATAATGAGGTGGAGCAATGATGTTTCTGAGTTTCCCATAATTTCATGGCTACTACTCAAGAGCTTATTTGAGTGGTCAATAAGACTTTTTGTCTGTTTTTTGTAGAACTCAGCCTTGGCCTCCTTGATGCAGATTTTTACAGTGTTCCGCGGCTCCTTGTATTTTTGGAAGTACTTAGAGTGTCCCTCTTTATGGCTGCAGTGGGTGGAGCCCTGCAGACCTCCTGCTATCAAAAGAGGAGATTTTTCCTATTGAAGAACATTTAGGAGTTGCTTCACAGTCGCCTCCGTGTCCATGAAGCTCTCCGCACTGTCAATGCACTCATACCACGACACTATTTTTGTGTGGATTTGTGAGGTATTTCTATAGAGTGAATGAATGAAATGCCACTTCACATGAAAGAGTTTCTACCTCTACACTTTGATGTTGTGACAGACTGAGTTGTGGAGGGTACAGGAGACAGAGGCAGACATACGAGATCATACCCACTCAGTTGTGCACTGCTGATGATATTTTTTTTGTGGCAGGATATGGAACACTTTTAAAGTGATAAAAAAAATCTGCAAATAAAAAACAATCATGTTTGTTTTACATGCTGACCAAATATGCATGGTAAAAAATTTCTGGCAGAAGTAAGCCCCTGTAGGAAAATTAGTACTCTGCAGCATGATATATGCATTGTGACAATTTTAGCATTATTTCCATAGATCCTGGGCTATTACACTTCAATATATCAGAACCCCCCCCCCGTAATACTAATACGAACATATGAACATACTAAATTTGCCAGCAGATAAAGGCCTAGAGGTCTAGCAAGTCTGCTCGAATGTGCAGCTAGCACCCCTTATTCTGCAGCTGCCCTTCCCTTCCACCCTTCCCCTTTATTAACCCTCCCCCTTGTCCTGTCCCATCCTCGTTTGAAGCAGTCCACTGTTCTACTGCATACCACTTCAGCAGGTAACGCATTCCACCCAGCCACCACCGTCTCTGTAAAAGTGTCTCCTCATTTCCCTCCTGAACCTTCCTCGCTCCAGTCTCATATCATGGCCCTAATTGTCCCCTCTCTCTTTGAACAGCCCCTGTGTACCTGTCTTGTTTATTCCTTTCATGTATTTAAAGGTTTCAATCATGTCACCCCTGTCTCCTCTCTCCTCCAGTGAGTACATGTTCAACTCCTTCAACCTCCTCTCATATGATAAGTCCCCCAGCCCCTTGATCATCTTTGTCGCTCTGCTGCACCCCCTCCAGTAACTTAATGTCCCTCTTCAGATACGGACACCAGTACTGCAGGCAGTACTCCAGGTGTGGTCTAACTAATGACCTATACAGTAGCAGAATCACCTCCTCCCTCCTCGAGGATATACCCCTTGCAATACAACCCAGCATTTTGTTGGCCTTTGCAGCTGCCTTCCTACATTGTGCCGAGTTGTTCATTGACCCTGTAATGAGCACACCCAGATCCTTCTCCTCCTCTGTCTGGGCTAGCTGCACTCCCCCTAGCTAGTAACTCCTCCTTGGGTTCTTCATCCCAAAATGCAGCACCTTGCACTTTTTGGCATTAAAGCCCAGTTGCCAGGTGTCTGACCAGGTTTCAAGCTTTGCCAGATCATCCTGCAACCCTGCCATCCACCTAGGTCATCCACCACGCGCCTACCTTGGTATCATCAGCAAACAGACTGATCTTGCTCTTGATGTCCCATGATATGTCTGCAATGAATATCCCAAACAACACTGGTCCCAACACCGAGCCCTGTGGAACACCGCTAGTCACTGGCCTTGGGTGTGAGAGCTCCCCACCCACCACCACCCTCTGTTGCCTTCCCTGCAGCCAGTTTCCTACCCATCTCACCAGCTTTGCAGCCACCCCTGTGCCTACTAACTTCCTTCCCAGTCTTCCATGTGGCACTGAGTTGAATGCCTTACTGAAGTCCAGATACAGGACATCCACTGCATGGCCCCTGTCCAGTTGCCTAGTTGCAGTCATAGAACTCGACCAGGTTGGTTTGGCAGGATCTGCCACGTGTGAAGCCATGCTGTCTGCTGTCCTGTAGTTCTTTGGCCTCTAGGAGGGCCACCAGCCTCTCCTTCAGGATAGTCTCCATTAGCTTACCCACGATGGATGTGAGGCTCACTGGTCTGTAGTTTCCCGGTTCATCCTTGAGGCCACTAATGTCAGGCATGGAGTCAATCACTCACAATGATGAGCATCACTGCATGTATACTTTCTGTCACTGAATAGTTGTGATGGTCTTGAATTTTTTTATTGTTGTTGTTTGTCTTGGATTGATTGGGGGGAAAAAAAGCAGGACAAGAGTTGAGAAATACTCCAACAGAGCAAATAATTGCATGCTGTCTAATTGTGCCGGTACAAACCTGTAAGGAAGGTATCTGAAACAGACACATAGACTGCACTAAATATAATGTTGATTCCAATCTGTACCTGATGAAAGCAGAACAAATAACAGCAGTAAATGAAACCAGTGTAGCTAAACCCATAGATTCAGACCTATGAACATAGGAAACTTGCCAGCAGAAACAGGCCTCACGGTCTGTCAAGTCTGCTCAAATGCACAGCTAGCAACACTATACGGCAGCTGCCCCACCCCTCATCTCACCATTGGAAACTGCTCAGCATTGTTTACCCACACTGTCATTGCTGTGCTGAGCTCTGTCGGCTTTTGTTTTGGTCTGATTTTGCAGTATTGTTAGTAATTTCTGGTGATATTTGTGAGGGTGTTACTGTGGTCACATTAGACACTAACAATACACGTAGTGCAAACCTTGTGACTTTTCTTGTTCTGCAATTCAGCCTACAGTCTGACAACTGTGTGCACGTTTGCATGGTTGTAGTACTCACTATTTAATATATAGCCAGAGCGGGACCAGTACTGCTCCCACTGACAGTAAATCCCAATATGCCAAGCTGTGGAACAGCGGTTCTTTGTTGTCAGTTAATGAACCATGAAGAAAACGTTTTTTGCATTAACGAAGACTAACAAAAAAGAAATAGTGCTGTAAGGAAAGGAAAGGAAAGGAAATTGTACCCATAATACAACATGTACTGCAAATGTGCAAACTTGCACAGTTTCAACCTGCAGGCTGAATTGCAGAACAAGAAAAGTTACAAGGTTTGCACTCAATGTACTGTTTGTTAGTAATGTGACCACACTGATGCCCTCACACATATCACCAGAAACTACTTGCAGTACTGAAAAACCCCCACCCAAAAATAAAATCTGACAGAGCTCAGCAGGGCAATCACAGCATAGTCTGAACCTATGATGTAGCTACATTGGTCTCATTTACTGCCATTATTTCTTCTGCTTCCATCAGGTACCCATTTGAACCAACAATATTTTAATGCAATCTGTGTGTCTGTTTTGGATACCTTCTTTGTTGGTTTGCACCAACACAATTGACAGCCTGCAATCATTTGCTGTGTTGAAATATTGACCCTGATCCCACCCCCATTAATTCAAGACAAAAAGAAAACTTCAAGAACATCACAACTGCTCAGTCACAGAAAGTATACGTGCAGTGATGCTCATCACTGCGAGTGACTGACTCCAGGCCTGATAGTAGTATTACAAGGGGGGTGAGGATAGGGGCTCTGATATACTGAAGTGCAGTAGCGCAGGATCTATGGAAACATACTAAAATTGTCACAATGCATATATAATGCTGCAGAGTACTGCTTTTCCTCTGGGGGGACTTACTTCTGCTGTATTTTTACCATGCATTACTCCTTTTACCAATGTACATGTAACCCCTAGGTGGTGCTATCCCAAGGGCTACTACCCCTGCCTGCTTGGCTAGTAGCAGGTTAAGGGGCCTGAGTTCTGAAACGGGAGCCTCCACCCAGAGGTCAGGGTTGGTAGTGGTCAAGCTAACCTGGGCACAGCCCACCGGGACAGTGTAACCCCCTTCTTTCACCTCTAGTGGCCTGAACACTGTACAATAATCACTTTCACAGTTCCTCTGGTACACCACACAAATACCCACACTGTTTGCACTTACCACCAGGGCTGGTTCCTCTGGCTCGACTCTGGGGACCCCTTGTAAAACAAGGTTATGCACAGCAAATAGCAACAGTACAGTACTTTAAGCACAAACTGGAACAGCAGTCAGATTACATGCAGAAAAAGTTAGATGTGATTTATTCAGGGGACTTGAACAAGGGAGGGGCAAAATCAGGTAAATTAGCTTAAAGGTTATATCAATCAAGCAGTTATGCATGCGCTTTGAGTCCCCCCACACAGTCCGCCTCTGGGTACCCAGGTGGTGAAGAGGTGGGCTAGGCAGGAACATTGCCCTGGGTTGCAGCTTGTTGGGGTCCTGTGATAGAAAACACAACATTCACGGTACACAATATTTGTAATCCAGAGCCAGAGGGCTCAGTTTGTAAAGGAAACAAAACAACAAGACAATCAGATGACACACTCAGTTTAAGCTGTTGTTGCAGTGAGCTACCCTGGTATTTACTCACGATACCCAAGACTGGACACAGGCTGGATGAAAATCAAGGCTGTAGGTGGTTGATCTGGAATGCCAAGAGAAGCAGGGCCCACATGAATCGCAGAGGCATTGTTCCTGTTCAAGCATAGAGCAGGGGGGCTGATCCCCAGGCAGGTCTCTCATTGATTGCTTCTCTGTGCAGCGGATAGTCTAGCTGGACCAGTCTGGCAAGGCCCAGACCACATGGAGACAAATTCAGATGATGTCCGTTTTGGGCTGGATACAGCTTCCAGCAAGCAGAACACAGTTCAGACAGTGGGGAACTAACTCATGACCCACTATCAGCTCATAACACATTTACATGTAAGGGAATTCTACTGTACCAGGCAAAGCGCTCCCAGGTCACAATCGCAAAGTCTCTGCACACACCGGGAGCTTAGGGGTAGCTGGAACTCATGACAGGCCGATCACATTCAGCAAAATCTTCGGTCTTCTTCAGGTTGAGCCTGGCCCACTTCAGTAGCTTACTTTAGTCACACAAACTTGGATTTAGTCCACAATAATTCTCTTCTCTCCCCCTCAGGAGCAGCAGGCAGACACATAAGCCAAAAACTCAGCCTTTTCACAGTTCTCCCATGCAAATCCACTCAGGATTGCTGCTCAGAATCACTTCAGCTCCTCTCATTTCACTTCCCAGCTCAGAACTAACTGAAAACTGCATGAAGCCCGGGACTTCCCCAAGATCCAAAAGATTTGGTTGGCTGATTTGACTGTCAGTTAAAGCAAGAGCTTCCCCTTCAGCTGCAAAAAAGGCCCAAAAAGCTCCAAACTACAGTTTCTGCAGATTTTGAATTCAGACAGCTCCTGTAGTCCGGCTACATTTTAGGTCCCACCAGTACTGTTTGGTCCAATTTGCAGTCCAGGACCAAGATAGTGGAGACAAACAAAACGGTCCTTGCTACAAAGAAAGGAGGTTAGACAAACTACATTAGCATTATCACTCTAAATGATTTTCAGCAAATAGTTACATCTTCCAACAGAGCTCCCTCTCAGATTACTTAAACTGCAATCAGGCAGCTCTTAAAGAGACAGTACACAGAGGCTATACAGGCTCTGGTAATCACATTTAAACTGCTAAAACGCTGGACACCGGCTTGGCAGTGTGCATTTAGGTAAGCTCAAGGAAGACTTTTTGGGAATCCCCATTTGTAGGGGGGTTACATACACGCAAACATTCTCAGACCATGCATGTCCTGCTTGACAATTTCCAGTCTCTTGTGCGACTGCTACACTGGCACTGCTTGCATACATAAAATGATAAAAAAGGCTCTGTAGCCTAAACCATATGTCATGTGCAATATCTGACTCAGTATTTGATGTTTAGAAAATGGGCTTTTTATTTCCTGGCATCTGATTGGTTGGTACCCTTGCCTAGGGTGTACATTAACTTTCAATAGATGCCCAGGAAATAAAAAGTACTGTCCACATGGCCCCCTCACCCACTCATGTACCCCTGTGCAAATCCTGCTTCCTGACTGGCAGAAAAGAAACAATTTCATTTTAAATCACCGCCATTTTGTTCTCTCACTTAGCGAGAGATACTGGCCCCCAATGCCACGCAATTCATATACCAGCTGCCGCACTATTCACTCACACAACCTCTGCTGGGGTCCTTAGTACTTACATTTTTGTAATTTAATTACTGTACCCTTTTGAACAATTCTCCATACCTGAGGTCTCCCTCCAGTTTATCGCTTGCTCGCTCCTAAAAATTGTACCAGACACTGAGCAAGCTGCACCCCCCAGAGAAGCGGTCTCCCAGTCTCCGTTAATTTTGCAAGACACTAGCCACACATTTAAAAAAACAGTAAAAGAAAACTTTCAGAGCAATGCACTTAACTAAACCGCCTGTCATCCGTGTGGTTTTGAAATAAGCAGCATGTGACTTTCAAAAGCGAGAAAATATTTCCTCACTGCTTCTCTTCATTTACACTCCTTTCCACAGAAACATAGACAGCAAGCGCAAGCACCCTGTACCCTATACAAAAGTGCCACAAATTGTGACACAGTCACATTGGCTCTCCTCCTTTGCCCTACAGGCAAAAATAATTGTTTTTTTTACGCTTACTTTTTTTGATGCCATCTCATTTGATCTGTGGCTGGCTCCTGCTCGCTTCGGTACATCTAAGGACCGCAACTTCATCTCCACATGCACCATCACGCTAAGAAAAAAAATCATACTGGCATGCAGCGGGAGGGGGGGGAGATAGATTCTTGTATAAGCTAAGCAGGCAGCTTCCCGCCCCAGTACTTCCAGATCAGCGGTCCCCTGGCAACTTTATAAAATTGTTTGCATACATCTATTACTGGCGCCACTTTGAAGCTGCAGGAAAATAACATTTTCTGCCTCTCTTGCTACAACAGTTAAGAAACACGATGTCTTGTTTTGGATGGGGGGGATTATGAGAACAGAAAGGTTCTGTCACGTGTGTGTGTGTGTGTGTGTGTGTGTGTGTGTGTGTGTGTGTGTGTGTGTTGGGGTCAGTGGATGGAACAGCACAGAAAATGAGGGACTACTTTGTCAAAAAGAGTTTTTTTCTGATATTTCTATTCATGTTCAAAGTTATTTCATTTTTATGTTGGCACGCTTGCGCAGCCAACATCTTGGGACAGTGCAGCTTTGGAGGCGGGGTCGCTGTTGGGCGAATGCGGGGCATGCACCAGTAAGTGCGTCCTGCATTCCCCAATCAGCCTGCATGTCGGCGCCATACCATGCATACATAATGTGGCAAGCACATCTTAGAAAAGGTCCGCTGCAATCCGAGCAAAGCTCGTCAGACACAGCTGTCCTTTTCTTGCCGTGCTCGCCGCCATTATGTATATGGCGGTACATTGGCCATCGAACTGCCAACTTCAGGGGTGCCCAACCCCCCTGTCAGCTATCCCTGCCCCCTCAGAATGTGCCGACAAGCGATCCCTCCCCATCGGCATAA
Source organism: Neoceratodus forsteri (assembly GCA_016271365.2). Lineage (NCBI taxonomy): Eukaryota > Metazoa > Chordata > Ceratodontiformes > Ceratodontidae > Neoceratodus > Neoceratodus forsteri. The sequence continues at coordinate 579,315,445 of CM057459.1, read as the reverse complement.
AGCATTCCCCGTTTGTGATATGCCGAGAAGGGTGCCCAATCCCCTCGGCTCTTACCCGCCCTCCCTTTCCTTGTGTGCTTACGGGGGAGCCCACTCCCCATCTGCAGAAATAATGCCCCCAATTGTTTAATGCCGAGGGGGGTGCCCAATCCCCCTCGGCTCTGCACCCCCACCCTTCTTTGTGTGCTGACAGAGGTGCCCAATCCCCGTTGGCATAAATTCCCCCCATGTTGTTTGCCAATGAGGGTGTCCAATCCCCCATCGGCTATAGACACCCCAACAAACAGTTAGGTGGCACACTGGGAGCCCAACCCAGTGTGCCAAATGCCCTGCAAAAAAAAAAACTGTCCTGCAATGTTTGTTTTTTTTTAACCTGTAAAACGAAAACAATCCCTCGTAGTCTCCGTGCCTCCATCCCCTCACCCGCACCCTCCCTCTGCGCATCCTGCCTCCCCACACCCCACCTCACCCCATACTTACCTCCGGAGTCCAGTGCTGTGATCTTCATTGGACCGGGAATACGTCTGCACTCTTCAAAGCTGACTGCGAACTGAAGAAATGCCAGTAAACTGTATAATGGAATAAATAGGGTTTTTTCAACTTTGCTGCATATCTCAGGCATTTTTATGAATTTTGGCTCCAAATTTTCAACATGGGGTTTTTGGGACCCCTTCTCATGAATTCTTGCACTGTCATGGCATTATTCGGTCTCAAAAGGTGATTACGCAGTCACTGTGCGGAATCACCTTTTGGGATGGTGTAATGAAATGACAGTGCCACTGTTCATGAGAGGGGCTCTCAAAAACCCTATATTGCAAATTTGGTGGGAAAAATCCAAACCATGACCGTTTTAAGAACGTGCATAGCAACTGCACAACGCACGCTAGTAAGTTAGCAAATTCACAATATTTTCATGCCAGATTCTCAACATTGGCATTTACCACACCTTCTTGTGAACCGTACAGCTGTCATTTTTCACATCCTGGCCGAAATGTGCTTTTGCACTTCCGGCGCAGAATAGTGCGGTCAAGGTGTGAAATCAGTGTTTGGGACACATTATAAAAATGACAGTGACACTGTTCATGAGCAGAGGTCCTAAAATGCCTGTGTTCAAAATTTGGTGACAATACTCCATAAAATGACTGTTTTACGAGTGTGCGTAGCAACTGCTCAACGCACGCATGTACATTAGCGCATTCATGCTATTTTCATGCCAGAGTCTTAACACTGGCATTTTACCACACCTTCTTGTGAACTGTACAGCTGTCATTTTTCACATCCTGGCTGAAATGTGTTTTCGCACTTCTGGCGCAGAATAGCGCAGTCGCTGTGCGAAATCAGTGTTTGGGACACATTACAAAAATGACAGTAATACTGTTCATGAGCAGAGGTCCTAAAATGCCTGTGTTGAAAATCTAGTGACAATACTCCATAAAATGACTGTTTTATGAGTGCATAGCAATTGCACAACGCACACTTGTAAGTTAGCGCATTCGCAATATTTTCATACCAGATTCTCAATATTGGCATTTTACTACACCTTCTTGTGAACTGTACAGCTGTCATTTTTCACATCCTGGCCGGAATGTGTTTTCACACTTTCGGCGCAGAATAGCGTGTTCACTGTGCGCAATCAGTGTTCGGGACACATTACGAAAATGACAGTGACACTGTTCATGAGCAGAGGTCTTAAAATGTCTGTGTTGAAAATTTGGTGACAATACTCTATAAAATTACTGTGTTACGAGCGTGAGTTGCGCAGTTTGCACGCACGCTCGTACGTTACCAAACTTCTAATATTCTCACCCCAGATTTTCTACAGTGCCATTGTTCTACACCTCCTAATGATCAGTACAGCTGTCATTTTTCACATTCTGACCAAAATCTGTTTTCGCAGTTCCGGCGCAGAATAGCGTGGTCGCTGTGGAAAGTCCATGTTCGAGACACATGATGAAAATGACAGTGACACTGTTCATTAGCAGATGCCCTAAAATGCCTATGTTGAAAATTTGGGAGCGAAAGTCAATAAAATGAGTGTTTTATGAGCGTGCGTTGCACAGTTTGCACGCACACTCATGACATGAATTTGTAATACTTTCACTCCAGCTGTTCATCATTGGCATTTTTCCATACCTCCTTATGAACACTGCTGCTGCTGCCTGAAATGTGTTTTCGCACTTCTGGCACAGAATTGCATGGCCGCTGTGTGAAATCAGTTTTCAGGACAGTTTTAGGAAATGATGGTGACACTATTCATGAGCAGAGGTCCTAAAATGCATATGTTGAAAATTTGATGCTGAAGCTCCATACAATGACTGCGTTGCAAGCGTGCATTGTGCAGTTTCCACGCACCCTTGTAACTTCATCAATCTACAATGTTTTCATGCCACATTTCACCGCTGGCATTTGTGCACATCTCCTTATCAACAGTCCAGCTGCTATTTTTCACAGCCTGCCCAAAACGTGTCTCTGCAGCTGTGGCACACAATGGCATGCTCACTGTGCAAAATCACCTTTTCAGAAACATTCACAAAATCACAGCATTATGCGTCTCTAGCTCCGCCACTCCCACTGCCAATGCCAGAGCGACAACATTCGGCATTGACAAATGCTTGTTCATTTTGAAACATAACTAAGATTTACATATGTGCCCATTTTCTAAGCCAATAATACCCTCCAGGGTGGGCGGTATGGGCAATACCTGACTTCTTCCAGGGGCTATAAGGCCCTCCGCCTGTGGCATTGGGCCTCATTATGCCTAGGCTCGTGCCCAATGCATCCACCCTATCGTATTATTATTGCACAACCAAACAGGTCTGGTACTGCTCTTGCTGACAGTAAATCATGGAATGCTAAACTGTCAAACAGGGGTAGTTCATTGTCATTTAATAAACCATCAAGAAATTTTATTTTAATCCAAAATGCAAACAAAAAAATTTGAAATAAAACAGCATCATCTAAACATCTACCACAGCACTGACATGTACAGTGACAAACTAGAAGTGTATTTGCCTCAATTACACAACCTTGTAGGATACAGTTCTTGCTAGCAGAGTGATGCTGACTGCTGTGGAGTCCCGTGATACAGGCAATGAAAACTAAAAAAAGAAAAAAAAAAAAGGTTTGATACTAGACTTTTACACAAAAGATAGTTAACATTCCTTCTCCTCAGAACATAAGCTGCTTATGAATAACACTTTCTCCTTATACCGACTACCTTGCTTTGCTGACTGGTAACCACTAGGGACGTGAAACAAACATTCTGTTCAGCTTGTGAGTTGCCCTAATCAACTGACATCATACTGTCCAATCTCACGGAATCAGCCAAAGCTGATTCTCCAGGTGACTTGATCCAGAGCTTACCCCAAACAGCTGAATGGCTTATGCTATTTCAAAGTCTGAAAAGAAACAGTGATCATTTTAAAAGATAAACAGTGTTTGTGTGATAGACATTTTGGTTTTGTACCTAAAATTAAAAATATACTACACACTTGCTCTTTAATTACGTACTGTATTAGCTGGCTCGGTAGCACAGAGGGTTGAGGCACTGGATACTTTACCTCACACTACGCCAGCTACCTGGATTCAGGAATGACCTTGGGTCGCCAAGATGCCGGCATGGGAGTGGAAGCAGGATGAAGCATTGACTCTCCTCTCCTCTCCTGGGGAAGGGGTGGGGTCACCCGGCCATAGTCCCACCATCACTGAATGGAGATTCGGTGCTGGCGCAGGTGGTTAATGGTGCGACTGGAAGGGAGGGGCATCCAATACGGCATGCGTGCAGGTGCCTCCACATGTGTGCGCTACGTCGGGGGCACTTGGATGTAGGGGCCAGGAGAAAACCGGTAAAATCCCAGAAACTGTAATAAAAAAAATGCAAACTGTATTTTCTTGGCTTCTTCACCACGTCCCCCTTGTCTCTGGACCCTCACATCAGACCTTCCCTCTCAGCTCCCCTACAAACATAACACTGACACTGGGGGTGCCCAATCCCCCAGCATCACGATCTGAAATAAAGAAAACCTTCCCTCATATTTTTTTTCTTTCTTTAATAAACCCTGTAAAAAAAAAAGTCCATAGATGTCTGTTGCACCTGTTACTGTCCCCACCCAGTCCTCCCACTCAGCACTGACAACCCCACAAACCCCATGCCCTTACTTACCCACCGGGGGTCCAGCTCCATAATCTTCTGTGAATTGCAGGCACATATTCACTGTTCAAAACCGGACCGCAAACTGAGGAAAAAGGTATGCGGTTCAAGGTATTTCAATGGGGTTTTGAACATAGTGGCTTAACTTGGCCATTTTTGCCCCACATTTTCAACATGCCCTCTTTGGGACCCCACCTCATGAACAATCACACTGACATTAGGCAAATCTGTCTTGAAAGGTGATTTCATGGTCCCTGCACAAAATTACCTTTCAGGCAGGGTTTGAACATTTCCTCTGCACATACTCATGAGGCAGGGTCATATGAAGGCTATGTGGAACAATTGTGTAAAAATATTAAAAAACAACAAAGTTATGAGCCTACATTGAATTTTGTGAACGCAGGCTCGTAACTTTGGTAATTTTCAATATTTTACACCAGATTTTCAACATAGCCATTTCTTTACAGCACCTCATGAATTATTTATTTATTTATTTATTACTAGGATTATAAATACCTTTGAACCAAGGGTTCTTTTACAAAGGTTCCGCCTCAGCAATGGGTGCAAGCAAAACAGTGGTAAGATACAATACGAGGTCAGGAGGTTAACATAGAAGTAAGCAGAGGTAAGATACAACACAGGTCAGGAGGTTAACTTAGTAGCAAAAGACAGTACATGTGTATAAACCAGCACAGTGGCAAATCACAATGCACAATTAACAATACGGTGTGTATATATATAGCAAGACACAGATACAAATGAAACCATCCTGGGGTGACATAAGTGGAGCAAGGGTGGGGATAAGAGGGAGGGTGGGGAAAAGGAGGTAGGCAGTCACGGATTTGACATTGTCGTAAGTGCAAGAACAGAAAGATAAGTGCTAGGTAGTCTGGGGTGGAGCAACAAGAGATAGGATGATAGGGAGGGAGACAGGAGGAGAGGAGCGGGAGAGGGGGTGGAATGGTAGATGAGAGGTGAGGGGGTAGAATGGTAGGTAGGGGTGGGAGAGAGACGAGGAGTAGCAGGGGGATAGTGGGGAGGAGAGAAGTGGGGAGGGTAGCAGGGAAGTAGAGGAGAGGAGGAAGAGGTGAAACAAAGCTGCAAGACTAGGCAGAGCAGTCACAACTGCTGAGGTCAGTGAGGTGCTGGTGGAATGTGACAGCTGTCATTTACTGTGCTCAACTGCAGACCTCATGGCTTCTGCCAGAGTTCGTTTATATACGTCACATGTTCTGTCATAATCCTTGGTCAGTGACTTGATGACTGGAGTAAACTGTTCTTGAGAATTTCTTCCCTAAGGAGGATCCTGAAGGGGTCAGCAATAACACATACCCTGTCAAATTGGAGAATGAAGTACTGAAGGGCAGCATTAACATCATGTGTGATAGTTAAGAAGGGTATGCCAACATTTCTGCAAAACTAACACTGCGAAGACCATTACAGTGATAAAATCGGCCATTTGCTATAATGGTCATGTGAGACAGTAACACAGCTTTACCGTGACTTGCGCCCTCTCCCTGAAACAACTCTGACCTGGAATTGATTATTTTGGAGACTGGGGTTGCGGGTGCTGCGGGGGTGTGTGGAGCCCCCACACAAAAAAAAAACATTGTGTACCTGATGGCACGATGCCAACTGTCTGCACTGTGCTGTCGCTGCAGAGGCGGTCGACAGGATTCCTGTTGAACTACACTGGTGGAACCATTAAGAAGACCAGTCAACTTGTTGTAGTAAGGCTTGAAAATACAGTAACTTGTGTGTACAGAACACTCAGAGTTTTGAAGTAGAGGGTTCACTTTTGTTTTCCTTGGGGGCCATCTGCAGGTGACAAGGGAGTGGTCACTAAGGAAGTCAGGCAGGACAGCACTAGAAATTATCATATCAGAGTGACTAACTTTGAAGCTATCACCATTGCTGCTGCTGGAGTACCACGTAACATTGCCACGTGCATGAGACTCATTAGGGAGTGGATCTGGTGGGAGCTAACTCAGCCCTTGATGAAGCCCACCTGGGAAGGGTACACCAGGTGTGGTAGGAGGGAATCAAGTGTGGTTGCAATAGCCTTTGCTTACTGTCCATACAGATGAAGGAGAAGGGATGGTAGCTAGTGAGAAGAGGAGGATCTTTCCCCTTTTTGAGGAGGACAGTGATCGCAGCTTTTCTCATTGTAGAGGGATGTGCCCCTTTTTCCTCAGTCTCTTTATGTATTTGAGAAAGCAGAGGACAGATGAAAGTAGCCAGGGGTTTTAACAATTCTGTCAAGTATCTGTACCCTCCAGGAGCTTTGCCCGGGTTCAGGGCAAGAAGAGCTGCCTAAATTTCTCCAGGGTAAGTGGTTTATCCAGGACCACTGCATATTCCTGTGTCAGTTTTGGGAGGTCCAGGGAATTCAGACTCTTGTATAAAGAGTTTAGGGTTAGGCTGGCTCAAGGAAGAATAGAGGTTGGCATAGAACTCTCTCATGGTAAAAGAAAACACAGGGCAGACTAAATGGAACTGGCAGTCTCTTTCTGCTGTCAACTTCTATGTTTCTGTGATAGTAGTAACCTCCTTTGAGGCTGTCTGTACATTCCTGGAGGTATGCCTTGAAGCAAGCAATAAAACACTTTGATTGCTGCTTCCAGAAATGATAAGCCAGGACTTTGCCTCACCTCACCCCCCCTTCCCAATACTTATGTTTCAGTCAGAGGATGGCAATTTTGGCCTCCCTGGACAGCAAAGTATTAATCTCCATTTGGAGCTTGCTAATCGAGTTGTGTAGGACTGATAGGCCGGATCTGATTTATATAAGGTTTCCTTCACTTGGAGAGCTTGCTCCAGTGTATGAAGGGTTTGTTCTCATTAACATCTTCTAATAGATAGTAAATCCAATTATTTTCCCCTAGAACATAGCCTTATTTTTTGCAAAAAACTTTGTTAATGCATCAGTTAGGGTAACTTACCACAAAAGTAGGGAAATGTGGATTCAGGGTTTCCAACCCTAACTCCCACCCCCGCCCCAAGCAGCAAAAGTAAGACAATATTAGAGTTTTTTGGTCTCTTGAGTCTTGGTGAATCAAACCCTAATGCTCACCCCATTCCCTGAACAAACAGCACACATGATCTGCTTTCTTCACAGGGGGCCTGCAGGGTTCTGTGAGAAGAAAGCTATAGCAAATTCTGTTGGCAACATGTTGTGACAGATACTTCTCTGTCTTTGAAGAGTGTATCACTGTGAGGGATTGCCTCTGAACTGTACCTTGTGCTTCAGACTGAAGGCCTCGGGCTGGGGGAAGGGGTGAACATTACAGCTGACACCCCTGAGAAAGATCCTACCTCTGATTCATTAACACTCTGGAGACCCCAAACCCTAATATTTTTCCTTTTTGCTACTTGGGGGTGGAGGTAGGGGGTGGGAGTTAGGGTTAAAAACCATAATGCCACATTTCTCTACTTTTGTGGTGTCAAGCTACCCTAACTGGTGCATTAACAACATTTTTTGCAAAGAATTTCCTTTCGTTTTGAGATAGTGGACTCATATCCTCACTCACACAGGTCCCTTTGGGACCTGCTTAAACAGGTGCAGATGTGCTGGGCCCTTTGTGCTGTATGGTATCGGAAGACTCCCTCCACCTACAGAAGAGCAGGGCATGGCACATTCACCCTTTACACATTCACTTCTCACACATTCAGTCTTTACACATTCAGTACCCAGTCACTTTTCATGCATTCATTCTTTACACATTCACTCATTCACTCTTTTTTTTCTACCCCAAATTTTCAAGATAGTCTTTTTATGACTGCCCATATAAAAATGACATGTATCATATATAGCATATTGGCCAAAATGTCATTTCACAGCACAAGTACAAAAACACATTTTATCCAGGATTTAAGAAATGACACCTGTCACGTTTATGAGGTGATGTGGAAAAATGGGTATGTTGAAAGTTTGGAGTCAAAATGTTGAAAATTAGTGAACTTAAGAGAGAACATTGAAATATTGCAATGTTCAGGCATAACCTGGGCATGTTACCATATCTGTACATCAAATTTCCTGCATAGCCTTCTTTCTACCCCACCTTGTGAACCCGGTAAGTGAAAATTTTGAAATCCCTGCCAAAACATCAGTCTGCACCACCAAAACATCATCCTACACCACAGGTGTGAAAATAAATTTTGGCCAGTAGTGAGGTGGTGTTTTGAAAATTTGGGGTCAAAATATTTAAAACTAGCAAAGTTATGAGTGAGTGTAGCAACATTTCAATGCACATGCATAACTTTGCCATTTCTACATATTTTGACCCCAAATATTCAACATAGTCTTCTTATGACTCCATCTCATGTGCAAGGGTAGTGAAAATTTTCAAATCCTGCCCAAAAGGTTATTTTGTCAAGCTGCCACAAAATTGCTTTTCTGGCCTGGTTTGCATAATTCCTCTGCCACTGGTCATGAGATGGGGTCCCAAAAAGGACATGTTGAAAATGTTTGGGGTCAAAATATGCAAAAATGACAAGGTTATGCATCAATTTCAAAACCCCATTGAAATACATTGAACCGCACTTACCTTAGTTTCTCATAATGCATTCAGCAATTCCAGCAGCAAGAAGTGTCTTGGATCAGAGAGTGTGTTTTTGCCCAGGGACCTGTTCAGGTGAGTGAGGGTGTGTGGTCGTGTGGGGTTGTTGGTGCTGAGTGGGAAGTTAGGGTGGGGAGGTCGGATCGTCGAGGGACCATTTCCTTTTTTACAGGTTTAAGCCAAAAAAAACAAAACAAAATGTATTTATTTATTTATAAAGTATCAGTTTTACAACCTTTGAGCCAGTAGCTCATTTACAAAGGTACCTCATTACAGGGAGGACAGGGATAACAAACAGTTACAATGGACATTGGAAACAGTTGGTTACAGATGTTTAGCTGTCATGTATAATATACAGACATTGTTACAGATAATATATACATGATCATATACAGTTATTTACATAGTCGGATACAGATATTAAAAGCACATGTGCATTCTTACACTGAGAGGTCACAAGACTTATTTTTGCCATGAGAGAGCATGCATCACAGGTCTATTCATCTTATATGGGAGCCTGCGGTTGAGTAGCCAAAGATGAGATGGAGGCAGTCCATACTAGACATTGTCAAAGATTTGGGCCCTAAAGGGTGTTTTGTGGGCAGGCTAGTAGGACACTGAAGGATGGTTTTCTTTATTATAGAGAATATTAATGTGGGGACAGTGATCGGAGGGTATGGGAGGGGGATGCCACTAGACATCAGGGGAAAAACATACATAAATGGATGGCAGTCAGAAGGTGGAGTCGACCTCTGTATGTGAGCCCTAAGCTGACTGAAGGTGATCTACAGGAGGGCACACCGTGTGACCAAACTGAGGATTTCAACTTTTTTTTGTTTCCCAGTCTAGCCCCAGTTACGTGGAATGGATCCCCCAAGTGCTTCATGTCCATGGGAAAGAAGGTGAGCAAACCACAATAGTGATTGTACCAAATGCACACTTAACGCCAGTGAGAGAACTCAACCCATGAAACAGGGCTTGTCAAGTGCAGGAGGGATCGAACTACTGAGCAAAACAAAAATGGAACTGCTAGATGATATTTGATAAAGGGATTCTGATGGATGTCAGAAATATCTGTGCAGCTCCTCAAACTTGAACGGTCATCTTGGAGCTAGTTGGCCATGCTCCCGCTTGCCCTACACTTTCAAGCAGACCAGACTGCTATTTATCTATATTTCTGTAGCAAGTTGAATGCTAATCTGCGATGTTGTACAGCACCTTCGCTCATGGAACTGCAATAGCATAGACACAATTTCCTGTTTTACTAAAATAAACTAGGCTATTCCTTTTCTGCAGCTTGGCTCCAGCCCTGTAGGTGGTCCACCTCTCTACCTGTTCATTTTTGCATATGTCTCTGGTTTATGTCCACGCTCATCGTAGTGTTTTTTTTTGGCTCTGCCCCTTCTGATGGTAAGTGCTGGTGAAATGAGCAAGTTCTGATTTCATAGAATGATCATGAAATTCCATGAATTTCTTTTTTTTTTTAAGTTTACTGAGCAATTTTACAATACAGAGAACAAGACAATATGCATATTATAGTATACAGACAGTACATGTGAAATGGAAAGACTTGTCCTTCCCCACCCTCCCCTTTCCCACCCCGATGTTGCACTTTTTAGACATATAGAAACATATATATAGAGTCAATCTGTTAAATGTTGCAAGACTAAACAGGTTGTAGGGGACACAGAGCTTGAAAGGGGGCCCAAAGCTTTTCAAACTTAGAAGTACAATTATGAAGACTTGCAATCATTCTTTCAGTTCTCATGATAGCTAATAAATCTTTCAGCCACTCAGTATAGGAGATCACCTCAGTATCCTTCCAGTGTCTTAAAACTAGTTTTTTAACAGGCATGGAGATTAAAGCAATGTAAAACATACAAGCCTTAATTGGGATCTCCGAAAAATCCCCTAATACACACATTTTTGGAGAGAATGAATCATTAAGATCTAGAAGGGGATCTGCTCTCTGTTTAATAAGGGACCATAGAGGGAGTATCATAGGACAGGACCAGAAAATATGTAAAAGGTTGCTTTCACTTTGTAGGAATCTCAAACAGGTGGAGGAAGGGACAATCCCAAATCTGGCTAATTTTTGAGGCGTGTAGTATAAATTGTGCAATATATTAAATTGAGTAAGGCAGAGTCTATCTTGAGTAATATACTTATGGCAACCCTGCCATAAAATGGGCCAATTAATATTCTCCTCAGGAAGAAGATAAGACCAGTAAGTGGATGGGCCAAAATGCCCTGGATATAGCCAGGTAAATAAAAAATTAAATATCTTAGACACAGCATGGGGGAAGTCAGCTATGGGAACCATCTCAGTTATAAATTTTGAGCCTAATAAGGACAAAGGGGTGTCTCCCAAAGTTTTTATCAATAAGCGACATAATTGAAAAATGTTAAATATGTTGTAGGAGGTAATACCTGCTTTAACAATAATGTCAGTAGAAGATAACCAGGAACTGTCTTCTGTATGTATAAAATATGAACGTTAACAGTCTTTGAAACATGTAAGCCAAGAAGGCAGTAGCATCTTGCCATCTATTTTGAGATTGGGATTACCGAGTAAAGGTTGTGTCAAATCCAGGAAGTGTTCATATTTTAGAAAAGCACATAACTGAGAATGAACTTTAATGGAGATAGAAATTGGGGTGTTGAGCAAGGTTTTGGGAAGTAGTTTTACTTTAGCGTATAAAAGTGCGGAAGGGGAAAGGGAACACTGTTTCATTTGGGCTAATTCTATCTTGAACCAGACTGGGGAGTAGGGAGTCATATTTGAAGGTTCTTCTGGAGTTAACCATCTAATGTATTTACTGGCATGACTTGCCCCGTAGTAGAGGCCTACATGTGGGAGGCAGAGGCCTCCATTGAGTTTAGCAGCGGCTAATTCATAATAAAGCTAGCTGTGGCTTTTTGTTGGCCCAAATGAAATCAATAAAAAGGCTGTATACCTTTTTAAACCAGGATAGTGGTAACCATAGATTTTGTAGGTTAATTGGATAAAAAAGTTGGGGAAAAATGTTCATTTTTATCAGGTTAATTCTACCCCATAAAGATAGTGGGAGAATGGACCATCTTTTAAGGTCATGGGTAAGAGTGGACAGCAGCGTATCTAAGTTTTTCTTTTGAAAAGAAATTATATTTCTGAAAAGATCTATCCCTAAGTATCTTAGAGAATCTTTTCTCCAGGACAGACCTAGGTTTGTGATGTCTTGATGTAAAGTTATGAAATTGAGGGGGAATACAACTGTTTTGTCAATATTTAGTTTATAATTAGATGGATCACTATATTCTTCAATGATCTCCAACATGGATGGGATGAAGGAAGCTGGGTGGGATATTTGCAGTAGAAGATCATTGGCGTATGCTGAGACTTTAACCTCATAACTTTGTATGTTGATACCTTGAATCTTGGGGCAGTTAACTAACCGGTGAATTAGGGGTTCCAGATATAAATTAAAAAGGAGAGGGGACAAGGGACAGCCCTGTTGAGTTCCAGAATGTAAAAGGAAAAGACTGGAAATGACTCCATTACATGTTACATGGGCCAATGAGTATTTATAAAGATCCCCAACCCAGTTTTGAAATTCCTTAGGAAAACCAAATGCGTGCAGAGTGCGAAACAAAACATTCCAGTTGACTCTATCAAATGCTTTCTCAGCACCCAGGGAAATCAAGGCTGCTGAAAAGTTTGCCTCCCTGGATGCCGAGAAGACATGAGCAAGGGTGCATAGATGATCAACGGAGTATCTACCCTTCATAAATCCTACTTGTTCAAGGCCAATAAGTTCCAGAAGAACCAGATTTATACGATCAACTAGTAATTTGGACAGGATTTTGATATCCTGGTTGAGAAGGGAAATAGGTCTATAGCTAGTGACAAGTTCTAGAGGTTTATTAGGTCTAGGGAGAAGAACAATTAGGGCTTCAAATAGAGACTGATCAACTTCAGTCCCGGATAGAATGTGCTGATATAGGGGCAACAATAAATGAACTAATTGTTTGGTGAAGGCTTTATAAAAATTGGGAGAGAAACCATCTGGTCCTGGGGTCTTCTCCATAGGAAGTTCCCTTATTATCCTAAAGAGTTCCGTTTGGGAAATTGGTGCACATAAAAGTAACCTTTGAGAGTCTGAGAAGGAAGGCAGAAGACAGCCCTTAAGATAGCTGTCCAGAGTTTCTAGAGAGGGAGGATTGGCCATTGGGCTGTTTAGTAGCTTGTAATAAGTCTGAAATTCTGTGGTAATGTCAACTGGAGTAAGTTTCAGGGAGCCATCCACTGATGACTTAATGGCTGCAATGAGTCTGGAGGATTCTTGCTGTTTGAGGCGCAGGGCAAGCAGATGACCAGCCTTTTCCCCTTGGTCAGTATATGATGCGTTCGTTTTGAGAATGATAAATTCTGCCTTTTCTTTCAGGAGATTCAGATAAGAATCATTTAACTGAATAAGTTCTTGCCTAACAGAATCGGGCGTTGAAGGAGATAAAGTGGATTCTATATTTCTAATGTGGGAAAGAAGGTTTAGCAATAAGTCTTCCCTCTTCTTTTTCCGATTAGAAGCAACTTCCACCAATAGTCCACTTAAATATGCTTTTAATGCACACCATTCAATATCAGGTTTACCTACAAAATTGTGATTAACAGACATAAATTGTGAATATGTTCAGAAATATATTGAACTGTTCCTGGGTCTTTTAAAAGCTGGTTGTTGAGCTGCCAACGCCCTCCAGTTTTAGGCAGAGAGGAAAATGTTAGCTGACAGGTGACAAGAGCATGATCTGAAAGAGGACCAGGTTGTATAATTGAATCCACCACCCCAGGGAAAAAGTTATGTGAAAGCATTATATAATCAATTCTAGATGATGTTCCATGAACCGGGGAAGTGAATGTGTACTGTTTATCAGATGGGTGAAGGATGCACCATACATCATATAAACCAACCTGGTCCAACATTTCTCTTAGTGCTCTTTGCGCCGGTGAAAGACCTTTAAACGTATTCCCAGTACAGTCCAGGTTTGGGTCAAAGGTTAAATTTAGATCACCACCTAAAATCATTGGGATAGGTAGAAAGGGGCTAGTATATTAATCAACTGTACAAAGAACCCCGGTGAGTCTGTATTCGGACCATAGATGCTACCTAATAAGAGGTCTGAGGAGTGCATTTTCCCATGAACAAATATAATCTACCATGTGGGTTGGAGATGATATTCAACGGGGTGAATGGAGTGGATCGAGCTACCAGAATCATTACTCTACAACTTTGTGTAGTCCCTTCAGCCGCAAAGACTTGACCAATTTGCTGTCCCCTCATTTTGTTGCTTTAGGGATCATCACGTGTTACTCTTGTGTAAAAGAAACATCTACTTTAAATAGTTGCAAATGTTTTAATATTTTATATTGTTTTAACTTTTGCCTAGCCCCTTTGACATTCCATGAGGCAAACGTTAGGTCCCTAGCCATAAAGCTTCAGTATTTAAGGTCGGGTTCCCTCGAATCAGTGAAGGAAGGGCACCTACCCTAAATAACAACAATCTAATACTATCTGTGTAGGGTCACCCTTTAACTATGTTTGTATCCCTAAACTTAAAGAGGAAATAAGCACCTGCCCAAAGTAACAAAAATCTAATCCTAATTGTGCAAGATCGCCCCTTAATTACCCTAACATCCCTATCTCCCATCCCCTCCCCATCCCCTGTCCGTCACATCATAAAATCCCCAAAACAGTAAAGAAATGAAGATTAGTAAGAAGCATAAACAGTTTAACCAACCCACCCGCCACCCTTTTTTTATTACGAACTTCGCACAGCAGTGCACTTCATCGCCACTCATCCACTCCCCAGCCACCCGAAGTAACCCTAATAATAAACCCAACATTTCAATATCAATTTATTTATGCAGCTAATATTTACTTAATAATGAAGATAGGGTCCATTTTATCAGGTGTAGCAGATTCCAGAACATTGTATAACCTAACCTCCATTGCAGGGACAATATAAGGTCCAAATGGCCTGTTACAAAAGAAGTAGCATGCAACCACAAATCCAAAACAAGTAAGAGAAGCATCGCAACCATATTGTACACGTTAGGTTCAAATAATATTACAGCCTTTAGGCTGGATGAAACATAACAGCAGCCATGAATATACACAGGTTGTTTTTTTTTTTTTTAAACAGCAAACAATAGAAAACACCTACAGTAACTGGAGATCCCTTTCAAGTGCATTTTAAGCAAATAACATTCGGCTTGAACATACAAGAATCCATTGTGGATAGAATGTAACAGGAAAGTCTGTACATCAACGTTTGGAAATAAATGATGGGAAAATTGCACCCATTCATACAAAAAGCTATCGTAATAGCCTACAGCTAGTAAAGAGTAGAGTAAACTTTTAACCAGAAAACACTTAACTATGATCCTTGTATACCTCTGGAAGGCTGCTCAAACTGAAGAAAATAAACTTACCGAAATAGGAGCCTTCAAGAGTACAAGAATCGTGCGCTGCACACTCCCTCTTGTGGACAAATGAGTTAGTACCGAGGGAAATTTTAAAGAGCAGCCTGCAAACATTCTAAAAGAAACACAGGGAGAGGCAATGATTAGGCAGATTAAAATACTGCTGAGCAGGCAGCGTGACTTAACTGGTATGACCAGATCATCCCACAGGACATCTAAGTGTGCAGATCAATCTTTGCATTAGGAGAAGTCACTGACATTCCGCGCTGCTTCACAAGTGCCACCAACAGTGGGGGAATTGAAACACGATCCATCAAGAGTGCAAGAATCGCATACCGCACACTCCCTCTCGTGGACAAATGAATTAAAACCAAGGGAAAATATTTATAGAGCAGCCTGCGAGCATTGTAAAATAAACATAGAAAGGGACAACGACAATGGCAGTTTAATATAATACTGACCAGGCAATGTGACTTAACTAGTATGATCGGTTCCTCCCATAGGACATTTAAGTGTACAGATCAGTCCTTGAATTAGAAGAAGTCGCTGACATTCCGTGTGCTTCACAAGCGCCACCAACAGTGGGGGGAATTGAAGTTGAAGCCATCAAGGTTGTAAGGGTCATGCACCGCACATGCCTTCTTGTGGACAAATGAATTAGTACCAAGGGGAAATCTCTATAGAGTAGCTTGTAAACATTGTAAAAGAAACCTAGAAAAAGTCACTGACCATGGCTGTTTAATGTAATGTTGAACAGGTAATGTAACTTAACTGGTGTGACTGGTTCATCCCACATGACATTTAAGTGTGCAGATCAGTCCATGACTTAGGAGAAGTCCCTGACTTTCCGTGCTGCTTCTCAAGCGCCACCAGCAGTGGAGGCGTCTGCAAGAAAAATGAACTACGAATCGCTATCTAAGCAGAGTTTGAAACAAGTCTCAGATATATAATGCTAGGGAAGCCCCGATCAGTCCCCACACTTTGTAAGAAGAAAGTTGCCCAGATAACTTAATATCAAACTGCTTCAGGCGTGTGAGCGGGAAGAGGCGTTTTACGTGACATTAAGTCTCTTGATTCTATTGGAGAGCCAGACACCATCAATCAGCACTTCCAACTTTGCGGGATAAACCATCCAGAACTTTAATCCTGCTGCTATAATTTTGGATATGATGGGGTGGAAAGCCGCTCTCTTCTGGTACACTGTGGCTGGTTGGTCTTGTGCCACACAGATTTTATTGCCCTCCCAGCGTACTTCATCTAATTATTTAATTTTTGACAGGAAGTGCTGGTGCCCCAAAAACTTTTTAAAAATTTGAAGATCAAAGGACGTGGAGGTGCCCCCGATTGTGGTTTTTGGTGGAGGGCCCTATGAGTACGCTCAATGATGTAGTGTGATTCATATGGAGAGGTGCCTGCAAGCTTCTCTACTAGTTTTTGAGTAAATGCAATAGTGTTTGGCCCTTCTTCACCCTCTGGGAGACTGATCAGGACCGCATTGTTCCTTCAGCTGTGGCCCTTGAGGTCTTCTACCTTCATCTCCAGACGTGCCATCTTCTGCCTTATTACTACCAGCTCTGGATCGATTTTACCAATTTGCTTCTCAACCAAAAGAGTCAGGCAGAGTTATCTGATGCTGTTTGTGTGACATTTTCTATCATTTGAGACAGCAGCTTTAGATCTGTGGAGAGGCTATGCAAGTCCTCCCAAAAGGGTCTGAATTCCTCGAGGAACCTACTTAGCATGAGGGGCTCCTGTTCTGCCGACATAAGCGTGGAGGATGATCCCACGGTAGAGCTGGAGGCCCGTGGCTTCTTAGGGGCCTTTTCAGGAGTGACTGGTGGGGTATGTCATGGCTGAGCTTTCCTTATTTCTGTATCCATTGAGTTTCTGAAACTGCCTCTGTTGGAACCCAAAAGTGAGTACTGTATATATTTTTGAATGGCAAGAGGTATTTAGCGCTGTATCTGCAGAAAATTAGTTGAAATAGAACTCGGGTGGCTGGAGAGTGTTGAAGAGGATGTTACTCCATGCTCTGCATCACGTGGTCTGAATTCCATGAATTTCTTGTAATTTCATGAAATTTTGAGGAATTTTCTGAAATTCTTTAATTGGTCATATTTCAGTCAGTCTTAAAACTAAAGCTCTGAAATTTGGCATGCATACTGTTTGGAACATGCCCTGAAAGAGTGTTTCATGACATTTGGATAAGAGGCAGGGAAGTTATAGGGGAAAAATATTTCTATGTTAACAACTTAACCAACTTTAGTGCTAGATAATTGAAAATTTATATGCATACTTTCTTGGAATAGTCTTATACTTTTACTATGGAGCATCCTATGAATGTTAACTTACTGCCACTTTACCCAGCCTTTATCATCCTCTACAATGGCAACTCAAGTGTATAACAGGGCAAAATGTATATGGCTTTGACAAAGTATCACAATATTTCTCATTCCATAATTCACAAAAGCTCATGAAATTCAACTTTAATTATTGGTGTTATTTTGGAATCTTTGACTGCTTGTAACGTGACCAGACTTTGAACAAGAGATTACCGAGTTGACACACACACACACACACACAGCCTCTTTTTTTTCCTTATTGTTTTTTCTCCCTGCCAGCAGCTTGTCTTTCAGGGATATGCCCTGTTCACAGGGATTTATGAAATGGCAAGAGGAAATTAAGCCATTTCATTGGCTGATAGTCCAGTGTAAAATATGCTCCACGCACTGTAAAAAACAAGTCCCACCCCATCACTGCCCACTGATCTGTATAGTAGAATGTTGGCAAAGTGATTGTCAGCCATTGTTTTTTCACCCGCTAAAGTGAATACCCACATTGCTTGCCATGTCGGATATCAACAATGTTAGTTTTGACCTGACTTTCACTGAAAACAAGCCTGAGCATATCTTCCGTGATTCTTTCAACAATGACCCTGAGAATACAGTTGAAAGCAACACAGTGATTACAGAAATACTGATTAATTCCATTGCTGCTGCTCCTGCTACTGCTATGACATGCACATCAATCAAGCCCTTCCCCCTTTCCCTTTAAAGGGACTATTTTTCCTCATGCATAAGGTTATCTAGTTAAATAAATGGTTTTAAGCAATTTCAGAATGTTTGTATCTGTATTTTTTTCATTATACAACATAAGTGAGTCATTCCATAAGCGCAATGAGACACTCCAGGGGTGTGCGTAGAACATATTTTACACACACCGAGGGGCTGAACACACTTGGCCAAGGCTTCATGCCTTACAGTAACCCTAGGTGTGTGTAAAATGCGTTCTATGCACACCCTGTCGTGTCTTATTGCTTACATACCCTGATAAGGCTGAACACAGCCATCATTCATTTGGCTACCAGGTTTATCGCCAACATTTTTTCCCTCCCATCTCCCAGAGGGTGGTGCCTCTCTCAGCCTCACACTGCCACAGTTTTCTACGCAGCAGGAGTAAGCTGCCTGGCCCAGCTGCAGGGGTCACTGGCTGCCTACCCTCCCCAGCTGAGATGCACTGCTGAGTAGCAGCTGTCTCAGCCATGGCCTGCCTCCCAACGTGACTTCCCGGGCTCACTTCTGAACCCGGGTCATCAACCTGACAGTGTGACACTCTGCTGCTGGGCCATGGGGAGTGACTTCAAAGTCTAATATTTAGGGCTGTGTCAATGAATCTAACAAAACTTGTGATATTCCATGCTCTAGTTTTAAAGTTATAAGGGCTTAAAATTCTGCAGTTTACATAATTGTGAAATATACTGTAATTTTAAAATTTCCAAATGTTTGGAGGCATATAACTCATTCACCTTTAAAGATCTTGGTAACATTAGCATACCAAATTTGGTGCAATTTGTAAATAATGTTTTTAAATTACAGTACAAGTCACATTAAACTGTCCCTCCAACTCACTGGTTAAGCATTTTTCAAAGAGTTGCTTAATGTGTTCACTGCTCACTGCAATGAATTAATGAGTTTTCTAATGGTTTGTTTCTAGCTGCTATTCAGTTTCAGCTTACTTTGCAGCTCTCTGGAAACTTTTATTAATGCAGTGCATGAGCAGTGCACACATTCAAGGAACTCTATCAGCTTTCAGCAGTTATATAGTATTTGAACTTGTGTGACCAGTGTGCCCATAGTAACATCTATGGCAAAATAAACTATTAATGTGCCCAGACCCCAGTTTGAGTAAAAGTTGGATTTGTTACTTAAAATTTAAAAATAGATACTTTCTCTCCGACTGAGCACCTTACCTTAGTGCTCGGCTGATCTTCAGCTGCCAAATGTCACTTCTCAATGTGATCACACATTGCACGTGCGCAAATTTCCTGGACAAGTGTAAGTGATAGTTGGGACTAAAAGTACGTGCTCTTCTGAGCATGAGGATCTTTGTAAGAATAAAAAAGATCACTGCAAGTCTTACTTTTACCACTTTGAAAAACAGGAAGTCACGTCCATGATGTCATGCATGTGCTCAGGATCACGCTCTTGCTTTTTTCAAAGTGGTAAAAGTAAGACTTGCAACACTCTTATTCTTACAAAGAACCCCATGCTCAGAAGAGCATGTACTTTTAGCCCCAACTATCACTTACACTTGTTCAGGAAATTCACACACATGCCATGCGTAGTCACATTGAGAAGAGGCATCCAGCAGCGGAAGATCGGCTGAGCACTAAGGTAATGTGCTCAGTCTGAGCTAAAGTGTATATATTGTTTGTAAATTTGGGTACCAAATCCTACTGTTACTCATACTGGGGTACATTAATACTTTATTTTGCCACATATGTTATTATGGGCACACTGGTCACACATGTTCAGTGATAGCTGCTGAAAGCTCCCTGTAAGCAACCCATTAAAAATACTGAACCACTGAGTTGGAGCCCAATTTCAACTGAATGCCAGTAACTACTGCACTGCAAATGCATTTGAAAATGCATTGCATGAACATTGGATGGGAGCTGAAGGGAGTTTACAGTAGGAGTGGGCTAACTGTTCCACCTGAGATTTGACTTCCCCCCCCCGGATCAAACCCATAATCCACAGACACGGATAAATATGAACTTCATTGCTGAAGTCTGGTTCCAGGTCCATGGAGTGCCAGTCAGTGTACTGTTGCCATGGGGATGCCATTGGCATGCTCACTGTACATACAGGTGGCTGGCGGCATCCAATCAGGCAAAAGAGCAGGATAGTCAGTCACGTGATGCACTCATGGTATATAACAGTGGTGAGTGCACAACGTGGATCCAGATGAATGGGAGGATGGTTGGAGGAGCTTGTGCTGCTGAAGAGCAGACCCATATCCACTACAGTTGCACATTGCAGAGTGAGAGACTGAGATAAAAGAAATATAAATACAAAAAAAAAAATACTTTTGAAGTGGAGCCAGAGGGGAGGAAAGAAAGAGAGGAGAGAGAAAGGAGACTTACTGGGGAGAGAAGGGGGGAGAAAGTTATCATTAAGGGAAGGGGGAGGATACAGAAGAATTCACGGAGGGACTGGGAGAGAGAGATAGTGGTGGGTGGCTTCCAGGGGGAGGCAAGCCAAATAAAAGGCACTGTGGCAGTGTACTACAGGGTAAGGGCAGGCTGGCAAAATAAATCGTTGTCTTGTGCCATCCGGAAATTGAATCTAGAAGATCCTCCAGACAAGAGAGAGTGTGAGAGACTACTAGGAGCCCTAGATAAATTTTACAGCTACAGAAAATCCCAAATAAAAGTGTTTTTCATTTCTTGGCCTCAGACAGTGTGGCTGTGTGTATGCTGAGCAAGGGCAGGCTGGTAAAATCTTAGACTTATGCCATTCCAGATCCAGGGGAGAGAGAGGGCGAGACTACATGGGGGCCCAAGAAAACTTTCACAGTGTCAGAAATCCTTACAAGTTTGTTTTCTTTTCTTGGCCTCAATGAGGCTGTGTAGTACAGTTCAGGGCAAGGGCAGGCTATCAAAATAAATCTTTGACTTGTGCTATTCAGATCCAGTGAAAAGAAAGAGAAAGAGAGAGAGAGAAAGAGAGACACTATGGGGGGCGAGAAATTTAACAGTCCTAGAAATCCCAAATAAAAGTTTTATTTTTTCCTGGCTTCAGTTTGGCTGTGTGTGTACAGGGCAAGGGCAGGCTGGCAAAATAAATCTTTGACTTATGCCATCCAGAGGGGAGAGAGAGAGAGAGAGAGAGAGAGAGAGCTTGTGTGAGTGTGTGTGTGTTGGGGGGCACAAGAAATATATCTGTCCCAGAAATCCCAAATAAAAGTTTCCTTTTTCCCCTGGCTTCAGTGTAGCTTGTGTACAGGGATGCAAGGGCAGGCTGGCAAAATAAATCTTGACTTGTGCCACCCAGAGGGGAGAGAGAGAGGAGAGAGACTTGGGGGGCATGAGAAATGTAACTGTCCCAGAAATCCAAAACAAAAGTTTATTTTTCCTGGCTTCCAGTGTGGCTGTGTGTTGTACAGGGCAAGGCAGGCTGGCAAAATAAATCCTTGACTTGTGCCATCCAGAAGAGAGAGAGAGAGAGATTGTGTGTGGGGGGGGGGGATGTGAAATGTAATAGTCCCAGAAGAAATCCCAAATAAAAGTTTCTTTTTTTCCTGGCTTCAGTGTGGCTGTGTGTACAGGGCAAGGGAAGGCTTGCAAAATGAATCTTTGACTTATGTCATCCAGTCATAATCACTTGTTAACATTCATTCACAATTTTATGTATTAAAAAAAGTACTGTTTGGACAAACAACAGGCAAGATGATGTGCATGTGCTGCTGGCTGTGGGTGGTCAAGGGGATAATCTGACTTTGTGACTTTTAGCAGTCTGTTTACACTACAACACAAGTAAAGTACACACAAGCGTCATCATCATCACTCATTCTCCATTATTCCTCCTTATCATTAGTTCTACAGTATCAAGGCAAGTGGTCCAAGCTCAAAAAAATATCCCTCTGGTTCTGTACACAAGAATCAGCGTATTCAAGCAGAAAACTCACAGCTACACACAGGTGACTCCTCTATTCACCTAGTCAATACACCAGCACCAGACCAGAAATAAATTAATACTATTTTGTTTTATTCATATAATATTCCTTTTGCCACATTTAATGTGCATTCCTTTTTATAAACCATATATTTTGCTGTATCTTAGAAAAAAATTGGGCAAATACTGACTTCATATGAGATGCTTCTTATGATGAAGCCACCACAAACTCATTTAAAGTGCAACCCATTTCACACTCATTTTATTTTGAGATCAATATTTCCAAATGTCAACACTAATAAAGTGCTTACTGCTATGTGCAAACTGTTCAAAATTGTAAGTGTTTCAGAAAGTAAGGATTAGATATACCTACTTAGTGCAATTTTGCATTACAATTCAAGAGTAAAATGAAATTCGCTTTATGTGCTGTATAATCTTCGGGATGTGAGGGTTCAATAACCAACTTCATACAGCTTCGCATTAAACACCAATAGTGCAACAGAATTTTAATGGTAAGCTGAAGGAACCATATTTAAATTTCTAATCAAAGAGTTCTTTGTCAGGTCAAATGGTCAGACAGTTTGTTATTTTCACCATGTGATAAGGGTCCCCATTCAATACCAGAGAGACCGCTATGTTAGCAAAATTCACTTAGCCTTACCCACTCGGGTTTACTTTTCTTGTAAGGCTTAAAATGCTCTGCAATCAGCTGCCAGTGCTCAGTTCGTTGCTTCTTAGCAACATTGTGAGCAAGGACCAAATGGGGCATGTTGGAGGGTCATATTCTATTCAGACTCCCCTCTTACTACTGCGTCCTCAGTCCCCTTTCTCAATGCTTGTTCATGCTACAGCCCTCTGTATTTGGAGATTAAGATCTCATGTACACCAAATTCAGCCACTCAGTAATTTTTAAATGCACTCCACCTTATTCAAAGCATTTCTAAGTTATTTATCTGCCAAAATAATAGATTATCCTTGCAACAAACCCATTAATTCCAGTAGAAACTTTTTATCATTGGTGCTGTGCTGACAGAAAACATGCTGCAGAGAAAACTGACCACTGTACTAGCATGCCAAAGAGCCAAAACAAGGTGACATTTTCAGGGAGGACCCCTTCATCAGACTAATAAATAGTGAGAAGTATCTGTTTCGGTTTTACTGTAGTGCTTTGACAGTGCTCACGCTGACATCCCCGACAGCAACAGACACAATGCAGAGTGATGGCATTGTACTGTTAAGGATGTCGGCTCTTTTCCATAGGGGGGCTGTGCCCCCCACACCACCGGTCTCTAATTATCTAACTCCAAGTTGGAGTTGGACCAGAGGGGGGGGCACAACACTGGTAGCCACTCCACCGGTGTCTGCAGAGTTCCAGCACAGCGACTCGCTGCATCCTGGTGAAATCTGTTGCTGTACTGGACTTCCACTTAGTGTTGTTGACCTTCTGCTGGTACACCATCTGTTTCAAATAGTGAAGGTATGACATGCGCAGTGAACAGTCTGTGGGTGATAGAAAATGTGCCGATAGTTACTTTGGAAAAAACATTTACATACAGTCTGGGACATATGCTTAATCGGCCACAATCTAGAATGCCCATCCCATTACTTAAAAGCATAATCCTTTCAAATGAGATATTGCTTTGACCAATGCAAATGGTAACCATGCAAATGAGACACTTGTGTCCGAATTCATTTCCATTGGTACAAGCAATCACTGCACATTTATTTATTTCATTCACCTAAAGCAGTATCTTAGGTCTGCTATATGACCAGCAGGGCCACCTAGCCCATGTTATGACTACATAAATCTGTATTTGAGGCTTTGTATCTAGGATTTTCATCTAAGGGTAAGCATGGGGTTTGTGGAGGGGGGACAGAACGGGGAACCAGGGCAGCATGCCTCTTATAATTTAACTACATGATCTCAGATTCTTCCTATTAACACAGCATTTTGACATTATTTTTAGAAAATGTATACACAGCTACTTGTTCAGACCCAAAAAAAAATTTTTTAGATTAAAATTAAAAAAGCACTTAAAACCTAAATGAAGAACATTTTAAAGATAATATTGCATATATTGGCATTCTTAGCTATTCGATTAAGAAAGAATCCTATTCATCAGAACCTGAAACAAAAAAAAACAGGAAAGAAAAAGTTAGTAGTCCATCAAGTGGTATGCCTAGGTATCCAAAAATGGATCCATAGGCAATTCCTCATTGAGTCCTGAAGGTGCCAAAGTGGACAGTGCAAAAATCCAGTAGCTTTCCCACTGGTGCAGCCTTGCCTGGATATTGCATCCCCAGGGTCCAATGTCTATTTTTTCAATCCCAGAGAACTGTATATCTCATTGTTCCAAGTGCTGTCTCAATTACATGCCTGACTATTGCATAGCTCATGTTCTCAGTTCTTATTGATGTTAGGTACTCAGGTATCTGTAATTTCAGCATTCTCTTGGTTTAGTCAGACACATAATTGGGACAGGACATGGAACAGTGACAGATAAACGGTTCTTTGGGATTGAAAAAAATAGACGCTGGACTGATTTGTGACTGTACATAGTACTTCGACAACACAGCAGTCCACCACTTCCTTCCAAGATTACCTGATTGACTCCTACAGTTACTGTTTAGTGACCAAATTCAGCAACTGTTATGTGTGCCTCAGAATTTGAATTGGAGATGGAAGACACATCTAGTGCATGGCTGCACACAGCACAGTCCCACACTGGAGTTGCAGGTTAATGCTTATGCGTAATGTAACGTGACTTGCTATAAAACTAGTGAATACACCAGCACCAGACCAGAAATAAATTAATAATATTTTGCTTTATTCATATAATATTCCTTTTGCCACATTTAAAGTGCATTCCTTTTTATAAACCATGTATTTCACTGTATCTTAGAAAAGAAATTTCCTTGACCTGTGGGAGTCATCATGAGAAGGACATCACATTAGTTAGAGGGATCTTTTTCACAGGTTAGAATACTAAGAAAAATGGATCAAAGTGTTGATGATGCACATTTTATTTCTAAGGTAGGCAGTGGCAGTGCAAAAGACCACAATCAGCCTGAAAAGGGAAAACAAAATCAAATCTCAA
This sequence comes from Neoceratodus forsteri, assembly GCA_016271365.2. NCBI lineage: Eukaryota > Metazoa > Chordata > Ceratodontiformes > Ceratodontidae > Neoceratodus > Neoceratodus forsteri. Next base: position 579,290,222 of record CM057459.1, on the reverse strand, counting down.
AAAGTGATTTTTTCACCTCTAAGGTTCCGTCTTCCAAGCAATGCTTGAATCCAAAAAAGGTGCATCTCTTGGATCATCATCAATCCCAAGTAAAAAAAAAGTTATGTAGATAAAACCAAAGGTATGGAACAATTGCATACTATGCTACTGCCAGTCTCTCATACGATTCTTCTGAGGTTGAACCCGATGAGGGTAATACTAATAATAAAGATAAAGAGAATGATCAGGCAGCGCAAGATTTACTGGAGTGGATAGAAATTGCAGATGAGGAAGAAACAGATAGAAATGTTTTGATTGTGGAGGGGGGCAGTGGGAATAAACCACAAGAGGAACGGGCCCAAGAAAATTCCAGGGGGGGCCCTGAAAAGGGGACCAAAGTGCCATGCCATCCTGGGAAAAAAAACTAAAGAAATATCTTTTGTTTGGTCATACTTCTCCATTAGTGCTTCCAATGAGTTGGTGGCAACATGCGCTATTTGTAAATGGCCAATCAGCAGGGGTAAAAATAAAGGAGCATTGGGAACTTCAGCACTGAAAAGGCACCAAGACAAATGTCTTAACATTACTGAGAACTCCAGCTGTGAGTCTTGAAGAGAAAGTGACAGTGATAGCTCACTACATTCAGGGGTAACTCCCATAGATGAAAGCATTGGCAGCTCCCGCAACACTACTGAAACACCTACACCACCATTTCCTCCCATTCAACAGACTCCTCCTACTGTTACTGAAAATGACCATATGTTCAAAAGCCCTTCTCCTTCAAGGAGACATCTTACCATTTTTTTTTTTTTCAAACATTTGTTTACCGGGTAAGTACAATGAGCCAAACCAGCTCAGAAATATGACAGCAAAGCCAAATATGCCTTGACTCACCCTGTTGCTGTTACAATAACCAAAAAATTTCAGAAATGATAGCTGTTGATTTGAAGATTCAGGTGGCTGCTTGATACCTCGGGCCTTGATACAGTATACGATCATGGAAATACTTCTCGTCAACAGGGATTCCTGATCTTTATGATGTCGTATGTAAAAAAATGAAGACGCATCTTGTGCAGTGCTGTTGGGAGGGTGGTGCATCTCACAACAGATATCTGGACAAGCTGTCAGCCTGAACCCTTCATGTCTGTCACTGCACATTGGGCATGTTTCGATAATTCACGTGGGACTGGGGACAGTGAAGCACTGCAATTTGCTATTCAAAGAATGTTTTATTTTCCATCTGAACATACCTCATACAACATCAATGAAGAGCTCCAAAAACCAATACAGCAATTGTTCACTTCACAGGGACTGTCAGTTGGCTTTATAGTTGCAGCTAATGGGTCCAACATAAGGAAGGCCTTGGAGGAGGGGAGCTTTGTTCACATCCACTGCTTTTGTGCAGTGCTTAAATTTAATAGTTCATGGTTTTCTCAATGATGACAGGGAGATTAAGGCTGCCATTAGTACTGCTAAAAGAATATGCACTCATTTCAGTCACTGAAGCAAATCCCATCACTTGTTTGAAAAAAAATACAGCAGGAGCACAGTTTACTTTTGCAAAGACTGATACAAGACATTTCTACTCGATGGGATTCGACCTTTTATATGTTCCAAAGACTGCCGGAATAAAAGAAAGCTGTCAGGCAATACATCTTGGAAAATAAAATTGGTGATGCAGATGTCTATATTACTCCACCACAGTGGACCATGCTGGAGTTTCTCATTGTACTGCTCCAGCCATTTGAGGAAATCACCAGGGAAGTTAGTGCAAACACAGCAGCTCTCAGCCAGGTGATACCCCTAATAAAAATTTTAAAATACAGACTGAATCTGATTCAGGAAAAGTTAGAGAAGCAAGATGGTTCCATGATCACACAGGCTGTCAGTGGTGCTGCTGACATGCAGTTTGCCCCCCAGAATACAACAAGATCTAATGAGACGTATGATAAAAAATGTTGAAGAAGATGACAAACTATGTGAAATGCTTCATTCTGAGTACTACATTAAAGCAACAATCTTGGACCCACTTAACAAATTGAAGCAACTATTGAGTGATGATGATGATGATGACACTTGTTTCGAGATAAATAAGAAATAATTGACAAGGTGCGTGCTGTCATGGAACAGAGTACAACAGCAGCACCACATTCAGAATCTTCTTCACGACACAGCACAGCATCAGGTGGCCTATCCTGTAGTGTTGCAGCATTTTCTCCCTTTCTACTCAGCCACTGAAGCTGAATCTTTTTCTTCACCACCAGCAAAACATAGAACTGTTCACAGTCATTTGAAACAGCTTCATGTCTCTGGAGTCACTTACAAGATGTAATTGTAACATTTTCTTCATCTGCCTCTTGTAACACAGCCTCAGCACAGACCATTGTTGAAATGTACCTGGCAGAGCCCAATATCAGCTGGAATGCTGATCCTTTGAAATACTGGAAATCCAAACAAAATATGTGGCCTGCTTTAGTAAACATTGCAATAAAGTACATGAATTGCCCTCTGACTAGCGTCTGTGCAGAATGATTGTTTAGTTCAGCTGGTAACATCATTACTGACACACAATCCTGTATGACACCAGAAAATGCTGAGCGCCTGACATTTCTGAAAATCAACATTCCTCACTTTAATTTCAAATGTGATACCTGAGTAAAACATACACTGACAGCTCTGAGCAGGCACTATCCACAAAACACTTTCAAGAATTTGTTCCTATGGTGAAAATCTTTTGTGACTAGGATCTACTACATGAGGTAGCAATTAATTGCAACAAGTCAGTTCGGGATGGACTAGGCCAGGCCACTATTAAATGAATGATCACACAAGCAGGACAGAATAGAAAAAAAATAATAACATTATTGAGTTCAGAGTCCAAATACAGCAAGCAACTGCATTTCATGTTACAAACTTACTTGGTGGTACCAGGTATCACTATCTGATCTGGAAGGTAGAGTACTGCTGTCTACTAATACTACTACTGTCACTTTTTGTCCTTACTTCAGTCCTTTCTACTACTGCTTGTCACTTTTTTTGCCCTCAGCAACTGATCCTAACTGTACTGTTTTAATTTTCATACAGTGCATGGCTTAGCAGATGCCTGAAACCCAGAAACTGAATACTCTTTGTATAATATATTTCTCATGTACCCCATATTTGGCTGCAATTACATCACAGAAAAAAATGCTACCAAATGCATGTAATTTCTTTATTGTTTGTGTGTGTGTGGTATGCTAGCCTGGTTACAGCTCACTTACAGTAACTGGACTGAGATTATTATTATTATATTTTATTTTTGATATGTAAATTACTTGGCAGCAGCTGGCAACAATTGTGGAACTAGGAAGGATGTACCTGAGTTGTGTGTCATCAAGTCTTCAGGTGGCAGTGGCAAACTTTTTTATGACTGTGCTGTACTTGACCTATGCGATGTGTGACTGTCTGCCTGCCTGGGTGGTGATCACTATGTCTTTCATTTTTCTTCTTTAAGGATTTAGGATGTTGATCAGATTCAGTAGAAGTAGTTGTAGTACTAGAAAACATTATCGCTTCTCAGACCAGGTAGTGTACCATATACCACAGTACACTGGGCCATGCAAAACAGTTGCATCATTCATATGGGTAGGGTGAGTGGGCTCTCTTAGTGCTGCTCATTTGATCATTCATATCAATTTCTTTGGCCTGTTTAGCTCTGACTGGAACAACCATCAAAATAATACCCACACAGCACCATTAATAAAAAAATCTTAGCTGTCTGGCAGTGCCTGCAGTACTTGGTGGTGCTATTATGTAGGTATTTGCATCTGTCTGTCTGTCTTCTCTCTCTCTCTCTCTCTCTCTCTCTGTCTCTCTCAGCACATTCATGTCATGGACCTGAGCAGAATATGCCACAATTACAGGCCAGCCATGAAGGGGCTAGTTTTTATTTATTTTATTTATTTATTTATTTATTTATTTATGTCTTTGGTAACCGGGTAAGTGCACTGATCCAAAGGACCATTTTCAGCCACACACATGGCACAGCAGCAGAGAAAAAAAAGAACTTGATACATGTTAGCAATGGACAGTACAGAGCACATATGCCTAAATGGCCAGCAGTTGCCAAGAAGGCAGCTGAAGTGCAGTGCTAGCAATTTTGCTCACAGAGATACAATACTAAATGCAGTATGAGGATATAAGCACCTTAACAGTGGTAGTCAAATATACAAAACAGTATCTACAGCAGGAGCACATAAACAGTAGGGGTAGTATTTTCAGCAATATATACAACAGAGGCTACAGTGCATTCTAGCATACACTACTGATAAACATAAATTTGCATATGAGGGTTGGTTAATTCAGGTCCTAGAAGTGGCAGGTGGATTCCCTCAGCAAACCAGCACTTTAGTTGCTGTTTGAAAGACAGGTGAGAGGTGGACAAGTGGATTGTGAGAGGGAGCCTGTTCCACAGAGAGGGTATGGAGATGGAAAAAGCTTTGCTACCCATGTTGGTGGAGACACGAGGGACATCCAGTGGAGGGACCAAGGATGCCCTGAGGGTCCATGTGAGTTCCCTGCTAGTCAGGAGGGGTGAGTAAGGGGATAGATTGTGGTTTCTGAGTGAGTTGTCCACTAGGCAGCCACTGGCATAATCAAAGCAGCCTTGAAGTGGGAGCCACCCAAGGTCCTGGTAGAGAGAGCAGTGGTGGGTAGAATAGGGAGCTTGAAGGAAGAAACAACAGATGGAGTTGTAAGTCATACATAGCTGTGAATGGAGGAATGAGGAAACGGGAGTAAACCACAGAGCAGTATTCAAGGAGGGGTAGCAGGTTTCCCTGGGCAATGGTGAGGCATGCCTCAGCAGATAGAAGGTGTTTAAGGAAGTAGGAAGCACCTAGCTTTTGGTGGATTCTCCTCACGGTACAGTTAACATGCTCACTGAAGGTGAGAGAGGGATCAAGTGTAATACCCAGGTATTCAAAAAAGGGGACATTTTCTAGTGGAGGATCTGCTGGAGTGAGCACCTGGAGAGAGGAATTTGCTTTTGTGATTTTGTCAAGGAAAGGTTTAGAACCAAAGAGCATTGATTTAGCTTTCTTCTCATTGACTATGAGTTTATTTGAGAGAAACCATCGGTGGTCTGAGACATAGTTGCGAATGAGAGCAGAGGAGATGGAGTCAAGCGAATTTGTGCTGTGATATAGGACTAAATCAGCTGCATAGAGGAGTGCCTTATAGTCAAGGCTGTCCAAGGGAAGAGCATTTATGAATAAGGAGAAAAGTAATGGGCCCAGCATAGAGCCCTGGGGGCCTCCCATGTGTATGGGTAGGGCAGCGGAGGTAGCTTTGCCGATAATGATGGACTGTGATCTGTGAGAAAGATAACTGCGGAACCAAATGGCAGTTTCAAGGGAGCATCTAAACTGTAATAGGGTGGAGTGGAGGAGGTGATGATCAGCCAGGTCAAATGCCTTAGATAGATCTACGAAAACAGCACCCGTGGCATAGCCCTTATTCATTTATCTTTGGACATGGTCAGTACAAAGAGCCAGTGCCAAAGTGGTGCTGTGAAATTTACGAATGCCATGTTGCAACGGGCAAAGAAGATTGCATTTCTCAAGATGTTCTGTCAGTTGGAAGTGGACAACTTTCTCCAATAATTTACTTAGATGGGGAGGAGGGAGATAAGCCTGTAGTTTTCTGGGGAAAGAGGTTCCCCAGCTTTGTAAATCGGTACAAAGTGCACATGCTTCCAGGAGTCGGGCACAGAGGATAATTAAAGGGCAAGGTTAAAGATATACATTAGGGGTTTGAAAATGGCAGAGATAAAGATTTTCAGAAAAGCAGGGTAAAGACCATCACTGCCAGGACTACCTTTGGCCAGAAGAGACTTGAGGAGTTTGAGGGTGACAGCAGGACCAATAGCCCTAAAATAGAAAGGTTGTATCTGGGTGGAGTCTGGGGGGCTGGGGGGAGCTTTAAGGGTGGTTTTGGACAGGGGGAGATATGGGGAGAAGTTTGCTGAGGTAGGGAGATAGGTCGGTGAATTGCATATTGAAAGTGGTTGCAGTATCCATAGGTTCTGAGATTAGACCTACAGGGGTTGAGTTGCTCTATTAGTTTGCTGGTCTTGGAATTTAGTAGGGACTCAATGGAAGCCCAGAAGTTCTGTGGGTTGCCAAGGTTAGTGCTTTGCTGGTTGAGGTAGACTTTACACTTGAGCGCTTTGGCAGTTTGCTTACACGAGTTCAGCAGTTGTCTGTAGTCATTCCAGAGATGGGTGGATGGGGACACCTTATAAGCCTTCCATTTATGATCCCTGTCTTTCATTAACGACAGTAATTCTCTCGATATCCAGTGAGTGCAACCCCCTCTAACCCGTCTGGTGGTGCACGGGTAGTGGGTGTCCTGGAGTCAAAGGAGGGCAGAGGAAAGGAAAGTGACTGCTGAGGAGATATTACTGAGGTTGTTGAAGGCAGTCCAATTTATTGTTCTGGCCTCACTTTGCTTTTTTTTATTTAGCAATTTTACATTAATTTTTATACAAATAGTCCATTAAATTATTTACCTTGGGCCTCTGTGTCAAATGTGATCAACTTTAGCCATTTATATGCATTTTTTCACATTTTCTCAAACATTTGTCAATAAATCGGAACAAATCAGAACTTTACCGTGTTCCAGTTCTTACTTAATAAGGGTAAGAACTTCATCAAGTTCTCCCAGCCCTAGTTTACAGTGGCTGAAAGTGCATTGCATGTGGATTGCATGTGAGTTGATGGTTGACTGAAACAGAGTTTGTATTTTAAGCATTTAGAATTGACAGCACAAAAAATAACGAAAGAGCAGTGAGTTGGAGGAACAGTTTAATGTGCCTTGTACTGTAGATGGAAATAACTGAAATCATAATTTTGTCAACATTTTGTGAAATTATCGCAAACTTTCATGGAAGCGCAATCATAATTTCACCAGAATATCACCAGCAGAAGATAAATTTCACCCTGCCCTACTGCTGGAACATGCTACTCATTCAGTCTCAGTTGTTTACACAGTACTGACATTAATGGCATATTATACAATGGCCAAGAAAAATCTTGAGCTCTGATTTGGTCAGTCTGAGACTAGAGCTATGATGTTATCCCAGTACAAAATCATGGCTCTTGACCCAGTCCACAAATGACTGTATCAATCACTCCAGGAATTACTACTCTGAGCCTGCTTCATTTATCCCTGATTCACAGTCTGTTTCCGTGACTGGTGGTCGGCACCCACCGTCAGTGTACCACACTGAAAAGCAGCCCAAATGACAGCAACAGCCCGCAGACATTTCCTGGAATGCCTGAATTACTGTTTTAATATTTAATACCTAGCCCACCAAGTAAATCAATAAACAAGTGAGCAAGCCCATAAACAGACAGTCACCATGTGTCTGCACGTCCCTGTAATGGTTACTTGCTCCTTCCCTCTTCAAATCACTTTCGTGTTTTTTTTTTAACAGGTAAAAGCAGTCACAAAACATCCTCCCTACCTTCTTTCATCTTCATAAATGTCCTCACAGCAAGGGCACCAAGTGACAGATCTGGAAAGTGAGGGGGGAGGGGATGTGAGCCACACTGTTGCGGGACAGCACTGTCTGATACATAAACAGCATCAGAATAAACAGTAAGAAACAAAAAGGCAAACAGAGCAAAACATTAAGTGAAAATGTGGAACAATGGGACATAATGGCTGAGGCAATTGGGAATGCCAACAATGACTGACAGCACTGATAAAGATTAATATGGAAACTGCAGTCAGAGCAACAGGAAAATACATGAGCTCCACCTGCAGGCTGAAATAATAAACCAGACCCATTTTTTCATAAAGTAACCCTACCCACTCCAAAACCTGACAAAAAAATATACTTTAAATGTATTTTTTCAACTTTATTTCCTTTCTTCTACAAATAAGACATTGTATAATAGCAATAATGCACTCCAGGGTGTGTGTTGTACTGGGATAACATCACTTCTGGGGTGATTGGATGCACTCGGCCTGCGGCCTCATAGCCAACCACCTCAGGCATGTTGTTATCCCAGCACAACACACACCTTGTCATGCATTATTGCCTAATTTGACACTGCCAAATTAATTCATTTTCACCTGAGCAGCCAATTTGTATCAGGTTTAGCAATGGGTAGTTCAGACTTCATACAGAGTTATTGGAAGTATTTTAAGCAAAATAGGTGCTCTTCTGCACTACCACCATACTGCCTTAATTTAGACACCACCAAGGGGCTAGACAATGGTGAAACAACAGGTCAGTAACAGTCCCATGCTTCCACTCAATTGCTGAGCCAGGAACTGGGGTTTTGTTTTTAAACAGCAGTGAGTGGTGCATTGGATTATCCATACAATATAAAAAAGTAAAACAATGGCCTTTGGCCTCGTGGATTATAATGTTCCATACACCCCCATCTGATTTATCACTTTGTAACTCACCCTTTCCCATCATTTAGTCTATATATAATTCACACATGTGAAGCAAAAAACATTCTCACTCTGTTCATCACTTATATATATATAGTATGTCAAAATATGCAGAAACATTTAGTTTATAGAGTAAAATGACGAATGAAATGGTAGCAGAATCAGTTGGACCTGCCTGCCCTGTACCATAAGGAGCATAAAGAAACACACACATAACAAAGGATTAGTGGTGAGGGAAATGGTGAGTGACATATGTGAAGGCTGCTGTCTGGGGCACACCAAAGCCCCTATAAAGTATCATACACTAGAATGTAACAAACTACAAACCATGATACAATACGGGGGAGCCACTGGAATTTTTTTCCTTTGACAGTTATGTCAGACCCAATGTACTGTTCAATGTATTTTAAAGGAAATTGGTAAGAGCATTGTTCTTAGTACAATTTGCATATGCCATATGCCATTACCTGTGCCCTGCTTGTGTTGGTGCCTTTCAGAATTTTCCATGGTGTCTGCATCAGGAGGGAAGGGATCAAAATCAAAAATTGGGCAGATGAGATGGCCAGCAGATCCCTTCCACTTCCCACTAACCCTGCTCCCCAAACCCACCCTCCTGCACTCAGATGTTTTGTGATGTCCAACCAGAGATAACACAGGGTGTGCGTCATAGAAACCAGAGATAACACAGGGTGTGCTTCATAGAAACCAGAGATAACATGGGGTGTGCTTCATAGAAACCAAAGATAACATGGGGTGTGCTTCACAGAAACCAGAGATAACACGGGGTGTGCTTCATAGAAACCAGAGATAACACAGAGTGTGCTTCATAGAAGCCTATGGGGCTAGTTTAGCTTGTTAGTTTATATAGGCATTCTTACCACAGCCTTTAATAAACATTAACGCTACTGATTAAGAAATGTCCACCTTCCAGCTTCATTGTATGTTCCCTTGTTTTCGTGCATCATTTTCTCTGAAAAATGCTCCCCTACTGTACCTTATTAACCCTGTGAGGTATGTATAGGCCTCTATCATGTTTCTCTCTCCCTTTTCTCTTCCAGGGTGTTAGCATCTCCTTGTAGGGCTTCTGTTGCAGCCCCCACACCATTTTAATTGCCCTCCTCTGTACAGCTTCCACCTTCTCTAGGTCTTTTCTGAGATGCAGTCTCCAGAATTGGACACAGTACTTCAGTTGGCATCTCACCAGCAAACTGGCACAGTGGCAACAATACCTCCCTCTTTCTTCTGGCTTTACCCAATCCCTATGCACCAAAGCATCCCACTGGCCCTACCCAATGGCTTGCTGCACTGTCTCGCCATCTTGAGGTCAACAGATATGATTACCCCAGGTCTCTTTCCTGTTTGGTAACCATAAATACCTCTTCTTCCATTTTGTACTCTGCCTCTTGGTTTCTGTACCCTAATTGCATGATTTTGCACTTTTTCAAATTTAAAACCCAGCTGCCATGTCCTTGAACCTCTCCTCAAGTTTTCTCAGGTCTCTGCACATTTTTCCACCCCCTCTGGAGTGTCTACCCTATTGCAGATTCTAGTGTCATCTGCAAAGAGGGATACCTTCCCTTCCAGTTCACCTGTAATGTCACTCATAAAGACATTAAAGAGGACTGGTCCCGTACTGAGCCCTGAGGCACCCTGCTGGTCACCCTCCCATCCCCAAAGTAAACTTCATTTACCACCACCCTCTGTCACCTATCCATTAACCAACTTCTTTCCTAGTTTACTACCTTAGGACCCGCCCCTAAGCTGCCCAGTTTCCTATGTGGTACAGTGTTGAATGCCTTACTAAAATCTAGGTAGACCATGTCTACCACCCCACCCAGATCTATTTCCCTGGTCACCCAGTCAGAGTTATGTACCAGATTTGTTTGACATGACCCTTCCCCCCATGAATCTGTGAATCCCTGATTAGATGTCACAAAACATCTGCATGTGAGGTGGAGCCAGCACACTGAGAAGTGGAAGGAATCAACTTCCCATCTCTTTGTCCCAGTTTATTATCCCTTCCCTTCCAACAGGGACACCATGGAGCATTCTGAAAGACACCTATTTAAACTCAGGCAGGGGCCTGGTAGTGGCATATGTGTTTTCAAATGCAAACTGTACTAAGAGCAATAATCTCACAAATTTCCTTTAAAAATGTCTGTGTGTGAACTGTTACTGTATTCACAGTAGACAGTGAACAAAATAAGATGAAATGAATGCCACATCAACAACAATTGGAATATGTATGCACTTTTACATTTTTTTCCAACTTTTGATAGTGTTTTCAGCAAAGTAACAGGAAAAATGAACAACAACAAAAAAAGTGATTCAGTAATGAAAATGCACCAACATCAGAAATCCCAAAACGTATTCATTTTGTAAGAACAGGAGTTACCATGCAGCAGCTGAACTGTGGGTTTGTTTGTTGGTCAGTGATGAATGTTAGTAATATCACTGGAAGGGTTTTTGTGTGGTTTGACTGCTGCATGATGACAAATGGGATAGCAACAAAGGGTAGGAGAAGAGACAGTTGAAAAAGTGATACTTAGCTGGGGGATTTGGTGGGTGGGGGTGAGGGTTCTGTGGTGATCCAGGAGATATATTTCACTGCTATACATTGAAATTATTAACACTTTTGACTTGTCTATATACTGTACTGACATGGCCTCCTTTGATAACCTGAAGGTGAATTCCAGGAATATTAATGGCCTTAATAGCCCTGCAGAAAAATGTAAAATACTAGCCAAACTTCAGGCAATGTGCAGTGATGTGGCTCTGGTTCAGGAGACTCACCTTTTGGGACCAGAGACTAAATGATTAATATGTATGTGGATGGGTACTAAGATGTGTGAGTAATGAACAGTGTCTCCCAAATACTATGAATAATGCACTATTCATTATTCGGATCAGAATAACAAATAGTAGCACTATTTGTGCCCTGTTTGGGCAATGCTATCTTAAAAAGAAATAGAAACAACACACCACCTTCCTCCTTAGCTCAGATACTTTAAAAAGAATAAGCCCCATCCCCCACCCTCAGTTACAGCCCCAATTCCACCCCACCCCAGCACCCATATTTTGATAATAAAAATTATTTTTTAATTAAAAATCAAACCATGGGGAATCAGCACAACCTGCCTTCCTCCATGGTCAGCCCCTGATTTTCAATGCTTTACAACACACTACAACTGCTACTACCCACTCCATCCTGGCAGCAGTACCTTCCCCCATGCACCCCACACCCAATTTCAATCATTACGAGAGGGAATAAAGGTGAGTAACACAGCCCTCCCTCCTCCACAGCTGATCACCTTCTTCTGAATTAAAGCATTCGTGTGCTTGCTCACATTAGTAAAACTAGCTGATCACATGATCACACATCACAAATGGTAGTAGTGATAATTTCTCAAGTTTTAGCTCCTACTTTTAATGGTGCTCTACTAAGAAATGTGGACTTCTACATGAATAATATTAATGAGCTGGTGGTTCATTATCCAGGCAATAAGTATCAAAATGAGTAACTAAGTGAATGCTTATATATTGGAGGATAAGGGGTTGTTGCCTGACTCTGCCATCAAGGCAATGGGTTTCCTGGAGGCAAATGGCACTTCAAGATATCAGACAACATGGCTTCTTGGGAGGGAAATCATGTCAGATAACCTGATTGGCTCTTTTATTGGGTGATGAAAGTGTTGGATAAGGATCAGGTGGTGGACATTCTCTACTATGACTACAGCAAGGCCTTTGACTCTGTTCCACGTGGACAGTTGGTAAAAAAGCTGGGTGAGGTGGGGTGGAAGAGAAGATCAAAATATGAATAGGAAACTGAACAGCTGACAAAACCCAGAAGGTTTCTGTAATGGAGACTATGCATAGGTCTGGGGATCCACCAGTGGTGTGCCACATGGATTGGTACTGGGACAGGTCCTGTTCAGCACCTTCATCTATGATATAGTAGTATGGATCCCAGGGGAGGATGTGCCTCTTTGTGGATGTTATTAATGTTTAAGGTCTGCAAAAGAGTGGATAGTGGAGAAGGGGTTAGAAGTATGATGGACAACCTGGAGAAACTTGAGAAGTGGTCAAGAGAATGGAAGCTAAAATCCAAAACTAAGAAGGCAAGAAAATGCACATATAGTGAAGCCCACTAGGATGAAACAGAATAGTGCAACAGTCTGCTACAGAATTACTGCAGAAAACAACAATTTAAATGGGAGTTAATCCATTTTGTCATGCAGGAAACTGCAACACCATGATTTATCCTGGTAGGCTTCACTATAGGGGCAAAACAAAATCCAACAATAGAATACAGAGTGTGTGTGTGTGGGGGGGGGGGTAGTGGAAAGTATGACATAGAAAGGGACCAGGAAGTAATAAATATTGGACAATTTAAAAACATCAGTACAGTGCAATGGGGAAGTGGGGTGGATCAATATCATATTGGGAAATACAGGAAGGTGCACCAGTAGCTGAGTGATGGGATTCTGCCACTGTACATGTCCTTGGTTCATCCTCATCTAGAGTACTGTGTGAAGTTCTGGAGCCACTCTTAAAGAAAGGGATAGGGTGGAGGTAGGGCAGGAAAGGATAACCGAAATGATCCAGAGTCAGCAGGAAAAAAACTTACATGGGGAGGTTGAAAGATCTCAACATGTGTATACTGAAAGCAAGAAGCAACTGAAAGGAAGAGACTGAAGAGTTGAATGGATGGCTGAAGGGATGGTGTCAGGAGAAAGGATACCATTTTGTAGGGGACTGTGGGGCTTCTGGAAAAGGAGGGTCTTCAAGGATGACAGCCTTCACCTAATGAAAGAGGGTCCAGTGCTCTGGGACAGAAATTTGACGTCTACATTGGGTTGTTAAACTAACTGTGGGGGAATGCAGAAGCTAGGGGAACTATTGAGAAGGGAGAGAGAGTGGGGATCCTAGCTAGGGATCACTTCTAAACAGGAGACTAGTAGCAGCAGGATGGATAACAGTAAGGTTGATGTTCAAATTATGTTAGGGGAAGAGGTCAATTAGAGAGGGCTAACTAAGCTTACATTCAGTATGGAAAAAAAAATGAAGCAGACTAGGGTAGTATATGGGAGAAGGAATAGAGAAAAAGCAAAAGTGGATCAGAAGACAGATGGAAAGAGGTCTACCTTAATGTCAGGAGTCTGAGAAATAAAATTAGTGAGCTCTATGCAATGGTGGCAGACACTTAGATGGACCTAGTAGCATCATAGAAACTTGAGCAACAGAGAACAGTAACTTAAACCAGACAGTCCCAGGCTACAACCTGTTTAGATGTACTAGAGGAAAAGGTAAAGGAGGAGGCATAACCCTATATGTCAGGGAAAGCATACAGTCAGGGGAGGATGGAAATGTACCAGGTGAGGTAATGCGGAAACAGAATCACTGTGGATTCAGCTCACATCAGCCTTAAGCAAGAAACTAAGGATGGAGGTGATCTGTAGACCTTCAGGACAGGGGGGGACTGAGAGATATGGAGCTAGTAGCAGAATTAGAAAGGGGTGGCAAAGGGACAGGTGGTAGTGGTAGGAGATCTAAACCTGCCAGGCATTGATTGGGACATTCCAGTGGCCAGGGACTCCCAAGTGTCAGGCCCTACTGGATACATTGCAGGACTGTCTGCTGGTGCAGATGGTTAAGGAACCCACTAGGCAGACTGCCATTCTTCATGTGGTGCACACTAACTCCAAAGTGGTAGGAAAAGTGAGGGTAGGGGAGTTGCTAGGGTCTAGTGAACATAACTCTATACGGTTCGCCTGGACCTTGGGACCTTTAAGCTCTCATCGAAGGCTGATGTCCTAGAGTTCAGTGACTTTAACCCAATGAGGGAGCTGGTTCAGGACAAGTTATTTGGAAAGGAAAGCATCTGGGATGAAGGGGGAAGAAGGGGGCAATCCAGGGGACTGTTCTAGAGGCAACAAAGTCTTGAAAAAGAACAGTAATCAAAAGAAACAGGTACAAGAGAGCAATATGATCTGAAAAGGTCAGGGAAACGGTGATAGCCAAAAAGAAGGCTCCATGAGGTACAATGAAAAGCAAGAGGAGGAGGAATGGGGAGAGTAGAAAATCAGAAGAAGGGAAACCACGATGGCAGTCAGAGAAGCAAGGGCAGGCACAGAGCTGGGTACTGTGAAGAGGGTCAAGGGAGGGAAAAAACAGTTCTCTAGATAAATTAGGGAAAAAAGAAAGAAGGGTGGAAACAGAAACATAGAATTTGATGGCAGTTAAGAACCACTTGGCCAATCCATTCAGACCATTTTTCCCTACCTACACTATTATCGCAGACTGTGCCTGATCTACAGTTCTTTTTCCCTTCCCCCCTTCCTTTCCACTATGTTTCCTTTGTGCTTATCCCATGCATTCTTGGACCCCATCACTGATTTCACCCCTACCACCTCTGCTGGAATGCTGTTCCAGTAATCTATCACTCTTTCTGTGAAGACATACTTCCTCACACCTCCCCTAAATCTACCCTCTCCAGCTTCACAGAATGTCCCCTTGTTCTTGAGCACCTTTCTTCTGAAAAATATTCCCCTCCTGTACCTTATTTACTGCTGTGAAGTATTTAACAGTCTCTATCATATCCCCACTCTCTCTCCTTTGTCCCAAGGTACATATGTTGAGGTCCTGTAGTCTCTTCTCATAGGTCTTTTAATGCAAACTCTGCACCATTTCAGTTGCCCTGCTCTGGATTGCCTCCACTCTATGTCCTTCTAAATATGTGGTCTCCAGAACTGAACACAATACTCTTGGTGTGACCTTACCAGTGATATATATGGCAGCAACACTACCTCCCACTTTCTGCTGGTAATTCCCCTCCCTATACACATCAGCATCCCACTCACCCTCCCTACTGCCTTGTCATATTGCCTGGCTACTTTTAGGTCATCTGCTATGACTACCCCAGGTCTGTTTTCTGGAGGAATTGTTAGGCTAACTGAGTGAGGTTGCTTAATTGTGGAAGGGGGGCAGAAAGCAGCCATTCTTAATGAAGACTTCTGTTCTGTATTCAGAAGGGAAGACAGAGGGCCTCTGCCAGAGAGTGGCATTAAGTCAGCTGTAAGGGGATCTTAGAGATGAGGCAGCTAGTATTTACCGGGGAAAGGGTTCAGAAAGGACTAGCAGCCCTAAAGATAAATAAGGCTCCGTGGCCAGATGGGATGCATCTGAAGGTGCTTTAGGAACTGGCATCAGAACTAACTGAACCCCTGGTAGAGCTATTTAATAGCTCAGTTCAGATTGGGGTAATTTTAAAAGACTGGAGGTCAGTATACATAGTCCCACTCCATAAAGAGGAGACAAGGAGCAACTGGGTAACCACAGACCTGTCAGTCTTACCTCTATTGTGGGTAAACTAATGAAGTCACTGATCACAGAGGACTTTGGGGCTACCTAGAGTGCAACTGTCTACTGGATAGTAAACAACATGGGTTTGTAGCAGGCAGGTCTTGTCACACCAATGTGATACTCTTATTTGACTGGGTAACAAAGGTAGTTGATTAGGGTCACACTGCATATTTACTCTTCTTTGACTTCACCAAGGCTTTCAACAGGGTGCCTAATATAAGGTTGATGAAGAATCTAGAGGATCTGGGTTCAACAAAGGACACAGTTAGATGGGTAAGAAACTGGCTGGAAGTGAGACAGCTAAGGGTTGCAGCTTATGGAGTCAAAGCAGAAGAGAGGGAGGTCACCAGTTGTGTGCCACAGGGGTTGGTCTTGTTTCTGGTCCTTTTCAACATGTTCATCAGTGACATGGAAGAAGGAATTCAGGGCAAAACATGTCTCTGCACAGATGATACTAAGCTCTGTTGCATTGTAGACAATTAGGAGGGAGTGACAGAGATGCAAAGAGACTTACCAAGGGTAGATCTGTGGTCAAAGGTGTGGCAGTTGAAATTCAATGCCAAAAGGTGCAAGGTGATGCACACAAGAAAGAAGAACCCAGAAACAGAGTACTGGATGGAGTGGTAAAGCTGTGCATTACCTGTGAGGAAAGAGACCTAGGGGTCATTATCAGCGACCCCCTAAAACATTCAAAGCACTGTAACAAGGCCTACAGAAAGGCAATCATGATGCTGTGGTGCATAGCAACAGGGAACAAGGACCAACTGTGTAACTACAGATCTGTCAGTCTTACCTCTATTGTGGGTAAACTGATTTAGTCACTGATCAAAGAGGACCTTGTGAACTACCTAGAGAGCAACAATGTACAGGATAGTAAACAGCATGGGTTTGTGGCAGGCAGATCTTGTCAGACCAACCTGATAGTATTCTTTAGCTGGGTAGCTAGGTAGTAGATAAGGGCCATTCTGTGCATTTTTACTACTTCAATTTCAGCAAGGCTGTTAACTTGGTGCCCCACAGAATGTTGCTGAAGATGCTAGAGGATCTTGGTGCAATGAAGGACACAGGTGGGTGAGAAACTGGTTGGGAAGGAGACAGCAGAAGGTTATGGTTAATAGTCAGATCAGAAGAGAGGAATGTCACCAGTGGGATGCCACAAGGATTGGTCTTGGGCCAGTCCTTTTCAATATATTCATCAGTGACATGGGAGAAGGAATCCAGGGCAAGATGTTCCTCTCTGTAGTTCACGCTAAGCTCTGTGGCAGGGAAGGAAGAGAAGAGGGGGTTAGGGAGATGCAGAGAGACTTGCTAGAGACAGAAATTATATTCAGTGCCATGAAGTACAAGTTGATGCACATAGGGAACAAGAACCCCAGGACAGAGCACTGGATGGGGGGAGATGGACATGACATCTGGAAAGAGACCTAGGGGTCATCATCAATGACTCCCTAAATCAATCCAGCCAGTGTACCAAGGCCTACAATAAGGCAGACAGGATGCTGGGGTGTATAGGAAGGGGTACTGCCAGTAGAAGGGAGGAGGTATTGCTACCTCTCTATAGAATACTAGTAAGACCCAACTTGGAGTACTGTGCCAGATCTGGAATAGAGATGCAGCCAATTTAAATTCCGCCAGCAAAGTGGATGCAAAGTGGGCACTACGCGTCCACCTTGTCATTACCACTTCGCGTTAAGGTGGAATGGCAATATGACGTAAGGCAAAGTCATTGTTTTTAATGGACTTCGCGTTCCTCATTATGATTCTAAGTGATCCACTTGGTGTTTCAGATTTGGCAGCTCCCCCACACATCACATGGCTTACAGTACTGTAAGTCACATGCTCTTTACCTAGGCAGGAAGAAAGTGAGTCATACAAGCAGACACTTTTACTTTCTCCTGTGCAGATGGAGAGAGTAGAGTGTTTTGTGACTGCTGATACTTTGACATCAGAGCGAGAAGGAAATTTAAACTTTGATTTAGACCCAACAGCTTTTTTAAAAGCTACATTTTTTTGTCTTTTCTGTACTCTTTTTTTACTTAATTTGTTCTCTCTGTAAATTGTATTTTTCTTACCTTTATAAGTAGTTAGTTGTTTGTCTGTGCCTGTGTGACTGTGTGTGTGTTGTGTGACAGTGTGAGTAGTGATTGCTCAGACTGAGGGAGCTCAGTAGGAGAGATGGACCAGGGTGAGGGAATGTCTGGGGCAGGGACAGCTCTGGGAGAGCGTGGTAGTGGTAAGCATCGTACTGTGCACCTGTGTGGAGGGCATGGGCATCCATTCCTGTTCGACCACTCAAAACATGTGAGTGCCCCCCCAGAAGCAGGACCAGCACCGCCTCCTGTCCTGACTCTGAGGCAGTTGAACCACCACCACCAAGTCCAGCACCAGGTCCTCTGCAGCAGGATGTGCCTGTTCCCCCGGTCCCAGATGTGGATCCCATCCCTGTTCAGCACCGTGACCAGCCGGCTGCCAGTTCATCTGGCCATCCCCTGCCTGCGCCTGGTCCTCCCAGCACCTCCATTGTTTGGCATTTTTTTGACTGTGTCGGAGGGGACAGCAGTGTGGTCAAGTGCCACCTATGTGAGGTGGAGGGGCACTGTGGCCCTCGGGGGACTCACTTGGGGACTGGGGGCCAGCACACCCATATGCTCAATTACCAGCAGTTGGAGGGGCAGGCTGCCACAGAACGGACCATGCCTGCACCTGCTGACCATTCTGTGGAGAGGGTGCAGCTGTGCATTGCGGCATCCCTAAGAAGAGGAGGGCCACAGCAGTACCTGCTGCTCCACCAGCACCCCCACCACCACCATCACCACCAGCAGGTCAGGCTGTAGAATGTGTGGACCCCAGAGAACTGCATGTAACACAGGCTTACTTGGCAGTTCTCTGGAGTGCTGTCGAGGAGAACAACGAGAGGGTGAATGCTGTGGAGCAGCGGCAAGATCACATAGAGGAACATCAGTTGCAAATGATGTCCATGCTGGAACTGCTGCTGGATCACCATGGGATCCCACATTAGTTTTTTTCTCACACCATGTGCCCCCCCACACATTCCTTGCTGTGTTATAAAATGTATTCCTCCACCATCCCCGACCCTTGTATGTAATTATGCCATTTTTTTGTTGTCTTCCATATGCGTGACACTTTGTATTCTGAGCAGTGCAAGTATACTGTACTAAACTGCATGTGTGAAGTCAGTTTTCTTTCCAGTCTGTGTATGTACTGCAGACACTGTCCAACTCCCTGAGTTAAAAACAAACATTAATGAGTACAATGTTGGGGTGGTGAAGCATGGAGCGATACTACAAAACAGGCTTACAATACATCCAAGTAACTATTTAAAAAAATTAATGTTGTGATTTGTGACGTGATCGTGAATTGTGATTTGTGACTGCATTTGTGACCATGATGATGAAGAAACATGAATGCCTATGGTTGTACTTCCCCAATGAGCTGTAGCTTAAAACTCCAAGACTTAAAAACAAGTATCAATGAGTACAATGGTGGGGTGGTGAAGCCTGGAGAGATACTACAAAACAAGCTTATAATACATCTAAGTAACTAGAAAAAAAATTAATGTTGTGATTCGTAATGTGAATGATCGTGAATTGTGATTTGTGACTGCATTTGTGACCATGATGATGAAGAACATGATTTGTAGCACGAGTGACTCATGATGATGGTACTGACTTAAAAACGCATATTAATGAGTACAATGTTCATGCAGAATTAAGCACCACACCTGTCCAGTACTCTGAAGGGAAGCCAAAGAAACAACTGTGACTTAAGTTACAGATTGAGATTGGGCCCTAAAGAGATGCAAATGCACAGACAGATTAAGATTGCACTGTGCACCGAAGAGATGCAGACACAAAGGCATAACACCTAACCAGTGCTCACCATCAGAAATTCAAATCTGGAAAAGAATACCTTTGCTGGTTGGGACAGGCTGCGGGGGGGGGGGCAGTGTACTGCACTGCTGCAGTAACAGTTACTAGTACTAGTACCAATAAAGATACCAGAAAGAAGTACAAAAATCACGCAGCTGCAGTGGATAGCAGCTTCACATTGCTGAAATTATTATGTGGCACAATAAAAGGTGTCTGATTTGATGACACACATCACACGCATACTCACACACACACACCAAGTAATGCATAGCAAATTGAAAACTTCAGTAATATAACCACATATTTTAAACAAACTAAAATTATGCACTGCAACAGTAACACTCACTTGTACTAGTACCAGTAAAGATACCACAAAGAAATACAAAAATCACACAGCTGCAGTGGATAACAGCTTCACATTGCTGAAATTATTATGTGGCACAATAAAAGGTGTCTGATTTTTTTTTTTCATTTATTTTTTTGTAGCCTTTCTTTATGCTCCCCCTGGGCCGGGCATCCTTCCGAGGTGCGCACGCGGCGAGAACTGCTACTCTCTGCCTGAACCCTGCTAATTCAATTGGGACTCCCTGGGCAACCGGGCAACTCTAGCACTCTGGTTCACCCACCGGGCCAGTCCCACTCACCCTCAGCAGCTTTACCTGTAATTAGAGAGGGCTTACTGCAGCTGCTGGGTTGGCCAGGAGTCTATCGGTGATTGGGCTGGTGGTGGGATGTGAGTCCTGCCTCTGGTGCCCCATCATCTCCATGGTCCCAGGTGTTTTTTTTTCCATTATGTTTCCTCTTGGGAGTGTGACGTGCAGTAACGTCCATGCATGGCTCACCTGCTGATGTCTGCCACACTCCCACCACCTCTCATTCTGGCTGGCATACCTGTGCTGTCCCCAATCTCCATCGGGGGTCACTAGAATGTTGAGCAGCCCCAGAATCCTCCACAGAGAGAGGATGGCAGTCCTCTGAATGCTCAATCCTCTCCCTCCCGTGCCGACCCCGGGTGCCCCGGGCTCATTCCTGAACCCTGGTCACCGGCATGGTGTAAGGTGTGGCATCTGGTGTCTCAACCCTCAGCACCACCAGGCTGGCAAAGGTGTCTGATTTGACGACATGCGTCACACACATACACACATACACAGTAAGTAATGCATAGCAAATTGAAAACTTCAGTAATATAGCCACATATTTTAAACAAACTAAAATTATGCACTGCTGCACCACAACAATCAGCAAAAAAATGGCAAGAAATATTGAAAATATTAGTGTATTCATTAACACAGTTATACAAGAAAAATATCACCAAAACAGAAAGCACTGTCTTTTTCTCCAAGTTAATCTACCTATACCACAGATACGCTCCTCCCCCAAAGCACACTTCCACTGTCTCCCAGTACACAGACTGAATGTTGTACATTGTCATTCAAAATCCATACACAAACAATAAACGCTCGATGATATGAGCACAGGAGGGTTCCCTATAATCGATGAACTAAAGTGTCGGCAAAAAAAATGACTCAAAAAGGCTTTTTTAACAGCTTTTTGAAGGTTTGAATCACAGAGAGCTCTCAGAGCAGACTGTCCCCTACAGCTTCCTACACACACTACCCCAAACTGAGGCTGTGCAGAACAATCTAGAGCCCATGTGACCTGAAATCTCATGAATCACTCAAAATTCACATTTGGAGCTTAAAAACAAGGCAAAATGAGGTGAAGTAAATTGTTTTCAAGGTACTTCACCTTAAGAATTGGTGGAGTAGTGGTTTGGGAAGGTGGAGTAATGTAAAGTCATTGTTTTCAATGGACTTTGCATTACCCATTAATACTGCAAAGTACTCCATTTTGTGTTGCGGAGCACTCCGTGAATTTGCCTTCACTCCGTGAATCACTTCGTGGAGTGAATTGGGACCACTTCACCTATCACTAATCTGTACTCCTCATCTGAGTAAAGATAGGACAGACTGAAGACAGTGCAGTGTAGGGTGACCAATATGATTCAAGGCCAGCAGGGTAGATCTTACAAGTATTACCAGATTCAGAGTAACACTCTATGAGGGTTTTTTTTACATGTATGAAAGTAACCTGGAGCATACTGACATAGTACATCAAATAGATTCACTGTTCTAGAAAATTTATTTGACAATTCCCAGTCAAGACTTCTATGAGGAAACCAGGAAATAACACAAAAGAAACAAAAAACCCTGAACTATCTAATAAAAAAATAATTTGATGACATGGAACATATCAGGACTTAAGAATAAGTTAACAGATGAGGAATTTATAAAATACATAAATATCTTTGAATGTATTTGTTTACAAGAAACATGGTCGATCAAAGATATTCAGATAAGTGGCTAAAAATCCTTTTATAATCCAGCTAAGAAAGTAAAAAAAATGTGTGAGATGTTAGGGTGCTTATTAATGCTATGGAAATTGTGAGGCAAGGTGGGAATTCAAGAACTAGAAATTGGAAATAATATATTGGGTATTAAAAGTTGGCTAAAGAATCAGGTATTGTTTATTTTTAATATGTATTTTCCCCCTGTTAAAAATAATGAAGGACTAATTGTCATTCTGGAAAAAATATAGACAAATGTATCAACAACAATCTTGGTGCTAGAATGTTAGTAGTAGGAGATTTCAACTCAAGAGTTAGCCACTATGTGGAGCTACCTGAGGATATCTTGAACTTTCTTATAATCAATGGAATAAAAAGTATAGTTACTCATAGAAATTCATGGGATAAAATTACAACAGACAGGGGTAGAAAGCAATGTACAACTATGGAGGAAAGAAATTTCTTACTGGTAAATGGTAGAACAGCATCAGATGAAGTGGGAAATTTTACATATATGAGCTCATTAAGGATGTCAATTATTGATTTGGCATGGATTAACATGAATATGATATCATATTGCATGGATATGAAAGTGCAGGATAAGGCTGAAAGTCATCACCCCCCCCCCCCGAAATAGAAATTTGATCTCTCAGTGTAAACTGGGATAAAATGAATGAAGGAGGACCATACATAGTAAAAAAGAAAACATTTACAAAGTGGGCTCTAATTGATGATAAAAACCTGTTGGAAATATTAGAAGACAGAAGAATAGTAAAAGACCTTATAAACATGGAAACTAGAGAAGGGGACTTAGAATGTTTAGAAGAATTTGACGCCTTAACATCAAAGGTAGCTCATATTGCAACAAAAGAAACAGAAAATATTAAGAAACGTGGAGCCCCTTGGTTCAACAAAGAATGTAAAGCCATGAAGAAAAAACTAAATAAACAAGAATAAGAAGGAGACCTAATATTGAGAGAAAAAAAGTATTAAATAAGTTAAGGAGGAACTATAATAAACTTATGAAATATAAGAGAGAAAAATATAGGGTGACAATGTGGAAAGAGTTTGAGAAAAACATTTGGGAAAAAGATGTAGGAAATTCTGGAAAATGGTGGCCAAGGGTTTTGGGGAGTATTCTGAGGAGCTCCATGCTTGCATATAGCCTAGGAGATGGGTAGAGCATTTTAAAAAGTTGTTTTTCGATCCTCAAGTGGACTTAAATAATTCATCTTTAACTAAGAGTGAGTGGATTCATTTAAAGTCAGAATTTTCTATCTATAAAATTTATGAAGCCATTTGATTATCTGCAAGACATAAAGCTCTTGGTCCTGATGGCATGTCAATTGATGTAATTTTGAATTCAATTAATTTATGGCTGCCATGCATATATAAAATCTTCACGATAATCACTAATACCCAAGACTTGGGCAGAAAACATTATAGTTCCTGTTTTCAAGAAGGGGAACAGGTCAGATCCTTTATGTTATAGAACAATAAGCTTCCTGGATAATACTCAGAAGATTTTTACTAGAATTGTTGCTAATAGATTGTTGCTCTGGATAGAAGAGAATAACATTGTAGATGAAGCTCAAGCGGGCATCATGCTAAGTCATTCTATTATAGAGCAATGTTTTACCTTAATACATTTAATCCATAAATATATGGTAGTAAAAAAAACAAAATTATATTGTATTTTTACTGATCTGAAAGAAGCATTCAATGATGTGAATAGGATGATTTTGTAGACTGTCTTGGATAATTTAGGTTTGGATAAGGTGTTGATTAATGTTATCAAAACTCTGTACAATAATAATCATGGGTTATGTATAATACAAGAGATGATAAAAGTGAAACATTCTCCTTCAACCATGGGGTTAAGCAAGGATGTGTCCTGTCCCGCATCTTGTTTAACTTGCTTATTAATCATGTTTTAGTGAAACTTTACGATTATGAATTTCATATGCCTCGCATATTGTCGGTACCAGAAGTTGCCCCATTTAGTTTTCGCAGATGATGTGATCTTCCTGTCTACAAGCCTGTTGGGGATTAGGAGAATATCTCAAAAATTCTCCCAAGAGTGTGATAGAGTAGATCTTAAAATAAATTATAACAAAACTAAAGTGATGATATGTGAAAACAATAGGAAGAAAAATGTTAAGATAATTTTAGACAAGAATAATCTGGATAAATAGTGAAAAACCTTTGCTATATTGGTGTTTTAATATCTGATGATTTAACTTGGGGCAAACATTTAAGAGATATTGAAGTAAAAACTAAAAAAAACATTTCCTGGCCATGATTAATTTCACTTACAAATATGGCAGGAATTAATTGAAAGGGTCCTTAAATATGCTGAATGCCAAAATACGGAGCCAGATCTTTCATGGTGTAGAAGTTTGGTGCTTGGGGGCTAAAACTACACTGGAGAAATTACTGAATAAACATTATAAGAAACTATTGGGTTTGCTTCAAGGAGCATAATCTGCTCTAGTGTGAGCAAAAATAGGACAACTATCTATGGAATGTCTCATACAGGACAGACTGGCTCTGTATTGACTTAAAGCACATATTATGAGAGAAAATAGATTACTGCATATGTGTATTGAAGAAGCCATTAGATATCTACAAGAGAGACTAGCATTTCCAAGCATATTTATTGTGGAAAATATTTTTAAACCCTATGGCCTATTGCAATGCCTTGTCGAGGTTTTTTATAGACAACCGCACAAAATTACTCTAATAATAAAGGAGCTGTTAAGAGCCAGTTTTAGGCAAAAAGATATAGAGCAAATCTCTCAGTTAAAGATTAGTAAATGGCTATCGACTACTAAAAGCTAATTTGGATTTGAAATCTATTTAAAGTTAGTTAATGATTCATAGCCCAGAAAACTTTTAACTAAATTCAGATTTGAATACCATGCTAGCCAAAGACTAGTCTATTGGCAACAGGATAAAAGGACTTCCAATGTATGCAAATGCAACAAATGGGAAGATAATTTGATTCACTTATTAATATTATGTCCTTTATATAACAAATTTAGACAGGAAATGTTAGGTGAAGTTTTTGCTTCCTTACAAGTGATGCCTTATGAAATAGTAACATTTATGCTCAGCTCTAAATCAAAAATTATACCAGAAATAGTTGTCTCATTCCTGATGATTGTAGAATGTAAAACAATACACAATGTTAAGTGAAATATTGTAAAAGGAGGTACATTCTCTTAATATGGCATTTAATGTATATAGCTGCACTATTGGTGATTATAACAAGATATATATTTATATGCTCTAAACTCAGAACAAAGGCAAAATATTGTAATTTGTGAACGTTTATGATCTCCTGATGGCATATTATTTGCACTATAGAACTGGATACTGGATATTTAATATTGTATGTCTAATGAGATTGTAATGACATGAACTGTCGATCAATAAAATATTACTTCTATTGGCGTAATACAAGTGTTTTTTATTACTGTTGTGTGTTTTTATCACTTAACTAGATAAGAGTACATATTCACAATATCATATCAGAAAGATTTACACAAAGCACATTTAACAAAAGTCAGTTCTTTCTTCACCCAATAAAAGCAATACGCAAAATGACTATTTCCTATGCCCGGCAGATTTTGTGGCTTATTGCTCTGACTTTTTTTTTTTAACTTGCTGTTTTATCCCCCGATAACCTGGCAGGGCTCCACCAACCCACCCTGACCCATGATCCACCAGTCAGGTACTGCCATGCAGCCTCAGTTTTCCCCCCAGGCAGGGTTGGGGTGGAGGGACCCCCCACTTCCTTTTTGTTTCATTGGGCCCCCCATTATAGCCTTGCAGGTCGAGTGGTGAGGGATGCCTTCCTTTGCCGGTGTGCTCCGGCAGGTCCCGGTTTTTCCCCTGTAACCCCTGGAGTTGTGGTTGTGCCATGGTGTCTAGGCACTTACGTCGATGTCCTGCCACACTCCTTCCCATTTGTGTGGCATCAGGCTGCTGTACTTCTGGCCTCCACCCCAGGTCAGGCCAGCACTGGGCCATCATCCCCCCTCCCTCCCAGGGGAAGTGAGCTATTTGTTAGATGCTCAAGCTTCCCCTCCCCAGACAGCCCTCCAGCTTCCCAGGCTCATTCCTGAACCCAGGTCATTGGCATCACAAGCTGTAGCGCTACTGCTGCACCAGTGGGCCAGCATTGCCCTGACTTTTAATCTGAGT
This sequence comes from Neoceratodus forsteri, assembly GCA_016271365.2. Taxonomy (NCBI): domain Eukaryota; kingdom Metazoa; phylum Chordata; order Ceratodontiformes; family Ceratodontidae; genus Neoceratodus; species Neoceratodus forsteri. The sequence goes on along the minus strand of CM057459.1, from coordinate 579,263,987 downwards.
TACAAAAGCAATCTAACCCAGCTAAACTGTATAATGATGTTAGCATTCATATTATAAAGGAATTACTCAAAACTAGCCTAACTAACCGGCATGACAATATTTGCATTCATATCATAAAACAGTATCATAAAGCAGCATTCCTATCATAATGCAAATACCCTAAGCTAACCTATGCCATAATATTTGCATACATGTAATAAAACATTTCCCTCCCAAAACAGTAGACTTAGTGACCTACTGTGTTGGCTACTAAATATTGCATGAGAGGCTTGTCAATGCCAGAAGCAAGAGCTGTATTTGTCCTAACCCCTTGATGGCCTTGCCAGCACCTTGCAGCCAATGCCTACTAAGACTAACAGCCAACATTTGTCTTCCTATAAATCTGTCTGCCCTGTCCTACCAACTGTCAAAAGACTAGGGTTTTTATATTCTGGGGCCTTCTAAAAAGTGGCACTGACCAAAATAAGAATTGGTATGAGTAAAGATGTAAGTAGCAGTTTTATGGTTGCTAACAATTTTCATATGCTAAAAGATGGGGGCAAGTAGAAAGCTGCAAAAGGTCAAAGATAAAGAAGTACTTTTTGGTTGTTGAGGTGGAAGGCAAATAGGAATATGCAAAATATCAAAAGGTACACATGTACTTTTTGATACCAAAAAGATTAGTGAACATGATAAAATTGCTAGTTGTGGTTAGTACATGATAAAGATTTCCACTTGTGGCTAACTAAATTTCCAGTAGCTGCTTTGCAGTTAGCAATGCCTATAATTTTTTATATAACTTATCTTTGTAAATGCTCGCCATGGTTGATTTAACTCTAACTCAGGTCCCTGTTTGACTGGTTCCTGCAAATGTTCAGCCTGGCTGAATTTTACTGAGACCCAGGTCCTTGGGAAAGACTTCTCTGCTATCACTTCTCTGCTATCACTTCCCCCTCATATGGCCATCTGGTTCTGTGATGGCAGAGGACAGAATGGGCACTAAGCAAAGGTAAATGGCTGTTAAAGGGTATAACTATTTATATGGTATTGGTGCTAGAGATTATACACCAAATTGTGGGTGTCTCCTCTTTCCTTAAAGCATCTTAAAAAGAAACAACATTGTACAAAAGGGGAATTTGCAAATATGCAGCCATAAAAGGGATTATAAAATGCTCATACTGCAGTTGTTGTCCTGTCAGATGGAGTGGGTGTGTAACTGGCAAGTACTGTAAAATCTGTTCTATAAAGGCAATAACATCAAAACCGTCCCAAGATGTATTGTCCATTACAATGTTAAACTTTTCTGAAAGGTTCCCCAATAGTGCATTGATAAGTACCTTACATTAATAAGTGAGCACAAGCCAGAGGTAACAAAGCATGAATGTTTCTGTTCTGGTATGAAGCATTAAAAATTGGAATATTGGAAAGTAAAGTCAAAATCTGGTATACTTCAGGAATACATAAATACAAGGTTATCAATATCCTCTGTTATGGAGTACATTAATATACCTTTTATTTGATCTGAGGTTCCTAATCTAGTGGTATAGCTAGAGTCCCCCACCATTTGCCTATATAACTTCACAAGGAGTACCTCCACTTTTTCAGGTATTACTAATGATTGTCCACTGTTCTATACGGGGTAAGGTAGCTCATCATAGAGTAGCCTTTTACAAGTATACTAATACTACATATATATATATATATATATATATATATATATATATATATATTTTATAGTGGTGTGGTCGCCCACTATAGTTAGGGTTCAGTTGTCACGCCTATGTTAAACTCAAATTTTGCACATTAATAACTTTGGACCCATTCAACGGATTTGAATGAAATTTGGAAGGTGTTGTGGGGCATGGTAGATCTCTTGATTTGCCAAATTGTGATTTGGTCAGACTTACAATCTTTGCATATGAAAATGCTGAAAAATGCATAATTATCCGTTTTTGAAGGCAGCTTTTGGGATTTTGGATGTGGCCCTGCACAGCCATTGTGTGGCATGCCACTCTGTGAGATGGCTCACTTGAAAGAGCTTTGGTGGCCAAACATGCCATTTTTCATTTGGTGAAAAAACATTAAGGCATTCAAAAGTTATGCCACTTTTAAGTTCCCATTATAAGTCAATGGGAACATTTATATGTATGTTTTGTGAACAAAGAATGGGGTTCTGGCCATCTGGTCCCACCTGATGATCAAAGAATTTGCAGCCTCGCAGTTCAAGAATCTTTGTCCCCAAGAAATTTAAAAATTTTTTGATCGCGAGGTCCACCATCTTGTTTTTAGTTTTCCGATTGGAAAAACACAAATATCTCAGCTTAGGGGTCACTCCTGAAGTAAAACGTGGATGGGTTTTGCTCAGGAGGCTTTGATCTATTGAGCCATGGCTTTGGTTTCATCCCAATCGGTCAAAAAATAGAGTTATAAGCTTTTAAAATCTTTGTTCAGGGCTCGCTAATGATCTTTGATCGTGAGCTTGCAAATTCTTTCTTCGTGAGATTCTTTGATCGTGATCTTGTATCATGACATAAATACACAAATATCTCAGTGCAGGGTTGGGCTAGGGACACAAATGAGGGTGGGTTTTGATCAGGGGGCTTCGTTCTATCGAGGCATGCCTTTGGTTCGGTTCAAATCAGTGAAAAAATTGCGTTTCGCCATTTTTAATTTTTTGGTCATGAGCGTGCAATTTCTTTGATTGCGAGCCTGCAAATTCTTTAATTATGAGATTCTTTGATCGCGATCATGCATCGCAAGGGAGGGACGAGGTGGCCAGAAAAAAAATGTTATTTCTCAGCCCAGGGGTGTCCTAGGAAGTCAAGTGAGGGTGGGTTTTGCTCAGGGGGCTTCATTCTGATGAACCATGGTGGTGGTGTACCGGAATTCCTTCAATTTTTTGATTTATAGCATTTTTAATTCTTTGTTTGTGAGCCTTCAAATTCTTTGATCATAAGATTATTTGATACTGAGCATGCATTGTGAGGGAGGGATGAGATGGCCAGATTAAAAAATCTATTTTCTCAGCCCAGGAGTGCCCTAGGAAGTCAAACGAGTGTGGGTTTTGCTCAGGGGGCTTCATTCTATCGAACCATGGTGGTGGTTTACTGCAATTCCTTCAATTTTTTAATTTATAGCATTTTTTAATATTTGTTCATGAGCCTGCAAATTCTTTGATTGTGGGCCTGCAAATTCTTTAATCGTGAGATTCTTTGATCGCCATCTTTGATCGCAAGGGAGGGACAAGATGGCCAGAGTTTTTGTAATGTAATAAATAGGGAAATTTTACCAATCTTTAACATTGAATATCTCAGAAACAGTTTGGTCTTTTTACTTGACATTTGGAGGGTGTTTACGGCATGTCCTGTGAATGCAAATGACAGTGTTTATGTGTTGGTAAAAAATTTTTTGGCAGAGATATGGTGTGGCGCAGTTTACATTCTGCGGACAGCGTTTTGCTTGTGGTGGTACCTTGAAATTAATAGGATACCTAGCCTTCATGTCATGGATGTAGTTTTCAGTTGTTGTGTGTATTAAATATCAACAAGTGTGGAACTGTGCCACTCTGACGAATGAAAATTTCAAACTGTGACATGTTATATCTTGGACACGGTTTGGTCTTTTCACTTGAAATTTGGAGAGTGTTGACGGCATGTCATGTAGATGTGAACTGCAGTGTTTACGTGTCGGATGATATATTTTTTGTAGAGAGATTGTGTGGTGCAGTTAATGTTTTGCGGACAGCATTTTCTATTGTTCTACTACATTAACATTTGTTTGGTGGCTGGCCGTGCTGTTGTCAATGTACTTTTTAGTCATTAGGTGTGTAATGTGGCCCGACACTTACAAGTTGGTGGCAGTCCGGGGTCACCACCAACTTGTGTAATGTTCTACTTTTCTATTCTTTCTTAAAAAGTAAGGAAATTCTATGCAAAAAAACTTTGTTAATGCATCAGTTAGGGTTATTCTACAGTGACAAAAGTGAGAAATTTGACATTAGGGTTCCCACCTTGCACCCACCACCTGCCCCCACAAACAGGCATCGTGTGCATTGGGCTCATAGGCCCTAACTCTCACCCATTCTTCTACACTGCACCACTTCAGCTTATTTACACATGGGATGGGGTGAGAGTTAGATGTGACAACCCCAATGCACACCTTGATGTCTGTTGGTGGGGGCAGGGTGGGGTGGGGTGCAAGGGTGGGAACCCTAATGTCGAATTTCCTCACTTTTGTCACTGTAGAATAACCTAACTGATGCATTAACAAAGTTTTTGAATAGAATTATATATATATATATATATATATATATTCTTTGCAAATAACTTTGTTAATGCATCAGTTAGGGTTGTTTCCACACTGACAAAAGTGTGAAAATTCAATGTTAGGGTTAACATCCCACCACCCCACCCCACACCCCATCCTCAAAACCCTAACTCCACAACCCCCCCCACACACACACACATGCAAGCAGGGGAAGGGCCAAAGCAACACAACCAATCAGAGACAAGCAGCATCAGGTAACAGAAGTAACATACAACTCTCTAAACATACTACAAGACACATCCATCATCATGGTCCACCAACTGTATGAGTTATGCTGCCATGAGAGTACCTTGGAGATGCACATGCATACTGGGCACCCATGGGTGATGGTCCACAGTAAGCATTTTTGTGTTACCAACATCAATAACAGGATTGAAGCAGATGCTTATATTTCAATTGTTAACAAATGATGAAACACATAGTATGTTATCTACAGATAGCTGTGTTGGAAATGAGAGTTTGGATAACCCTACCAACAGTCATTGGATGTTTTCATATTTTTTTCTGATAGAGTGAGTCAGTCCTAATAACCAACGGTAGTAATAATAGAAGTAATGTGTTGTACTATAGTTTACGAGTAACATGTGAAAGCAACAGTTGTAACATCCAAAGCTAACCATAACATGCTGCTAATGAGTATTTCAAGGTAATGCAGCAGTATACCAACATGTGATGGTGCTAGTTTCATACCTGAGCATTATCTGAAAAGTACTATGTATGTGTCAGCTCTATCTTTCCTGCTACCACATGCCTATGTGGTAGCAGCGATACCTGCAGTGAGCCAATTGTCGAATTATGACACATAAAAAATCAATATTTAGAAAATGTGTACAGACTTAAGTTTCACTGTATGAAGAAAATATGCCAGCAATAACGTGTCATCATACTGTGCTGGCTAGAGTCGATCATACTGTATTTGTTTTTCATTACACAGTGTTATGTGAAATGAGTACAGTGTAGTGATTATTGTGCTTACAGATGTGACTGACTTGTATAGTGTCTTACAATCTTGCATGTGTCTTGCATGTGTGTGTGGGGGGGATGTGGGGAATGCGGAGTTAGGGTTTTGAGGATGGGAGCGTGGGGAAGGGGTGGTGGGATGGTAATCCTAACATTGAATTTCCACATTTTTGTCAGTGTGGAAACAACCCTAACTGATACGTTAACAAAGTTTTTTGCAAAGAATTTCTTTACTTTTTGAAAAAGTGTAATATAAATAGTAAATGATGTGTTGCTGGGAGTGTGGGGCCTGAAGCTGCCCATTTGTGCATAATGATATGTGTCTGTGGGAGTGCTGGCCCTCCAGGCCCTGTGCTTCCAGTTACACATAGCTACAGAGCCATACAGCAGCCCTATAGGGCAAGGAAGCCATGTAACACAAATTTGCCAATATCTCGGGAAGTGTAGCTGCTAGGAAAAAAATTCAAGAGTCATTGTAATCATGACAGTCAGATGTCCACACAACATAAATCAAATGAATCTGTATCTTACATCTTTTCCGAGATAGGGGCACTGAAGAGCACTGTGAATGCTATCTCTGAGGGTATAATAGTGGACTATGGACATGAATATGAGCAATTGGAATACTAATTTCCAAATACCTCAGTAACCGTATAATGGGGAAAAAAATTCAAAATTCATGGTGTTAATGGTTTTCCAATCTACTTCTGTGCTAAGAATTTTTGTGACGAGAAATCTGTATCTCAAACAGTTTTTGAGATATGGGCCCCGAAAGGCATCACGGGTGCCACAATGTTATTCTATGGGAACATTTCTCAATTTTGGAATGCTGTAACCATGGCCCTTTTCAATGTTTTTGTACCAAACCACCAAAAGGCACATCTGTGGGACTAGGGCTTGCCACCCTGAAAATTTCAGGCCAGTAGCACAATGCACGTTGCCACAATGAAGTGACAAAGAAAACAACACCTTTCAAAATTTGTTTGTGCAGGAGTTACCGTGATTACATTAATGTTTTTGAGACACTCCTATCTCCATAATGGGAATCTTGACACTCACACAAAACTGTTGCTGGGGTTACTTTTTTTTCAGAGCGCAATTGTTTTTGCAGCAACAGAAAATGTTGCTGCGATCAAAAAATGGCAAAAGTTTTAAAAACATATTTGAGAACCACCTGGTAAAAAAACTAATGCCAGGGTCATGCTCCTCAGGGCCTGATCAGGTCAACACAACTGTTGGTGTTTACCAAAGGGCATTATTTTTGAGTTACTATGTTTTATGTCTCTCGCCAACTGAAAAACAAGATGGCAGCAGCACAAAAACAATTTTGGGGTGCTCGACAACAAAATTGTGATCACAAAAGTTTTTGCAGTGCACATATAAATTTTCCCTTAGGCTATAATGGGATATGAAAAAATTTTGTAACTTTCGAATGGAGCAATATTTTTCAGCAAATCTTCAAAAGGCATCAGTTCAATCCAGGCCACATGTAGACAAACAAATTTGAAGCCACTCATATAGAATAGTGTATGAACAATCGTACACAACAAGGCTGTGTTTCCATCGAGGGGTTGAGATGACATCACAGGGACCTCAAGAGCGACGCTCGAGAGGTCCTGATGTCATCTCAACCTCAAGATTGAAACACAGCCTTGTCTGTGTAGGATTGTCCATATACTATTTTATATAGTATATGGTTCCAAAGTGCAGGACATAAGAGGCTTTCTGTTTTTTCTCCTTACTGGCTCACTCGTCCATTCGCCGGCTCACTGCTTGCGCTAACGTCAACTTCTCCCTGATCCCATTTCTTGGGGCTCCCGTTCGCTGAGTCACTCTGTCCTTCATTTCTTTTTTGGGTTTTGGTGGTGAGGTTTTAAAAACGAAATAAAAAAATTAACTTTTGGGGCATGGAGCGGTATGAGGCTCTTTCCATCAACTGTCTCGGGGTCGAAGGTTCTCGCTAAGCATTGCCGCCATGTTTTTGCCGGTTTTCTTGATGGAGAGTCGACGTGGGAGTGCGTTTGTGTTTGATTGACAGGAATGTTGTTGTACTATCAATGTGACGTCAGATCGATAATACAACTTTTCTGACCTTTGAACTGTCCTACAACAACATTTGAAAAGCCACTGATTTCCATCTAGAATAAGCCCTAACCATATACTATAAATGCATTCTTCAATCCATTACGGTTTACCGAAAATTGCGCAAAGAAGCATGATTTTTCACATTTTGACTGATAGGACCGATGACCCCAATGCGCACTCCGATTCCAGTTGGGGGGTGGGCTGAAGGGGTGCAGGGGTTTCAACCCTAACATCGAATTTCCTCACTTTTGTAGCTGTGGAACAACCCTAACTGATGCATTAAACAGAGTTTTTTGCCTCTAATTTTTCTTCTTTTTGAGAATGATAATGAGAAATAGTGAATGTAATGCGGCGGCGGGAGCGCGGGGCCACGTGATGTCTTGTCACATAGTAACATTGTACCTGCAAACACAAATCGTAATGCTCATGGTGACGCAAAGCGAAACAGAAAGAGAAACAGTACTGTAGACAGAAATGTTAAAAACAACGGAAATGCAACCACAAATGAAAACGCAAAGGGTAACGCACATGGTGGCGTAAACGTGAACGGTAAGTGAAACGGGTATGGAACCGCAAGCAGAAACGGTAATGGTAACAGTAATGTAAGCGCACAGGCTGGTTTTCCCCAAAAGCTGTATAGAGAAAGACAGTGAGTAGAAAGAATGTATGCAAAATAATGACTCTCGGAACACAAAAATCAGGAGTTGGAATGGTAAATTGCTTATATCTCAGTAACCGTATGACATAGAAAAAATTTTTTTTTAAAGTCATATGTATTATCTCTTTCCTGGCCCCATAAGGTGGCTAAGGGTTTTTTGACAAAAACTCCTTATCTCGCACCGTTTTCGAGATACGGGCCCTCAAAGGCGCGGCGAACGCCATAATGTTATCCTATGGGAAAAATACAGAAGTTCAGAGTGCCATAACTTTGCCTTCCTGTAATATTTTTTCACCAAACCACTGAAAAGCACATCTGTGGGATGTTGGCTGTATCCCCTGCAAATTTCAGCCCAAAAGACCAAACCGTTATTTTGCAGCAGGGCGGCGCCAAATGATTGCTGCAATGCGTCGGCTGCCTTAATGTTATCCTATGGGAAAAAGCGTCAACTTTGGAGTGCCGTAACTTTGCCACTGTGTAATATTTTTTCAACACAACACTGAAAGGCACATTTGTGAGATGTTGGCTGTGTTCCCTCTGAATTTCAGCCCAAAACTCCAAACCGTTCTTTAGCAGCGGGGTGCCAAATAATTTCTGTCATTTCCCCACAGCCTAGAAAAGCACTGTCGCAATTTGCGAAAGCTTTCGCAAAAATTTGCAACACTTTCATGAGCACGAAAGTACTTTGCGAAAGTACTTTTTCCAGAAATTTGAAAAACATATTTCTGGGGTGTTTTACCCCAAAATAAAGACATGGCTAGCATCCTCAGGCTCCGACTAGGTGAATACAAAAAGAATTAGGTTGCTAGAGGGTCTCAATTTTAAATGGCAAGCATTTTTCTGATCACTAACTGAAAACAAAATGGCAGATTTGCGAAAGTAAGAGGGTCATTTGCGAAAGTAAAAATGCATTTGCGACACTGTCAAACTTTTTGTTAACTTTTCCCATTGACTTATGATGGGAAATTGTTATTTGAATAACTTTTGAACCGTTTAATATTTTTTCATGAAATCTTTGAAAGGCACATCAGAAACCCTGGCCGCACATTCCCTGAAGATTTCAGGCCGGTCATGCAAACCATGTGACCTGTAGGCGCGACCGTAGAATTCCAGAAAAAGCGTAAACGCATGCACAGATCATGCTTAATAACTCCGCAGCTGTGTATCCGACTGGCACAAAACTTGGCAGATCTCAAGGCGTATGAGTCTTGATCATGTATTCCAAATTTCAGGCAAATCTGTCAAACAGTTGCAAAGTTATTAAGGTGCAAAATTTTGGGTTTAACATGTAAATGGCTCCTCAACCCTAACTACCGTGCTACCATAATATATATATATATATATGTGTGTATGCATATAAAAAACAGTGTTAATGCACCAGTTGGGTAACTTAACACCACCAAGGTAGGGAAATGTGGTGTTAAAGTTTCCAACCACAACTCCCTACCCTCACCCCCAAGCAGCCAAAGGAAAAAAAAATTAGGGTTTTAGGCCTTCGGCAGAGTCTTGGCATGTGGTGGGGTCTTCCTTGAGGTTGTCAACCCCAATGCTCACCCACCACCCCAGCCCTTAGCCTCCAGTACAAAGTACAAGGTGCAACTGTAAGCTACTGCCTCATAGCGATACACTCTTCAAAAGTAGAGAAATATATCTCACCACAAGTTGCCTACACAATTTGTTGTAGCTTCTTCACACAGGGCACTGCAGGACCTGCATGAAGAAAGATCATGTGTGATGTTGTTTGCTCAGGGAACAGGGTGGGCATTAGAGCTTACAATCCCAAGGTATACCCCACAACTGATTTGCCAAGTCTCCAGACACCCTAAACCCTGTTTTCTCCTTGCACTGCTTGGGAATGGGGGTGGGAAGTTAGGGTTGAAAACCCTAATACCACATTTCCCTTCTTTTGTGTTGTTAAGTTAACCTAACTGGTGCATTAACTAAGTATTCTGCAAATAATTTCCTTTTTTGTTTTGATATAGTGGAATCATATCCTCATTCATGCAGGTCCCTTAGGGAACTGTGAGAACAGATGCAGATGCCATGTGCCAAGGGAAGACTCCATCCACCAACAAATGGGCTGGGCTCTTGTAGTCCTGCACTGTGGTATAGCAAAGGATGTGAAGAATTCATGGGGCTGTCTGGTGGGCTGCAGAAGTGCAGTATCCTTTAGTCCCTGTGCTTCCACGTGGCCAAATATATAGATGTACAGGGCAAAGAATGCATCTGGCATCCATTGCACAGGGCACTCTGCCACACACAGGTGGATGGGTGCATGGACCTACATCAAGAAGACAGTTGTCTCAGTATATGGTACCCAGGCCCGAGTGGACAACCCTGCACCTTTCATTCCATGGCTGGGGCGGGGGGTTGCATAACAGTGCAATCTCCCCACCTTCACCACATCCAGTTGGGTCACTGAGCTCACCCCAGAACTCAGCTCAGCAGTGTGGGATCAGAAAGCATACCTGCTACGGTCAAGACCGACAGTACACACAAAGTTTGTTAACAATTATATATCTATATATATATATATTTTTTTTTACATTTTCACTTCAAATGTTCAAGATACTTATTTTATGATTCACCTTATAGACAGGACATGTATCATTTATAGTACATTGGCTGAAAAGTCTGTCTTGTCCAGGATTTAAAAAAAATTACATGAGTTATGTTTATGATGTGGTATGGAAAAATGCCTGCGTTTAAAGTTTGGAGTCAAAATATTGAAATTTTGTGCAGTTATGAGTGAATGTTGAAATACTGCAACATTCATTCATAAACTGGGCATTTTACCATACTTGTGTACCACATTTTTAGCATAGCTATTATCCCACCTCATGAACCTGGTAGATGAACATTTTCAAATCCCCGCCGGGCAGTCATTGTCATTCCATACCACCAAAATGTGATTCTGTGTCACAGGTGTGAAAACACATTTTGGCCAGGATTTGAAAACTTATAGCTGTCATGGTTGAGAAGTGGAGTGAAAAATGGTTATGTTGAAAATTTGGGGTCAAAATATTTAAAATTACCAAAGTTATGGAGTGCGCATAGAAAAATTTTAATGTACGCTCATAACTTTGCCATTTTTATATATTTTGACCCCGAATTTTCACCATGGCCTTCTTATGACCACACCTAATGAACAAGGGTGGAGAAAACTTGCAAATAATGCTCAACAAGTGATTTCTTCAAGCAACAGTAAAATTGCCATTTTGGGGCTGATTTGCTTAATTCCGCCACCATTGGTCATGAGGTGGGGTCCCAAAAAAGGCCATGTTGAAAATTTGATGTCAAAATATGCAAAAATTAGAGAATTATTGCATCAAAGTTCTGAGAAAGTTATTCATAAAAGTTCAAAACCACATTGAAAACACTGAACCACACTTACCTTAGTTTCTCATATAGCAATTACTGGTTCTAGCAGCAAGACATGTCTGTGATTGGAAATTGGATCTTCACTGTGAGACATGTTCTGATGAGTGAGGGTGTGTGGGGGATGTGGTATGGTGAGTGCTGAGTGGGAGGTCAGGGTGGGGGGGCTAGATTGGCTAGGGACCGTTTTCTTTTTTACAGGGACAAAAAAAAAAAAACACATACAATATGGGAACGGGAGGGGACGACCAGGAGGGGTGGGGATTAAGACAAATGGTACTGGGGTGGGCACCCTGGTGCGCTTATAAAGTAATATATAATAAGGATATAGAGATAGATAGATAAATAGACAGACAGACTGACAAGCAGACAGACAGACAGAGAGATAGATAGATAGATAGATAGATAGATAGATAGATAGATAGATAGATAGATAGATAGATAGATAGATAAATGGGCAGACAGACAGGCAGAGAGAGAGAGACAGACAGACAGTGAGACAGAAAAGATAGACAGAGAAAGTGAGAGACAGGAAGACAAAGTGAGAGACAGAGACAGACAAGAGACAGAGAGAGAGACATAGACAGAGAAAGTGAGAGACGGAGACAGACAGACAGAGAAAGTGAGACAGAGAAAGACAGAACAGGGGATTGGTGAGTCACTGCTCTCAGCGCAGCCCATGGCATGACTTTAAGCTGTGAATGCAGAGCTCAAGAATGTCCTGCTGTTCTCTTACAGAAAACATGGGTGAATGGCTCCTCTCTTAAAGCTGGGAACCCTGGATTTTGGGGTGCACAGAAAAGGTGTTTCTGGCAACTTTTCTATAAAAAGAAACAGCAGAATCTAGCTAAACAGGTCCCATTTAGCTAGTTTTTATTTTCTAAGAGATAAGTTTCATGTATTTTCAATGTTTTTGAGTTTAAAAGGGCAAATAGATATGGTGGCCATCACGACTGGTATTTTTTGTATACTATACATTGTACCATACTAATAATATTGGGGCCTATGCTCAAATGGGCAGGAATTATGTGCTGGAGGTGTGTATCCCATCCACACAGTTCCACAGCCCTGGACAGGTGCAGGGTGTAGTTGTGTTCACTACCATGTGCACCCACGGGGTACCTGTCCATGGCCCCGCACACCCCTGCATGCAGGATTGCACAGGGTGGCCCAGAAATGATCATGAGCACCCAGGGCATGGATCTGGGTGCATGAGTAGCCCCCGCAGGCACCCAGAGTGGTGCAGCCATGCCCCCACGTGCAGCAGTCCCATAAGAGCCCACCACCCACCACACAGCAAAGCCCCATCACAGTAACCCCCGCTCACCAACACAGCAGTGCCCCATCCCCAAAGACCAAATACATCCCCCACTCCACATGTCAGCCCTGACCCCGAATAACTGAATACACTCCCCACCCCAAACATAGCTGCCCGACCCCGTTAGTGCAAAACATGCCTTCCCCTCCCAACACTTAAGTACCCAGTTCCAGTTGTGTCATAACATACACACCCACAACACTGCCTCATCCCTGTATTCCATAGGCAGACCCTCTGCCTCCCAACTGATCATAGCCACTGCACCCATTGTTGACCTAAATATCCCCCCTCCGTGCACACATAGGTGTCCTGCAGCAAACAACTCAGACCCCCCGAACCCAGTAACTCTGCAGAAACATTAGAGGCCAGTGGCCAGTGACCCCCCCACCCACCTGTAGCACTGACCCCCCAGCAACATACCTGCCAGGCGGTGCAGTGGGCATACATAGCCAGTGGCACAGCCTTCCCCACACCTCCTCAGCTGCCGGCCATCTAACTGCTGCTAGAAGCACACTGCTATAAATAGGCAGCACACTCCCAGCAGCAGTTAGATGGCCAGTGGCTGAGGAGGTGTGGGGAGGGCTGTGCTGCTGGCAGTTTATGCACGCGGCACCACCTGGCAGGTATGTTGTTGGGGGGGGTCAGTGCCACAGGTGGGTGGGGGGACCACCGGCCACTGGCGTCTAATGTTTTGGTAGGATTACCAGGTTCAGGGGGTCTGGGTTGTTTGCTGTAGGGCACCTGGGTGTGCATGGAGGGGGATGTCTAGATCAACACTGGGGACGGGGCTGTGCTGTGTTGAGGGGTGGGAGGTCTGACTCTAGAATGCATGGACAGAGCAGTGTTATGTTGAGGCAGTTATGTTATGACACATCAGGGACAGGGCACTGATGTGTTGGGAAGGGTGGATATGTTTTGCACTAATGGGGTCAGGGCAGCCATGTGTGGGGTGGGGGGGTTCAGTCATTCAAGGACAGGGCTGACATGTGGTGGGGGGGTTACCTGCTACCCCAGAGATGGGTCTGTCCTGTATTGAGGGGGTCTGGCTGACAGTACGGGACACACTGGGGTTGTGTAAGGGCACTCACCAGACCAGCTGCCCCAGCCCTCTCCATCAGCCTAGTGTGCTGAGGCAAGCATGGAGGGTCATTTCCTGGTCCCACCATGACTGGCAGGTGAGGTCTGTGGGGGCACACAGTGGGTTATGGCAGAATCCCGGCTGCCATAACCTGCATCCTCCTGTGCATGGCACTATGCACCTTTGTGAATGGTGTGTAGTGCAGGCATGCCCCCAACACCCCCACTCTCCCCTGATGCATTGCCAGCAGCGTGCCCATAGTGCATGCTGCCGGGGTCTCCATGCATGGATTTCCAATGTAGTGTTGACTATGCACCGCAGATACGCAGAGTGTAGGCAACCTTTTTTTTTTTCATGCATAGGCCCCTTTAACATTATTTATTAATTATACTGCAGCATTATTAATTATTATTATCATAGACTTTCCCTTTATTATGGGGACATGGACACAATAAGATGTTCTGATACCAAAACATGCGCTAAAGTTCTGGTAAAATTGGTTACATTGTAGGGATGATCACGTTAGTTGGTGATCTTGTCTATGGGAGCTGTTTCCCATCTTTCAGTATAAGATGTGTATAGGGAAACTTTAACCATATGAATTATAACAGTTAACCAAAGTACAATTCCAAAAATAAAAGGATAATAAACTCTTAACATTTTGTCACTGGTTTCAATCGTGCAACAGAAACAACTGTCTCACATCCTTTAAGTAATATCACTCCTGTCTTCTTCAAGGGATTTGGTTGGATGGTATCTTACTTGGAAAGACTTTTTCTTCAAGTCAACTTCCATACCACCAGATCTCCCACTTGTGGACTCCATTTCAGGGAGTGTGTGTCCTGATGATGCAATTGGTAGTTATAAAGTTCAATCTCATATGCAGTCTCAATGTCTTTAGGAGGGAATTTGTTTTTGAAGGAATTGTAAATATGTTCACCTGTCTGTTTCAATGATGTGTGTTGTCTGTTGCCTGGACTGAGTGTCTTTAAACAATAGTTGATGATGGTGGTGGTTGTAATGTCTTTAGAGGAGAAAATGAAAGTGTATCCAGAAAATTGGTCAACCACAATTAGAGCATGCTTAAATCCTCCCTTTGCTGTTGGAAATGGTCTAATAAAGTCCATGCATACTCTGTCCCAAATTGCAGAGGCAAGAACATGTAGCAAGCTATCTCCCCTCTGTATTCAGCTTGGATTGTTGCATATACAAGGAATGCAATTGTGCACATACTGTCGGTTCATGTTTCCTGTGTTTTGGTTGGTACCACTAATTGTCCAGCAGTGCCGAGGTGTTATCCACAGAACCATTTAAGTCCCCTATGCCTAGAAATGCCTGTTCAACTGAGACTCCCTTCATGTTAGTAGAAGGTATCTTTTTTCTATCCTTCTAGATCAGGGTTTCTCAAATGGTGAGGCCAGCCTCCCAGGGGAGGCCCCAGCTGTTCCAGGGGAGGCTCAAGCAAGCCTTAATATGTACTATATTTAAATGTCAAGTTTTGGATGCATTGGGTGAAAGGATGCAGTGAAGTTAAAATGAATAATGGCATGTGAATTTATGTACAAAATGGTTACTTGGAAAGACAAGCTCAACAAACACTTGTTTCCTGATATGACATGGGGGAAAGTTGAATGGAGGAAATAAAAGTGCTTGGAAACTGTACAAAACAAAATGCAAAATAATGCAAATGAATAGGAACAAGGTAACAACTGACCCATTATACTGGATGCAGAAAAGCACAAATACAAAGGCTAAGCAGAGAGATACTAGGATCAACAGCACGAGGGAGCAAAATGGTCCATGAGAAGGTGTTTAAGAGCAGGGTAAAACTGACAAAGAAAACAGTCTGACTCATGGAGGTATTGCAATGAGGGGAAAAAGGGTCCTAAACTCAGAAGTGTGGAGTGAATAGGCTGACATGGGGAGGGGGGTTATACAAAGGGAGAATAATAAGTTCAATAAAATGAGAATAAACTCAACTACTCAAATGCACTTCATTGTATTCTTCCTGTAATGTGCAAAGTATGATAGTTGTTCTAACTATGGGGAGGCCCAAAATTATTTCTATATTAGGGGGAGGCTCAAGGTTTTTTCCAAGGCTTGGGGGAGGCTCACTTTGACAAAGTGTGAGAACTCCTGTTCTAGATCCAGTTGTCTCAGACCAATGGAGTTGTACCCTTCAAATATGGTTCTGACCCAGGTGGAGGCAATGATCCCAGCTCTGACTATTGTAGATGACTTGGAAGATTGCTGAGGTTAGCATCTTTCTGGTAGGGGTCTTC
The DNA here is from genome assembly GCA_016271365.2 of Neoceratodus forsteri. NCBI lineage: Eukaryota > Metazoa > Chordata > Ceratodontiformes > Ceratodontidae > Neoceratodus > Neoceratodus forsteri. Next base: position 579,247,923 of record CM057459.1, on the reverse strand, counting down.
AGGCAGGGGGATTGGCTGTACCATGCCATTGTCCTTTTGCACACAAAGGATTTTCGCATGGTGCTGCTTCAGGATTGCAGACAGTCCACAGAGGTGGTCAGCTCTTTATAGCAAGCCTCCTTTGCTAATGTATCTGCCTCAGCATTTGCCTCAACATTTATCCCTCCATCCTTGTTATGTGCCCTGATATTGACTAACCTAAGGTGGGGAAGTTGTAAACAATAGAAATTAAAAATAAAAAAAGAAAAGTAAGTAAAAGTAGGAAGATGGAGTGAAGGAATTTTTGTAGTAATTTGAATCAGTAAGTGCTAGTACCTCAGGTGGACTACCAAAAGTGGCAATTGCTTTTTCTGGGGCAGAGTCCCCTGCTTCTTGTGCCAAAGATGCTGCAAGCAGAAGAAAACTTCAGTCACCCAAAGCTATGTCGCCATTCTGGCATTGCCTTATTACTATACAAATTCCTGCCCTGCTTTTGCTTGACACTTGTTGGTAGAATTAATAAAAACAATAATGAAAAACAATATGATGGGTAGAGATTCACCTCAGCAGTGGTGGGGATGTCCTGCTCATTTAATGCAGGAAGGTGGTTTTCTTGTGGATTGTATTCAAAGTGTAACAAAGGATCATTTAACAGGTTCTCCCACAGATACCACTTTTGAGACACAGCTTTCCTAAAGTTATCTGTTTTCCTTTGGAGTATGTTGGGGATAGGTATTGGAAAAAGTATTGTAATCTGTTCAGAGTGGTTACCAGAATTGGAAAACAGTAAATGCCTGAGTGATAGCCTGGTTTGACAGATCTAATGGGGGGATTTGAGTGAAGAAAATGTTGTGAACAATAATTTGATGGAGAAAATCCAAACTATCTCTTTGAACTGTAAACAGTCAGTAAGGACAAAGTCAAAATGTTTTGGGAGAAAAGGTAGATCGTTTTTATGTTTTTTTAAGCACAAAAATATAAGCTGCTCATAAGGTACATAGTCTGTACAAAAGCAGACAACTTAATGCAGCAGCACAAATGGGGGGGGAGGTGTACTCAGAACTTTGCCAAGTTCTTTCTGGAAAGCCTGAACCCTTTCACTATAACTAAGGCTTTTTCTACCAACTCCACTATGAACTATGCAATTTAACTTCCAGGGTGTCCAAACTGTTCAGGCACCAAAAATGTTGTAGTGTTTGGAGTAACACTCTACAAGAGTTTTACTTTACATGTATGAAAGTGACCTCAAGAAATAGAGAAGTTAATTTTCCCCTTGTATAGAGCCTATGTTAGACCACATCTAGACTTTGCAACTCCATTCCAGTGTCCGTACAAAGCAGGACAAATAAGGCAACTTGAGTAAGTCCAGCAAAGGGCAATTAAATTGATATACAGCATAAGGGAGGAGACATGAAACATTTAGCCTCATTGCTTCAGATGCCACTGTCTTTAAGAAGGTTAAAGGAAGAGGTTTGACTTTAAGCTTCTTAATGAAATTTCTTTTACTTCATTGTTCAAAACAGAAATTAACAATTTCCTAAAAGATAATTGCCCATCCGAAGTTGAAATAGGAGTCATGTGGGATGCCCTAAAAGCTTATCTAAGAGGTATGCATATTTCATATTGCTCTTTTAAAAATAAAGCTGATCAAAACCTCGTATGTTCTCCAGAAAGAGAATTGGCCGAAGCAGAAGCACATCTTATTATATCCAGCACTGGGCTTCACAGGGTCCTTCTCTTAAAGGATAAAATAAAAAACATACTTGAAAACAGAGCAGGAGGGGGTCTCTAGCAAGATCAAGGGTGAAATACTATTTTCTGGGGGGAAAACAGATAGACCATTAACCTTTCAATTTCAAACTGAAAAAACACAGAATATAATAGATACAGTAGAGAATGAGATGGTACAAGAAGTAACAGATCCCTTAAAGATAAGTGTCACTTTCACCCCTTTTTTTGCTAAATTGTATACACAAGAAAGTAAGGTAAATAAACAAAGATCAGAAGAATTTTTCTTAAATTTAGACTTTAATAAATTTGCAGAACAAGACCAGCAATCTCTAGAATGTCAAATTACTATCCAAGAGATTTGTGAAGCCATTTCCGAACTACCAAATAATAAATCTCCAGGTCCAGATGGCTTTGGTAATAAGTTTTATAAACAATTTAAAGAATCTCTGTCCCATATATATCATTTCAGGTATTTAATAGTATAATGGATGGGAATAATCCTCCCCCATCCTTCTCACAAGCTTATATTACCCTCATTCTTAAATAGGATAAGCATCCCCAGAAATGTAAAAATCGACTACAAATTATTCACAAGAATACTAGCAAAAAGACTTGCAAAAGTTATTAATAAAATTATTCACCCAGATCAGACGGTTTTTATTCTTGGGAGAAAACTAATGGACAATGTTCATTGCACCTTAAACATAATGGAAATTTCAGATTCAGACAATGCTGCTTTAGTGATGCTGGATGCCAAGAAGGCTTTTGATATGGCGGGATGGGAATACTTCTATATTGTATTGCAAAAATGTGATGGTGGACAGAGATTTCATTAATGTAATTAAACTGATACATAAAAACACTTCTGCATGCATTAAAACAAATAATCACATATCATCTTCTGTGCTGTTAAGCAGAGGTACAAGACAGGGATGCCCACTCTCTCTACTACTGTTTGACCTATATATTGAGCATCTGGCCCAAGCTATTAGGCAAGATAACAGAATCCAAGGTATAAATATAAATGGACAGAAACAAATAATTTCACTGTATGCTGATGACATCATTCTTTATTTGGACATGGCATTATATTAATTTCCTTTTCTAATACAGTTAATTGAAAATTTTGCTGAAATATCCAGTTAACAGAGGTCCTTCCATGTAGCCCAAATTTCCCTATTACACATTTCAAAAATCAGACTAATTTAGATACTACTAAAAACTTAAATACTTGGAAGTATGGATTACTCAGAAATAAGAAGATTTATACAATATAAATTATAATCCTCTAATTTAAAAAATTTCTAATGACCTACAGAGATGGACCTTGTTCCCATTGGCTATAATTGGAAGAGTTAATGTTGTGAAAATGTATTTACTCCCCAGACTGCTATTTTTCTTTCAAGCTTTACCCATCTGGATACCAAATAATATCTTTAAAAAACTTGAAAAAGAAGTAAGAAACTTTATTTGGAAAAAGAAAAACAAACCTCCTAGAATAGGGATGAACAAATTATATGCTCCTATTGATAAGGGAGGCCTGGACCTACCAAACTTTAGATGATATTGTTTAGCAGCATAATTAGCCCAGATTAAACCCTATTTTTTCTCTTTTGAGAAACCAAGTTGGTTGCTGATGGAAGAACTTAACTTTGGATGCAAGGCTTTAACAAGGCTACTTGTCGGAGTTATAAATAATTTGGATCAAAGGCCAATGTTGCAAACCACCAAACTTTCAACAAAAATTTGGAAGGAAGTCCATAAAATTATAGGCTGGAAGGAAACATTATCTCCATTCACCTATTTAAAACTTACACCAAGTTTAAAAAAATAGACTTATTCATGACTTAGAGGATAAAGAATGATATCAAATTAGTCATTTTTTTCAACAAGGTGAATTTATGGACTTCCATACATTTAAAAAGAAATTTTATCTGGAAGATGGTTATTTTCTTGTTTACCATCAGATCAGGCATTTAATAAAGGTGAAAAAATGCTCTCTAGAACAACCATATAGCTCACCGATTGAAGAGATCTTAAGTTCTAATTTAGTAAAAAAAATAATTGGACATATTTATAGAGTTTGTCAGGAAAAGAACTTACCGCTCCTGGATAAATTGTTTAAGAACTGGAGTAAGGACATAGGCTCTAACTTTTCAAAAGAAAAGTGGCAACAACTTGTACCAAATGTTCTTCAGATCTCCAAGAACGGTAGACTTAAACAATATTTAACCCCTAAAAGACTATATAAGTTTAATGCACAAATAACAGATAAATGTCTGAGATGTCAGAATCAAACTGGTTCACTTCTTCATACATTTGTAATATGTCCCCAATTGTCTAAATTCTAGGAAGAGATTTTAGCCACTGCTTCAAAGGTGTTAGGTCTTGATGTCCCTTTCGACCCTGGAATAATTATATTTGTAAATTGTTACTTCCTGCTGTTAGTGAATTGTGGGGATGATAAGGGAAAAAAAGGAAAGGGAGATTCTTAAATATATTATTGATAAATGCAAAAAAATTAATCTTGCAGAATTGGGAACTTAAAGATCCCCCATCTATCGTAAATTGGTTACATTTAGTTATAAACTGTGGGAACTTAGAGAGAATTTTCTATACTCAGAAATTCAAGTTGGCTAGATTTAAGGAGATTTGGGACCCTCTATTAACTTATCTAAAAAAAAGAAGGCGCCATGTCCCGCACTCCCTTTTGCGTATACACATATTATTTTTCTGAGGTATTTAATTATACATCAAATGTATTGAAAAAATATTTATGAGGAGATCACTATGTCTGTAAATCCCTGGCACCCTTCTTTCTGAAAAATGATGACAGGCAATAACTTCCTGATGTAACGATCTGTCTAAGTAGGAAACATGCTCTGATCTGATTCAGAAAAAAAAGTAAGAAGGTTAAAGGAAGATCTGTTGATGATCTAAAATATATGTCTCTACTCTTATGAGTGAACTAAATATTTAATTCAAGCTTTGTGGAGCTGAGACAAGGGGCCATCCCTTTCAAATCTTGAGGAAGCATTTCAACACTATTGAAAGAGAATATTTATTTACTAATAGAATGGTAAATATTTGAAATTCCCTACCACTAGGCATTATAATTAGCAAGACTGCTATTAAATTTAAAAATAAATTGGATAAACACCTAATGTACGTAGATATAAAGTATTATTAGTTCAATGGAACTATTCATGGGCTCAAACCCCCTGATGTCCCTAACTACCTAAGTAAGAGCCTAAAACCGGTATTAAAAATCTGCTTAACACATTTGAAAGATTCACATTTTGTCAGAGTTGGAATTGCAGAAAGTTCCACCAAATATGTGAAAATTAGTGAAATTTCCATGAATTCAGAATTAACAGATTTTTTCCAAACCTAGCTAGCTGATCTGGTAGCTGCCAAAACCATCAATGGTTTCAAACATGGCTGGGGCACAGTGAAGGGCTTTGTGGTCTTAGGTTGGTAGCGTAGGGCAGGGAGCATGGGGTGGGCATTGGTGGTTAGAACCCTGTATTGACAATAGGTCCCAGGTTTCTTATGGTTTTGTGGGCAGACTGGATGGAACAATTGTCATTTTCTGCTATCATTGTCTATGTTTCTAAGAAGGGAGCAGGGACATTATAGAGATGCACAAATACTGTACATATGTAAATAAAGTAGATAGTAGAATGTTGTTCACACTGAGTGGGAACACATGCTCCAGGGGAACCTAATGAAGTAGGAAGATGGGAGATTTAAGAAAGGTGTTAGAAAGAATTTCTTCATGAAGAGGGCTGTTAAAGGATGAAATAGACTATGAAGTAGGGGCATGGTTAGTTTTTCCTGTTTGCCTGCAAAGCATGCAAACATATTGGTGTCAGCCTGCTGTGAAAGGGCTTTTTGGGGTGTGGCTCTCCTCCACCTATCACAGCTTCAGAATACCAGCCCTCTTTCCTAATTCTACCCACTTTCTGTCATTTTCTTCCTTTTCTCTTTGAAATCCTTGCTCAGTCACAAGGTTGGAAAATACAAGCTTCAAGGCTTTTTTGTATATTCCTGATTTTTACTTCCTGATACCTTACCCCTCCTTCATGTTCCACATATGTTCTATTGTTTACTTCTTTCATATGTGCTGCAGTGGGGAAAGTTGTAGAAAAACTTAATGAACTTGTGTTTTTCTTTTGGTCTGTAAAGTAAACTGAAAGCACAGTAGCCCACATTTTAAGGGCCTTAAACTAGAGCTGTGTTTTTGCCCTGTAGTTTGAGGGGTAGGTGAGAATTACTTGGCCTGAATAGCTTTGGGCATCTGCTAGGTGGTAACTTAAAAGGAATAGCAAAAATGAATAGTGAGGTGGTTCCTAAGGCAGTTCTCCCTTGCAGCTAGATGCAGGAGCATCAAAGGGCAGAACACAGGGTTTGGGCTCAACAGTTTTATTTTTCTCTGTTTGAAATTGTTTTTTGCAGGGTATATTTTCTGTTAAATTGTTGAAAGGAAGGAAAGCACTCACCGGGGAGGTGGGCCAGAGCTGTAGCTGATTGCTTTTGCAGGACACAGGTTTGGTCCCACCCACCCTACCTGTCAACCCACCCACCCCAAGAGTGTCATTTCCTTTTTATCAGGAGTTCTGACATCACTTCCCCAAAAGGACAAAGGACATACACCTGTCATATCCTTAACAGACCAACATGCTGCATAGGGGGAAAATGCACTCACACGCTGGCACACACACTAACAAAAAAAATAAACAGGAAGGTAGAGACACATGTGGGGAGTGGTGCAATGCACTGGCTGTGGGGTGGCAGTCTTCCAGAAGATGTTCTGGAGGCTGCAATGCACAAGTAGCACGCACGGTACCCTTCTTGAAGGTGCTGCCTGTCTATGGCATGGGTGAGGCTAGGGTACTCCACAGCATGGGATTCAATGAATAGCTAAAAAACTGGTAACAAGCTCAGGGTTTTGGCTTCATTGAGGACTGGTGTCCACCTGGAGACACACAGGCCAATACTGGCATGATAGTCTGCATCTGTCTGGGAGGGGAACCAGGATCCTAGGTGATAGGTTTAAATGCTCATTGGCAAGCATTTAAACTAACCAAGGGGGGGAGGCAATGAAAAGGAGCAGGGAAATCCCAGCTCTCCCCACAAAACACGGTAGTTAGTGAGGTAAACACCAAAGTAGAGAAGTCAAAAGGGAGTGGAACAGGGCTCAATGCAGAAAAAGGCAAAGGCATTTAGGACAGGGATGGGGCTAAAAGTGGTAAGGCCATCAAAAAATAGAGGTCGATGAGTTCCATTGCCCATAGTCTGCGTAACGAGCTCCCTGAACTAGTGGCCTTGATGGAAGAGGGAAGTGTGGATATCGTGTCAGTCACAGAAACATGGTACACAGAGAACCATAACTGGGATGTCAACATACCAGGGTACACAATCTACAGGAGGGACAGGAAGGGTAAAAGAGGAAGAAGAATAGCTCTCTACCTAAGGGAAGGGATCAAAGCAACATAGCTAAAGGGTAAACAGGGAAGAGAGGAGGCACTGTGGGTCACCCTGGAAACAAGAAATGGCACCACAATCCACATGGGGGTTGTATACAGACCCCTGTCTCAGAGGAAGGAAATTGACAAGGAAATGATAAAAGTCATCCTTAGAATTGCAAGAAAAGGCAATATATTGTTGATGGGGGACCTGAATATCCCAGATGTTAACTGGGGCACCTTTCCTGCAGCCACATTCAAGAGCAGGGTCATTCTCAATGCCCTACAGGGGCATGCCTGAGACAGCAACTGTTGGAACCTACTTAGGATGGAGTAATCTTAGACCTGGTACTCTCAAATAGGGACAGAGAGAGGATCTCATATTCAGAAGTGGGTAGCCATCTGGGAACAAGTGACCACTAGTGTGATTCAGGATAAACACAGCCATAAAGTCAAGCCATACAAAAGCGAGGGCATTGGTCTTTAAGATGCTAACTTTGGCAAAATAAGAGCGTGCCTCAGAAAAGCACTAACAAAATGGCAAGAAGGAGGGGCAGAGGAAAAATGGGGACAAATCAAAACTGCCATCACAGAGGCAACAAACCTTTGTGTGAAGCAAAAAAAAAAAATGAAGAAAAAAACCACTATGGTTTTCAAAAGAGGTGGTGGGGAAGGTTAGGGAAAAAATATAGCATTAAGGAAGTATAAGGAAACACAGAAGAAGCAGGACAGAGAACTGTACCAGTTAAAGCAGAAGTAAGCAGGGAAGGCAGTCAGAATAGCAAAGGCCAAAACTGAAGAAAAGATAGCTAACTTACTTAAGAAGGGGGATAAGAAAGAACAAGGGAGGGATAGCGAGGCTTAATAAAAGGGAAGGGGTGGGCAGAGATTGATACTGAAAAAGAAGGGATACTGAACGAGTACTTCTGCTCAGTATTCACAGAAGAAGATGAGGGAGAGGTACCTAAACAAAACAATGGAAGCACTCTGGATAGGATGGTCGATACCAGACCATTCATAGAAGAAAGGGTCCTGAAAGAACTCCTAAAACTGAAGGTGGACAAAGCAATGGGGCCTGATGGGATTCACCCCAGAATTCTAAAAGAACAAAGGGGAGAACTAATGACACCACTGACTACTCTTTTCAACAAATCATGGGAGGAGGATGATGTGGTACCTGAGGACTGGAGGAGACAGATGTGATTCCTCTTCACAAACAAGGGTAGAAAGGAGAGGCAGGAAACTACAGACCTGTTAGTTTGACCTCAGTGGTAGGTAAAATTATGGAATCACTTCTGAAAGAAATAATTGTTGAGTATCTAGAGGACAGCAGGGCTCAGGACTCAAGGCAGCATGAATTCACAGTGGGAAGGACATGTCTGATGAATCTAATAGATTTTTTTGGCTGGGTGACAAAAACAGTAGACCAGGGAGGGGCTGTGGACATGGTCTACCTAGACTTTAGCAAGGCATTTGGCATAGTCCCACACAAAAGATTAATAAACTTGTTAGCCAGCCTGGGAGTGGGTCCCAGGGTGGCAGCCTGGGAAAAAAAATTGGTTGGACAACAGGACGCAGAGGATAATAATAAACAGAGTCTGCTCCAAAGAAAGGGGGTTTACTAGCCGGGTACCACAGGGTTCAGTACTGGGACCGGTCCTCTTTAATGTCTTTATAGGTTGCATTGCAGAGGGACTGGAAGGATAAGTATGCCTCTTTGCAGATGACACAAAGATCTGCAACAGGGTTGATACACGGGGCAGGGGTGGAAAGGATGAGAAGGGCCTTGGCAAGGTTGGAGGAATAGTTAAGTGTATGGCAGCTTAGATTCAATGCAAAAAAGTGCAAAGTAATGCACCTGGGAAACAAACACCTAGGGGAAGAGTACACATTGGGGGGGGGGTGGTACTAGCAACAACAAAAATGGAAAGGAACCGGGGGTAGTCATATCAGGTGACTTAAAGGTAGACAAGCAATGTGAGAAGGCAGTAAGGAGGGCTGGGGGGGATACTGCGATGCATAGGGAGAGGCATCACTAGTTGAAACAGGAAGTTGTTATCCCTCTGTACAGACAATTGGTGAGACCCCATCTGGAGTACTGCGTGCAGTTCTGGAGACCCCATCTCCACAAGGACATAGACAGGATGAAGGCAGTCCAGAGGAGGGCTACTAAAATGGTGCAGGGTCTGCACCAGAAGCCATATGAAGAGAGACTAAAGGAGCTTAATATGTATATCCTCAAGGAAAGGAGGGAGCGAGGGGACATGGTAGAAACTTTCAAGTACCTCAAGAGAATCAACAAAGTCCAAGTTGGTAGCATCTTTCAGAGAAAGAGATGTGCAAGAACAAGGGGGCACAATTGGAAGATAGAAGGGGGACGGTTAAGGGGCAACGTGAGGAAGCATTTTTTCATGGAGAGGGTGATGGACGCATGGAACGGCATCCCTGAGGAGGTCATGGGGTCAAAAATAGTGTGGCAATTCAAGAATGCATGGGACAAGCATAAGGAAATTCTGGTGTGGGTAGGAGGAAGCAGGCTGTTGGTTAACTAAAATCTGCAGCTTATCCAATAGGTAGGGAAATGGGCAGACTGGGTGGGCCAAGCGGTTCTTATCTGCCGTCAAAGTCATGTTTCTATGTTGCAAAGTTTAGTGATTTGTTTCTCTGAGAATGTCAGAGATGTTGCAAAACTTATATCATCTGCATACCCATGATGCTGTGCTTGTAACTCGTGGAATGAATATATTCTCATATGTTGTAAAAAGCATGCTAAACATCTTGGGCCTGATTCACAAAAAAATTGAAAAGCACAGTGCAGATGTTTGTGCTGCATTCTGTGGTTGTGCAGGTGTGAAATATTGCTATTCACAGTTGGATAGCGCACCATGCTATCTGACTGTGAATAGGGCCTGGACGAGCACCATAAACCCTGTAAATCCACCATTAACCTCACTAGTGCTGCCGTGATGTCCAGCCAGTAGAATGATCTCACAATGAATAGTACAGGTGCACTATTTCCTATTCACCAAAGCAGCAATGTAAATGAGCCCATTGGGCATGCAAGACACTATGTGGCCATTTGCATGCCCATCACGGTCCCATTTAGATAGGCTGCAACAGGCGTTTGTCGCGCCTTCCCCATCCCCATTGCAGATCGCTGTCCTAAAAAAAGAAAGAAATGAACAAGCCATGGTGGCTAAAGGCCCCCCACTGATTGTCGGCCTGTTGACAAAAAAAAAAAAAAAAACAGCCCCCTGGTAGTCTAGTGGTCCCTCCTTGTCCTGGCTTGATGATCGCCATCCCTTTCATAATAAAACAAATGTTTCTGATGGTTTAGTGGTCCATCTCCTTCCCCACTTGCTGATAGCCATCCTTTTCATTACAAAAAAATCTGCCTGGTGGTCTAGTGGTCCCTCCCCTTCCCTGCTCGCTAATTGCCATCCCTTTCATAATAAAACAAATGTCCCTGGTGGTCTAGTGGTCCTTTCCCTTCCCCAATCACCAATCATAAGCCTGGTAAATGCAAGTGAAGGTGCCCTGGTGGCAGCAGTTCCCCACCTTGATCGCCGATCATCGACAGCCGGCCCGAGTCAAGTGACAGAAGTCACCCTGGTGGCCAGTGGTCCTCCCACCACTGATCTCCATCCTCAGCACAGAAATAAAGTGAAGCTGCCCCCCCAGCAGCTAGCGTCCTGTCCCCCACTCAATCACCCATGCAAGACATAAAAAATTGTATCCATGGTGGCTAGCAGTCCCTCCCTCCACCCAATCACCCACACCAGATATAAAAATATGTTTCTGTGGTAGCTAGTGGCACCTCCCCCAACCTGACGACCTGCCCAATATGGAAAAAAGTGTCCCTGCTGTCCAGTGTAACTGCCCCCATCCTGATCCTCTGTATGGGAAATGATCATTTCCCTGGTGGTCTAGCAGACCCCCCTTTCAATCCCAGATCCCCAGTAAAGAGGCTATCAACCTGTCACTGGTGGTCTAGTGAACCCTCACCCTGGCAGGTTGTGTCCCACCAACCTGCCCCCTCATCCTGCACCTGAGCCAGCAACCAGCACAGCCCTCCTCTCTCCACCATGGCTGGCCACTGACCGAGCTCTCAATAAATACATACTGTATACAAGTACACACTGATTGAGAGCTCAGTCGGCAGCTAGCCATGGTGGAGAGAAGAGGGCTGTGCTAGTCACCAGCTCAGGTGTGGGATGGAGGGTGGTGGGACACTACCTGCCAGGGTGGAAGGGGGGTCCACTTGACCACCAGGGACATGTTGATAGTCTTTTTACAGGGGATCAGGGATAGGGAGGGAGAGAGGTCAGCTAGACCACCCGGGAAATGGTCACCTTCCCATACAGGGGATCAGGATGGGGGGGTACACTGGACAGTAGGACTATTTTTTCCATATTGGGCAGGTGATTGGGTGGTGGGAGGGACTGCTAGCCAGAACAGAAACATTTTTTATATCTTACATGGGTGATTGGGAGGGGGACGGGGCACTAGCCGGGGGGGGGGGACTGCTTCCTTTTATTTCTGTGTTGGGGATGACGACAGGCAGAGGGAGGAACCACTGGCCACCATGGTGACTTCTGTCACTTGACTCAGGCCAGTGATTGGTGGTGGGGGGGAAAACTACCATCAGGCCACCTTCACTTGTATTTACTGGGCTGGCGACTGACGATTAGGGAAGGGGATGGACTACTAGACCACCAGGGAGATTTTTTTTTTATTATGAGAGGGATTGTGATCGGTGATTGGGAAGGGGAGGGACCATTAGATCACCAGGGAGATTTTGTTTATTATGAAAGGGATGGCAATCGATGAACGGGGAAGAGGAGGGACCATTAGATCACCAGGGAAATCATTGTTATTAGTAATGGGACAGTGATCAGTGATTAGGAGGTGGAACCACTACCACCAGGGAAACTTACATATTTTGTACCGGGCCTCCGATGTGGGGGACAATGCAGTACCTCCGACAACCACTAGGGTTGCTCAAACTTACTGCAAGGTCTGACTCTACAGTATTTTCTCCATGCAAGGGAACTCCACAACTGGTCCTTGTGTGGAGAAAATGGTTTGTGAATGAGACTTCACCAATATGCAAGTCCCTCCCCCATTTGTATTGTGGCCCCTTCATACTTTGCCCCGGTGCAGACCTGGTTTGTGTGTGCAAACAAGGTTTTTGTGAATCCTACTTTTGTGCAAAACTCAGTTTGCACAATGCAAATGGGGTTTGCACCAGGGCTTTTGTGAATCCAATCCCACTTTCGTGCAAAACCCGGTTTGCACCGTGCAAATGGAGTTTGCACCAGGGCAAAGTTTTGTGAATTTGGCCTCTACTCTAACATGTTCCTACACTCATTGATCACTTTAGGTAAACAGCTGTTACTCTGCTTTACATACTGTACCTATGTTTTAAATAGTGCTGCTCAAAAATAATATTCCACCAGTGGAATTACTGTGAAAATCAGAATTTCACTTCAGCAAAATTTTGGAATGCACTTCGGCAAATTTTCTTGAAATTCCAACTTGTAACAGTGGAAAGAATGTATGATTTACAGATTAATATATGAAATAAATTCCACAGAATTGATCAGTGAGCTGCAGAACAATTGCATGTGTTGCAGATTGATGTATTAAACTGCAGAATGGAATTCCACAAAACTGCCTTTTCACATGTCAAGTGAAACATTTTGCAGTTCAGCCAGAAAATTTCACCAAACACTTTTGTCGGATTCAGATTTCACCAAAGTCAGATTTTCAGAATGCGTCATGAAATTTCTTCGAATTCACAGTTTCTGCCCATCACTAGTTTTGAACGCTAAAAATTAAAGCATTTTGGTCATTACAACACAAATAAACAAGGCTAAATACACATACTGTAGGCAGCATGGCAATTTATCTACTTATAAAGCACATGAATGAATTGATATCAGTCTGACCTGTGAGGGGGCTTTTGGGGCAATTCCCTTCTTTATTTAGCACAGCTTCTAAATAGTGAGTCTTATTCCTCATACAACCCACCCTTTTCCCTTTGAAGTTCTTGCTCAATCACAAGGCTGAAAAATGCAAAGTAGGTTATATTGTGAAATTCCTAAGTTCTTTACGAAACCTTGTCTCTGCTTTTAGTTCTGCTTCTGTGCTGCTGCCCCAGTGACTTCAACACACTCTACATCAAAGTGAACACACCAAATGGCATTCTTCACCACTTTGCATTTTCTGCTGAGTGGCATTTGCTCCTTAGACCCCTTCTTGATCTCGGCCATCCTTCCCATGAAACACGTGATCTGCTCTTCCCTACTTGCTGTCTGTCCTTCCCCGATCTCTATCCCCCCCGACATGCCACCATGGTCCATGTACACTTTATGCTCTGCAGTAATAGCACTATCCCTCGCTCCATAGTCTATGCCCCCACACTAAAATGCTGCTATTCCCCATAATTCACATGATGTGCTGTTTGCTACTTGCTCTGTCTCCCCTCTCACTCTATGATCTCTCTGATCTCTGCCTTGCACGATGTCTCCCGATTTCCACTAAGCCACAGTATCCACTGTTCACCCTTTATCGATCTCTGCTCCCCCCCAAATTGCTGCCATTCTCCATATACATTAGATGCTGTGTGGCACTTGCTCTTCCCCCTCCCCTATCTCTTCCCCCAAAATGCTGTTCTTTACTGTCATTCACATTAACCACTCTGTGGCAGTTGCTCTCTAATCCTCCCCTCCTTGATATCATCCCCTCAAAATGTTGGCACTGTTCCTACACATTAGCTGCACTGTAGAACCTATTGTCTTCCACCCACCCTCTAACTGTCTTGCCACTCTCGGGACTTCATATTTATTTATTTAAAATTTGGTAACCAGGAAAGACACAGTGAGCCATGGCTCATTTCCAGATGCGACCCGGGGGAAGAGGAAGAGGATTACACATAGGCAGAGTAGCTGAGCAACTACAAATAGTAATATATGTATATATAGGGGATATGACATGGCCCGACTGAAGATATCATATTTATCTTCACGAGAGGCCAATGATATCATGATATCTCACGAGTGGCGAAGCCACGAGTGAGATATCATGATGTCATTGGCCTCGAGTGAAGATAAATATGATATCTTCAGTCGGGCCATGTCATATTCGGTTTATACTATGTATGTTTTGGGCTGCATTCAACAAAAGCTCCAAATGTGCACTTAATACATTGCACTACATAGAGATGTTAGCTGTTTCAACACAAATCTGCAGTATGTCTATCAGCACAACAGATGCATATGTTGTTTAAAAATATATATGTAGTTGATCCTGCTACTTTAAAATTATTATGCCAAAATGTGTCTGGATTCTGGCTAACCTTGCCCTGACCACCCCAATACAACTCTCTATAGCCCCTCCCTCAAAAGAGCAGATTACATATATTCTTAAATAACATTGTTTCATGTTGCTGCAGTAAACTCATTGAATAATACATATCTGGTTGATCCTGCCTACATCTTAACACAAATAATTAAATATAAACATATCTGGTTGATCCTGACTTCTTTCACCCATTGACCGATCAGAACGCATTGAAATGTGCGTGACCGGCGCCAACAATATTAAATCTCAGTTACTTTCAGTTATACAGCCTGTGCTGTAAATTGCTCAAAACTGTTAACGCTTTCCTAATGCTGGCTATATTTTAACAGAAGAAGCTGCCAACAACAGTCCAAGAAGAAGCCGAGTAAGGTCGGCAGCTTCAAGAACAGCAGGCATGCGAGGCATCGCGTTGCTATAGCGCAACACTCACACTGGCATTTAAAAATCGGCACCCAGTACTATTGCAGATTGAGACCAAAATGGCTGTGACACTTTTGCAAATCATGAAAGTGTTGTACCATTTTTGTGAAACTGTCACTGTCACTGCCTCTAATTTCCCTTCTTTTTGAGAATGATAACGAGAAATAGTGAATGTAATGCAGCAGTGGGAGGGCTCTGCGGCCCGCCACGTGGACGCCCCGTGGCATAGTAACAGGAACAGCAATGTAAAACAGAAGTGCTAACAGTGGCGCAGCCATGGTAACGCAAGCGCTAATGAGAACAGAAAGGGTAATGCACACGGTGGCGTGAGACGGAATGGTCTGCCATGTGATGTATTATGCATATAACATGGTGCCTGCAAGCGGAAATGCCAATGGGCATGGCAGCGCAAAGTGAAACAGAAAGAGAAACAGTACTGGGCACAAATGGCAAAAATAACAGAAACATAGCGCAAATGAAAGCATAAGCGATAACGCACATGGTGGCGAGACGCCAATGATAAGTGAAAAGGCAACGGAACTGCAAGCGGAAAGAGTAACGGTAACAGTAATGTGGGTGCACAGGCTGGTTTTCCCCAAAACCTGCATAGAGAAAGACAGTGAGTACAAAGAATGTATGCATAATAATAGGTATCGGAGCAGAAAATGAGGACTTGGAATACTAAATAGGTTATATCTCAGGAACTGTATGACGTGGAAAAAAAATTTAAAAGTCATATGATTTATGACTGTCCTGGCTAGTTGGGCTAAGTATTTTTCCAATGAAAAGTCCGTATCTCGCACTGTTTCCGAGATACGGGCCCTGAAAGGCGCCAAGCAACACGTATGTTATCCTATGGAAAAAGAGAAGTTCGGAGCACCATACCTTGCCTCCTGTAATATTTTTCACCAAACCACTGAAAGGCACATCTGTGGGCTGTTGGCTGTCTTCCCTCAAATTTCAGGAAAAAGACCAAACCGTTATTTTGCAGCAGGGTGCCAAAGGATTCCTGTAATGTGTCGGGCGCCTTAATGTTATCCTATGGGAAAAAACATCAACTTTGGAGTGCTGTAACTTTGCCGCTGTGTAAAATTTTTTCAACACAACACTGAAAGGCACATCTGTGAGATGCCGGCTGTGTTCCCTCCAAATTTCAGCCCAAAACTCCCAACCGTTCTTTTGCAGCACAGTGCCAAAGAACTGCTGTCATTTTCCCACAGACTAGAAAACTACTGTAGTAACTTGCGAAAGCTTTCGCAAAAATTTGCGATATTTTCGTGAGCACGAAAGTACTTTGCGAAAGTACTTTTTCCAGAAATTTTAAAAACATATTTCTGGGGTGTTTTACTCCAAAATAAAGACATGGCTAGCATCCTCAGGGTCCGACTAGGTGAATACAAAAAGAATTAGGTTGCTTGAGGGTCCCAAATTTAAATGCCAAGCATTTTTCTGATCACTAACTAAAAACAAAATGGCGGATTTGCGAAAGTAACAGGGCCATTTGCAAAAGTAAAAATGCATTTGCGAAAGTGTTGAACTTTTGTTAACTTTTCCTTTGACTTATAATGGAAATTGTTTTGAATAACTTTTCAACCATTTAATATTTTCACCAAATCTTGAAAGGCACATCAGGGACCCGGCCACGTTCCCTGAAGATTTCGGCTAGGCGTGCAAACCATGCGACCTGTAGGTGCAACCATAAAATTCCAGAAAAAGCATAAACACGCACAGATCATGCTTAATAACTCGCAGAGCCGTATATCTGACTAGTACGAACTTGACAGATCCCAAGGCCTATGGTTCTTGATCATGTATTCCAAAGTTCAGACAAATCCGTCTAATGGTTACAAAGTTATTAAGTGCAAAATTTTGGGTTTAACATAGAAATGGCTCCTCAATTCCTAACTATGGTAGCACTACTGTGCTACCATAATATATATATACACTACCGGACAAAAGTTTTAGAATACCCCCATTTTTCCAGTTTTTATTGAAATTTAAGCAATTCAAGTCCAGTGAATAACCTGAAATGGTACAAAGGTAAACGGTAAACTGCTAGAGGTTAAAAAAAAAAGTTTAGGTTAGCAAAAACTGAAAAATAATGTAAATTTCAGAGTTATAAAAAAAGGCCTTCTTCAGGGAACAAGTAATGGGTTAATAACTTACAGCTGTTCTGCAGCAATGGAAGTAAATTAAGCCTTGAAAGTTGATGCAAACAATTCCTACAGGTGTCCCAACTTTTGTTGATTATTTGATTACAAACCCCCTGTATGTATAAAAGCAGGGTTGGAACAGACTGTTATTACACCCTCTGAAGCATTATTTGGACAATATTTCACTGCAAGAAGTAGTATATTGCTATCATAATGGCGAGAAAAAGGCAATTAACAAAGGAAGACAGACAGACCATTATAACCCTTAAAAGTGTAGGTCTTTCCTTTAGAGAAATTGCAAAGAAAGCCAAGGTGTCAGTGAATACAGTTTCCTACACCATCAAAAGGCACTTGGAAACTGGAGGAAATTCTGACAGGAAGAGGTCTGGCAGACCCAAAGCCACAACAGAATCAGAAGACAAGTTTCTGAGAGTCAACAGCTTGCGTGACAGGCAGCTCACAGGACAACAGCTTCAAGCACAACTTAACACTGGTCGAAGTAAGCAAGTCTCAGTTTCAACTGTGAAAAGAAGACTTCGAGCTGCAGGTTTGACAGGTCGAGTGGCAGTAAGAAAGCCATTGCTAAGATGGCAAAATAAGAAAAAGAGGCTTGCCTGGGCCATGAAGCACCGCCAGTGGACTACTGAAGACTGGACTGATGAATCAAAATTTTAGATCTTCGGTTCATCACGCAGGGTTTTTGTACGCCGTCGAGTAGGCAAAAGGATGGTTCCTCAGTGTGTGACACCAACTGTCAAACATGGAGGAGAAAGCGTGATGGTCTGGGGGCTCTTGCTGGATCCAGTCGGCGACTTGCACAGAGTGACTGGCACCCTGAACCAAAAGGGCTACCACAGCATTTTGCAGCGCCATGCAATACCCTCTGGTCTACGCCTAGTTAGTCAGGGGTTCATTCTACAGCATGATAATGACCCAAAACATACCTCCAGGCTATGTCAGAACTACCTTAGAGGAAAAGAACAAAACGGTAGGCTTCAAATCATGGAATGGCCAGCACAGTCTCCAGACTTAAACCCCATCGAGCTGGTTTGGGATGAACTGGACAGAAGGATGAAAGCAAAGCAACCTACAAGTGCAACACATTTGTGGGAACTTCTGCAACAGTGTTGGGAAGAACTTCCTGAACAATATTTGATGTCCATTGTAGGAAGAATGCCATGAGTGTGTTCGGTGGTTATATCTGCAAAAGGTGGCTACTTTGATGAGTCAAAAATTTAGATTAAATTTTGTTAAACAAAATGATTCTATGATTTCTTTTTTATCTCCAATTGTTTATTTAGAAACATAAACATAGAAACATAGAATTTGACGGCAGATAAGGACCGCTTGGCCCACCCAGTCTGCCCATTTCCCTACCTACTGGATAAGCTGCAGATCCTAGTTAACCAGCAGCCTACTTCTTCCTACCCCACCCCCAGAACTGCCTTATGACTATCCCATGCATGCTTGAATTCCACCACTGATTTTGACTCCACAACCTCCTTCGGAAGGCCATTCCATGCATCCACAACCCTCTCTGTAAAAAAATACTTCCTTAAATTACCTCTGAGCCACTCTATTTTCAAATTGTGCCCTCTTGTTCTTGCACACCTCTTTTTTTGAAAGATGCTACCCTCTTGGACTTTGTTGATTCCCTTGAGGTACTTGAACGTTTCTATCATGTCCCCCTCTCCCTTCTTTCCTCGAGGCTATACATATTAAGCTCCTTAAGTCTCTCTTCATATGTCTTCTCCGTGCAGACCCTGCACCATTTTAGTTGCCCTCCTCTGGACAGCTTCCATCCTGTCTATGTCTTTATGGAGATTGGGTCTCCAGAACTGCACACACATCCAGATGGGGTCTCACCAGCTGTCTGTACAGAGGGATAATAACTTCCTGTTTTCTACTGGTGATGCCTCTCCCTATGCATCCCAGTATCCCCCCAGCCCTCCTTGCTGCCCTCTCACATTGCTTGCCCATCTTTAGGTCATCTGATATGACTACCCCAGGTCCCTTTCCATTTTTGTTGTTGTTAGTATCTCACCCCCCATTGTGTACTCTTCCCCTGGGTTTTTGTTTCCCAGGTGCATTACCATGCACTTCTTAGCATTGAATCTAAGCTGCCATACATTTGACCATTTCTCTAACCTTGCCAAGTCCTTTCTCATCCTTTCCACCCCACCCTGTGCATCAACTCTTTTGCAGATCTTAGTGTCATCTGCAAAGAGACATACTTTTCCTTCCAGTCTTTCTGCAATGTCGCTTATAAAGACATTGAAGAGGACCGTCCTAATACTGAACCTCATGGCACCCACTATAACCCTCCTTTCTTCTGAGTGGACTCCATTTACTATTACTCTTGTGTCCTATTCTCCAGCCAGTTCTTTACCCAGGCTGTCATCTTGGGACCCACTCCCAGGCTGGCTAACTTGCATATTAATCTTTTGTGTGGACTGTGTCAAATGCCTTACTAAAGTCTAGGTAGGCCATGTCCACAGCCCTCCCTGATCTACTACTTTGGTCACCCAGTCAAAGAAATCTATCAGATTCGTCTGGCATGACCTTCCGCTGTGAATCCATGCTGCCTGGGGTCCTGTGCCCTCTGGCCTCTAGATACTCGACAATTCTTTCCTTTAGAAGTGATTCCATCATTTCCCTATCACTGAGGTTAAACTAACAGGTCTATAGTTTCCTGCTTCTGCCTTGCTCCCACTTTTGTGAAGGGGAATCACATCTGCCCTCCTCCAGTCCTCGGGTACCACCCCATCCTCCATGATTTGTTAAAAGGGTAGTCAGTGGTGTCACTAGTTCTACCCTTAGTTCTTTTAGAATTCTGGGTGAATCCCATCAGGCCCCATTGCTTTGTCCACCTTCAGTTTTAAGAGTTCTTTCAGAACCCTTTGTTCTGTAAATGGGCCGGTATCAACTTCTGTATCCAGAGTGTTACTACTGATTGTTTTATGTACCTCCCCCTCTTCCTTTGTAAATACTGAGCAAAAATATTTGTTTAGTATATTTGTTCTATACTTTAATTTCAGAGTGCATTGAGACATTAAACTGCGTAAATTTCAATAAAAACTGGAAAAATGGGGGTGTTCTAAAACTTTTGTCCAGTAGTGTATATATATCTATATATATATATATTATGGTAGCACGGTAGTGCTACCATAGTTAGGGTTGAGGAGCCATTTCTATGTTAAACCCCAAAAGTTTGCAGCTTAATAACTTTGCAACTCTTTGATGGATTTGTCTGAAATTTGGAATACAAGATCAAGAATCATAGGCCTTTGGACCTGCCAAGTTTCGTACTGGTCGGATATATGGCTGTGGAGTTATTAAGCATGATCCTTGCACTTGTTTACGCTTTTTCTGGAATTCTACGGTCGCGCCTACAGGTCATACGGTTTGTGCGACCTGCCCAAAATCTTCAGGGAACATGCGGCCTGGTACCAATTGCCTTTTGAAGTTTGCTGAGAAAAAATATAAACGGTTCAAAAGTTATGGCAGTCCGAACTTCTGTTTTTCCCCATAGGATAACATTACGGCATTCGCCACAGCCTTTGAGGGCCTGTGATCTCGAAACGGTGCGAGATATGGAGTTTTGTTGAAAATTATAGTCCCCATATGGCTATGTTTATAACTAGCCATGAAAGTGGTAATACATATGGATTTTTAGATTTTTTTTATGTCAGACGGTTACTGAGATACTTTATAAGCAATTTACTATTACAACTACTGATTTTTGTGTTCAGAGTCATTATTTTGCATACATTCTTTCTGCTCACTGTCTTTCTCTATACAGCTTTTGGGGAAAACCAGCCTGTGTGCTTACATTACTCTACCATTACCATTTCTGCTTGCGGTTCCGTACACGCTTCACTTACCGTTCACGTCACGCCACCATGTGTGTTACCTTTGCGTTTTCATTTATGGGTTGCTTTCCATTGTTTTTAACATTTCTGTCTACAGTACTGTTCCTCTTTCTGTTTCATTTTGTGTCATCGGCGCATTACAATTTGGCGTTTAGGGCAATGTTACAATGCGACAAGACATCACCTCAGCCCGCTACTGCATTACATTCACTGTTTCTCATTATCATTCTTAAAAAAGGGAAATTAGAGGCAAAAGCTCCATTTAATGCATAAGTTAGGGTTGTTCCACAGCGACAAAAGCAAGGAAATTCGATGTTAGAGTTGAAACCCCTTTGCACCTCAGCCCACCCCCATCTGGAATCGGCGGTGTGCATTGGAGCCATCAGTCTAACTGTCACCCCATTCTTCCTATTCCTCAGCTTCTTTCCACATGTGATGGGGTGACACTTAGGGCCGATGACCTCTAATGCGCACTCCCATCCAGTTGGAGGTGGGCTGGAGGGTGCAGTAGGTTTCAACCTCAACATTGATATATATATATATTATGGCAGCACGGTAGTGCTACTATAGTTAGGGTTGAGGAGCCATTTCTATGTTAAACCCAAAATTTTGCACCTTAATAACTTTGCAACCTTTTGATGGATTTACCTGAAATTTGGAATACTTGATCAAGAATGATAGACCTTGGGATCTGCCAAGTTTCATACCAGTTGGATGTACGGCTGCAGAGTAATTAAGCATGATCTGCACGTGCATTTACGCTTTTCTGGAATTTCTGTTGCACCTACAGGTCGCACTGTTTGCGCTACCTACCCAAAATCTTCAGGGAACGTGCGGCCGGGGTCCCTGATGTGCTTTTCAAAGATTTTGTGAAAAAATATTAAACGGTTCAAAAGTTATTCAAAAAACAATTTCCCATTATAAGTCAATGGGAAAAGTTGACAAAAAGTTCGACAGTGTCGCAAATGCACTTTTTACTGTCGCAAATGGCCCTGTTACTGTCGCAAATCTGCCATCTTGTTTTCAGTTAGTGATCAGAAAAATGCTTGGCATTTAAAATTGAGACCCTCTAGCAACCTAATTATTTTTGTATTCACCTAGTTGGGCCCTGAGGATGCTAGCCATGTCTTTATTTTGGGGTAAAACACCCCAGAAATATGTTTTTCAGATTTCTGGAAAAAGTACTTTCGCAAAGTAGTGTCGCACTCATGAAAGTGTCACAAATTTGTGCGAAAGCTTTCGCAAATTGTGACACTACTACTTACACTATGCCCAAAATAACAGTAATTCTTTGGCACTCCGCTGCAAAAGAACAGTTGGGAGTTTTGGGCTGAAATTTGGAGGGAACACAGCCGACATCTCACAGATGTGCCTTTCAGTGTTGTATTGACAAAATATTACATGGCAGCAAAGTTACAGCACTCCAAATTTGACAGTTTTTCCCATAGGATAACATTACGGCACCCAACGCATTACAGGAATCCTTTGGCACCCTGCTGCAAAATAACGGTTTAGTCTTTTTCCTGAAATTAATTTGAGGAAACACAGCCAACAGCCCACAGATGTGCCTTTCAGTGGTTTGGTGAAAAAATATTACAGGGACGCAAAGTTATGGCACTCGAACTTCTTTCTCCCCATAGGATAACATTACAGAATTCGCCACACCTTTCAGGGTCCGTATCTCGGAAACGGTGCGATATATGGACTTTTTGGTCAGAAAATGTTTAGCCCCTAATGGCGGCTAACTATTAAACTAGCCAGGACAGTCATAAATCATATGACTTTTTAAATTTTTTCACGTACACGGTTCTGAGATATAACCTATTTAGTATTCCAAGTCCTCATTTTCTGCTCCGATACCTATTATTATGCATACATTTCTTTGTACTCACTGTCTTTTCTATGCAGGTTTTGGGAAAACCAGCCTGTGCACTTACATTACTGTTACCGCGTC
Source organism: Neoceratodus forsteri (assembly GCA_016271365.2). Taxonomy (NCBI): domain Eukaryota; kingdom Metazoa; phylum Chordata; order Ceratodontiformes; family Ceratodontidae; genus Neoceratodus; species Neoceratodus forsteri. The sequence continues at coordinate 579,224,981 of CM057459.1, read as the reverse complement.
TCTTTCCGCTATGGTGTTCTGTACTGCTTCATCACTGCTGACGCCCACGCCACCGCAGTGCTATCCTTTATGCTTTTATTTGCGCTTGTGTTTCTGTTATTTTTGTGATTTGTGTCTACAGTACTGTTTCCTTTCTGTTTCACTCTTGCGCTGCCATGCCCATTGACATTTCCATTTGCAGGCACCATGTTATTACTGTGACAACACATCACGTGGCAGACCATTCCCATCTACACCATCGCAGGCGCTATTTTCTGTTCTCATTCGCTTGTGCCACTGTTAGCACTTCTGTTTGTGTTGCTGTTCCTGTTACTATGCCACAAGACGTCATGTGGCAGGAGCGCGAGGCCCCCTGCCGCTGCATTACATTCACTATTTCTCGTTATCATTCTCAAAAAGAAGTGAAATTGAGGCAAAACCCATTTAATCACATTAGTTAGGTTGTTCATTAGCACAAAAGTGAGGAATTGGTGTTGGCTGAAAACTTTGACGCCCCTCGCTCACCACCGGCTATAGTGCGATTGGGATTGTCGGTCCTAACTCTACCCCATTCTCCTATACTTCTGCTGCTTTTGCCATGTCCTGGGTAAGAGTTAGGGGCTGACGATCCCAAGCGCACTCTCAATGCCGGGTTTGGGGGGGCTGGGGTCTAAGGGGGTTTTCAACCCCAACACCGAATTTCTCACTTTTGTCGCTGTGGGACAACCCCTAACTAGTGCATTAAACAGAGTTTTTGCCTATATATATATATATATATATATATATATATATATATATATATATAGGTAGATATTATGGCACGGTAGTGCTACCATAGTTAGGTTGAGGAGCCATTTCTATGTTAAACCCAAAATTTTGCACCATAATAACTTTGCAACCGTTTGATGGATTTGCCTGAAATTTGGAATACATGATCAAGAATCATATGCCTTGGGATCTGCCAAGTTTAGTAGTGGTAGGATATATTGCTGTGGAGTTATTATGCATGATCTGCGCGCACATTTACGCTTTTTCTGGAATTCTACGGTCGCGCCTACAGATTGCACGGTTTGCTCGCCCGGCCCGACATCTTCAGAGAACGTGCGGCTGGGGTCCCCGATGTGCCTTTCGAAGATTTGGTGAAAAAATATTAAACGGTTGAAAAGTTATTCAAAAACAATTTCCCATTATAAGTCAATGGGAAAAGTTAACAAAAGTTCAACACTTTCACAAATGCATTTTACTTTTGCAAATGGCCCTGTTACTTTGCAAATCTGCCATTTTGTTTTCAGTTAGTGATCAGAAAAATGCTTGGCATTTAAATTTGGGACCCTCTAGCAACCTAATTCTTTTTGTATTCACCTAGTCGGACCCTGAGGATGCTAGCCATGTCTTTATTTTGGGGTAAAACACCCCAGAAATATGTTTTTCAAATTTCTGGAAAAAGTACTTTCACAAAGTACTTTCGTGCTCACGAAAGTGTCGCAAATTTTTTGAAAGCTTTCTCAAATTGCGACAGTAGTTTTCTAGTCTGTGGGAAAATGACAGCAGTTCTTTGGCACTGCGCTGCAAAAGAACAGTTGGGAGTTTTGGGCTGAAATTTGAAGGGAACGCAGCCAACATCTCACAGATGTGCTTTTCAGTGTTGTGTTGAAAAAATATTACATTGGCGGCAAAGTTATGGCACTCCAAAGTTGATGGTTTTTCCCATAGGATAACATTATGGTGCCCGACGCATTACAGGAATCATTTGGCACCCTGCTGCAAAATAATGGTTTGGTCTTTTTTCCTGAAATTTGGAGGGAAGACAGCCAGCAGCCCACAGATGTGCCTTTCAGTGGTTTGGTGAAACAATATTACAGGAGGCAAAGTTATGGTGCTCCGAACTTCTCTTTTTTTCCCATAGGATAACATTACGGTGTTCGGCGCGCCTTTCAGGGCCCGTATCTCGGAAACGGTGCGAGATACGGACTTTTCGTCAGAAGGTACTTAGTCCCTACTGAGGGCTAAGTATCAGACTAGCCAGGACAGTCATAAATCATATGACTTTTAAATTTTTTTCACGCCATACGGTTCCAGAGATATAACCTATTTAGTATTCCAAGTCCTCATTTTCTACTCCGATACCTATTATTCTGCATACATTCTTTGTACTCACTGTCTTTCTATGCAGGTTTTGGGAAAACCAGCCTTGCACTTACATTACTGTTACTGTTGCCCTTTCCGCTTGCGGTTCCGACCATTTCACTTACCGTTGACGCTCACGCCACCATGTGCTATCCTTTGTGTTTTCATTTGTGCCGCTGCTTCTGTTATTTTTGTGATTTGTGTCTACAGTACTGTTTCTCTTTCTGTTTCACTTTGCATCGTCATGCCCATTGACATTTCTGTTTGCAGGCACCATGTTATATGTGCACAACACATCACGCGGCAGACCGCTCTTCGTTCACGCCACCGCAAAGCATCTTTCTGTTCTTATTCATGCTTGCATTACCATGTGCACCACTGTTAGCACTTCTGTTTACATTGCTGTTCCTGTTACTATGCCACAAGACATCACGTGGTGGGAGCACGGGGCCCTCCTCGCTGCATTACATTCACTATTTCTCATTCTCATTCTCAAAAAGAAGGGAAATTAGAGGAAAAATCCATTTAATGCATTAGTTAGGGTTGTTCCACAGCGACAAAAGTGAGGAAATTCAGTGTTAGGGTTGAAAACCCCCTTGGACCCCCGCCCACCCCCAACGGCATTGGGGTGTACATTGGGGTCGTCGGTCCTAACTCTCACCCCATTCTCCTATACTTCTGCTGCTTTACACATGTGATGGGGTGAGAGTTAGGCTGATGACTCCAATGCACACCCCAATGCTGGTTGGGGTGTGCGGGGTCCCTAGGGGGTCTTGTGGCATCACTTCAGAAACAGGAAAAGAAGAGTATGTTTGTAATGTGCACAAAGCATAAACCTTTTTCTTTTTTTGAAATTATATTTCTTTATTAGTTTATAAGAAGATGAAAATATGAGCGAGTGGTACAGGGAATACACACCATGACAAATGACAATAATTACTTAATGGCTACAGTGCAAAAAAATTTACAGAATTCTGTAGTAATCCCTGAGTCCTGTAACTAATAAATAATAAGGAACCCCCCTTCCCCCCAACCCGTATTCCCTTACCTCCTCTTTCCCACCCCAGGATATGCCTTCTTAAAAAAGGAAAAGAATCTGACTACATGTAACATGCATTATAGTGTACCTTGTATATAAAAGGAGTACCCATTGAACTGAAAGCTGCCAAGGAAGCCAGAGGTGTACCCATCAAGACATTAGTTCAAATAAAGAGCATACAATTTACCCCATTTCTGCTCAAATGAGGCCAAGCAATTCCGGGAGCTTGCTATTAATCTTTCAGTCCGAAAGCAGAGAGAAATTTCACTGATCCATTCTGCATATGATATAACCAGTTTGTCCATCCAGTGCCTAAGGACCAATCTTTTAACAACTATAGAAATTAAAGCCATATGGAATCTATGCTCCATAACCTGTATATTGGAAAACATCCCTAAAATACATACTTATATAGTAAATAAGTCACCTAGGCCCAAAAGAGGGTCCAGGTTAGACTGGATGGTCCCCATAACGGAGCCACTTTTTCACACTGCCAAAAATATGTACCAGGTTCCTTCCACCATGCCGCACCTTGTACAAAGAGTTGAGGGTACTCTATCTAATTTAACCAACTTGACCAGGGTGTAATACATGTTATTCAATATATGGTATTGAGTGAGTCTATGCTATCCTGAGAGAGATACCGACACGATCTACCCAGATCTGATCCCAAACTAGAGGGTTTCTGGCAGAAGAGAGGACCAACATTTACAGCCAATCAGGGAGTTGGGAATTTGATGTCCAGTAGGAAGGAATAAAGCTTGGAAACGCTATGGGCCTTGTTTGCCTGTTCTTGTATCTGGTCTAGGAAGGGCTTTACTTGAGACTATGTGGGTTGGACCCAAAACTGGAGGCCACTAGATGTCTTAGCTGGAAAACTTTAAAAATGTGCTTCTGCAGGATATTAAATTTGGTCATAACCTCTCCCGAGGATAAAAGAGAATTGTTCAGGAACAGGTCATCAACACAGCAATCTGTCAGCTGAGGAAGCCAGTCTAAGGAGAGTGGAAGACCCCCGATCTTAATGTTTAAGTTTAGGGTAAGAAGCTGGGTAGTGTCTTTCCTAGGAGAAAGATTGAAAAAATTCCAGCATTGATTCAGCACTTTAATGGAGGTACCAATTACACTACCTTGTAAGGGGGGAGGCAATGTGGAGGGAGTATAGTAAAAGATTCTGGATGGATGGAGACCATACTTGATTAAAATCTTTCTCTCGAGTTGTAACCAAATTGGTAAATAGTCATCTGCCCTCAAGTTGTACCACCTCCCGATTTTCGACATGTGACTTGCCCAGTAGTATAGCATGAAATTGGGAAGGTGAAGCCCCCCCTTTTATTTAGGTAAATTGAGTTTTAAAAAGGCTTTCCTGGGCTGCTTGCCCTGACAAATAAACTTGGAGATAGACCTGTGAAGATGTTGAAAATAGGACATCGGTAGATATATATTCATTAGACTGAGTGGGTAAAATCCGAGGCAAAACATTCATCTTAACGATATTAATAAGACCCCACAGAGCTAGAGGAAGAGCAGACCATCTCTGAAGGTTGTGCTGTATTTTAGTCAACAGGTCGTTCAGGTTGAGTTTCCTAAAAATTTCAGGGTCTTTAGTAAGGTAGATAGCTAAGTATTTAAAGGACAAAGGCCCATTTCATGCCAAACTTGGAGTAGTTAACCTGAATTGTATTGACGCTCAGTTGGAATATGATTGATTTAGCTAAATTCAGCTTGTAGTTAGCCACCTGGCCAAACCGGGCAATAATATGCAATATGTGTGTTAGAGACGATTCAGGGTTGGTCAAATGTAAAAGAATATCATTGGCATATGCCGAAAGAACCAGAGACTGTTGCTGAATGAAACATCCTGTGACCAGGGGTGAGTTCTTGATACTGAGAAGGAAAACATAAACCTTTTCTTAATCTCCCACACTTCTTTCAATTAAAAATCAGAAGACATACCTTCCATGTCTCTTCTGAAGTAGTCTGCATCCCTTCAAAATGCGAAGTAGTCTTGAATGCAATACTACTGAACCCGGAAAGCTGGTGAAATAAACCACAATCAACACTGAACCTAAACACCAACACAGGATAGACACAACCACATTGCAAGAGAAATACAGCAAATAAAAGTAAAAAAAGAAGGTAAACACATCGGAAAACATAAAAAAAAAAACACTATTCCACCAAACCCCAGTGAAAAGGACTCTAAACAAACTCCAGCCCACTGAACAAAATCAGCCAATGGCATATCACAAACAGACAGAACACAACAAATCACACACTACAACCAAGAAACACAGCCAATCACACAACAGAAAGAAATCTCATTTATGCTTCCAACCAATCAGATTACAACAATCACTACCATTCAAACACACCTGACTACCAAAAAAGCAAGCATACATTCAGAGGAAGAATACCACAGAACAAAATAAAACCACTAAATCACACAACTAAAAATGCCATAACTGTGTGCCCTATTGTATAAATCGCATACATGATGTGCAGATCGTGGAATATGGAAAGTATTCTCAGCCCTGCAGAGTGAGGTATGGATATCCCACTCGTGCCTTTGGTACTCATGAGATATCCAAGCCTCACTTTGCAGGAGTGAGAGTATTTTCCATATTCCACTCCTGCCCATCATGTATCCCCTATATACATGCAAGGTATAAGATAGTTACAATATATACATTGGCATAGGTACACACAGAATAGTAAGCATATATATAAAGACATGGGTACAGAGTGAACAGAGTTGCTGGTTCAATCTGGGGTTACTTATGGTAAAACAGGACTACAAACGTAATACATGGATGGCTGAAGAAATTAAGAGTGTAGGGCACACTCAGAGCTACAGTATGAGCAATGTACTGTATGAGAGGGGAGTGGTGCCCAGGGGGTGAAAGACAAATAGGGAGAGTAGGGGGAGCCGGGGGATCAAGGAGAGGGGAGAGGACAAGGGGAGCAACCGCAGTGAGGGGAGGGGAGGAGTTTAAGATGTTTTTTGAGTGAGGTTAGAGTGGGTGCGTGGCAGAGCGGGTGGGGGAGGTGTCTGTTGTGTTTCATTTGCTCTCTGTTCCTTCCCTCCCTGATCCTCCTACCCTCCGCTATATTGCCATTCTCCATATGCATGACATGCTGTCTGGCCTTCTCCCTGTTCTACCCCATCTATGTTCTCCTTAACATGCTATTTTTCTCTATATACAAATCTGTGGCACTTGCACTCTTCCTTCTTCTGATCTCTGACCCCCCCCAACCAGACCAGTCCGCACCATTCACATTACCAGCTCCATAGCACTTCCCTGAAACAATGATGCCATTCACCTTAATTCACATTAGTCACTCTGTACCACTTGCTTTATATCCATCCCCCGCGATCTGTGTCCCCCCACAACAATTAATATTTTCCTTATATTTTAGACGCTTTGCACCAGTTGCTGTTCCTTCCTGATTTCTGCCCACAAAATACTACTATTCATTGTCACTCACATTAGCTGCTGCTTGGTACTTACTGTATATTTTCCATTCCACAACATCTGCCCCCAAAATGCTGGCATTATCACTACATTAGTTGCTCTGCAACATTTGCTCTGTCTCCCCCAAACTCCAGCACTTGTTCTTTCTCCCCTCCCCAGTCTCTGTCACTCTCAAATCTGCAGCCATTCATTGTACTGTACAATAATTCATACTAGCCACTCTGTGACACTTTCTCTGTATCACACCTCATCCTGGATCTTGCCCCCCCCATGCTGTCATAGTCCATATACATTACCTGTTGCTTTCTATTGCTTGCTACTGTTTGTAATGTTTCTAAAAAATGTCTCGTTTGTTCCTTTTTTCCTATACTCTTTGCAAAACAACATGACACTTACTTGCATTCTTTGAGCACACATCTTTTCATTTATATCCACATTTATCATGCTCCCCAGTTAATTTGTTCTTATTTTTCATCTCTTAATTCCTGCTTGAAAACGTATCTCTGCTTTTCGCTCCATAAGCTACTGTCTACTACTTTCATATGTGTTACTGTTTTGAGCTTTGTTTCTTGATGAATAGCAAAGATGTTGCACAACTCATATAATTTGCACACTAATAAAACAGTGCCTGCAACTCATGGAATTCATGCATTCTCTGATGTGGCAAAAAACAAGTAAATCAACTATTCTAACATATTCCTACACTCCTTGATCACTTAGGTAAGGAGCTGTGTTACTTTGCTTATCTGAGTTTTCAGCACCAAAATGTAACGCATGTTGGTCATTACAACATTGATGAACAAGGCTCATTTAATTTACTCCATAATGCAGTTTAATATTTTTTTTTTGTGCGTAAAGCATTTAAGTAAAATGATATTGGTTAGAACTGTGAAATGGCTTTTGGTGGCATGCCTCATCTCTTTTTATCACAACTTTAGCATACTGACGCTCCTTTATGCATTCAACCTTTCTCCTTCTTTTCCTTTTGAAGATCTTGCATAATCACATGGGTGGAAATATAAGGTAGAGGGTGTTTTAATGTGTGGTTCCTAATTCCTGCATTAACCTTACCTCTGCTTTTCATTCTACATATGCTACTGTTTACCACTTTCATATGGGCTTCTGTTTACAAGTTTGCTTCTCAAGGAATTGCAGAGATGTTGCACAACCCAGATAGGATGCAGTATGGCCTTTGGTTAAAGAGTACTGAGCTGCAAACCTGAAGAACTGAGTTTGAATCCACATCCATGATTTGATATTGTATGACCATGAGTAAGTCACTTAACTTCCTTGTGATCCCTGGATGTGCCCGAATCAAGTGTCAGTTTAGTGTGTCTTCTTGGTCAAAATTGTAAAGTTTAAAAAAGAGAGTGAGAGAGAGATCATATGCATACCCATGATGCAGAGCTTGCAACTTATGGAATCGATGTATTCTAAAACATGATAAAAAGCAACTAAACATATTCCTATGCTTATGGATCACTTTAGGTAAGGAATTCTGTTACTCTGATTACCAGTGTTTTGGACACTAAAATTAAATTATGTTGATCATTACAACATTAATAAAGAAGACTATGAACAAATATACTTCATGGGTGAGCATCTTAGAATGCCTATTAGATTAGGAGCAACCAGTGGCTAACGGTAGTTTGCACTGATTACTGGTGCATTAGGGATTTTTACTTGACCTCAAAGGCATACCCTCAACCTCCTGGTTCATAAATCAGGGACAAAGGATCAAAATCAGGGACACATCTTCAAAATTAGAGATATTCACCCAGAAAGCTGGTAGAATATGGGGCTTGGGGCAAAATGCATTTTCTAAAGAAGAACAAGTCTGTAACTTTAATGCTTGACATTGTTTTGTGCTTACAGTCCCCATTGTTTAGCCATAAAAACACAAATTTTAGGAGGGGCAGAGTAAATTTTGAGGCAAAATCAGGGACACTTGAGAGGTATGCTCAAAGGGGAGGGATCTCAGGACCAGAATTTTGACGTTTGCAGCAAGCATTTCTGTGCATCAAAGGAAAGACACATGGATGGGGAATGCTGCAAGTTTTTGAATATCATCAGTGTTGTCTACAGTATGGGGCTGGTTGTCTGGTGCAATTTTCTCTCTCCAGTGCTGCCATCCCTGGTTGGCATTATGGTATTTGTCCCTGCCTCCCCCTGCAGCAATGCATGCCCTGCAACTGCCTCTGGCATGACATAGGACCCTCCTCCATGGCACAATACCATGCAGCCAGCAGTAGGGCTGGCCTGAGGTCCATGTCCATCAGCTATCCTCCACCATCAGTGCAGGTGGACAGCACTGCAGGTAGCAAGCCCTGGGTTCCCAGACAGCCTCCCAGTACTTCCTTGCCACCCACTCCATTGTCTCTGGCACCACTGCATGTATCCACTTGCATTGGCCAAATTGGGGATCGTGGGAAGCAGAGCGGAACTACACTCAAAGTGGCATATGTACAGGTATGGCATGGGTGGCAGGTGCAGACCTGATGGGATGCACTACCTCTGTGTACCACATAACTGGCCACAGTGGCTTGTGGCAGGTGTCCTGAGACCCACCAGTATGGACCCACTCAAATCCCACCAGGGTGCCTTTCCTGTACTGGTGTCGGCCATGATGTTGTGCCCAACACACCTCCCCAAGGGATACCATGCATTGCCACACCACCTGGCTCACTGATGGTACTGCAGCTGGAGCTCTGGTATGGCTGTGGGTTTCTGTCACTGCCGTTGCCACTCACTGAGGGATCCACAGTTAAGATTACTTTCTCATACGGGTTGTTAGACCAGTTCAGAGCTGGTCTAACTCTGGGCAGGTGCTGTGGATATTGGTGAACTTGAAGAATCCCACATTAGGGGATATGGCAGCCAATGTCCAGCACACAGTTCCATGCAAAATGGCGCATCCCCGTGTTTACAATGGGCTGGTACAGAGACAGTCTGGCACAAGGGCACCAGATTTTGACACAGCCTACATTCGAGAGTCAGGATTGCTACAAGTTTTGACGCAAGTGCCCCTTGCATCAAGTCTTTTGATGCAAGCACCATGCATCAATTGTGGGGCTTTGAGAAGTGGGTCCATGTATCAAGTGTATATAGTTGCTCATAAAGCCCACAAATGTGTTATTATCAGTCTGAACTGTGAGATGACTTTTGGGGATGTATCCTTTGTTTATCTATTACAGCTCCATATAATGAATCTCATTTGTAAAATCATTTAATCTATGCCTTTTCTCTCCTTTTCCTGTTGAAAAATGCAAGGTTTAGGGTTTTCTTGTGCAACTCATACTTCCTGTTTGAAATCTGACCTCTGATTTTTGTTCCACATTTGTTAGTGTTTGCTACTTTCATATCTGCTAATGTTTTGAACTTTGTTTCTCAGGGAGCGGCAGTGATGTTGCACAATCCACGTCATTTGCATACCCATGATGCAGTGCTTTCTACTCATGGAATTAATGTGTTCTCATACATGGAAAAAGCAAGTAAAACAGAGTTCAAACACATTTCTATACACCTTGATCACATTAGTTAAGGAGCTATTTTACTCTGCTTACCTGTGTTTTGAACACTAAAAATGAAAGCATGTTGGTCATTACAATTAGAATAAGAGATAGGGACTGTGTATTGTGAGGCTATAACACCATCAAGAGAGTTTGAAGATATCTAACCCTTGAGAACAAATTTTGAGATGATATTATAGCTGGGTAATCACAGTTCCTATTATACCTGGTATAACCTTTGGGATGCCGATCTAGTCAGAGTATACTGACATGGACTAGATATGTTTTATAATATATGGATCAGAGAACTTTTTAAGTTGCCGTTAAGGAACAGAAAGTTGCCACAAATGTAAAGCTCCCAGCTGGGAGCTGCCAGAATGTAAATCTGTGATTGCAGGTACATTAGAGTGCCCGAAGAAGGCTTTAAATGCAGGTCAGAGAGGACAGCAGCAGCGTGACAGTAACCGTATATGTAAAGCCACACCACAGTTAAAATGTAAGCACCTGATTGGGCTATAATAAATAAATAAGTCTGCAGAAAGCAGGAAGAACAAGGCACTCCCTGAGGGAAGCATTATAGGAAAGCCACATCGCAGCTATGTAAGCGCCCAAGGGCTATGTGTATGAGAATCTGAGGAGAGAGCAGAGTGCACACAGGAGTCAACTTGCTGCGCTTTATCATTCATTGTCTTTTTGTTTTGCTGAGCCATTTTCACATCACTGGTTCTGTCAGTGGTGCTGATGATTGACTTTTACTGTACACAATTGTTACTGTAAAAGCTGGCTCCCAGGCAGCTGTGAAGAGTATGCATGCTGCCCAAGGAAGCAGCATTCTCTTGCCACTGTGTTAGCAGATGCATCAATAGCATTACGGGATCTCATAATACTAGCAATATCATCAAAATATAGTATTACAGGATCTCATAATACTATTGATGGACTTCATCATTGGTATTGAGGAAAAAAATGTGTATGACATTCGATACTATTATTATTGATATCCATACATTACAATATATTTAAATATGGCCCAACGTATATACCCCTGGACACAAGCATGATTGTGATTGCTTGTAAAATATAATATATATATATGTTTGGTCTGTGAGATAGATTTTTGGGGATGCTCCTTCTCCACTTATCACAGCATTAGAATGCTAAATTATTCTGCCCACTCTCTGCCTTAGCCAGAGCACACAATTCACTTGTAAGAAGTCCTTAATCAATCACAAGGCACACAATTCACTAGTAAGAAAATAACAGTTTTATGTGGAACCTCTATGGCAATTCATTACTGTGTAACTTGCGTTATTAATTTAACTGCTGCATACCTATGCCCAACAGTTACGCAGCAAATACAAGGAAACAAACATTTGGTGCTGGCCCGTGTGCTGTTTAACAAGGAAGGGGTTATAATAAATGTTTTGGTTTTCATGGCTGAATACAAACCAATAGGCTGAGGGTGTCTAGGCCTCCAACAACATTAGGTATTTAGATGGATTCTTGTTAATTTTGGGGTCATTTTGCAGCTTTGTGAATTCTTTGTATAGCTTTTGTTTTTACTTTTAGAAAAGTTGCAAACAATATGTGTGACAAACTGCTCTCTCCGAGACCCAGCCGGTACACTGTAACCAGCTTTCTAAACCCTTCAGATGCCTGTAAGAGTACTTCAGTGGCTGCCACCATCTAGAATAGACACCCTCAGGGTATCTCTAGGTCTGAATCCCACCAGAGCCACTGTCCACACAGTACAATGCTCATTACCAAAGCGCAAATGACCCACCCTCTCTATCATAGCTGAGAACATCTCACTTTGAAACAAAATATGGTAACTGCAGTCTTCTCTTCAGAGATGGAAACACAGTTTTTGTCAGTTATAACCAGTTTTCTATACATAAAAGAACTCAGTCACAGAAATATGTGGTATATATAAAATAATATTTTAATACTTCAAGATATTTACATGTATGATACAGGATTCTACACCAAGATTGTGGGGAATAGTACTTTTTACACATAAAGAAAATATTTTGTACAGTAGAGAAAGCACATAGCAAAAATTTCCTAAATTTTCCAGCATAGAAAGAGCTTACCACACATGCCACCTTGATAAAATAGGGCAGATATGAACCTTAGATACTAACTACACAAGGTCCCAAAACCTGACTAACTTTTTTTTAGGGTCTGGCAAATCTTCAGAACACTTCACCTGCCAGTCCCCCGTGACACATCATCAAGTCTGCCACTCTGACATCATAGATTCAACACTTCCTTTGTGTCCTGGGAAAGCACCATCTGGAAAAGTAGTCCAAAATAGACTGGTATTCCACACCCTGGTAGGTGTGCAAAAAAAAAAAATCTTCTGCAGTGAATTTAAGTGAAAGTGTGACTTTCACTTCTCCAAAAGATTCAGAATCCATTTCTGAACTTTTGTGGAAATTCAGCCTGCCTTGGTGCCCAAAAGGAACAAAATAAATAAAAATAAATAATACAGATAGCTGGTAGCTTTACCCACCAGGTGGTATTTAACTCCCACTCCCCCCCCCCCAGCTAGCACATCCTCTGGTATATTGCAGTCAGAAGATCCCCTGGCTAGTGTCCCTCCCCCACCTGATCAACCCCTAGTGCAGTATTTAAAATATGTAATTGACCTGGTGGTCCAGTGAACCTCTCCTCCTCTCTGTCCCCAATTCTAGTAGGCAGAGTAGTTTTTATTAGTTAGTATTTTTTAGTATTATTATTATTATTTAACACATTCCCTGGTGGTCTAGTATTCCTACCCCCACCCGTCCCAGCAGGTAGTGTTCTAGTACCACCACTATCACCTCCCATCCCAAAAGGAGCAGGCCACCGGCACAGCCCTTCACTCTCCTCCATGGCCGGTGGCCCTCTGAGTTGTCAATGAATGAGCATGTTCACATGTTCAAGCACACATTCATTGACAATTCAGTGAGCTGCTGGCTGTGGAGAAGAGTGGAGGATTGTGCCAGTGGCCCACTCCTTTTCAGGATCGGGGTAATGGGCGGTACCGGGGACACTAACGGCTGGGGCAGGAGGGTGGGGGCCCCCTAGACCACCAAGGAATACTTTAAAACAAATAATAATAAAAAAATACTAACTAATAATAAAAAAATGAAAAAAAACCTACTCTGCCTACTAGGATCAGAGACAGGGAGGGGAGAGGGGTTAACTAGACCACCACATCAATTACATATTCGAAATATTACGCAGAGGCCAGCCCTCCGGCGCAGTGGCAAGGTGTCTGCTTGTGGCACTGACATCCCAGGTTCAAGGATGGACTCCTGAGTGAGAGGGCTGGTCATGGGGGAAGGATTGATCATCTTAGGAACTGCTGTCCTTCTCTGGGGGGGAGGGGGTTTGAGTGTCTGGTGCAATGAGGACCTCTGGCGGAGGCTGGGGGTGCTGCCATGGCCAGCAGCACACGTCAGGGGCACGAGACAGATGCTGGTCATCATTGCACATCCCTGCCCCTGGGGGTTTCTGCAGCAAAAGAAAAAGCTGGCCCCTGTGCATGATGCCAGCTCCACCACCTCTCCTGCTGCCTACCCTGTCCTCTGGGGGTCGCTCCCACGGCCCCTGACCCAGGGGTAAGCCAGGTCCAGCCTACCCAGTGTCCATGGGAGGGGTGCCTGGCTGTTGGCCCCACCCAGGAGGGTAAGCCTGGGCATGGGGGAGGATGGTGGGCAGAGCAGCGCTGAGCCTCAGGGGTGAGGCAAAAAGAATGTTGCATGGGGCGATTGGTTGGGGAGGTATGCTAGCAAGGGGGGATCTTCTGACTGCAGTATACTGGAAGATGATCAGAAATGGATTTCTAGCTAGGTGGGGACATTAAATACCACTGGCAGGTGATGGGGGTGTGTTTTACTTAATTATACAGGGCCGGTGATCCTTTCGGGGGAGGGACTGCTAGCTATGGGGGGGGGCGTACAAGTCAGGTGGAACAGGGCGAAATTTTGCACAAAACATTCAGAAGTTGTCTGATCTGCCACAGGCAGAATCTCGGAAACTTCCACAAAAGTTGCCCTATTTCTGTGAAAGTTCAGCTCAGGCAGAAATGGCAACTTTCGCACACCCCTACATACTGGTTTTGTGGATTGCAATGTCCATCCTTTTGCCTTCCCATCTGTTAAAGTCCATGGAATTTCTGTCTCCCTGCTCTGACTTGGTTTATACTCAAAACAAAGTCTGTGATTATGAAAGCAATTCACCTCTTTGAAGTGTAAGTACCCTTTAGCTGACAGGAACTCTATTGTTTGCCCACATGACTCTTTATCTGACGGCCTCAAGCCTGGGCTCTAGTGCCTTGAAATGTTAGATTTATCTGATGGTTTAAATCTGATAGTTTTATCTCAGCTGAAATGCATACAAGAGGTCTAGCTGGTAATAAAATTAAACACAGTAACATGAAAAAATACACAAAACCTGTTGTATCCCCATCTTCTTCTTCCTGCTGAGATCAAACAGGGGTTGCCCATGCAGCTGAAAATTAGAATGAAGTTAAGGTAGTACCCTGTTATCCATAGGAAGGCCTACACTTTTCTCTTGGATATAGGCATGGTCCATACCTGTATTACCTAAATTTTCACTGGCTCACGCCGCTTGTACTAACTCCCCACCCTGTGCCCAAGGTATGACACTTCTGCCATCTCTACATGGCACTTCTCCACCTTGATGGTGAGCCCAGTGGCCTGTAGTCAGCAGAACATCTCAGTCATGTGCCTGACATGAAATTCCCAAGTCTGGTTGTAGATGGTGATGTCATCCATGTACTCCAGAGTGAAGTCTCCTGCCCCATTCAGAATGTGGTCCACTAGCCATTGAAAGGTGGCTGGCACATTCTTCATACCGAATGGTATTACTCTAAACTTGAATAACACCTCTGTCTGTCTTTGGGGATCAGGGGTACCTGAAAATAGCCCCTTGTCAGGTCTATGGTGGACAGGTAAAGGGCTCCCCTAACCTCTCTAGGACTTCATCTGTCTTGAGCATGGGGTATGTGTCTGACCTTGTGCAGCTTTTGAGCTTACAGTAGGTTATGCAGAACCTAATGGTTCCATCCTTTTGGGGTCTCAGCACCACTGGGGAGGCCACTGGGATGACTGGACTACTAGATAACTCAGACAGCCTGCATCTCCTTGATTTCCCCTTGTGTGGCATGTCTTACTCCTTCTGGGACTCAGTAGGGTAGCTGTCTCAGTGATGCATGGGACCCTGTATCTTCGTGGTGCTCTACCAGCATGGCTTCCCCATGAACATTTCACCAAATGTATGCAGCACCTCACACATTTCAGCTGCTTGGGCCAGTGTCAGCCACTCAGAGATGGTGATGTGATGAGGGGACCCTCGTCCCCTAAGTTTAAGGGATAGTACGGTAAGGTATGAAAATGGCAACTACCCCTTTAAAAAGATGTGGTACCACACAATATAGTGCTGCAAGAAGAAGTAGAAAACTAAAATTCTGCCTTTTATGGTTATGGTAACCAGGTGCTGAAACATAAATGAAAAGGAAGAAAAAAATAGTTTGCTTCACACCAAAACCTCTGTTTAAGTTACACGGTTACTATCTCTTCTTTCTGATATTTCCTGTCTTTGTTTAAGCTATTCTGTTCTGCTATTCTGTTCTTTATTGTCTTTCCATTTTTGTTTCTCCTTTTTTCTTTGGCCCGTGGAGTTGTGGAGGTTTTAAATGGGTGTTGTGCCATTGAGCATTTCTGTAACTTACAGCAGCTGTGACTTTTAAAACTGATTCCTTCAAGGTGAAATGCAAAGGGAAGCAGAGCTGTCATATGTGACTCCTGTGGAATGGAGTGTGGAGGGCACACAGTATTCAGGTTTACACTTTTAACAAGTCTCATAGCTCTTATTATTACTTTTGGGGCATGAGTGCTGTGAAAAATACTTTACCTCTTGTTTAGACTCCTGACCTTTCTATTGCTCTGCCCCTGCTGAACTGTTAGTTCAAGATTGTCTGTTCTGATAGTGAACACTGACTCAGCTGTGTACTGTGAGCTGGAGATTTCTCTCTCTCTCTTTCTCCTGCTTTCTTTCATTAGCTACCGCTCTGTTTCTGTTTCAGACCTTATACCCCTTTTCTAAGCTACAAAGGAGTTTACTTAAACATTCAAATAAAGGCATGTCAGTTGAGAAATATATGTGTAGGTAAGGTACCAGAGCACTGGGGCACCAGTGCATGATTTTAATGTGCTTATTTTATTTATGTATTTGTTTTTATTAACCAGGTAAGCACACTAGACAACAAGTGCTTATTTTTAGGTGCGACCCAGGAGGTTACAGTACAGAAAACATGGTACATATTCAGGGTAGCATACAGGCCCACAACTACAAGTAGGCCAGATAGAATACAGTACACAGTACATTGCATAGACAAAGAACAGTCTCACCCACAAACAGGTGGGGCCAGAGTACAGCATATAGACAATAGTACAGAGTCAGAGCTAACAAACATGAGTACGATCACAAGCTCAATACGATGAGCCCACATTGTGGCAAGGGGTGAGAGAACAACAGGTACAGGAGGCTGAATGGGGGGCCTGAATCGCAGACACCCCATGTGGATCAGGAAAGCAGGCAAGGGTAGGCGAGATGTTGCAGTGGACAGCACAGAGCTGGTGGGTGAGGAACTCAACCTGGTGGACCACCACGGCAGATTTAAAGCTGAATACCCCCCTTTTATTTGGTCTGAAGCTGGTGGCTGTCTCCAGCTTATGCACCACTCTGACATGGGGACAGGCCAGCCATTACCCCCACCCTTTTGTGTGGTTAGTTGGAGCGGTCTTAGCAAAGGACAGTTAGATTCCATTAGGAATAAACTTAATGACTACCATTTATATAAAATGGTATCTTCTTCTGTTTCGTATTTTTTTTCAGCTATCAAGATAATATGTTGTTCTGTAAATAAAAAAATCTATTTTTTTGTGTAATGATGTCAGTAGATAGATATCCCAGGGAGCCAATCTTGATCCAGCTAGGGCTATATACAGGGAAAGTTTAGGATGTGAAATCAGTTTAGTTCAGGGCTCTGTAGAGGGCAGAGCACGCCATTAATGTCACTTTCCATTTTTTCAGATGTTCCAGTAGAAGTTCTTCAATGGTTACAGGCATGCTAGGCTCATTCTGGGAAGAAGAATATCCAGGGTGGTGAGAATTCACGAATTTCTTTTGAATTCTCTCTCGAGATTGGCTCCCAGAAGTAATTTGAATTGGTTGGATAGTTTCCATACACAAACCACTTCAAAGTTCATTAAAGCTTGACTATAAATATTGTAAATAAATTCACCTGAGCACTTCCAATCCTTGTGTTGTATCACTACAGAGAACAGCATCCACTGAGGAGTGTCTCTTAACCCCTCGCAGGAGAGTCACCAGTGGATCTGCTTCTGCCTCCTCCTCTGGATAGCTGAACACAGACCAAGAGATTTAGTGGTCTACAATAGCTGCTAATACAAATTAAACAGAAACAAGGGGAAAAAATACACAAAACTTTTTACCCCTCCCCAAAATGAAAAACAAATTCTTTAGCATCACTAAATGATGTTTGTTTTTCATTTGAATCATCTAGCTCTATATATTATATCCTTGGTTTACTATCTGGGTGAACCCCACATTAGTTTCTTATTGTGCCTCTCCTACTTGAAAACATGGATACTACCTATTGTTTGTACTACCTGTCTGTGTTGACATTCTGTGTCCGACTATGGTGCCTAATGTCCATATTATAGGACTACACCACCAAGCTCCACCTTAGCAATTTTGGGTTCTGTTTGCTGGTCCTATGCAACCATGTAAGGGGGCTGTGGTCAGTGACTAGAGTGACTCTTTAAATGTACAGGAGAGACTGGGTGAAGAACTTAAAATCAAAGAAGTGTCTCTAAACGAATTTGTAGAATCAGCAGAATATCTACATTATCTCTGAAAGAGAAACTAAGCAGGTCTGTAGAACAACTTGATAAGAAGACCATGGCATACAAGCAGAGAAAGTGGTTTAGGAGTAAAAGGAATGATCTTAATGACCGTATTTAACTGAACATAAAAAGCAAGAGACCCTTAAATTCATTCTTAAAAGAACACAAACAGGAAAGATGGCCTCTGCTTCAAATCAAGCCGACAGTGCATCAGAAGCAGTCTCATCATTTTTTTAGAGGATAGTTACAGCTCCCATGAGAGCTTGGAACCAGCACCCCACCGAAGCCCCAGGATCAGCTTCCAGAAAAGAGATGGACAGGGATGGTCCACAGGGAAAGCAGGGGATGGACACTACAAAGGAAAGGGCAGACAGAAGAAGAGACAACAGCCTAGGAACCAAATGAAAAACTGCTGTTAAGGGAAAGGGAACATTGTTTAACCAGGAGTAGCACACTAAGCTGAAGCTTGTTTCCAGATGTGACCTGGGACCACAAGGAAGTTAAGTGACTTGCTCAGGATCACACAGTATACACCTAGGCGGTTGTGGGATTCAAACCCAGGTCTCCAGATCTGCAGCTCAGAGCGTTAACTCACTGCACTATACTGCCTCCTAGGACAATATTACAAATCTGTCAGACTATCAACTTATAGACATTGAGAGAGCAGTCCTGAATAGAGGTTTGAAATTTGTACCTACCCAGTTTTAACTGGTTTGAAACACACATTGACTTTAGTAAATTTATGGCTCTACCGTGCCGGTTTGACATTCATTATGTCGACCGGCATTTCGCAGACAGGAATCATGTCGACTGCAAGTTGTGGTCTACATGATTCCTGTGTGTCTCCAGGTCCTGTTTTTTGTATCGGGGGGCAAGCCCCCACCCTTTCCTGTCTTTTGGATTCTCAACTCCAGTCAGAGTTGATTCGGGCCGGGGGTGCAGGACCGGGAGACAGCATGCCCCTGTCTAGGGCACATCAACACAGCGACCTGTCAGCAAAGTGTCGATTTTGCCAACAAGTATGTATTTTGTTGTGTTGGTGTCGCAGTAAGGGTGGAATACCGCAAATTTGCAAGGACACTTAATTTAAAGTGTTTTTTCAGTATAGATATGTGTAAATCAGCTGTTTGGGTTTGCTGCAGGAGGGTGGAGATCAGGAGATTTCTGTTAATACTGTTCAATCAACTATTAACCATGGTGAATTACTAGCTAGTCCTTTAACCTCTTCTGCTACAGGTACACAAAATACCTTGGTCCCCTGTGATAGATTTTGATCGACATCTGTGTTTATGCCTCCTGCTAATCCTACTGCTAGCATTTTTCTTAAGCCTGTGAACTCGATTTGCAGCATCTATTGGAGAATGGTAATTGACCACATTTTGTTAAATATGTCCACGGATGAGTTTCAAGACCTTGGAAAACCTAAGCAAGAGTACTTCAATTACTATAAGACAGGCAGACAAAGGTGGGAGCATTGTAGTTATAAACACAACTGACTACAAGGCAGAGTTTAAGAGGCACCTAAGTAATTACACATTTTATGTACTTCTGTCAAGGGACCCTACTATTGCCTTTAAACAGAAAATTGGTGCCTATACTGAACTTGAGTTTGAGTGCAGCATCATAGATGCTGATGCCAAAGGTTTCCTTACCACCACTCATCCCATCCGCTCAACCATTTACACCTTGCCAAAAGTACGTAAAAGGCTCACAGGCCCACCAGAATGCCCAATTATATTGAGCATAGGGTCAGTGACAGAGCTGCTGTTACAATATGTGGACAGCTTCATTAAATCTTTTGTAACACACTTAAGGTTGTATGTTAGGGATACTACTCAAGCTTTGGCATTACTTGAGAATCTCCATGTCGAGGAGAACCACTTTTTGGTAACACTCGATGTGGAATCACTATACGTGAATATTTCACATGAGGGTGGGTTACATGCTTTGGGCCAGTATCTTGGCCAATGTTCAGCACACAGAATGCCACCTACTGAATTCCTCCTACAGCTCTCGTGGTTCATTTTGGAGTGCAACGCATTTACATTTCTAGTAGAATTTTTTTTTCTACAAGTGAGCGGCATAGCTATGGGTGCCACTTTTGCACCCAGTTTTGTGAAGCTCTATATGGGGCTGTGGGAGGAACAGTTCTCGTATGGTGGAACTAATAACCCATTTCTGACCAAAGGAGGAACAATTCATGTAGGACGGAACTAATAACCCATTTCTGACCAAAATAACTTCATGGAAATGGTACACTGATGACTGCCTGATGGTTTGGCAGGGCTGTAGGGAGGAACTGGATGAAGCTGTAGACTACCTACATACTACTAACGCTAATCTACAGTTCGCAGTTATATGTAGTGTAACACACATATAGTTTCTTGATATTTGTATTAATAAGAACTCCAATAAAGGCATTGACACTACCCTTTTTCACAAGCCCATAAACCATAACACAGTACTGCTTGCTAGTTCCTGCCACACTAGACACATGATTAAAGCTATACCCACTAGCCAGTTCATTAGGATATACTGCACCTGTAGCACACAGACTGGATTTGATGAGAATGCAGCTATGATGAGTGAAAGGTTTAAGTAGAGGAGCCATAGCAGCTCTGACATTAATATGGCTTGGTCTAGGGTGGCTATGAGTGAGAGAAGCCTTCTGTTAGCTGACAGAGAACAAAGAGAGAATAACTCCAGTGGTTTAAATTGTGGTACAGCATACAGTGTGAATGCAAAACAAACAGAGGCCATCATCAAAAAGAAACGGCATAGATTGCTAATGGACCCAAGACTATATAAATTTGTTTCTGAGTGCCCTTGTATGGTCCATCACCACCTATAGAATATATGAGATGGGGTACCCACAGATTTCAACCCAGATCAAAACCAAGCACCTGGCTGCTAGTTTTATCACCTGGTTGCCATAAGTGCCAGCACTGCAGATATAACAATGTCATCTGCACTACAGCTACTTTTGTAAATCCAAGTAACACAATGTTCTGAACATCAAAAAATTCATAAACTGGGGTGTGGCCTGACCAGGCAGAAGATGGCAGCATAGTTCAGAATCTCTGCAGGAATGACTGCAATCTAACCTCATCCAGCCTTCACCAGACCTTTCTTTGGTACCATCTCCTGTGACCATCCTGTAATCTTACTGCCTGACACAGTTTGTAAGTCATTTTTGATCCATCATCTACTTATATTCAATTATTCTACACTGTACTGCAGCATACTAGGCCTCATCCTTCAGCATTATGGCAGATCTCCAAGTGCAGCAAAGCTCACTTGCTAGAGTGGAAGTAATGTTTTCTAAACTGATGGCTGAGATTAACGATCTAAAAACCTCCACCCAACAGAATGCGACCACTCTTGAAACTTTTAGCCAGAAAATTGCATTTAATGAGAAAGCAACGGCCTGTAACACCACTACTATTCATGACCTCCAGGCTACTGTCTGCAATCAAAATCAAACTATTAAATCCCTACAAGCCAAAATTGACAGTATTGAAAATCATAATCGTTGCAACAATTTACGATTTTTTGGCTTCCCTGAAGGTGTAGAATTAGGAGACACTACTGCGCTTTTATTACATGTGCTGCCTGCAATGCTTAAACTGCCTCCTGACTTAACGTTAATCATTGAGCGGTCTCACTGCACTCTGGGTCCCAGGCCAACATCAGACCAGCGACTAAGGCCTATCATTGCTCACTTCTTGAACTATTCCCACACAGAATTAATACTGAAACGAGCCAGAGAAATGGGGAAACTTCAGTGGCAAGAGTTTAATATTTCCATCTACAGAAACTTTTCAAAAGATTTAACCATCAGAAGGAAGGCCTACAATCCACTTAAACAAATCCTCCACCAAAGAAGCACTAAATTTGCTCTACGTTACCCCGCAACACTATGCCTTTTCTTAGGCTCTTCCTTCAAGGATTTTGAAACCCCTGACACCTTAGCCAACTATCTGGAGGTCTCTCTCTGCAATCTTACCCTGGGAGGTTCAGCAGCAATTGGCAATCCGAACACAGCTTTGGTATGCACATGGAGGGTGGACGACGAGGTACAGGAATGTGGGGAAAGTGTTGCAGAACTTGCAGCCCCAAGCAGCATCGCCGCAACTGATTTGACCCCAAGGCAATCAACATGGCTGCAAGAGAAACTTGTGTCGGGCATTATTCTTCAAGACTTTCATGCTGTTCTAGCAAGGTTTCACCCCAAACACCCCAAAGCTGCAGCCTCTCACCTTCAAATCAACCTCTCTATTCCCTTGAGCAATAAATTTGCTCTCTTGGAGGATGGCATGCACTCCTCGCAGAAGGATCTTTCCCAGCAAATTTCAGACGAACATCCCTCTAATTTGGGCCCTGTGCCTCAGGGATGTATTTCTGCCGATACTTCATGGGCAGAAGTTGTTGCAAGTTCCCCACTCAAATCTTTAGAGCCACCCAAAGAGAAACTTAGGGCAAAGACCAAAAACAAGAACATCAATAGTCACAATCCTGCTAATAAATCTAAGGTGTCATGAGCCTATATGGTCAGTAATATGGTCACAGTTGCTATATCTTGGTAGGTTTTGCTTCCAGGATATTTAAAGGGAGTGCCAGTACACTTTTTCTGCCTAGCTGCCCGCTCTACAGTCTGTGCTACTTGGTTGCTTTCGCTCCCAGTGGGTGCAGAAAGCAAAGGCTGTACATCGCGGAGCGATCAATTTACTTTTTGTTGCAGTGTTTAAACGAGCAGCTTAAAGGTCTTCAAGGGAACTTTGGTATATCAGCAATGCTTTTCTACCCCATTATTTTAGTGTTAGATCTTATACATTGCCTCACTAAACAGGCTCTCTGTATCTAGCCTTTTACTCTCCAATTTAGCAGTGCATCAGGTTTACAGTCTTTTGGCTGTTCAGTTGCATATCTTCCATCGGTATGCATCCTGATTATTGCCTTTTCTTTTTTCATATGTGAATTATTATATATTACAAGGCAACTTACCGCTTCCTTCTCCTGATGACGGGTTCTTAAGTATTATTGGCAACTACATTTAATCTATTTCCTTACCTACGCTCCATTATTCTTACTACCTCCTGTTTACAAAATGCAACTATCATTAGCACTCAAACAGGGCAGCTATGTTTGGTGTACTGTTGCAAAGGATTGTCAATTACATCTTCCTTATGCTCCTTATTTTACTCGAAGCCTACAGATATAGAAATCCACTGCTGTGGGGTCCCTCCTGTTTTGGGGCTCACTGGGCCTAGTCTTCTAGACCTAGTCACGCTATATGACACCTATTTAGGCGATTTTCGAGTAATCGGAGCTGATCTTTACTATGACTATCTCTTCTGTCTACAGTTATCACCGAAGCCTATACCTCTCCACATAATCCCAATTTGCATTTGGCTCGGGGCGTAAGGGCTTAAATTGATCTCCTCTTTCTTCTTTCCCCCTCAATATTGCATTTATTATGTACTTATTCTGTTGCACTGCAAAGTATACTCAGAGTCACTCTAATGTGATAATGATCTACTTTTCCTTTTATATTTGTTCATTTGCATTCCACCTGGCTCCCTGAATTCCTTGCTCTATGTCTAGGCTGTACTGGCATCTCGCATATGGTTCTTTAATTTACTATTATTTCGAGTTGGTATATCTTGTACTATTACTACTAATGTTTATAAATAAGTTCTGGTGTTTAGCTTTATCCTTATACCTTGTCCTGTTACCTTAGAATTAAGCTGAGGTTATTACAGTCCCCTGCCTTTCTTGGTATTATTCCCTTTCAGATTAGCTTATCAGGAATACTTACCTTATTATATTACTGGGATCAGACTTAGGTTTGGGCTGATATTTATAACCAGTCCTCCCTAGTCTCCTCCCTACATCGACGCCCCAGAGTCTGGTGAGAGAGTCTCTTAGCCAGTTGGCTGACTCATACCTCCTCACACCCATAAAACATTTTCTTTGTTATTTAGCTTACTAGTATTGTAGTTGTTGTTAATGACTTTTCTCCTTCCCCATCTCTATTCTAACTTTAATGAGATATCTGTGCTACTCATGTATCATACCTCTCACTTTTTTTTGGCTTGAATGTTCCTTCCACTCTCTGCATATACATAAGCTCTCTATATTGTATTCTAAACATCCTCTGCCTCATTTATTTGTCCCTTCATACTCCAGCGATTTTTCCCTTTCTTTAACACTAACAATATGAGTGACATACTTTTATATACATGGAATATAAAGGGACTTAATTCTCCTTGTAAGCGGAAGAAAATTCTTTCACATCTCAAAAAACATAAAACACAAATTGCTTTCCTTCAAGAAACAAAATTATTAGCAGAGGATGTTCATAGATTTAAAAAAGATTGGGTCAGTCAGATCTACGAATCATCCTATACCTCAAAAAAAAAGAGGAGTTGCTTTTCTTATTCTTAAGAGTCTCAAATGGTCCCTTGTAAACTCCTTTTCTGATACTGATGGCAGATGGGTGATGGTCAAACTGAATACCAACTCTGGTCCTCTTCTGCTTGTTAATGTCTATGCACCCAACTCCAATTCCCCGGAATTTTTTCATAATTTAGTTCAACAGATTCTATCCTTTAACACTGATAAAACACCAGTTATTCTTGGAGGGGATCTTAACTTAGCTTTAGAAGCCAGCATTGACAGAAGTAGCCCAACTACAGAGGCCCACCCCAAAAGTATTAAAGCCCTCTCATTACTAATGCAAGATGTTGGATTAGGTAATGTATGGCGCCTCCTTCACCCCCGTGATCGAGAATTTACTTTTTACTCCTCTCTACATAAGACATACAGTAGAATTGACTGCTGGTTAGCCTCTCCTGTTATAATGGAAAAAACTATTGATTCATCCATCTCTCCCATCATAATCTTGGACCATTCCGCTGTCAAATTGCGACTTTCGTGGGGCCCATTAGCACCTAAATCTTCTTACTGGTGGCTGGACCCTCTCCTTCTCAAGGATCC
Source organism: Neoceratodus forsteri (assembly GCA_016271365.2). Classification (NCBI taxonomy): domain Eukaryota; kingdom Metazoa; phylum Chordata; order Ceratodontiformes; family Ceratodontidae; genus Neoceratodus; species Neoceratodus forsteri. The sequence continues at coordinate 579,199,909 of CM057459.1, read as the reverse complement.
CAATTTCTTACCCATGATCAAAGCACAAATTCAGGACTTCCTCTTTCACAATACCCCAGCCGAATCTTCTATGTCCTCTGTATGGGAAGCTCTTAGAGCTATGATGCGAGGGAAAATTATCAGTTATGCTGCACATAGGAAAAGAGTAAGGGAACAACAGCTGGCTGACTTGAAAAAATCTCTTAAGGCTAAAGAGAATTTATACTTTTCTTCTAATAAGCACTGTCCTGATTCTCAACTTCATCTTGAAATTCTCAACTTAGAGTTAAAATTAACGAATTAATTTCTCGTAAAACCGAACTGGCCTTGTTTAAACTTAAATATAAGTTTTGGGAACACGGCGATAAAAATGGGAAACTCCTCTCTTACCAGCTCAAAGCACAACAAATGGAATGACACATCCTAAGCCTAAAAGATGAACAGGGTACAATTCACTCTGACAACCCCTCTATAAATCGTGTTATGAAAACCTTTTATCAAAAACTATACTCTAACACAAATCCTCCATCTACTTTACAAATTCAACAGTTCCTTAAATCGTTACATCTTCCTCATCTTTCTACTCTTGAAACAAATTCTTTAGATGAACCCTTCTCGTTTCAGGAAATCCAGAAAGCTTTGTCTTCCTTGAAATCTGGCAAATCCCCTGGGGGTGACGGATTCCCTGTTGATTTCTATAAAATGTTTTCTGACACCTTATGTCCCCTTCTTCTTAATGTTTATCAAGAACCTTCCAATACTGGCAAGATTCCCCCATCTTGCACGGAAGCAATCATAACCCTAATCCCTAAGAAAGAAAAATACCCTACTCATCCTGCAACTTACTGGCCCATCTCTTTATTAAACACGGATGGGAAGATATTTACTAAACTACTAACTTCTTGACTTGAATCCTTGATTCCCAAGCTAACTCATTGTTCGCAAGCTGGTTTTATTAAAATAGACTTGGTTCTGATCACCTACGTTCCTTATTTAATTTAATTCACAAAGCCAAATCCCTCAAGACACCAGCTGCAGCCATAGCTATTGATTTCGAGAAGGCCTTTGATTCCTTAAACTTGGACTACCTTCATCACGTTTTATCTTATTTTGTTCTTTCTCATACCTTTTGCTCCTGGATCAAGCTATTGCATAACTCCCCTGTTGCTAAAGTACTTACTAATTCTACCCTTTCCTCTTACTTTCATCTAGCAAGGGGAACTAGACAAGGCTGTCCCCTGTCACCTTCCCTGTTTATTTTAGCCATGGAACCCCTGGCTGCTTGTTTACGTCAATCTTCTGGCATTATGGGCATACCTGTGAGCAATTCAAGATATGTTTCTCTCTCCTACGAGGATGATCTCTTAATCTTAGTCAAAAACCTGAATGAGGTTGGGCCCCTGTTGATTGATTTGCTTAATAATTTTACTAACATTTCTGGCCTTGCTTTGAAGTATGGCAAATCACAAACTATGCCCCTTAACGACCACTGTAAAGCCTTTATGAACATACCTCTTGGATTCCGCTGGTCACCACTGGGTATAATATATCTAGGAATCAAAATTACTAATAACTCAGGGAAGATATGGGACATTAACTTTAACCCCTTGTTTGATAACATCAAAACAATTCTGGACAGATGGAAGCTTTTTAATCTCTCTTTCATGGGGAAAATTGCAGTCATTAAGATGTCCATTTCTCCCAAGATTCTTTACCTCTTTGCCAATATTCCTTTAGTCTAACCATCATCCTTTTTTGCTAAAATTTATAAATTAATAGGTAACTTTATCTGGGATGGGAAACCACTGAGATTTAACTGCAACAAACTTCAATCACATTGGAAAAAAGGGGGATTCGGACTCCCCTGGTTCAAAGGCTTCCTCTGGGCTTTCCAAATGGCCCAAACCATTAAATGGTTTCAGAAACCCTCCCCTCACTCACCACTATGGGTTGCAATGGAATCTGCATTGTGCCTGGGAGGAGTTCCCACTTCCTTCATTTTTAATCCCACTTCCTCTAAACTAAAATCTCACCTGACTATATCATCCTCTGTTCTTTATTGGAAACTAACCCACAAATTCCTGAAATCCAATCCAACACCCTGGTTTTATGCCCCCTTATGAGGCAATCCACTGCTCACTATAGAAGATCAACCAATTTTCTGTCGTACATGGAGGAACAAAGGCATTTTCTTTCTCGGAGATATCTTGGACCAGAATTCACTCACTCTTAGATCACTCTCAGACTTGCAGGTCACAAGGAAACTTCCTAAACAGGACTTCTGGAAGTTTTTACAAATTCGGGCAGCTTATAAATCTCTCTGTAGTTTAGTGTATAGGTATACTCTTCTAAACCCATACATCTCGCACTGGACTAATTTATCAGTAAAATTAAATAGCTCCATTTACAAAGACATTATTGATGACCTACCTGATCAGTCTATATAGGCCAAAAATAAATGGAGTACTTTTCTTAACTACAATATTTCAGACACACAATGGAGTAATTGTTGCCGTATTGCACATAATACCTTTAAAGATGCCTGTAGTTTTTAATACAAACTAAAATCCTACATCATTGGTATAGAACCCCCTCTGTGCTTCAATGAATGGGCCTACTAAATAATAATAATTGCTGGCGCTGCAATTTGGCCAATGGGGATCTACTTCATATCTTGTGGTCTTGCACTCCCATTAATAAGCTCTGGCATAAAGTCTGTTTACTTGCCTCCAGAGTAACGGGACAAAAACTACCTTTTGACCCCAAGCTATTCCTTCTAGACATCCTTATCCCCAATAGCTCTTTCCTCTCACATGCACATTTTAGATGGCTAAACATACTTTCTCTTCTGGTCAAAAGTCTGATTCTTATGAAATGGAAATCAACTCTGGTGCCTTTTCTTTCAGATGTTCTTCATAGCCTCTCTCAGTATGCCTCCCAAGACCAATTATCTCATGTTACTCATAACCGACTCACTGTATATGACAGATGTTGGCAGGATTACTTCAAGTACATTAAACCTAGTTCTTCTAGACCTTGATTCTTAAGGATATTTAGCCCTCCTTCTTATTTTGCTCTCAGATTAGGTTTTCTCGAAACTTTCGTGCACAGATTTCTCTACTTTTTTCCCTTCTTCCCTGTTTTCTCCCTCTCTCCTTCCCTTATTCCTTGCTTTTTTCTCTCTTCTTTCTTTCCTTGCATACTTTTCTCTTATCTTCACCTCTCCATTACTGAACATTGTTCATATTACCACATTTATCACGTTTTGCAATTTACTGAATGCCTTGCCATAGCCTTCCTTAGTATGTATTTCGTACATGGTTGCTATTTCTGATTCTATAATACCCTATTGATTGTAACACTTCTGCTCTCCACTTACATCCTGTCTAGGTTTGTGTTTTATTATCAATACATGTATATAAGGCTTCTCCAAAATGTTTACCCTAAATACTGTGTTTTGTTAAGTGATATTTTATACCTTACATGGAGGATAGTCTTCTATTGTATTAGACGTGTGCTTTCTTTTTTTTTTTTATAGAGTCTTTTTATTCACTGCTACTTCAGGGAACTCTCTCAGGCATCTGTCTTACCCCCAGCTCTATCTCCTTAGCCTGAAACTCCTCCTAATGTCTTGGCACCAACCCGACCAACCCCCCTGGCTCTGAGCCCCTCCAAGGTAGAGCTGCCCTATCCACCCAGGGTGCTCTATCTACAATTTTTGTGGCTGGCCTGGGCTTGGCCCAGGACAGGAGGAAGTATGACTTGGTGGAGTGTGGCTGGTGGGAGGCAGTGCCGTTACCTATCCCTGAGAGCATGGTATTTTTCTTGTTTTCTCCCCGAAGCTCAGACATGCAGTGACATCCAGCTTGGCTGGTGCATGCTCCCGTGCGCCCCTGAAAGACGTCTGCCACAGCTTCCAACCTTGCTTTCTTCGGACGTGCATTGTAGTACCATCAGCCTTCGCTAGCAGTCACTAGTGCATCGGCAGGTGGAATCTCCCCTCCCCAGGAAAGGAGAGCAGTCTTAGGGACACTCAATCCTTCCTCATCCCTGCCGACCCCCAATGACCCGGGCTCATTCCCAAACCCAGGTCACCAGTGTGGAGCGAGGTGTGGCATCTAGCACCTCAAAACTCAGTGCTACTGGGCCGGCCAAGATGTGTGCTTTCTTATATACTTGAATTTCAATAAAAAGATAAAGTGGAAAAAAAAATTCATAAACTGTGACTCAACATATGTCGTATATCTTGGGCTGTGTAGTTGTGGATCATACCATGCTGGAAGGAAAGTGGAAGCTGAAGAAACAGGTAGGAGAACATATGTGAGCAATTATAAATTAGAATTTGGATTATGTTACAGCAGAGCATAATCTCCACCCCTCCAAAGCTGGTCAGCACTGCTGGTAGTTAACTGGCATAGAAAAGGCTGCAGGGTCTCCTCGAGGTGGGGGCCTTGATCTCCAGTTGGCTCGCAGAGAGTCCTTTTGGATTCATAAATTAAGAGCCACAGTCCCCCCCAGAACTCAATGACAGGGCTGAAGTGGTATCATGTTTGTGATAAGTGCCAATTACCTTTTCACTGATTTTGGATTGACCTTTTGACCCTTATGTGCATTTATCTGCTTAATGTGAATAATTTTTTTCTGTTTTCTGTGTTTATTGATCTATAAAAAATATATGGGATTAAGTCAGGATGAACTATTTGATGTAGATATTTAGCAAGTTATTTTAGCTTGCATTATTAAGTATGGTACAGTTTATGCATTGTTACAAGTAATCTAATTTTGAACTATATCGTTGCATTAACTGTACGTGCAGCATCACTAGTAATTATTCTCTCCTGCATTCTTTAGTAATGGTTTTATTTTTATCACTGCTGTACTGCACTTTTTTATACTTGTTTGATTACTGTTTGACTCATTACACATGATGTTAACAGTACATATCTCTTTAATAATTGTACCTATATTAGAGCACACCTTTGTAGTCATGTCAAGCATCTTGACAAAGTGTACGAGTGTGAAATGTTGAGAGATATTCTGAATTGTGTTGTCTGTTGTTTGCTGTCCACTTTAGAGCCATGGAATTAAACTGAGTGCATTATCCATTGTGTTTGGTGTAACTTTGTTCCAGAAAGTTTACTGGCAGAAGTGAGTGCATGCATTGTTTTTGTATTGAGAAAAGTTCTAGACCCCTACACCTGTCAGTAACAAAAGCTACAGGCTTATGAATGGCCATTCCAGGGTCCCTCTCTCATCAGCCTGCAGTGGTGGTTGGGGAAAGTACAGAGCTGGTGACTGGAAAGGGAGGAACAGCTATGGGGAAGCTTGGATAAAATCTACCACATGCAGGGTAGACCCTATATACCTCTTAACATTATGTCACTGAAATGTTGAATACTGACACTCGGAATGTGGGCAAATGATGAGCACTGGCTCATCATCACACACATGGAGATAAAGTCAGAACACCGGAAAAGAACAGTTACATAAGAACTTACCATAACAGTAGATCTTTGACAGAATCTTCTCCATTAGGCCACACTTATAGCCATCAGTGCTACAACCACATGGAATGTTTTGCTAGCTGGGGGCCACCCACAATGACATGTCATGTCTGCATATATCTAAGCATGGGTGACCCCATCACTTCTCAGTTCCCCACTGGAAATTAGCCTCGGAGGACCTCCAATCACGGGAACCCAGACTTAAGACCAGTATCAGGCATGATGTTTGATACAGGATGCATGGAGTAGGTTTTAGAAATAGCATCTGATAAAAACCAACCCTGAAGCAGAAGGGGGAAGGAGGAATGGATGGCATGGCTTAATGGAGGAGCATCTCTCAAAGGTCTACTGTTATGGTAAGTCCCTACGTAACTGTTCTATCTGCTTCAAGCATATCTCCTCCATTAAGCCACACCTTTGGAATGATTCCCAAGCAGTCCCAAGTAAAACAGGGATGATGGTACAGTCTCATATATATTCAGGACAGAAGGGTTTGGAGTACAGCAAGCCCAAAGCCAGCATGTATATGAGAGACAATGTCCAGACTGTAATGTTTAGTGAAAGTATGGACAGTGCCCCATGTGGTTACAGCACAAATGTAAGCAGCAGTAATATTTTTGAAACAGGCAACAGAAGTGTCCATACCCCTTGTGGAGTGGCCATAGACAGCACCAGGAAGTTCCTTATGTATTTCCTATAACAGAACATAATACAGAACATAATACAATGTGCCAGTCATTTGGGTAGGCACTGTTTAGACACATGGGGCACCTTCTTTCCCAGAAGTGAATGAAACAAAAAGCTGAGAGGATGTTCTGCAGTTCTTGGTGTGAGTAAGATAGTATCTGAGTATTTTATGTGGTTCCACGTCATAACGGTGAATACATAACAGCGCTGTACCTATGGGCGAGTACACAATGCTGAAAACACAAATGGCAACCATGCACTACACCAAATACAAAATCGAAGCCCATACCACCAAACATAATTCACCCTCCCGTCTAAAAATAATCAACTTCGAGGGGGGGGCTGACAGTGGGGCAAGGAGCCAACACGGACCAAAAAAATTACAACACCCAAACATTTCCCACCCAAAAACAGTATTACACCAACCCAGGATCAAACTCAGGTCCTTCCACACTAAAGACATACACTGCCCCCACAAGCCCACATGGCCAGCTCGGTAGTGTTCTCTGACCTACCTCCTATATCCTGCTTCCTGTGACATCCCTCTTACCAGCGCTGTATCCTACAGTCTCTGTTTCAGCGCTTCTACCCTCATCATTTCCACAGTCGCTGTCCTTCCACAAACGCTGTACAGACAATCACTCAAACTGAGTCTCTCAAATTGAGTCACTCAGTTTGGTGGTATCAATATCACTGGATACCATTTTATGTACATCCAAAATATGGAGCAATGCCTCACCCTGATCGACATGCTTAGGGTAATAAACAGGAAGGTATATCATTTGATTTAATGTAAATTCAGGTACCACCTTCAGTAAAAACTTTGGATTCCTATGCAAAGAGACTTTTTGTGAAAAATTAAATGACTCACATGTTAAAGCTTGAAGCTCTAAAATCCTTAGAGCAGAAGTAACCACAGCTAAAAATACCCTTTTGCATGGTAGGAAATGCAGGCCCCAGCTCATGGCCAGCTCAAAAGGAGCCAAGGTTAGTTGCTCAAGCATGAAATTCAAGTCCCAAGGTGGGACTGGATTACAGATAGGAGGTTTCTTATGGAGAATACCTCTCAGAAACATACAGGACACTTCTAATTGGGCAAATGTATGACCATCAATAGGGGCATGGAAAGCTGATATATAGTGAGGAACACTGTAGGAGAGAATCAGATAAGGACAGCATACATTCCAGCACAGCATTTACAGGACAAGCAAATGGGTCAAAATTCCTGGAAGCAGCCCATGAAGTAAATGGCTGCCATTTCAAGGAAAAAGGCTTTCTAGCTGTATCCAGTACATCAGCAACCTTAGGAGATACCCCAAACCATGCATTCACTAAGAGGGTGCCTCTGTGTCTAAATAGTGCCTACCCAAGTGGCTGGCACACTGTATTACGTTTTTTGGGAGCCATGCCTTCAGATGTAGGGACTTCAAGTCCAGATGAGCCAGGTACCCCTTCTCGTGTGACAACAGACTCTGACACAGAGGGACAGGAGGCTTCACTGCCATCAGTTGCAAAAGCGGAAACCATATCTGGCAAGACCATAACTGAGCAATGAGGATGAGAGTGGTACTTTCCATCCTCAGCTTGAGCAGAACCCTCTTTTATTTGAGGAATTGGGGGAAATTATTTTTTATTTATTTATTTGTTTATTCGGAAACAACCTTTGAGTATGAACTCATTTACAAAGGTTCCATGTCATGGGTACAAAACTAGACAATACAAACATGCATTTCTATACAATAATTGAGGTTACAGGCTTAAATGTTATTCAAGTAGACTGGTTTATTACAAGACTAAAAGCATGAAGAAGTCCTGTGCTAATGAAACAAGAGTGGACTACCACCAAGAGAAATGAGAAAATCGCAATAGAAGCCCCGGTAGGGCCTTGTCAGGGAACCGTAGGGACTTGGGAGTCTAAAGTTTATAGAATAGGGTAGGTGGCATGAGGTAGGGTGAGGTAGAGGGCTGCTGTAGAGCAGGAGGAGGGGGAATGGCAAGTGGAGCCGGAAATAGGAACAAGGTGCAGGTACAGAATTGGGAGCAGGTGTTGTGAGTTAGATGCGTGGAGGTTTACACTTCCACCAGTGCGGTAGACTAGGGCTGTAGAGGGGAGGAAAGGTAGGTGGAGGCCAGGGCAGTAAGGGGAGGGGCCCCAGGTAGTTATCATGAGGATAATAAGACAGCTGAACCGAGGTATCAATGGAGGGAGAGCCAGACTCAATTCAGGCAATCACAGGTGTTCAGACTCAATAAGTGTTGCTTCAAGTGTGTTTTAAAGGCCTGAAAATTTGCAGTGTTATGTGTAGCAGCAGGAATTTGTATAGGAACTTCCCTTTCCAAGAGATGGACAATGCATATTGGCAAAACACTCCAGTCCCTGAAGGGAGTGAGCAAGCAGAAACACAGCAGTTTTGCATTGTGTGAGGACGCAAAAAGGTCCAACTCTGAATGACCCCATCTTGCAAAGAGGTTATTTACCATGGATGTCAGCAGTTTCCATTCATTAATTCTGCACTGTGACCTGCTTAACCTATCTGGCAAGATGATTTGAAGTCCTCAGAGATGTACGTTTGATAGTTGTATGCCATGGGACAGAGCCAGTACCATACTCTCATTGCTTCCCTACATAAGGGAAAGGAGTGAGTGCTCCCTTGTTTGTTGATGTAATGCATCACCCTGGCATTGTCCATCTGGATTAACAGAGGACCCAGGCAAAGAGGCTCCTGAAATGCCTGAAGGCTGTACAGGACAGCCGTCATCTCCAGGACATTCATCTGCAGCTTGGTCTCCACTTTGGTCCATGACCTCTATGTCTGGTAGGGGCCAAGATGAGTAACCCAGCCAGAGCCTGAGGCATCCATGGTGAAGATCTGTACAGGAGCTGGTGCAAGAAATGGAATTTCCTTCAATAGGTTGTTGCAATCCATCCACCAAAGCAACTCTCTTTGAAGAGGAGACATGACAAGAACCATTTACGACTGTTCCCACTGGACCCTGAGTGTCCACGGAGGGATTCTCATATGAAGGCGTGCCAGTGGCACAGTCACTAAACATAGAAACATAGAAGATGACAGCAGATAAGGACCGCAAGGCCCATCCAGTCTGCCCATTTCTTTTTCTACCTTATAAATGTGCCATCGGCCATTGCTCTGTCAATGGCCTATCTATTCATACTCATTTGTATTGCTCACTTATGCCTATCCCATGCCTGTTTGAAGCCCTGCACTGTATTCATAGCCACCACTTCCTGAGGTAGGCCATTCCATGCATCCACCACCCTATCTGTGAAAAAGAACTTCCTCATATTATCCCTTGATCGGCCTCCCTCTAATCTCATGCTGTGCCCTCTTGTCCTGCTATTTTTCTTACATTGAAACATGTTAGGCTCTTTCACCTTGTTAATGCCCTTAAGGTGTTTGAATGTTTTGATCATATCACCTCTCTCCCTCCTTTGCTCTAGGGTATACATATTGAGCTCCGTTAATCTGTCCTCATATGTCTTCTGATGCAGTCCCTGCACCATTTTGGTTGCCCTTCTCTGGACTGCTTCAATTTGGTTAATGTTCTTGTGAAGGTGTGCCTCCAGTACTGCATGCAGTACTCCAGATGGAGCCTAACTAGTGTCTTGTAAAGAGGGATTATCACCTCCATCTTATAACTTGTGATACCCCTACTGATACACCCTAACATCCCCCTAGCCTTACCTACTGCTTTAGAGGTCTGCTTGGATGATTTCAGGTCATCGGTGATGATGATGCCCAAGTCACTTTCTTCCTTTGTGACTGTCAACAACTCCCCTCCCAGTTTCTCTTCCCTATGTGCATGATCTTGCACTTCTTTGCATTAAATCCCAGTTGCCACTCTTCCGACCATTTTGCTAGTTAATCCAGATCTCTTTTCATTCTGCCCACCCCATCTGGATCATCTACTGTATTGCAGATCTTGGTGTCATCTGCAAACAGACAAGCCTTACCCTCTAGTCCATCTGCAATGTCACTGATGAAGATATTGAAGAGGACTGACCCCAGGACTGATCCCTGAGGTACCCCACTTGTGACTTGCATCTCTTCTGACTGTATATCATTTACCTCCACTCTCTGTTTTCTGCCCATCAACCAGTTTGCTACCCAGTTGACCAACTTCTGACCCACCCCCGAGCCTACCCAGCTTATTTATCATTCTTCTATGTGGAACAGTGTTGAAACCTTTGCTGAAGTCAAGGTAGGCAACATCAACTGCCCCCCCTTGGTCCACCACTCTGGTTACCCAGTCAAAGAAATCTATGAGATTAGTTTGACTGGACCTTCCTTTTGTAAACCCATGCTGTCTTGGATCCTATGCTCCTATGGATTCCAGGTGTTGCACTATCCTTTCCTTAAGGAGTGCCTCCATAATCTTGCCCACTACTGAGGTAAGACTGACTGGTCTGTAGTTCCCTGCCTCCTCCCTACTACCACTCTTGTGGAGCGGGATCACATGAGCCCTTCTCCAGTCTTCTGGGACCTCTTCTGTGCTCAGAGACTCACTAAACAGTTCTGATAATGGCTCTGCTAGTTCCACCCTTAGCTCCTTTAGTACCCTGGGATGTATGCCATCTGGTCCCATTGCCTTATCCACCCTGAGCTTAACGAGTTCTTGTAGGACCCTTTCTTTTGAGAAGGGAGTAGTGCTCACCCCCCCCCCCGTGTCCATGGTGCTGAGCTGTGGGCCCTGCCCTACCTTCTCTTCAGTAAATACTGAGCAAAAGTATCTATTTAGGATAGATGCTTTTACAAGGTCCTCCTCCTCACATGCTCCCTTTTCTCCTTTGAGCTTAGCAATACCCCCTCTGGACTTTCTCCTTTCAATAATGTATCTATAGAAAGTCTTGTCACCTACTTTTACTGTTTGTGCCAGTGTTTCCTCAAGTTTGGGACTTTGTCTGCCTTTCTGCCTTCCCTGCTTCCCTTAGGGCAGTTTGGTATGCTTCCCTATCTTCCTCCCGCTGTGTTCCTTTATATTTCCTGAAGGCCAGCCTTTTGGCTCTGGCCTTTTCTGCTACTGTATTTGAGAACCAAAGTGGTTTCCTTCTTCTTTTGCACTTCCTTTTCTGTCTAACACAATGGGATGTTGCTTCAAGTATTGCATCCTTAATGCTTGCCCACTTTGCCTGAACCCCCTCACCTGTGTTTCTTTTTGCCAGGGCTAGCTTAACTCTGTTGACCATCTTATCAAAGTCAGGTCCTCTGAAGTCTCATATTTTTGCCTTGGATTGGGATGATTTAGTTGTAGTGGACAAATTGAACCATACCATGTGATGGTCACTGGCCCCCAGGTAACCTTCTACCTGGAGATCTGTGATCCCTTCCCTGTTAGTCAGTACTAGATCTAGGATAGCCCTGTCTCTTGTGGGTTGTTGTACCAGTTGTTTGAGGCCCTCCCGCTGCAGGGAATCCACCATGTGTCTAGATCTGGCAGATGTTCCTGCTGGTATTGACTAATCTGTATCCGCATGTTGAAGTATCCCATTATCAGAACCTACCCTTTAGCTGTCATGTTTTTTTATATCTTCTAACAGTAATGTGTCTATGTCCTCCCCCTGGTCTGGGGGCCTGTAGACAACCCCAGTTCTTATTGCTGTCCCATTTCCTGTTTCCAGGGTGACCCACAGTTCTTCTGGCTCCTTATGTGTATTCTGAATTTCTGTAGCTTTGATATTTTTATTGACATACAGGGCCACTCCACCTCCCCTTTTTGCACCTCGGTCTCTTCTGAATGGTATATAGCCAGGTACTGAAGACTCCCAAGTGTGGTTACTGGTAAACCACGTCTCACTAATTGCTACTATGTACAGTTTAGCCTCTGACATTATTGCCTGCAGGTCTGAGATCTTATTTCCCAGGCTATGAGCATTTGTGTACATGATTTACCATTTGCCAGTTTTCGGTGTTAGTTGTTGGGTGAGGTCTGGCATTTCCCCTGTGCGTTGTATGGGGAGACGGACCTTTTTTCTTACATGGTGATGCAAATGAACTGCAAACATGCTGAATCCCTGTTTGACCAATAGCTGAGGGGGAGGGGTGTTATTTCCATTTGATGTATGGGGTGCTGTACCCCTCTCCCCATTTGCTAGCTTAAATATTCTGCAAAGATGTCAAACTTCTGCCCCAATGCACTGACTCCCTCCTTAGTCAAATGCAGTCCATCAAATTTAAAGAACTTTTGCTCCCAAAACTGTTGCCAGTTCCCTATGAATCTGTGTCCTTTTTCCTGGTACCAGCCCTTGAGCCATATGTTTAGCTCCCCTATCTACCCTTCTCTGACCTTCCGTCCATCTGCCCCACTCTCCCAGACTGGCAGGATCTCAGAGAAGGAGATGCCGGACTAAATGGATGATAGTTTGTCACCCAGCCTGGTCAGGTGTTCCTTGGTCTCCACAACTGACCGGCTGGCGAGATCATTAGTCCCTATGTGTGTCATGACATCAATGTTTTCTTCTGCTTCCTGAACAATTTTAGCAATGTGTTCAGTGTCTCTTCATGCTGATGTACCTGGGAGACATCTGACCATTACCCCTGGCTGTAGATAGGTATCAACTCCCCGAATCATGGAGTCTCCTATGATCAGAAGTTTTTTGGATTTTCTTTTTGCTTTTTTTGTTTTGGTTCCTGATTTGGGTGAGTTTTGTTGTGCTAGCTCCTGTGCTGCATTGTCATGCTCTGCAGTGTCCTCTGCCCCTTTGTTTGATTTTGGAGACAGAGGCAGATACCTGTTTGTAGTGTTTATATGGTTTTTGAGTTAATATGTTGGAGAGCACCGAGTGATGGGGCACCCGACTTGCCCCTCCTAACCACCTGCCAACCTCCCAGACCAACTACCCTCTGCGGTAGAGGTTCTTCTATTGGATGTTGGGGAAATGGTGGGTGGTTCTTATAATGTATTTCCTCTTGAATATGAAATTTGAGCTGCGCAATCTCTGCCCATGCTGCCCGGAGCTGAGCCCTAAGATCTCCCATGGCCCAGCATGTAGGACAGTGTCCTAAATCTTGTAAGACTGTCCTTCTGAAAAGTGTTCCACAGTATCTGCAGTTAAAGATATCTATTTCAGATAAGTTGCTGGGTTTATAACCTGGTCAGAGTAATTAGAAGGAAGAAAATGCAAGTAATGGTTTAACTTTGTGTTTTGTTTTTGTATAACTTGTTATAACAAGTTAAATTACTAGTGCCCCTGTAAATGAACTCACCTTGTGGATGCCCCATTGATCCGCCTCTTCCTGCTTTGCCACAGGAAATGTCACAACTGTGGTACCCTATAAAAGGAGTGTGGGGTGGTTGGGGATGGCGGTGGGTGGCTGGGCCCTTCCCCTGCCAAAAAAGAAGAACCACGGACAAAAGAACAAGGAGGTAAGAGCAGAAACAATCAGTCAACAACAAATGCAGTAACCCTGAAAGCTTATCCTAATGTTAGATAAAACTGTAAAACCTGTAAAGCACCACCTGTAATAATTTTAGAGAAGATGTACCCTGTAAGAAACACTTTGCTACAGAGAAAAATAAAGCAGTAACAGAAGATATACCTTGCAAAAGACAATTTGAATCAGAAGATTACAGCAGTAATCTGTTAGCACACACCTGTAGGCACACCTTGTAATAATGCAGAAGAAGGTATACCAGCAACAACAATTTGAATCAGAGAAAAATAAAGCAATGAAATGTTAGCAACAAATAGTAGCAATCCCTGTGAGTACAAAATAAAAATAACAACACACAGTAAATCTGTTTAGACAAAAGAAGTCTTAATCCTTTCCGTTGCTCTGGTGAGGTTCTCTGCTCTGTCCTTTCAAGCAATCTAGAAGGAAAGAGCTCAGGTGAAGCTAGGTGCTGTCCTCTCAAGCAATCTAGAAGGAAAGAGCTCAGGTGAAGCTAGGTGCCTTGGTCAGCAAACCAAGTCTTCTACTCTGGCCACAGCCATGAGACCCAGGAGACATTGTCTTCTCAGAGACATAATGGCTTTTGTATACCAGTTGTGCTTAGCCAATCAGATTGTCTGCCCTATCCTTTGGCTGGAGAATACATCCCTTCCCTGTGCCCGAGACTGCCCCTGTATACTGCAGTCTTTGGCAGGAAATCAACACAGACTTTGGCACATTCGCTGTAACCCCCAAGTCTTCGAACAATTGCCATGCCCAAGGCACAGTATGCAGTAGAGATTCCCTGGAGTTGTCCTTCAGAAGCCAGCCGTCTAGCTAGGGGAACATACAGGCCTTCTCTGCAAAGGGCTGCTGCCACTACTTCCAACCATTTTGCACATACCCATGGTGCAGAAGACAAACCAAAGAGCAATTCTCTGAACTGATAGTGTTCTTCCTCTAGCATAAAATGGAGGTATTGCCTGTGGGTTTTCCTGATCTTGACATAAAGATATGCATCCTTCATCTCCAGAGAACAAACCCAGTCCCCTGTTTACAGAAAGGGAATCAGAGCTTGCAGGGATACCATTCAAAACTGTTTATATTTGATACAGAAGTTGAGATCCGTAAGATCCAACACAGGATGTGGATCCTCTGCTCATTTTGGGTCCAGAAGTATCTGGAACAAAATCCTTAGTTTCTCTGTTGAGGAGGAATCAGTTATATAGTACATTTTGGGAATAATGATTGAACTTCTTCCTTCAGAAGGAACAAATGCCTCAGAGGATAACAGAAAGGAGGCAGAGGATAATATGGATGTGGTTTACAGCAGCTCCAGAGCATGCCCCCTTACAGTTATCTCCAGAACCCACTCATTTGTAGTGCTCTCCCACCATTGTTTCAGATGCAGGGAAATTCTGCCTCCCACAACGTATTGGGCTGCTCTACAGGCATACACATTGTCTATCCTCAGAAGCTCTCAACCAAGCTATACATAGCCTGGTTGTCTCACTCATTGATTATGGTTTGGTCATCTATGGGTCAGCTACTGACACAGCCCTCTGTCACATCAAAATTGCCCTAAACAAAGCCTGCAACCTTCTAACTGGTTCTGTGCGCCTGACTCACACCTGCAACCTGTACACTCAAGCTACCTGGCTCCAATTCAAAGGCAGGCTTATGTACCAAACTTGCCTGCTGGCAAAAAAATTCAGCTTAGGTCTGGGCCCCCTGTACAGGGAAAGAACAGAATTAAGAGATTTGGAGGAGAGAAGGAAATTATGATGAGGCTGGGATAAAACCCACCACCTGCAGAGCCGATCCTGTATACCTCCTTGCAATTTTGTCACTTAAATGTTGGATACAGACATTCAAAATGTAGGGAAATGAGGGGCACTGGTCTTAATAATATGTGACAGATTGTTAGAGACACATTCAAAAAACTGGAAGCTAGTGACTTTTAACAGCACTCTACCCTTGATTACACCCTGGACAATAGCTGAAAGTCCTAACAGTGGAGTGATAACGACTGACACTGAGACTTTTGTGGGATCCCCCTCTTGAACTGCCAGATAATTGCAGCTCTTAATAAGCTGTTAATCACACAGGCCATCTGGAACATTGAGGTAAATTAGCATGAGGACTAGAGCCTGCTAAAGTAGAGACTGTTTTAACTTCATTAACAGCCATGAAAATCTGCACTAGTCAAAACGGACAAGTAGAGAGTTAGCTGCACTAGCTCTGGTCAATTTGCACTAGGTTTAGGCTAGTAAAACAATGTTAAGATCGATTCCTGCGTCTAGTTCACGTGATTGTTCTCTTAGCTCCTTATGTCATCAGTTATTGTTGACTGTTGTTATTACACTGTACCATTGTAAATGTGCCAGCAGTTTGCTGGCAATGTATAGTCTTCTGCTTTTGTAATCCTCTGATGTGGAACCTATGTAAACAGATTTAGCTCAAATGTATTTTCTGAGATCAAACAGTGGAGGTGGGGGTGTATCTAGAAGTGAATCAGTTGGCACCGGTGGGGGCAGTGCCACCAATACTGATTGCTTTGGGTGCTTTTGTATGGGTACCTGGGGGGAGGGGACCCAGCAGGGGGCTACTTACCTTACCTCCACTTTGCTGACAGTAGGCACAGCTTCCTCTGCACAGACATGATGAAAGGAGCCCCTCCCATGACCCCAAGCAGGAGTGGGATACAAGGACTTTACAGACCTTATAGTCATTTTTGAGGTCTGAAGGCCATGTAGGGCCCCTTCAAAATCACAGCCAAACAGTTTTCTCCCTCTAAAAGGTGCATTCAAAACTGCTTGCGGCACATCACTGGCAAAGCCAGTAACTCTGAGCCAAGAATATCTCGTTATGAAATGCCTGAAACAGCAGCTCTTGCAGAAGTATCAGAGACATCATAAGCTGAGCATAACCAATGTTTGCTAATCTCAGCACCAGAGGATAATGTTTTAAGTAACTCATTCTTGGCAGAGCCATAACGCAAAGCCTGGGCTGTAGTATGAGCATCTTTCCTTAGGCTGGCCTGATATTTTATCACATGAGCCTAGTAGTTTGCAATCCTAAGGCCCAGAGAGGCAGAGGCATAAGTACACTTGCCTGTCACATTCAGCCTCCTAGATTCTTTATCAGGAGGTAAAGTATTCATATGTTTTGGTGCCCTAGACCTATCGTGAGCAGCCATTATGACTATAGAGTCAGTTTCGAGTTGGTTTCTGGCTGGCTAGCATAATAAAGCTTAGCAGATAGTGTAGGATACTGCTTATCAGCCTTTCTAGGAACTGCAGGCAGTAAGTTTGGTCTGTACCATGCAGCAAAGATAGCATCTTCTAATGCAGGCTATATAGGTGGAATTATAATGGAGGGCGTGTAAGGCACCTCCAAAAATTCTATTAGATTTCTTTCTGTGAAATCTTCCTCTTCCACAGCAAAGCCCACAGCTGACTGCATTTGTTGCATCATGGTTGGAAAGTTGGATCCTCAAGAGGGGATCTTTTAGTTTTTTTATTTATTTATATCTCGGATTACATATACGTTTCAGCCAGGGACTCTTTTACAAAGGTTCCATGTCAGAATGGACAGTTGATTAACAACAAAGGATGAATTGATTAAATACAGTAACAACTAACAAGAGACAATACACATATCAGGGTTAACAATATAGAATGTGGATACAGTGGGTGCATGTCAAAATGGACAGTAATTTACATAGAACATAGAAACATAGAAGTTGATGGCAGATAAGGACCACAAGGCCCATCCAGTATGCCCATTTCTTTTTCTACCTTATGAATGTGCCATCGGCATTTGCTGTGTCGATGACCTATCTGTTCATACTTATCTGTACTGCTCCCTTATGCCTATTCATAAGGGGAGGTCCCAAAATGCCTAAGTTACAAATGTGGCTAACAAACTCCCAAAAGTAATTGGGTTACGGATGTGTGTTGTGCAGTTTGTATGCATGCTCATTGCTTCTCCAATATTTTATATTGTCACTCCAGATTTTCAACTTTGCCATT
This sequence comes from Neoceratodus forsteri, assembly GCA_016271365.2. Taxonomy (NCBI): domain Eukaryota; kingdom Metazoa; phylum Chordata; order Ceratodontiformes; family Ceratodontidae; genus Neoceratodus; species Neoceratodus forsteri. The sequence goes on along the minus strand of CM057459.1, from coordinate 579,182,317 downwards.
TTTTTATGCCTCCTCATGAACAATACAGTTGTCATTCTCTACATCCTGCCCAAAAATGTGTTTTCATCCCTCTGTCACCAAATTGCACAGTCGCTCTGCAAAACCACCTTTCAGCTAACAAAGTGATTGTGCTGCTTTTCATGAGGTGGCCTGACAAGTAGCCCATGTTGAAAATGTGGAGTGAAACTACCACGACACACCTATGGTGTTAGGGTTTCCAACTGTAGCACCCCACCCAGTACAGACTGACAGGCATCAGGTGTGTCACTTGTTATCATTGGATGTAATGCTCACGCCATTCCACCCCCCCCACCCTTCAGCTACTGACAGGCATCGTGGTGTGCCTTGCACGGTTCAGCCACAAAGTTCACCCCATGCTCCAATACTACACCCATGACAGCATATTTCCTTATGGAATGGGGTAAGTATAATGCCCAAAGACCCCAAACCACACCCTGACACTTGTCAGTGTCTACAGTGTAGGGTGAGGTACAATGGCATGAGCTTTATAGCTGACGACCCAAAGGCACACCCCAATGCCTGTTGCTCTCTACAGGGTGGGGGTGGGGTTAGCATCACTTCAATACTTCATTGCCATTCCTATTATGTGTCTCTAGCTCCGGCACTGCCAATGCCAATGCCAGCGCGACAACATTCGGCATTGACAAATGCTTGTTCTTATATTGAAACATGTTAGACTCTTTCACCTTGTTAATGCCCTCAATCATATCACCTTTCTCCCTCTTTTGCTCTGGGGTATACATATTGCGCTCCATTAATCTGTCCTCATATATTTTCTGATGCAGTCCCTGCACCATTTTGGTTGCCCTTCTCTGGATTGCCTCAATTTGGTTAATGTCCTTGTTTAACAGCATAGGACAGATTGATTAACCCAGCAACAAATTGATGAGAAACATTACACATAGCAGGGTTAACAAAGTAACATGGGGAATCCATTGGGTACATGTGGAACCAATGGGTGCAGACAGTGATTACATGCAGCAGCATTTGTAAGATGACATTGTCAAACAGTGTAATTGGTAGCATTACCATTAAATGAATTCAAAACAACAATCAAGGTTACAGAGTAAACATATCAGGGGTTACAGGTAGGTAGGTTACAGGTAGGTACAACAATTGTGCATTGTAGTAACATTAGAGCAGTCAGGAAATTGATTTTGTCTTGTACCAGAGTGAAGAGTGGTAGGGTAATGGGGGAGTAGGAGTGGAGTGGAGGGGGAAAGTGTGGAGCAGGGGTCCATAGCAGCATTAGAGAGAAAGATCCAGAGGGAAGGAGATGGAAAGATCCGAAATGCCTTAAGAGGGAAAAAGAAGGGTGACGTGGGGGGGGGGCAGAGATGGGCTGTAATAAGGTAGGGAGGGTGGGGGAGCTGAGTGGGGGAGGAAGTAAGTGGGTTCCAAAGTGTTTAGCAAAGTGGGGGTGAGGTAGTTATACTAGGGTGGAGGCAAGCTGGGGCAGTCACAGCTGCTAAGTGCAGTGAAGTGTTGGAGTTTGTGTTTGAATGTATCAAGCTTGGATTCATCCAGGATGTCCAAAGGGAGACCATTTGCCCAGCTAGGAACTCAGAACATAAAAGACTGTAGTGCCTGTGTTGTGCAGCAGAACAGGACCTGGTATGTGTGTCTTGATGCACTTCTAGTAGTACGTGGGTTAGGCATGCATGTGAGAAGATGGGTGGTTGGCAGGGTGAGCTCAAGGCTGATTTTTCTTACAAGTAGGCAGGTCTGGTATGAGATCCTGCCTTTGAGGTGCAGCCAATTGGTCTGGGTGTCCAAGTTGCATGTTTGGGTCCATCTGTGAGTGCCAGAGACCAGTTGACAAGACTTGTTTAGTGTGATACATATTCTTTTAAGAGTTGTGTCAGTTGCAGAGCCATAAATGACTAACCCATAATCAATTATGGAGAGGATCGAGCTGTGACAGCTAGCCGGAGTGCTTCGGGGGTCATGCTGTGCCTGTGCCTGTAGAGGAGCCCAATGATGTTACCCACCTTAGAAACAAGGTCGACACGTTCGGTAAAGGGTGGTGTGCTGTCGAGAGTTATCCCTAAGTATTTAAAGTCATGGGCCTGCTCGAGAGGGATATTGTGGTTGTTAAAGTTGGTTAGATGGGCTGAATTTTGCTTATTATGGGGACTGGCAAAAAACATTGTCTTTGTGTTTTTGTAGTTCATTATCAGCATATGTTGGGAAAACCAGGCCTCAACCACACTGAAGTTGTGCTATAGGCCTCTGACTAGGGGAAGTGGGTCAGAGTGACTGGTGAACAACACGGCGTGGTCAGCATAGAGAAGATTACTGGTGCAGACTTGGGAGAGGGTATTAAGAAAGAGGCTAAAAAGTAGAGGACGCAGTATGGAGCCTTGGGGGACTCTCGAATGCTCAGGATGGCTGATAGAGAGGGTGCACGGATTTTGACCTGCTGAGATCTGCTGTCAAGGTAGTTTTTGAACCAGATTGCTGCTCCATTAGAAATTCCAAGGACAGGGAGTGACTTGAGCAGGACAGTATGGTTGACCATGTTGAATGCCTTAGTGAGATCAATATATATTGACCCCATTAAGTGACCATAGTCTAGTGCCTTGTGAAGGTAGTCGGTATACTCTAGAAGGCAGAGGTGGTGCTGTATCCCTTCCTAAATCCATGTTGCTCTGGACATTGGATGCCGTACTTGACTAGATAATCAGAAAATCGGGTGGTAATTTGAGTGCAAGTCCCAGTCACCACATTTGTGAATGGGTGTCACTATTGCTGCTTTCCATAGTCGGGGGAACTGTCCAAGACATAGTGATAGGTTCAATATTTTGGTGAGTGGTGTTAGTACCGCATCCAGGGTAAGGTGTAATAATTTTAGGTCGAGAGAGTCACTGCTGTACCTAGACTTCCCAAGGACCCCTAGTAGGTATTTTTTGGATTCCTTCAGTGTGACTCACTTAAAATAGAAGGGATGGTTGTTTAGGGCCGGGACAAATGTTCTAGAGCCGAACAAGCTGGATGGTTCATCAAAGAAGTTGGGGGGGAGTATGTCACCAAGGTCAGTAAAGGCAGCATTAAAAGTATCTGATATATGCTTAGGGTCCTGGATGATTTCCCTATTTACATTACACATGGAGGGAGGGGATTTGTTGGGCTTGCCAATGAGCTCTTTGAGATTATCCCACAATTTCCTGCCGTCACCCCAGGAGTTTGAGAGACATCATTAAAGTGCATGGTTTTGGCTAGATGGATCTTCCTGGTACAAGTGTTCCTTGCAGCTTTGTAACACTGCCAGTCTGCTTAGTTACCTGTGGCCTGAGCTTTGTGAGAGAGGTTATCTCTTGTGGCCATTAGGTTTGGGAGGGAGGTCATGATCCAGGGGTTGCTTGCAGCTTAAATCTCCCATTTTCTATAGGGTGCCAAGATATCACAGGCAGCGTTAAAAAGGGTTATAAAGTGCTCCAGGGCAGGTCGACACTTGTTGCCAAGTCCATTAGTGATCAATTGCACTATAGGAGATGGGCTTGTAGATGTTTGAGCTTCCCTCTCTTAAGGACACATTGGTGAGACACTTTTCCAAGTTGTTTTGGGGTCCTGTTTGACCAGAAAAAGACGACAGGAGAGTAGTCACTAAAAGAGTCTGGGAGAACCTCAGTGCCAGTAATCGTCTCTGGATGGTTAGTAAAATTCAGGTCAAGCAGTGAGCTATTGCCAGTCCTATAGTTGATTCTGGTTGGGGTTGTCACCAGTTGGGTGATATCTATGGAAGCAACTGCATCTTTGTATGGGTTGGCTTCTGGAGCAAACCAGTTGACATTAAAGTCCCCTAGGATGACCACCTCAGAGCGATTGGGCAGGTTGGAGAGGTATTCAAGCACCGTACTGAAACCATTGGTGAGATCATGTGGGGGTATAAACTGTAGATTGAGAGAATTGTGAGTGCTTTACCATGCTACCCTAGGATTACTTTAATTGCAAGGGCTTGGGTACTGCTTCCTGTGACTATTTTTGGAAGGGCATGTCCCTGTAGTGAGTCCTTTAAGTATATTGCACAACTCCATCCCCTTTTCACAGTCCTATCCTCTCTAAATAGAGTATAGCCATCAAGGGAGACAGCATTGTCTGGTACCTTGGGGGAGAACCAGGTTTTGACCACAGCTAGCACATTAGGTTTTGAGTAGTAGGCTCCAAATATTAACTGAAGCCAGTTTAAGAGCACCAGGGCTACTACGACAAGAGTGAGGCAGCTGCACAGGCCCCAAGTTAGGGTGTATGCTGCCTGACATCAGCAGTAGTAACCAGGCATTTTGGATTAGAAAGTGTCTAAGCAGCTTAAGAGGGGTGGGTGGTTTGTACTTAGTGGGCTTTCTGGCCTTGATAGTGAAAGGGGGAATGGTGAGGTGGGGTAGAAGTAGGAGGGTGGGAGAGTTAAGGTGGTGGGTTGTGCATATGCCTGACTTGTCAGACCTAATGAAGTGGGTTGGTGTGTCATTTATGCTCTCAGAGTTTTTAGTATGGCTCTCATAAGAGGCAGAAGGTGAATTGACACGGACTTGTAACAGGCATGATTCTGGTGGGGTATGATGGCTAATAAGAGAACAAGGGAGGTTAGGCAGCTTAGGGGCCCCTGCTTGAATAGGGAACAAGTGGGATAAAGGAGTCTGGTTTATTGGGGGGGGGGCAAGAATACCACCCACAGTGTGTGTGAGGGGAGGTAGTTGAATACATGATCACTGGTGCTAAGATGGTTGGGGGGGCAGATGCTACCCTGGGGGCAGCTGACGATGTGGATCATAGTGAGTTAAGTTGATCAGCTGGTCAGGTTAAATTTCAACCCTGGAGATAGCCTAGTGGCTAGGTGTTCACCTCTGATGTACAAACTTAGAGGTTCAAATCCCAGGGGATGTAGAAAGAGATGATGTGGGGGAAAAACAAAGGAGAAGTTTAGAAATAGCATTGGGTGGCTAGGAGTAGGGCTTGAGTTGAGATAAGAAGTAGAGTTGATGTCAGCTGAGGGAAAGGAGAGCTCAACAGTGACTCTTAGTAGTCACTAAGTATAACTTGCACTTGGAGGAGTGGGAAGATACAATCTAGGAGGGGTGGTCATGTGACAAGCTTCATGACAAGTATGACCCACAAATGTAGGGGTGGGCAGGGCAGTCGGCTAACACAGGTTGTACCTGTTGCTTCTTGTGAACGCTGCTCTGTTTGTGCAACAGGCTGATTTGCAGGGCTCCCTGGTAGGAAATGAGGGCGATCTTGGGGTATAGACCACCAAGTCCTCACTGCAGGTTGAGAGGGTAGAACTAGAGTGAGGTGCTACATATTGTTCTCCCTCATATTCCTCTTCTACTGTAAATCCATGAGGTCAGAATATTCTACTTCATCGTTGATGTCTGGATTGATAATGGGAGCCACAGAATGCACTGGTGACACCGGTGGTGGCTGAGATGAATGAATCTACAGCATGCTAGTAGAAGCTGTAGACAAGGGCTGAGTACCAGGAGGCCCCATTGGCAGAATAACTACCTGTTTTGGTAGTCCAGGAAGAATGAATCTGATCATTTCTGAGAACAATGCCAGCACAATCTGAGAGTTGACGGTGCCCTCTAAAGGGGCTGGGACTACTTGTATCGATGGGTCTTGGCCCAACAACAATGGTATCCTGACATCCATAGTAAGTACAAGAGCACCTAAGCCAAGCCCCAACCGTGGTGTCTCTTCGATGGTTGAGGGGCTGTAGTCAATGTTGTTGGAGTGGGCGATAACACATTTGATTTACCTTGCTCAAAAGTGAAAGGACCACGCTGGCAAAGCAGGTCTTTCTTTCGCTATTCTGTATGTTCATACTTGTGGTCAGACAATGAGGAGGGCCACGACGATGACCATTCCCTGTCCTTTAACTTTGGTGGCTGCTTCTCAGCTGACAGTGAGGGAGACACAGACTTTGGACCCTGTTCCTTCTTCATGACTTTCAAGGTTTTGGTAAAGAAGGACAGTCTCTAGAGACTTCTTGCAGCATTGCCTTGTAGCCTGTATAGTCACTGGGTTATATGGGCCCATGGGGCGTGGGATCCAGCAATATTTTTTGAAGTGGGCCCAGCTCCACCAATAATATTTTGAGCTGGTTTTTTTTCCCTTTTTTTTGTTCTGTGACCCTGGGCATGCGAGCCCTCTGTGACCTACTGTAGAGTGCCCCCCCCAAAGAGAGCGATCCACCACGTTCATTGGTGGCAGTGGCAGTTTTTTATATTGGCACCTTTTTCTGTGGACATTCCAGTGTACATTCGCTTGTGCACAGAGAGAGTGGGGGAATGTCATTGGGTGACAAGGGCCGGGTCGGCTGGCTGCCAATGGACGAGAGGTGAGCAAGTAACCGGGCAGCACCAGCAAGAAGCAACCAAAGTCAGGAGAACTCCAGGTCTGGAGGAGGGCACCATTCATATAGGATGGGAAGAGGCCAGTAGCGAGGGAGCAAGCAAGGCAGGAACAGCACGATTTGAGGAGGGAGCACAGCACTGGGGAAGCTGTGCAGCTTGACCGTGACCCGGGAGTCGCCAGGTGGGTGGGTCATCATGACTCGTGTTGTCAGCTGCTGAGAGGTCTAAAGAGGAGTCGCTGAGTGGGAGGAATCTAAGCATGAGGAGGTCAGTGCCATACACAATAAATCTATATTTGATTCTGCCATAGTCACTGTAGAACGAATGGAGTGGCGAAACTGCCCCAGGATGTGAATAGGTATATTTAAACAACACAAGACAATGTCTGTAACTAGTTTAAATATTTAGCAGCACAGCAATGGACAAAAATGTGTGTTACTGACATTTAAAGCACTATGCATATTGTAGCATGTCATCTTTGCAGGCTGCAGTGCTGGAGATATTTATGACTGCAGCTGAATTACTAACATCAGTTTTTTCCTACTTATTTGGATGAATTACTGGAAGGGATTTTTGGTATTTTCATTAAGCCATGCAAATCACTTACTTAGCCTGGGGACAACAACTATAATACATGAGTCCTCCATCTCCAATTCAGTGAGAATGTAAAACAAACTGTGGCCAATAATTGACTAACCACTGTTCAGAGTTTTAATCCACCTGCTAGTTAGTTAAATGGTAGACCTGCTAAAGGGAATGTGAGCATGTGAAAGCAAAAATAAGAAAGATGACGGGAAGGGGGTTGAAAAAGCAAGCTATAAGTTTATTTTTGTTTCAGAAATTAAAGCTGATCAGATATACCAACTGAAATGTAACTGGGTTACTGTGAATATTGTGGTTACTACCCCCTGCCTTGTGGGTTCAAAGGTGAGGGGGCCCTAGTTGAAGGTTGTAGTGGTTCATATCCAAGGTTTAAATGAATTACATAGGGCCTCTACCCTGAAAAATATTTAAGTAGGCCTGGTGTTATTATGATTCAATCCCTTGGGGTGCATTTCCTCCATACTTCCCCACAGGATCAGCCCACACATGAACCGACACTCTGCAATAACGTAATGAGTATGTTGCTTATCATGTTAAACAATAATAGCTCAATATAACTTTAAACGATAATTGCTCAGATCCCCATTCAGAATCAACTGCAATGCTCCTCACTTCGTTTCTGCAGTAAGAGCAGCTGCATTAAGGTTTGAGGATGGGAAAAGGAACAAGTCCCTTCAATCAGGTGTCACTGTGGCTCAGTTGGTAGTATATCTGTCTCTAGACCAGAAGGTCATGGGTTCTCATCCCATAACAGGATTGGACTGGTACCTAAAAATGCTGGCACCCCAGTGCAGTATTAGATGGGTGCTATACTGTTGGGGTGTGCCATTCTTCAGATGAGATGTTAAACCAAGGTCCCTTCAATCCCTCTTGGTGGTGTTCAGGTGAAAGTAAACAAACACAAGGCATTCTTCACAAAGAGTAGGAGGCATTCCCAGTGTCTTGGCCAGTATTCTCCTTCCCATAAAACTGGCTCATGCAAGTGTCCTGGTGTTGATGTGTGATATGGCAGTCACTTCACTACCAATCTAGCATCGCTTTTAAAGTGCTTTGGGATACACTGTGTATGAAAAGCGCTATATAAATGCTGATTACTCTCAATCCTGATCATTCTCAATCCTTCACTTTACACAGGAGGCATAGTATCAGGCTGCTGGGCACTGATTACAGCCAACCCCGTCTGAAAGAACTGGGCAATGAGGCCCAGAAAAGCATGTCTCTTACCCCCCCACCCCAGCAGTGTCCTAGTTTTGAGTGGGAAGGGGAAGGAAAATGTGGCAGTTGGTCCCAGAATAATTGTCCTCTCATTCTTGGCTTCCGTGTAAATGATGCAAGATTAAGCCAGAATCAAAGTATTAAAGGAAATCTGTACCAATGGTACTGAGCAGTGTCAAGCTGCCCTAAGCAGTAGCAGGACTGTGGTCTATGCTGTGCCACGGTAGTGTGGTGGGCTGCTTGGTAGCAGAGTGGTGAAGAGGGAACTTTCAGAGAGAGGTATGAAGTTTTGCTTAACAGTTGAGAGAAAGCAAAATGAGGGGAGTCACTCAGTCACCCTGACTGGAGAGAGTACGGTGACCGTGGTGGGCTGGTGGCTGTTGTTTGTTCAACAGAAGTCATGCAGCATGCTCACTTGGCCTGACCGCTTCAACAACGGCCTATGAGAGAAGAGAGTATACCTGTACAACAGGACATAGCAGGGATGGAGGTTGCCTAGCAACACAATGTGTCAGGAGAGAAAAAATGTACTATTTTATTAAAGCTTGAAAAAGTAATGTTGTTTTCTCTCTGACAGTTTGGAGGTTTAATGAATGGATGATGTTAGTTTGTTGAAATGTCTCCAAAATCATCTGTCCACCCACCCCATTCCCTTCTCCCATTAAATGCCGGTAGCCACGCACCTGAATAGACCAGCACCAATCGGCACTGGCCATAGGTGGGATCTTGGGCACCATAAAGTCTCTAACTCTAACTTAACTTAAAATTGATATACTATCCAGCGCTGCAGTTATAGCATACACTAAGTAATCTGATTGGACAAACAATATCAGCATAATTTGTTCCATCAATTCCTACAGTACCCTGTGTTACAACCATTAACTAGTAGCAGAGAATACACAATATTTAAAGCAGTTTGTTTGGTGTAAGATATATCTTTGTTTTAAGAGGGCTGTACAGTTTGCTGAGGGGCTGGCATACATTCACCTATATCTAGTGAGCTCGAGGTCCACTGGCTTATATTTTGACTACTCTAACAGCATTAGTATCCCTGTGAATTGTACTGTTTTATAATCCCCAGTCTGTTACAGGTGACCTGCCTACCAACACAGCACGGGTGCTCACCAACTTAGGGGCTTAGTTTGGTACTCTTGGAGGTAGGAGCTCTGAACTGTTGTGGTGAGAATAGATAGGTGGTAATAATAGGTAGGTACTGCTGAAAAACAGGGTGGTATCAGGTGTCTGGTAGTGGTGTGGGAATCACCACTGGCCATGGAGTTGGGGCCAGTGACCAGCATCGATTTCTGGACCATTCCTCTTGGTCAGTCTACCACTGGTATGAACATGGGGAACCCTCAGTACCTATTTAAGCAAATACCACTGCATCCACTCGTGTGCACACTGGCCTGTGGTATCCTCACTGTCCTTAGTTGGCATCCACTGGAATATTGGTGCAGATGTCCCTAGAGTGGGTGAACCATGGGGCACTTGCTCCCCTCCGGCAGAAACTGATTTCATGTTCTCCAACCTATTAGTGGAAGGCAGACCCCCCTCACTGGGTTCTCTGCAGTCTTGACCTGAGGTGCTTTTGGTGCCACGCATATCTGGTCAGGAGATATGGTAGCAGGGTGCTCGCCAGGGATGGCTTCCCTTCCCTAAAACATGTCCTATGGCTACTCCTGGTGACCCTAGCACTCTCAGGTGACATCAAGCTAAACCCTAGCCCGCCTTGCCAAACAGTTCCTGCTGCTATGGGAAGGATGGCGGTCGAAGGGCTGAAAATAGCCCATTTCAATATTTGTAGCATCCTGCCCAACCTGGCGGAACTAATGGCTTGGGTCGCCCACCACACCTCTGACATCCTGGGAATAACAGAAACCTGGCTTAAACCCACCATACCAACCTCCACATGTGCCGTCCCGGGCTATGACCTCCTCAGGCTTGATCGCACAGGAAAAAAGAGGGGGGGTGGCATCTTGGTCTATTATAAAAGCCATCTTAACTTGTTGGTGCTACCCTGTCCACAACCTGTGCAGTCCCCTTGTGAGTTCCTGCACACGGTGCTGTTGCTCGGGATGACCAAAAAGATACATGTTGTATTCAATTACAGTCCCCCAAGGGGCGGCCTGGAGGGGCTGTCCGTCCTCCTGGATACTGTAGGTGCTGTGACCCGACATGATGAACTAATTATTCTAGGTGATCTCAACCTAAACTGGCTTGGTTGCAACTCCAAAGCATATGAACCACTCCTAGCTGGTATCTCCCTGTTGCAACTGATTAAGGAGCCTACTAGATGCCCACCCAATGGTGGAGGGAGCTCTCTCCTGGACTGGGTCATGACAAATCAACCAGAGAGGATCAGCTCATCAGTCATCCTCTCTGACTCCATCTCGGTCCACTCCCCCATGTACAGGATGTGGAAGATTCCTTCTCTGAAAATCCCACATGAAATTATTCAGGTCCGAGACTACTCAAGGTTTGATCTTGGCTCCTACCATGCTGATCTCCAGCACGCTGGAACGCACAGGACTCCTCATCAGCAGCCGGTCACTTCCTCACTGCATTCAGGGTGCTGCAGGATAAACATGCCCCCCTCATCAGATGGAGAGTCAGGGGCTCGGCAACAAAGTGGCTGCAGGGCAGTCTGCTAACCCTTATGAAGTACAGAGATAAGTGCTGGGCAAAATTCAAGGCCATGGCAGAACAGGCCGTATTTCTGCAGTACTGGATGCTCAGAAATCAGTGTAAGAATGCTATTAGGGTGGCCAAAGGAGAATTTTGCAAACCTGTTCTGCTGCGCACAGCTGGGGACCCCAGGAGGTTCTGGAGAAACATTAAGAATATAGTCAGTGGGACCCTGAGCGGTGAGACCTCGGATATGATCATCGATGGTGTCAGTTGCAACAACTCCCTGACCATCGCAAATGCATTCAACCAATACTTCTCAGATCTATCTACCTTTACCTCGTCACTCCCCCATGGGGGAGAGAAGAAGGGTGAAAAATGGGCCGGACCATCCTCAGCTTATCCACCCCTTCTTTTTAAGGTGGTGGCAGTGCAAGAGGTGCAGAGACTGCTCTCAGGTCTCTCCCACATCTCGAGTGCTGGACATGATGGATTGGAGCTGAAACTTCTGAGTCTTGGTGCCAGTGAGATTGCCCCCATGGTAACCCATATCTTCAATCTGTCCCTGTTGTCAGGTGTCATTCCAGAAATATGGAAAGTTGCCAGGGTAGTCCCAATACTTAAACAAGAAAACCCCAAACTCATAGAAAACTACCATCCAATATCCATACTGTCAGCGGTTGGCAAACTTCTTGAGAAGGTCGTGGCAGGGCAACTCTCTGAGTACTTGCAGTCTCATGACCTGTTGTCCCCTGAGCAGCATGGCTTTAGGAAAGGGCATAGCACAACTTCTGCCCTTGTCACGGTCTCATCTTGGATCACAGTGGCTATGGACCAAGGCAAACTGTCTGGAGCCATCTTTATAGATCTCTCTAAGGCCTTTGATCTTGTTGATCACACCATGCTCTCCACCCAGCTCAGCTACTGTGGTCTATCACCTGAGGTGCTCAACTGGTTTTCCAACTATCTAAGCAGCAGACAGCAACTTGTTAAGTATGGGAAGGAGTTCTCAGACACTATCCCTGTTACCATAGGTGTCCCACAAGGTTCCGTCTTGGGGCCCCTGATTTTCTCCATATTCGCGAAAAAACTCCCGGCTGCTGCTATCCACTGCAAGCCTATCCTTTATGCAGATGACCTGGTCATCCTGACTCACTCCCCTGAGATAGGGATCATAAATCACCACCTGAGCGAGGACTTGAGGAACATCCAATCCTGGATATTGTCAAATAAGTTGGTTCTAAATCTCAGGAAAACCCAGGCCATGCTGTTTGGGTCTCAGGCCAAGATTAAGGCCGCCCCTACTCCACTATGTGTTTTTGGTGTCAATGGGGTCAAGATCCCAGTTACTGACAACTTTAAATACCTTGGGGTGATGCTGGACCTGCAACTTGACCTTGGCCGCCACATTCAGAATACTTGCAAGACTGTAAACTGCAAACTGGGTCTGGCATACAGAGCAAAAAGTAATCTTACTCCAGCAGCTCGGATTGCACTTGCCAGAGGGGTGCTCCTACCCTCACTCTGCTATGGGCTCCTCTTGTTTGCCCGCTCATCCAAAGTCCACCTCACTAGGTGGTCCACTGCCTACAATAATGTCTGCCACTTCAAGATGGCTGCCCCCCGGAGAACTCACCATTGCAACCTCTATAGCAGGCTAAATTGGCTCTCACCCGCTAACCACATAGACTTCATCTTAGGGTGCTTCACCAGAAAGGTCCTTGGCACTGGCACCCCTCCAGGGCTTGCGAAATCTCTTGTCCCATCTGTCTCCTCCTCCTACTCCCTCAGGTCCCAGGGACAGGCCCTCCTCAAGACACTGGCTTCACGGACTCAAATGGGTGGATGGAACTTTGCTGCATTCGCTCCCAGACTGTGGAACTCCTTCCCTGCCCAGGTCCGTGCCACACACTCACAGATGTGTCTCCATTCCTCCCTATGGAACCATCTCAAACTTGCCTCAACCTGTGGCTGTTCCAAACCCCAGTAAATTGATCCATCACAGCACTCCTCTGTTTTGGAGCTACTCCTGGACAAAAGACCAGATTCCAAGAGGTTGCTAAGCTGTATATAGTGTCACATCTGAAGGATTTCGATACTGTGCCCCTGGAACTGCTCTTGGCTTCCATAAGGTGTTTATGTTGTTATGTTAATACTGTATAATCTATGCCTTACCAAGCTCGTACGCTGTGTTGAATCTGTAACATTGCTGTTCTTATCTCCCACAAGGTGTTTATTTTTGCTATGTTAATACTGTATAATCTATGCCTTACCATGTTTTGTATGCTGTGTTGAATCTGTATCCTCACGTGAACTGTAACATGTCTAATTTGTACAATGTCGTTGTATGTACCTAAATCTATTATTCCTGTACTCTCCTGGGTCATACCTGAAAATAGGCAATTGTCTTGTCTAGTGTACCTACCTGGTTAACAAAAGCTAAATAAATAAATAAGTGTGTAGAATGTCAGACCACTGCTATTAGCTTAGCACAAAGCTACAAAGAATACAGTGTAATTTTGTTGCGTGCTCGCTGCACTATTCTATAGCTACGCTAGGATACTTTTGTTGTGTGCTTGCTGTTGACTTAGGTTTTGTCAGTTTATTTGAGTGGGGGGCTCTGCCCCCCACACTCCCTTTCTTTAACATGAGGGTGTGGAGGGCAAAGCCCCACAACTCAAATAAACTAATAAAAATTAACCAACAATCTGACATGACATAGAGAGTGTTGTAAGTGAGGTTTTGTCCATTTATTTGAGTTGGGGGGCCTACTCCCATGCACCCCTTGTTTTTTTGAACACCAAGGTGTGGGGGGGGAGAAAGTCTCCCAACTCAAATAAACTAATAAAAAATAACTGACAGGCTGACGTGGTGTAGAGAGTGCCATAAGTGGGCAAGTTGCGTGAGTTGTGCACTATGCTAATAGCAGAAGTCCAATTATGGTCTGGCTTACCCCCAAACCGCACATATTTGGCACTTTGCTTCCACAGACCCTGCTGAGGGCTTTGACCCCTGACCCCCGGGCCCCACCAAAAATGTTACAAACATGTCTCCTATGGTAGTCTGTTTGAAGTTCTGGCAAATCCCATAAGTCCTCATGCTGTGAGAAATTTGATCTCCACACTGACAATACCAAAATAAAGGCTTTTTTTTTTTACTTCAGCAGCTTGCAAATATTGTTAAATAAAAAATAAAGAATAAACTGCAATGGCTAGGTTGATGGCATTTCCTTCAGTAGGTTTGATGAGGACAATCAATGGCAGTAAAAGAAATGAGGAGTGATGGGCCCCGCATATCTGCATATATATCTCTATCTATATATATATATATATATATATATATATATATCTATATATATATATATATATATATCTATGTCTTCTATTAGCACCCTTTGCAAACTGTGTGAGAGGCCTTTCGGCACCATGCAATTCTGCTTAAAGTTGGACCAGCATAACATTCTGTGGTGATCTGCATATGCAGCCCATGATGCTTTGCATTGTGGGGGAATGTGTGATTTTGTATTTTCTTGAAACTTGGCTTCCCAGCCAAATGCCCTTTGGGGAAACCCTTGCCTCAATGTTTGTGCACAGAGGTTCTTTGTCATATATATATATATGCAGATGTGATATATCCTCATGGATGGCCCCTGACTAGCAAAAGTTTCTATGTGGTTCTAGTACTGACGGCTATAGTTCCAAAGGTGCAGTCTAATGGAGGCAATATCCTTAAAAAAGATCTAGTGACTTAACAGCACTAAACTCCGGATCACAACCTGAACACTAGCTGCAAGTCCTAACCATACAGTGATAATGAGTCAAACTCACATTAAGTCTTTTGTGTGATCCCCCTCTTGCACTGCCGAGCAATTGTGCTTGTTAAAGAAATGCTAGTCATACCAGGCTGTCTGAAATACTGAGGGAGATTTGCATAAGTACTAGAATCTGCTAAAGTAGGGTCATTTTTAACTTCAATCACAGCCATAGGGGACTTACACTAGTTAAGATGAACAAGTGGAGGGTTAGCTGAACTAGCCCTGATCAGTTTGCGCTATGACCCGAACTAGCAAAACAATGTTAAAATTGAAACCCCGAGAGCAACACTTTTGTTTAAATGATTATGGTTACTCTGACTCAAATGCTACAGAGATGGAAATAACAAAAGTGATTGTTCTGTACTGACAGAATTAATGTATGTATCATAGAAATTTTATTAAGCATCACAAAAACATTGATCTTTAAAATTTTGTCCATATTTGTATATGGCCTAGGTTGATCCAGTACTATAATGCAACCTGGCTTTTTTGCTCAAAAATTCTCAGTTATACTCTGATACTACTCAGAGGGAGGAAGACTTGACATTAATATTGTGCAATCCACAGCTACACATGAACACAGATGCTATTACTGCAACAAGAAGAATCCCATATGGTGAAATGACCATGACAATGACTGTCATAAGCCTTTTTTTGCTTACAGATAAGCAGGGCCACTGGAAAATTGTACCCGTGGTTTTTTTGCGGAATCTGCAATTTTCACCATTCTCTGCAAAATCTGACATGTTCCGCAATTTCTTGCAATTTTTGAGTTTTTATATTGAACTGTGTAAAAAGTATTAATGTTTTTAATAAAATACTCTCAAATATATTGACAATTTTGCATACAGACTCGGGTTTGGCTGAAACAATAGAGTGCAAGGTAGGGCAAGGTTTTTATGTGACACTGATTTCTTTTGAATCCTTGTCTTGTTTTGTTTCAAAATCCACTGGCCAAGCATAAGTACACTTAAACACTTAACATTTGTTTTGTCTTGAAGCAGTCTATCAGAAAACTTTTTGTTGCCACACAGACTGTAACAAAAGATGGGAGAAAAGGTTCAAATTATCCCATACCCTTAAATGGGGTGCTAACTATGAAGCCTTTTTGTAAGTGGCAGGGCAGGTTTTTCCTTGTGAGCATATTTTCATTCAGAATAGTTTTGATTCAAACAGCTGAGGATTTTTGGATGGCCCTGCTGGTTTTAAACTTGAATAAGCTAGTTGCTAACAGTGATCTCACATTTAGCAACTACCCCCAGATGCTCACATGCAAAGACTACAATAAAAACCTGACTAAAGTCTCATAATAAGCTTATAAAACACAAATGTATCTGAACATTTATCTTTAACTAAATAAAATAATTGCAGCCAGAGTAAAACAAAGGTAAATTACAGTGTACCTTGACTACTATATGATGCAGTAAAAATATAGTATATTGGTATTTTTTTTTTACATTTTTTGGTAACCACGTAAGGCCCACAAGGCACAAGTGCCTGTTTTCAGATACAACCCAGGAGCACTGAGGAAGTTAAGTGACTTGCTCAGAATCACACAGTATGCAATTGGAGGTTGTGGGAATCAAACCCAGGTCTGCTAGGTGTAGTCAGCTCAATCACAGTTTGTTACTCTAACCTCTAGATTATACTGCCAGCCCCAGTAACCCACAGATTTAATGTTTAAATATGTGATTTCAAAAATAGTGTACAGTATCTACAGTACAAATTATGAATATTAAATACTTTAACAACATTTTACTAAAACACAATTATTCACCACTCTATCTGCTTATTTTTTCTTGTACCAAAGTGGGCGAATAGCTGGTAGAGCACTGTAAACAGCTATTGATTACACTTCATTATTCTACAGCCAGAAACAACAAAATAATATTTCTTCTGGCTTTATTTAATATTGATTTGCTGTGGCTCACTTTATAGAATCTATTTAGCACTATATGAAACAGGTGCTTTTAAATTTTGGAAGACAGGCAATGCTTACGATAGCTTACCAGTTTACTATTCTTTTAGGAACATAAACTTTTCTTTATGTTTTAAACATATTCAGATGTCAGTGTATTCACTTAGCAATTTATACTGACTAATATATGCTACAGAAAACATTAAAAGATGTATTGCAAAGCACTCTGGGTCTATAGTGTAAGGTGATGCATTTGGGCAAACATAATTCTAAATTCATATATAAACTAGCGAACCAAACATTACATCAGACCATTGAAGAAAAGGATCTTAGGCTTACTATTACCCCGATATGAAATTTAAATTACATTGTAACAAACAAATCAAAAGGGCAAACCAAAACCTAAATTGTATATTTAGACATGTGGCAAGTAGGACTAGAGAGGTTATGCTGCCATTGTATAATGCTCTTGTGAGACCTCACCTTGAGTATTGTGTCCAGGTGTGGTCCCCTATATACAAAAGAAGAAATTAGTAATATTGAAAGAGTCCAGAGACGATTTAGCAGGACAATAACAGGAATGAAGGGAAAGGACTATGAGGATAGGCTAAAGGAACTAAAATTGTATGCCTTAAAATATAGAAGGCTTAGGGGAGACTAATGTCTAATATATGGTTTATTACAGGATTCTATACTTCTAAATGGAACAGGTTTATTTTGTTAAACATAGACAAAGTAATCGTAGACATAGTAAACAATTACTGATTGGGAAATGGAATACATTAAGGAGAAAAAATTGGTTTAGCATAAGATCGATCTCAATATGGAATAATCTTCCTACAATTGTTGTGGAAAGTACTAACATGGATGCATTTAAAACAAATTTGGATTCGGTAATGACAGATGTTGACAAATATACCTAATATACAAAAATATGAGGCAAGCATTATGGACTATGTCCTCTAGCTTGGAAAACCTATGAAACTATGAATAGTAGAACCCCTGCAATTTCCCACAATTTTTGCTAAATGCTCTGCAATTTTTGGTAACCTTTTCTGCAATTTTCCAGTGGCCCTGCAGATGAGACATTTACACCCTGTTGAAGTAATATGTTAGTTTTATTTACAGTGAGAAAAATTATTATGGCAGTTAAAACAAGAATTCCTTAGAAGAGTACATAAATAAGCATTAAACCATGACAGATCATGGTTCTACTGTGGAATAAATCCATGGTTGGGGGGCCTCCAACCACTCAACCATGGATTAAATTCCACAGTAGAACCATGGTCTGGAGTGATTTAATGCACTTGTAACATGGCAAGGGCATTACAACCTGTTCAGCAATGTTACAAAACAAACTGTTATATTAATAAATAATGACAAAAATCAGATTTTGAAGTTAAAGGTCTGTATTGCAAGTCACAACACCTCGGAACACATTTTTTTTCCAGGATTTCACTTTTAACATAGTGAGTTGTGCACTATAATACTACAGATGGTTATTATACTTATGGTAACATTACATTTCAGATAAACAGAACTGTTTCTTTCACATTACTTCAGTATACATTTACTCATGTCTTTTTTTCCCTCACAACAACAGAGAAATATGTTGCAATGATTCATGGGAGATGCTAGAGGCATATATTAGTGTCACTCCCAAAATAAAGTGTCAGCTGTATGTGACTGAAGGCGTAAAGGGACTAACTGTAAACAATGTTTTGCAAACTTTCAAAAATAACTGCATTTGCCTCTAACTTTCTACAATGCCATGCAACATAGGACTATCTCTTTTGGGGTGTGCAAGCTAGGATGCAATCTCAACATTTCCTATGCAGGTATGTTAAGGTCAGGATCCAACTGGGCATTGCCTAGCTCCAAAAACAAATCTTTTCAACACACAACACTTACTAGAACTTAGTTTGGTACTTAAAGAGTAACTGGATAATGGGCATGGCTATTTTAAAATGGTAAATATTTTGCCATTAACAACATTAACTTTGGGAACAATAACATTTCATCAAAGTGTCTTTCAGCGCTGGTCACTATAATAATTAAAGTGTAGAGGGCCACTAATTGTGAAGTTATGCATATTAAATGGTCTACTTCTATAGTTTTGCATTTTGTAGTCCTTTCTTGGGGATGGTACAAAAATGCTGGAGTTTGATGTAGAGGGCTGCTCACTACTCATGCTGCTTGCTATGCTAGGTTGCTCAATGTTTAGCTTTGTGGGTTGAGATGACATTCCTGGATCAGAACCTTGTAGTGTTCCTCTGTTAGACACCTCGTGGATTGCAAACTTTGAGACTTGCATGGGTTGAGCACATATCCCTGGATCGGAACCTGTAGCTTTGTTACGCATCTCTGGGACTGAAAACATTTTGAATTTGTTTGTGTCTGTGGGATGACATCTACTCCATGTTGCTGATGCTCCTGTGAACAGTATAGAGGACCATATCTTTCAATCGGATGGTGAGGGAGACCAATAGTTTCTAAGGCTTATCTTGCACCTATGAGCGGTGACGCTCTCACTCTTTCTAGATGCAAGGCCAGTTTTGGATAATAAGTGGACATCTGTACTATGTATTGAGTGATTGGTATACTGAATGCTGAGCTCTGCATCTGAGGAGATTTGAGCCATCATCTCACCCAAATAATTAATGCCCATTGTCTCCTTACTAAACCACATATTTTCTTTGTTTAACAGTAATTGGCTTTCTTTTTGGGGTGCAAATAGAAAGAGGGTGGGTTCTCTGGACATCTGTAAATATATTCTTTAAATAGAGCCACAGAACAGTTTGGACTATCTGGTCAAGAAAAGATGATGCATCTAAGGGCATTGTGATTGCTTTCATTGACCTTGTTGTGATTTTTGTGCCTTCATTAAACAACATGCTTATGAATTCCCTGCCACATTCATCAGTTTGCGAAGTGAATGACTGCTGGCTCAGTTTAAGTCCCTCTCTCCCATGTCTGGCAAGACCCAGCTGTAACTCAAATCAGAGTCTGAGTACCAGGATGTATGCAGACTCTGGGCTCAATTTTGCATGTGTGCGAATCTTGTGGCGGTCAGAATCTGTAATACAAGGGTAATGAAAGGCAATGTCTTGTCCTGCTCGGCGGTACTCCTTCAGCACCGCAACACATACATTGTTAGTTGCTTTAAATTGTGCATCCATGGAGATATTTATTCCACTATTTACCTCAACACTATTTAAATATCGATTGAGCCCTGCACGTAATCCAATAAAGGAACTAATACTATACTGTTTTCCCTCACTAGAGCGAATACTGCCATGGAAACAGCGAAGCAGGTTTGCAAGTTCAGGAACTGGCATAGATTTAAGATTTATTTCCAAAGGTTGTGCTTTCAACCAATCACTTAAAACACTTAATGCCCAATTATTATTTTTGTGCATGTTGGGCTCGTTTTTTTTTTCCTTTCCAACACATCCAGCGCATTAGGAGATTGTACAGCATGCTGTTTGACAGCTTTGCTTACATTAACCTTCTCAGGAATGTTCTTACATTTCTCTTTACTTTTCACTGCTTGTGTCATAGACAGCACCTTACTGTCTGATGCACAATAGAAACATAGAAACATAGAATTTGACGGCAGATAAGGACCGCTTGGCCCACCCAGTCTGCCCATTTCACAATCTACATTTTCAGATTTCCCATAGTGGGTGTTTACCCACATAATGATGCCCATCACTCCACATATACAAAAGTTAACATTATCCATGTTGAAATAGTTATCCATGCTGACAATGTCAATTTCAATCTGAAGTGATGACCTGCAGGGCGAGGCTCACTGGTCTATATTTCCCCGGTTCAAATAAAGATCATCTGCTGAATAAATTAGTGTGGTTGCAAAGAGTGCTACAACACCAACCATGGTTCTACTTAGGAATTAATCCACATGGACATATGAAAACTGCCAGCAGAAAAAAAGCCATTTGGCCTATCAAGTCTGCTTGATTATGCAGCTAGCAATCCTATTCTGCAGCTGTCCTTCCTTCCCTGCACCCCCCCGACTCTTCCTTTTGCCCTGCCCCAGCCCCCTCTTAAAGCATCCCACTGTTTTACAGGTCACCACCACCTCTGCTGGTAGCACATCCCACTCCGCCACCACCATCTCTGTAAAAAAGTGCCTTCTCAACTCCTTCCTAAAGTTTCCACCCTCTAATGTCATATCATGACCACGAGTGTCTCTTCCACTCTCCCCTTGAACAGTCCCACCGCGCCTGTCCTGTTTATTCCTCTCATGTACTTGAAGGTCTCAGTCATATCTCCCTGTCACTCCTCTCCTTCAATAAGTACATGTTCAGCTCTCTTAGCCTACTTTCATATGGAAACTCCCCCAGACCTTGAATCATCTTTGTTGCTCTGCATTGCACCCCTTCCAATAATCTACTTTCCCTCTTTAGGTATGGGTGCTAGTACTGCATGCAGTACTCCAGGTGAGGTCTGACCAGTGATCTATACAACAGCAGAATCACCTCGCCCCCTCCTTGAGGTTATACCCCCTTACTATACAGCCCAGCATTTTGTTGGCCATTGCTGTTGCCTTTCTACACTGTGCAGAGTTGTTCACTGCTCCCGTAATAAGCACCCCCATATCCTTCTCCTCCTCAGTCTCAGCTAGCTGTACTCCCCCCAGATGGTAGAGTCTTTTTGAATTCTTAGCCCCGAAATGCATCACCTTGCATTTCTTGACATTGAATCCCAGTTGTCAGGTGTCAGACCATGTCTTCAGCCTTCCCAGATCTTCCTGCAAACCATGCCACTCCCCCGCCCAAGTCATCCACCACTGCTCCCAACTTTGTGTCATCTGCAAGTAGACTGATCTTGCTCTTGTTGCCCTCCAAAATGTCTGCAATAAATATCCCAAATAATACTGTCCCCAGCACTGACCCCTGCAGAACTCCGCTCATCACTGCCCTTGGGGATGAGATTTCCCCTCCAATCACAACCCTCTGCTACCTTCCCTGCAGCCAGTTCTCCACCCATCCCACCAATTATGTCCCCTCCCCTGTGTCCTTTAGCTTACCTCCAAGCCTCCTATGTGGCACTGAATTGAATGCCTTACTGAAGTCCAAGTACAGGACATCCACTGCATGGTCCTTGTCCATTTGCCTAGTCACCCAGTCATAGTATTCTATTAGGTTGGTCTGCCAGGATCTGCCCCTGACAAAGCCATGCTGTCTACTGTCCTGCAACCCACTGACCTCCAGCATGGTCACCAACCTCTCCTTCAGGATTGTCTCCATTAGTTTCCCCACAATGGACATGAGGCTCACTGGTCTATAGTTCCTCGGTCATCCTTGGGAAGGGAATCAGGTGAGCCATCCTCCAATCATTAGGTACACACCCTGAGTCCAGTGAGACATTAAACAGGTCTGCCAAGGGGCCTGCTAGGACCTCCGCAAGACCTTTCAGTACCCTGGGTGTATGTCATCTGGCCCTGGTGCCTTGTCCACCCTTAGTGCCCTTAACCCCTCTAGCACTCTACCTTCTGTGATTTCCCTGTCTGTCACCCCCTTCCTCTTCGTTCCTATCCTCCCCTCACCTTGGGTATTTCTCCCCCATTCTCCTTAATAAAAACTGAGCAGAAGTAGTTGTTAAGTGCTTCTGCCTTTTTTCTCCCCTTTTCTACTCATCCCACCTCCCTCTTAATCCTTACTATTTGGTCTTTACAACTCCTTTTCTCCCTGATGTACATGAAGAAGTCCTTCTCCCCCTCTTTAATGCCCTGTGCTAGCCTGAGTTCCCTGGATGCCTTGGCTGTCCTTACCTCCCTGGTCACTTCCTTCACTTCCTTCGGGTACGCCTCCCTGTCCTCCCCCCTCACAGTTTTCTTGTATCTCTTATAGGTGGCTCTTTTCTTCCTAACCCTGTCTATGACTTCCTTGCTTATCCAGCTAGGTTTCTTTGCCCTTGCCTTTTTACTCTGGGTCTTGCTGCAGGATTTAGTTGCTTCAACTATCCCTAGCTTTTTGAGCTCCCACCTCTGATTAGTGTCTATATTAGGCTGAATTCTGGCCAGGAACTCCTGTACCACTTCACCCATTATTTTGAAGTCAGCCTTTCTAAAGCCCAGCACCTTTGTGCTAGATGTACCCCCTCCTTACCCATCTGCAACTGGAACCATACTGTCCTGTGGTCACTCCCTGCCAGTGGTTCTTCCACCCACAGATGCTTCACCTACTCCCCATTAGCCAGCATGAGGTCATTGATGTTTCCTTCCCTTCCCTAGTTGGTTCATTGACCATCTGCATCAGGAAGTTATCCTGGAAGGTGTCCAGCATTACCTGTTCCCTTCTACACTTAGTGGCTGGTGTACCCCAATCCACTCCTGGCAGGTTAAAATCCCCTACTATGACCACCCCCCCTTTCCCATAGTTCTTTTGGATCTGTCCCTCCAGTACCTTATCTATCTCTTCTGATTGGGATGGCAGCCTGTACACCACTCCCAACCTTAGAGTCCTATTTTTGGGTTCCTGTATTTGCATCCATAGTGACTCTGCATCTCTCTCCTCCCCCTCCTCCCCCCTTACACACTTTAGTCCCTCTCTCATGTAGAGTGCCACCCCTCCCCATTTTCCCTTAACTCTGTCCTTATGGAATAATCCATATCCTGGAACCGCAAGGTCCCAGTCATGGCACTGGGTGGCCCATGTTTTGGTGATGGCCGCCATGTCCGCCCCTCCCTCCACCATGAGAGCCTGTTGGTCTGCTATTTTACTCCCCAGGCTTCTATCATTTAATGAGACCATCCTCCAGACCCTTCCTTTCTCCTCTCCCTCTTTCTGCCCCCCATTCATGGCACCCCTTTAGTACATGCCCTTAGTCTTATTGCAATATTATGGGGGTAAGTCCATATAGTTTCCCATTCCGAGGCCTCCGAGTATCTCTACCCCTCATGCTACCCCCCTCTCCTAGTTTAAATTCTCCTCAATGTGCTCACCAATCCTTTGCTTCAGTACTTTCTTTCCCTCCTCGTTTAAGTGCAGTCTATCTTTAGTGTACAGACTGCTGTCTTCCCACATTACACCCCACTATCCTACCAGCCCATACCCTTTTTCCTGACACCAGGGTCCCAGCAATTGATTAAATTCCTGAAATATCAGTTTCCTTGCTGTACTTGCCCTGGGAACTGGAAGTACCTCCAAGAAAATAACTGATCTTCCTGTCCCCTCACAAACTGGTCCTAGTTCTTCAAACCTCCTTTTCACTTCTTCTACTTTGCCACCAGCCAGGTCATTCATCCCCAAGTGCAGAATTAGGTGAGGTTTTTCTCTGCCCCTTCTGGCATACTTTAGAACAACTTGTCCATCCCCATCAGCTGTCATTCCTGGCATGGCCTCCACCCAAACCCAGCTGTGCCTCTCTCTCTCTTGCTACCCCCTCCTAACCCCTCTTAGTATTGAGTTCCCTAACACCAAGATTCCACCCCTTTCTCCCTCATCTTTCTTCCCTTCCTCCCATCTTTTCTCTCTCATTTCTCCTTTGTCATTCTGCACCTTGTTCCCTCCTTCTGCCCCTATTGTACTTCCCTCATCAGTACTCCCCTCTGTGCACATTCCATCCTGACACTTATCAGTTACTCCTCCATATTCACCCCCCCACCATTTTATCTTCATTACTATGGAATGTTCTTCCACAGTTCCTTCTTCCTCATCTGTCATCCTTGTCAAGGGCCAGTACCTGTTTGAACCTGTTACGTGACTATGTTCATTTACCCTGGCACCCATGCCCTTTGCACCCCTGTCTCTTGTACTGTTGCCACCCCCCCTTGGTCCACAGTGTGGCCTGCTCTCCCCACCTCCTGTCCCTACCTTCATCGCATCACCTGTTCTTTACCTGGTTACATTCTGAGCTTCCAATTTTCCCTTCTTTATATGGCCATGGTCACTTGTTGCTGCTTAGCCAATGCACAATATGTATTCTGCTCTATTTGACAATGGCATGTTACAAAGTGCATTTATTTGGCCTTGCCTAGGGCTGATGACGTCAAATTCATATCACACCTTCAAAAACTGATGTCAGAGAGTAATAAAGTACTGCACTGCATATCACTTTTAACTGTTTTACTACACCTTAACAGTGTAATATAATGTTTAGTAATTTAGACTGTAAACATTATAATATATGGGTGGGTTATCTGGGTTGTATTACTAAGACAGACTACGCAAATACTAATCTATGTGTTATCAGAGATGTAGCCAGTGGTGGATTACTTGCAAGAAGAGATATGATAGCCATAGCAGTTGCAGTCAAACTTCAGCACCTCAAATGTTAAAGGAGGGTTCCACCAAGTCGCTTCAACAAGAAATGTTTGTATTTTTGTCAGTCAGTTTCCCCTGCCCTGCCTCATACTGCAGCATGATATGTTTCTATGGCTAGGCGTTTTGATTTAAGACCAGAGCCTTATTTTTTTAGAGGAAAAGGCTTTTTTTGGTGTTTGTAGACATTCTTTAAGGTACAACAGGCTGGTGTGTTGCAGTCCTGTTAGCAGATATCCCTTTTTTCCTCTACAGTTCAGCTATGGGCTGGCTTTGCTGGCAGGTTTTTATCTATTTAGCTACTGTATGTCTTTTTAAGAGGCTGTGTTGTGATTACAAGTACAGGGGCAATTTCTCAGGCAGATAGTTTCAGAACCCACTAGAGACAGGGCAATGCTGGACCTGGTACTTTTGAACAGGGACGGCACTGCAGACATTGCAGTGGGTAGCCCCCTGGGTACAAGCAATCATTGTACTGTATGGTTTGACATATGGATTGGACGAGAGAAAAAAAACATTAGAATGAGAGTCCTGAATTTCAGGAGGGCAGATTTTAAAGAAATGCGTGACTGCCTCAGCAAATACCTTGAAGGGGGAGATGGCCGGGGGTGGAGGGTGGAGGCACAATAGAAAAAGATCAAGGAGGGAATAACTAATCCAGTGGCCAGCTGTTTGAAGGAAGGTAGTAATTGGAGCAGGAAAAAGAGGTCATTGTGGTTCTCGAATGAGCTGCCTAAGGCAGTAAGGGAGAGACAAGAACAGCTTCTAGGAAGTATAAGAAGAAAAAGGCAGAGGGGCATAGGGAGGTATATCTAGATAAACAAAGGGAGGCAGGAAGGAGGGTGAGGGCAGCTAAAGGAGAAAAAGAGGAGAAGATTGCCAAGGAAGTCATAAAAGGGGATAAGACTTTCTTGAGTTATGTGAGCAAAATGAGGAACGCAAGCGGTGAGAGCCTGAGGATCAATAGAGTGGCCATGATGGGCGGGGGACTGTGCAGAAGAAGAAGATTGGGAAAAAGGTAAAACGTTAAATGAGTACTTCTGCTTAGTCTTCGCATTGGATGGATGAGGGAACAGACGACCAGTATGTATCAGAAAGATTTGTCCAGATTTATAAAAAAGGCAACAAAAGCATTCCATCCAATTACAGACCTAGTGAGCTTTCATCTATTGTGAGTGAGACAATTGAAGGAATAATAAAAGATACAATAACAAGCTAAAAAAAAGGGGCTTATTGATACCACACAACATGGTTTTACAGAGAAGAGAAATTGTAATACAAACTTCATATGCTTCTATAATAAGGTCATGAAATATCTCGACCAGAATGAATCAGTGGATGTGATTTACTTGATTTTGAAAAAGCCTTTGATATACTCCCACATAGGGGAATAGTAGACAGGCTCAAGAAAATAACAATAGACACATCCTTAGTTACATGGGTATCAGCATGGCTTAAAGCTAGGACACAGAAGGCACACATGAATGGACGTGTCTTGAAGGAAGGCAGAGTGAATAGTGGTATCCTGCATGTATTGGGACCACTTCTGTTCAGCTTCTTTGTCCATGACCTGCAAATTACTAAGAACAATATTCTGTTAAAATTCACAGATGATCTTAAACTGGGGGGGGTAGACTAGGTACCAACCATGGTAGTCAAAGCATGACAAAATATCTTAACACGATTATTCAATGAGTAGAGAACAACAGAATGAGATTTAGTTTGAACAGATGTGTATTCATGCTCTGTGGTAGAAACAACCCAAGACTAAATTATATGATACAAAAGAGGTCCTAGAAAAAAGTTGATGAAGTCAAAGATTTGGGAATCATACTGACTAGCAATATGAAAAACGGTACCCAATGTAGACACGCAGCTAAAAAGGTGAACCATCTGATCACTTGCATTAAATGGTCCTTTACCAACAGGTCTAAGTCTTTAGTGTCACCACTTTTCAAAACTTACCTCCGCCCACACTTCGACTACTGCTCCCAAGTTTGGAGCCCGGGGCTAAAACAAGATACTACAATACTTGAAAAAGTGCAGAGGAGATTTACAAAGCAGATATTTAATATCAAACACACAGTATATAAAAGTAGACTTGACAACCTTAATCTCTGGCCATTACAGGTAAGGAGAGATAGAGGAGATTTACTCACTCTGTACACAATTTTGAGAGACACAGAGCTGACATCAGACCTGGAAACTAGTTACAGAGGTAACACCCATAACTTGAGGTTGCATAATAAGCAGTTACAGGGAGACATATCCAGAACTAATCTCAGAAGCAGCACCTTCCTACCCAGGGTAATCAGATTATGAAACAAGCTTCCCCAGGATGTGGTTAACCAACCAACTTTCATGGGGTTCAAATCCAAACTCAATGATTACCTTAACATCAATGATATCTACAAATCAATCCACTGAGAACTGGGGATGGCAACTATGGGCATATCACCTTCTGCTGTCCTGAAGCCATAGTAAAAGAATGGTGGGGGGGGGGGAGTGAACACAAGTCCATTTTCATAGATGAGAGTCTGAAGGGGACTGGTAGCCCTAAAGGTAAACAAGGTGACCATCGGGGCCAGACAGGATTCACCCAAGGGTACTAAAAGAATTGAGCACAATGCTAGCCGCCCCTCTGGCAACACTGCTGAGCACCTCATTGGAGATGGGGATAGTTGCAGAGGACTGGAGCAAGACCAATGTGGTCCCACTGCACAAGAGCAGTGATGGGGGGGGGGCTAGGGATAGCAGGCCAGTCAGTCTCACATCAGTGGTTGAGAAGTACTGGAGATGCTCCTGATGGAAAGGCTGATGGAGTACCTGAAGGTAACTGGGCTTCACGACCACTGGCAACACAGTTTCAAGGGTGGGGGGCATGTCAAACAAGTCTTATAGATTTATCTGACTAGGTGACTCGGGAGGTGGATCAAGGGAAGGCAGTGGATATGGCCTATCTCGACTTCGGTAAGGATTTGGACACTGTTCCACTCAGGTGGCTAATAAAGAAGCTTAACAACTTGGAGGATGGGGAGAAGGTGGTAAACTGGGTATCAAACTGGACAACAGAATGAACTTTGTGACCACTTATAGCACAAGGGCATACCAGGTCGAAGCAATCATTCGTAGACATTGGAACATTCAAGAGACAAAACCTATAATGTCTGAATATGTCTTAATCCCACCCCAGGATGGCCTACAGGAGACCTTAAAATATTAGGACACTGTTACCCATAGCCTCCATCCGAATCTTGGGATTAAAACCTGGTTACTCAAATTACCCAGGGGCACACATCAATGAAGCTGCTATAAGTACTGCAGTGTGTTCATATGTACCAGTATGTTCACCAACCCTGTCCTGGACGAGGTGTACCACATTAAAAGGTTTATCAAAAAGCTGGCTCAGTAGAGTAGAGTTCTGAGGCATCCTGCCTTACTTCCTGCCATGCCAGTGACCTGTGTTTGCAGTGTGAGCAGATCGCTGGGGATCGGCCAGGGAAGAGGAGGATCAATTGTCCCAAGGACAGCTCTCCTCCTACTGGAAGGGTGGATCAGTGATCAGTGCTTGCCTGTCCCCTAGCAGAGGCTGGGAGATGGCACACTGACACTGTACATAGTGAGCAAATGCAGGGCAGATGCCTGGCATGCCACACATGGAACATGCACGACACTGCCACCGACATCATTGCACACCCTTCCTTTGAGGGGAAGAAAAGTGAGAAAAGTCTCCGGCAGCTGGATGAAGGAGGGACTCACATGTCCCACTCCCTGACAAGCTGGGCACTGACCAGAACTGGATCCGGTCTTTGGTGGGGGCCTGGAGAGCCCCCGGTGACCCAGCAAGAGGGGACAAGCCATGGGAGAAGACGGTCGGTGAACCCAGGGACATCGGGGGGATGGGACTGGGGTACCCTCCAGAACATGGGCCACCAGAGAGAGGGAGAAAAAGATTTGAAAAAAAAAAGTTTATCAGCTGTGATACCTCTTTTGTGGTATATTTTACCAATTGTGCCTGATGTGCATACTATGTTGGAAGAACAAAATGCAAATTCAAGGGAAAGGATTGATAAGCGTATCAAGGCTATTCAAAATGGTAACACAGAGTCAGGCTTGCAAAACACAGCCTTCAGCTGAGAGTGGCATCCACAAATGGACATTCATGGGTGTGGAAAAGGTAACCTTGGGACCTACATGTAGGGATCAAGAAACACTATTGCCCCAAAAGGAATCCTTTTGGAGTTTCAAACTAAGGGTAACTTTTCCTTCTGATTTGAAAGATAGAATTGAAAATGCATCTTTTCTATGAAACATCATAGCTACTTGTGAGATACCAAATCTTCTTTTGCCTTTTGTTTCAGCCTCAGGGTGCTTGATCTTGGTGTTAGAAGCAATCAATCAAACTGGCTTCATCTGAGTTGTATTTTTAATGTCAAATAGCAGTTCTTCAGCACCTGTTTTACACCTACTGTACAATAACATGTGATCCCTGTCCCCTGATGTACAATTTTTAGCAACATTGGGAGGTTTTGCTAAATCCAGTGACACTAGTCATTTTTGGAGGTATGGTAGCCACCATGTGCCAAATAGGTTTCCTGGTTTGATACAGCTGTCATTTTTGCATGACTGCACAATTTTATTGGGCGGGCTTTAAGCCTGAAGTTCAATGGGTGGAGCAACAACTTCACTCCCCCATCAGGCCTTAAAAGGCCACTCCTCCTGGGCTGTTCCAGGATTCGTTTCTCGTTGCTGCCCAGAAGCTCCATTGCTCCATCTCTCCTTGCGCTTTTGGTTCTGCTCGTTCCATTTCCTTTTTCCTCCATTTGTGTGGTTTGCACTTCTCCGTTTGTGTTTTTCCCTGTTCCTCCTGCTGTTTTCGTCTGCCTCCAGCTGCTGCTTCTCTTGTACCCCCTCTTTACCTTCACCCAGTGACTGTTCATCCATCTTCTCTGCTCCCTCTTTCTTTGCTGCTCGCTCACGGCAATCTGCTGCTCCTCCTTGCTCCCTCCCATCTTTGCTCCACCTTCCTGTAACCTTGTCTTTTGCCTGGTTTGCCACTCATCATGGCCCTACCATCCTGTTTGTTCACGCTCTCCCCTCTCCTTTTTCCTCTATTCATTTCCCTCACTATTTTCCTCTGTTCTGGTGTCTGTTTTCTCTCTCCATTTTTTTCTTGGACTCCTCCCTGCAGCCCAGCTGCCGCTCCTTCATTCAACAGTGCTACCCAGAGTGCTAACTCCTACCATGCTTGGCTCCTTGTCTTTCCACACCATCCATGCTCCTGAATCCTATGGTCCACTGAATTCCAGCCCTCCATGTGGCTCTCACCTACATTCTTCACCCCACTCTCCTGGACCTACTTTCTCTGACTCATGTTGACCAGTTCCTTCCATCTTCTCCCACCGGTTGCTTGTGCCTCCTCTGCTGAGTGCTCCTTTGGGGTTTCCTGCCCTACTTCACTATTCCTACATCATTACCCACTAGTCATTCCTGCAGGACCCATAGGCATTGGATATCCTCCTAACCTCAAAAACTCATTGCTTGCTCAACATTAAGTACCTGCCTTTGCCTGTTTACCCCCATGGCTTTTAGCCCAGATACTGCTGCTGGCATTCAATCATTTTCTTCATTTTACTGTTTTAATCTACTGGTCAGCCTCTGGTGTTTCCTCTATTTAATTCATCTAGAAAACTTCTGATTAGGTGTTTTGTGCCTGCAGTTCTCTCCTTTCCTTTCTGTGACTCCGTTCCTCTGCCAAGCAGCTGCTCCTTTTCCAACACCGCTTCTGGGTTCCAGTTCTGCTCTGTGGCTTTGTGATGCTTGCCTGCTTGAACCTTGCCTTGTAGCCCCCTTTTTCCCTGCTTCAGCCACAGTCTCAACCATATTTCTCATTCCAATGTTCTTGTTCCTTTTTCCTCTCCTTGTATCATTAGCGGATCCATCTTGGTGCCCCCTTTTCGGTCTGGGCTCGCACCTGTACTTTGCTCATCCCTCATCCTTGGTGTGTGTAACTTCATTTTGTTTTAATGACCTACAAATTATTGCCTCTGTGTTCCTGGCTGCTCGTGTGCATAACTCATGTGATTGGGAGGCATTATTACTTGTCTTAGTCCATTTATTTGGCAAGGTACTAGCTGTTTCCCACTGCTCACGTCCTGTCTCATTACAAGGGCATTTCCACCTATACCTCAAATTCCTTGGGATAGATGTGCTATGAATGTGGTGTCACATCATGGTCACACAGTATTTTATAGGCACCCCTCATGCTGTTAGAGCTATTTGTGGATGCACAACCTGTTCCATCATCAGCCTCAGTTGATTGACTCGATCCTTCTCTCTACCTATATCCACTGTATTGGGGTGTCTACCCCTGTCGACTCCACTCGTTACCCTCCTCCCACATTCCATCAGCCCTCCATTCTGCTCCTTCTCTGACCTTTGCTTTCTTTGGGGGTTTTTCCTATCCTGCCATCACCTTCCCTATTCATATCTTCCTGTTACCCTAGTCCGTCTGGTGTCCTGGTGCCTAAGTCTGGTTCTCCTTCACTCCGTCCGACCTCCGGGTCTTTTCATTCACATCGATTAATTCCTGCATAATGACCTGCCTATGCATATCCTCCTCCAACCCTGTTCCCTCATTCTAGTCAAACCTATTCAGATGTCCTCCTGGTACTGCCTACCTCACCACTGGCTACTGGCTTAGCCTGGCTGATCTCACTCCTACCTTCATGCAATTCTGTCCATTCCTAATCTGGTTCTCAATGGACCCAGTTGACATGCACTCCGATAGTTACCAATAATGGTAGCTTCCTCTTGACATGAGTCTGGTTCTCCTTCACTCAGTCTGACCTCTGGGTCTACATAGTCACATCAATTAATCAAGCATACCTCTCATTGAGCCTCATGCTACTTCATCGAACTGCTGCACTCCTGTGGTTATTATCACCATCAGTCTTCTCATGACCACATCTGGGTATCCCCTCACTCATCCAACCTCTCTGTGGGTCTACTCCTTCACATCGACTACTGGAGCATGACTGTTTCGGTCCATGCTACCTCAACTTGACCTGCTCTCCTCTCAGAGACATGCCTTTGTGGCTATTGCCCCCTTTGCTCAGGGCTGGCAGTCTTCTCTCCATCATCGTACATTGTTCATTTCATACCTCACCTTAACCCGGACCAGCTTCCACGGCTTCACTCCATCATCATTCATCTTCCACTTCATATTTCACCTTAAACGATTCTGGCCTTCTAGGCCTCATTTCATAATCGTACATCATACATTTCATTCCTCACCTTAAACCATTCAGGCTTACAAAACTTCTTTACATCTTCATACATCCTCTCTTGTTTTTTGGGCGTCTAGTTGCAGAGACTTCGCTCGCATCCCTCAAAGGCTGTCCATATAGAAGGTCAGAGCGAGAGCTTCATCTTCATTGGACTTTTCCTCCTTCCTTGATCTCACTTTAAATTGCTGTAGCTGAGTCATCACTAATCAAAACATCCTTCAGCCTGGAGGGAAGGTGACCTAGGCCTTGGATCTCCAGAGGTCTCCTCCTCAAAGGGGGTTTTTCCTCTCCTCTGTGCCAATGGTCATAATTAGTCAGGGTTAGTACTTTCATAGGTTCCGTAGTTAAGTTTAGCTGTTGAATGGAGTCAGATTGTGGCCCCGGCTGTTCCCTCTCTCCTTAGGAAGTCCGCCCTTCTGCATCTTGTTGGAATTCCTTTTGTTTATTGTCCTAGCCTTATATCATTTTTCTCCTGTCCATATATATCTCTGTCACATCTAATTCCGGTCTAGATATTTTCAGATTTCTTGCCTCTTTGTTGTTCGACACCCTTTTGGGTATTCTTTTTGGGCTTCTTTCTAAGCTACCTTTAGCCAATGGAATAATTCCCACAGCACCGGGGGCCTCCTCTAGGGTTCCTTGCATCATACTCCTGCAGGGTGGTATATACCACAGATAGAGGCGAGCAGCCACAATGTATCAAAGTCACACAAGCAGACATCTCATCCAGTTGTGTAAGCACAATTAAAATACTTTTTAGCACTTTGCTAAGTCAGTCACTTTATCTTTGTACTGTTTTTTACTGAATTTGTGTGCAATGTATTGTCACTTTAAGAGCACTCTATAAACGTATATTTGCAGCAACATTGAACATCTCTTGACAAAGCACCTACGCATGAAGCATTGAGACAATTGCTGCCACCCTGTGTAGCATTCCTGAATTTCTGCAGTGGAAATCAACTTTAATAAAAGAACTTAAGCATGTATATTCAGTCTTCCAGCAGTCCTTTTTGGCAGTGGTGAGTGGCACCGGTTTTCTTTTGTGTTTGATCTACAGTCACTGGCTGCACCATGTATACCAGGTGGTGGGTCCTTTTTTTGTGTTTGCTACTATCAAACAGGTTGAAGGATAGGAGGCAGAGGGTGGTGGTAAAAAGCAGTCACACGAGAGATGGGAGAGAGACCAGTCGAGTGCCACAGGGATCAGTACTGGCTCCTGTCCTCTTCAGTGTCTTCATAAGTGACATTGCTAAGGTACTGGAGGAGAAAGTGTGTCTTTGTGGGTGACACAAAATCCTGCAACAGGGTGGCTACCTAGCAAGGGGTGGTGAGAATTCAAAGGGATCTAGTGAAAGTAGAGGAGTGGTCTATTGTGTGGCGATTGGGTTTCAATGCCAAAAAGTGCAAAGTCATGCACCTGGGGTGGGAAACCCAGGGGCTGTGTATACAGTAAAATGGGGGGAGTACTTACAGTCACCAAGTCCACGAATGCTGGTCCTTATGTCATAACATCACAGGCATATGCAGGAGATGCACATGCGTACAGAGCACATGCAGACATTCCAGGGAGGATGCACATGAATGACTGCACTATTTCAGGTGCAACAAGCACTGGAAAGAGATTGTCAGTACGTATAAGTGCAACAACATAAAACTTTAGCACAAAGCTGAACTGGGATGTCCAGAGCTAGAGATATAGGAAAAAGAAGGGAAGGGAAGACAAGGACTTATGGGCCATAACAGGTGACATTTCTGTTTGGTGAGGTCAGAATTTAAGGATCACAAACTTGATGGTTGTGATTCCAAAATCAAAGGCTAATCAGCATTTCTATAAAGGAAAATACGTTATTTACTTCTGGTTAATATTGTTTTTCTTATAATTGTTGATGGCTGGTTATTGCTGTAGCAAGGAAAAGATATATTTCTGGCTGATAGTTGGAGAACATTATTTTTTATGGCTGGAATTTTCTTATGGGCAGGATTGTAGAGCTACAAGCTTCAGTTCACTTCTTCTGGGCTCTTGGCTGCCACTAAACTGCTACTACTACTACTACTTCTACTACTGCTACTACTACTACTTCTATTACTACTACTACTACTACTGCTACTACTGCTACTACTACTGCTACTACTGCTACTACTACTACTACTACTACTACTACTGCTACTGCTACTAATACTATTTCTACTACTGCTACTTCTACTGCTACTACTACTGCTATGGCTACTACTACTACTGCTACTACTACTGCTACTGCTACTATTACTTCTACTACTGCTACTACTTCTTCTACTACTACTGCTACTACTACTACTTCAACTACTACTGCTACTACTACTGCTACTGCTACCACTACTATCCTCACTACTGCCACTACTACTACTCTACCACTACTACTGCTACCACCACTCTACTACTACTGCTACTGCCGCCAGCACTACTACTACCACTGCTACTCTAGTGCCACCACTGCCACTGCTACCACTACTGCCACTACCATCATTTCACTACTACTACTGCTACTACTACTACTTCTACTACTACTACTGCTACTACTACTTCTACTACTGCTACTACTACAACTTCAGCTATTACTGCTACTACTACTGCTACTGCTACTACTACTGCTACTACTACTACTTCTACTACTGCTAGTACTCCTACTACTGCTACTACTGCTACTACTACTACTTCTACTACTACTGTTACTGCTACTAATACTACTTCTACTACTACTTCTACTGCTACTACTACTACTGCTACTGCTGCTACTGCTCCTACTTATACTACTACTGCTACTACTTCTACCACTACTACTTCTACTACTACTGTAACTACTTCTACTACTGCTACTGCTATTACTACTACTTCTACTACTACTATTACTTCTACTACTACTACTACTGCTATTGCTACTACTACTACAACAACTACTACAGTACTACTTATTTGTGAAAAGGATAATGCACCCTATTGACCCTCCCTTAGCACTTCATAGCATCTCATTTAACTTTTCAGTAGTGAATCTTAGTGTTTCCTATAGGCACCATGGCTTGGGTGGCAAGATATTATAAGATGCAAGACCTGCTAAACAGCAGTGAGACTGCCTCCCTGGGCTCATTTGACTCAGTCAGTGTAGCCAAAGTGCTTTGGTAAGTTTGGCTCCACCTACAACATCCTGAACCCCGGTGGGGGCAGATGCACCCGGTGAATATGTTAGCAGTAGCAGATTAAGTTACATAACTCTGTAAGAGTACGTCATAGGCAATAATGATTGAAAAGCACCACAGCTTTCCCTCTGAGGGCACCTGACTATAAGGGGAGTAACTTGAATTCAGGGGCCCTCTGACAGGCATGTCCAGGTGTATCACAACATAACAATTGATTGCTTTTTCCAATCAGAAGAATTCCCTACATTTTCTGATTTGGAATATATTAAAAAACACATCAAATGTATTCATGGGTAGCACAGAGAGAAAAAGAAGTGCAAAAGGAGAAGGAAACCACTTTGGTTCTCAAAAACCGTAGCAGAAAAGGTCAGAGCCAAAAGGCTGGCCTTCTGGAAATATAAGGGAACACAGCGGGATGAAGATAGGGAGGCATACCAAACTTCCTTAAGGGAAGCACGAAAAGCAGTAAGGCAGGCAAAGTCTCAAACCAAAGAAACACTAGCACAAACAGTAAAAGAAGGTGACAAGACTTTCTATAGATACATTAGTGAAAGAAGAAAGTCCAGAGGGGGTATTGCTAAGATCAAAAGAGATAAGGAGGCGTGTGAGGAGGAGGACCATGTAAAAGCATCTATCCTAAATAGATACTTCTGCTCAGTATTTACTGAAGAGAAAGTAGGGCAGGATCCACAGCTCAGCACCATGGACACGGGGGAGGGAGGTGAGCACCAGTCCCTTCACAAAATAAAGGGTCCTACAAGAGCTCAATAAGCTCAGGGTGGACAAGGCAATGGGACCTGATGGCATTCATCCCAGGACACTAAAGGAGTTAAGGGTGGAACTAGCAGAGCCATTATCAGAACTGTTTAGTGAGTCTCTGAACACAGGGGTGGTCCCAGAAGACAGGAGAAGGGCTCATGTGATCCTGCTCCACAAGAGTAGTAGCAGAGAGGAGGCAGGGAACTACAGACCAGTCAGTCTTACCTTAGTAGTGGGCAAGATTATGGAGGCACTCCTTAAGGAAAGGATGGTGCAATACCTGGAATCCATGGGAGCACAGGATCCAAGACAGCATGGGTTTACAAAAGGAAGGTCCTGTCAAACTAATCTCATGGATTTCTTTGTCTGGATAACCAGAGTAGTGGACCAAGAGGGAGCAGTTTATGTTGCCTACCTTGACTTCAGCAAAGCTTTCGATACTGCTCCACATAGAAGATTGATTAATAAGCTGGGTAGGCTCAGGGTGGTTCAGAAGTTGGTCAACTGGGTGGCAAACTGGTTAGCGGGCAGACAACAGAGAGTGGTGGCAAACAGTATACAGTCAGAAGAGATGAAAGTCACAACTGGGGTACCTCAGGGATCAGTCCTGGGGCCAGTCCTCTTCAATATCTTCATCAGTGACATTGCAGATGGATTGGAGGGTATGGTTTGTCTGTTTGCAGATGACACCAAGATCTGTTACAGAGCAGATGATCCAGATGGGGTGGGCAGAATGAGAAGAGATCTGGATAAACTAGCAAAATGGTCAGAAGAGTGGCAAATGGGGTTTAATGCAAAGAAATGCAAGATCATGCACATAGGGAAGAGAAACCCTGAAGCCACCTATAGGCTGGGAGGGGAGTTGCTGGCAGTCACAAGGGAAGAAAGAGACTTGGGCATCATCATCACCGATGACCTGAAATCATCCAAGCAGACCATTAAAGCAGTAGGCAAGGCTAGGGGGATGTTAGGGTGTATTAGTAGGGGTATCACAAGTCAGAAGAGGGAGGTAATAATCCCTCTTTACAAGACACTGGTTAGGCCCCATCTGGAGTACTGCGTGCAGTACTGAAGGCCACACCTTCACAAGGACATTAACCAAAGTGAGGCAGTCCAGAGAAGGGCAACCAAAATGGTGCAAGGACTGCATCAGAAAACATATGAGGACAGATTAATGGAGCTCAATATGTATACCCTAGAGCAAAGGAGGGAGAGAGGTTATATGATCGAAACATTCAAACACCTTAAGAGCATTAACAAGGTGAAAGAGTCTAACATGTTTCAATATAAGAAAAATAGCAGGACAAGAGGACACAGCATGAGATTAGAGAGAGGCCAATTAAGGGGTAATGTGAGGAAGTTATTTTACACAGAAAGGGTGGTGGATGCATGGAATGGTCTACCTCAGAAAGTGGTGGATATGAATACAGTGCAGGGCTTCAAACAGGCGTGGGATAGGCATAAGGGAGCAATACAGATGAGGATGACTAGATAGGCCATTGACAGAGCAAAGGCCGATGGCACATCTATAAGGTAGAAAAAGAAATGGGCAAACTGGATGGGCCTTGCAGTCCTTATCTGCCATCAACTTCTATGTTTCTGTGTTTCTGTATATATATACCCCAGTGCAATGCACCCTGTGTGACCAGGAACAGATCTAGAAATGTTTTAAGGGTGTAGTGCTTTCCCCACAAAATTGAAATATCACCGTTAAAGCTCAAATTAGGTAAAAAAAAAAGTTTGCTGGTGTAAGGTGGTAGCAGGTGTCACTTGGCGACATACTGTAGTCAAATCTGCTAGTTTGTGTGACCTTTAGATGAGATGGATTATTCCTCGTTGGCAGATGTAAGTTGGTACAAAGCTAATGTGGATTTAGATTCCATGGTTAACTATTGTAAGATGAGGTCATGCTTATGACAAGTCGTGTAGAACTAACAGCTTGAAATGCTGTGAATTATATCCCTGTGGTATGTGCATGATGCTGTTTCCCCTCCAGATTCATGTATTAGAATTTGCAGAATTGGTCAGCACTGCAAAAATGTTGTTCCACATGAACTGTAGGACAAGGACATGAGTGGGTTGTCTAGCAGATCTGTGTCAGGAAAGTAATGCACTGTAGATCAGTAAGCAGTACGGGAATGTGCACAACTACAGTAACTGAATGGATATTCTGTGGCCCAAGTGAAAAACCAAAAATGTTGCCTCATGCTGCTGGTATGATTTTGCCCTGAAATATCCCAACCTTTACAAGATCACACATGCCACTTTTCTTGCCTCCATTGCTATCCACACCATGATGTAGTCTCTGGCTGACTATCTATAGAAGGACAGATGCTGTATATTAAGGTCACAGGATCTGCGGCTTATGCATGATGCAGCCAAGGAAAGAGTTTACAAGTCAGGCATACTACTTCTCTAACTGTCCCCAGCCTTGCAGGGAGCCTGGCTTCACCACAGATTCACAGGTCAGGCTTCTTACCCCAGGAGTCCTTTAACACCAGTAACTTTTGCCTACTGATGCTAAAGGACCCCTTGGAAGAAAGAAGATTACTACAGTGAGTGATTTTTATTTCCAGCCACCCTGTTCAATATAACTAAAAGACTGCTGGCTAGTGTCCTTCATGGGCAGTATCCCCCCAAACAGTCAGGACAATCTTAACAACAAAGCCTTTGATGAAATTTTGCTAGTTTAGAGGGGGTATTCTCAGTACGCTTTTGCCCACCAGGAGACCCCAAGAGACCAAGAAATAGGCTGTTGGTTAACTAGGATCTGCGGCCTATCCTGTAGGTAGGGAAATGGGCAGATTAGATGGGCCAAGTGGTCCTTATCTGCCGTCAAAGTCTATGTTTCTGTGTTTCTAAGAACACTTACACAGATATACAGAATTTGATAGCAGGTAAGTACAGCTTGGCCCACCCAGTCTGACCATTTTTCCATACCTACATTATTACCACAGACTGTACTTGGGTTACATCTCTTTCTCCCTCCTCCTTCCTCTCCACTGTGATTCCGTTGTACATATCCCAGGCATGCTTGAACCCCATCACTGTTTTTGCGCCAATCACCTCGGCTGGAAGGCTCTTTCAGGTATCCAACACTCTTTCTGTGAAGAAGTATTCCTTCACATCTCTGCTGAATCTAACCCCCTTCAGCTTCATAGAATATCCCCTTATTCTTAAGTACATTTTCTTCTGAAAAGTACTTCCCTTCTGTACCTTATTTATCCCTGTGAGGTATTTAATGGTCTCTATCATATCCCCTGTCTCCCTTTTCTCTTCCAGTGTGTACATACTGAGGTCCTTCAGCAGTATCCCCCATTTACCTTCTCTCTTCCAGGGTGCACATATTAAGATCCTTTCGTCTCTCCTCGTAGGCTTTTGATGCAGACCCTGCACCATTTCAGTTGCCTGCCACTGGACTGCCTCCGCTCTGTTTATGTCATTCTAGAGATGTGGTCTCCTAAAGTGGACTCAGTACTCAAGGTGTGGTCTTGCCAACGATCTATACAGAGGCAAAACCACCTTCTTCTTTTATCTGGTGATACCCCTCCCTATGCACCCCAGCATCCCACTAGCCCTCCTGCTGCCTTGTTGCACTGCCTGTCTACCTTTAGGTCACCCAGTATGATTACAAGCAGTTCTCTTTCCTGCTTGGTAGTTATCAGTTCTAATCCACCCATTTTGTACTTCGTCCCCGGGTTCCTGTCACCTAAGTTCATTATCTTGCACTTTTTCTCCCTGAAACCCAGCTGCCATACCCTTGACCCCTGCTCTAGTTTTGTTAGGTCTCTGCTCATCCTCTCCACCCTCCCCCTGGAGTATCCACCCTATTGCAGATTTTGGTGTCACCCTCAGGCATCAGACCTTCCCTTCCAACCCCTATGCAATGTCACTTATAAAGACATTAAAAGAGGACCAGTCCTAGCACTCATCTCTGAGGCACCCCACCAGTCACCCTCCCTCCCTTCCTCAGTGTGAACTCTGTTTACCACCACCACCCTCTGTCACCTAGCCCCTAATCAATTTCCTATCAAGTCTGCCACCTTTTGACCCACTCCTAAGCTACCCAACTTGCTTGCTAGTCTCCTATGTGGAACAGTATTGAAAGTCTTACTGAAATCGACGTCGGCCATGTCCACTCTCGACCCTGATCTAATCCTTTGCTACCCAGTAAAAGAAGTCTGTCAGATTCGTTTGACATGACCTCCTCCCTGTGAACCCATGCTGCCTTGGGACTTGTAACTCACTGGATTTAAGATATTCCACAATCCTTTCCTTCAGCAGTGATTCCATTAACTTTCCCACCACAGATGTCAGGCTGACTGGCCAATAGTTGCGAGCCTCCTCTCTGCTACTACTATTGTGTAATGGGACTACATCCCCCCCTCCTCCAGTGCTCTGGAACCACTCTTGCTTCCAGTAAGCTGTTAAATGGGAATGTCAGAAGTGCAGCCAGTACCTCCCTGAGCTCCCTAAATACCCTTGGATGCATCCCATCTGGACCCTTTGCTTTGTCCACCTTCAGATTACTGAGTCCCTTCAGGATTCTCCTCCCAAAAAAGACTAGTGTCCACTTCCCTCCCTCCAAAGCATCTTACTTTTTTTGTGGCCCTTCCCCTTCTCTTTCCTCTGTAAATACTGAACAAAAGTATTTGATCAGTATTTCTGCCTTTTCCTGGTCCCCCTCTGCACAGTTCCTCCTTTGCTTTTTTACCAAAATATCCCACCCCGGTCTTCTTCTTTTTACTTAACATACCTAAAACATGTCTTGTCCTCTTTCATTACCTCTTGGGTAAGTCTGTCTTCAGTGTGCACTTTTTATTCTCCTTACTGCTTTCCCTGCTTCCCTCTGTTTCCTCTGATACACATCCCTATCCTCCAACCACAGTGTCTCCTTATACCTCCTGAATGCTACTCTTTTAGCTTTTACCTTTTCAGCCACCTCTTTCTAGAACCATAGAGGTCTCTTTTTCCTCTTGCTTTTGCTCACTTGTTTAATGCAGAGGTCTGTTGCCTTTACTATGTTCCCTTTTAGCTTTGCTCACTGTCTTCCCCACTCCACCCCTGGCCATCCCTCCCCTCCCCCGGTCTTGCCTGAGGCATTCACCTATCTTTTTAGAATCTGTCCTCCTGAAGTCCAAGACCCACACCTTATGGTGATCACTGGTCCCCAGGTGAACTCCCACCTTGACATCTGCAACACTGTCCCTGTTAGTGAGTACCAGGTCCAGTAGTGCCTCATCAGGATTGGATTCTCTGACTAGTTGCCTGAGGAACACCCCCTGCAGAGAGTCTAGGATGTCCCTGCTTCTAGCTGAAGCCCCTTCTGGGAGGCTCCAATCTATATCCAGCAGGTTGAAGTCCCCCACAATCAGCACTTTCCCCTTTTCTGCCATCTTGCCAATGGCTTCCACCAGTACTTTATCTAATCATCCCCACCCTGTGCTTGAGGTCTGTAGATCACTCCAGTGCTAATAGTGGCTCCATTCCTTGCCCTCAAGGTGAGTCACAGTACCTCTGCCTCTTTCTGTATTCCATGTATTTTTGTCGCTTTTATGCATTCCCTCACATAAAGCACAACACCCCCTCCTTTCCTTCCCACCCAGTCCTTCCTGAACAGAATATAGTCTAGTATGCCCACATCCCAGTAATGGTTTTCAGTGCACCATAATTCCATTATGGCAACAATACCCAGGATGGTCTCCAGGTCTGAAATCTTATTTCTTAATCCCCAGTGTTGGTATCTGAAATAAAGAAAACCATCCCTTGTAATTTTTTAAATATAAAATGCACCCTGTAAAAATTAAAACCATCCTCAATGTCTGTTACCGCTGCTGCCTTTACTGTCCCCGTGCCTGACTCTCTCACTCAGCACCCACCACTCACACCCCCACAAGCCCTTATATAGCTACTGAGGGTCCAATGCCATAATCCTCTCTGGACTGGAGACATGTCTTCACTCTTCAATGCCAGACCGCAAACTGAGGAAAACAGGTATGCAGTTCAATATATTTCAATGAGGTTTGAACTTATAGTCATAATTTGGTCATTTTTGAATATTTTTGCCCCAGATTTTCAACACACCTTTTTTGAGACCCCATCTCATGAAGAATGGGGCCTATGCATGAATGGGTGGCGTAATCACTTCACACC
Source organism: Neoceratodus forsteri (assembly GCA_016271365.2). Lineage (NCBI taxonomy): Eukaryota > Metazoa > Chordata > Ceratodontiformes > Ceratodontidae > Neoceratodus > Neoceratodus forsteri. Next base: position 579,140,105 of record CM057459.1, on the reverse strand, counting down.
CATTGCGCCCCCTGCGCGGGATGCACTAACCAGGGCATGCAACCCCTATGCACCTGATCCCCCAGCCACGCAGACAGCAATTAGCCTGGGGCAGGTGGGGTGTGTGTTGGCACTATGCAGCATGCACTGTGGTGCATAGTGCCATGCACCAGGGGGCATAGGAGGGCACTGTTTATGCCAGGGGAGACCCTACCATAGGTGCCTTATGCTCAGCCCCACTCACTGTGGTAACCTGCACATGCCCCAGTGGGTGTAAAGGACACCCCTGACATGACCGGCCACACACCCAGGCCAGATGGCAGCCCCCAAATAGCAGGAGACACCCCCCGCCGCACCCCCTGACATATGGCCACAATGTCCTCTGGTCACACCTGAACTTGAGCTTAGGCACAGTGTGCCATTCCCATCTACCATAGTCACTTTCATGACTACTGACATATGAGGCCCCCATTGGCAGGATGTACCCCCCCACACACAGGTGCTTCAGCCATAGCATCCCAACACCAACCCCTGGTACCGCCACCCCCACACTGGTGGTCAATGGAGCCCACTCCCCCGCGACAATGAAAACCCTTCCCCAACCGCTGTACCTCCCAGTCAGTGCTGTGGCTAGGAACAGCCAGCGGCATAGCCCTCCACACACCTCCTCAGCCACTGGCCATCCAAATGATGCTGGGAGCATGCTGCCTATTTATAGGGATTCACTCCCAGCATCATTTTGATAGTTGGCAGCCGAGAAGGTGTGTGGAGGGCTGTGCAGCTGGCCCTTAATAGCCGTGGCACTGAGGGGACAGTACAGGGATGGGGCAGTGTTGTCAGTGCTGTGGGGGGGATCTGATGACCACCAATGCTGGGGAGAGGCATTCAGGTTTGGGGACAGGGTGTGCAGTACTACGCAGCACCAGGTACGGATGCCCTGCTGTTTTGGAGGCGCACTGCAGATGGGGAGTGACAGTTGGGGGAGCCTGTACAGCCCTGAGGCCAGGACTGCCCTGCGTTGGTATTGGGGGGTACTCACAAGGATGTCCTGGGGTCAGGGCTGCCATGTGTTGGGGTGACAGGTGGGTTATTGACAGGAGCGGGGATTGGGTGACACTGTGTCAGGGTGATGGGAGGTCTTGGACATATGGGGTGGGCTTGCTGTGCGTCGGGATGTGGATCATGGGTAGGGACCATAGGGGGACTATGGCAAATGCATCTGGGTGTCCACTGGTGCTAGTCACACCCCCGGACCCATGCCCTGCTGTGTAAGGAATCCACTGTGGCACACATGCTGGGCATCCCATTGGATGCCCAGCTGGGTCCATGACTGTGCCCCCAGCCACCCTGCAGAGTACTGAATGCTGGGGGGGGGGGCAGAGTCACAGACAGGTGGCAGCCAATGGTGAATGCCAGCCATGTGCATCTGTCCACAGGTGCAGAGCTCCGCGGTCTTGATACGCACACCTAGCACGTATTTCCTGCCCTATCATGCATAGGCCCCATTGACAGTGAAATCATGAAACTCTGTCCTGAAAGGTGATTTCCCAATCACTGTGCAAAAAATCACTTTTCAGGCTGGATTTGAAAATTTTCTCCACCCTTATTCATGAAGTGGGGTCATAAGAAGCTATGTTGAAAATTTGGGGAACACATACTAAAAAGCAACAAAGTTATGAGCCAATGTTGAAATTTATGAACAAGCACTCATAGCTTCAGCCCCAGATTTTCAACATAACCATTGCTTTACAGCACCTCATGAATGTGACATCTGCAATTATTCAAATTCTGGCCAAAAAGTGTTTTCGTATTTGTGGCACAAAATCACCTTTTGGTAAGGATTTGAAAATTTTCTTTACTCTTGTTCATAAGGTGGGGACATCAGAAGGCTATGTGGGGTCATAAGAAGTCTATGTTGAAAATCTGGGTAAAAATGTGAGAAAACAACAAAGTTATGAGCCTTCATTGAAATTTCTCAACACATGCTTGTAACTGTAGCAATTTTCAATATTGTGATCCCAAAGTTCCAACTTAGCTATTTTTTTACACGACCTCATGAATGTGACAGCTGTTATTTTTCAAATCCTGGCCAAAATGTGTTTTTACACTTGTGGCACAAAATCACCTTTCAGGTACAATTTGAAAACATTTTCCACCCTTGCTCATGATGTGAGGGCATAAGAAGACTATGTGGGGTCATTTGAAGGTTATGTTGAAAATTTTGGGTAAAAATATTAAAAATCAGCAAAGTTATGAGTATACGTTGAAATTGTTTAATGCACACTTGTAACTGCGGTAATTTTCAGTATCTTGACCTCAGATTTTTAACATAGTCATTTTTTCACACCAAATCATGAATGTGACAGCTGTCATTCCTCAACCCCCCCCCCCCCAAAAAAATGTGTTTTCACACTTGTGGTGCAAAATGTAGTTTCAGACATTATTTTGTACATGTGTCTTCTGTTTACACCTTTTGCAGATTATGAGAGGTCCTTTGGCACCATGCATTCTTGCTTTAAGCTGAAGCAGCCTAAAATTGTGTGGTGATTTGCATATACATCCCATGATGCTTTGCATTATGGGGGCATGTGTGATTTTGAATTGTTTTAAACATGACACCTCTCATGCTCAGAAGGAGTGTTCATGAAAAGATTATGTTGAAAAGTTAGGGTAAAAATGTGAAAAAACAACTAACTTATGAGAAAACGTTGAATTCTTCCAATGTTTACTCATAACATTATTTTTGGAGATTCTGGCCCCTAATGTTCAGCATATCCCTTGTGTTATCACACCTCCTGAACATGGCAGATGTCATTTTTCGAATCCCCTCCAAAACTTGTTTCCACAGTTGCACAGCAAAATCACCTTTTGAATGGGATTTTAAAAATCCCACCGGTCTTCATCATCATGTCAGGTGTTAAAAAAAACTGCTGTACATTAGGGTCTCTATTTTCAAAACTTCAAATCTGACTCAAGGTGCCTGCATCAAACAGAATTGACACAAGGGACACCTTTCATCCAAAATTGAGGAGTTTCAGATTCTGTAAGGCTGGTTGCGGCAAACCAGGGACTCTGTGAACCAGACCAGCTGTGTGCCAGGCCTGCGCCAAGGTCAAGGGTGCACTAGGGCACTAGGGGACTTGTGGTGGATGCAAGCTGCAACATTCCTTTAAATGGGATTCTGACAGCCAGCAAGACCAGCCAGGACTTAGACCACCCAACAGTTGGTCTAATGGCCCCAGGCACCACCCCCACAGACAGTGCTGGGTCGGAGCAGGGGCTGGTCTAGTGTTTGGACATGTGGGCAGCTGTCTGACATGCACAGCACTGGACTACAGCCATGCGGCTGTGTGCAGACTGCACCAGGGGCATTGCCACCTAGGCCGCCTGATACGTGCTCCACTTGCTTACTAAATCTGCAACAGGCACACCCATTGGTAGCACTGTGGATGTCCTCAGCATGGCACTGTACTCCCCAATCCGCTGCCTGTCCCCCTCTGGCAATGCAGCCTGCATCGGCTCCCTGGGAATCATGCTTGTTCTTGTGCTGTGTGGTGGGGTTGGCAGTCCATGCCCCCATGCTGCACTCGTCGCCAAACTCCTCCTGTGCAATAAATGTGTGGTGCATGGGAGCACCTGTTGGTGTTTGGCACTGTGACCCCTCCTGTATGGGAATTGGATGCAGGGTCCCAGGCACACCAGGAACTGGGGCAAGCTGCTGTTTGTGACAGCTTGCATCACTCTTAGAACCGAGCCCTTGGAATCAAGGAGCCCACTTAAAGGGAGACATTGCTTCTCAGGTGCCCTACCCTGGGTAATTACAATCTAACAATGTGTAAAAGCAGGAAGCCACTGAAAATGAAACATTGCATCTCATCTGCTCTATCCTGGGTAGATATATAGTAAAAATGTTACAAGCAAAACCAGGTACAGCAGCAATACCATTTGCGAACATTTGGCATTGCAAATGCTTGTTTAAACCCTTGTTTTTATCTTGTCTGATTGCTGCATGATAAACACAAACATATATTTATCTCATGAATATGTTCTGTAAAGCTAATAAGTATTTGCAGTCTTTATTTTTAAGATTCCAACCTCACCTTTTATAACTCAGGGTTTCCCAATCCTACTGCCATGTTCTCTTTTAACCTATTTTAATCCTATAAAAATATATACAAAATGTTTCATTCTTTTTTCCCTTTGGAGAAAATATATTTTCTGCTTTTGTTAACTTATATGTCCCTATTTCTTAAAACTCACTTACTTCAATGCTCATAACTTGTTTATGGGAATCCTCAGACCTGCTTCCTTTAAACTCTCCTTTATTTGTGCTGTATTCACTGACAGCTGAGCTCAGTGAACGGCATAAATGAAATCATGCACAGATAACTTTGAAAGGGGATTCAATGTACAAATTATACCAATCCACATGGATAATTATATTTTAGTGTACTAATACAGTAACGGGAGTGGTCATGAACACAAGTTACTGATGTTGCAGTTGTGGACATTGACTTTTCTTGGCACTGAAGTCTGATTGGGATTTGAATCAAAAAATATCTAATGTTTAGTAATCTTTATGACACCAGGGACCCAAATCTCAAAACTCCCAGAATGATGCAAGGGGCTTGCACCACAAGGAATGTCGCAAAGTGCCACTTGCACCAAAAGATGCACCAGGACCAATTCACAAATGCAGCATGCTTCAGCAGCAGGCTGCATGCACCACAGGGGGCTTGTACCATCCTTGTGGCACAAAATGGGCTCTAGAATGAAGCTTGGGGGCTTGTAGCAGATGTAGACTGCCATAGCCCCTTATTCAGAATTCTCAAAAACCTCCCAGAGGGCAAATTTCTAAGTACCCTTAGTCAAACCAAGGCTGGTCTAAGGGTACGTAGAAGCATGTCCTCTGGGAGGGTTTTGAAACTTGTGCCAATGTGCTGCAGTCCCCCTCCCCAGCCCTGATTCCCTTTTTATTAAAATAATCATATCCCTGGTGGTCAAGCAGACCCCCAAGCCCCTATTCCTTTTTTATTAAAGGAATCACATCTCTGGTTGTCTTGTGGACCCCACCAGCCCCGAGATGATAAAATATATTTCCCTGGTTGGTCTAGCGGACCCCCTCCCTATCCCTGATGTGTCCATATAATGTAAATATATATTTCCCTGGTGGCCTATTGAACTCTCCCCCCACACTCTGGCCAGTAGTACCTCACCACCCCGCTCCCCCCAACCCATCCCTGAGCTGGTGAACGGCACAGACCTCCACTCTCCATCACATCTGGCCACTAACTGAGTGGTCAAGGAGTGCATACTATACAGTACACGCTTCTTGACAGCTAAGTCAGCAGCCGGCCATAGTGGAGAGCAGAGGACTGTGCCCGTCGGCAGCTTGGGGAGGGGACAGGGGAGAGCGGGGTGGTTGGACACAGGCTGCTGGGTTGGGAGTACACTGCACTACCAGGGAAATATATCTTTATATTATATGGGCACATCAGGCATAGGGAGGGGGGCCCACTAGATCACCAGGGAATTATATTTTATTATACAGACAGATTGGGGTTGGGGAGCCGGCTAGACCACCAGGGATGAGATTCTTTTAATAAAAAAGGGATCAGGGCTGAGGGTGTCTGCTAGACCATTAGGGACATGATTCTTTTACTAAAGAGAGCATGGGGCGGGGGGCTCTAGCCACCAAGGACATTCTAAAGTGGAGCCAACCACCTCATAGCTTGTGGCACACCATCCATATGCAGTATATGTTTGGTGCACTACCATGGTTGCTGCAAGATGCAGGACTTTGCCGCCGGGACCCTAACCGATAGAGAATCAGGCATAGAGTCCATGGTGCACTGGCAATCAGCGACATTCAACACTGGTGCGCCTTGTGTCAAGTTTTAAGAATTAAGCCCCAGGTACACAGTGCCCTGCTGACTAACCACAAAAATATCTGATGTTTAGCAGTCTTTATGACACCAGGTATATAGTGCCTTTTTGACTAACCACAAAAAATATCTTGGGCCCAGTTCACAAAAGGTTTGGACCGGCACAAGCCCCAGGTGCACCAAGCAGTAGGATGGGATTCACAGCCACTGCATCCACGGCTCAATGTTACACCAGCAGAGGAGTAATTTTGGTGTAAAGGTTGGGGGGACAATCTCACTCTCAACAAGTCTCGGATGGCGAGTGCTGTGTTACTCATCAAAAAGTAAATTATCTATGGAAAAATACCCTTATTTCTACTGTGTACTGTGCTGGGTGTGTGGTCTCTGTATAGTACACAGGCCATATGCTCTCTGTGCAATACATGGTCCATACTCCTTGTAAAATACAGTAGATGAATGTGAGCCATGTAATGTACATTGGAAGCATGCTCCACGTGTTCTCATTCAGTGGCCAACCAAGGAGGTGAGAGGTGGGCTGTGCCTGCGGCCGTATGGTCTCCCACCATACCGGCCCTTTAGGTAAGAGTGGGTTGTTCACCAATTCAACCCATTTTTAAACACTCTAGCTCTGTCACTGTCTGCCTGCTCCTCCTTATTGTGTTTAAAGCAGCAGTTACTGGTGTTTTTAACATATTCAGGAAGGAGAAACAGCTACACTGGGTAGTTTTTTTTGTTTTTGTAAAACAACAAAAACACTAAATATACCCTGCCTTTCAAGCCCTCCAACTGTCCACACCACTTCATCCACAGTCCACCCACCTGCAGGGTTTGATTTGTTTTAATTACTTTAACTTTAGTAACACAAATGAAAACACTGTAGGTGCACTTTAGGCTAACCATGATAGAACCACCACCAACCCCAGCACCTACTAAAGCAGACATAGGCTTAGGTGGCACACAGGAGAGATGCTAGAAACACAGCATATTTTAAATCAGACACTGATTGACTGTGGACAGTACAGTAATCATGACCAACACAGCACAGAGCAGACCACCAATAAACGTAGTTAAACACCGTGTACCATTGCCTTCTTGCTGAATAGAGTTATGTTAGCTCAAGTTGAGAAGTTAGTCAGAATTATGCTGTTTTGCTGTGCTGGTCACTGGTAGAGCCACTGGCCCACTCCAAGGCACTACAGTAGGAGGGATGAGACTGGAGAATGAGAATGCCTCACAGATTGCAGCAGGCTTCTTTTCCCGGGTGCTCCCTGACCCTGATTGGTGCCAAATCAAATGACCAATAGTTTGTGGGCCCTATGAGCTCAGACCCATCCTGTGCACAAAAAGAATTCCCTAATCCCTTCCACCACCTCTGCTTTTGTGCATACTTCCCCATGGGATGAGGATGTAGCTGTGGCTGCCCCATTCACCTTCACAATCATCATCCTCGCCCACCTCAGCACCATCGAGTAACCAGTCCACTCCAGTCAGTGAAAGTCCTACCTCCCAGTTGTTGCTTGCAGCCTCCTGCAGTCCATACTCTTCTCTGTTCCAACTTCCAGGCAGACAGTAGTGCCAATTATAATCCACAGGCTCAGCCTGATGCCCCAACCAACAGGCCCCCTTGTCACTCACACAGCATTGCAAGGTGCCCCACCCACCTGCTCGATTTGATAAGGACTCCCCAACTCAGCAGCTTCTCAGCAGCATTCAATTTAAAAGGCAGGACAGGAGGGGACGAGTGATGAGCACCAAACTACTCGACAACCAGCAAGCTAAGCACTGCACTAAGTTCTCGACGCTAGCAGTATCCCGCCTGCACATCCTGACTCTTTGCTGTTGGTGGCCGTGTGCTTATGCTACTTCCGGGTGCAGTGACTGTGGTCCTGCCAGTCCGTCACTTTCTCCCTCCCTGCTGCAATTAACTCCTGCTCCTCCCAGTTCAGTCCAGGCCAGCTTGTGCAGCGTTGTTCCCTCCCACAGCTATGTCTGTGTCACTGTCTTGAAGCTTTCTCTCCCAGACAGTGACCCACACCAGTGAAACCCAGCCCCACCAAAGGCACAGCAGGCTCCTAAGTCCCCACCAGCAGGCAGCAGCAAAGTAAGGGGCTGGATGTTGGGGGTGGCAAATGTGATCACCCAAATTGTTGGGAGACTTGCACTCCCCCCAGTTCCCTCCTATAATTACGCCCCTGGACACCAGGTATATACTGCCTGCCTACTAACCACTCACCAGTACATGACTAGTCAAGGCAAGGCAAAGCAAAGTTTATTTATGAAGCATCCTATCCAAGGGGCTCAGGCTGCTATACAATCAATAAAAATAACAAAACATTAAACAACAATAAGGATTTTTTTCATAAATAAAGCAGTAATAGGTTCAATTTAAATTAAATGTAAAAACTATCTGGGAATGCTAATACAATTTAATAGGTTAAAGGCCTCCACCATGTGAGCTGAGTGAATGCTCCTAGGTAACGTATTCCACAACAGTGGAGCTGCCACGCCAAATGCTCTGCCCCCAGACTGTTTCAGATGAGAACTTGGGACAGCAAGCAACCCCACACTGGAGGATCAAAGGAGGTGAGTTGAGCAGTTTATGACCAGATGATCTTTCAAGTAGTCAGGACCCAAAACAGGTAGGGCCTTGAATGTCATCAAGCATATATTGAAGGTGATGCACCCCTGCACAAGCAGCCAGCACATAACAAATAGGACCTGTGTGTTATGGTCCTTCTGAAAAGTTCCCATAATCAGTCGGGCCACAGCATTCTGGACCAGCTGTAGGTATCACATCAAACCTCCAGATAACCCTAAGCACACAACATTACAATAGTCTAGACTAGAGGTGACAAAGGCATGCAGTATCATCCCAAGATTTGTTAGTGCTAGATGCGGTTTGATCTGGGCGATGTTACATAGATGGTAAAAGCCAAATCGAACTACAGCTGACACTTGCTTTTCTAGGGTCAACCTGTAGTCCAAAATGGCCCCATACTGTATTCTTTACTGCATCAACAGTTCTGAGTGACTGGCTGCCCAATGAAGGAAGTGTCACCAATCCATGTCACCACCAACTCATGTTAACCTGGTTCAACAATCATAGTCTCTGTCTTTCCTGAGTTGAGACATAGTCAGTTTGAGACCATCCAGTCACCGATCTCCCCAAAGCACCATCCAAATACAGAGGCAGCTTAAACCTCATCAGGAGTGCAAGACAGGTGTAGCTGAGTGTCATCTGCATAGCAGTGAAACTCAACACCATACCGTCTAATGATCTCCCCCAAAGGAAGCATGTACATGCAGAACAACACAGGGACAAGGAAAGAGCCCTGTGGCATACAGCACAGATGCTCCAGAGATGTGATTTCCTAGAGCCACCTGTTGTGCTCTACTGGATATGTAGGACTCAAACCAGCTCAAACCATGCCAGAGAGACCCACATACTGTAATTCATAAGGTGATCCAGTAGCTCATGGTCAACTGTGTCAAACACAAGAGATCCAAGAGGATGAAGATAGAAAATAGTTCTCTGTCACCCTGATGACAGCAGTCTCAATGCTGTGATGGGGACAAAATTCTAACTGAAGAGGCTCATAGATGTGATATTGCTCCAGGTGAATGTCAAGCTGTGCCACCACTACCTTCTTGATAATCTTCCCTAAAAAGGGAAGGTTCAAACTGGTCTATAATTCATTACTGTCAGGTTCCAAGGATTTTGTTTTCAGGATGTGTCTTACCACCTCCATTTGCAGTCAGATGAGAAAAGTCCCTCCCTCAAAGAACACCCAGTGATCTCAGTGATAACTGGGCCCAAGGATTCCTGACAGCACAAAAACAGAGAGGTAGGCCAGGGGGCCAGCATACAGTAGGTGGGGCACAAACCTGAGATCACCCAGAACACCTCCTCCTCCTCAACAATTGGTCTGAACTCAGTCCAGGTTGGCAGATTGTCAATGCACCTTACAAGTGAACTACCACTGATCCATGAAAGACCACTTGAGGAAATACCCCAATCAAAAGGTGGACACTGTGTCATAAAAGAGTCTGCTAATGTCCTCACACTTTTCTGCAGGACAAAGTTTAAGCAGATTGCAGACAGGAGGGATTAATCAACACATCTATGGTGCAGAAGAGCTTGGCTGGTGTATTTTTTACTACAGCAATTGTCCATGAAAGGAGCACTGTCTTTTTCAGGGTAATTTCCCATTGATACGCACCATAGTGAGTTCTAGGTGCCAGTCTTTCCTCCACAGACCAGGACCTTCACCAAGAATGCTCCAACGTCCATCCTTTAGTCTTCAGCCAATGCAGCACCATGGTAGGCTGCAATGGGATGTCAAGGGACAGATGCAATAAGGTGCTAGGGAGTCTATGGAAAACCATATTATAGTACTCAAAGACAAAATGTGGAGTGGGGCTACAACGAGTAGGTGAAAGAACCATTAAGCTTGGTTCAAGTTAAGAAATTAGTTTATTACAACCTTAAAAACAGACATATTAGTAGCAGCAGCACCTCATTACCAGATGCTGAATGTTTTTGTGTCACTCTGATGCTTTCTCAAAGTGTAAGGGGATGTGTGCTCACTGGTGTACACCTTGACAAAGCGTCAGAGTGATGTGAAAACGTTTGGCGTCTGGTAATGGGGTGCTGCTGCTACTAATATGTCTGTTTTCAAGGTTGTAATAAACAGTTTTTTTTAACTTGAACCAAACTTAGTGGTTCTTACACCTACTTGTTATAGCACAGCTCCACATTTTGTCTTTGAATACATCATGGTGGCTCTGGGTGAGAGTTCTAAGTAGCCGCCTTTGCTATGCTTTTTCGCATATTATTGTACTCCATGGCATTCTCATCTCTGGCGCATAAGCAAGAATCATGCTCATCCAGCATCTGCTAGAGTTTGCAAGACTGCAAATTATGTTTAGGATGGTACTGGATTGTCTCCATGGAGGGTAGGTAAACAAGTTCCCACAGAGAATCAACACTGCATGATGATCTGACCAACAGTCCAGGTCAGTCTTGACTGCACTGATGTTAAGACCCAATGTGAACAGCTCCAAGATGTGGCCATGTTGATGTGTACCAGAGGCAACTGCCTGTGTTAGACCCAGCAAAGTAATCAAATGGAGGAGCTGATGACTAGGGGCGAGGTTTCATTGTCGACCCAGGCACTGAAGTCACCCATCACCAGAAATCTGGGAGCATTAAACATCTGTTTCACCATGAAATCTGCAATCTTCTGCGTAAAATCACTCCCATATCCCAGAGATCCGAGTATGAGGATGATTTAGAACACCTGGGGCATATCTAGCTGCCACATATTCAAAACACCTGAAAGTTCCCATTGAATATGCAGACAAACAAATAGTGTAGTTGCCGTATTGGTCCTTGTAAGAACAGATCCAGAAGCAAATGATTTGATACCTTTTATTGGACCAACATAGATGTTACACAAAAAAGAACAAAGTGCTCCAGCTTTCGGACCAATCAGGTCCTTCTTCAGGATCTTTGTGACATTAAGCATATGACATAAAGCTTCTGAAGAAGGACCTGGTTGGTCCAAAAGCTGGAGCACTTTGTTCATTTTTGTGTAACACCTATGTTGGTGCAATAAAAGGTATCAAATAATTTGCTTTTGGATCTCATGGAATATACAGTGAATCAGAGATGGATTTAAAACAAATGGACTCCCGTGATCCCACCTTGGGCAATGCACTACCAAGTACCTGATGGGATAGATACCTCCAGAACAGGACCAGAGTCATCACTCATCCAGATCTGCACAATGAAACAAGATTGGCTAAGGAATCAGTGACAAAATCCTCCATCATTGATTTTTTTTTTCCTTAGGGACCTTATGTTACCAAGAATGTCATGAAGGGGAGGAGAAAAGCTGGCTGGTCTGACTACTGCCAGCATGTTGACATTTAGTGAGGTCATGGGAAGGGGAACAAGGCAGAGGATCCTAGTCATGATTCCATACCCTCCCCGGGTGTCTCCTGGATTTAACCATCCCAATTCCCCCCCCCCCCACCATCATCATTATACCTGTGATCTCCACTGTGGGTTTTGCCCTGCCTCCAGGAGATGTCCAGTCCCCTGCAGCATTCACCCAAAACAAAATGTTATTCATTCGTATACAGTGTATTTGAAACTTCATATGACTGTATTGGCAGGCAAACGTGTTTACCAGCCTGGTAGCTGCACTGTTTGCTGTGGCATTTAAAGTTCCCCTACTGTGAAGTAAGACAGAAGACTATCATTATTTTCAAGTAAGGGTATGCCTGTATTTTTTATTTCAGTACAGTTAATTTAATTGGCTATCTATAAGATTTAAGACTTTAGCATAAAATTGTAAATTAACTAATAAGCAATGATAATAATAAACTTTTGGGAAACATACCTGCTTTGGATTCCAGTCTGAATTTCGTTAGCAATAATTTGTTCACTGTCTCAGTATAGACTGGCTGGACTGTGATGCCTAAACCTGTAAGTTGCTTTTTTTCCAGTTACAAAACTCACAATTTGTATCCCTAGAAGCTGGCTCTTAAACTCTTTATGATAATGTTATGCAAACAACCTGCATGGGTAGCAGAATGCACAGTTTATTATTATTATTATTGTTTTGGTAACTGAATAAGCCCCACTAGGCACAAGTGCCTGTTTTCAGGGGCAACCCGGGAGCACCAGGGTGGTTAAGTGACTTGTTCAGTTACACAGTATGCAAGTGGAGGTTGTGAGAATCAAACATAAGTCTGCTGAATGTACCAAGTTCATTCACAGCTTGTTACTCTAACCTCTAGGCTATAGAGAATATTTTACCCACTCTGTCAAGCGATTCATGCTTCATTCCATTTCTATGTTTACTTGCCAAAGGCTAGCAAACATATTGCAATCAATCTTAGCTAGGAGAGGATTTTGAGGGCTTTCCCCTCCTCCATGTATCAAAGCTTCAGAAAAACTCAGTGTCTTATTCAGTTCCATCCACTTTCTGCCTTTCCACTGATGTTTCCCTTTGACGTACTTGGCCGGTCACAAGATTGGAAATTTCAAGTTGAAAGTGGGTTTTCTTGTGCAGCTTGTACTTCCTATGTGCTGTTTGTTAAGCTTCACTGGTTCTTTACAGTACTGTGTTTCACTGCCAATCTTGGAATGGCAGAAATGCTTCACAATGGCCACAGCTCCTTCCAGTCTGTGGCCACCATGTCAACACCCTCCCTCCCCAACTAGAGGTGGGTGCTCAATCCTACCACTGGGATTCTGCCACTTGATCCAGCTGCACAATAACTTTACCAGTGGAGGATGCTCAACCTCATTGATGGTACACTCCCCCCTTACATCCCAACACAGCTATGAAACAAAACTGGTGACAGGAACTCAATCCAACTATTGGTATCCCCCAAACTCAGCAATACTTATACACAGTCCAACCCTAGGGTGCTCAAACCCTTTTGCTGACAAACATCACACCATCCCACACAAACAACAACCCCACAGACACAGTCTGACAGTAGAGGGGTCCAACTCCTGGTGTTGGCTAACAACCTCACCCACCATACTGTATGAAACCCAGGTGCCAAATTACTCAAGCAACATACTAGAACATGGATGCCCAGCCCAATCCATAGTGTCTGATCCCTGCTGGAAAAAAATATCCATAGATGTCTTCTAGCTATATGACCCTCTGACACCCCACTCTGGCCCCCCTCTCAGCACCCACCAACCCAAACTCTCAGTTCCTCACTTGCCTAACTAGGGCACCAAGAAGTAATCCTGCCTATGATTGGTGAAGCTTCTCTCCCACCATGCCAGCCCACAAACTGACTGAAACAAAGGTAAGTCCAGTTAATGGCTTTTTAATGCATTTTGAACTGTTTTACTCATAACTTTTTTCAACAGTTTTGTCCCAGATTTCCAACATAGCCTTGTTTTTAGCCTACCTCATGAACAAGACAGATGTCATTTTTCAAATAATTTCCAAAGCATGTTTTTGCAGTTACACCACAAAATCACCAATCTCACAGGATTTACAAATATACACCTGTCTTGATCATAAGGTGGGGTAACAAAAAGACTATGTTGAAAATTTGGGGTCAAAATCTGAAATAACAACAAAGTTATAAAGAAACATTTACATTTTTCAATGTTTACGTGTGACCTTTCTTTTTTTTTGAGATTTTGACCCCAAATGTTCAACATATCCATTTTTCCCCACCTCACGAACATGACAGGTATCATTTTTGAAATCTTGTCCAAAATGCATCTTCATGGTTGTGCCTCAAAATGTTTTTTTTTTTTTGCAGGATTTTATAACTGAGATCTGTCATATTCATAAAGTGGTTTAATAAAAAGTCTATGTTGAAATTTTTAAATCAAAATCAAAAAATGACGAACATTGACATTTGCCAGTTTACTCATAACACTGCCAATATGTTTACATTTTGAACCTGTATTTTTAACATAGACTTTTTTTACCTCACCTTATGAACATGGCAGGTGTCATTTTTAAATCCCCCTTCCTAATCTGTTTCCATGGTTGTCTTAAAAAATCACATTTCAGGTAGGATTTGATAAATGACACCTGTCATGTTCATATGTTTATTTTTTATTTATTTAGCTTTTGTTGACCAGGTAAGTGCACTAGACAAATCCTGCCTATTTTCAGGCACGACCCAGGGGAGGGGGATACAGATGAATGCCAACTGACCTTGAACCAGATTAAGCTGTTAGTGGTATTTTTAGTGAATGAGGGAAATTTGGCCAGGACACCAGGGAAATTCCCCTACTCTTTTCGATAAGTGCCATGGGATCTTTAACATCCACCTGAACTACCACCAATCCAGGCAGATGGGACCTCGGTTTAACGTCTCATCCGAAAGACGGCACCTCAGAAATGCAGCACCCCTCTCATGCTGCATTACAGTGTCAGTACTGGGATATTAACCCAAGTGCCAGATGTGGGAACTGAACCCACAGCCCTCTGATCTCCCGACCTCAGAGGCGAGTGTGCTACCTACTGAGCCACTGACACTGACATGCTGTCATGTCATGCTGCACCTTACGCTTTTTACATTGCAGTGAATATTATTATACATATCTGCAATATATTGTACTTTGCTCTTATTTGTATCTACTGTACTGCTTGAATACTTGTCATTTAATTAGTGTTGTATTCTGTTAATATACTTTAGTTTTTTTACCTACTGTATCCCCCCCCCTCCCCGCCACACACACACAGGGGGCATTTGGAAATGAGCTGTTATCAGATCAGTATGTCTTTCCTGGTTAAAATTTTGAAGTACATGAATAAATATGCTGGGGTAATAAAAAATTATATCTTGAAAATCTGGGGTCACAATTTAAGAAAACAGCAACTCTTCATTTTGCAGTCATGTCAGTTTCACTATTACAACTCTTGTTATTCATTTTTTCATTTTAATTGATGTACTATCTATGCTCAACACTCACACAGCAAATACAAGCAAGCAAACATGATTAGTGTTGGCCAGTCCTTGCTCAAAATGCCATAATACCAATCTCGTTGAAACATTCTTGTTTCTGTTTTTTATTAAACAAATCTGAAAGCATCATTTAGACCTGGTTGAGATGATCCCTTCTGTAATATGTCTCTGATTACACCTGTGCTCATGTGCTGCTTTGGACGTTCATGGAACTCATTGCCACCCTGTTTTCGTAGTCTGGACCCAAGATTCTCTTCAACTGCAGGACTCAAAAACTAGTGCATTTCTAATCTGCCAAATTTTCATGTTTTTGAAATTTTGTGATGTTTATCCTATTGTATAGCAGAGCTGTATGTATTAATACTGTGTAAAGATTTTGGGCCAGATTCAGAGAGCCTCCAAAAACCCCCACAGCTGTGGGAAAACCCATCTCAAGTGGGAACTGGGATGCCACTTGCAGTGCCACAGTTTTTTTTTTTCAAATATAATCTTTATTAAAAGGGAACATTTTTTCCATAAACTTAGCAGTCACAGTACACAAAGCGTACAGTACATCAGGTTAATACAGTCATAGTTCATAAATTCATTCCTTTTACCCTTCTTTCTTTAAATGGTCTTCTCCTCTAACTTAGATAAATCTGACCCTCCTATTATCTAACCCTCGCTCATCTCCGAACAATTGTCATCCCTCCTAAGCCTCCCCCTCCTCATTTTCTGGGTTGGTGTATCTCCCTTTCTTCACCTACCCAGGTTTTTGGATTTCTACTAAATCTATCTTATACAGGCCATACCTCCACATGGATATAACCGAGTTGGGCCAATCACTATGGAGGGGGATATTTCTAAGGGGTGAAGTGAGGAACCCTAGGGGTGATATATATTATCCACCTCCTCCACATTAATGAACACAGTTCCGCTTTATCGTTTAAATTATATGTAATTCTCTCTGCTTTGTACATGAGAATCACTATCTCCCTCCAGTCCATCAGTGTAGGAGTCCACACAGTTAGCCAGCATTTGGTTATGGCCTTCTTTGCTGCTAATAGGCATATTCCCAGTAAATATTGAGAGTGCCGATCTCTCATCTCAGGGGGGGAATACATGTAAAATTAAAAATTCCCCTGTAAAGGGGAATTTTATCCCAAAGATTTCTTCCAGTTCCCCATATAACTCTTGTAAGAAAGACTGCAACTTTGAGCAGGACCAGAATATATGGGTATGGTGAGCAGCAGGTTCACCACATTGGCGTCAACAGGAAGAACTTCCCATATGGCTGAAATGTGAAGTTATAACCGGGGTACAAAAAAATCTAATCAGCAATTGCCATGAGAACAGTCTCCAGGAGTGTGAATAGGTGATTTTCGATCTATAGCGGCATATCATGTCCCATTGTTGAGGGGTTATTACAGTATCCAGTTCCTCACTCCACCTTTCCCTTAACATTATTGTGTTTCCACCTAATTTCTCAGATAAAAATTTATATAGGGTTGAGATAGGATGTGACAGCTTTTGGGATTCAATATTTGCTGAAGGTGTAGAAACAATTGGGGATATTCCCTGGGTTACGTACGAAAGGCGGGAGGGCTTCAAAATAATGTCTCAGTTGTAAATAATGGAAAAAATCTGCTTGTCGGAGATGGAATTCCAGTTTAATTTCACCAAATTCTCTAAAGAAAGGTCCCCTATGGCACTGTGAGAGGTTTGTGAGACCAATATGTCACCATTCCTGAAATGTATGATCTAATGCCGCTGGGGTAAAATTCTCCAGAAGGCCTAACGGACGTATCATCACCAGAAGTGGGGTGAGCCCCAGGGATTTGTGCATTAAATACCAAGTTTTAAACTGGTGTAAGTTCCAGGGGTTCATAGTTAATTGGTTTGCCAGAGGTGGATTCTTATAGGTTATAAGTCTAAAGTAGTCTTGATGGGATATTGTACCTTCCTCTATCTCCAGCCAGCGGGCCTGTGATATTCAGCCAGACGTTGGAGAATAAGAGAGAGGTGTGTGGCCCAAAAGTATAATTTAAGGTTTGGGAGAGCAAGGCCTCCACTGGATTTGGGGAGGGACAGGATTCCTATTTTGATCCTGGGACGTCTTCCTGCCCAGATGAAGGCCGAAATAGCCTTTTTCCAGGTCTGGAACAGGCGGTTTGGTAGACTGAGTGGAACATTCTGAAAAAGATAAAGAGCCCTTGGAAGGATCACCATTCTCACCACTTCAATTCTCTGCATTAGATTCAGTGGGAGGAGATTCCATCTGCCCAGATCTTGCTTCATCTGTGCGGTGAAGGGGCGGTAATTGTTATTTGGGATATTTTCCACTTTATGTGTGAGATAAATTCCTAAATATTTTAATTTTGGGAGTCCCCATCGAAAGGGGTATTTATTCTTTAACATGTCTGAAGGGGAGTAATGAAAGTCGAGGGCATCCGTCTTATCTGTATTAAGTCTATAACCTGACAGAGTCCCAAACTCCTCCAAAATCTGAAAGACCGAAGGCACAGACTGAGACAGGTTAGTGAGAAAGAGCAGGATATCATCCACATATAGAGCAATACGATGCTCTGAATCATCTATTTTTAGGCCTGTAATCTCTAAAGATTGCCTTATCGCCTGAGCCAGGGGTTCTATAAAGATGGCAAAAAGGCCAGGGGAGAGGGGGAAATAATCCAAGTGGTGTTCTGAGATTTTTATACAGGCTTGAGGTGAGGAATAAATATTCCAAAGTATGGTCACAAAGGGGTGAGGGAACCCCATTACTTCCATAGTAGTAAAAAGAAAAGACCAGGAGACTCGGTCGAAGGCCTTCTCAGCAGCAGTGCCACAGTTTTAATCACAGCTGTGGTACTCTCAAAAGTGGTGCCGGTCGATGATCTGTTCCATGATTTATGGCAGCTTGCAGGCATTTTTCCCTGCAGCTGTGGAATAATGTTATGCCTAGTGGGATCAGGTATAACATCCCCCACTGTTACAGTGGGCTGAAAATACAAATCTCTGCAGCTGCGGAGATTCAAGTCCAGAACTGGAATTTTGGGGTGGGACTTAGTCCCATGTCATTTTGTGAATCCAGCCCTTTATCTTTATTGTATAACCTACTGTACTTTTTATGATGGTATATTTATATAACTTGTATTGTCTTTTGAACTAGGTCCCCATTACAAATGAGTTTCAGCCAATGTGTCTTAACTATGAAATAAAAATGAAATAAGGAAAACAAAATGAGTGCCACTGAAGAAAAAGGGCATGATCTGTCAGATGTTTCTCTAGTTTACCTATTACAATATTATCAGGTGCAGAGGTGACTGGCTCAGCTTTATAATGGTAATTACAGTCATATGCCATTTCAAAAGGAGAAACATAATAAGGACTTTGTATATGTACAGCAGAGGGACTGGGAAGATGTGAAATATCATGTATTTTGTTTACTGTCAGAGTCATTACAGTATTCATTTGTAAACTTATCTCAGAAGACTAAGTCTTATCTCAAACTGATTCGATTACCACATCATCATCTATTACAGTGCCAGGTTGATTAATTTGTGTGTTTGCAGGTTTGCATGTTTCATCTTGATCATCACATGAATTGCATTGTAAAGCAGAGGTGGAGCTTTTAGACTGCAACAACATAGATCTATCCTGCCATCTCTTTTCTTTCTCTACTTTTCCAGAATGTTTGCTAGCAGTATATGCTCCTAATCTATCTCTTCTAATTATAGTATTTGGTTAGGGCTTACTGTGCATATAAAACAGGGGTTTTCAAATCTTGTTGTAGGACAGTTCAAAGGTCAAAAAAGTTGTTGTACTATTGTTCTAATGTCACACTGATGGTACAACTTTTTAACCTTGTCCTGCAACATGATTAGTGTCAACTAAACGCCTCACAAAAAATTCAGACAAAAATGGCAGCAGTACTAAGCAAGCAGATGGGTGAGTGCTTGAAGGAAGTTTGGACACAGACAGCCATACTTGGATATGTGTTTCCAAACTGTCACTATTTCATGGTTCTTTTTGGGTTTTTTTGGCACTAGCTGCCATTCTTATGGTTGGGAGCACCTGGAGCAGAGAATATGGAAGCAAGGGTCAGGATGGGGACCTCCAGGGTCAGGCACACGGCAGGTCTCCAACGAGAACTGGGAGCAAATGGGACCATGAAAACAAGTTGTGAAATTTTGTAAAATAATGTTTTCAAAACCTAGGGAAACCATATACTGTATAAAACAATACATGGTCACCCATCCACAGCTAAGGCTGCATTTCCATCTCGAGCAGTTGATGACATCTGCAAGACTTCTCAAGCTTTGCTCTCGAGGTCTCTATGATGTCATCAACACCCTTGATGGAAACACAGCCTTGTTGTGGATGGTCGTCCATCCACTATTCTATGTGTTACATTGCAATAACAGCAAATTGTCTTTTCTTTAGGCTATTATGTTTTAACAGCAATCAAAAACAGTATTTACAGTTCTCTACAAGATGCTACTTAATGAAATTCACATAGTGGTTGAGCTTATCAACAAGAAAGGTTGAGAGAGATTTGAAAAATACACATACTTATCACTTAATAGTATTAAGTACATGTATTTTCAAATAATAATCAAAATATTACAGTATGAATATGTAACAAGCAAAATGAAAAACTATTAGTTCAGTACTGATCACATAATTCACATGGTGTACATTTAAAGTGGTTCGACTAAGGTACTTAGTCGAAGTTACTTCTTTGCTTCTTAGTAAAAGCTAGTTTTGCTACATTATGTACAGTGACCTAGTCAGCACTATAAGATAAAACTTCAGCTAATGTAATACCTCGACAATACTGCAGTAAGGGGGTTGGGCTGCTATACAGTACCTTAATGTGGCAAACTGTGCAGTGGTAAAGAGGAACACTGTGATAGCTGCTGCCACTGTACTTGTTGTTGAAATTTAGGCAATGGCTATAAAAAGCTCAACTGGCATGTGGATAATCTTCTCTTTATAAAAATGCCAAGAAAAAGTTAGAAATTTTAGTGGCCAAGAATCATCACCTAAATTAAATCTCTATAAACGCATGATCAGAAACCAAATCTCATTGTTCTCCCCAAAGATACCTACTTAGAGCCAATTTATAACTGTAATAAGCCACTCTAGGGTGTGTATCATAGGATTTTTTAATGATATTTCTCCCTATCCCGATGGGTCCCTTTCCATTGGCCCCCCAGCTCCATCACCCCAGCATCCACTGGACTCACTTCTAGCTCATAACGAGATGCCAGCTAGACAGGTGTGGCACCTGCAAGGGGCCGGTATCATCTCACCAGTCTGGAGAGTTCCTCACTTTTCTTCCCATCCTCAAGTGTGGTGCAGCTGTGTGCAATGACACCAATGCACGAGCCATGCATGCTTCTGCAATTGGCATGCAGGGCATCTGCCCTGCATCAGCCCCTTTCATCTGGGTCCATTGTGCCATCCCCCAGCCACCGGTAGGTGACAGACAAGCAGTGGACTCCATTCCCACCGCACCCCAGAACAGGAGAGCTGTCTTCCAGATGCTTGATCCTCTCCCTTTCCAGCTGACCCCTGGCACCCCGCTTGTACTGCAAACATGTGTCACTGGCATAGTAGGAGGTAATGCACAAATGCCTCAGCCCTCCATGCCACTGGGCTGGATGTACAGCATAGGATTTTAATGTAGTTCCAGGGGCATAAGGACACTCTGTGACAGGGTTGGGAAAAACTCTGTCCCATTTGTTAAGAAGAGAGAGTTAAAAGCAAGGATTATTTTGTCCTGTCAAGTTCTGCCACTTTTCTGTCTCTTGCCTGTCTAATTGTGCAATCAAATTTTCCTTGTGGCACCAAGAAATTGGCCACTCTGATGGTACCACAATTCCCCCTATTATCCCCCTTGCTTCACTTACTGTTCCTATGTTTTCTTTCTCCCCTTGCTTCTCTGTACTTAAAAAATATATATGTATAGAAATACACAGAAATATTATTTGTGTTGGCAGAAAAAGACCCATATGTCTATGAAGTCTGCCATTTCCCTGCCTTGCTCCAAGCTCAGCCTAACAGCAGGCTGGAATTATTGATCTGACAGTCATAGTGGTGGATTAACTCCCCCTTCCCCGGTATCAATTCCCTTATTCTACCTGGGGTCCCGCTATTCACTTATATATTTTCCACCCAAGTTTAAACCCCATCACAGTCTAGGCTTTGATCACCTCTCTGGATAGTCTAGTCCATTCATCCACCAACCACTCTGTGAAGAACTTCCTCATGTCCCTCAGGAATCTCCCCTCCCCCACTCACCAGTCTCCACCTGTGTTCTCAAGTCACTGTGCCTGTGTTCCTTGTGAACAAGTTT
Source organism: Neoceratodus forsteri (assembly GCA_016271365.2). NCBI lineage: Eukaryota > Metazoa > Chordata > Ceratodontiformes > Ceratodontidae > Neoceratodus > Neoceratodus forsteri. Next base: position 579,118,436 of record CM057459.1, on the reverse strand, counting down.
TACAATCCACTTATCAGTTCCTCACAAGAACTTGTATGCCTCAACCATAAACAATCTCAATGGTTCAATATTAGGGCCTACATGGAGGCACAGATGGTACAGGAGTCTCTCACCCCTTCATATCTGAATGCTCATTACTAATGTATTACTTTGTTGCACCTCTTAAGTTTAGATATGCTCTTTAGGCTGGCTTCTGGAAGAAGGGGACAAAGTTTGTTACATTTTGTGAAAAACAGGAAAAAAGGATGTTTGTTACATTTTGTGAAAAACAGGAGATGTAATTTACAAGAACAGGATGCAGTTTGAATTGCCAGGCAAACACATCTTATATAATCTGAGCAATGTTTTTTTTTTTAAAGAGACTCTCAGATGTGGGACTTTTTTGTATTGCCTGTATGAAGAGCTATCCTGTACCATTTTAGCTTTTTTTTTATTTTATTGTTATTGATAACAATAAAATGCTACTTGTGAATTGCATAACTTCTCCTGGTCTGCCTATGTTTCCTGACCTATGTCCCTATTACAGTTAGTGTCCAAAGTGGGAATTATGCCATGCATACCCTACACCTGGAGTTTTGTGTGTGGGAACTAGACCTGGCACCAAGGAAACACAGAAGAAAGGTGTGGATCCTGCAACAGCAAGTCCAGGAGTGATTACTAGAAGAATGCCAGCCAAACTAGAAGCAGAAACAAAAGTCTAAACTGAGACTCTACAGCTGGTGCCAGTGATAAAAAAGAAGACTAGGCAGAGACAGAACCTGAAAGAGTGTTTGCCTTCTTCAAATGGTGGCCTATACAACAAAGAGAGACTTAGGAACAGAGACAAGAAGAAAAGAGGGGATGGAAGGGAAGGGAAGGGAAGGGAAGGGAAGGGAAGGGAAGGATCTGGTACAGGTCTATCAGATCAACAAAACACAAAAAGATCTGGTACAGATCCATCAGATCAACAAAAAACAAACAACTTAAAAGACATTAAATATACAAAGTGGTGTCTCTCAAATTATATTGATGCATACCTGACAACTTTTGAAAAAGTTGCCGGAGTCTGCCAGTGGCCAAAAACAGCAATGGGCAACCAGGCGGGTACCTTATCTGACAGGTAAAGCCCAACTTGCCTACAGCAGTATGGATACTGCACAGTCAGAAAACCAAGACCTTGTCAAAACAGAAATCCTGAAAAGATATGACATCTCTGGAGAGACTTACAGGCAGAGGTTCCAGTCCCTGAAGTACCACTCAGTTGACAATTCCCAAGAAGCCTTCACCTGACTTAGCCAACTCCTCATTAAATGGCTCCAACCAGAGGGCAAAACAGTCCCACAGATCATTGACATATTTGCAGTGTTGTAATTCATCAGCATACTGCTGATAGACGTGTAGCTTTGAGTAAACAAGCACTGACCAAAGAGTGGGAAAAAGGCTGTTTCTTTACCTGAGAACAATCCAGACCGACAAAGTAGCAGTGAAGTAATAGCCAAGGAATGGTAAGACCCTTGTTTTCCTGATTTAACTCCAGATCAGATAAGAACTCAGGGAGGGGGTTAACAAATCTGCACCCAAAGACTTTATTTGCTGTAACTGTAATATGCCAGGCCATATTGCAAGAAACTGCCCCCCAAAATCTAAGGAGGGTAATGCTGGGGCAAATCTGGCATTAGCAAATTGGGGCAGTTATTTAACAGATGTCAAGGTGGGTGATAAGACAGTGAAGGGACTTACAGATTTGAGAAGCAGACAGACCCTGCTGTGTGTTGAAATTCTTGGAAAAGACTGTGCAAAAGGACCAAGTATTTGGGTCATCTGCATTCACAGGGATACTCGATCCTATCCCACCACCCAAGTGACTCTGAACATTAATGGATGTGTCACCGAATGAAAGTGAGGGCAGTACTAAAGTTATATGTACAGTACTTGTGATTATTGGTAATGAATTTCCAGGGTTTACTAAGTTAATCACAGAGGGAGTAAACCCTGCTGTTTCAGCAGCTGTGATAACAAAAGCAGAGGCAAAGAAAATCTCAGATGTTGGGGACTTTTTTCCTTTGGAGACTTTGATTTGGACTTGTTTGTGCCCAGCTCCAAGATCCAGAAGTCCAGGAAAGAAAGAAGATGCTTGAAAAAAAACAAACAGTGACAACCAAAGACCGATGGACAGAAGGGTTTGATATATGCAAATGCTGAAACCAAACTGATCACTGATTGTGATTTTGTTTCTGATCAAACTAAAAATGTTTCTCTTCAAGGTTGTTTTAAGCAGCTGGAGATAAAACAAAAACAAGGTGAACCAATGTTTAAAAATATAATGGGATACATTACAGATTTTGGATTAATTCTCAAATGCAGGAACAGACAGAACAACTGGTCATACCAACTAAGTGTAAAACTGAGTTGTTATAGACAGCACATGATAGTCTTGTGGTTGGCCACTTGGAGAGGGACTGAACTCTTAGCAGATTGCTGTGCAGATTTTGCTGGCCTGGGATTCATGAGGCTGTTGCTACATATTGCAGTTTATGTGCTGAACGTCAGAAAGTAGCCCCAGCAACTAAAAAGGAAAGGTGCTCCTACTCTTGATAGCTGTGCCTTTTGAAAGAATTGCAATTAATGTGGTTGGTCCCTTAGGCAAAAGAAAAAGGTAATTGATTAATTTTGGTATTATGTGACTGTGTTACTCAATACCCAGAGGGAATTCCAATGCGTACTGTCACAGCCCCAAAAGTTGCAGCAGAGTTTGCTAAAATTTCCAGCAGAGTGGCCATATCGAAAGAGATTATTACTGATCAGGGTAGTCATTTTGGTGTTGCATTGCTGATGGAGCTGTACCACCTACTAGGTATCACTGCCATAAGAACCTCCCCTTATCACCCCCAGTGAGATGGTCTTGCTGAGAGTTTTAAGCAAACAATAAAATGCATATTAAAAAGGTTTGCAAACAGCGAAGGGAAAGAGTGGGACCAATACTTACCTTACCTGCCGTTTGCTTACAGATAAGTGCCACGAGCATCAATAGGTTTTTCACCCTTTGAAAATTGTATGGTAAACAACCTAGAAAGACGCTTAGATGTAGGAATTTTTTTCTGCGTACTGCCTGTATGAAGAGCTAGCCTGTACAATTTAATGAAATAGTTGTGTATCATTGAAGAGGCAAGAAATGCGGGGACATCACCAATGGTGATTGTAAATAAAAAAGAAGGAAGTGTAAGAATCTGCCTTTATTTTAGGAAACTTAATCAAGTGTCCATATTTTACAGTCCATATTATACCTGTATACAAATAAAGATTCTATCTATCTATCTATCTATCTATCTATCTATCTATCTATCTATCTATCTTTCTATCTATCTATCTATCTATCTATCTTAGCTACAGCTATCCTATGCCCGGGCAAGATGATTTGGTGGACAGATTGGGAAGTGCTAAGTACATTAGTGCCCTCAATCTCACCAAGGGTTACTGGCAAATTCCCCTAGTTAACAAATCCAGAGACCAAGCTACATTTGCCACTCCAATTGGATTCTATCAGTGTACCATCATGATATTTCATATACATGGTGCACCCATTACATTCCAGTGGTACATGGATGTAATTCTAGCACCTCACACCAGTTATTGTACTGGTTACCCAGATGATGTCGTAGTGTACAGTCCAGACTGGAAAAGCCACCTGGAATACCTATGAGCAGTTCTCCAATCTATCAGAAATTCTGATCTGACCATTAATCCTACCAAGAGTGCATTAGGCATGCAAGAAACCAGATATTTGGATTATACAGTATTTTGGGAAATGGAAAGGTAAATCCAGAGATTTCCAAGATTGAAGCTGTAGCTAACAGTACTGTCCTAAAACAACGAAACATGTCAGATCATTTTTAGGTCTGTCTCTTTAATACTGGGGATTTGTTCCCAGCTTTGTCCAGTTAGCTACTCCTTTCATGGAACTAACAAAAAGAAAACAGTACCCAGATAATCTGAAATGGTTCCCAGACTGTGATGAAGCTTTCTGGCTATCAAGGCTGCATCATGTCCAGCCCCTATTTTAGGAATCCAGACTTTGAGAAACAATTTCTGTTATAGACAGATGCATCAGAGCAAAGTCTAGGTGCAGTCCTGAGTCAGAATACAGACAGGAAGGAACATCCCATTCTGTACATCAGTAGGAAACTGCACAACAGAGAGAAAACTTACTCCCATGTTGAAAAAGAATGCTTTTCTGCTAAATGGGCAATGGAGTCCCTTAAATCTTATCTGCTAGGATTAGACATTGTACTTACAACATATCACAGTCCTCTCTGTTGGTTTAATCAAATGAAGGAAAAAAACTGCAGAATAACAAGGTGGTGCCTGACACTACAGCCATTTAAATTCAAAGTGATGCACAAATCTGGGAAAGAGAATGTCAATGTTGATTTTCTGGCAAGATATGGATCAGGAACCAAGAATTCAGAAGGCTGAATAAATGTATGTGAGCTTATCTGAAAAGGTGTTATAAAAGAAGGGATACTGCAAATGCAAAGAACTGTAAATGTTATAAGGTAATGTTAAAAGAGAAATAAAAGAAGGTTTGGAAACATGTTTAAAAAAAACTAGATTTCCTCTTAAAGAGTGTGTGTGTGACAGGATTGGGTAAGACCATGCCCCATTTGTTATGCAGAGAGAGTTACAAGCCAGGATCTATTTTTCTCCAGTCCAGTTCTGCCATTTATCTGTCCATTGCCTATCTGATGGAACACTAAAGTTTTCTTGTGGCATCTAGGGATTGGCCACTCTGATGGTCCCATAATTTTCTCGTTATCTCCCTTCCTTCACTTGCTGTTCCTATTCTTTCTTTCTCCCCATGCTTCCCTTTAATTAAAAAAAAGTGAATCTTTATGTAAAACTGGGATACCTTAATTTGCAAATCTATATAATTATATTGTTAAAATGACTGCAGAAAACTATTTGGGTTGATTAGAAATAACGATCTGGAACACAGAGGTGTTGATCCTGAGATGCATTTTGACCTTGAGGACCAGCGATCACCGTACAGTGTGGTTCAATATAAGGACAGCTGCAGAATCAAACCACACAAGGATGAGGGTCTTGGGCTTCAGGAGGACAGATATTAAAAAGATGGTCAAATGCCTCAGGGATGACCTGGCAAGGGTTGGTGGGTGATCTGGGTGGGGTGGAGGAACAGTGGGCGAAAATAAAAGGGAGCATAGTAAAGGCAACAAACCTCTGTGTCAAACAAGTGAGCAAAAACAAGAGGAAAAAGAGACTGCTATGGTTCTTGAAATAGGTGGCTGAAAAGGTAAAAGCTAAAAGGGTAGCATTTAAGAGGTATAAGGAAACTCAGAAGGAGGAGGCTAGGGAGGTGTATCGGGGAAACAGAGGCAAACAGGGAAAGCAGTAAGGAGTGCAAAGGTACAAACAGAAGAGAGAATAGCCCAGGAAGTAATGGAAGGGGACAAGACATTTTTTACATATGTAAGTGAAAAGAGAAAGATCAAGGGTGGGATTGTAAGGTTAAAAAGGGAAGGGGTGACTATGCAGAGGGGGGCCAGGAAAAGGCAGACATCCTGAACAAATACTTTTGTTCAGTGTTCACAGAGGAAGGAGATGGGGAGGGGCCACAAAAAAGTAACAAAAGCTTTGAAAGAAGAGAGGTGGTCAGTAGTCCTTTTTTTGGTGGAGAGAGTCCGGAAAGGACTTGCTAATCTGAAGGTGGACAAACCAATGGGGCCAGATGGGGTTCATCCAAGGGTATTGAGGGGAGCTCTGCAAAATACACATCTCTGACAGTTCTATTTAACAGCTGACTGGGACAGGAGTGGTTCTGGAGGAGGACAGATGTGGTCCCACTACACAAAAGTGGTAGCGAGAAGGAGGCGAGCAATTTTAAAATAAAAAACAAACTGCACTCAGTACAAACAAGAGGGTGCTCCACCTAACTGAGACCAAGTCAGGACTCAGAATTAGGAACATAGGAGCATAGGAAAGTGACAGCAGAAAAGGACAGCCTGGCCCACTTAGTTTGCCCATCTGCCTAGCATCCTCTAAGCTTGAAACAAAATTGAAACAAAAAAATTCTGAACTATGTTTCAAATATATTCATTGTGCTAAAATAATGATTGTCCAGTGCAGAATACCCTGAGGAAAGTGAGTGCCAAAGCGCTGGGATTAGTTGTGGCTAGCTGGACAATGGGTTAGGGTAGGTCTTTTGTGTATATATATGCCATTTGCACTGTTTTGAAATCTTGAACTTGCACTGGTTTTGCACTGGACAATCATTGTTTTAGCACAATAAATGTATTTGAAACATAATTCAGAATGTGTGCTTCTCTTTAAATAAACCTTTACCCATTGTTCACTTTTCCCTTTTATAGGAAGGAGGCTGGCAATTATAGTCCAGTCAGCCTAATATCAGTGGTGGAAAACTTGATGGAATCACTGCTGAAGGAAAGGATTGCAGGGTATCTTGAACCAAGTGGGTTACAAGACTCAAGGCAGCATGGTTTCACAAGAGGAAGTCATGTCACATTAATCTGATAGATTTATTTGATTGGGTGACCAAGGAATTAGGTTAGGGTCAGATCATGGTTTGCCTCTCACCTTCTGTTCCTCCTCTCATCTCCTCTATCTTTGCCTGCTCTGTCCCCAGGCAGGGTTCTCATCATCCTGTAGGGTCTGACCTTAGCATGCCCCCTCCTCCTCCCCCTCCTTCACCCCTCCTCTACTCCCCTTCACTACTCTGTATTATACTGACAGCCCCTAAAACTCCATTGCACTTGTACCTTATTCTGCACTTCTGCTGTATTGTTGATCATTGTACTGTCGATGCTGATTCTAGCCTGCCTTTCCCCAAAACTGTTGAATACCATAATTGCACTGTTTTCTAGCTACTCCCTTGCTCCCTTCCCCTCATTAGTCATTGTGTATTTATACAATCTACGTATTCCTAGTTGCATGTCAACCAAATGAGTATTTTGTTATATTGTATCAATCTCTGTAGTTATCCTTATGTTCCCTCACCCACAGAACGCACCGTGAGATGAGCAACTTGTTGTTCAGTGTGCCTTCCTGGTGAAACATTTCAATAAATAAATAAATAAATAGGATGGTGCAGTGGACATGGTCTACCTAGATTTCAGTAAGGCATTCAACATAAGAGAATACTAAGCAAGCTGGGTAGCTTAGGAGTGGGTACAAAGGTAGTAAACTGGATAAGAAATCTGTTAGGGGTAGGTGACAGAGGGTGGTGGTGAATGAAGTTCACTCCAAGGAAAGGAGGGTGATTAGTGGGGTGCCTCAGGGATCAGTGCAGGGACCGGTCCTCTTTAATGCCTTTATAAGTGGCATTGCAGAGGAGCTGGAAGGGAAGGTATGTCTCTTTGCTGATGACACCAAAATCTGCAATAGTTTGGACACTCTGTGGGGGGGCAAGTGGGGAAAAGGAGAAGCAGAGACCTGAGAAAACTAGAGGAGTGGTCAAGAGTATGGCAGCTGGGTTTCAATGTGAAAAAGTGCAGAATATTGCACCTAGGGCAGAGAAACACAGGAGTGGAGTACAAAATGGGTGGAGTGGTACTGATGACCTCCAAGCAGAAAAGAAACCTGGAAATAATCATATTGGATTACCTAGGGCCAGGCAGTATGACAAGACAGTAGGGAGGGCAAGTGGGATGCTTGGGTGCATAGAGAGGGGTATCATCAGCAGAAAGAGGAAGGTGAGGTTTCCTCTGTGTAGATCGCTGGTAAGACCCCGCCCAGAGTATTGGGTCCAGTTCTGGATACCACATCTCTGGAAGGACATGAAAAAGAGTGGAGGCAGTCCAGAAGAAACCAACTAAAATGGCACAAGTTTTGCATCAAAAAGCCCTATGAGGAGAGACTAATGGACCTCTGTATGCATACCCTGAAACAGAGTAGGGAGAGAGGATATATGATAAAGACCTTTTAATACCTCATGGGGTATATAAGGTATAGGAGGGGAGTATTTTTCAGATGAAAAGAAGCTCAAGAACCAGGGGACATGCTATGAAGCTGGAGGGGGTAGATTCTGGAAAGATGTGAGGAAATACTTCTTTACAGAAAGAGTGGTAGATTCCTGGACCAGCCTTCCAGTGGAGGTGGTATGGGAAAAAACAATGGTGGGGTTCAAGAATGCATGGTATCAGCACAAAGGAATCATAGTGGAAAGGAAGGGAAGGGAAAAAGAGCTGTATATCGGGCACAGGCTGACATAATAGTATAGGCAGGGAGAAACAGACACACTGGATGGGCCCAGTGGTCCTTATCTACCATCAAATTCTGTTTCTATGACTTCCACAAGCTTGTTTACAGAAATGTCAACAGGAAACCAACTCTGGGACAATATGTATTATTTTGCTGCACCTGTTAATTCTAGATGTGCTCTTCAGGCTGGCTTCAGGAAGTTAAAGGACAAAATTTGTTACATTTTGTGAAAAAACAGGAAAAAGGACAAAGTTTGTTACATTTTGTGAGAAACAGGAGGTGTAACTTACAAGAATGGGGTCCAATTTTAACTGCCAGACAAAACTATTTTATATAATCAAAACAATGTTTTTCTAGAGAGACTCTTAGATACAAGACTTTCTTTGTTTGTACTGCCTGTATAAAGGGCTATCTTGTACAATTTTATTTTATTTTTCATGTTATTGTTATTGATAATAATAAAATGCTACTTGCAAATGTTATAACTTCTCCTGGTCTGCCTACGCTTCCTGACCTATGACAATACAATACACTCAGCCTTCAGCTTTGTGCCTTACTTCTTCCCAGGGTATGCATTAAAATCATATAATAATTGGTCAGCAATTTTTTCCCTATGGGATGACCCAGTTATAATTCACCTTTATAAACCACAGGTTATAACAGCGAGCATGCACCCAGTCAGTTAAAAACAGCCGATCCCTCATTGGCTGTTCATGTCCTTCTGGGTGGGATAATTGCATTTTGAAACATGGTGGCTGTTTATCCCGAGCAGTGAGAAGCCACCAGATCAAGAGTCCTTATCCTTTTTTTTTTTTTTAATAAGCAGTTCCACCAGTGAAACATTTAAAACCCCCAAAAGAAATGTATCTGTTTGATGTTGCTGTTCGGCAGCTGCAGTGGACAAGAACTGCCACCATGGAATGGTTCAGACCTGGCTGACTGTGGTAAGCAGTGATCGTGATAGTGATCTAAACTGTAAACTGTTCTGCAAGAAAGGCAAGCACAAGCTAAACTGAAAAAAAAGAAAAGAAAAAGGAAGCTATATAAAAAAATGAAGGAGAGGAAAACAAAGTGTGTGTGTGTGTGTGTGTGTTTGTGTGTGTGTTGGCAAGGTGAGACAGATAATAAATTCAAATTGGAAAAAATTGATGACCATCAATTATAAAAATTAAAAGATGGAGAAGTGTGCTTAAGAAGAATTTAATGGTTGGTCTCGGTATGGGATGCTTTAGTAAACCCCGAGGGCGATGTAGCATCCCATACCTCGGGCACCCATTAAATTTTCATTAAGCACACTTCTCCATCCATTATTGTATATATTATTAATATTGGCAACACATCCATTTGGAGGTGATTTTTACATTTTAGTATATTATTTATTAGATCGGCAGGTTCAGAATACACATCATGTTACTACAAAGCAACTGAAGTGTTCTGCTAATTAAATAACTTTGTTATGCATCCAATAACTAAATACTTATCAGTAATTGATGGTTTACAATTGCATATCAAAGGCAAATAACCTATTTATGTTGCTACATTTTCACCTAAACAGTTTTCTCTTGCATCATTATATAGTTATTATACCAAGTAAAAAAAATCTCTTTCATGTTTATTCATATGCGTGTGTGAAATTCTTGTTTAATATCACAAATCTCACTGGTTGACTGCAATAGCACAACACATGTTTGAGACATGTTGTGACTGGGAGATTCTTTAATCCATTCTACTGGCGGTTGAGCACTAGCTTCAGTTCACATAGTCACTGCAACACTGTCATACACACAGTGAGTTCTCAAAGTACAAACCAAACCTCTACAGTATGTTGTCTCTTATTAGTTAGGTGATGAAATGTGCATTTTAATCCACTACTCTTTGCATGGCATGAAGCCTGATGGCCAGGAGAGGCTACCATATATAATATGTTTCCAACTTAAGTGAAGATGCATGTGCAGTATGTGAGCATTTAAACAAATACTATATGTTGAATTGATAAATATGCTTGCTAGACTGTTGAATTTAATAACTATTGTCCAGTCATATGATCTGCTTTTTTTTCCTTGCCATCTACATCTCTCTTCAGTCATTTGGACTGCAGTGTTTTGTTCTCTTATTGCTGTTCTCTTGCTTAGTTGTTGTTAGTGTTCACATCTGCTTCTGAAAGGGCTTTCTTGACACACAGTAGGCTTGGTTACTTAACTGGTTGGTTTAGTCCTACACACCTTCATAAGTTACTTTATTTGCTTGAATCTACAATACGTATGTTACAAAATGCCTGTTTGATTCTTGTTCCTGTTGTCTTACTTTGGAACACAGTCAGTTGTTTGTATTCCTCCCACAAATGGGGGCATTGCATTTCACTAGTTAATGTTGTGCTTCCATCACCCAAAAAGAGTACTTTTGAATTTCTCTACAATTTCTTCCAACTTGTTTATTTTCCCTTCTTCTTCTTTTTAGGCACCAACAGCATAGCTGAAAGCACCTATTGTGGTCATGCATACTCTTTATTATATTTAGTCAAGTTTAAAGGTACTGTACATTCAGTGTGAGTGCTTCGGCTGCATGATATCATTGGTAATGTCAGTGATAGGTCTCTTAGGTCCTGGCATAGGGTTTCAGATCTACACAGACCTGGGTTTGATACCAGATATGATTTTTTTTTCTTTCTTAATAAAATATATGTAGTATTAGAGAAATTGTTAGATGCCCTTGCTGATATTAGCATAATGTTTCAGCAAAGGTTTAAGTACTATGTTGCTGATAATTTGAAAAGTCTCAGCTGAGACTTTCACGTCTGAATGCAACTTGGGAAGCAAATCCTTCAAACTGACAGACTGCTGCATTACTAAATCCACTGCAGATGTTGGGGAGGGGATGGACTCAGTGTTGGTTGTTCTTTACCACAGCATGCGCTTCGTGTCAGTAAGCTTTAGTACAATGGTAAAGTTACAAACTACCAAGTGGTTGTGGGTAGGGTTTGATCCCCAGTGTGGGACTACCTTTTCTTTCATACTCGGTTACTGTAATAAGAGATATTTTTTTTTTATGTCAGTGCTGATGTTAGTGGTAGAGTTTCAGTAAGATGTGAAGTTGTATAGTGCTGATAACTTGAACATTTCCATATAAGACTTTGAGGTTTGCATGCAACTTGGGAATATTACTTCAAACTTTACTGACAGGTTCATTACTAAATCCACTGCAGCTGTGTTTGCATGGTTGGGGATCTACTCTCAGTGCTGAATGTCCTTTGCCACAGCATTCTTTTCCTGTCACAGAGCCTTTGTACATTGTTAGAGTCACAGACTACCAAACAATAATGGGTAGGCAGCCTGGGTTTCATCCCAGTATGGGAAATTGTTTTTATTCTCGCTCCAATTTCTGTAGTATGTTAGAAATTGTTAGAGGCCCTTGCTGATGTTAATGATAAGTTTCAGCAAAGTTTGAAGTTCTACATTACTGATAACTTGAAAAGTTCTAGCTGAGGCTTTCAGATTTGAAATGCAACTTGGGAAACACTACTTTAAATTGCCAGACTGGTGCATTACTGAATCCACTGCAACTGTCGGGGGGGGGGGTGTCTGCACTTTGTACTGGATGTTCTCTATCACACCATGCATTTCCTGTCAAGGAGCCTTTGTACAGTGATAGAGCTACAGGCTACCAAGCAGTAGTGGGTAGGTGGCCTGGGTTCAGTCCCCAGTAGGGGACATTTTCTTTTTGTTCTCACAGCAATTTATGTAGTGTGAGAGAAATTATTGGGTGTCACTGATGATTTTAAACATAGAGTTGAAACAAGGTTAAACATTTTAAGCTGAGGCTGAGGTTTGAATATAACGTGGAAACATTACTTACATTGAGAAATGATGATGACAACTATAGAAGCCCTAGTGCAGGACCTGATCAGTTTAAAAGTTCTGACGTTGTGTACTGTGTGAGTTATGCTTATTTTTGGAGGAGTATCTGTGTACTTCCACTCATGTATAGTTGACACCCTTACCATGGCCAGATATTTCCTGAAATTTTTATATCTCTAGAGAAATTCCTGCCTGCCTGCAGTACAGCTTTAGAGTCAACAGAGAAAATATCTTTAAAAAACATCTGGAAATATTTAAACATGCCAATGGCTGCAATTGTATGTGTCTGTAGCATCTGTGTATACATTGTTTAGCATGTACAGTATAGCTGCCTTTTACAATACAAAAATGACCGTTCCATGCTTTGGTGCTGCTCAGTACCATTGGTACTTTGATAATAAATAGAATAATAGATCAGGTCCAGTGAATTACAAGGCTGTAATTCCATTGATAATTTCCCATGTCCCCAGAACCTCAAGATGTAATTTACAGCCGAGTGATTCACTGGAATCTATTTTTAATTTTTTGTAATATATGGATCCAATTTTATTTTTTGTGTACACCTCTTTGTTTATGGTGTGCTATGTGGCTGAGTGCCCGCTGTAGTGAGGACTCGTGCATTCTCTCCATGAACCCCTGCCCCACTGGCTCTCTAGGGCTGTCAAACCTTATAGTTCTGCTCTTATTCAGTGTTTGTAGGATTCAACAGATATTTCTGTGGAACTGGTAAAGATAAAAAAAAAGCAAAGAATCAGCAGAAAAGCAAAGTGACTGTTTTCTCTCGGTAAGTGAAAGACAGCTAACATATTTTTTGAACTGTTACGCCAACCCACAGAGAAACCGCAGTCAATCAGGAGGTGCAGTTTCAGGAATATCATGATGTCTGTAAAGGATGTTGCCATGGGGATCTTATGAACAAGCCTACCGTGTGGGAGAGTCTTGAGGTTGCGCTGTTTAGTTTTAGTGATAATGCTCTCATTCAGAGCTCGAACAACAGTATTATGAGCTCTGAACAATAGTATTATCACACATCAACGATGCTATTATCAGTCTTGCCCTAGTGCATTACTGAGAATTTTTTGTGTGGTTTTCAGTGGTATTATTTTTAATATCCATATATTGCAAATGGCTTTATTGTCATAGTAACTTTACCCTCAAGTCACTGTTGCCTAAAGTGTTTTTTTCCTTTCCTGACATTAAGTTTTCTGTTTCTTATCTCAGTAACTAGTGGTACTGCAGTGTTTCTGTGCTTAATCTTCCCAACTTCACTTCACATTTAGTTCTATTGATTCAGCATGTGGAAATTAACTGTTGAATATGCTGCTTGTAGCTGGTCTTTCTATTTGTAACTGTATTGTTGTCCTCAGGGAGGTTGTTATAGTCACTTGGTGAGAACAACAGCAGTGTGTGTACCTCTGTGCCAGCATAACATGCTCATGGTTCTGTGAAAGGAAAGGGCATAAACCAGTCATGAGAAGCATGCTCTCAGCACTACAGGGAATACTATAACTGTGGCACTCACCAATATGAAACAGTTAAAATATCATCTCAACCACGCCTTGGGCAATGTAGTGCAAATGGCAGAGGCTATCCCTCCATTAGCCCCACATTAGCTGAGGCTCATGGACTTTTATATTTCCTCTGCTCCAGGGGAGTGGGTATTAGAGACTAGGTTGACAAAGGAAATTCAAGTGAAAATGTTAGTTTTCCTCTCTGAATGGGGCATTTGAGTAGTTTGGTGGAAATCATTTATGAATCTTCCACACTTACTCAAGCCATGCATGTGTGTGCGTGTGTGTGTGTGCGTGTGTGTGTGTGTGTGTGTGTGTGTGTGCATGTGGGACAGGATTCATCATCATGGTGACTCCTCCCCAGCCCTGCCAGAGGATCTTCAGTTGTTCTTGTGCATCTGGAAAGACTGGTAGCGCACCAAGGCGTCTCCCAGACAATATTAGTTTAAGTTGATAGATCCTCCAAGGGGTGCCTCTCATGGTATAAGAGACTTTGAGTGTGAGGTTTTTGTAAGAAGACTGCAAAATGAAGCTGAGCTGTTCTGTCTGCCAAAACATCATAAGAAGAGTCTTTTATACCATGAGAGATACCTCTCAGAGACCCTATTACCTTAAAATACATCACTCAAATTTAGCTTGGGTGATTTATAAATAAGTTTATAGTCTTTGTTTTATTTTACTGTGCCATCCTCCCCTGGCACTGAAGTGGAGCATTCTCTCCAAATGCTCCTGCATAAGAGCACACTGTGCACAGGATAACAATTACAGTGGCTCTGTGTGCTGATCGGCTGAAACCACATTAGGGATTTATATTACTTCAAGGTAAGCTTCTTACTTTGCTCATGCACCTATGCAGTCTTCCATTTGTCAGGAAATATGAGGTGTATGATATCTGAGAATGCTTCAAGATAATCTTTTTAGCCACTGTCTTGTTTAATCTTATGTATCCTGTTGCTGCCAGAAAAACTCCTGCCTGAAACAATGGCCAGATTTAAACTAAGAGAGGTATTTGCTGTCTAATTCAGACCTTGTAGGAGAGGACCCTGATGTAGCATTCTCACCATGCTACTCTGTTAGATACTGTGAGACCAGGCTCCACCTGAGTGACCCCATAGCTTTTAGCCAAAGAAGGCAGATTTTGAGGGGCCAGCCCTTCACATACAGGCTTTTCCATGGGAATACAGTTGAAACAGCAAAACCTATACAGTGAAAACCATTACAGTGACAAAAACTGGTAGGTCACTGTAATGGTCCCACTGTACACAAGCAATGCATCTCCTGGTGTTTCACTTCCTCCCTGAAACAACTCTGACTCAGAGTTGGTTATTTTACTAGTGGAGGGTGCAGGGGGCAGTGCCTCTCACATGGGAGTTGTGGGGGAAGTGTGCCTCACATGGGGGTTGCAGGGGGCAGAGCCCCCTGCAAAAAACACATTGTTTTACTGACGGCACAATGCCGACTGTCAGCATTGTGTCTGTTGATGTCATGGATGTTGAAAACCTTGTTATCGATGTGGCCCTAAACTGAGTTTCATACTGGGTGGTATGGATGGTAGGAGGCTAAATGCCCATTTAAGCAGTCCACCCACATCAGCGGGAGCAGTCAGGCCCCAGCTTTGGTTTGTCTCTTTTTATCAATTCAAGATTGAGTCTCTTTTTGAAGATGTCCAAAGTATTGCTATAGACTACCTCACTTGGTAGTTGGTTCCACATCCTACTGGTACAATGTATGAAAAAGTTGAATCGTTCATTGTTAACTACAGTATTTAATTTGATTTGGAGTTTATGTCCCTTTAGATAATCAGGTTTATCATGTAGTATAATTCCCATTTCTGACTTTAATTCTGCATCCTTCATGAATTTGTACTTGCTTGGTGAAACCTTTTCTATGTGCTAGCCATAGCACTCAGAACCTGGGCCCCCACATGTGAGACCTGGGTACTAAACGTGCACTTTCCTGCCAACAATAGTTTGAAAACCATATTTTGGCAATCCGGTCATAACTGTATGACTGGTGCACCCTCATGAGTGACCCATGGCTCAAATCACACATACCTGACCACATCCTTCCAAAACAAATGACTGAGTCAGCAAAACATAAATCATGGCATGCTGTCCTGGGTTCCTTCCCTGAGCAAACTGCAGTTCTTAGTAAGCCTATCCACCTACCTTTCATCCTAAATCTGTTTCTCCCTCTACAACTTCTTAATTCCCTGATGCTCATGTACAGTTCAAAGGGATTGGACTAATCCAGGTAAAATTGATGAATTACCTCTGATTCCATGGTGTGAACCACCAGCCAGCCATTTAAATTCCAACACTGGTCACACCCCATCCAGAAAACTCTTCAACATTTGCAGCTGTGATTGTGTCTGAGGGACACCATTCACCTCCCAGGTGTGGCTCATTTACAGCCCTTCAGTCTACATCCTGAACAGTTTTACTCCAATCAGAATACATGGTGGCTATCTTGAATCTTGCATGACACTGCACAGTACAGCAAGATCTCATGATCTGGATCCTATTCTCATAAGAGTTACATTTTATGTGACGATATCTCAAAATATCTGCGAACATCTTAGTAGAGGCATAGCATGATAGGGTAGCTATCTTAAGGGAGACATCTACAATCCGGTGTCCATCTTAGTAGAGGATCATACCTCTCAGAATGTGGTAATTTTAGGAGCGGCATCTAGTTCCACCCAGCAGCCGTCTTACATTTCTTCATTGCAATAGGGGATCATACTGCACCCAGAGGTCTTTCCTATCAAGTCGGCTATCTAACCAGAGGCATCTGCACACACCAACAAATGGCATTCTTTCCATGATGTTTTCAAGGGGGTTTCTCCACAGAGCATAGTATGCTGCTACAACCATATTAATTTGCCATCTCAGCAGCTATTTATCCATTTACAAGGGAGCAGATTGGGTTTCACCACAGCTAGCAAGAAGCCTGCTACAGCACAAAACAGTCAATATGGCGCAGGTGACCAGCTATTCAGCATGTGAATTTTCCCCAGTAGAAACCACAATCATCCTAACTATCCTTTTTCTCCCATCTTTTCCCAGACCAGGAGGACAAGTGTAAACAATGACCATGGGCAAGAAATACAGAACCAGCAGCCTGTAACTGCTACCTACCCACTACATGCAGGTACACAATCTATGCAGTAGACAGTGACATCAAAGAAGACTCTAGGATTTCCACCTCCTAAACAAGCAACCATCTAACTCAGACACCAAGCTACGGTGGCTCCTGTCTCTGTAGACACCTCCCAAGCAGTGTCCCTCTTCAACCCACTACTAAGAACAAATAAAATCCCAGATGCACTAACTCAAAACATTGCAGCAAATCTATGCCCAATGGACCCCAGCAGGCCAACATCCTTAAATGAATCTAGGAGCCAACCCCAGGGGAACAGTGACCAGGACTCTAAGACATCCAACGAGGAACAGGAAACCAAGTCAGAACAGATTATATCCTGATTATGTCTAGGAGACAACATTCCCAAGCTCATTGGGATGGTAAAGAAGACACTGTGGAGCATGTCAAGCAACCCAGCAGATGAGTCCTTGGTCGATCATCTTCTTAGAACTTCCACTACCAATGATTCCTTTTCCTAAAGTGCCAAGTCATATAGAACATTTTGATAATAGTGTAGGAATCACAAGAATCCATTAGGTTACTGAAGAGGAAGATGTCAGAGAAGTCATACCCCCTTCCCAATGAGAGAAGAGACATTTGTACTAACCCCCTCCCAATACTTGGCAAATGCCTTGAGAGACTCTTTCAATTTTTTGGTGGTCATAGCAAACAGACAAGACAGGCACAATGGTTGAAGTTTTGGTATGCAGACAGTGAACTGAAAACCACCCTGATGAAACCACCATTCATAGGATCCCTCCAGCTTGGAATAGTCTCGACCTGTACCTCAAGAACAAGGCAGGAAGAAGGACAGAGAGAAATAAAGACCAACAAATCCCAATCAAGCCATCCATTTATTTATTTGCTTTTGTTTACCAGGTAAGCACACTAGACAGCCAAGTGCCTATTTTCAGGAGCGACCCAGGAGGTTACAAGGTACAGACAAGAACAATTTGGCAGTATACATCACATGTGAAACAGTATGGTACAGGTGTTTGACAGCAGTCAATATATAGAACATCACAAATACATATTAGTGGGCTAGAGCCCAAAAGCTCAGGGATAGTACAGAATATTCACATAATATGTACAGAAAGGCAAAAACGAACAACTTGTAACAAGCTAAGAACATTCTGCAACAAGCCCAGAGCAATCAGTCAACAGGTTTCATGACAATGATCATTCAAAACACAGTTTAGATCCAGACCTTTCTAGTTCTTGGTCAGAGTCCTTCTAGTTCTTCTTGCATATATTTCATATGTTGCTATGTGACTGCTATCTATAAGTGTTCTCTCAGTGTACACATTTACCAATGTATCTTATTCTATTGTATGAAGTGCCTTTATTTTAATTTTGTTAATATTATTCTATGTTTGATCATGTACCTATCCAGGTCTATCTTGTAACTGAGTTTACTCAAAGGTGTTTTGCCAGGTAAAAAATATATTTTGATTGCTTGATTGATTGATTGAAACACAAATTCAACAAAAGAGAAATATTGCACTGGGGTAAACAGTTCAGCTGAGGACAATTTAGCAGAAAGAGCAGACAATGAGATGTAGTGTGCTTACATGAATACTGTACCAGGAGAAAGAAGACTAAGAATATTCACATAGCAGGGGGCTCTTTTAACCACTGATAAATGGTGTTAGAAATAATTACACATGGATAGTCAATAGAATTGTAACAGTTGCTGACAATGAACTCAATGGTACCTTTGCCAGCCTTGAACTGCAAAATAAAAAGGAAGGATCTATAGAGAGCTTTTCCAGGCCTGCTACACAACCAGTCCATATATCCAACACTGCACCATAAAGAATGTTAGAGGATATATTCTTTGCAGTTCCAAAGAAGACAGGCAACATGAGACTGGTACTGCACCCCAAATTCTTAAATCAATTTGTAGTATACAAGAGGTTCAAAATGGAATCCCTGCTCTTGACATTACTAGTGATGCACCTTCAGGACTACATAACATCCGTAGTCTTGAAGGATGCATATCTTCACATCCCAGTACACTTGAGCCATCAGAGGTTTCTGAGATTTCAAATCAGAGACAGGCACTACCAATACTTATGCCATCCACTGATCCCCAGCCAAACACTTTTGCACATTAAAAAGGTGATCCACTGCTTAATGAAGCATAGATGTGGATCATTAATATGCAGAAAAGAGCCACTTGAAGCCAATGCAATGATAGCCATCTAGGTGAAATCATAGATTCCACCCAGAACAAAGTAACACCATTGGATGAAAGGATCAACAAGATCACAGAACTCATCAGACTATTCCTGTGATTCTCACTGCACTCAGTGTGGGTCTTCCTCTAGATTCTGGGCCTCATGGCTTCAATGATAGACCCAGGACTATGGGCCAAGTCACACATGCACATGCTATAGCTATTCATTCTGGACACATGGGATCCTCAGTTGTAAAATGACTTAATGATGATCGCAGTACCCCCAAAATACAATCCAGCATGAGACAGTAGGCAAACAAAAGCAGTCTATGCAAAGGCATATTCTACACCAGGAAGCTTCAGAAACATTAATAATGGATGCCAGGTGCAATACTTGGTCACTGAACAGCACAGGGTAGGTGGCTCATGACGGACACTAAACTTCCAATAAATGTTCTGAAAATGAGAGCCATATGCAACACTGTAAAACACTTCAGCCCTCTCATCCAAAAGGAGGCAGTACATATCTGATGTGACAATCTGGTGTTGCACATATGATCAAGCAAAGAGGAACTAGAAGCAAGCCTGTGTTCTAAAGGTCATTTAGAGTTCCATAATGGGTGAAAACCAACTTCCTTACAATCTCAGCAGTCCACCTGGCAGACTCACTTATCAATTAATTGGGTGTGTCTCAACTGCAGCACACTGAGCCAAGCATAACGGAGACTCCACCAGAAGGTATTCATGGACATTGAAAGACAGTGGGGTCATCTCAGTATGGATCTTCTGTCAACTGGGAAAATGCCCAGCTCCCAAGATTTCACTCAGAATTTCAGGAGTATGGGGCAGAGCACATGAATATCCTTTTGGGCCATGGATATTTGAAAGAGAATACATTTTCCTACTAATGTCAGTTAGTCCCAATTTTCTCAAAAAAGGCCAAACAGATGGGGACAACTATACTGCTAATATCATCAAATTGGCCACAGAGAGTATGGTATTAAGTGATCAGTGCCATGGCTGTAGGTCCACCCTTTCACCAAACACAAGAGGGCAACCTGCTGCCACATGGACCAAGTCAAACACCACGACTCATAGCTGTGCAGTTCATGGCCTGACTCCTGAAAGGAACACACTGTTGAAGTGATGTTATGCCACTAAAGTGGTGGTGGAAATGCTATATCAGTCCAGAAGGCATTCCACAAATAAAACCTACCACACTCACCTCTGGTGCCAGTCTGGAGAACTCAAGTCAATGAACTCCGGACTCTCAGATATTTTATCTTCTTTGACTGACATGACAAACAAAGGGTTAAAATACTCCTCACAAAGAGTTCCCAGAGCAGCCATAGGGACAATAAAGGACCCACCTAAAAAAAGGAATCCATTGGTGTCTACCCAGATGTAGCATGACTTCTCAAAGTCATACAGAACATGGCCCCATATCATGAACACTTGTCACCCCTGGAACCTAAATTTGGTGCTTGATGCATTGTCAAAAAACTTAATTGGAACCAATAAACTCAGTGGCTCCCTTCTTCCTGAAAAGAAAATTAGTATGCCTGGTGGCTATATTCTCAGCACGCTATATTCGGGAGTTGCAAGCTCTGTCTTGTTATGAACCATTTATAGTTTTCCACAATGATGGAATCTCTTACAGGCCATACTGTCCTTTGTGCCCAACATCAACTCACCATTCTACAGGGTGCAGGAAATTTGCTTACCAAATCTCTGTCCTTAGCCATTGAATCACTCAGAGAAGATGCTTCACACTTTAGATGTAGGATGGAAACTGAAAACCTTCCTCAACAGAACTGCTTTGATATGATCAACTGACTCTGCTTCGAATTCAGCAAGACATTTGACTTGGTGCCACATGGAAGGTTGCTGAAGAAGCTAGAGGATCTAGATGTGGCAAAAAAGCTTAGTTAGATGGGTGGGTAGTTGATTAGGGGAGAGACAACACAGAGCAGTGGTAAACAAAGTTAAATCCAGGCAGAAAGAGAGAGATAACAGGTGGGGTGACACAGGTTTCAATCCTTGGTCGAGTTCTCTTCAAAATGCTCATCAGTCACACAGGAGAAGGAATTTAGGGCAAGATATGTCTCTTCACAGATGACAATAAGCTCTGTGGTAGTGTAGACAGTGCAGATGGGGTAAGGGGATGGGGGTTGCAGAGGGACCTGCAAAGGTTGAAGAGATGGTCCAAGGTTTGGTAGTTGAAGTGTAATGACAAAAAAGTGCAAGGTGATGCACATTAGGAATAGGAACCCCAGGATGGAATATTGAATTGTAGAAGTTAAGATGGACACTACTACTGAGGGAAGGGACTTAGAAATCATCATTAGTGACTCCCTTTAACAATCTATCCAAAGTAACAAGACCAACAGCAAGGCAACTAGGAGTCTGGAATGTTCTGGGAGTGGATTTGATAGCAGGAGAAAGGAGATATTACTACCTCTGTATAGGTCACAGGGAAAAACATACATAGACTACTGAACCTAGTTCTGGAGCATTCACTTGAGGAATGATAGGGACAGATCTGAGATGGTGCAGCATAGAGAAAGAAAAATGATTCATGGCCTACAGGACAGAGCCTATGAGGACTGGCTTAGGGCTCTGTACATGTACTCATTGGAGGCCAGAAAGGATATGGTGGTATAACTGAAACACAGAATTTGTCAGCAGAAAAAGAATGCTTGGCCCACCCAGTCTGCCCAGATGATCCCTGTCTTGTCCGCCTCCTCAGGCCCTAACTGATCTATGGCAACCCTCCCTTCTTCCTGCCTGTTCTGTTATATTTCCCTATGTCTATCCTATGTATGCTTGAAGACCCCAACTTTTTTTGTGTCCACTCCTTCTGCTAAATAATAGAGACCTTCAAGTTAATGAAAGGATAGAATAAGGTAAACTGCAATGAACTATTCAACATGAATAGCAAATCTAGAACACGGGGACATGAGTGGAAGCTGGCAGGAGGGAAATTCAAGAAGGTTTTGAAGAAGTTCTTTTTTATGAAGGGAGTAGTTGAGCTCTGGAACAGTCTTCCAACAGAGGTGCTGGGTACCTAGGCCATTCACCACTTTAAACAGGGGTGGGACAAACTTAAGGGCTTATAGTCACCAAGTGGGGTAGCAGCAAGGAAGGAAACATGAGATCAGGCAGAGTCAGTATAAAACCCATATAGACACTAGACTTCAGGGATAGGATAGGGTTATGGGCAGACTAGATGGACCAATGGTCTTTTTGTGCCATCAACTTCTATGTTTCTATGACAGACTATTCATCTTATATGGACGTCATGAATGGATCAGACAGCTTTAAAGTATACCATGGCCAGATGACTAAAGGAGGCAATTCAGAAAGCATACAAGATCTCAAGAAACCAGGCACCCACTTCAATGAGGATGCATTCCACATGGACAGTGGCAGCCTCCTGGGCAGAGTTAGAATGAGCCTTAAAAGTGGAGATCTGTTTGGCTCCTGTGTGGGCTTCCATCCATACTATCACCATGCACTGTGAGTTGAATGTTATGCCAGCTGAACAAGCTTATTTCTGTTGCACTGTAGTCCAGGCAGTTCACCTCCACAGGAATGATCCTGGAGTGTAATTCCCTCCCTGAAGTCTGAGGTGCTACTACAAAGGTCTCACTAGTAAGGATTTCTGAGCACTAGAAAAGGCATGAGATATGGAGTTTACTCTCCTGGTAAATATGATTATATAAGCATCCTTTATAGTACTCTACAGTCTTCCCACTGTGACTGATGTGTCAGCAAACCAGAGCAGATTCCTACATAAAGACATAAATTACTGTGATACTTGTAAAGGAAAGGATCAAAGCAACAGAACTAAATAGTAAACAGGGAGCAGATGAGGCACTCTGGGTCACCCTGGAGACAGGAAATGGCACCACAATCCACATGGGGGTTGTGTACAGACCCCCATCTCAGGGAGAGGAAATGAACAAGGATATGATAGAAGGCATCCTTAGAATGGCAAGAAAAGGGGAGATATTGTTGATGGGGACCTGAATATGCCAGATGTTAACTGGAGCACCTTTGCTGCAGGCACATCCAAGAGCAGGGTCATTCTTGATGCCCTACAAGGGGCATGCCTCAGACAGGTAGTATTGGAAACCACTCAGGAGGGAGCAGTCTTAGACCTGATACTCTCAAACGGGGATGGAGAAAGAATCTTGGATTTAGAAGTGGGTAGCTATCTGGGAACAAACGACCACCAAACAGTGTGGTTCACGATAAACATAGCCATAGAGTCAAGTCATACAAAAGCAAGAGTACTGAACTTTGGGAAGGCTGACTTTGGGAAAATGAGAGAGTGCCTCAGAAAAGCACTAGCAAACAGGCAAGAAGGAGGGGTGGAGGAACAATGGGGAGTAATCAAATCAGCCATCACAGAGTCAACAAGCCTTTGTGTGAAGCAAATCAAAAAAACACAATGAAGGAAAAAAATGCTATGGTTCTTAAAAGAGGTGGCAGGGGAGGTTAAGGAGAAAATGATAGCATTCAAGAAATATAAAGAAACACAGAAGGAGAAGGACAGATAACTTTATCAGTTAAAGCAGAAAGAGGCAGGGAAGGCCGTCAGAATAGCAAAGGCCCAAACTGTGAAAAGGATAGCCAACTTTGTTAAGAAGAGGGATAAGACCTTTTATAGGTACATTAGGGAACAAAGAAAGACCAATGAAGGGATACTGAGGCTTAATAAAGGGGAGGGAATGTGGGCAGAGTGTGACAGTGAAAAAGCAGGGATACTGAACGAATATTTCTGCTCAGTATTCACAAAGGAAGAGGAGGGGGAGATACCTAAACCAAACAATAGAAACACTCTGGATATGGGGGTCAATACCAGTACATTCACAGAAGAAAGGGTTCTGAAAGAACTAATAAAATTGAAGGTGGACAAAGCAATGGGGCCTGATGGGATTCACCCAAGAATTCTAAAATAACTAAGGGTAGACCTAGTGACCTCACTGACTACTCTCTTTAACAAATCATGGGAGGATGGGGTGGTACCCGAGGACTGGAGGAGGGTGGATGTGATTCCTCTTCACAAAAGTGGGAGCAGGGCAGAGGCAGGAAACTACAAACCAGTTAGTTTGACCTCAGTGGTAGGAAAAATGATGGTATCACTTCTGAAGGAAAGAATTGTTGAGCAGCTAGATGCCAGTGGGGCACAGGACCCAAGACAGCATGGATTCACAGCGGGAGAGGTCATGTCAGATAAATCTAATAGATTTCTTTGACTGGGTGACCAAAGTAGTAGACTAGAGAGGGGCTGTGGACATGGTCTACCTAGATTTTAGCAAGGCATTTGATACAGTCCCACACAAAAAATTAATATACAAGTTAGTCAGCCTTGGAGTGGGTCCCAAGGTGGTAGCCTGGATAAAAAAATTGGCTGGACAACAGGACACAAAGGGTAGTAGTAAACGGAGTCCACAGTGAAGAAAGGATGGTTACTAGTGAGGCACTGCAGGGTTCAGTACTGAGACTAGTCCCTTTTTAATGTCTTTATAAGTGACATTGCAGAGGAATTGGAAGGAAAAGTATGTCTCTTTGCAGATGACACAAAGATCTGCAACAGGGTTGATACACAAGATGGAGTGGAAAGAATGAGAAGGGACTTGGTAAGGTTGGGGGAACGGTCAAATGTATGGCAGCTTAGATTCAACGCAAAGATGTGCAAAGTAATGCACCTGGGAAACAAAAACTCAGGGGAAGAGTACACAACGGGGGGCGAAATACTGACAACAAAAAAATGGAAAGGGACCTGGGGGTTATTATATCAGATGACTTAAAGGTGGGCAAGCAATGTGAGAAGGCAGTAAGGAAGGCTGGGGGAGATACTGGGATGTATAGGGAGAGGCATCAACAGTAGAAAACAGGAAGTTGTTATCCCTTTCTACAGACAGTTGGTGAGACCCCATCTGGAGTACTGTGTGCAGTTCTAGAGACCCCATCTCTGCAAAGACATCAACAGAGTGGAGGCTGTCCAGAGGAGGGCAACCAAAATGGTGCAGGGTCTGCACTAGAAGACATACGAAGAGAGACTAAAGGAGCTTAATATGTGTGCCCTTGAGGAAATAAGGGAGAGAGGGGACATGATAGAAACTTTCAAGTACCTCAAGGGAATCAACAATGTCCAAAAGGGTAGTATCTTTCAGAAAAAGAGATGTGCAAGAACAAGGGGACACAATTTGAAGATAGAGAGGGGATCGGCTCAGAGGTAATATGAGGAAGTATTTTTTTCACAGAGAGGGTTGTGAATACATGGAATAGCCTTCCTGAGAAGGTTGTAGAGTCAAGAACAGTGGGGGAATTCAAGAATGCATGGGGCAGACATAAGGCAGTCCTAGTGGGGGGTAGGAGGAAGTAGGCTATTAGTTAACTAGGATCTGCAGCTTATCCATCAGGTAGGAAAATGGACAGACTAGGTGGGCCAAGCGGTCCTTATCTCCCATCAAATTCTGTTTCTATGTACTTCTGGACAACTGAGTGTTGGGTAACTTCTAGAATAAAAACTTGCTTTAAGACAATTATATAGTATTTAGAAACACTGTGATTATCAGGTTATTAATAAAGTAAAATAAAATATTTTTCCTTTGAGAACCGTAGTGTGTTTCTTTAAGATACTGTATGCTTGGGATGTAGTCAACTCAAGACCCTCTGCAAGGTGTGTGTGTGGGGGGGGCATGATAACAAATCAAATCTGACTGGATCATGCATCAGCCTCTTGGATTGGGAATACTGTTCGGTAAGAACTTTCTAACTCCATTGACAGTAGTAGCCCCTGTCCAGACTACAGCATGGTAAGTTATGACATTTTATAAAATGTTTTATCTCTTAACATGTTGCTGTGTCTGTATTCAGTTCAACAGTGTTTTAACACAGATGAAGTATCCATGCTGCACAGCCCATGCATGTTGCTCATATCATGCTCAGTGGGACTTGATGAACATGCTTTCTAGTGGCTAAAGCAGAGATGGAACCGTGCCTGCATTTCCAGACTTGGAGGTAACACGGTTCTTGATTGTTATCCATTTCAATAACCATGTTAAAGCCTAGGTCCTATCAAGGCTTTAACACAGTTTTTGAACCCATGTTTAAACCTGCACCTAGTGTGGATGCAAGCTGTGTTAGACGGAATTAAAACAGTTTAAGATTTTTTTTTTCTGTTATCTTTCTCCCCTGCGACCCTCACCTACCTCTTCTTCAGGCCAATTGCCACGAGGACACTCACCTCTCGCTCATCTCCACCGCCGATCCTGACCCCACATTGCAGCCACCTCATGGTAACCCAACGTAACCCTTGCATCGGGTGGGTCCTCCTCTTTCAAGGAGAAATTGCCTTTCAGCCCAGGCATTGGCCCTGGGTGCTGCTGCGGCTGGGTCAGCTGTCTCAGAGCTCAAGGTGGCACTGGTCCGGGAGGCTGTCATCGGAGACACCATTTTCAGTTTTTCCTCCAATTTCCCCTAGTTGCGCTGCATCTGAGCTTCCTCTGATCTCCATCTGGGGCCACTACAGAGCAATGCTGATCCCCAACCCACCTAAGGAGAGGAGTCCTCCGGATGCTCAATCCTACTTCTTCCCCTGCTGACTTTCTGGCACCCGAGTCTGTTCGCAAACCCAGGTCACCGGTGTGATGTGAGGTAAGGTGCTTGTGCCTCAACCCTCTGCGCCACCATGCTGGCAAGATATTTTAAACTGTTTTAAGTCATGTAGTCTGGGCAGGGCCTACTGCATTCACTTGTAAAAGGGGAAGTGGTGGTTGTAAAGCAACTTCAATTTCTGTCATAGAAAACTTTAAGTTGACTTAACACCCCCCCCCCATCCCGATAAAAAAAAAAATTGATAAGTGCCTTCCAACTGCCAAATCTCAGACTGGTGTTACCTGCACTTGGACAGTAACTTACCAAACAAGCATTTGTCAATGCCAAATGTTGTCTTGCTGGCATTGGCATTGGTAGTGCAGGAATTAGAGATGCATAATAGGAATGGCAGTGAAGTTTTGAACTGATGCCAACCCCACCCCCACCCTGCAGAGACTGACAGGTGTTGGGGTGTGCCTTTGGGTCATCAGCTATAATGCTCAAGCCATTTTACCTCACCCTACCCTGTAGACACTGACAAGTGTTGTGCTGTGCTTTGGGGTCTTTGGGCATTATACTTACCGCATTCCATAAGGAAATGTGCTGAGATGGATGTAGCATTGGAGAACGGGGTGAATGTTAGGACTGAATACTCCAAGACACACCTCGATGCCAGTTACTAGCTGCAGGGTGGGGTTGGGGGTGAAATGGCATGAGCATTACAGCCAATGATCCCAAGTCACACCTCTGACGCCTGTCAGTCTATACAGGGTGGGGTGTTACAGTTGGAAACCCTAACGTCATAGACGTTTGTTAGTATTTTCACTCCAAGGGAGGAATGGAGAGAGAGCAGTGATGAGTGCATAGTGGAGAGCTGGTGGTGAAGCAGCAGAAGGCATTTCAAAGGATGTCCAAGGAGCTAGGTGGCCATTTGCATGCCCATTATGGGCCCATTTGCATTGGCTGTGGGAGCCTTAGCGTGCCCCACCCAGCCCATGGTGATACGCAGCTGCAATCCACGGTGGCTAGTGCCTCTCCACCCATTGTCAATCGCTGTCCAGGTAGAGTTAGAAAAATCTTCCCTGGTGGTCTAGTGGTCCCTCCTCCACCCCCAATGTTCAACCTCTATCTGGTTATACTAAAGAAACTTCCCTGGTGGTCTAAAGGTCCCTCCCTCCATCCCCATGCTCTGATCACCATCCGTTCATAATAAAAAAAATGCCTTGATAGTCTAGTGGTCCCTCCCCCCACACCCATGCTCAGATCACCATCCTGTCTATTAAACAAAATGATCCTGGTGGTCTAGCAGTCCTCCCCCACCCTTCCCCGATCTGCCCCTATAATAGCTTTTCCATGGTTAGTGTGCCACAACCCTGCTCCCCACATCCCAAAACCAAGCTGGTGACCAGAACAGCCCTCTTCTGTACACCACAGCTGGCTGCTGACTCGATTTCAGGATTGGGGAGAGAGGGTTGGTGGGACACTACCTGCTGGGGTGGGCAGGTGGGGGGGTCCACTATCCAAGAAAAGCTATACTTTTCATATAGAGGCAGATCAGGGAAGGGTGGGGAAGGTCTGCTACACCACCAGGATCATTTTGTTCATATGACAGGATGGTGATCAGAGCAGAGAAGTGGGGGAGACCACTAGACTATCAGGACAATTTTTTTTTTTTTTATTATAACCAGATAGCGATCAGACATCAGTGGAGGGGGAAGGTGTCATTGGGCTAACAGGGCATGTCTTTTTTTAAGGGGATGCTGATCGGCGATCAGGGAGGGAGAGGGAGCACTGGATTACCAGGGACTTGGTGTTGTGGATCGTGGAGGCCGCCTTGCACTACCTCCAATAACCACAAGGGTTACGCAGAGTTAACAGGAGGTTTTCCTTGGTGGTATTTTTGCCACGCAAGGGAGCTCCACAAAAGACCCTTGTGTGAAGAAAATGCTTTGTGAATGGGACTGTGCCGATATGCAGGTCCCTTCCCCCTCATTTGCATTGCAGCCTTCCTCAAAATTTTGCTCCAGTGCAAACCCAGTTTGTGGGTGCAAAGTGGGCTTTGTGAATACCACTTTGCCACAAAGCCCAGTTTGCACCATGGAAAAGTTTTGTGAATTGGGCCCTAGTACCACTAAGTCAGCATTTAGCATTATCAAATTTTGAGTTACCTAAAAATTGTTACTTACAGGATAAGGATGGGGATAAAGTTTTCTCAGGCAAATTTGTCAGACCAGTAGGGTTACCAGTTGTCCAGTTTTAGACTGGATAATCTGCTTTTTTGGGTCTTTATCTGGTCATCTGGTGTTACTGGTTTTTGGACCATTTTGCTGCTCACATACTCTTAAGACTGATATTCTCAAATCATTCTCTGTTTTGACTGCATGTCCAGATTACAAAAAAGTTCTGATGTCACATGTATTCGTTTGCAACACGTCTGTTTGGGAGGTGCGATTAAGACCATTATCAGTAAATCAACCTAATCTTTCCCACTCTGAATTGTCAGTATGTGTTTTGCTGCTGTGACAGAAAACATGTTTTATACCTTTATATGCTCTCAGGTGTTCCTTTTTGTTTGTCCTATATTCTGTTATGTTTTTGGCCATTTTTGTTAAATGAATCATCTAATTTTTATTGCCTTTATCACTACATTGATTACCTCTCTCCTTAGTGCCCAGCAGCTACTGCTGTCATGTTTATACTACCTGAACATTTTATGATATTAGTTACACCATTATAGGCTATTCAGATGAATAACATGGAATGGCGTGAATGAAACTATGGAATTTATTAACAGTATTTATTTATTTAAAATTTTGGTAACCAGGAAAGCCACACTGAGCTGAGGCTTGTTTCAAGGAAAGTCTGGGGGGGGGGAGTACAAACATGAAGAGTGATAACAAACCAAACATCAAAAGTGCAATTATACAAAAGACATTGGTTGTTAAGACAGGTGGAAATAAGTGGGGATTCCCAACTTGACCGAGTAACAACATTACTGTAAATCTCGCTTTGAAAAAAGAACAGTACCTGTGTTGTTCACATGGCTACAAAAACACAAATGTGCAAGAGTGTGCGAGAAAATATGCACCTGGTAGATTACAGATCAGGCTGGGGGCCAAAAGTACAGGAGGACCAGAGAGAGGAGGCAGGAATTTCAAGAGGGGGAGTGAGAAGTGCGGGAGATCTGAAGTAAGCTTTAGCAGGCATCTTAAGGAGTGGAGAGATGGGGTTAGTCAAAGACAAGAGGATGGCAGATTCCAGAGGGAGAGGAGATGGTAGGAGAAGTCAGCTTGACCACACATAAGTGAGGATGCGGTATGGCGAAGGTGCGAGAATGCCAGGAGAGCCATAAGTAATTGGGGGAGAGGGCATGGGAGAGCAGTGAGAAGGGAAGGGAGCCAAACCAGTATTTATCAATGAAGGAGTTACGGTGGGGCTGACAATATAGAGGGAAAGGAAGGATGGAAAGGGAGGCATAGAGAGAGCAGTGATGAGTGCAGAGTGGATAGTTGGTAGTGAAGCAGCAGAAGGCATTGCAGAGGATGTCCAATCTGGCAAGGGAAGAGAAGGGAACAGTGTCATAGACCACATCGTCATAGTCAAAAACTGTGAGGACCATCTTGGTTACAAGCTCCCAGCAAACCTGGAGGGAGAGGCAGTCCTTATTATGGTATAGGGCACAGAGCTTGGAGCAAAGTTTGGCATGGATGGCATCTATATGGGCAGAAATGTCAAGCTTACTATTAAGCCAAACCCCCAGGTACTTGAAGGGGAGGGGCTCGAGGAGGGGACCATCCAAAGTGGAGAAGACAGAGGAAGATGAGAGCCTTGCCAGTTTCTGTTGATGACTGTGCCATCCACGTACATGTTCAAAGAAATGTAGACTGAGAGGAAGTCATTTAGGAAAATTGAGAAAATGACCGGACCAAGGATGGAGCCCTGTGGGACCCCAACATAGATGGGAAGGGGGGAGACAGAACACCATCCACCTGAACTGACTGTTGACAGTCCATAAGGTATATGCAGAACCAGCCACGGTGGACGTTGACAGGCCAGCAGCATTCCGCTTATCCAGTAGGAGTGGGTGGGGCACCGAGTCAAAAGCTTTGGCTAGACTGATGAAAATAACTGTAGTTCTGTGTCCCTGATCCATCCGAGAGGAGATAGAATCAGTTACACATAGCAGGGATGAGAATGTGGGGTGGTTCTTCCGAAAGCCATACTGGAATGCTGAGAGGAAATTAGAGGAGGAAACGAAGTCAGCAAGTCCAGAGTAGATTAGAGATTCTTGAAGCTTAGCAAGGAGGAGAAGAGTGAAATGGCCAGTAGTTACCTGGAGAGGAGGGATCACCCCTTTTATGCAGGGGCAGAACTTTGGCAGCTTTCCAGGCCTGAGGAGAGCACTGAGGGAAAAGGAAAGATTCAGAAGATGATAGTTCAAGTTCAATTTCAAGTTTAAATTTATTGCAGAAAAACTCCACTGAGCAAGCTCATTCACAAGGAGGTCCTGGAAAATATACACAGACATAAAGACACTGCATAAGAGGTATCGTTGCAATAGAAATTCAAGTGCTTACAAAGTTCATTAATGGCAAGTCACGAATGGTTACAACCATATATGGCAGGATTCTGGAAGTAACACCAGCTTCTTTTTCAGCTAATACAGTTAGATGTATTCAAAGAAACAGTTAGTGTGCAAGGATGGCAGAGAAAGCATAAGAGGGCAGGTAGAGTTGAGGATTAAAGACAAGAAGGGGAGGCTAGGGGTTAGGAGAGTAAAGGGGAGAATGATGTAATTAGGAGTTCTAGAGGAAAAAGGCAGTATAAGCAAATCTGGGTATCAAGTCTATGGCACTTTACTTTTTGCGGCCTATATGCTGTAGTCCCAGGTTGGGCCTAGCACAAGCAGTCAGAACACGAGTAACTAACATAGGGGTGAGGGGGGCTTTAGTGGCAGCTATAGGTATCTTTTATTTTGGATGAAGGATAGAGTAGAGGGCATTAGCTGGTGCAGAGATTTGAAGGAGTTTGGGGTCCAAACCATCAGGACTAGACTTGGATGGAATAAGTGACATAAGGGCGAGGAAGACTTCCTGGGGGGAGATGGGAGGGAAATGAAACCCCTTCTGAAGACTGGGGTGAAGGTGGGACTGTGGGAGCCTGAGCAGAGTCAGAGGGAAAAGCATAGGTTGTGAAGAATTTGTTAAAGTGAGCGGGAATGGAAGAGTGGCCAGAGATCAGTGAGCCATCCATGAGGAGGATGGGGGGAATGGACTGGGTTGAAAAATTGAATAGAAGTGGATAACCTTTCAAAATTTTGAGGGAGAAATTAGATTGGATTGGAGGTTAGCTTTAAAATAGTGGGCCTTTGCAATACAGGTAGACTTTGTACAGGTGTTCGAGTGACCTGTAGTGTTGGGGGTAAGACAGAGATTGGGAGCACTTGAAGTATGATCATGCAAGGTCCAGGGACTTGCACAGATCAATAAGTTCTGCTATAATCCTTGGGTGGTGGGAGCATTTTACCCTGGCCTATTTAAAGGGGGACGGGCATGAATATTCCAGCTTTTGTTAAACATGGCAGTGAAAAGAGAGAGAGTGCTGAATCAATGTTTTGTGGCTGAGTAGACAAGGGACCAATCAGAGGCCCCAAGGTCATTTAGAAAGGTATCAGAGTCAAGAGACCTGAGATGCCTAAACCAAAGGTATTGGGGCAGATTGAGGGGGTCACACTTTCCTAACACAGTAGGTTAGGCAATAGTCACTGAAGACATCCAGGAGAATTCCAGCAGCAATGATGTGGTGGGAGTGGGAGGAGAGCATCCAGTCCAGAAGGGAGTGGTTATAGGAGAGCTGATTGAGCCAGGTGGGTTCAGTAAATAACTGGGTTAGGTTCAGGGAGTCGCTCTTGTGGAGAGTGCACTTGGAGACAGGGGACAGCCAGTTTAAACTGAAGTCCCAGAGGAGGATGAGCTCACTGGAGGCAGCACTGGAGATGAGAGATGAGAGGAAGTTGACAAGGGAGGAGGGAGAGATCTTTGGGGAGACATAGACAGCACTGACAAAGACAGGGAGGGTGGAATAGAGGGATAGTTTTGCTAGCAAGGGTGCATGAGAGGAACTGAGTCATTGAGGGAAATAGAACAGGAGAGAGTCTGACGGACATAGAGGGCTACCTCACCTCCATGCTTGCCTCAGTCTTGATGGTAGAGGTGGAAGTCAGAGCTAAACTGGAGTCAGATACCCTGGAGGACAACCAGGTTTCTGTGACACACAAGAGGTTGGGAGATTGCTGGGAGATCCAAACTTTAAGGGAGTCGAGCTTGGGCCTTGGGAAGAAGACTCCTTGTACTGAGGTAGAAGAAACTGAGGCCTTTGGGTAGCGTAGGAGGAGAGGAAGGAGAGGAGGGGCCAGGGTTAGGTTCTATGTCAGCAGCACAAAGAAGGAAAAAGGAGTAGGAGAATGGAGTGAGACTTCCACCTTTTCTAACAGGGTGTAGGGTAGAAGAGGTGTGACCGTGTGAGAGTGGAGGAGACAGACAAGCACGATGAAGAAATTCAAGATTAAGGGGGGAGAGTATGTAGCAATCCAGGGTGGATTAGGGGAGTTTGGGAGGGGGAAGTGTGTAGGAAGAAGTGGAGAGGAGGAGGAAAGGTGGAGGGGAGAGTGGATGAGAGGTAAATGAATAGGCCAAAAGGGGGGAGGAGGGGAACAGGGAGGGAAGGGAGAAAAAGGCAAAATAGAATGGGAGAGTGTAGGTCTTGGTAAGGAGGAATGTCTTAGAAATATGAAAAGAAACAGCAGTAGCTGCTGAGGTAAAGGGAAGACAGTGCAGAATAGAGGGGTACAACAAATACTGGTAATTATTTTATCAAATATTAGTTAACACATATCAGAATACATGACTGATATGGAAAAGAAAATGGGATAGTGTTTAACAAAGGTAAAAGCAACAAGCTGTGAATGAACTTGGTAAATCCAGAAGACCTGAGTTTGGTTCCCACAGCTTTCACATGCATACTGTGTGACACTGAGCAAGTCACTTAACCTCCCTGTGCTCTTAGATCACCCCTGTAAATGGGCCTAGTGCCCACTGGGAGTTACCTGATTACCAAAGAATAGAACTAAATTAAAAATAACAGTATAAAAATGATCTCCTATTACTTTTAAAGTCTTTCTGACATGCTGGGGGGTTGAGGGGCAGACCAATGGACTACCAGGAAATATATTTATTCGAGCGGCTACCGGGATCGGGACTCATGCTGGGAGGTGGGGGGACCACTAGACTACCAGGAATATTTTTATTCAAGTGGCTACTGGGATCAGGAATCATGCTGGGGGTTGGGGACCACTAGACTATCAGGGATACTGTTGCTGCGCGCTGCTACAGGGTCCAGAATCACAATGGAGGCACCTCCGCATTGTCCAACTTTCTGTCGGTGGTATTTGGCCAGTGCTACAGGTCGCTGCAATGCCTGTATTGCAGTGCTGTATGTTTGAATATGCCTGCTGCTGGCATTCCCGGTGCTACTCTACCCCCCCCCTGCGTGTGTATCTTTTAAGCGTCGTGCTTCTACACAGCTCTGGTGCTAATTGGGATTTTGAATATTGCACCCTGGTGCAAATCCAGCGCCATTCCAACGCTACGGATTTGCACCAGGTGCAGAGTTTTTAATATCTGGCCCTATATTTGGAAACAAAGTAGCTTATATTTATCATTAGCTCTGTATTTCTTATCCACATTATTTCTTAGGGCATTTTGAGTAAAAACAGCATAGTTGTTCATTGATGGTTCATCAGCTCTTATTGCTTCTTTCCAACCTGATGTCATAATACTCTGCCTGTGACATCGCAGTCTTCCCATAGGAACATACTGTGATGTCACAACCGAGCATTATGATTTCAAGTAGGAATCTATAGAGCCAGATAAACTCTAGGGTATAAATATCTTGCTTTTATGGAACTTTCTTCGATAATATATAATGAAGAAGAGAAATCTATAAAACACCTATGAAATACAAGCTGAACTATGTCTAACTATTATTTTTTTTAACGTTTTCCCAAAGGTGTCAGCTGCTCTTTAAGTAAACAAAATGTGCCTTGACTGTCCTTGGCATAAAATATTAATGCACTGGAAGTCTGTAAACCTTGCTAAGCATAAGGTCTATTATCACACTTAAAATCAAAGCAATATAATACTGTACAGCAGCTTATTTTAGCGTAGAGCCCTCTTTATTTAGCGTGGAGTGGGGTGCAGTACTATTTAGTGCCCAATTGAATTAGCGCATCAGCTTCATGTCCAGTTACAGCACTATGCTCCCTGTAATATTCTCGATCAGCTTATTTTAGCACTTTTTTCAGTTAAGCTAATATAGTGAAAATAAACTGATCACTAATTTTTCCTGTTATACAGTAAATCAAACCACAGTAGTTCAGTTCACATGCAAGTGTCATCAAGCATGCACACTGGGCTCCAGTGGCCATCTTGGACATGGCAGAGTGTACCATGTACTGCCGGGTGAAATAGTGTACCCGCAGGGGTCCAGAGAATGAGTGTACTGTTTTGGGTTGTGGACAGATGATTCTGAAACTCCAAAACAGAAGCGTTCCTTGGTGTCAATCCGGTAGCTAATTTTTAGAGCTATCACAAGACAGCTGCAGGCTCCGCCCAACTGCAGCCATAAAAATGAATAGTTTTTGAAAATATGTACCATCAAATGTAAGCTCTAATGCTTTCTAAATGCATTGTGTTGTCTGTATCTCATCCTAAAATTGAAAATAAAGTTTGCAACAAAAATAGTTTTGGAAGTGAAGTATTATAATCGTATAAAAAGTAGTGGAGCCAGAGGAGGGGGTTGGGGTGTGGTGTGGCCCCCAGATTTCACCACATCCAAAGGTGTTGAACCTACCAACTAGCATTCACAAACAAAGTGTTTTCTGGGCCTGTGCACATCTGTTTTGAAAATATGGCCCCAGAACTCTCAGAAAATCCACACTGTGCTAGAATTATATAATATTTTTTTTCAACCAACAGCCTTCAAAGGAAAAAGAGCCAAACTGAATTCCTTCTCCAAAATGCATGCTCTATTGCATCTCAGCTAAGTCTCTCCTTCAGGTCCTGTCTTCCATCATCATTCATTATTTGCTTCAGCCTTTGGCCCATGCAGTCACACCACATCCAGACTCCCTCCCACCATCTTCTTCTCCAAGGCCCTGGCTCTCCACCAGACTCTCAGAGCCTGCCTCTGGATGAGTCAGTTTGACTTGACTCTGATGACCACAACAAAGCCTGGCCTGCAGCTGCAGCCCCTCCCACACCTCCCACCCTTACCATGAAATGGCACTGATCAGAACAGCAGCATCATTCATAAAGTTGACACTTTGATAAAATTAAAGGTCCTTTCATGAATCACATCTTTGTTGACCTACAGTACCTAATTGCTGTACCTTGCACAATTCAAAAATTATATGTTTTAAAGCAGCAGCCTAAAGCATTTCTTAACATTCAGCCATCAGCCACTGGTAGGTTTTTAAATTACAAATATAATTCTATCACATTTCTTCCATCCCTGATCCAAAGTTTAACTGTCAGTTACAACATGTGTTTTTTTTTAATGATGGGCATAAGAAGCAGTGAGAACAGATCCTCCTCTTACTGCTACATTGACAGGCTGCTAATACTGATACTTTGACCTCAGATGCTGCCTCAGTTCTCAACGCCACCGCCATCATCGAATGTGCAGTAAATCAGTGGCAGGCAGAGGCACTGGCAGTGCTCAATGAGGCCAAATTGCAAGGGGCCAGAAGTGAGGGGTCTCATCAGAGCAGACTTGCCATGAATTGGCCTAATAGCCTCCAAGACTCCAACTGTTAATGTCTATCTGCAAATCATTCAATATCCACTGGGCCTAACAGCTAGTCTATTCGGGACTAAGAAGGCAGCTCACATGGGATCAGCTGCAACTGGTTATTGAAACCATTGAATGATAATGACAATCAATCAGTTGGCGGGTGTCACATCGCCAGAAACCAGATCTGATATGAGGCAGGGAGGGGTCAGGGCACCCAAGCAGTGAGTGAGGCAGGCACTACACTAAGTGAAGCAGCAGTAAGTAGACCAGCTGGGACTCCTCACAAAATGGATCCCACTTTCCATTCACACCAAGGCTTAGTGGCACACTCACGCTTCACTCCACCCCATAAATGCTGCATCCTAAATTAAGGTTTTCAGCTGGTTAGTACTCACTGCTTCTCCTCAAAAATGCCAATCATTGATTGCCATTGACTTTTTTTAGACACAGTCTATAAAGTACACTTATTATAACATATGTGAAATGAGTCAACATGTATGCAGGGCAACATGGTGATTGGTGCCAGCCTGGCACCTGGCCACTGGAGTCACCCATATCCTCACCAAAAAATAATTTCAACCCACACGTGGGACCCATATCTTGAGGGGCCAAGAATAAATAAAACACAAAAACAAACAAATGATCAGCTGTAAAAAGTTCCAGTCTTCGCAGCAAAATGTGTCTAGGGAGGACCAGCCTGCCTCAATAGCTACACCACTGCTACCAAGGACAGTAGTCTGTACAAAATCCATGGGGGGGATTCAGACATGGGTGAGACAGACATATGGGGCTGGTAAATGCATTGGCAATGGGGCAGAGAAAGAGTGAAGGACTACTTGGTCCCTTGCAAGCAGCATTAGATAAGTAGGGCTGGGCAGGCATTTTTTTCCCCCAAGTCTTTTTCCCTCCAGTCGCTGACTACTAGACCTCCCTCAGTTGCACCCAGCTGTTCCCTCCTAGTCTGAGATCCTCCCTTACTTTGGGACCCCAGGACCTCAGACCCACCCACAACACACCTGCAGGCCTCCCCCGGCATGCAGCCCTCCCTCCCTTCCTCCCCTGAGGCGGGGCCACCTTCTGCTTCTTGGCACTTCCTTACCATTATCCAATGGCCTGCAGATGGAAGTGAAGACTGGAGACTGGCAGGGACCCAGGAGGGTAGGATCCAATGGTAGGCATGGTGCTGAGATATGATGTTGTTCATTCAGGCATCGGGGTGTTTCCACGTTCTGGTGCTTGGTCCCTCCCAACAGTAAGTGCAGATGTGCAATGTCATCCAGGGGGGTGCGTGCACCCCGATCTGTGCCACACCAGTGTCCTCCGAATCCCACAACCCAGATAACACTGAGAGCTGACAGTGCAGTTCTTGCTGGCTGCTACCAGGAGGTATACTGTTACTGAAGCCCCCTACCCACCCTTCACAGAGATGGTGAGCTGTTGTTGGATGCTCAAATCTTCTCCCCCAGCTAACCCCTGGTGCCTTGGGCGCACTCTAGAATCCAGGGCACCAGAGTGGCATGAGATGGCATCCAGTGCCTCAACCCTTAATGCCACTGGGCCAGAGGCCAGGCAGACTTGATGGCCATGGGGCCTTTTTCTGCTGGCAACTTCAGTGTTTCTGTACTATTCAGTAATGTTGTCATCCCACAGGCATACATTCTAGGAGATGAAATACACATGCTCTCATATTATCAGATTTTGTTTGCTATCATTTTTTTTGTAGAATTGTTAATGATTTAGTATTAATTACTGCTACATGCACTAATCAATATTTTCCAATATGAATTTCTTTCTGATGTGAAGATACTCTAAGGAAGTAAAGTAGGAGATGAGTATTACATTTAAAAAGTATCTGTTGTCATCATTTAAAATGTGTTTATTTTCTAGTCAGCTGGAGGGCCTTCTGTGTTAAGGGACGTCTTATGCCCAGGATGGGCTGCACCTATACTCAGAAGGAGTGGGGTTATTGGTCAGGAGAATGGACAGGGCCCTTATGCTTATTTCAGACAAAGGATGGGGAGATGGTTAGTGTAGGTGATCCCAATGGACAGAAAGCAGATAAAGGGGATCATAGAGGGAAGGCCAGCAGAGAAGCTGAGCACAAGGAAAAAAGACCCCCATGGGGGAGTTAAGGAAGCATGGCTGGGCAACAATCCGCTACTGTATTCAGGACAATACATATTTAGTTTTTTTCTTAGTTTTTTGTTGACCGGGAAAAGCGGACTAGACTATTCTGCCTATATTTAGCCTCATCCTGGGGAAGGGGGACACAGATGGATGCCAAATAACATTGAACCAGATAAAACTGTTGGTAGTATTTTTTGTGAATAGGGGGAATTTGGCCAGGGCACCAGGGAAATTCCCCTACTGCATTGCTGGCAGTAGGGGGACTTGCTGTTGTGAGTCAAATCACTCGGTGGTCAGACTTGGTGGAGGATGGACATCGCAGCAGATGAAGAGCAGGGAGGTTCTCCCTTGGTATTGCAGGAATCTACTGAGCCCCAGGAGCAGTTGGCTTCAGCTAAAGATTTGGAGGAGGATGAGCTGTTTGTGTCAACAGAGGATTTATAAAGTTTTCCTGTGCCCGATATGATGAGGAAACGGTCGACAACGCTGAGCTCAGAGGAGCAGCTTAAGCAGCAACTTACAGAGTTACAGCGGGAGCAAGAACGAGTTAAAAAGCAGCTGTCTA
The DNA here is from genome assembly GCA_016271365.2 of Neoceratodus forsteri. NCBI lineage: Eukaryota > Metazoa > Chordata > Ceratodontiformes > Ceratodontidae > Neoceratodus > Neoceratodus forsteri. The sequence continues at coordinate 579,079,379 of CM057459.1, read as the reverse complement.
CACTTTGTGCAGAGGAGGTATCTGTCACTACCTGTCTAGAAGCTGTCAGTATGTTGAAAGAAGAGTCAGTGTCTCCTATTCCAGGGGAGGAGCAGTCGGGTGAGTCACACACTGTGTCTGCCGTGGAGCAGCTTGAAATAACTGTGGAGACTATGGATAACGCTGGCAGTGGGGAATTGAAGCAGATTCAGTGCCAAAAGCCTTTGGTATAAACGGGAGTACCGGCGGCATCTCACGGTGTCCCACAGGTTACTAGGGCACTCCTGAAGGTCCTGGATGTGGCTTTGTCAGAGCACGGAGGCTCTGTTTCCTCTGGGTATACCACCACCCTAACAAAAACAGCAGGATTTGTTCACTGAGGACCATTTGTGAACCCCACTTCCACCCTGTCAACCACAGAAGTGAACTGTGTGTTTCAAACGGACCCACTTAATCAAGAGGGAGTATCTGACTTTTCATTTTTGAAATGGCCAGCAATTTATTAAGAGAAATTGGGAGATGAGGGAAAGGAGAAGAGAGCAGCAGTGATTTTTGTGAAATGGAACTTAGGGCACCTGAATGGGGCGTGCTGATGGTTTTGCTACTAAAGCAGAGACTGGTTTGAGGACTTCGGAGACTGTTCCTCTGGGGCAGCCCTTGACTAATGAAATGTGGTCCCCTCAGAAAGCATTAAGTGAGACTGAATGGATTCTGGATAAAGGGTCTTGGCAGCCTACACCTGAGTGGGACCCTAAACTTAATTTTTCCCAGAACGAACCTACATGGCAACCACAGTTACCTGTTTCACCAGTGCTTATTGAGGCTCCTGAGGGGGTACGGGGGGTAAGGCCTTCTGAGGTTGCCTTGCAGGCCGATGCTTTAGTAGCCACTACTAATTTGGGAGCAGAGCAACAGGGGGATACTGTTTAGGGTACTTCTGTCTCCGACAAACCTCTGATGTCTGAATTATTCTCTAAAATTAAAAAAGCAGCACCACACAGAAATGCGGTGCGATTGTGCTATAAGGGGGGTCTTGAAGTTCGGCCTGACAGGCTGAATGTGGGGAAAAGTTTCTTAAAAGAATCCTTACATTTTTCACCCAGGGAGGTATTTGCGTTTATAAATATATCTGGAGAAGATAACTTTGATATGAGTTTTCGTTCAGCCTATGCCCTGGATCTTTTTTGGGAAAGATACAACCAGGTGAAATTTTCTCCCATATGGACACCCTTTTTAGTGCTTCCCTTAACAAAACCATTAATTAAATATGTTACCATCATGTTTAGGAATGAGGGTGTTCATGTGGATGATATTTCATATTGGTTGTCTCAAAAATATGACCTCTTGAGTCCTCCTGAAGCTATATTAGATTAAAAGCAGTTTTAGACAGGGGGATGGCACTTCAAAGTTAAGCTTAGGCAAACTGATACTGGGATAGACCATAATACAAATTCCTTTTTGTTAGAGCGGGACAGAGGGATATGCTTTTATGTGGGACAACCCCGTGCTTGTTACAAATGTGGGTCCAGAACACATTTATCCAGTTCTTGTGATAAGCCTCACTGTGACAACTGTGGGGAAATCGGTCATATAGCATTTTAGTGTGCTAATTTCACCAGATGTGACCTCTGTGAGCAAACCGGTCATGTGTTTTCAGAGTGTGTGTGGGCAGCCAAAAACAAGGCATCCAGTGGTAGTCCAGATCTGTTAATTCAGAAAGCCCAGGACTTGGTTACGGCTGTTGCCCTGACAGTCCCGGAGTCTGGAGAGGAAGGAATAGATCCAGTCGAGCATCCTACCACGGCCACAATAGAGGGAAATTCCTCTGAGGCACCAGGTCAGAGGTCTCCCATCCCTTCTACTGTTTGTTATTCAGCACAAAAAGAAGGGGGGTCTCAAGAGTCCTCTAGAGCTCCTGCAGTTATCCCAGTAAGGAGGTCCTCCTGGAACCTTAAAACTTCTATGGGCCCTAACCCTGCAGACATGGAAACTAGCAATCCCTTTGCAGTATTGGCAGCTCAGTGGGGTGATTCAGAAATGGATTGCCCAGAACCTGACTCTCAGCCCATACAGGATAGTCCCCCTTCCCCCTTTCAGGTGCAGGAAGGGTATAAAAGGAAAAAGAAATAAAAAAGATGGAAAAAAGATGGTTGACTCTAACTTCTCATAACTGTCTGGATTTAAACTTGGTTCACTGAATGTACACAGTTTATTAATCTTTGAAAGACGGCTGGTGATCTATGAGTTTGTTCATAGTAATGCTTTAGATATCTGCCTCCTACAGGAAACGTGGATGTACTCGTTAGACTAGGCCAGGTTTTTCCAAAGAGAGTGGTGTTGGGGGCCATCCTATTGGTCCTTTGGACAACAAACAACAGATAACATAGGATTTCTTTTTAATTCCTATGATTTTTCATTAATTATGATAATGGACTTAATTCAAGGGCTGTTAATGATCTTGGACGGGGTATGGAGATCCCTGACATGTAGATTTATCAATGTGTATGGTTCACAGGTAAAAACAGAATGGGTGACACTTTTTCATATGATAAAACCTTTTTTATTGACTTCTTACAAAATATTTCTGTGTGGGGACTTCAATTGTGAATTGAAGGCGGTGGGAAGCCAAGCCCCGGTGGTTGGGGGGGGGGGTTTACTGTGATTCCAATGCATTATGGCAACTGATAAAATCATCCGGATTGGTCAATGGCAGTAGCCATCAACAAGGAGGGTTAAAATTTACTTATCAGAGACATCTCTATACATCTACTATAGACTATATCTTTCTTTCTGAGAAACTTCCCTTTAAATTTTATACCTTCCCAGTTTCCTTGTCGGACCACATGCTCTTTCAATGAACTTTTTCCCCTTGCCCGGTACCACCTAGACAGCGGGCACGATGGAAATTGAATGCACTTTTGTTAAAATACCCTGAGGTAGTAGGGAAGATTAAAGCATTACTTTTAGCAAGACTTTCAGTTGCCTTTTTATACGAAGATTTGGGGCAGTGGTGGAAAGATTCTAAAGAGGATTTTTGTAAATTATTAAAAAATCAAGGGTGGTCGAGGGAAAATGATAAATTTCTCCATTATCTCAAATTGAGGCAGCAATTATATTGATTAATTTCCGTGGCAAATACCTCAAAGAATGATCTCTCATCTCAAATTTTAACTCTGAAAAAACAACTTCAGGAGGTTCAATATAATAGGGCTAGTACACTTCAGGTTATTTTTTAATATGGGGTGAGAAAACAGCCTTCTGGAGATCCATATGAGGCTTTCAAAAAATTTAGACATAATACACATTTGGACACCCTTATGGCTCAGGATGGAAAACTAGTGAGGGATTCAAATAGCCTGCAAGCGGTAATAAAACCTTTTTATCTTTCTCATAGGCCGGGGATATCCCCTAGTGTAAACACTATGACACAGTTTTTGGAAAATATAAAATTACCAGACTCACAATTTAATAAATCCTCACTAATTTCTCCCATTGCCAGGGCAGAAATAGTAAGGGTTATTAAGGCTCAAAAATCAGGTACATCACCTGGGATTGATGAGCTGACAGCAGAATTATATCAAGCTTTTCTGGCTGAATTCTGTGCATGTTTGGTGAAGGTATTTAATTTTTTTCTAGCCTCAACAGAATTTCCAGTTTGGTTCTCTGAGGGGTTGTTAATTTTTCTGTATAAATCGAGGAATAAAAACTCCTAGAGAGTTGGAGACCGATTACACTTCTGAATTCAGATTATAAGCTGTTGGCAGGTATTCTGAATATGAGGCTTAAACAGTTTGCGGTCACTGTCCTTTTCCTCCATCAATTTTGTGGGCTTCCTGGAAAAAAAATTCACCATGCTCACATGATTGTGCGAGATTAGATAGAATATTCCAATTTGAATAAACTTTCGGGTTGCATTATTTCTGTGGACCAAATGAAGGCTTTCGATTGAGTTTACCATCTGTTTCTATTTTTAGCTTTAACACACTGTGGAGTGCCTGAGGTTTTTTAAAACTGGATAAAATCTATCTATAATAATACTATTACTCACCCCATTATTCAGACAGAAATCAGGCGGGGTTTCATGTTCTTACAGGGGTGCGTCAGGGATTTCCCCTAAGCCTTTTATTATATGCCTTCACAATAGATACACTGATTCAAGCTCTGTCACATTATCCACTATGGGAAGGGGTCTGTGCCACCCCCCATTGGAGGAATTACATGTACAGGCATATGCAGATGATTTGTGTGTGTTTTTTCTAACTATAAACAAGGGGCACAGTTCTTGGAGTTTATGGATTCTTATTCTTTGATTTCCAATTCCAAACTTAATAAATAAAAAAGCCAAGGATTGTTTATTGGGGTAGGCAATCCTGCCACTCTCCTGATTCAAGGACTATGTATTTCATCTGAGCCTATAAAAATTCTAGGATTATTATATGGGGCCCAGAATTTGCTCGAGTTAAATTGGTAAAAAGTATTAACTTCTATAGAGGAGAAAATTCAAATTTGAAAACACTGGAAATTGTCTAAATTGAAATGGGTACAAGTAATCAAACAATTTTTAATTCCAGGTTTATTATACACGGCGATAATATTCCCGTTACCAATAAAATTCGAAACAAGGATATACAGCCTATTCTTTCAGATGGTATGGGGTAACAGACTCAACCCAATTAAATAACACTACACATATCTGGCAAAAAAAAGGGGGGGATTAGGGATGGTGGATCCGGCTATTTTTTGTTTCTACATTATTTATAACATTGAATATTAGGGCTGGGTGGGGGACATCAGCATCAAGTTATGGGATATTAATAAGTCATGTGTTGGTTCATTATTACGCTGTTTGGCTCACAAGCCCTCCTAAGCCTATTCTTAAACTGGCTATACCTTATTATTTTTTGCCAATTGCAAGGAAGATATTTAAATGGGGGTTGTTGGCTCAAGTGGTAAGGGATAGTACAGGGCCACAGTTGTATACTAAAATTATGCAGCTATTAAATCCAAGTGAACCAGCCTTTAAAAACTGTCCATCAGGTCACATGGAGACAGTTTTTCAGAGGTTAAATAATCCTAGACTGCCAGCCTATATGTGGGAAATTGTATGGCTCATGGTGTATGGAAGGATTGGGGTTCGAGGCAATGCAAAGCACAAGGCCATAAATGAAAGCACTTGCCCTTTTTTAGAGTGTGTGGCTCAGGAGGAAACAGAGGAGCATTTTCTCTTTTTTGTACATATGCCAGGTCTCTTAGCAATTTCTGGCCTTTAAATGGAAGATGAGGTGGTTATTGTACTTAGATTATGATATACTGGTGTTGGGTCATTCTCCTCAGTTGGGAAAGAAGTATAATTTAGAGACTCTGCAGATCTTTTGTTGTGCTTTGTTATATTAGTTATGGCAGGCTAGGTGCCAATAGGTTTTGTATCAAAAACTGATGCCCTATGATACTGTAGGGTTACTGATTCAGAGAGCCATGGAAAGGGTATATCTCCATGATTTAGGATTAGCAACCACTAGGCAGGTGATGGATTGGTGGAGAGGGTTTATGATGTTTATAAAATATAAATAGTTAAGGGTTGTGTATAGCATTTGGATAAGATTTATAGCAATAGAAAGGGAATAAGAGAAGTCTTAGGCTTACTACGGAGGGGTAGATTGATTAGTAGTAGGAAACTGGTAATGAGTTGGTTTTGGTTGCTGCATGCCAAGAATGTTCTATATTTTCTTCCCTCCAGGTGTAGTAAGTGTACATATGCTGCTTTGTAACTGTTTTCTTTGATAGCTTATTAATAAAAAAATCCCCTGTGTTTGGGGGGGGAGGTTTATACATAGATCTTGTCACTCACTGATTTGATAATGTATGATTGTAATATTTATTTTGATGTTGTTTGCTATCTGATTTAAATATTATGTCGTGTGACTTAAAACTGTTTATAATCATTTTGTTTCTGATGTTATGTTAATAAAAAATTCCCCTACTCATCCAGCAGGGGGAACCTCTGGCCATCTGATGCAGATGGCCACTTCGTCCCAGAGTTAGGAAAGATGGGATGTGCGAGAGGCAAGGGAGCAGGTCTCCTCCCCTACCTCTACTAATGTAGAGATCCACGGAAAAGAAAGCATTAATTTCTCACCAGAATTGAGTCTGTCTGCTGTAGGTTTCAAGATCAAGACTTTGTCCCGAAATGAAGAGCTGCCAGAAATGGTAGAAATTTCTTCTTGTACAGCTATAGAGATGGAAGACTTAATTTTGATAGAGGAAGATGGGCTGTTAGCAGACAACATAGCTTCGCTGCTATCAGAATCTAACACGCAGCAGTTTGTGGCAGAAAAAGGAGTGGAAGAGAGAGATGGTAAGAAGACAACCATGGAATGATAGGATTCAGCTGCTTCTGAATCTACCAGAGGAAGGTCACAGGACAGGATAAAACAAATGGATCAATGACTGGTCTTCGACAATTTCTTTGTTGAATGACCAGACAGCAAAACTTGCAGGTCGACCGCTTTTCATGGTTGGCTGATGGTTTCCAACATCACAGAGTGTTTTCTTTCGGGGGCTGTGCCCCCAACACCCCCACCCACTAAACATAATCAACTCCGAATCAGAGCTGATTTGGTGGGGTGCAAGACCCCTGCCAGACAGTGCTGTGTTCCAGTGCGGACACTACAGTGATGTGGCACTGTAGTTGCTGTAGTGTCGTTCGCTGCACTGGGATGTCACTGTTGGGGATATATGAAACAAACCACAGCCGCACCATGTTGGACGGCACCGGACATTTCAAATCTCATTACCCAAAATGAAGGAGACTCACTACAAAGCAGAATGCACACCTGTATAGGTGCACAACATTGAGCCCCGCAGAAAAAAAAAACTTTGGGCCTAACAAGAAGAAGGAGCAGTGGATTTACAGGACCAGGCCAAAAAAAGAACTATCCAGAGGAATCCTGGATGGCGGATTCTGCCCTCACCAAGGATAATACTTTGCTTCCAGACCCATGAGATCCCAAGGTTGTGCAGTATAAGGAGGCAGAAGTGTCCTCTACAGGTACAGTTTTACTTATTTCAGAAAAAAAGTCTGTTTCACTAAAAATGGAAAGGAAGGAGAGGGGGCAGAAATAGAGGAAGAAGTAAATAAAGAAGGTATGGCTGGGAGCTCAGGAAAACAAGTAAATGATAGTGCATAAGAAAAGGCTTTGGGAAATAAGATTGTTGAACCTGAGAATCATGGAATTATAGAAGGTGCAAATAAAGAACTTGAAGTGGTAGGCCCTGGGGGAAGGTTAGAGGATGGGGCTGAAGGGCCATTAAAGAGCATTTGGGAAATACAAAATTATGGCAATCTATCTATAGGACTAGGGTCCCAGAACTTACAAGACCTTAACAAGTGCTCTTTTAATAAATCTTTACTTTGAATGGCAGACTTGTTTAAAAATAAAGGAGAGCCCACTCCTAGGAAGAACGCCATAAGGTTAATGTATATCGGTGGCCTGGAGTCTCCACCAGACAGAGTTTACATAGGGCATACTCTATTAAAATATTTCTTAAAATTCTATGCTTCTGAAATTTTTATATTGATCCATACAGATGACCACAACTACGATATTAGTTATAAAACAGTAGAAGCTTTGGATAGGTTCTGGGTAAAGTATAACTCTTAACTAATACCCCATTATGGACCCCTTTTTTGGCTATACCCATCACCAAACCAGTTGTAAAAACTGTGACAATCATGTTTAAAAATGAGGGAGTGAATATTGCGGATATCTTATTCTGGTTAAAGAAGAGGTGTGAAGTACTAGAACATCCCACTCCAATAATAGATACAGAACAAATCTGGACAGGAGGTTGGAAAGTTAAATGTTAGTTATTCATGTCAAACAATGGGATCATCCACCTGCCCAGTTGCTTCTTTCTCGGAAGGGATATGGGCTTGTTATTTTACCCAGGACAACCAAAATTGTGTCCCAAATGCGGATCTCGCATCCATTTAAGCAAAGCTTGTGACACACTGAGATGCACACACTGCCTAGATTTGGGCCATGTGGCAGCTACATGTACAAACCACTTCTGATGTAATTTATGTGAAGAGAAAGGCCATTCATATGTCAAGTGCTCATGGGCATCATATAATATAAGCGAGACCTCTTCTCATGAGGCCCTGGTTACCCAGGCACAAAAAAAAAAAAGGATGTGCCCATCTCCGGAGAAACGGATGAAAAAAATATTAAAAGAAAAAGAAAGGGAAAAGGAGAAAGCAAATACAACCCATGAAGCAGAAGAGAGCATAAATCAGTTACCAAATGAGGGAGCACACATTCTAAAAGAACAAGAAGAGAGAGAAGCAGCAAATGCATCTACCAGTTACTCAGTGGTTCTTGAACCGGCAGCAGAGGAGGTAGTCCTAACCACAGACTCAGTCAATAAAGAATGGGAAATGGAAGTTATCCATGGAAGTGATTTCTCTCAAAGTGTGCAAGATAAGAGGTTGATAAACCCTCAAACAATCCAAGAACAGATGGATATGCCCCCCCGAAAGCCGCTGAAGAACAAAAATATACAACAGTGACATATAAAACAAGCATTTGTCAATGCCGAATGTTCGCTTGCAGGTATTTGCAGTGGTGTTTGGCATGTATGGTGCTTTACCCTAATGCCCTGTGCGATTGCTGGTATTTGCACAATAAATTGTCAGCATGACTTTTTTGTTACCCCCATAGTGCGCTACATAGGCGGAAACACATTTTGGGCAGGATGTGAAAACTGACAGCTGTACTGCTTATAAGGAAGTATGGTAAAATGGCAATGTTGAAAATCTGGAGTGGAAATATTGAAAATTCGCAAACCTAGGAGCGTGTGTGGGAACTGTGCAATGCACGCTCGTAAAACAGTCATTGTTAGGGATTTTTTCACCAAACTGTCAACACTGGCATTTTAAAACCTCTGCTAATGAACAGTGTCACTGTGTTTGTCTTACTGTGTGCCATACATTGATTTTGCACACTGACTGCGCCATTGTGCACTACATGGGTGGAAACACGTTTTGGGCAGGATGTGAAAAATGACAGCTGTACTGCTCATAAGGAGGTGTGGTAAAATGGCAATGTTGAAAATGTGGAGTGAAAATATTGAACATTCGCAAACTTAAGAGCGTGTATAGGAACTGCACAATGAACACTTGTAAAACAATCACTTCTAGGAATTTTGTCACCAAATTTTCAACACAGCCATTTTAAGACCTCTGCTCATGAACAGTGTCACTGTGATTTTCTTAATGTGTCCCATACATTGATTTCACACACCGACTGCGCCATTGTGCACTACATGGGCAGAAACACATTTTGGGCAGGATGTGAAAAATGACAGCTGTACTGCTCATGAGAAGGTGTGGTAAAATGGAATTTTGAAAATCTGGAGTGAAAATATTGAAATTATGAAACTTACGAGCATGCGTAGGAACTGCTAGCAACACTCGTAAAACAGTCATTTTAAGAATTTTTCACCAAATTTTCAACATAGCCATTTTAAGACCTCTGCTCATGAACAGTGTCACTGTGATTTTCTTAATGTGTCCCATACATTGATTTCACACACCGATTGTCCCATTGTGCGCTACATGGGCAAAAACATGTTTTGGGTGAGATGTGAAAAATGACAGCTATGCAGCTCATAAGAAGGTGTGATAAAATGGCAATGTTGAAAATCTGGAGTAGAAATATTGAAAATTTGCAAACCTACGAGCGTACGTAGAAACTGCGCAATGCATGCTCATAAAACAGTCATTTTTTTTTAATTTTTGCACCAAATTTTCAACATGGGATTTTTGGGACCCCTTCTCATGAATGATGTCACTGTCATGGTGCTATTCAGGCCCAAAGGGTGATTTTGTGCAGTGACTGTGAAATCACCCTCGACCTGAATAACGCCATGACAGTGACATCATTCGGAGAAGGTCCCAAAACCCATTTTGAAAATTTGGTGCAAAATTCCAAAAATGCCTGAGATATGCAATAAAGTTGAAACCCCTATCTAGCCCATTATACAGCTTACGGCATTCCTCAGTTCATGGTCGCCTTTGAAGTGCAGACTTGTTCCCGGTCCACTGAAGATCATCGCGCTGGAGTCTGGAGGTAAGTATGGGGTGATGGGGGGTGTGAGGAGGCAGGGTGCGCAGTGGGTGGGTGAAGGTTGTGGGGGCTGGGAGATGTGCCATGGGACCGTTTTTATTTTACAGGTTTTTAAAAAAAGGACGACGACGTGGGACATTTGCCACACTGGGGTGGGCTCCCAGTGTGGCAGAAGATGGCTGGGGGGGCCAAGAAGCTGACGGGGGATTGGGCACCCCCATCGGCAAACTACACAGGTGGGGCCGAGGAGCCAATGGGGGATTGGGCACCCCCGTCGGCAAAAGAAAGCGAACGTTGCCACGCTGGGGTGGGCTCCCAGTGTGGCAGCAGGATGGCTTAGGGGGCCGTGGAGCCGATGGGGATTGGGCACCCCGTCGGGCAACACTGTTTGCAATGCTGGGTGGGCTCCCAGCATGGCAGCAAAGCTTTGGGCGGCGCGGACGCGCACGGTGGGGGACCATGTGACGCAAGGGGGGGTGGCATGATGCAGTGCTTGGTATGGCAGTGGTGGTTTTCTTTGAAGCAGAAGACCACTGCTGTCATACAGAGCTCCTGCACCCATTGGTGCAGGACCGCCATGTCTGCTCAACGGAGCACTGGATTGAAAGGGAGGGACACACCTCCAAAGTGTGCTACTCTCCCAAAATGTTCCTTGCGCATGCGCACAAGTGAACGTAAAAAGTCAGAGAGGGAAAACCATAAGAAAAAATTAACCAAAAGGGAAAGAAAGAAAAATTAGTAAAAAGAAACAGAAGCCACCCCCTTCAAACATATTTACTGCATTAAGGGAAGAGAAGGGGCCAATACAAATGGAAGAAGACTCGGAGTCCAATTCCTCATCTATAGTTTCCTCTAAAGAATTCTCTTCAGGATTAGAAGATTTTGGCCAGGGAAACAAAGTTAAAAAGAAATGGTCAACTCAGTCACAGGAAACTTAGAACCCTGAGAGCCCCAATTCACCCCAAGAATGGCCACCTTACTGGTGTCATCAATCAATGTGAATCGCATAAAAAGTAATAAACGATGAGTGACACTTTTGACCGAACTAATGCACCAAAAAGCAGATGTATTTTTCCTACAAGACACCCGACTCAAAACCTTTCAGGAAGTGGCTCAAGGAACAAAATTATGGACCAAGGATGCCTCCTTCTGGTCCCAGGGTACAGAAATTTGTGATGGGGTGGGATATTATTCTCTACCTATGCATTGAAAGTATCTAGATTGGTAGACTTAGAACCTGGAAGAGCCTTGATTCTAGATGTGTCTTATGGAGATAAACACATATGCACCATAGACTAAAGCACAAAGAGTCAAGTTGTTTAGGAGAATACAACCCTATTTGTACACAGCCAGGGTGATAATCTGGGAAGGAGACTTCAATTGCAGTCTCCAACAAACAGATAGAGGAATGAAAACCAAAAAAAATGTTTTGTGATTCTAATGCACTGAAAGACATTCTGGAGGCTGCACAATTACAGGATGCCTATCATACAATACATTCAGATGGGGGCTACACATACCACAGAGGGCCACTAAAAACTAGAATCGACTTTGTTTTCACTTCACAAACATTACAAGTCCTGATGGCAAAGTTAAGAGACCTAGCCTTTTCAGACCACATGGCAATACTAGTAGAGGTGGCATTACAAAATATTCCAGTTTGTGGGAAAGGTCCTTGGCGATTAAATGTAGTACTGTTAAACTAAGAGAAATTTAACTGAACGTAATAATCTATGGAATGCTTGGAAGTCAGTAAAATGCATGTATGATACAGCACCAGAATGGTGGGAAGACACAAAATGGAGCTTTTAGTCATTATTTCAGAGCCTAGCAGGGAAGAACATTTTGGGAACATACCTCCATTACTTAACCTTATGAAAACAATTGCAGAGGTTAATATATTTAAGCAAAACCAGTGGGAAGGATTATACCCAACAAATTACTGAAATAAAGAAGGAAATGCAGAAACAACAATATAATAGAGCAAAGACATTACAACAAGAAATCAAATTTGGAACAATAAGCAATAAACAGACTTTTGACCCATTTAAAGATTGCCAAAAGAGAATAGAAAAAAAAATCATTCTAAAATTAAAAGACTAGGCTGGAAATTTGCGTACAAACAAAAATGACATAATGAAGATAGTGAATGAATATGTTCAAAAATGTTTTGGCACTCCACCAAACACTACCAGCCCCATGCCATATCTGGAGAAGGTACAAGTCGATCACCTAACTCAAACGCCCAAAACTCAGAACTGTTAGAAAGCATTTCTAAGTCAGAAGTAAAAAATACAATACAATCCTTAAAGAATAATATCACTCCAAGATCTGATGGATTGACATCAGAGTTCTATAAAACTTATTGTAACACATTAGCTCTGGCATTAGCAACCATGTATAATAAAATTTTAACTAAACTACAGGTGCCAAGCTCAATGGCTTCGGCAGATTTGATTTTTCTATGCAAAAAAGGGGACAAAAATCAATTGAATAACTGGAGGCCAATCAGCCTGCTAAATACGGACTTCAAAATCTTGGGGAAAATACTCGCAAAACGCTTGGCAAAAGTCTCAGACACTTTAATCAGTAAGGTACAAACCTGTTCTATACCTTGGAGAGGAATTCAGGATAATTTAATCTTACTGAGAGAACTCTTCCAAAGGAGTCAAAATAGCACTGAAGAGGGATTTATCCTCAGTATCAACCAACAGAAAGCGTTCAAACTCCATCTCACATGAATTCTTGTTCTCAGCCTTATAACATTCTGGAATCCCACAAAAATTTGTGCTATGGATAAAAAGCTTTTACAAATCAGCATCTATCACCCCATGAATTAATGGATGGACTGGGGAAACCAGATTAGTGCAGAGAGGAGTGAGGCAAGGCTGCCCTATAAGTCCCCTCCTGTATGTATATGGGTTAGACCCTTTTTTGCATACAATAATAACCTCACAGAGCATCAAAGGCATACGATTGATCCCCACAAGCCCCCCCTTAAAGACAATGGCCTATGCGGATGATGTGGTCCTGGTAGTAGAAGGAAATACTGATGAGCATGAAATCTCCAAACATCTGGAAGCTTATTCACAAATGTCAGGCTTCAAAATAAATAAGGAGAAGAGCAAAGGGTTTCAGTTGGGGAAGGTCTCATAAACAAGATACACATATGCAGGCATTAGAATAACAATGGAACCTTTCCCCATATTAGGAATAATTTTTGGCAAAGAAGATTTAGCACTGGAAAACTGGGAAATGAAATTAAAACAAGTTGAGCAAGCAATAGCCAGATGGATACATGGGACAATTTCTAAAAGGAAAAGGATTCTGTTGATAAAAAACATACTGATACCTGTCTTTTTGTATGTAAGTTACATCGTTCCGCTTCCCCAACAGCTTGAAACAAGACTTTTCAGTATTTTTTAGAGCCTGATGGGGAGTTGATTAAACCCCGTAAAGCGTGATATCACTTATAGGTGCATTAAAGAAGGTGGACTAGGGATGCTGAACCCTTTAGCATTCTTCTACAGTATGTTATGTACTATATTTTTGAACTTATGGAGGGAATTTGTAGGACATGGAAAGAGTTAATAGCAGAATGGGTCCTTCAATGTATGAGAGCATGGGAACAAAGGAAACATAGAGCACTGATCAGGACCCAAGTAATACCTCCCTATGTAAAAACGCTCTTTCAAAAACTGATCAAATGGAAAGTACCATATGAGGTTGATAAATGTAAAACAAGACAGGGAATCTATGAACTGATCCTGCAAACACAGCAGAAGGAGGAAATGGAGCTCCCCTATTGCACCCCGATACAAAACAAGATTGCTTTTTCCCAGCTGACCAATAACAGGATCCCGCCTTTTGCATGGGATGTCATAAGGCTAACAATCCAGGGGAAACTAAATGTAAAAAAGAATGATATGCACAAACCAGTGAATGAAAGATATTGTCCAAGACCAAATTGTCAACAAGTTTTTGAAACTCAGGAACATTTGTTTCTAAAATGCGAATATGTGGAACAATTTTGACTGACAGTAATGAGGAGCTGGAGGATACCACTTTTTTTCACATTGACATACTCTGAGTTAATTTATTCGATATATGATACAAAATGGAATAAATCTGAGAATGGAATACTACAAGTAATTTTCACAATATTAAAATATTATGTTTGGCAAGCAAGATGCAAATGGATGATTCAACAACAGTTTATTACCCCTGAGATTATTATGAAACAAGCTAGCATTGCCATTCATCAAGTATATGAATCTGATACGAAAATGTTACCAAGTTCAAAACTAAAATCTTTCTGGAAATCCTGTCAAGTGATTCTAGACACTGAATAGAAGAGAAACACAGTCTGTAGTGGCAGAAATGGCTTAACAGCATGACTGTGATGGAAATGCATTGGACATTTAAGTTTTCTACATACCCTTCTCCCCAACAAAATTCTCCTGCCCTTTGGTAGGAGGGCACTGTGTCGCTCCGGTCGGTGGAATGGAGAAAAGTACAGAGGTTAATGCTGGAGGAGGAGGTTTGGGAGCTTTGGGCTGCCAGCAAATGGACATTATTTTCTGTAGTTCCATGGAGATTCCCGAAGGAGTTATAGACAGAGACTTATTGATGGAGATTGCTACAGAAGTGGAAGTAATGGACACCAGTATTGACAGTGAATCGGAGAATATTTTGCAGGTACCTACTGCCTTGAGAGCGGCCCCAGATGTGTAGCTATTGCCAAGGGATCCTGGAGATGTGGCCTCAAAGGACTGAGAGGCTCGCAGAGCCTCAAGTAGTAAGTATGTTGCAGCAGAAGCTGCAGAAGCATAACCAGACTGCAAAACCAGGTGAGGAGAGCCTGGAATGAAGGAATCAGACCATGGTAGTGGAAAAGGAGCAGAAGATGGACCTGATTGAAACTTGGTCACCAGAGAGGATTTTATGAGCCATAGGGTGAGAACTGGCACCAGATGGAAAGCACTGGCTCCCCGGAGGCCCCCCAACAGCTGAGGAAATAAGAGGATTGGCCAGAACAGGACAAAAAGTTTTTTTCCAGAATGCTGACACAGGGCCCAGACAAACAAGGTGTGGCAGCTAGACCACAGCAGCAGACAGCCACTAACATAACAGAGGCAACCAAACAGGCTCACAACATAGAGCAGGATGGTCCACCACCAGGTACTGTGCAAAATACTATGAATGTTACAAATGAAAGTATTACTGACCATGGGGCTGGGAGGGTGGGGATGGGGAGAGGAGGTGACAGATGGAAGGATTGAGGGAGGTACAGTCCTAGAGGTACTGAGGGCACTGAGGGTAGACAAGACACCAGGGCCAGATGGTATCCACCCCAGGGTGCTGAGGGAGATTGCAGATGTGTTGTCGGAGACACTGACGGATCTATACAGCACCTCATTGGTGTTGGGAAGTGTGCCACGGGATTGGAGGATGGCACATGTAGTGCCGTTACACAAGAGCAGACCAAGGGATGAACTGGGTAATTATCATTTGGTAAGTCTCACCTCTATAGTGCGCAAACTCATGGAAACAATACTAAAGGAAAGACTGGTGTCATGCCTGGAAGACAACAACCTCCAGAATGTGAGGCAGCATGGGTTCATTTCGGGGAAGTCCTGTCAAACCAACCTGATACAATCTCATGACTGGGTGACAGGTGAGCTGGATAAGGGTCATGCAGTGGATGTCCTTTACTTGGACTTCAGCAAGGCCTTTGATTCGGTGCCTCATGGGTGGCTTGGGGGGGGGAGCTAACTGGTGTAGGGGTAGGGGCAAAAATGACAAACTGGATTACAAGCTGGCTGATTGGGAGGTTGCAGTGGGTGGTGGTGGGAGGGGAGCTCTCAACTCCAAAGCCGGTGATGAGTGGGGTGCCACAGGGCTCTGTGCTGGGACCAGTATTATTTGGGCTCTTCATATCAGACATTGCGCATGAGGTGGCAAGCAAGGTAAGTCTGTTTGCAGACAACACCAAAATGGGAGCAGTGATGGATGGAGAAGAGGGATGGAAGTAGCTGCAGGGGGACCTAAACAAGCTAGAGGAGTGGTCAGAGAATTGGCAGCTGGGGTTCAATGTAAAGAAGTGTAAGGTTATGCACTTCGAGGCGAAGAACCAAAGGAGACAATACTGGCTGGGTGGGTTTAAGCTGGGGATCACTGAGGAGAAGGACCAAGGGGTAATGGTAACAGGAACCATGAACAATACTGCCCAGTTCAGGAGAGCAGCTGCAAAAGCAAACAAAATGCTGGGGTACATAGTGAGGGGGTTTTCATCCAGGTGAACAGAGGTGATTTTGCCACTCTACAGGTCACTGGTAAGGCCACACTTGGAGAATTGTGCACAGTTTTGGAGGCCATATGTATAGCATGATATCAGGCTACTGGAGGGGGTACAGAGCAGGGCAACAAAGATGATATGTGGAATGGCGGGGAGAGACTATAACAGCCTGCTGGGAGACCTGAATATGTACACCCTGGAGGATAGAAGGGACGGGGAGGGGGGATGTCATAGAGAGATTCAAGTATTTGAGGGGAATCAGTAAGGATGGGGCAGATGGGGTCTTTAAGCTAAGGAGGGAAGGGACACTAGGGGCTAGAGGCTAAGAACAGGGGAGACTTAGGAGGAAATGAGGAGGCTATTTCATAGAGAGGTGATAGCAAAATGGAGCACTACCAGAATGGGTGGTATCATGTAAATCTGTGAACAGCTTTAAAGGACATGGGACAGGGAGCAGGGGAGAGTGAGGGTGGGGGAGGTGGGGGGGTGACAGTGGGATGACAAAGGGGATGGGGTGGGGCAGCTCAAACTAGGGGTGCTAGCTGCATGCTCGAGCAGACATAGATAGACTGAGTGATCTGTTTCTGATGGCGCATTTGTAAGTTCATATGTTTGTAATGTGGATGCGGGGAATGAAAATGTATCCCAAACCCAAAATGAGACTCCTCAACCAAATGTATCCAGTGCTCAGATGGAGAGGCAAAGTGTTATGGATAAGCAGCCCATACCTTCTACCTCTTGAGCAGAAATAATGGAAAACAAGGGAAAGAAGTAAGGGAGTCATAATTCCTCTTCGGGGCCAGGACACCAAAAGGGTGCAAGCCCCTCCCCCACAGTCAGGTACACCTGGACCACAGACCAACCCTAGATTTAGGATGGCTGACTTATTGTCTAATTTAGGAAAGCCCATATCTTGGAGAAAGGCTGTCTGATTAAAATACAAGGCTGGCCTAGATGTGCCCACGGACATGGTGTATGTGGCTTGGAGATTGTTAAAGGAATCGATACAAGTTTTTGCCTCAGACAATTTTGCATTAATCCATATCTCGGGAGACACTATTTTTGATGTGAGCTGTAACACCCCTGTGCAGCTGGATAAATTCTGGACAAGCATTCTAGTTTAAAACAAACTACTTTGTGGTCTCTATTCATTGTGATCCCCTTGACAAGACCTTCAGTAAAAACAATCATGGTACTATTTTGAAATGAGAATGTGCATATTCAAGATATTCTGTACTGGGTAAAACAGAGAGCGTATGTTCTAGAAAGGCCTGTACCTATACTTGATAGTGAAACATCTGGACAGGGGGGGTGGTAAATTAGAGTAAAACTTTGTATGGTGGAAGAAGAGCCTGTACACCTACCAAGTTGTTTTTATTTGGGACTGGGATGTGGGTATTGTTGCTATTTCGGACAGCCCAAGACATACCACAGGTGTGCTGCTCCTTTGTTCATTTAAGTAACGCATGCGATGCTTTGGTCTGCAACTTTTTTCTCCAAATAAGTCATGCCAGCAACTGCTACAGAAGTCTGCCTAAGTGTAACTTGTGTGAAGAACTAGGACACTTATTTTTATAGTGTCCATAGACTGTACATAATAAGGGGGCATTCTGGAATCAAGATGCTATTGTGCATGCTGCACAAAAAAGCAGTCCACTACATTTGTTACCTTTACCCCACAGGCTCAATCTTTGAGTGATCTACAGCAGGCTCCACCTGAAACTACCCCTGACAACACAGAAGAAACTCTGGCTTGATAAATCTAACTGTACTCGGGAGACCATACAAGGGGAAGTGGAACAGCAGATGGCGGCCGTGGAGGAACAGGAGCAAGAAACCCTTTCTCCAAATCCAACAGAAGTCAATAATGCCCCAGCGGATGGCTTTCTGATGGTTAAGGCAAGAGATGGTAGACTCAGAATATCCCCAGATCTAAAGTGCCAAAACTAGATGAGACAAGTACTTCTAATAAATACTCTGCATTACAAGACCACTTAGCTGAAGATGAAGAGGATTCTGAATCTTCCATTGTGTCTTCACAAAAAGATACTTCGGATGTGGAAGGAGACTTGGCTGTAAAGCCCAAAGTAAAAAAAAAAAAAACCTCGAGAGTTCTAATGAGACCTTTCATACCTTCCCATTACTGAACAAATGGGGAACACATTGAATATTATTTCACTAAATGTGAACAGCATCAAAAACTGTAAGAGAAGCAACTATTTGCCTGCTTCAGGATACCAGGCTATGTTCAGAAGCAGACATTAACCAGGCCCAGAAATCCTGGCCATGGGGACCTACTGTATGGTCTTTGGAGAGGAGATATGCTCAGGTGTTGGGGTACTGTTTAATGGTCAGGTTAAAAATCAAAAAATCATGGATTTAGGGGGGCATGGCCGGGACCCGATAGCAATGGCAGTGTGACGTGCGAGCTCCATTCGTATCTGGTGAAAAAATGGTTTAAAATCCGATATCATGCCAGGTTAACTCTTAAATAAAACCACTGGAAATCCCTCCCTTAATATCGCCATTCCATGAGCGGAGCTTTGGGGGAAGAAGAGCAATGCCTGAGATAGTTATCCGAGGAACTGATCTGTGCGCATAGGCCGTAGGCACCAGGGCAACTAACGGCTTAAACAGCTAGGCACCCATCCACACCACTCTGCTAATCACCGGTGTCTCTTAGCGCCCATTGAAAATGAGTGGGTTGCATCGAGCTGTGTACCGCAGTTTCTAAATGGAGACTGGGGAAGACTGCAACTGCCCTCACTGCCAGCTATCTTTTTGTTTTGTATTCCCAATGGCAGGCTTGGCTGGATCGTTACCGGAGGTTTGCAGTGTACAGGCCCCACTACCTTCTAACAATGTGTAACTCAGTGAAGCCCTTATGAATATAACCAAGATGTTAGAAGCTGTGCTCAATAGAGAAGATAATATTGGAAACTGGCCGGGAATGTAGAAGATGTCCGCAGACTTGAGGACAGACAAAACGTGTTAGAACAGCGGACGGAGGACTTAGAGCAGCAGCATCTGACCATATTGCAACGTTTGAGAGAGCATGAAATGAAGCTGTCTCAGCTCTGGTACCATGCTGAAGACCAGGAAAACAGAAGCCGCAGGAATAACATGCGCATATTGGGAGTCCCAGAGGGAATAGAAGGCCCTAATATGGAGCACTTTCTGAATGAGTGGATACCTCAACTATTGGGAAATAGGTGGAAAGACCCAATTGGGATGGAAAGGTCACACAGAATTCTGGCCAGAGCAGATTCTAAAACACCGAGAACAATTGTGGCATATATTTTGAAGTATTCCATCAAAGAGAATCTCCTGCAGGCAGCCAGGGATATGGGGGAACTCACATGGAAAGGGGCCACAATCTCATTCTATAGAGATTTTTCTGCAGAAGTTGCTGTGAGGAGAAGAGAATTCGGGCCAATTAAAAAGTTTCTACAAGCTAATGCCTTCCAATATGGATTCCAGAAACTCACTGCTCTTCACATCTGCAAAAATGGCAAGGCTTTCCTTGCGGAGTCCCCGAGAGAGGCCGAGGCCTGGATCTCGCAGCAGTGGCCTAACTTAGCTCCCCGAACTACTTCTCCCAGACACCTCTGGGCTCCTGGGGACCAAATGCCCAAGGGAACTACAGACAGAGGCAAGCGCTCACCAGGGGACAAATTAAGCAAGCGGTCAGGTCCCTCAAGAACCAGATCCCCCAGCTGCACTGGTCAAGCCTCACGGAGTGCCTCAGGGGGGTAACACCGAAACTCGGATCGTCTCCAATCAGCAGAAATTTAGCAGGTCCCCTACATTAGATCCCAAGCAACAGGATGCAATGGATGACTCAACCTGTTCAGTTGCAGTTAGAATCTGACAAAAGTCGAGGAGCCCCACTCAGCAGAAGGTTTCAAATGGCTCTTTCTCTCCCCCCCTGCTAAGCTTTCCCAGGCAGAAGCGGCACAGATGGACAACTGGCAAAGTCCAGAGCCTGCAGATGAAGACCTGATGGATAATGCTACCCCCTGAGACTGGGCTACTAAGGTCGAGGAGGAAGAAGCTAAAAGAGCAGCAGAAATGGGAATTTTACGGCTTGGACTTAAAACATTCGCAGAAGCGTTGGGAGCTTCTAGCGGATCCAGTGGAGATGCACCATCTGGGACTAATAGCTGAACATTTGGACAGCTTTGCTAGCCAAGTGCTGTATAATTGTTGGAGGGCTAGGGCATCTCAATGGGGGTACCCCTTTTAGTCCCCCCCTTCCTCATGTTGGTCACACTGGGGTATCATATTGCCACTGACCTGTGATTCCCCATTCAGCCCCAAGAGAGCTCTAATGTTTGTATAAGATATCCCAGAGCTAAGGATCAGTTCTGAGAACTACGATCTCCCTCATTTGCTTAAGGGCCTTCTAATCTATCTAAGGCCTCAGACAATGAGTCGATGAAACTCCCCTATTATGATAGGAGTTGGGTGGGCCAACCCAGACAAATCTATCTTACTATAATCCTGTACTTAATGGATGGTGTTAAGGAAACCCCTTTCATCCCCTCTTTCCCCTTCCACCTCCATTCCAGATGGTTAATGTATGCCTCTATAAGGAGGCAGGAGCCCTTGATAATGGCGTATTGACATCATGGGCCAGATGGGAACGGCACACCTTTGGTGGCACCGACTCATCCCCGATACGTGGTGCTAGACACAGTGTGGCACAGAGCTCATCTAGCTCTTTTGCACGAGCATGTTAGTACCATTAAATTATGCTGTACCTATTTTGGGTGCAGGTAGTAGCATCTGTTAGTAGAAAAGTGTTTGTACTTTAAAGTGTTTAACCTAGTTTAGGTAAATAAGGATATTTATGTTTTTCTCTTTAGAAAGCCTACGCTGACTAAGCAGAATACGTTGCAGCAGTCCGATTCTGACGTGCAGGTTTATACTTTCCACTACTTAAGCCCACCAGAGGATTAGAGACTTGTTAGGCCTGATCTACTGCTGGGATCTCCTTCTTTCCTTATACTACTTTCTGCTCCTACTCTGCTGACGGAGGTGTACAGATGCGTTTGACCTAACTTGAAGCAGTGGTAAGGTGGCTCCTGTTTCCTTTGTTGACTCTGTCCTGTATCTCTGCTTGGAGGGTGAGTACCCTTGTTTTTCTTCTTTCTTTCTGGTGGTAGTGAACATTGATGGCAGCTCGCCTTAACGTGTGGGGAGACTGGAAGTGCATCTCCTGGAATGTCAAGGGCCTGAACCACCTGGCTAAAAGAACTAAGGTTCTGCAATATCTGCATACCTTGGGGGCAGATATAGCCCTACTCCTGGAGATGCATCTCACAAGCCATACGATAGGTTGGTTAAAGAAACTATGGGTAGGGACGGTTCTGGCCAGCTGTGCCACTACAAAGACCAAAGGTTTGGCCATCCTACTGAGTAAGAGGGACCATGGGCAGTCGAGACCAACCGGTCTGACACACAGGGGAGATGGATAGCTGCCAAACTCTCTTACCCAGGTGGTAAAACCATAATAGCCAATGTGTATGGGTACAATTCCGACGCAGGTGAAATCTATGCAGAGCTTAGTCAGGCCCTCACAGAATTAACAGAGGGAGAGGTGGATTTGCCCATTCTCATAGGAGGGGACCATAACCTGGTTTGGGATGTATTCCTGGATAAATCCCTCCCTACCCCTCAAACCCATCCCAAAGCCTTGGCAGCCCTAAATGATTTCACCACAGAATGGGCCCTAGGGGATCTCTGGAGGATGAACCACTCAAAAGGGAGAGATTATACATTTTACTCTACAGTATATGGTACCTATAGCCGTTAGATTTTTGGCTGGCCAACAGCATAGCTCTGTCAGGGACAGGAGAAGCGGACATTGGGAACATAATTATTTCGGATCATGCCTGGGTCACGATCACCTTCTCCCCGCCACAGCAAAGCCCTCCCTCCATGAGATGGAGATGCAACCCTACCCTACTCCAGGATGAGGCCTTTCGAGAGTATATCAAGAGAGAGGCACAATATTATTTCTCTGTTAATACCCCAGGAGAGACAAGCCCAACCACTGTTTGGGAAGCATTTAAGGCGGTTCTTTGGGGAAGAATTATCTCGTACTCCACAGCTAAAAATAGAGAGCGGAAAAACAGATACAAGACTTGCAGGCCTCAATCAGTAAGCTGGAGCATCAGTTTAAAACATCCTCTAAGAACCCACTCAATTCTCCGCTTTTAGCTCGGATCACAGGCCTGAAATATCAGCTAAATGTGTTGCTGAACAAGAAAGCAGAGTGGCAGCTGATTCGAGCTAAACATAGAGTTTGGGAGGGTGGGGAAAAGGGCGGGAAGCTCCTAGCCTACTGGCTATGGAAGCAGCAGGCTTCCTCTAGGATCTTGGCCCTTAAGAATAGGCAGGGCAAATTACTGGTGACACCGAAGGACATCAATGAAGAGATGTTCAGCTTCTATCAGGAGCTCTATCAGTCCCAGAACACAATATCCATAGAGGTGCTTTCACAATGGTTGAGGGTCTTCTCACAGTCCATCCCGGTCCCTCAGCTATCAGCAGACCACTACAAGGATTTGGATGCCCTGATCACAACTGAAGAGTTAAACACTGCTATATCCCAGATGGCGAAAGGGAAAGCCCCTGGACCGGATGGGATATCGGTGGAACTTTACCAAATCCTTAAAGACGAAGTCGCTGCTCCACTGTTAGAGGCTTTACAGGAAACCCCAAAAAATGGTATCCTACCCCCTACTATGCATGAGGCCCTCATTACCCAAATCCCCAAAAAAGCTTCAGATGTGTTACTTTGTGCAAATTTCAGACCCATATCTTTGATATCTGTAGACACTAAGATACTTGCAAAAGTCTTGGCGAACAGGCTATCAGGAATTCTGCCTTCCCTACTTCATCCGTCACAAACTGGATTTCAGAAAGGAAAATCCAGTGCAGATAACATCCAGCCAATAATAAATCTCAAATGGTTAGCATTACAGTCTAAAACCCCAGCAGCTGCCCTTGCCATAGACTTCGCCAAAGCATTTGACTTGGTGGAATGGTGGTATCTCCATAATGTTCTTAAACTATATGGGTTTGGGGACTCCTTTTGCTACTGGGTCTCCACATTGTACCATTTACCCTCTGCTCGTATTGTCACCAATAAGGACACTTCTTGCCCATTTAGGTTACAACGAGGAACCAGGCAGGGGTGTCCTCTCTCTCCCCTATTGTTTTTAATCACTCTGGACCCACTAATTAGGAAATTTACACACACCCCACATGTCACCGGTATCCCTGTAAAGACGTCATCCTACCTGGTTAATGCATAAGTGGATGATATGGTCCTGACCCTTTCTAATCCCCAGGGCTCCCTGCCCACTATTTTGACTATCTTGCAGGAGTTTGTCGCTCTGTCAGGTTTAACAATAAATCAAAAGAAAACAACCCTGTCTTCCCTAAACAGAGCATGCACCAGGCATTGTCTAGCCGGCGCGGACATTACCTGGGCTCCCCTGGGATTTCTGTATTTAGGAATACATATCCCCTCATCCTGGAAGGACATAGAGTCTGCTAGTTTCTCCCCTCTTTTGGCATCATTAGCGGCCGAGGTCCAGTGATGGAGAAAGCTTAATCTAACTCTGAAAGGTAAGATTGAGGCCATTCGAATGTTTAGTTTTCCTAGAGTCTCCTATTTGCTAAACAACCTCTCCATTCCACTCACGGCAAAGCCATTTAAAGACCTTGATAAATTAGTCTCCCTCTTTTTGTACGAGGGTAAGACCCCAAGATGAGGGCGTACAAAGCTACAATCTCATAGATCCAAGGGTGGGCTTGGACTCCCATGGTTTACAGGCTAACATCTGGCCTTTAGAATGGCTCAGGCCGCCACTTGATCCCTTCCCCAGACTACCCCCCACCTCAATGGGCTACCCTGGAGGCAGCCTAATCAATGGATAGGCCACTGTACTCTCTATTAGCCAAAAGAAAGCTTAGGGTGCACCATTTTACACCAGTCATGATAGAAACATGCAGGGCCTGGCTTAGGGGGATGGCACTTACTGGGACCCCAAGCTCAGACTATCTTCCACCGATTATATATGCCCCATTATGGGATAACCCTCTCATCATAATAGAACATAAAGTACTTAAATGGCCCCTGTGGGCTGCCAAAGGTATTCACATAGTGAAGCATCTACTCCTTCCACGCACTAGGACACTACTCTCTTTTGGGCAGATCCATGAGCAATATGGGCTACCCCAGATGGATTTTTGGAAATTTCTACAGATTAGGAGCGCCTTAACCCCATTGTTAAAGGCTCCTGCAGATCATTCCCCTTGGCATGACGTAACCACTTCTCCTAACTGCAGGAGAGGCCAAGGCCTGGTAAGTTTATTCTACGAGACTCTTAGGGATGCGCAACCTGACACTACTTTATTGAGCAGAGCAGCCTGGGAACGTGAGCTGCAGTACCCCATATGCCCTCAACTGTGGTCAATATGCCTTAGAGATGCTCAAGTTGCATATGTAGATGCCAGGAGTCAATTAATTCAATTGAAAATCTTGCTTAGGTGGTACAGAACCCCTTCTGTTCTCTATAGTTTTAAAATAACTCCCTCTGATAGTTGCTGTAGATGTCATACTTCCCCCGCCCATTTACTTCACATATTAAGGACTTGCCCAAACTTGCAAGTGTTTTGGATGCAGGTTCTTGCTGATTGCTCTAGGATTATAGACATATCCATCTCTTTTGACAATCCATCTCTCATCCTAGGAGATACTACGGCTTTGCACCCACTATCCCCCCCCCCACCAGGGCATGGCTTCTGGTAGCCCTAATGGAAGCTAAAAGAGTCATCCTCGTGAGATGGAGGCAGCCGGTATCCCCCTTTCTAGTGCAATGGCGAATGGCCATGGCTCGGCTAGCTGTCTTTGAGAGGGTTACTGCTGTGGCCAGGGGAGGTCTTAATAAATATTATAAAAGATGGGATGTGTATTTAAACTCCCATATATACTCTGTGGCACCCCCCCACCGCAAAATGCCCCCACTTTCTAGCTAGGTTTAGGGGATGGTCCCTTGGGCACCAAAGGGGGATGTCTGTATGCTCCTGCCACCGTCTGATATTGCATTTTACTCTCCTATCTTTCTATTGGACAAAGTTGAGTATCATATTTAGCTGCCAGGTTGAAGTTAATAGGTGTTTAAGAGCAGTACCTAGGAAACCATAACCAAGTAGATATACTAGGGAATAGAATAGGCCATACCGTCTTTAGAGGTTTCAGTATAACAATATTAAAAGGCATGGTGTCTATGGAGATTGATCTAAACAGCAATACTATTTGCTTATTGGTATAAGGCCTAAGTTACTTAACTGTATATTAGATAAATTAGCTCTTTGTTAGTTTATGAGCTATGTAAGATGTGGAAGATTTTAGTAACTGCATTGACTGCTAGTCTGTAGTAATATGGCCCTTTTGGAATAGGGCATGGATGTGCCTTTGGATGGCTAAGTGTACTTGGAAAATCAATAAAATAGTATATGTTAAAACAAAAAATCAAAAAAAAATCATGGATTTAGAACCTGAAAGGGCTCCTCTTTTGGACATACAGTTTCAACAACAAGATCTTAGAGTTGGGGTGATATATGCCCCTCAGACAAAAACACTTAGAAGCGAATTGTTTTGGTTGTCAAAACCATATCTGCACACTAACAGGAACATAATTCTGGGGGGAGATTTTAATAATCCCCTCAAGTTAGGGGATAAAACTGAAAAAAAAACCTCAAAATTGTATTGTGATACAAATGTGTTAAAACAAATTTTGACTACTGCTGACTTGGCAGATGCCTATAGGCAGTTGAAACCACAAGGGGGTATCATATCTATCATAGGGGTAGTCTCTCATCCAAAATAGATTATGTATTTATTTCTAAACATTGGAAAGTCCTAAAAGCAGATACTATATCTACTGCTACCTCAGATCACCTGGAATTACACACTGGCTTAGGGCAGCTACATACAAATAATATGGGCCCAGGTTACTGGCACACCAATAATGAGCTATTGACTGATAAAAAATACAAGATCATACAACAGAATTTGTAAACGCTAGGGCCACAGTAGCAGTATGGTACAAGACGGTTGGAGACTGGTGGCTGGACACTAAAACTATGATTCAGCAACTGTATCAAAAGTGGGGTAAGCAAAATGGGCATAAGGTTTATTTTAAATTTCTAAATCATCGTAGAAGACTATTTAGACTCATATCCTTACAAAACACTGAACATTTGGATTTTTCAATACAGATACAGAAAATAAAAGCAGATATGAGAGACGACCTGTATGATAGGGCTAGATCCTTAAAAATGGAACAATCAGCAGGTACACGGGGCACAGAAAATTCCTTGGATATTTTCAAGGATTGTCACTCTAGAGTGCAAAAGAAAGTGTGGGATGCTATTAAGGATCATACAGGTACAATACACACTGACTTTACTACTGTACTAGAAATAATCTCACAGTGACTTTTTTCCTCCTTTGGTACGCCAGTGCCAACAGAAGGGAACATACATGATTTCCTAACAGAGGTTAATGTTAGCCCACTGCAACCAGAGGGGTTGAATTTAATCACTCCTGTTGGTGAGGAGGAAGCATTGAGGGCAATAAATAAACTGTGGGGGAATACAACCCCAGGCCCAGATGGACTGAGCCCAAATATTTATAAAACTTTCCAAGATATTTTGATCACCTTACGCATAGAAACTTTTTTTCTAACCATGTATTTATGTTCCCAACTGCCTCCTCTCTCCACTCTCTCAGACATCCTCTTCCTGCACCATCTAGTTCCATCGTGGTCTGCTCCTAGAGTACATGGTTTCACTAGCGTAGGTACCCGGATAACCCACTGGGAAGGGTGAGGAGGGACCCCTGTTCTTACCTCCCCAGAGCCATGCATACTGTGTAGTGGATCCAGTACAGTGGAGACTACCGCTATGAGCCTGAGATGCACAGTGAGGTGTCATCACCTAGGACAGGCCGAGAGTTTTTTCCCTTGTTTGTCTCCCCAGACATTGGTGTGCAATGAGGGCCAGTGAGCTAGGAGGTGCGCTGAGATGTGCCTCCTGCTCCACCCCTCTGCTGACATCTGCCCAATGCCCTTGCTGCTACCCCCAACTACCACACCTTCCACCCGGGCTCCCCCAGAGGGTGGTATTGTAGCGGGAGCATGCAGAAGACCCCCCCCCAGAGAAGGAGAGCAGCCATTGGTGTGCTTCATCCTTCTCCTCCCCGGCCTACCCCCGGTACCCGTGCTGGTTCCCGAACCCTGGCCATCAGCGTGGTACGAGGTAAGGCATCCAGCACCTCAGCCCTCAGCGCCACTGGGCCAGTGACTCATAGAAACTTTTAATGATTTTTTGCTAAATATGGACATGAATGAACCAATGGCTAAGGCATTCTTGATACTTTTACATAAAAAAAGAGGATAGGATAGAGTTACCTGTATCTAATTGGAGATCTATCACTTTGCTCAGTCCAGATTTCAAAATACTTTCCATTGTCTAATGCCATGCAGTAGATTAGAGCAAGCAGCACAACAATTAATCTCCCCTTTACAGACATGTGCCATCACTGGCAGAAGTCTGAGAGACATTTTGTTTTGCTTACGTGAGGTCTTTTCTGGAGGCCATATGAAGAAAACGGTATCAAGTCAATTGAGCGCAAACAATTAAATGCATACAATTCAACGTAACCAATTCAGCATAATAAAGTTCATCACATAGCATATTAAATCACAAAACAAATACAGCGTATCTTGCTGAACTTAGTGAAACTCTGAACTGCACAAATACTAGAGAGAACGAGCAGAACGAGCAGGATGAGCTGAACTCCTTCAGCCCATATTTTCTCTCTTTCCTGTATAGATACCTGTCATGACTGAGGAGCGGCTACCCCCTGGTGCTCAGAACAAAATACAGCAGCATGGTACATAGGGTGCTGAGCTCTCCATTGGATCATTATTTATACGCTGAATATGGTTAACATTGATTCGTTGATTTGTTCAGATTTAAATAATAGATTAAGAAAAGGCACAGGACTGAAAATAATGCGCAAAGAACTAACAGCGCTTAAAAGTAAGAACGAGGAGAATATTTGCGCTGAGTTTGATGCACTGTAAATTACCTCGCTGGATTTTATTGCACTGAGTTGACATGGAACCAAAGAAAACACATGGCTATGTACTGGCCTTAGATCAGGAAAAGGCTTTGATGCCCTCTCTCATGACATTCTATTTCAAATATTAGGTATTTATGGGATTCCTGATCTTTTTGTTTATTGATTAAACTTATTATATACATGTGCCCATTTTTTTCCGCTGATTAATGGCACAATAGGACAAAAAATCACTACTCAAAGAGGTGTATAACAGGGATGTCCCTTGAACCCCCTGTTATACACTTTTTATGTTGACATTCTTATTAGGAAACTTTTATCAGAAAGGAACATACAGGGTATATCGATATCACCTAATACACAACAACCCTTAAGGCTTATGGCCTATGCTGATGATCTGTGCTTGTTTTTGGGACATGACAGGGAAGGCAAACCAGCTTTCCATATAATCCAGGACTATTCTAAAATAGCAGGAGCACGTATAAACTTGCAAAAAATTGTTGCATTAGTGATAGGCAAACCAACATTACAGATGGGGGCCACAGTAAGAGGAGTAGCCATTGTCCCTGAGGCAGATATCTTAGGGATACATTTTGGCCCAAAGGACATACATATTGTTAACTGGGAGCATAAGCTAGCAATCTGTGAAAAAATATCTTTTGCATGGAATAAATTGCACATTTCAAAACTGAAATGAGTGTATCTAGTTAAAACTTTTCTTTTACCTATATTACTTTTCATAGAGTTGGTGTTCCTTCCCCCTGTGTCTCTAGAGACTAGACTATATAGTGCATTCTTCTGCACGATTTGAGGCAGTTGATTGAACCTGATAAAACAGAATGTGACATATAGGCCTATTTCACAAGGGGGACTTGGTATGGTACACCCAGTTTTATTTTTTCATACATTATTTTGGTATTTTAATATTGCACCTTTATTAAAGAGCATACCAAATGTATGGACAGATTGGGGGGATAGAATGGTTGGAAACCATGTTACCCAAATAGTCTCTAAACAAATGGACTTTTAAAATGGTAGCTGATGCTTTTCCAGACTATATTAGAGTAACAGTGCAAACAATCAGAATCTGGAAAGTCAAGATAGAAGATCTAAAAACTTTACCTAGGCATTTATTGTATAACAACATTTACTAACTCACTTTTCAGAACAAATAATTTTTTCCAAAGGTACTTTACAAAATTTGCCACAAACCATAAAACAACTGACAGACCAAAGAATTCCTAGATACCTATGGGATACCAGCTGGCTAACATGCCATGGCGAACTTGGGGTGAAAAATAACCATGAACACAAAAAACACTTGAGGAATGATACTGCCCCAGAGAATTGTGGAATATGATTTTGGAGACTCAGAAACATTTATTTTTTGACTATCCTTATATTATTTCTTTTTGGACCATTTTGGCACAAACAGAGCAGGATGTTAATTTTATTACAATGACTTATGAGGTTTTGATATTAGGTATATACAGAAGCATCTGGGTAAAATATCCTTACAATACTTTGCGCCTTATATGCAGTATTATCAAATACCATATTTGGCAATCTAGGTGTCATTGGACTCTGCAACAACAGCATATATCTCAGCAAGAGTCGGTTATAATAATTATTGGGCAAACACAACAGATACATAAACAAGCATTTGTCAATGCTAAATGTTGTCTTGCTGGCATTGACATTGGTAGTGCTGGAGTTAGAGATGCATAATAGGAGTGGCAGTGAAGTACTGAACTGATGCCAACCCCATACCAACCCTGCAGAGACTGACAGGCATTGGGGTGTGCCATTGGGTCGTCAGCTATAATGCTCATGCCATTTTACCTCACCCTACCATGTGGACACTGACAAGTGTTGTGGTGTGCCTTGGTGTCTTTGGGCCTTATACTTACCCCATTCCATAAGGAAATATGCTGAGATGGGTGCAGTATAGGAGAATGGGGTGAACTTTGGGGCCGAACACTCCAAGGAACACCTTGCTGCCTGTCACTGGCTGCAGGGTGGGGGTGGAGGTGGAATGGTGGGAGCATTACAGCTGATGATCCCAAGTCACACCCCTGATGCCTGTCAGTCTCTACAGGGTGGGGTGTTACAGTTAGAAACCCTAACACTGTAGGCATGTGTTGGTATTTTCACTCCAAATTATCAACATGGGCTTTTTGTGACCCCACCTTATGAAGAGCAACACTATCAAGTTTGTTAGCTGAAAGGTGATTTTGCACAGTGACTGTGCCATTTGGCACCACTGGTATGGAAACACATTTTGGGCAGGATGTGAAAAGTGACAACTGTATTGTTCATGAGGAGGTGTAAAAAAATGGCAATGCTGAAAATCTGGAGTGAAAATACGAAAAGTTGGTGATCATGAGCATGCATAGAAACTCACATGACACACGTCATGCTTAATTATTTTAGGGATTTTAACCACATTTCAACATAGCCATTTTGGGACCTCCCCTCATGAACAGTGGCACAGAGATTTTGTTAATCTGTCCTAAAAGTTGTTTTCCCACATCGAACACGCCATTGTATGCCACAGGTGCGAAAGCACATTTTGGTCAGGATGTAAAAAATGACAGCTGTACTGTTCATAAGGAGGTGTGAAAAAATGCCAGTGTTGAAAATCTGGCATGAAAGTATTGCAAATTTGAGAAGTTACAAGGGTGTGTGGAAACTGCGCAACGCATGCTTGTAACACAGTCATTTCATGGACTTTCTTCACCAAATTTTCAACATAGGCATTTTAGGACCTCTGCTCATGAAAAGTGTCACTGTCATTTTGTTAATCTGTCCCTAAAATGGATTTCCCACAGCGACCATGCTATTCTGCATTGGAAGTGCGAAAACACATTTCGGCCAGGATATGTAAAATGACAGCTGTACTGTTCATGAGGAGATGTGGGAAAATGGCAATGTTGAAAATCTGGAGTGAAAATATTACAAATTCAAGAATTTATGAGCATGCGTTGAAACTGCGCAACACACGCTTGTAAAACAGCCATTTTTTGGATTTTTTTCACCAAATTTGCAACATGGGCTTTTTAAGAGCCCTCTTCATGAACAGTGGCACTGTCGTTTCATTAATCAGTCCCAAAAGGTGATTCCACACAGTGACTGTGAAATCACCTTTTGGGACCGAATAACGCCATGACAGTGACTGAATTCATGAGGAGGGGGTCCCAATAACCCCATGTTGAAAATTTGGTGCCAAAATTCCCAAAAATGGCTGAGATATGCACCAAAGTTGAAAAAACCCTATTTATACCATTATTCAGAGTAATCCCTATCTTTAAAAATCGGGCAAGGTCAGACTTGAGCAACTACAGTACAGGCTGGTCAGTCTGACATCAGTGCTGTACAGGGGGGTCTTAGAAGCCTTAATCAAGGACAGAACAATGGAGCACTCGGTTGAGACCAATGTTCTTATGCCCTTTCAGCTTGACTTTTGAGAGGTAGATCATGCCAAACCAACCTGATCACCTTCTTCAAGATGGTGACCAGGGAGGTTAACACCAGGGCAATGGACATAGTCTATCTAGACTTTAGCAAGGTCTTTTGATACTATGGCATGTGACAAACTTCTGGGTAAACTAGGGCAGTATACTGTACATGAGATATACACAAGGTAGATTGCTAACTAGATTGGGGCAGGAAACAGAGAGTGGTGGTGGGTGAGCACTACTCCAAGTGGAGAGCAATACTCAATGGTATCCCTCGTGAATCAGTTCTGAGGCTACTGCTCTTCAACATCTTTATCAGTAATCTAGAAGTTGGGACCATCAACAGGCTGCTTAGGTTTGTGAATAAAATTAAACTAGCCAGGGTGGTGGACTCCCTTGAGGATGGAGACAAATTTCAGAGGGTTCAGAACAAGATAGGTGATTGGTCTGATGTCTGGAGCCTCAGATTCATTGCAGCAAAATGCAAGGTGCTACGCCAGCCAAGTGGCACAGAGGGCTGAGATGCTGGCAGTGTCTCACCTCTCACCATGCTGGTGACCTGAGTTTGGGAATGAGCTTGGGTTTCCAGAGGTTGGTGGGAGGGCACTGGGAGAGGATCAAGCATCCACCTGGCAGCTCTCCTCTCCTGGATTGGATTGGGGTGGTGAGCCGTCCCAGCTCTTGGCTGCCTCCAGATGGAGACCTGGTGGCAGCACCACCACTCAGGAGGGAAAGCGAGTTGGATGGGTGGAAGGGGCTGACAGTTCCATAGTGTATGCATGCCTCCATGCACATGTGTCCTCCATGTTTGCCATATCCTCAGGATGGAGGAAATAAGGAGGAAAATGGAAAACAGACAGGGCTTCATGAGGCCCTGCCCAAGGTGCCATGGCCTGTCCTGCCATTCCGATGGGCGAATGGGACATCAGAATTAGAGTCTCCTGGGTGGAGAATGCCCCACCAGCCCCATCATGGGGGGAATCAGTGTGGGAAGTACCCCCCCAGAAGAAGTGAAACATGCAGGCTGGCCGACGGCACCCACAGACAGATCTGAAATGTTGCCTGGTTAGCCCAAAGAGGTTAAACGCCTTTATTAAAAGGAAAAAATGCAAGGTGCTACATATGGGAAGAAAAACAGTGGTAGTGTCCACACACTGTTTTGGGCTCCTCTTGCTGCTGTTGAGAAGGGAAAGGGACCTGGGGGTTCACAATAGACAATGGTTTGAAGCACTTGCAGTGTACAGCTGCTGACAAGAAGGCCAGCAGACTGCTGATGTGCATCAAAAGGGGGATGATCAGCAGAGCAGGGGTAATAATCCTGCCACTTTACAAGGTCTTGGCCAGGCACCTCCTGGAATATTGTGTGCAGTTTTGGTACCCTCAATAGAAACAGAACAGTTAAGCGGTCGAGAGGGTGCAACATAAGCAATCAAAATATCATAGGTATATGGAACAAAAGCTGTGAGGAAGGGCTAGAGGCCATTAACATGTTCATCCTGAAAAAAAGGAAGCTGAGCAAGGACATAATCACATTCTTTTGCATACTAAAGGGTATTGGCAAGATCAAAAAGATAGAGATGCAGATGTTTGATGTGGTGTCCTCCAACTTCTTGTTCGGGGGGGGGGGGGACACATCCAGAAGCTCAGAGGTTATAAATTCAGGTGTAACATTAGGAAGCTCTTTTTCCCCATGAGTGGTAACCCTATGACACAGCCTACCTGTGGGGATAGTAGACATAAATACAGTACAAGCTGCCAAGGTAAGCCTGGACAAATATCTGCTCCCTAGGGGAAACACTGAATACCAAGAGTGGGTGAAAGTTGTGAATTCTGCATCTGCAAATGTTTCATGAAATTCTTCGATTTTCACAAAAGTTTGTGAAATATCACCTATGGTGATATCCATAATTCCACAGTATGCTGCAGAATATTACAAGTTTTGGTGCATTTCTAGACAAAATGTGGAATTATAAACATAACTGTAGGAATATCAAACTGCAGGCATTTAAGACAAATCTAGAGTCTTACAGTGGAGATGGGAATCTGACAAGATCTGAGACTGAGGATACACAGAAACATTGAAAGTGACAGCAAAAGAGGGGCCCATCTGGCCCATCAATTCTGCCCATGAGCCTACCCCCCCTCCCGTTAGCTGCTATTCAGTTTTATGGTGCCCTTATACCTGTCCCACACATTTTTAAAGATTTCCACTGTTTTTGCCTTGACTAACTATTATGGAAGGCAATTCCACGCATCTACCACCCTTTCAATAAAGAAGAACTTGCATGTGTTGCCTCTGAATTTGCCTCATCTCTAACATCATGTTGTGCCCCCTGGTGCTTGAATGATTTTTGGCTTGGAACAGTTCCTGAACCTGCACCTTGTTTATACCCTTAAGGATCTTGACGGTCTCGATCATGTCACCCCTCTCCCTCCCTGCTCCAGGGAATACATGTTCAAGTCATGCAGGTGTTCTTCATAGGCCTTGTCATGTAGTCCATGTATCATTTTAGTTGCTCTCCTCTGTACTGTTTCCAGTCTGTTGATATCTTTTTTAAGGTGCGGTCTCCAGAGCTGGATGCTGTACTCAAGGTGCGGCTTCACCAGCGATCTATAGTGTGGCAGAATGACCTCCCTCTGTCTGCTATTAATCCCTCTGCTATGCATCCTAACATACTGTTTGCTCTCATTGCTGCCTTCTTGCATTATTTAGACATTTTCAAATCATTTGTTGTAATGATTCCCAGATTGCTTCTTGTTTGGAGGATTTCAGTTTTTGTCCTGCCAGGTAGTAATCCCCTGCTGGGTCTGTCTTTCCAATGTGCATGACCTTGCACTTTGTAGCATTAAAATTTAGTTGCCATGTGTTTGACCACATTTCTAGGGCCTTAATGTCAGCCTTCATTTTCTCCACCCTCCTGGAGTGTCCACCCTGTTGCCTATTTTTGTGTCATCTGCGAACAGACTCACCTTACCCTCTAGACTGTCTGAACTGTCACTAATAAAGATATTAAATAGTAAAGGTCCTAGCACTGATCCCAGTGGCACTCCACTAGTTATGTCTTTTACCTCTGAAAGAGAGCAGGTGGGACAGTCCAGATAGGATCATGGCCTTCTTCGATCACTAAAACTGTAATAGGAAAAATAGTGAAATGAGTCAGCAACAAGACATGACAAGATGTGCATTACATCGGTGATATACTCACACACCTCAAGTGTATTGTTAGGCAAAGTGCACAACTTGAGAAGTGTGATTATTTATTTAGTTTTTGTTGACCGGGTAAGTGCAGTAGACAAATTCTGCCAATTTTCAGGCACGACCAAGGGGAAGGGGATACAGATGAATGCCAACTGACTTTGAACCAGATTAAGCTGTTGGTGGTATTTTAGTGAATGGGAGGAAATTTGGCCAGTGCACCGGGGGAAATTCCCCTACTCTGAGGTAGATAGCACCATGACCGGGCTGCCATGGCCAGTCTGCCTAAGTCTTCAAGGAGTGTGGGCATGCAGGGGACCGGGGAACTGGCCTATTCTCCAGTCTCGGACTTTAGAGAAGCTGATCCTGCTATAGGCGATTTTGGATGTGTTTTTCTGGACGATTCCCTACCTGGACAGGAATTGCTGCAGGAAATGGAGTCTTCAGATCGAGTGGTGGCAAGCGCGGTGGATCTTCGTGAGCTGCTTGCTGCTGAGGAATGCCAGTTTGCTGCTCATAAGCAGGAACTGGAGTTGCTGTTGCTAGAACACTCCAGGACTGGTACAGTGATGGATGGTTGCACCCGGGCCGATATTCCTGTCACTCGCATGGAAGTGGATGTTCATTGGGTGGCTGAGATAGCCGTGGAATCATTGTCGGTGGCTGTGGTGGACTCTATGGACTACTCTGTGCCTCGGCAGGTACCGCTTGATGTGGCCAGTATGAGCAACTTGGATGGGAGTGGGGGTTTGGAGCGCATGCAAAAGGTAGATGAGTGGGATACTGCATCTGCCTCTGGGGTTCCAGAGGCAAAACAAATGTCTGGCCTTGTTTTGCACTCTGAACATGGTGATTCTTTTTCTGTGCAAGAACCCTCCAATGTTTATTTTCCTGTTAGTTTTGCCACTGGTGGGTCCCCTAGGCAAAACTCCCCTACAGAACAGCAGCTTCGAGGGAAGACGGGTCGGGTTAGTGGGGAGGGTTTTCATGCCCCTTTACAAATCACTGGTGCTGCTTCATCAAGGGGAATGTCAGTTCCTCTCCTCCTCCTACTGCCAATTGGGTTTTTCACTCCCTAGAAGCTGCAGGGTGGGTTAAAAAGTCTGATGGCTCTGGTTGGGATGCCAATGCTCATAATTTGGGAAAAGCTTCTGTTGTCCCTCCGTTTCCAGAAAATGGTAGTGGGTCGGGTTCTATGGCTTCCCCTTCACAGATTACGCCTGGTCAGATTTTGGTGGATCAGGAGTCTCCTGTTGAGACTGGGCAAGGGGATCTCCTGTTAGCCATTAATGCATTGAAGGGTGAAAGTGAACAGCCTGTTTTGTGGTCTGCCTCCCCCCCCCCCTTCCCCAGCCCCTTTGGATCCTCGACTGGTTTCTGCTGTGGCAGGAGCTCCGACAGTACAGGCTGGTTTGTCTGTCTCTGAGAAATCAGATCCTGGTAAAGTTCTTGCTGGTTCACAGACTGCTAAGCCTCCTGTTTGGCATTAAGGGGTCCATGAAAAACTTTTTCTTTCACGTTAGGAATGTTTCAGAGCCAGCAATGCGATGCAATGCAGTTCGATTAAAATTCCGGGGTACAGCCTCAGATGCTCCCAATAGCTTGTTTGTGGCTAGGGCATTGCTTAAAAATAGTATGAAGTTTTATGCGTATGAGATTTATGCCCTGATACATATGCCTGGAGTCACCATTTATGATGTTAGTTTTAAACATCCTAACAGACTTGAACGCTTTTGGAAACAGTATAACCTACTTAAGAATGGCCCTGTATGGCAGACTTTTATTGCTGTTCCTCTGACTAAGCCCATGTCTAAGACAATTACTGTCCTCTTTCATAATGAAGGAGTAAACATGGCGGATATCACTTACTGATTGAAACAGCTTTGCCAGGTAACTGGATATCCTGACCCTATTCTGGATGAGGAACATCTACGGACAGGGGACTGGAAGTTTAAAGTTACGCTTAAACAAGAGCACGGGATTATACAGCATTTACCTAACTGTTTTTTTGGGGGGGGACGCGATAGGGGAGTGTTATTTTATCCGGGTCAGCCCAGAGCCTGCTATAAGTGTTGTGAACCTGGACACTTAAGTAATGTGTGTGAGAAACAGAAATGTGGCCTCTGTGGGGACTTTGGGCATACTGGTGCACATTGCAGACAACCCCAGAAATGTAATTTATGTGAAGAAAGGGGTCATAATTTTCGAAACTGTCCCTGAGCATCTCATAATGGTATAGATCAATTTATCCGCGCTGAGCATGATGTTTATGTTACTACAGCACAAAAAGAGAAAATGAGAATTAATACTCTGATGGATCACTTGACTGACGGAAAGCAGGTTCCTACTGCTGACCTGGGTTCCAGCTCACCTTCTGATCCTGTTCTACTGCAGGTGGATATCCCAGGCTGTGCCCAGGCTCCTTCTGTCCCCTCTCAGGATGATTCGCAGGATCCAGTGGATTTGGAACTCCCTCAGGTTTTAGACCAGGGTTTGTCTGACCATGAGCTGGATGTGCAGGCTTTACCAGGTGACACTACTGGGCCTGTCTCTGTTGTGGTTCAGGACAAGATGGAGGTGGTGATGCCCCCGCCAGGGAATGGGGAGGACTTATCCTTTCAAAGGGTTACAACATCTAAAATAGCACAAAAGGGGGCCTCTGTAATGGAAGACCTAGTGGTTCAAAATCCATTTGATGCTCTTATGGATGTACCGGATGGTGATGGGAGTGATGAGTCAGATGGCTCGTCGGTGACTTCATCACAACTTGAGACTCCGGTTGGAAATGGAATGTTTGAGAAGCCTAAGCCAAAAAAGAGACAAAAAAGGAAATGAAGTGGATTTACTGTTTGGACATTCTGATTTCTCTCTCTCTCTCTCTCTCTCTCTCTCTCTCTCTCTCATGCTGTCGTCTATTCTTCTGTCTACTGCAAATGTTAATAGCATTCATAATCATCAGAAGCATGCTGTTACCTTTGCTAGTTTGCATGACAGTTCAGGTCAGATCATTTTTACACACTATTTCTGAGATATAGCAGGCAAAACGGGATTGGAGGTGGGGACCATCCTTATGGTCGTTGGGAGAAGTGCCTTGTTCAGGTGTGGGTATCTTGTTTTGTGATTTGACTGTCCAAATCTTGAAAGTCTTGGATATTTTCCCTGGCAGGGTGTTGCTTGTGGATGTGGTCCTTGGTGGTATAGCATATTGATTAATTAATGTGTATGCGCCACAAACTAAGGCTGAATGAGTGGCCTTATTTCATCTTATTGAACCTTTCCTCTCTACATCTAAGTAGATTTTGTGGGGAGGAGATTTTAATTGTGGTTTGTCATATAGGGATTGGGGTCGACAAACTCAAAAAGTGTGTAGTAATACAGTACCAATGCATTGACAAACATCCTATCTACTGTAGGCTTATGTGATATTTATGATCTAGTGAACCAAATCCCGAAACATACATTCTATAAAGGCAGACTGTCAACCCATATTGATTTTTGGTTTGTTTCTTCTAGGGTGATTAGTACAACTGTTTGCATTATACCTCTGGAAACCTCTGATCATGTGCAGGTCCAGGCTAGGACAGGTTTAGAGCATAAAATTACTTTTGGTAGAAGTTATTGGAAATTGAATACATCTATTTTACTGCAGGAGGCGGTGCAGCAGAGGGTGCATGAATTATTATTTATTCGACAAGATGTTCACTTTTTATATGATTCCTGGGGAGAGTGGTGGGAGGATACAAAGAGGGATATTAGGGATTGTTTGAGATGGGCGTCAGGGTCTCTGGCTGGTTCAAGATATTTAGAGTACTTACATCTGAGAGCATGGTATTTAAAACTTCTGACACAGGCCTGGGAGAATGGTGATGACAATCAGGTGCAGTTACAGGTGATGAAAACACACATGTGTGACTATATAAAAGGAGGGAGGGAGAGAAGGCAAGGAATCAACAATTTGTTACACAGGAGAAAAAGGAGTTAGTTAATCTGTATGAGATTGTATTACAGGGTGTGCAGAAATTGACCATGAGGGCCTTGAATGGACAAGATGGGAAAGTGCATGATACACATTCTGGTATCCTAACAGTAGTTACAGAACATTTATGCTATACTTATCAGAAAGCACAGTGGACTGTTCCATTGAGTGCTGGGCATTTAACTGAGATTCCTGAATATGAAGTAGAAGCAATGATGTGTCCAATAACTGAGGAGGAGATTGGTATTGCAATAGATAATTTATCAGCTCATACTGCCCCAGAGTTGGATGGGATATCTGATGAATTTTATAAACATTTGAAAACAGCTTTGGTTGCTGATTTGAGGGTAGTGTATCAGGAGATTTTGGATGGTGGGAGTTTAACCCCTAGTATGCAGGAGGGAGTAATGACTTTTTCATATAAAAAAAGGTGATTCACAGAATATCAAGAATTGGAGACCTTTGAGTCTCTTAAACTCTGACTATAAGATATTTACTAAAATCTTAACATCACGATTGGCACGGGTAGCAATGCATGTAATTTTTCCTCATCAGACGTGTGCAATCCCTGGCTGGCATATTCAACAAAATTTGATTTTTATTAGGGAAATTGTTGAGCAAGGTTTAACTATGCAGCTGAATGGATATTTAATGTCCTTGGATCCAGAAATGGCTTTTGATGCTGTATGACATGGTCGTCTATGGGATACCCTCCTACTGTATGAGGTTTTGCATCAATTTGTTGGTGTACTTCAGCATTTATATGAAAAGGCTATGATGATATCATTGATAAATGGGCATTTGAGGACTCCAGTCCAGTTATGGAATGGTGTGCGCCTGGGTTGTCCATTAAGCCCTCTGCTATATGTTTTTGAGATTGACCCACTAGTACAGCTTATAGAACATGCCACTGAAATAAGACCTGTTTGTGATAGGATTAGTAAGGTGTACCCGAAAGTATGTGGATATGCAGATGATTGTACAGTTGTTGTATGAGATTTGGAATCAGGGCAGGGTGTGCTTGATGTTTTAACAGATATGCATGATCTTACAGGGATTTCCCTTAATCTTTCTAAGTGTAAACTACTGCCTTTAGGTAATGTTTCTCTACCTTTACAATTTTCAATTCCAGTTGAACATGAGGAGATTAAAATACTAGGGTTATTGTTTGGTACCAGAAGGACAGAACAAATGAATTGGGATTTGGTGTATGATGATGATGCACATAGAAAAGTTCTGTCTTGGAAATCTTGGAAGATGATGAGGAAGAAAGGGATTTATTATTGAAAGCTTATATTTTGCCTATATTTTTGTATGTCTCTCATATATATCCGGTACCCTTTAATATGCATGCTAAGTTGATGGGACTAATCTTTTTGTGTTTATGGGGCAGTCGCCTGAATCCAGTGAAACGGGCGCATACCTACAGGGCTTGAAAGGAAGGTGGACTCGATATGGTGCACCCGTT
Source organism: Neoceratodus forsteri (assembly GCA_016271365.2). NCBI lineage: Eukaryota > Metazoa > Chordata > Ceratodontiformes > Ceratodontidae > Neoceratodus > Neoceratodus forsteri. The sequence continues at coordinate 579,038,711 of CM057459.1, read as the reverse complement.
GGTATATTTATTTAGTAATTTTTTTTATAGTAATATTCGTCCACTGATGTTAGGGGGTACAGGCTTTGGTGTTGATAGTATGAAACGCTGGGAACCTCAGTTTTTGGAAGCTTGGGGGAGGGGTAAATAGCATGTTTCTGACAAGTGTTTGCCTACCTATGTACAGACTTCGTTGAAATATGTCAGAGTGTGGAAAATAGTGCTCCACTGGTTTGTAGACACTGATAGGAGGACATTTTATAAGACTATTCTTGCACAAAGTTATCTGGAAGAACCTGTATGTAATGTTTCTACACCCTTTGATTGTCAACTGTTATTGGAAAGTATTATAGAACCAAGAATTCCATTAACAATGCAAGATATGGTCTGGTTGTGTGGGCATCGACAATTAAACGTTAAGGGAAATCAGAAACATAAGATACTGGATGACAGGATTTGTTTAGTAGGGTTCTGTTTGGGTCAAGTTGAAACCATGCAACATTTATTTTTTGACTGTTCCTGTATACAAGGTTTTTGTGCTTCTCTGGCTGCATTATGGGGTGAAGGTCTGTTCAGACAGATGACTTATGACATTTTGATATTGGGACAATTGGGGAAGGGATGGAGAAGATGGCAGAAAAGTATGATTTGGGTTATATTTGCTTGTTGTCTGAAATGGGTAATCTGGCATGTTAGATGCCTCAGGGTTTTGCAATGAAAGGAAGTCACTGTATGGGACATGTTATGCAAAGTGCAACTGGAATTAGATAACGTTTATAATTAAGAAATTCGTACTACGGGAGAGGTTGTGTGCCAGCATTTTTGGAAGGGAGTGGTATGGGTCAGGTAGTGGTTTTCATTGTCTCATGGGCTTTTTCAGAACCTACTATGTATTATTTTTTTTACTTTCTTTTTACATTTCTTAAGTTTGTGGGTTTTCAGGCAGTTTCAGGTATTACATTTTATTTTGGGATATTCCATCATGATTATGTGTCCTACTAATACTTCATTACTGTCTATGTTTGTGGATCCTATTTGGTTACTTGATTTTAATTTTTTGCCTTTATTTTCGGTTCTGTACTGCTGTGTACTGAGTTATTTCTTTATTTTTCCTGCATTGTATTTGTTTTTGTTGCACAATAAAAATTTCCCCTACTCTTTTCGAGAAGTGCCATGGGATCTTTAACATCCACCTGAACTACCGCCAGAACAGGCAGATGGGACATCGGTTTAATGCCTCATCGGAAAGACGGCACCTTGGAAGTGCAGCACCCCCCTCATGCTGCACTGCAGTGTCAATACTGGGATATTAACCCAAGTGCCTGGTGTGGGGTTAGAACCCACAGCCTTCTGATCTCCCAGCCTCAGAGGCAAGCGTGCTATCTGCTGAGCCACTGACACTGACCACCATAATGACACACCCTGGAGAGTCCTATTGCACTTATAAAATGGCTTCTAAATATGTGACCTACAATCAGTAAAAAGGGAAAAAAATGCTTTAAAAAGATAAAATGATGACTTTTCATTGAAATATGCTTCCATTTTTACTCTGATGACAATAAATAGTCCATATATGGTAATTGTTGGTGTGGTAACTAAAAACAACGAAAAACATGTGTGGCAAGTTTCTTTTTTTTTGTTACTTTTTATTTATCATTTCATAAGCAAAACGCCACTCACAACTGATAAAAACAAGGAAACATTCAGAAGTACAACTTATTCAAAAATATTACTGAATAAAGGATATAAATGACATCTTCCCATCAGTTACACACGGAGGGAAGTACAAAGTACAGAAAAAATCTGTGATAGAATATTGCATTCAAGGAACTTTAAAGGGAAATTTGCAATACATTATAAATTGGCTTCCCTTATACCATATGCGGGGAGTCCCCTCATTTTCTCTCATACAACTCAAGAAAATAGCCTGTTATTAGCACAGTTCCTACCAAAGGCAGAATCTATTAGGTTATTCAACTAACTTTTGTAACTAGAACATCGCATGGCTAAAAATTAAGCAGATAACATCTAACCACTCGGGCAATGTGCAAAATATCAAAGCACAAAAAAATCAGCCTGTGCAGTGAATGACAGTCTTGTACTTTTATTGTAGTTTTGAAGGATATTTCAGTCCAAAAGGTCCTATATATAGTTTGTTCAAGCTGCAGAGTGAAACAGTGGTGGCGACAAGTTTTATTTATTTATTGAAAAGTTTCACCAGGAAAGGCCCAATGAATAATTACAATTGCTCATCTCATGGAGCATCCTGGGAGGAGGGGATACAGAGGAGTACAAATCCAACAACATACATTTGTCATTTTTTTTTTTTTTAACAGGCAAGACCTGAATCAAAAACCTACACAGCACGGATATTCATGGGACAGACAACAATATAAAACTAAACCTATGTGAGATCAAATACAAAAAATACAGGAATAAGTGCATACAGTCAGTTTACCCAGCCCAGAGGCAAAATACATGGATTACAACAACATACAAAAAAAAATGTTGTACAAAAGTGTGTTTACTAAGTGCAATGTGCAGTACATCATTAGAGAATAACCTAAATAGAATAAGACCACAATAGAAAGGGGAAAGGAAAGGTTGTTAGGAGCAATTGCAGGTAGGAGAGAGGAAGTTAAGGAGGGAGACTGAGATGGAACAGGGGGAGGAGGAGTGCCTGATTTGACTAGGCAGGGAGTTACATAGCCATAGCTTTGGGAGCCTGTGTGAGAAGGCAGTTTGGCCTATTGTGGTTAGCATCTAGGAATGACCAAGGTGCAGGAATCGTTAGATCTGAGAGAGAGTTGGGATGGTGGGCGAGAGGCCAGGGAAGCCAATAGGTAAGGGGGAAAGGAACCAAACCAAAATTTGGAGATGAACTTCATACAGTGTAATAGGTGTTTGTTTTCCAGCGAGGGTAGAGCAAGAGATCGATAGAAAGAACAACGGTGGGTAAGAGGAGGAGAGTCTAGGGCGAAATGACAGAAGGCATTAAAGAGGGTATCCAGTCTGGTTAAGGAGGAGAGCGGTGCAGCACTATAGACTACGTCACAGTAGTTGAAAATAGGTAGGATCATTTTCTGAATGAGCTCCCACCTAGCTGGTAATGGTGGGCAACTTTGGTTCCTGTATAGTGCACCTAATTTGGGTCGCAACTTTTCAGGATGGAGTCTATATGCCCAGAAAAGTTGAGATGCTGGTCTAACCAGATCTCAAGATACCTAACTAAGGAAGTGTCCTCGAGAATTGTACCATCAAAGGTGTGAAAAGAGGACAAATCTGGAAGTCAAGAGAGCCTCTGCCTAGTGCCAAAGGTCATGGAGACTGTTTTCTTGGCATTGAGAGAAAGCTGATGTGTGCTTAACCAGAGCTGGACTTTTTCAAAGTCACGCTGGAGATTGGAAGCAACATCAGCAGGGGAGGAGCAGGAATAGAAAAGGACTGTATCGTCAGCATACATATGGATTGATGTGGTGGTGCATACTGATGGGGGATCATTCAGGAAGATGGAAAAGAGCATGAGGTCAAGTACTGAGCCTTGAGGCACACCAGTGGCAATAGGAAGAGGGGAGATGTGGAGTCAGCAGTTTTGACTGACTGCATCCTGCCTGTTAGATAGGAGCCGAAACAACGGAGTCAGATAAGCCAGCCATGCACACGTTGTCTAAGAGAAGAGGGCGAGAGACTGTGTTGAATGCTTTTGCAAGGTCGACAAAACTGGCTGATGTTATTAGGCTATTATCCATTGTGGTGAGAATGGAGTCAGTGAGCCTAATTAGGGAAGTGGTGGTGGAGTGGTCCTTCCTAAAACCAGATTGGTAAGGGTGAAGAAGTCAGAATCAGAGAGAAAGGAAGAAAGCTGAGTGAGAACTAGGTGTTTCTGCAATTTGGCAAGTATAGGTAGGAGCGATGTGAGCCTATAGTTCCTTGGAGAGGAGGGATCACATCCTTTAGGTAGTGGAAGGACAACAGCATGCTTCCAGGAGAAGGGGACAGTAGAGGTCAAAAAAGAGAGGATGAATAGAGCAGATAGAAGAAAGCAGATAGCATGAGTGGAGAGCAATGAGTTTAGGGTCGAGCCCATCAGGTGAGGTTCCCTTAGATGGATTGAGAGTGAGTAGTGCTTTTAGTGTGTCCATTTGTGTGACTGGAGCATGTGAGAAGAGATTCTGGCCAATGGAGTGTATAGAGGGTCTGCTTGGGTCTGTCAGGCATGATGTGCTGGATGGGATTGAGGCAAAGAGGGGTGAGGTGCACGAGGTAAAGTAATCATTAAATTCTGTCGCTACAGCGAGATGGTCAGGAATTAGGACATTGTTTATATTAAGAAGGGGGGTTTGTGGTTTTGATGGTGGTGAAAAGAGGGAATGTACAATCTTCCAAAACTTAGATGGTATGTTTATGTTGGTTTCAAAGGTGGAATGGAAATATTCGGATTTGGCTAGGTGAGTGGCTTTGGAGCAGAAGTTTCAGAGGGCACGATAAGCGTCTCGGTCAGCTGGTGACTTAGAATCCTTGTGGGCCTTCCATGCTTGGTTCCAGGCATGCATACAGGCCACTAGTTCAGGTGTGAACCAGATGAGGTGGTTTCCTCTAGCTCTGGTACATCTAAAGGGAGCATGTTTGTTCCAAATGTCAATGAAGAGGCTCTGGAAGTAATCCAAGGCCTTGTTGATTGAGTGAGCAGATTGGATAGGGGACCAGTCAGAGTGTACAAGGTCATGGTGTAAATGGGAGAGGTCAAGTGACTTATAAGTTTGGGTCAACAATACTTTATGGAGGACTTTTGGATGACGTATTTATGGACCATGTAAATCATGTGATGGTAACTTAATGAGTTCGGGAGTAGACCTGCATCAATAACCCTAGGTTTATGAGTAGTTAGGGCCCAGTCTATGAGCGAGTGGTTACCTGACTGTGGGTTTAAGCGAGTAGGTTTGAGAATCATTTTAAAGAGATCGAGGGCGGAGATAGCGTTACGAGCCTTGCTTTGGGATGGGTCTAACCAATTAAGGTTAAAATCACCTAAAATAAATAACTCACCTTTTGAGGTGAGTGTAGTAATTTCAGTGAGCAGGTTGGAGATGATAGAGGATGAGAGACCAGGGTGGCAGTAAATCCCTGCCACATAGATGGGGATAGGGAAGGGTAGGGAGAGACACAGGATAAGGGCTTCGTATGAACCTAGTACAGATACAGATAGGACTGAGGTAGATTGTATGGAGGTAGAGGTGTAGATTGCTTTGCCTCCAGCTCTTCCATTTTGATCTTGTCTAGTTATATTGTAACCAGTGATAGTAATAGAATAATTGTGGATTTTGTTATTTAGCTATGTTTTGGATAGAATAAGGAGGTCAGGGGCAGGGGTTTGGATTAGTGGTTGGAGCAAATCTAGTTTGGGTAGAAGGCTTTGTATGTTGAGGTGCATCAACTTGAGACCATTTGGGAAACTGGACTTGTTATGGGTAGGTGTGTCAGCAACTTGGAGGGTAAGTATTCAGGTGATGCCAGAAACCTGGCCAGGGTTAGGGTTTATGTCCCCTGCAGAAAGGAGAAGTAGGGAGATGATAATGTAGTGTAACTTTTGATTTTTATACCAAGTCTTAGCTGGGGTATAGGTGGTTTGAGTTAGAGAGTTGGAGATGGTGGAGAAATGAAATGTTAGTGAGCTTAATAAGGCAAAGGAAGGGGGTACAGCTGAAAGGGAAGTGCAGGGCAGGATAGAGTAGAAAGACCAACAATGTTTGAAAGGAGAGGGGGAAATTATCCTTGGGAGTGACATGAGTGATAATAGTAAGGGCATTGCTTCAGGGTAGGGGGCATGGTATTTTTTTGGAAGGAGTAGAGTAGGACCTAAGTAAGGCAGCAAAAAAATAGTGAATAGAGTGAAGAAAAAGGCAAGGTGATAAGGATTAAGGCCAGCCATAATGGCACCACTGTTTCAGGTGACAAGGTGTTATAGATCCAATGCAGAGAGCTCAGTATAGCTGAGACTAGTGCCTCAATGTACAAGTAGCAAAATATGTGCAGACAGCTGTAATTAGAGGAGTAATGTAATAATGGGACAGGTGCCTTTAAGAGGCTGTTTATGTAGATAATGAGCAAGAAGGGAAGTGGAGCAGTTAGTAGGCGGAGTCAGTTGGGGGAGGAAGAGTATTTAATAGAGGTCGGGGCCTGTGTGAATGGGCGGGACAAAACTGAACAAATGCAGGCACTACACTAAGCTTCTCCACAAGCACAGAAGTTTCTCCACTAAGCAGATTTCTTCACTAAGCAAATATGTTTCTCCACTAAGCAGATAAGCTTACTATGAATCCCTCTGTCTACCCTGCATAAAACACATTTACCCATAATAGTTTGGAAACATGCACATTTGCCCATGTAGTCTGGAAACATACAACTCCAGATATAAGGAGGCTATGCAGTACAGGGCAGGCTGGTTAGTAAGCTAAAAGCCAGTCAGGACACAGCTTGAAAATAGCAAAAACCGGTCAGGGAACAGCCAAGGTGCTTGCAAAGGCCAGTGTCCAATGTCTCACTTGAACAAGGCACTCTAATCAATGTCAGTCCAGCAGTTTCCAGTGGAAATTAGCCAGTGGGAAGCAAGGCTTTGGATCCAAGTAGGTAAGAAGAGCAAGTTGAAGGCTTTTATAGAGAATCTCTGTGGAGTGTGCACCATTCAGTTCACTCTATTGTGGAAGCAAGACACAGGTAGGTGGGAAAGGCTCCATTTTAGACCCCAGTACTGTAAGTCAATAGTCCTTGCAAATAGCATATAAACATGAGATGTCAGGAATTTGCAGAGAAAGAAAGATTATCATCATCCAGGGTCTATAAAAATTGTCCTACCATTTCTCCCACATTTAGCCATACAGATCCCAAGTAGTTTCAGATTTTAAACTACATTTTATCAATGAACACATAGAACATTGAACAGTAGCTTTGCTTAAGATGCATGTTAACTTTGCCTGAGATCAACATATGGAATTTGTGGAGCACATGGCTACCCAAAGGAATGTGTAACCTATGCAATATGTCCCATGACCCAGTTCAGGTCTCCTCCAATTTATCCGAGTTGGCAGTGCTCTTAGATTGGAGTTCAGCTTCAAGCTTTTGAACTAGCTTGCCTACCTCCCTCGGATCATTGAATAAATGAACATATAGAATAGTGGATGGGTGACCATCCACAACAAGGCTGTGTTTCCATTGAGGGAGTTGATGACATCATACAGACCTCGAGAGAAAAGCTCTTGAGGTCTGTATGATGTCATCAACTGCCGAGATGGAAACATTGCCTTCCTTGTGGATGGTCACCCATCTACTATTTTATATAGTATATGACTGCCCATTCAAAGATAGAGAAAACTCATTCTTTTTTTTTTTTTACCTTCAGCATTTTTCTGCTGACGCTCTCACTCATACTCACTCCCACTCCAGCCTCTCCAATCTATCCCTCTCAGTATGGCTTGCAGAGACTCCGACCGTGTCATGGAGAAGAACTGTTGTGCAGCGGTTACAAACACCTGTGGCTGCTCTCTTCATTTTTTTTTTTATGACAAAAAAAAAGGTTTACTTTATTTTCATAAATGTGAGGGTTCTCAACCATTTCTGAACTACAGCAGTGTGCAGCTCAGCACTTGCTAAGTTGCGTCACCATGTTTTTTCAGTTTTTTCCATGAGAGCGTAGATTGCACCAATCAAATTGCAGGACGTGTCTTAAAAGTTGTTGCACTATCGATGTGACATCAGAACGATAGTGCAACAACTTTTTTGACCTTTGAACTGTCCTACAACAGGATTTGGAAAACCATTGTTTTCCATCCACAACAAACCCTAACCATATACTAAATTCCAATTACACATTACACATTGCATGGAGACAGTCGGGCTTGAACATTCGATGCTGTAACTTAACGGTGTGCAGCATACTGCAGACCCTGTTGAGGGCTTTTCATCTGAGGCATAGGAGAGTTCAGGGAAGCTGGAGATCTCCATTTACGGTACTTCAGGTTCCATTTTTTTCTGTGCCATCACCAGTGCTCTGTCTTTGTCCCAAACTCCTGTGCAGATGATGATGAAGGTTTGTGGAGCTGTTGTGTCTGCTGCAGCACACCCCGGGGGGGGGGGGGCAGTCTGTAAGCCTTTTCATGGTAAGGTTTGGTCCCCATCCAACACTCCAAAAATATTATGCATTAGCATTTGATCAAATCCCAGAGCATTCTTGCCTTCTGTTGTTTCTGGTAGACCCATGATACAGAGATTACACACCCGACCATAATTCCCCAGAGTTTCTAAGTGTTGCCTCAGCTGTGTGTTTTCTTTGGTCAAGGAGGCTCTCCTGTGACTTTTAAAAAGTCATCTCCTCTTGTTGAACCATCTGCTCTACTGTATCCAGGCTGGTTTCAGGCTTGTGCACTCTGGGTATTAAATTATCTAATTTGAGGTCCACATCTTGCACCATTTTGATTAAGTGTCCTAGAGTTGTACTGACATTGAGGAGTATCATGTCACTGCTGGATGGCTCACCCAAGCACAATGCTGCCTCATGGTGTGCAGGCCTCCCCTCATTCTGCTGTTTTTTGGGTGTAAAATGTCCCTAGGCAGTGCAACATTTCACAGTTTTCCCATATGCAGAGATGTAGGTTATCTGCTGAGCTAACTGATTCGTTTAGGCCAAAGCATTCAAAAAGTAGTTTAAATTGAGTTCTTTTGTTTCTCTTGGGAGCTGAAGTCAGGAGCATATGTTCCCATCTGAAGGTAAGTCACATCTCCATGGCAAATATTTTTAATAAAAAAAAAACTTCTTTACCTAATTTGCATTTTAATTTGATACAAGTATTTTAGCAGAAAATTGTTCAAAACTGTGGAACCTGCCAGGTTGTTTGGAGGGAACAGATTTCTCCTGAAAGCATAAATCATTCAAATGCATGAGTTTTTTGAACTTCAGGAATATATTTAAGCAGTTTGGTTCTGTCTTGACCTATGTACTTGCGTTTTCACACCTCTTCTCTTTTATTATGTTACTGCTGCTTTTCTTCACTGTTTCTTTTTTCTGGCATTAATGCTATTCTTCTGTACTTTGGAGGATATGTGAATGAGGCTCCCATCCCTTGTAGATTACTGCAGAGTTCATTGCCTGCTTTAAAGCTCATGACTCCACCTGGTACCAACACAGTGCCCTAGGTTTCCCTGATTTGTTAAGGTATAAGCAAGTTGCAAATGCTAGCACCAAACCCACTGAAGATACCAAAGCAGGTTCAGATTTAGATTTATAGTTTGACTTTTAAAAGCCATTACACACATTACAAAATAAAACAGGCAATAATTACAAGTTGCATATTACACTTTCACATTTTATATGCACATTATAAACATATTGCACTCTTAATACATTCATGTGGGTCAAATACATATCATAACATTAATATTGCACATTTCTTTTATACTTAAATTCTAATACCTCTCATATTTAGAGTTATTATACCCTTTCATTAAGTCTGCTATGTATAACATTCCTTTCTCTACCATAAACTAAGTGTAATAAGTCTATACTAAGTGTCAGGCTGTGATTTCATTATCTTTGAATAGCTATTAACTGAGTATGTCAAGTTCACTAGTAACATTTCACCGAAAAGACACAGGCAGAAGGGGATAGGGAGAAGTACCAGGAGATGCAAAGGAAGGCAGGGAGGTCAGTAAGGAAGCCAAAGCTCAGACAGAAAAACACATTGCAAAATCAGTAGGTAGAGGGGACAAAACCTTTTACAGGTACATAAGAGAAAAAAGAAAGGCAAAGGGAGCGACAGTGAGACTGAAGGTGGAGGATGGGGGCAGCGTGGAGGATGACAACAGTAAAGCTGACATATTGAACAGGTATTTCTGCTCAGTCTTTACTGAGGAAGAGGAGGGTAATGGGTCTGAAGGGAGTACAAGGGGTGAGAATTGTGCAGAAATGGACACAAGTCCCTTTACACAAGAAAGTGTCCTGAAGGAACTGGAAGTAATAAGAGTTGATAAAGCAATGGGGCCAGATGGGGTGCACCTCAGGGTCCTTAAAGAACTATGAGAGGTTGTGGCTGAACCTCTGGCTGTCCTGTTTAGCCAATCACTGGAAACAGGGGAGGTACCCAAAGACTGGAGGACAGCAGATGTAGTCCCCTTATACAAAAGCAGGAACAAAGAGGAAGCGGGGAACTACAGACCAGTCAGCCTCACCTCTGTAGTTGGGAAGATCATGGAAGCACTACTGAAGGAGAGATTGGTGGAACATCTGGTTGTCAGTGGACTACAGGACCCAAGGCAGCATGGTTTCACCAGGGGGAGGTCATGTCAGACCAACCTTGTTGAAATTTTTCAACTGGGTAACTAGGGAGGTGGATCAGGGAGGGCAGTGGACATGGCCTATCTGGACTTCAGTAAGGCCTTTGACACTGTGCCTCATAGAAGACTATTACACAAATTGGGGAATATGGATGTGGGCAGGGCAGTAGTGTGGTGGGTAGGTAACTGGCTGGGTGGCAGGACACAGAGGGTGGTGGTAAATGGCTGTCACTCCACAGAGGGAAGAGTGACCAGTGACCACAGGGATCAGTGCTAGGACTGGTCCTATTCAACATCTTCGTCAGTGACATTGCGCAGGACCTAGAAGGCAGAATTTCACTGTTCGCTGATGACACAAAGCTCTGTAACAGAGTAGACACACCAGAGGGTGTAGACAGAATGAGAGGGGACCTGCAGAAACTCGAAGAATGGTCAGGGGTTTGACAGTTGAAATTCAATGCAAAGAAGTGCAAGATAATGCATATGGGGCACAAAACCCCTGGCACAATATATCAGTTGGGGGGTGAGGATATAGCATGCACCAAGCAGAAAAGAGGTCTTGGGGTTATCATCTCTGATGATCTCAAGGTAGGGAAACAGTGTGACAAGGCAGCAGATAAATCAGATAGGATGCTGGGATGCATAAGCAGGGGATCACCAGCAGGAAAAGGGAAGTCATAATTCCACTATACAAGACACTAGTGAGGCCCCACCTGGAGTACAGTGTACAGTTCTGGAGACCTTACCTACATAAGGACATAGACAAGGTAGAGAAGGTTCAGAGGAGGGCAACAAAGATGGTACATGGATTGCATCACAAGTCCTATGATGACAGGTTGAAGGAATTGAATATGTACTCCCTGGAGGAGAGGAGGGAGAGAAGGGACATGATAGAGACATACAAGTATCTTACAGGGAGGAACAGGGTGCAGGAAAACACTATTTTTAAGTGAAAAAGATGTTCCAGGACTAGAGGGCGTGGGATGAAGTTGGAGGGAGGACGATTCAGAGGAAACATGAGGAAGAATTTCTTCACGGAACTGGTGGTGGACAAGTGGAACACCCTGCCAGAGGAAGTGGTGGGGGCTGAAACTATCACAGGATTTAGGAATTCATGGGATAGACATAAGGAATTCTGGCGGTCAGGGGTAAAGGTCAACAGACTTCTAGGAAATCATAAACTGAACTTACAAGCTCACATGGGCAGACTAGGTGGGCCATAGGCTCTTATCTGCCGACACTGTCTATGTATCTATATATCTATGTATCCTTATTGTTCGTAATAATAATATGGCATATTTTCTCATCAATTATTTTAAGGAGGGAGGCCACATGGGTTAATAGTTGCTCATCTCTTGTTTTTAAGAGATGTGTAGCCAAATAATATGGTTCATATTCAAGATGCTTAAGATGTTCTCCTAATAACTTTTTCTTATCTCTTTCATAAAAGGGGCATAACATCAATAAATGTGTTAAATCATATCTTCCCATCCCACATTTACATTGCCCTTCCATTCCTTCTGTTTTTTCCCCTTATTATAAATTTCATTTCACCAATTGCTGTTATTACATTCAAACCTAAATCTAGTTATTATTTTCCTTTGACAAGGATGTTTGAATCCTATGATCCCTTTTGTTTTTAGTCATCCATTTACAGAGTTTAAATTGCTGACATGCTTCCAAATCACTTTGATAGTAAATATCATTAATCCTTACTGTGACCTCATTAATAATTTGGTCAGTTGGGACTCTAAATATGTCATAAATACAATGCAGAAGCCCATAGAGTTTAATAATATTCTTGACTGTTGACATGCTGGGAAAATACATACTTTGTCTTGTGTAATTTATTGCTTCATCTATACACATCCTAGGGAATCTGGATTCGCTCATAGAATAGATCTTTATCCAGTACCTCACCAGTCTCTTTTTTATTTTACATTCTACCAGTAATTGGTCTAGTTCTGCTCTGACCAATGCTGAAGGTGTTCCTTTTGGCAGTCCTATCAGGTACTTATAAAACTTGTTTAAATGAGGCTCTATAATAATTTTTGGGTGTGTCCCCCATAAGTCTGCTCCAAATAAATAACTGATTTTTATTTTGGCATTGATAACATGGGTGTGCAAAATGAGAAGAGATCTGGATAAACTAGCAAAATGGTTGGAAGAGTGGCAACTGGGGTTTAACGCAAAGAAGTGCAAGATCATGCACATAGGGAAGAGAAACCCTGAAGCCACCTATAGGCTGGGAGGAGAGTTGCTGGCAGTCACAAGGGAAGAAAGAGACTTGGGCATCATCATCACAGATGACCTGAAATCATCCAAGCAGACCTCTAAAGCAGTAGGTAAGGCTAGGGGATGTTAGGGTGTATTAGTAGGGGTATCACAAGTTGGAAGAGGGAGGTAATAATCCCTCTTTACAAGGCACTGGTTAGGCCCCATCTGGAATATTGTGTGCAGTACTGGGGGCCGCACCTTCACAAGGACATTAACCAAATAGAGGCAGTCCAGAGAAGGGCAACCAAAATGGTGCAGGAACTGCACCGGAAAACATATGAGGACAGATTAACGGAGCTCAATATGTATACCCTAGAGCAAAAGAGGGAGAGAGGTGATATAATCGAAACATTCAAACACCTTAAGGGCATTAACAAGGTGAAAGAGTCTAACATGTTTCAATATAAGAAAAATAGCAGGACAAGAGGACACAACATGAGATTAGAGGGAGACCTATTAAGGGGTAATGTGAGGAAGTTCTTTTTCACAGAAAGTGTGGTGGGTGCATGTAATGGCCTGCTTCAGGAAGTGGTGGACATGAATACAGTGCAGGGATTCAAACAGGCATGGGATAGGCATGAGGTAGCAAAACAGATGAGTATGAATAGATAGGCCATTGACAGAGCAAAGGCCGATAGCACATTCATAAGGTAGAAAAAGAAATGGGCAGACTGGATGGGCCTTGTGGTCCTTATCTGCCATTAACTTCTATGTTTCTATAACCATTAGATTGCCTTTAACAGATTTGCCTCTGTGTTTGTGTGAAAATGATTTTATTACTGGAACAAAATTCTTGACCTTTTTCTTCCATTTCAGACATATGTATTCTCCAAGATCCTTCTTGTGAGACTATAATTCCTAAATTGCAAACCTCTTTTACTACTTCCAGTCTTTTTTCCTTAATATAGTATTTGTAATCCCTGTTATTCCCTCCAAATACCAGTATTTTTGTTTTATCATAGTTAATTTGCAAGTCAGCCCTCTCACATTCCAGATGAAATCTATTTAACATCCTTCTTAAGCCTAGTGCACTTGTAGAAATAAGTGCCACATCATCTGTGTACGCTAGGTACAGACACGTTCTCTCCTCTATTTTTGGTAAATCAGACTCCTCTTCATATAGTGTTTTGAGTACTGTTTCAAAAAAGATATTAAATAGCATCGGCAAAATAGTAGAACCTTCCTTTACCCCTACAAATTATTAAAATGTTTCACTTAAATCTCCATCTTTATTAAATCTCATACATGTTAGATCATCTATGTATAATCTTTGTAAAATATATGTTATTGACTTATCCATCCTTAATTTTTCCAGTCTTTCCCATAGTATTACCCTATTAATCCTATCAAAGGCTGCTTTCAAGTCTATAAATGCGCAATATAATTTTTGCTGTTTTATAACCTTATATTTGCATACCAAATGTACAAGGACAAATGATTGGTCAATAGTAGACTACTGAGCTCAGAAGCCATCTAGCGCTTCATCAAGTATGTTATTTTCCTTAGCTCAAGTCACTCTTCTATTATTAATTATACGGGTAAAGATTTTGGCTGAACAATCAATAAGGCTTATCAGCCTATAGCAACTACGGTCTTTTTTATCACCTTTTTCATAAATTGGGACTATTATATTATTTCTCCAACTGCAAGGTACCTCTCCTGTTTCCCTTATATGATTAAACACTCTAAAGAGCAAGGGTATCCAAAATTATTTTAATTTACTAATAACATCGGATGGGACACCATCTGGCCTGGAGCTTTATATGCTGTAAATTGATCTATAGCTGTATTAATTTCTTTTTCTGTGAACCATTTCATTTTATTTTCACATGCAATTTTTTTTCCTATTTCTTTACGTTTTTTATATAGTCAGTACTATTTTTATGAAACAGTTTTTTTAAATGATTAACCCAACTGTCTGCCTCTATATTATGTGCAAGCTCTTTCTGATAATTTTTTTTATACCTTTACCTACTAAACTCCAAATGTTTTTACTGTTTTTCCACTACCACCTTTTGTAACTCTGTCCATGGCTCCTCAATAAATTTTCCTCTATTAGTTTGTAATACTTTTCTATAGTCCTTACTCAGGTTGTTCATGATCTTGTTATTATTGACATTTGGGTTTAGCTTTAATATTCTGAGGTGTCTATGCAATTGTTTTTTGGCCTTTCTGCAGTGTTTATTAAACCATATTTCCCCCTTCTTATTGTTATTAATAATTATTTATTTTCTAATAATGCTGGCCATTCTCTTTGTAATATGTTCAAATCATGCAAATTATTTCACGTCCAAACTCCAGAATAACCTCATTTTCACATCAGAATTCTAAAATGTCACCACTCTTATTTTTAATCCCCCCACTCCCAATCCAGAACAGCAGTCCTCAATCTGGTGGACTTCTCATTTCTGATCCCGTTGAAGTTGCATGTTGCATGTATCTGTACCCTTTCTGGACAATATATCCTGGGGTTTGATAGGGAATTATGAGCAGACCAGAAGGACCACTGGTCTTTTTCTGTTGTCATTGTTGATGTTCTGCTTCTATGTTTTAGCCCTTCTTCACCTCTTCTGCTCTTTCACTGCTACATCCCTCCCCTCCATCTAACTCTCCACTGTTTTCCACCACCTCCAATCTCAACCTTTTCCCCTCCCCTTCTTCTTCATTTCCCTGCTTTTCCTTCTTCCCTATCTCTGTGGCTGTCACCCTTTCTGGTTTACTGTGTCTCAACCCACTCAATGGCCACAGTCTTAATAACTTTGATTCTAAGCTTCTCTACCCCTTTACCCCACTATCACAGCCCCTTTGTCTTCCAATTGCAACCTCTCCTTCCTTCTTGGAAAGATTAATGTTGTCTGGAAGAGTAACACTGTTCTCCCCCTCCACAGAGGTGGTGATTTTTGCATCCAAGAGGACTGCTGAACCATTTCACCTCTTTTTGCTTTGATGTTAGTGCAAAAAAAAAAGTACATTCCAAAACCCTCCTTGTTTCTGGGCTACTCCTTCTTTTTCTGCTCCTTACAATCTGGCATTCACAAGTCTCACTCCAGTCTCCTCAGTATTAAAGTTTACTGACTCTGTCCTGAAGGGAATGCATGAGGGTCTTTACACCTCAGCCATCTTTGCCAACCTCACAAAGATGTTTGACACTGTCACCCTTACTATCCCTTTTGATAAATGTGCAGAGGCTGGTTGATTTAATCTCTCTGTCAAATGGCTCTGTTCTACCTGTCCAGTTCTTGCAGGATATTCTCTTGCATCTCTTTCCCAGTCATGGCAGGTGTCATCCAGGGTATATCCAAGAAGGAATCATCTCAGTGTTCCTTTTGGTCAATATGTCCTCACACATTCATATGCAGATGACACTGTATATTTTACCTCTGGTTCCTTGGTCAATGTGTTTGAAGCAGAATTCCTGTGTTTTTTAATAGCATCCAACAATAGTTTTACACTAACTTTCTTTGAATGATAAAACAAGTTTCCATGACCTTTGGCTCCAAACAGAGACTTGCCACACTTCACTCTACCCCAGTGTGGAGAAGTCCTCCCCTTTAAATAGCTCAGTGTTTGGCTGGATTGAAGCCTTGAATTCTCTGACCACAGAATACGCCATCAACAAAAAGATCTTCCCTAAGTTCGCCACACCCTGTATCACTAGAAATCTTGCCTTCCACTCACAAAATGCCATGGGATCATCCACAAAATAATCCTTCTGATGTTTGACTATGTGGTTCTGGTCTAGGATTGCCACCTGTCAAGTTTTTTACCTGGTGATCTAGTTTTCAGGGTCCCTATCAGGTAATCTGGTTTTGCTCTATGCTGGTCAGGTTTTTGGGCCATTTTAAGTGCTTGCATACTTTTTATATATATACTTTTTTCTAAAATAAAGTATAAAAAAAGTGCTTACATACTTTTGAAACAAATTTTGTCATATAATTCAGTGTTTCAGCTGCATGTCCAGGTTACAGACAAGTTCTGTTGTCCGTATAGCCTTTTTTTGTGAAAGCAGTCAACCTGGGAGGTGTAAAGTATGGCCATTAACACCATTAGCACTTAATCTAATCTTTTCCATTGCATCTTAAATTGGCATAGCAGCAAAGCTGCCCCCACCTTTTATAACAGTAGCACAGCCAGTTGTCTTCCACTTTCATTTGCTGGTGAACATTTTCATCTCTACAGAATTTAGGCATTTTTAAATGTTTTTTATATTTTTTTCCTCAAGAAAAAAATATGGTCACTTCTTTGGCTTTGAAATAGTACTGTGGACATAAAAAGGAAATGGAGCCAGAAAAAGATATAACATACACATTATTGGAAACAATTTCTTTATTATGTATGATTAAAATACCATGTATACTGTTGTATGCTATTTAGATTATTCCCCATGTCTTCCCTCAGATCATATCTGTAAATGAGATTTCTTTTATCTCTGTATGTTTATCTTGTAAACCAATGTCAATAAATGAGTAAATACACACATACGTAAATAAATAACTAGGAAGAATCTAGGAAAGTAACTTTAACAGGTACAGTACAGTATCTTAACATTTTTATTGAACTGCTGCTTTAAGTGTTGTCTTTCACTGAGATAACAAATGGCTTTCTAGAAGGAGCAATGCATGATGAGTCATGAAAAGGGGTAGGGCTAGAGGCGGAGCCTAGGATCCATTTTTTGCCTCCTACAAAAGTGGCAACCCTATTCTGGTCTACAGTGCTGCCCCAAAATCCACCCTACCCAGGCTGGATCTCATTGTATACTCCATTTGTTGCCTTGCTTTAAACTGCCTCCCTGTGCTCACTACTGCTATTTCTATGCAAGCCAATTTTCTTCCCTTGCCTTAAAGGATACCTCTCCCACTGTATCACCTTTCCTTCAAAATGCTGAGTTATTTCCTTCCAGTACACAACAGAACAGGTTTGCCTCAGGGTCTGTTTCCAGGGTGCTATAAACAGGGTTTGCTACCCATTGAGAACAATACAAAAGCACATGTTTCAAGCACTCCAGATTACAAGAAATCAGAGGACTCTGGCTTACTGCATCAGCAAATCCTTAAAGGAAAACTGCATGATAAAATCAGGAAAATATATGTATTACTACCAGTTTTGAGTTCTGACTTCATCCCAGTGTTTTGTTTCTGCCTAGGCTATGAGAGGAGTTTTTTCTAATTTTCCTTGGGTGTTTTATGACCTCTGGGGGCTGCCATTCAGGTTTGTTTTATTACATCTTCTCCAAGTTAGTCTTCCCAGAGTGCCCATTGGTTTGATATCTAATAGCCCCTACAGCAGGCCAGTGTCTTGTTACAGTGTCTTGCTTAGCCACAGCAGAGAAAGAACACTGCAGCTAGGATTCACACTGCTAGTCTCTGGATAAGTATGATACATTTCCTAAATATTGGTACCTTATCCAGCTGTGTTCTTCTTAGGGAGAGAAGAGAGAGAGAGAGAGAGAGAGAGAGAGAGAGAGAGAGAGAGAGTGCTTTAAGCATGTAACTTTCTAAAGTATTTTGTACCATGGCATTTTACATTGTACAGTATCCAGATGTTATTAATAAGAACTGGAATGCAATGAGACAGGCTGAAATGTCCATGTAAGTTTAGGGAGGCAGTATAGCACAGTGGTTTAAGACTCAGAGCTGCAAATCTGGAGACCTGGGTTTGAACCCCACAGCCCCCACTTGCATACTGTGTGACCCTGGGCAAGTAACTTAACTTCCCTGTGCTCCCAGGTTGCACCTGTAAACAAACTTTCAGCTTAGTGTGTCTCACCTGGTTAAAAAATTGGAAAAAAAAAGTTACCAACCCCCCAAAGTACAAATGTGCCTCTTCTACACACACCACCTATGTCCCCGCCTAAACAAACTTTACAGCAAAACCATTTTGTTGCATTTGTGTGTGTCTGGACTACAATGCTTGCATGCATAGGGAGCACTCCACTCAATTTATTATACCGCATACATTTAGAACTGCCAAAAGCTATGCTAATGGTACTTCGAGATCCACTGTGATGGTTAGCAATCATAGGCAATGTGTGGTTGGCCGTCCCACTAAGCTGGTACCCACCATCCTACCACCTCAATTCCCTTGTGATCTTTTGGCCCCCCCCACATGCCATGATGACAACAATATGCAACAGTCTATCAATGGTGAAGCACCCCCACCCATGACCAGTCACGGCAGAACATGCTTTAATACAGTACATGATATATAGATCTTCAATTTGTGTAATTCACCACACAATAACCCTTACTGCATGCTGTAAAATATACCCGATATGTCATGTTGAGATAGGCATCCCCACCCTTCCCCCTTGCTCATTAGGCCCAAATAAGCACTGGTAACACCATACAAACCTGGTGGCGTAGTGGCCCATCACCACCAACTGACAGTTAATGACCATCATCCCACTCCCTCCCATCCTGTACCACAACTGAATGACTGGCACATCCCCCCTCATGCCAGCAAGGCAAGCCAACCAGAGAATGTACTGTATATACTATGCACTGTGACAGTTCATTGTGCGTCATGCCGTGGTAGTGATAGGAGTGCTGTGCCATTAACACCACCTGGGTGTGGGATGCTGGGGTGAGAGTGGTAGTGTCAACTACCTGCCTGGTGTGGGGTGCCACTATACCAGGTATCAATAGTGTCTTCAGTGACTGTTTGCACATAATGGGCATGTGTATTGGACCCTAGCTCACTGAGATAGAATGCGGATATTTTGCTGCATGCACAGGATGGTGATTGTTGGGTGCTGTGCCACTAACACCATCTGGGTATGGAATCCTGGGGTGAGAGTGGTAGTGTGAACTACCTGCCTGGTGTGGGGTGCCACTGTACCAGGTAGGGTTGGTGTCTTCAGTGCCTATTTGCACACAATGGGCATGTGTATGGGACCCTAGCTCACTGAGATAGAATGGGGATATTTTGCTGCATGCGAAGGATGGTGATTGTTGGGTGGGCAAGTAAGTGGACACCAGGGAATGCCGTATACTAGACATATTTTTGTATATTGCAGTACACTGTGGCATATTGCAGCTCGTGTTGGGCTTATTCACTGTGGCCGGACTGTGGCATACTGTTTATGGTTGTCTGCTATGTGGTGATGGAGGTGTACTGTTGGACAGTGCAGGGGGTGTGCTTCATCGTTGATTCACAATGGGGGGTGAGATACTGACAACAACAAAAATGGAAAGGGACCTGGGGGTAGTCATATCAGATGACCTAAAGGTGGGCAAGCAATGTGAGAAGGTAGTAAGAAGGGCTGGGGGGATACTGGGATGCATAGGGAGAGGCACCACCAATAGAAAACAGGGAGTTATTGTCCCTCTTTACAGACAGTTGGTAAGACTACATCTGGAGTACTGTGTACAGTTCTGGAGACCCCATCTCCACAATGACATAGACAGGGTGGAGGCTGTCCAGAGGAGGGCCACTAAAATGGTGCAGGGTCTGCACCAGAAGACATATGAAGAAAGACTAAAGGAGCTTAAGATGTATAGCCTCAAGGAAAGGAGGGAGAGGGGGGACATGACAGAAACTTGCAAATACTTCAAGGGAATCAACAAAGTCCAAGAGGGTAGCATCTTTCAGAAAAAGAGATATGCAAGAACAAAGATGCACAATTTGAAGATAAGGGGGGCCGGCTCAGAGGTAATGTGAGGAAGTATTTCTTCACAGAAGGG
Source organism: Neoceratodus forsteri (assembly GCA_016271365.2). Classification (NCBI taxonomy): domain Eukaryota; kingdom Metazoa; phylum Chordata; order Ceratodontiformes; family Ceratodontidae; genus Neoceratodus; species Neoceratodus forsteri. The sequence continues at coordinate 579,018,450 of CM057459.1, read as the reverse complement.
GTTGTAGATGCATGGGACAGCCTTCCTGAGGAGGTCATGGAGTCAAGAACAGTGGGGGAATTCAAGAATGCATGGGACAGACATAAGGCAATTCTAGTGGGGGGTAGGAGGAAGTAGGCTATTGGTTAATTAGGATCTGCAGCTTATCCATCAGGTAGGGAAATGGGCAGACTAGGTGGGCCAAGCAGTCCTTATCCACCATCAGATTCTATGTTTCTATGATTGACTGTTGCATATTGGTGCCATCACAGCATGTGGGAGGGGGACATAAAGATCACAAAGGAATGGAGGTGGTAGCATGGTTGGTACCAGCTTAGTGGAATGGCACAGTACACATTGCCTATGATTGCCAACCATCACAGTTGATCTCAAAGTACTTTTAGCCCAGTTTTTGACAGTTCTAAATGTATGCAGTATAATAAATTGAGTGGTGTGCCTGCAAGCATTGTAGTTCAGACACACACAAATGCAACAAAATGGTTTTGCTGTAGATTTTGTTTAGCCAGGTGTAACAGGGGTTTCATTGGTGGAATGTGTAGAATTTGTAATTTTGGGGGGGGGCTTGGTAACTCAAACTGACATCTCAGCCTGTCTCATTACATTCCAGTCCTCACTAATAACATCTAGATCCTGCCATTGCACAATATACTATAGAAAGTTACATGTTTAAACACACACACACACACACACACACACACACACACATACACACACACACACCTAAGCAGAACACAGTTGGATAAGGTACCAATATTTAGGAAACGTATCATACTTACCCAGAGTCTAGCAATGTGAATCCTGCTGCAGTGTTCTTTCTTTGCTGTGCCTATAAGACACTGTAACAAGATACTGGCATGCTGTAGGGGCTATTAGACATCAAACCAAAGGGCACTCTGGGAAGACTATCCTGGACAAGATGTAATAAAACAAACCTGAATGGCAGCCCCCAGAGGTCATAAAACACCCAGGGACAGTTAGAAATAACTTCTCTCACAGCCTAAGCAGAAACAAAACACTGGGATGAAGTAAGAACTCAAAACTGATAGTAATACATATATTTTCCTGTTTTTAACATGCAGTTTTCCTTTAATTAGAACATCAAGAAAGAATGCCATAGTAATAAAGGATTTGCTAATTCAGTGAGCCAGAGTCCTCTTATTGTTTTGTATCCTGGAGTGCTTGAAACCCATGCTTCTGAGTTAGTATCTTCCACTGCTATCTCTTCCCCCCTCTGCCCTCCTTCCTCCTCCTCCTTTCTCACTTCTTCTTCTTCTTCTTCTTCTCTGCCTTGATCTCTCCTTCCCCTCCCCCTACTCCCTCTGTTCCTCAGACTAGCATTTTTTTTTCTTAATCCCTCACTGCAAAACATCTGCTGGGCAGGCTGACTTCTCTTCCTACCTCCCCCTTATCTGAAATAGCCTCTGTCCTACTTTCTGCTTCTCCTCCCCTTCCTCCTCACTGTTTGCCTTAAAATCCTTACTCCATGAAGTCTTGTCTCATTCCTACTCTTATTACTAGTCATCTCTTTCCACTTGCACCCCATGCCTTCTTCTTGCCCATTCTTATAAAACATACATAACTGCATCTGCCAATTGCTGCCTCAACTGGCCTTGTTTGCTGATCACTGAAATCTAATACAGTAATACATTATAATTTAGATTATTATTAATTAAACATTTTATTATTACATTATAATAATTGGTGTGTGTTTTTCCCATAGGGAAACCTGGTTATAATTTGCCATTATAAGCAACTGGTTATAATGGTAAACACATGCCAGGATCCCCTCACTCCATGCTGCGCCAGCTGCCATCTTCCCATGGTCACACTGGACACTTCACTGCTGCTTACACTTGGCAGTAAGTAAATAAAAAAAAACTCCCCTGTTATGATTGCACTGTTAGAATGAACCTTTTTTTTTAAAAAAGGAAAGGTTTCGGCAGCCACTTCAACCCAACCATGGACAGTGCTTAAACTTGACTGGACTGTGGCTAAACAGTGATGTATTTCTATTTTATATAATTGCTCTGGCAAAGAAATGCTCCCCAGGAATGTTATATAATAAAACATGGGGTGGTGTGTAAAACTCAAATTTTACATACACCCTCGGTGTTGAATGCTTAAATAAAACACTTAAGCTTCACTCTTAGGTTTTATGTAGCATCCAACACCTAGGATGTGTGTAAAATCTCATTAAAAATACCAACGCATGTGATATTCTTTATATTATAATTAAAATAATACATTGTATTTTACTGTATTACAATTCATTTGTTATTATTGTATGCTTGCTGCTGCTTCTTTAACTCCAACCTATTCGCTGCACTTTACTACTTTGTTTTTGTTTTTTAAATTTTTCCCTTTAATTATTTATTTTTTGCTGTGTGGTATATTGTTTGTTATGTACTGTCAATATGCTTCCTGTGAGTTGTATACTTTTTATGATATATTGCATTACATTGCTTTCATCACCAATATTTCTGTGCCCCCACCCACACACCCCAGATGCTCCTGAAAATGAGTTTTTGTTCAGTGTGCCTTTCATGGAGAAAAATGTTAAATAAATAAAATAAATACATTCTGCCCTGCCATCACGTACTTATGGAAATTGATTGTAGTTTTCTTTTTGAAACAGTGATGTATTATTGGCTGCTGTTGTTTTACCTACAGTCTCCATGAAAATGAAATGCTGCATGCCCACATCTAAAGGGACTGTCCCAGTGGAAACAATTTAAACTAAATTAGAAAAATGAACTTTGCTCTCTTTGATGGAACAACATTAATACTTTCTGATCCAGAGGCTAATATTATTCATGCATTCTTTACCTTGATGGAGAACTTGAACACCTGTCTTCTGTACATTTTTAGAGTTGCAAACAGCTTGTATAGGTGCATGACTGATGTGTATAATGCTAAAGTAAAATCTCAGATCCTTTACTGATCTGAACTTTGAGGCGGGGGGTGAAGAACATGTAATTTAGAACCAATTTGGAATCCATCAGTTTGTTAGTACAAACTACTAAGAGTTGAGACAGGTACCATTTCTAATTCCACCTCAGCAATTATAAGGGCAGTTTCCTATTGGAGAAAGCTTATGAATAATAAGGTGTGCAGTTGTTCAGCTATTTTGGGAGGATGTTTTGGAATATAGACAAAATGGCATATATTTCTTCTCATGTTCTTCAAAATTAAATACATAATAAAATGGTCTTCCCACAATATTTCAGCAAATGAACATCCAAAATATAAATGCCTATAGGAATATCATAACAAGAAGATTACTAGATATTTCTCATCAAAATGATATGGCCAGAATTTCAGCCACTACAACATTTACCATTAAAAGAAAATAGGCATTTAGGTAAACATTATTACTCAGCCATCTGGTCATTACACATAGTTACATATAGAAATATGATAGTAGATTAAAAAACATTGTTCATTACAACATTTATTCATTTAAAAGCATATTAATAGAGTGTGCCTTTGTATATATAATCAGATAAATTCATATCAGACTAGCATAATAATTAGATTTTCTTAGTGCAAAATTCAACAAGCACATTTCACAATTTTCAGAACCTCCTTGTAGCTACTTTTAGTCAAAATACACATTATACACTAATTGACAATGATGTCAAGAGAGGTTAGGTTTTTACTTAAAGTATATTTGACAAGCAATTAGGGCCCTAACAGAAAATTGGGAATGAGCAGTAATTCATACGGAATGAAAAGGCAATATGTCAAAAACTTTTAGCTGGCTCATACGAGAAAAGATTAAGTCATATTGCCCGTTCTTATTTTATTAAAGGTTATGCTGTATATATTTCGGACAAATCAGTTGTCCAGACATATCGTCTCCTAATCTTTACAGCTTCCAAGAGGAATATAGCAAGTTTCTCTAAAATAACAATATTTTGTGCATTAACAAGTAAATCCAATCTAAATTGTGCTGGTACATGTAGTATTTCCATTATTTAACCCAGAAATTTATCTCTGATTTGATTTATACCATGGTCAGTTCAAAACCGCAGTAAGTAAATCCTTAGTTTACTGTAAACCACGTTATAATTTATTTAGTTTTTGTCAACCATGTAGGTACACTAGCCAGAAGCTGCCTGTTTTCAGGTACAACCCAGGAGAGTACAACAATAGAAATGCAATACATGACAATAGGAATACAATACATTACATGACTTCTTACAATGTGTGATTGGATACAATATGTACGTGAGCTGATAGTGTAGGAGAAAAGGTTCTGATGCACTGTATCATTAAGGTCTGAATTGACAGATACAGGTACAGTAATACAACATTATAACATGAATCAAATTTACATCAAGAGTAGTATAGTAGTACAGTATCCAGCATCAGAAGTTAGCAATATACCTGCTGGGGAAGAATTTACATGGGGTGCTATCTAGGAGGTGCTTACAAAAGCATTGTTTGATGTCCACATAAGTAGTAGTAATGCAGATGTCCAATGGTATACTATTCCACAACCTATGAGCAAAGTTTTGGAAAGCTACTGTCCCCATATTGTTTTTTATTTTAGGCACAGCAAGTAGTCCAAAGTCTGTGGATCTGAGGGGCTATGGATTAGAGTATGGCTTAATCCATTCTGTGAGTTGTTGAGGTTCCTGGCTATTGATAACTCTGTAAATAATACCTCCACGTGCAAAGTCATACAGAGCATTTGGGGGGAGCCACTGTAAATTGGAATATAGTTAACAGTGGTGGACAAGTCTGTTTGAGCAAAGTGCAAAATGGCAGATGTTTTTGTAGGTAATATCCCACTTTCTGAGTGCTAGTTTAGATGTTGATGATGCATATACTGCAATATTGTATGCAAGCTTAGGGAGTAATGTGCCTCTTGAAAGAGAAGGGGGTGCATGTTGGGTAAGGTTGTGTCTAATTCTGTAGGCTAAGTCTAGTCTAGTGTTAACAGCTTTGCAGGTTTTAAATATATGTGATTGAAAATCAAGGGAGGGATGTAATGTGATTTCAAGGTAATTTTGGTATGTGCTAGTTCACGTGATGCACCATCTAGTCATGTGACTAGAAGTGGCATTTGAGAGTTTCTAAGCCTTGGTTGGGAGCCAAAGAGCATTGCCTGTGTCTTTGACACAGTTAGGAGCAATTTGTTTTCCTCTAGCCATTGTTGTGCTGCCTATAGGTCATGGGTTAGTATGTGATTTATATTGTAGACATTTTTGGAGCTAGCAATAAGTACTAAATCATCTGTGTACAATATGGGTGTACTGTATTTTAGACAGTTCTGCAAGTCATTGATATATAGAAAGAAAAGGAGTTGGCCTAGTATAGAACCTTGGGGTACTCCAATTTTAGATGATAGTGGCTCTGAATGTGATTTTCCTAGTTTTACCAGTTGCTGTCTGTGTTGTAGATAGTTGCTAATCCAAATAAGAGCAGCTGGTGACAGTCCAATGTCTTTTAGTTTGTTGTAGCATATGGCATGATGACTCCCATTTTAGTATTCCTATGATTTAATCCTGAAGTGAAATAAAGAGTGAAGAAAAAAAGAACAAAAAAAAGGGTGATTTAATTCTGCTTTTCTTCACTCTTGTTCTCTTTCACATCTTCATTTTTGGAAACTTTTAATGATCTCTTAAGACATAAAGTCACATTTTCATTTTCCTTGATATTTTCACAGTTGACTGCTGTCAATATAACAAATGGTAAAGGTAGTAAAGCTTGCATGAATTAACATAGCAGTCTATATATAGTGAAATAGGTATTGTGAAGAAAACAAGTCTATTATCTTTGGTATTTGTGTGTGTGTTTGGTTTCCTCTTCCTCTCCCTCAGAATTTTCCAACCTCCTCCCCTAATTCTCTCCTTTTTTCCAACTTCTTTTAGAGGGATTTCTCATCTGAAAGTACATATTCCTCATAAAATTCTTTTAAGAATGTGTCATGGATGGGGAAGGTGGAGGGTATTGACTATTCCAAAAACGTTCTGCTTTCTTCGGGTCAGAGAAGATCCAAGTTTTTCCATGCAAGAAAAAACATAGCATATCTGGGAATAACATGGCAAATTTTTAATCTTTTTGGCAAAGCAGGTCACCAACATGATATACACTGCCTACAGCGACATTTCGACAGCGATCATCACTACAGCGACTGCCGGTCCAGGACCCCGGCAGTGTATTTCTGGGGTCTTGCACCCCCTCCCCTAATCAGCTCTGATCCAGATTTCATTATATTTAGTGGGGGGGGGAGATTGGGGGACTAAGTCCCCCAAAGAAAACAAGTGTCCCAGTGAGAAACCATGTGCCGACCGCAAATGTAGTCGACATGATGGTTTTGCTGTATGATCATTAGACAACAATTTTGTCGATGACCGGTTGTGAATCCATGAACATGATCAAAAGCTCATCAGGCTTGTACAGTATGTACCAATAAATCTGGGTATGCAGAACAATTCAGGTTTTCTGAGCAGAGACCCCTATTAATTTAAGCCATACGGAGACTTGCCACATGGTCCGGGTAATAGTGAGGCTTAATAAAGACAGGTCTGGAATTTTTCCTAAATGAACTCTGCAGGGCTGGCAGATTCAGGTCCCCCCACCCCCACCCCTATGTTCCCTGTCAAGGATTAATTTTTTCTCTGGAAATTTTCTGTTAAGGGCTAAGGTCAACAGTTTTTCAATCTAGGGAATGGGATCTCCTTTGCCTTCCATACCCTCCGGGATACCAATCAATTTGCTATTATTTCTCCTTAACCAGTCATTTAATCAAATTCAGTTTGTGACTTGGCTATTGGTACCATTTTGTCTTCAAGCTGACTAATTCTCTGTTCTGACTCTGTGGTTCTATCTGATAGCAACTCCATTTTATTTTGAGGGTCAGAAAGCATTATGGAGAGATCTGTTAAGGCACATGAAATTGTGGAGAAGCCAGCTTTTATTTCATTTTTGCATTTCTTCCTCAAATGACTGAAAATCCTGCATATTAATTTATTTGGTCTTGTGCATTTGTTCCCCCCCCCTTCTGCACCAGTGCCATTATTATCTTCTGCTGACTCATTAGTGTTGTCGAGGATAGACTGAGTGTTAGTAAAACTATGAACAGACTGGAGCACATGAACTGCTTCAACATTTATCTCTGCTTGTATCTCAGATAACTCCACTAGCTGGTTGTCACTGACCTCACAAGGAGTCAAAGTAGCCTCTTAGTCTGTCATGGTGGCTTTGGTAGAATCAGGCCCTTCTTCCTCTTTGTCAGTTGTATAGCCAGGTTCTTCCATATTGTTAATCAATGGCAGTTCTTTAGAGGCTAGTTGAGAGACAGAAGAAGGATTGTCAGGTGAGTCGGGAAGGAGGGGACAAAGGTCTTTCACTGTTCGCTGATGACACAAAGCTCTGTAACAGAGTAGACACACCAGAGGGTGTAGACAGAATGAGAAGGGACCTGCAGAAACTTGAAGAATGGTCAAGGGTTTGGCAGTTGAAATTCAATGCAAAGAAGTGCAAGATAATGCATATGGGGCACAAAAACCCTGGCACAATATATCAGTTGGGGGGTGAGGATATAGCATGCACCAAGCAGGAAAGGGATCTTGGGGTTGTCATCTCTGATGACCTCAAGGTAAGGAAACAGTGTGACAAGGCATCAGGTAAAGCAAATAGGATGCTGGGATGTATAGGCAGGGCATCACCAGCAGGAAAGGGAGGTCATAATTCCGCTATACAAGACACTAGTGAGGCCCCCACCTGGAGTACAGTGTACAGTTCTGGAGACCATACCTCACGTAAGGACATAGACAGGGTAGAGAAGGTTCAGAGGAGGGCAACAAAGATGGTGCATGGCTTGCATCACAAGTCCTATGAAGACAGGTTGAAGGAACTGAACATGTACTCCCTGGAGGAGAGGAGGAGAGAGGGATATGATAGAGACATACAAGTATCTTACAGGAGGAACAGGGTGCAGGAAAACACTATTTTTAAGCGAAAAAGATGTTTCAGGACTAGAGGGCATGGGATGAAGTTGGAGGAGGACGATTCAGAGGAAACATGAGAAAGAATTTCTTCACAGAATGGGTGGTGGACAAGTGGAACACCCTGCCAGAGGAAGTGGTGGGGGCTGAAACAATCACGGGATTTAAGAATGCATGGGATAGACATAAAGGAATTCTAGAGGTCAGGGGTAAGGGGAAATAGATTTCTAGGAAAACAAACTGAACTTACAAGCTCAAATGGGCAGACTAGGTGGGCCATAGGCCCTTATCTGCTGACACTGTCTATGTATCTATGTATCTATGTATCTATGTCTTCCAGCAAAGATAGTTTGATTAAGGAAAATGCTCAGTTTTTCTTGTTGTAAGTGAGTCTGTCCCATAACAGCTTTATTGGTACACTCAGTAGTGCCAGGAGGTGAGTTGTTAGTAATTTGCTTTTTCTTTTTACATTACTCTCGAGCAGGATCTAGCTGCTCAAGTTTCCGATGGGCTGATTGGGACATGCTTTGAAAAAACTTGACAAAACATGGCTAGGCAAAAAATACATTTAGTTTCACTGATCAGTGATGTAGATGTGCATTTACAGCACATTTAAGATTAAATAATGGTGCAGAGGAGTCTCAGGTAGAGCAACAGCAAACACCAGACCACTCATTCTGCCATCATGGATCTGCCTCGACAAGAGGCTCCTCCCCCCGACCTCCCACTCACATATGTCTATGTGCCACCATTTAAATCTTTTTAATGCTCTGGCTTCAATCAGAATTAAGCATATTGTAAGGGATGCAATTTGTAGCTGCATTTGTTTGGAATGCAGTAGTTGGTTGGACACGTAAAAGTCTGTTTTGTTGCTTTGGCAACAGTCTATGGTATAAGAAGAGATACAGTTATAGTGAGGTTGCTTTGGCTGTGGTCTATAGTTATAAGGATAGGTACAGGTATAGTGAGGGATCTACAGCCTTGTAATATGATTAATAGGGGAAGTCATATTGTTTGTAATAGTGTCATATTAGTTTGGTTACAATCAAGCAATCTGAGTGGAGTATTTATTAATTGGCTACTGTTACTTAGATAGTATGTAATGAGATCTTTATGTAATGTTATGGGATTAATTGTGGCTGCAGTGCTAGGTTGCTAGTGAAAGGATATTTAGGATAGTGATCTCTGTAAGTAGAGACCATGAGGAACTGTGGTGCAGAGACAACACAATATATGTATGTAATGAATGTGTGTGAGAGGTGCAGTCACATATTTAGGTAGTTGTAGGTAGGAGGCAATAGGATAGAAAACCATTGGTTACCAGTGATAAAGGCTTAGGTTTATGTTAGGGGATGAGATTGGATGTGAGTGGGGATTTAGTGCCATTGATGAGCCTGGGTGGGAGTGGTGAGAGGGTGGGTAGGTTACACCACTCCAGAACGTTCACATTCCAGAAACAATCTGTGTGACTTGGCTGACTTTAAATGTCCAATGCACAAAAGTTTGGAAGTCAGTAAGGGTGCAGGATGCCAAAGTCCGCGTGGTCCTGTACCTGCAGTGTTTTGCCTCCTGTTGGCATTGAGCACATGGGGGGGAGCAGCAATTGCCCAACCTGGATGATGCCCTAAGAGTCATAAACTGAGGAGCAATCTGCAGTGTTTTGCCTCCTGGTGGCATCAAGCATGTGGGGGGGGGAGCAGCAACTGCCTCACTTGGATGATGCTCTAGGAGTCCTAAATTGAGGGGTGATCTGCAGTGTTTCACCTACTGGTGGTGCCGAGTGCATGTGGAGGGGGGGCAGTGACTGCCCAACCTGGATGATGCCCATGGAGTTCTGAACTGAATAGTGATCTGCAGTGTTTTGCCTCCTGGTGGCACTGCATGCATGGGGGGGGGGTAGCGACTGCCCAACCTAGATGATGCCCTAGGAGTCCTAAATTTGTTGATAGAACAACATCTTTTCTGTGTCTGTGGCTAATGACATTGCTTGGAAATGCCTCAAATCTAAAATAGTCAGTGTATCTCTATATTTTGTATTCTGTACTGTATTTAAAAGAAATGTTAATGATTGTCACTTAGTGTTGTTTATTAACCTTTTAGAAACTTTTAGTTTTGTAATTTGATTCAAATCCTCTTCTTTAGCCTTTTGTTGAATTAATTTGGTTATACATTTTATATAACATTGATGTATCCGTATTCCTTGATCTAGTATGATTCTGAAAAAGTGATTTTATATGTTTTCAATGACTTATAGCTGTTATTTAACCATATCTCTGCAAAATCACTTTGAATTAAATGTTGCTGACTTGCCTCACAACCAGTAGACTCAGAATACTACACATTTCTCATGTTATCAGCTCTAATAAATTTGAAAGAAACCTGGCATAGTAAATGGACTTCATAAATATAAATGGTTATCAATTATTTCAAATCCCTGCACAAAAAGTACCAAAATGGTTAGGAAAAGTGAAGGTTTAATTATTTCAGTATCTATGTCAAAGTAACATAATATTTGGAAGCTAAGTAAGTAATCAGTGATGAACAATATTACATGATTCTAATAACAAAAATTTGGAAGGACATACTAATCTTGATTAATATTTATATCCATCAACAAATTCACCAACATACAATAAAGACATTATTAGCAAAATAACACAAGACAGTCTGCTTTTACAAAAACAGTAAAGCAGAGTTGCTATTGGTAGGAAACTTTAACATCAGACTTGGTTGATCTAGGTTACAGTCAGTCACAGAAATGCAACTTAGGCTTGATATGTTAGGTGGAAGAAATAGGGAGATGCTTGACCAAAAAACTAATACTGATAATACTGAATGAATGAAAATACTGCTGGAATCTCTAGATTTGATAATATATAATGAAAAGTTTCCATTTGACTCAGTGGGAAGATTTAGTTGCATAAACTATAGGGGTACATCACTTGTGGATTACATAATTGGATCCCCTTATGGCTATCATAAATCTGAGGACCTAATAAAAATTATTGCATGTGCAGAAAGTGATCATTTTCCAATTTTACTTTATAGGACGTTAACTGGAAATGGGAACCGTTAGGGATATCAAAAAAAAGAATATTTACAGGGACAAAATTATAGAGGAAAGAAAACCCCCCACATGATTGACAAATATAGACAAGAAATAAATCAAATCTGGAAAAGGCAAATAGAATGAATAAGGTGCAGTATGAGAAATGGTTCAATAGGACATGTAAAGAAGAAAAAAAGAATCTGGCAAAATGTGTACACTATACAAAAAAGAAAGAAAAAAACTGACCAGAACAAATATCCTTAAATTAAACAGACATAGAAAACAATATAAGGACTAAGTAAAAACTCAAAATCTGGCCCATCAGAAAGAATTATGGAAAAACATGATTATAGCAATTAAAAAAAGGCAACAAGACACTTTGGAGATTTGTTGCTATGGGAATCAGTCAATATAAAAATCAAGTAGACTCCTATATTTCACTGGACAAATACATTATTATTGAAGCATATTCTTTAACCCTAAAAATAAAAAGTGGGTGTCTGCCTAAGCAAGACTGTCCAAAGTGAGCTGCACTCCCATGCACTTATTAAAGTAAGCAACAAGCTATTTAAGTGTTAAATAATCAAGCTTTACTGTGGATATCAATAAACACTAAGTGCAGTGAACAAAACACATTTGCCACGAAAACAAAACCTAGTGTCCATACTGTTTCTCTGCACTCATGGCTGTTCCTTCTGTTAACTCCTCTCAAACCTCTAGCTTCCTGGCTCAATTGCCTAAATCCTTCTGATGGCTCAACCTTCTTTTGGGGACTGTGAATTTCATTTGGGGTTTGCAATAGGCCAGGTACTGTGAGGGGGTCTGATTCCTGACCTGGATGCACATTTGATTTTTTTTTTTTGCCGCTTTCCTTGCTCCGAGACCAACACAATGCTCTGATGAAGACGTTGTATCTCAGAAACATCAGCTGTTCACCGTGGTAAATGACCACATCATTGCCTAACCAGGAACCAGGATGTGTTGGAGAAGCGTAAGCTTGGAGTAAGGAGAGTGGCAAAAATAAAGATTCAAATGCACATCCAGGTCCGGAACCAGACCCCCTCATAGTACCTGGCCTCAGGCAATTGAGCCAGGAAGATGGAGGCTTGAGAGGAGTAAACAGAAGGAACAGCCATGAGTGCTGAGAACCAATATGGACACCAGGTTTTGTTTTCATGGCAAATGTGTTTTGTTCACCGCACTTAGTGTTTATTGATATCCACACTTAAAGAGACTGTTGTTTACTTTAGTGAGTGTGTGTGGGAGTGCAGCTCGCTTTGGACAGTCTCGCTTAGGCAGACACCCACTTTTTATTATTAATACACTCTCTATGAGATATGCACCTGTGATACTGCTGTAGGTCAAAATATTTAATGGATTTATAACCCTTTATGGGTTTGACCATGTGCAGAGGCAACATTTGGACTTTTCAATATTCTTTAACCTATTGCATACTTCTGGATAAGAAAATGGTAAAATAGAAGAACCATTTACTTAGATCACTGAATAAGGAGTCAAGAATGCAATAACTAGTTTCAAGAATAATTAATCTCCAGGTCCTGATAAAAGAACCTGTTGAATTCTACAAACTGAATGTAGAGTGGTGGCCACATTTATTATAGGGTTTTACAATAAAAGAATTATGTATGGATTTACACCAGCCACATGGAGGGGTAGCTATACAGTTCATATTTTCAAAAAAGGGGATGGGGAATCCTACAAACTATCACTCGATAATTTTACTAGACAATATGGCTAAAATTTATGCAAACATTTTACTGAAGAGACTTCTGATATGGATTGAAAACAAATATATACTTTTCCCCTTTACAAGAAGGTTTCAGAAAAGCACTAAAAACCACTACACAATCCGTCTTATTATCATATCTGATAGGAAAACACTATATCACAAAAAAAACAGAAGCTATCTGTGATCTTTGTTGATTTTTCTGCAGCGTTAGATTCTATCATAAAATGCCACTAACTGACTAAGCAAAGGGAGCTTGGGATTGATCAAAATCTACTGGTTTTGATAAGATGTCTTTAGATGGATGAAAATCAAGTATATCAAGTGTGGTGATTTAACTGAAAAACTGAGACCAATATGGGAGTGAGACAAGGGTGTGTACTTGCTCCATCTCTGGTCAATAGTTAACAGCAACATTTTGTTATTAGACTTAAATAAATCAGAATATCATACACCAAAGATTCTACAGTATCATGTACCAGTCCTTGCATATGCTGATGATTTTGCAATTATTTCTACTAGTTGATTGGGGTCAGTGTTGGAATTATAAAGGGGGGCTTGCCAGGGCTCAGTCCCAAGCTCTGAAGTGATCCCCCTTAGCTTATTTATCACCATTGACTTATAATGGAAAGGGGGGCTCAATTTAAATATAAGGCACTTATGGGCCTCCCTCACTCCCAAAGCTCATAAAGCATGATTCAAGCACTGATTAGGACTACAGAAAAGTCTGGGTGTTCCCTGTCTTTGTGACAAGCAGCGATTAAGAATCACTGATTATTTATACTTAAATGTAAACAACTGCAGCATTTAATGGAAAAGGGGAGAACTCCACTGTTAGAAAATAAGGAGTTTTGTTCAAATTCCATAAAGCTTTCCTTTTTGTTTGCTTGCATGCATGCACAAGAAACATTATGTGGCAGCTTAGGAGAGAAGCGCCCCCCAAAAAACACTCAGGTGGCATGCTGGGAGCCCACCCCAGCATGCCAAATGCCCCTGTAGAAAGAAAGTCCCGCAATGTTTTTTTTTTTCCTGTAAAGCAGAAAACATTCCTCGCAGTCTGTCCTGCTCCCTCCCTTAACCCACACCCACCATCTGCGCACCCTGCCTCCCCACACCCCCTCACCCCTTACTTACCTTTGGAGCCTGGCATGATGATCTTTAGTGGACCAGGAACAAGTCTGCACTCTTCAAAGCTGACTGCGAACTGAGGAAATGCCGTAAGCTGTATAATGGCATAAATACGTTTTTTTCAACTTTGGTGCATATCTCAGGCATTTTTGGGAATTTTGGCACCAAATTTTCAACATGGAGTTATTGGGCCCCGTCCTCATGAATTCAGCCACTGTCATGGCATTATTTGGTCCCAAAAGATGATTTTGCGGTCACTACGCAGAATCACCTTTCGGGACCGATTAACAAAATGACAGTGCCAGTGTTCATGAGGTGGGCTCTCAAAAAGTCTATGTTGCAAATTTGGTAGGACAAATCAAAAGAATTACTGTTTCACGGTACTTCATGATTTACTTTCATATGACTCATAACCATAAATTTACACAATATTTTCCTCCAGATTTTCAACATTGACATTTCTGCACCTCCTTATGAACAGTACAGCTGCCATTTTTCACATCCTGGCTGAAATGTGTTTTCACACTTACAGCGCAGAATAGCGTGGTTACTGTGGGAAATCAGTGTTCGGGACACATTAAAAAAATTACAGTGACACTGTTCATGAGTAGAGGTCCTAAAATTCCTATGTTGAAAATTTGGTGATGAAAGTCCTTAAAATGAGTGTGTTATGAGGCTGCATTACACAGTTTCCATGCACGCTTGTAACTTCGCAAATTTGTTATATTTTCACTCCAGATTTTTAACATTGTCATTTTTCCACACCTCCTTATGAAAAGTACAGCTGTCATTTTTCACATCCTGGCTGAAATGTGTTTTTGTACTTCCGGTGCAGAATAGTGTGCTCACTGTGGGAAATCAGTGTTATGGGACACATTAAGAAAATCACAGTGACACTGTTCATGAGCAGATGTCTTAAAATGCCTATTTTGAAAATTTGATGATGAAAGTCCATACAATGACTGTGTTACATGCATGTGTTTCCACGTATGCTTGGAAGTGTGAGCATTTTTACTATTATCACTACAGATTTTCAACATTGCCATCTCTTCACACCTCCATATGGATGGTACAGCTGTCATTCTTCATATCATGCCCGATCTGTGTTTTCGTACATGTGGCACAGAATTGCACGGTCACCATTGGAACTCAAAGTTTGGCACACATTGACAAAACCACACTGCCACTCTTCATGAGAAGAGGTCCCAAATGCTTTCATGAGGCGGGGTCACAAAAAGGCCATGTTTAAAATCTGTAATGCAAATACTAACAAACTCCTGGGGCATTAGGGATTCTAACCATAACGTCCCACCCTGTACAGAGTGACAGGCATCATGGTGTGCCTTTTGATTGCCGACTTTACTGCTCATGCCATCCCAACCCCCACCCAGTGACAGGCATCGAGGTGTACCTTGACTCTTCGGCACCAGAGTTCACCCCATTCTCTTATGCTGCACCCATTTCAGTGTATATCCTTATGGAATGCAGTGACTGTAAAGCCAAACACCCCAAGACACACCTCAACATGTGTTGGTGTCTGCAGAATAGGGTGAGGTGACATAGCATGAACGTCATGGGCGACAACCCAAACACTTACCCTAATGCCTGTCCATCTCTACAGGATGGAGGTGGGATTGGTGTGAAGTTCAGTACTTCACTGCCATTTCTATTCTGTATCTGTCTAACTCCTGCATTTCCAGTGCTAATACCAGCAAGCAAACATTTGGCATTGACAAATGTTTGTTTAGTAAGTACTGACTCCACGAAAATTCTGTACTAGTAAATTTTGTCATTGTTGTAAAAGGAAAATATGTTAGAAACTGTAAGAATTCTGTTGTTTTATGTACATATGTCATGTAACTGTCTGTATGTTAATGGTGTGATTGTTAACCTGTAAACCCGATGGGTTTAATCATGTCTTTGATACAAATAAACTGAACTGAACTGGTATTTTCTGATCCAGAGGCCAATTTCATTCAAGCATTCTAAACCTTGATGGAGAGCTGCACACCTGTTTTTTATACATTTCAAGAAGGATGACTCATTTTAAATTAAATAAATGTATTGTTAAAGTGACTTGACATACAGCGTGTTAGTATGTATTGACACAAGAAAACCGTTTTGACACAAAACAACAATGCTGAACCAACTCAAAGCTTTAATTACAAAAAACGAATTTCCTTTATGGTTCCAAAGTTGAACCCTTTCAAGGGAACTATTTTGTACTGAAGTACTGAACATGTACTTTTACTACAGCAATATGTTATTTTTAATGTACTGATGTATATTGTATATTAAATATAGAATAATGTATGGGGTGGTGTGTGTAACGAGAAGTTTACACACACCCGAGGGGTAAGATGCTACATAAACCCCGAGAGCGTAGCTTGAGGGGTTTGTGCAAGCATCTTACCCCAAGGGTGTGTGTAAACTTTGAGTTTACACACAACACCCCATATTTTATTTTTTATAATTAATGGTGATTTACACTGTTTGCGCAGCTTTGCGCGACTCAGCGTGGCTTTGCACGGCTTTGTGTGGTTTGCCATTATACACACTCGTGTATAACGGGAAATTACTCCACGGTTTCCCTATGGGAAAAAGGGGAAGCCATTAACTATTGGGTAGTAATAACTGTTGTGTCTTTTTTTCCATAGAAAGAGCAGGTTATTATTCACCGTTATAACCAGTAAGTTATAACGGCGAACACCCGCCACCTGCTCCTTCTATGTCCACGCGCTATAGCTTCTCACATAACCGTACCTCAGCACCTGTCACACAGCTCAAAACGCCATCGCATTACTGAACGACAGCAATAAACAAAAGAAAAACAAAACCTGAACTCTTAAGCACACTGTAATCTATTTACCACTGCAGGTAGAGCAAAATGAGCTGTTTATTGTTCTCCTGAGTTTTCCCTCTCAGCATTTCTGTTTCGCTTTTACAGCGACCAAAGCATAAATTGAAAGAGACATTCTCTAAAAAAAAGAGTTTTGTTTTCAAACAGTTTCAGTTCAAGGTTCCATAAATAAATTGTGACATTTTTACAGTTCTATTTACATACCATTTACTGTTGCTGTTCAACAATAAAAATATGTGACTCGTTTTAACCATGTGTCACAGATGCTTTTTCTCTTATGTGGCAAAAAAAGACACACCAGCAATTACATCTAACAATATATGGGGGTGAGTGTATAATGAAATAATTAGGCTTCTCGATTGTGGATCTTTCACGAACCTTGGGCCCGTCCTCGGGGTTTATGTAGCATCCCATACTTTGGGTACCCATTATTTCTCATTATACACTCACCCCCATAGATTATTGCATATTTAATACATTGAAAGTGTATCCACAGGATGTAAATATATCTCCAAGCTTTTATTTTAAAGACATTACATTCCTATTTATTACAGTTCAAAAGCTAACCCTATTAAAATTATTTTTCTAGAAAATGTTAAGTTTGAAACCATTAAAGCTACCAAACCTATTTTTTAACCAAAAACTTGAAGTTAGAGAAATATAGATTCATATGGTTTATACATTTTCAGTGTATCAATAAACATCACTAGATGGTGACATAGTGAAAAGCAATTTCAATATATAATGCTAATTAGTGGCAGTACGGTCTAGTGGTTAGTACACTGACCTGACAGTAGACAAAATACAGGTTCAAATCCCACTGAAGCCAACTGTTTACTGTGTGACCTTGGATAAGTCACTTAACTCCCCAGTGCTTCACTCGACTTAGCTGCAGAAATGAGTAAAAAGAAGGACCCAAGTAAAAATGAGATATTGCATCTTAGCTGGGATATCCTGGGTAAATAAACTGTAAAAAATAAAAGTCAGTATTATTAAAGTGTATTTCCAAGTATGTCACCTGGAGCTTCAATGGCTTTCAGGGGTGAGTAACTGTAGCCACAACTTGCCCTCCCATTGAGATTGCCTCTTTAGCCCACGTCAGGCTCAGGGGTCCCATACAGAAGCCACACCTCCCTCCTCCATAACCTGCAAACTAGGAGGGAGCACAGAACAGTGGGCGCGGCTACCATCTCCCTCAAAAGGCTTAGTGCCTCTAGTGGGCCTCTGCACTACAGGCCAGAATGTAAGGACTGCAGGATAAGGGTATCTACTGTGGGTATTAGCTGTGGAGTCAGTCATCAGCCACAGAAACTGCACCACTAGTGTATGGTCTGTGTTTGCTCTGGTGCTCTTGATCAGTTCATCAGAGGGAGCTGCTTGGTTCTGAATTCCACCCACTTATTCCTGTCTGCTGCCAGTAATATTCTAAGGTTATAAGTGCTCTGCAATTTAAACTTGGTAGTTTAAAATGTCATAATGATACCTTAGTTGTAGTCATTAATCTTGTTTGGAGGAGTACTTTCATAATGTGTTGGGCACACTGGTAACAGCGGTTTTTGTGCTCTAAATCTAGGTGCCACCAAAGACTGTGTTAGATTACTACTACCCTTCAGTCCCCACTAACAGTCCTGCTCCTAATATGTGTATGCTAGTTGATTATCCTTCTCTATATATTGGTGCTGCCTAAGCTTGTGTTACCTATTTACTACCCTCATATACCCACTATTAGGCTTACTGCCACCACCGCTTTATTAGTCTCACTACCACCACTGTTTACTCCAGACTACATATCTAGTCACATATTGGTACCAGAAGAATACCTTTAGCCCTCTGTTACCTACCTACCTAGGTGTTGCCCACATTGGTCCACTTAGCATCATACCTCTAGGCCCCCTCTTACATTGAGGTATTGTAGATACTGTATTTACCTACAGTATATCACTGCCCCTAGTAGCCACAGTCAACGTACCTAACTTTATTTATTTATGTACATATCTATATATACACCTGTGCATGTTTGTGTGTGTATGTGTGTGTGTATATATATATATATACTGTACATATATAATATATGTACATATTATATATTATGTATATTAGAGCCAAAAAAAAACTCCCTTTAATGCATTAGTTAGGGTTGTTCCACAGTGACAAAAGCGAGGAAATTCGGTGTTAGGGTTCAAAGCCCCCCTTGGACCCCCAACTGGCATCAGGGTGCACGTAGGGGTCATCGGCCCTAACTCTCACCCCATCACATGTGTGTGAAGAAGCAGAGGTATAGGAGAATGGGGTGAGAGTTAGGATCAACGACCCCAACACACACCCTGATGCCGGTTGGGGGTGGGCTGGGGGGGTCCAAGGGGGATTTTCAACCCTAACACTGAATTTCCTCACTTTTGTCACTGTGGGACAACCCTAACAAATGCATTAAACGGATTTTTTTTGCCTCTAATTTCCCTTCTTTTTGAGAATGATGACGGGAAATAGTGAATGTAATGCGGCGGCGGGAGGGCCCCACGCTTCCGCCATGTGATGTCTTGTGACATAGTAACAGGAACAGCAATGCAAACAGAAACGTGAACAGTGGCGCACATGGTAACGCAAACGTAAATGGTAAAGGAAATGTTAATAGAAACGCAAGCGCAAAGTGATGCTGACGCGAACAGTGACGCAAATGGACATTGAAGCACATACGAAAATGCAACTGGTAATGCGAGCAGTGATGGCAGTGGTATTTTAAATGGAAATGTTAAGTGTCACAGCAAAAAGAATATGAAAGGGAACAGAAATGGAAACGCGAATGCAAGCGCACATGTAAATGCAAACCGTAATGCGCACAGGCATGGTACCAAATTGTAAATGCAAATGGTAAAGTTAACATGAAGAATAACACCAAAGGAAAGAGAAACAGAAATGGGAACAGAAGCGTGTATGGAAACACAAACCGAAATGTGCACGGGCACAGTACCGCAATTGTAAACGCAAATGGTAAATGTAACAGCAACAATAACAGCAAAGGAAACAGAAGCACAAAAGGAAATGCAAGTGCATATGGAAACACAAACCGTAATGCGCATGGGCACAGTAATGCAATTGCAAACATAAATGGTAACAGTAACAGCAAGGAAGATGCAAAACGAAAGAGAAACTCAAACGCAAACGAAAGGGCTGCCGGAAACACAAATGGCAATGTGCATGGTGACACAAACAAAAATGCAAACAGAAACAGTTGTGGAAACATAAATGGTAACAGTAACAAAAACGCAAGCACGAATGAGAACACAAAGGGTAACGCACACGGTGGCGTACATGGGAACAGTAACGCAAACGGGGATATAAATGCAAGTGGAAACAGTAACTGTAACAGTAACGGAAGCGCATACCCTGTTTTTGCCAAACAGGTGCATACAGCAACACAGTGGCCCAGATATTCAAACTGCGCCAGGCTGTGGCGCAAGCCTGGGCGCAGCTCAACTTTGTTGTGCAGGGGTGTGGCCAGGGTGATATTCAACGGAGCTGTGCTATGGTGCAACTGCTTTGAATTTCGCACCCTGGCCATCCCCACTGTGCATGGCGCAGTGGCACTGCACCAGCGCAAGTGGTCAGAGTGGAGCATCGAGATGCGGTGGCGAAGTGCCATTGCGCCTTGCACAGCACCTGCGATATTCAAACGGGGACATGCAAATGGGGCCATAATTTATGCAAGGCACACAGGGGGCCATCTGCATTTCATTATGGCCCCATTTGCATGCCATTAGCATGCAGGTGCACTGATCCCCGATGACTTGCGCCTAGCGCCCTGCCAGGCAGCAGCAGCTGTCGGGGACGGACGCCCCCTGCAGCCCGATCGCAGGAAGTCCCGTAAGTGAAAAAAAAAATGGCCAACATCCCTGGTGGTTCAGTGGACCCCTATGTGCCCCGATCGCGGGCATCACTGTATTCCCCCCCCAGTCCGAGATCCCTGGTGGTCCAGTGGACCGCGCTGAGCCCGATCACGGGCATCATTCATCCCCCCAAGTCTGAGATCCCTGGTGGTCCAGTGGACCGTGCTGAGCCTGATCGCGGGCATCATTCATCCCCCCTAAAGTCCGAGATCCCTGGTGGTCCAGTGGACCGCGCTGAGCCTGATCGCAGGCATCATTCATCCCCCCTAAATTCTGAGATCCCTGGTGATCTAGTGTACCTCCCACCCCACCTGCCCACTGGGCCCCACCACCCCTCCCCGTCAGCCGGCAGGCAGCAGCACCACCACCTGCCACCCCCCGCCACTGACTGACAGCTCGGTAGGGCTGCGCCCGTGGTTCAAGCATGAGCCAATGGGCGTGCAGCCCATACTATACTAGTCGTCTGGATATGTGAATGAATTCATCACATATCTGGACTGACTAGTACAGTATGGATTGCACGCCCATTGGCTCATGCTCTGAACCAATGGGCATGCAGCCCTACCGAGCTGTCAATCGGCGAGCAGCGGGCAGCAGGCAGGTGGTGTGCTGCTGCCCGCCGCTGATGGGGATGAGGTGGTGGGGCCTCAGTGGATGGGTGGTGGAAGTACTAGATCACCAGGATCTGGAAATTGGGGGATGAATGATGCTCACGATCGGGATCGCGCGGTCCACTGGACCACCAGGGATATCGGACTTGGGATGAATGATGCCCATAATCGGGCATGGGGAGCACCGCTTAGAAAGGGTAGGAGATGGCCACCCACAGGTGGCAGCTGCTGTGTTGCGCCTGCAATCGCGGCAGCTCACCTGTGGGTGGCCATCACTTGTTCCTTTTTTTTTAGGCGTAACTTTGTGCAGGCGCAGGTAGGAGTTGTGCATGCATGACTCTGCACAGCCCAGGCTGAATATCGGGCTGTGCAGGTTATGCATGGGCACGCCACCCCTACCTGTGCCTGCATACATTACTGATGTGCTCCGGCTCATCAGGATTTGTGCGGCGCACTTTTCCCTTTTAAATATCGCACCGGAGCACATCAGTGGGTTGTGCATGGTGCAACACTGTTGCACCATGCGCAACCCTTTTGAATATCTGGGCCAGTGTGTACAAAGAATGTATGCATTGTAATGGGGATCGAAGCTTAAAACGAGCATTGGAAGTACTTAATTGCTAATATCTCAGTAATCGCACAATGTAGAAAAAAATTTTAAATTTCACAAAAATCTTGATTTTCCTGGCTAGGTTTTTGTAGTTACATAGCCCACAGGGCTATGGAACTCGCAACAAAAAATCTGTATCTCACATCGTTTTCGAGATATGAGCCCCGAAAGGCGCGGCGTATGCCACCATGTTAGTCTATGGGAAAAAATGCCAACTTCAGAGTACCGTAACTTTGCAGCCATGCAATAGTTTTTCATCAAACCACCAAAAGACACATCTGTGAGATGTTGGCTG
Source organism: Neoceratodus forsteri (assembly GCA_016271365.2). Taxonomy (NCBI): domain Eukaryota; kingdom Metazoa; phylum Chordata; order Ceratodontiformes; family Ceratodontidae; genus Neoceratodus; species Neoceratodus forsteri. The sequence goes on along the minus strand of CM057459.1, from coordinate 578,996,308 downwards.
CCTTCCCTCCAAATTTCAGCCCAAAAGACCAAACCGTTTGTTTGCAGCAGGGTGGCAAAGAATTCCTGTCATTTTGGCCATAGCCTGAAAAGTAGTGTTGCAATTTGCGACACTTTTCGCAAAAATTTGAGAAAGTGTCGTGCTTTTGACACTACTTTGTGACACTACTGTTTCCAGAAATTTGAAAAACATATTTCTGGGGTGTTTAACCCCAAACTAAAGACATGGCTAGCATCCTCAGGGTCCGACTAGGTGAACACAAAAAGAATTGTGTCCCTAAAGGGTCCCACATTTAAATGCCAAGCATTTTTCTGATCACCAACTGAAAACAAAATGGTGGATTTGTGACACTACTAGGGCCATTTGCGACACTAAAAAGTGCATTTGCGAAAGTGTTGAATATTTAGTTAACTTTTCCCATTGACTTATAATGGGAACTTGTTTTTTGAATAACTTTTGAACTGTTCAATATTTTTTCACAAAATCTTCAAAAGGCACATCAGGGACTCCAGCTGCATGTTCCCTGAAGTTTTTGGACTGGTTGCACAAACCGTGCGACCTGTAGGTGAGAGCAAAGAAATCACAAAAAAGTGTAATTGCACAATTGGTTGTTGCTTAATAACTCCGCAGCCGTATACCCGACCAGTACAAAACTTGGCAGATACCATGATCTGCTATGCCCAATTCTGCTTACCAAATTTCAGGCAAATCTGTTGAATGGTGGCAAAGTTATTAAGGTGCAAAATTTGACCCTTTAACCTTAAAAGTGCTACTGAACCCTAACTATGGTAGCACTACCGTGCTACCATAATATATACATATATTATGGTAGCACGGTAGTGCTACCATAGTTAGGGTTGAGGAGCCATTTACAGGTTAAACCTAAAATTTTACACCTTAATAACTTTGCAGCAGTTCAACGGATTTACCTGAAATTTGGAATACATGATCAAGAACCATACATCTTGGGATCTGCCAACTTTCGTACTGTTTGGATATATGGCTGTGGAGTTATTAAGCGTGATCTGCGCACGTGTTTACGCTTTTTTGGAATTCTTTGGTTGTCTCTACAGGTTGCACAGTTTGCGCGACTGGTACAAAATCTTCAGGCAATGTGTGCCAGGGTCCCCGATGTGCCTTTTGAAAATTTCGTGAAAAAATATTAAACGGTTCAAAAGTTATTCAAAACACAATTTCCCATTATAAGTCAATGGGAAAAGTTAACAAAAAGTTCGACAGTGTCGCAAATGCAGTTTTTACTTTTGCAGACGGCCCTTTTACTGTCACAAATCCACTATTTTGTTTTCAGTTGGTCATCAGAAAAATGCTTGGCATTTAAATTGGGACCCTCTAGCAACCTAATTCTTTTTGTATTCACCTAGTCGGACCCTGAGGATGCTTTATGTCTTTATTTTGAGGTTAAACACCCTAGAAATATGTTTTTCAAGTTTCTGGAAAAAGTACTTTCACAAAGTACTGTCGCACTCACAAAAGTGTAGCAAATTTTTGTGAAAGCTTTCTCAAATTACGACACTACTTTTCCAGGCTATGGCAAAATGACAGCAATTCTTTGCCACCCTGCTGCAAAAGAACGGTTTAGACTTTTGGGCTGAAATTTGGAGGGAACGCAGGCAACATCTCAAAGATGTGCCTTTCAGTATTTTGGTGAAAAAATATTGCAGGACGGCAAAGTTACAGGACTCCAAATCTGACGCTTTTTCCCATAGGATAACATTACGGCGTCCACCGCATTACAGGAATCCTTTGCCGCCCTGCTGCAAAATAATGGTTTGGTCTTTTGCGCTGCAATTTGGAGGAAAGAAAGCTAACATCCCACAGATGTGCCTTTTAGTAGTTTGGTGAAAATATATTACAAGGAACCAAAGTTATGGCACTCCGAACTTCTCTTTTTTCCCATAGGATAACATTACGGCATTCGCTGCGCCTTTCAGGGCCCGTATCTCGGAAACGGTGAGAGATATGAACTTTTCGTTGAAAAAATGCTTAGTATAAAACTAGCCAGGAAAGTCATAAATCAAATGACTTTTACATTTTTTTTCTACGTCATACGGTTCCTGAGATATAAGCAATTTAGTATTCCAACTCCTCATTTTCTGCTCCGAGACCCATTATTATGCATACATTCTTTGTACTCACTGTCTTTCTCTATGCAGGTTTTGGGGAAAACCAGCCTGTGCACTTATTTTACTGTTACCCTTACCACTTCTGCTTGCAGTTCTGTAGCCATTTCACTTACTGTTCCCGTCTATGGCACCATGTGCATTACTCTTTTGCGTTTTCATTTGTGCTTGCGTTTGCGTTATTTTAACCATTTGTGTCTACAGTACTGTTTATCTTTGTGTTTTGCTTTGCGTCACCATGCGCATTACCATTTGCATTTTCAGGCACTGTGTTACTATGTGACAAGACTTCACGTAGTGGAAGCGGGTCCCGAAGGGCCCCGCGCTCCCAGCCGCCGCATTAGATTCACTATTTCTTGTTATAATTCTCGAAAAGAAGGGAAATTAGAGGCAAAAAACTCAATTTAATGCATTAGTTAGGGTTGTTCCACAGCGACAAAAGTGAGGAAATTCGGTGTTAGGGTTGAAAGCCCCCCTTGGACGCCCCCACCCACACCCCCAACTGGCATCGGGGTGCGCATTGGGGTTGTTGGTCCTAACTCTCACCCATTCCCTATACCTGCTTCTTCACACATCTGATAGGGTGAGAGTTAGGCCGACAGCCCTAATGCACACCCTGATGCCGGTTGAGGGTGGGGCAGGGGATCCAAGGGGGTCTTTCAACCCTAACACCGAATTTCCTCGCTTTTGTCACTGTGGAACAACCCTAACTAATGCATTAAATGGAGTTTTTGGCCTCTATTATATATATATATATAAAAATATTTATATATATATATATATCTGTGTGTAGTTATTTATCTGAATTCCTATGACTGGGTAGGCCTACTGAGAAATGCAAAGTCCATTTTTCTGGGGCAACCCAGAATTAGTTACATAAAGCTGAATAAAAATTTTCACAACGATTACAGTGCAGGACAGTGTTATAATACAATATGCAGGAGAAAATAAAGAAAAGAATGTCTACATACAGCAAACATTAGTTAATCATAGTTTGAGTACAAATGGTATACACATTCAGGACCAAGTTACAGAAATCTTAGGTTCAGCAAGGCAACATCATGATCAAGTACTGCAGGAGAGAGACACAAGCTACCCCCCATTCAGGAGGGTTGTACCAGCCTCAGAATTATTATGTAACAAGGTATGTGACAAGTCATCATTAGCACCTGCATTAGCTCACCCCAATGAATGGTCTTTGAGCCTCTTTTTAAATAGTAACAGGGTAGGGTATTTCTGAATCTTACATGGTAGTGAATTCCACAGGGGAGGGGCCACAAGTGAGAAGGATCACCTTCAAGATTCAAACCGTATCCTAGGGATTTCCAATAAAGAGCTAACAGTGGAGCATAGGGGCCTTACATGCTGCTTAAACTTAAGTATTCCCAGAAGGCTGGGGGTGTAGAGAGCTTAGCAAAATTGAAGATAAGGCAGTGCAATGGGTATTGTAGCCTTGCTTCTAATGCGGGCCATTCAAAAGATGCAGTCAATCCACAATGGTGATCCCTAGGGGGAACACCAGCCACAAAGTGACACATTTTGTAATACTGGATTTTGAGCCTACTCAGGTCTAGGTCTCATATGGCCTGAAGGACAGGAGCACCATAGAAGAGTATGGCCATTAATGTACTGCCTGCAATGGCAAGGCAAGCCCCCTTTGAGAGGTGGGGAAAAAGCTAGTAGAAGAGGCTCAGTTTCTGACACAGTGATCTGTCTACATCATTCACATGGGGGCCAAATGTCATGTCTTGGTCAAATGAGACACCAAGATATTTCAATGACTTAACCACTTCAAGGTGAGTGCCACCTGTGGTGGACAATCCTTGCAGGTGTTTTTTTTTTTTATTTTATTTTAGTTTTTGTTGACCGGGTAAATGCACTAGACAAATTCTGCCTATTTTCAGACACAACCTGAGGGAGGGGGATACAGATGAATGCCAGCTGACCTTGAACCAGAATAAGCAGTTGGTGGTATTTTTAGTGAATGTCTAGTTTAGTGTTTAGAATGTTTAGTGTTGTCTTTCAGTGCCTAGCCGCTTGTGTTCAAAGACCAAGGCTTTCATCTTTTTCCCATTAAGGACAAGTTTGCTTGATAAGAACCAGGTTTTGAGTTGCTGGAAGTCCTTCTCCAAGTTGCTGTTAATCCATGCAATATCAACAAAGGACCTGTATATGACAGCATCGTCAACATAAAACTGTAGCATGGCTCCTCTGCAATTACTGGGCATGTCATTAATAAATTGGAAAAATAGAGGTAGACCTAGGATAGAACCTTGTGGTGCTCCATCTCTTATAACCTGAAAATCTAATAAGCCACCTTGCCACTTAACACTTCTTTTTCTATTGGTCAGTTACAAAAACAGTAACAGAAAAGGTAATCCAACCCAAGATTCTTTGGTTTAGCCAGAAAGAGGTCATGACTGACTAAGTGGAATGCCTTGGTAAGGTCGACAAAGACTGCACCCATAACCAACCATTTCTTAAAAGCATTTAGTATGTCAGAGGTCACACACACCAGTGCAGTGTTGGTACCATGATTTTTGCAAAAGCCATGCTGAACACTTGTGAGGGAGTTGTTATACTCCAGGTAGGCTTATATTTGGTCATACTACAGTCTCTCCTGCATCTTAGCAAAGATGCAGAGAAGGAAAAATTGCCTGTAGTTCTGTATCGGTGCTTTCTGCCCTCTCTTGGGGCCTGGAACCCCGAATGCTACTTTCCATGTTTTAGGGACCATCCCCGAAAGAAGAGATTTATTAAAAAAGATGTTCAAGGGAAGTGGCAATGATGGAAGATGCTATTTTTAGGAATTTAGGATCCAAAGTATCCTAGCTGAGTGAGCCATCACCTTCTATGTGTCTAACTTGTGTGACAGTTTCCTTCCTGGTCACCAGTCTGAAATGGAACTGGGGTTGTGGTCCAGGTATTGGTGGCTTGCAAGGAAGCTGGGAACTATCGGTGTAGCCTCTTGGGGGGGGGGGCTGAATCAGTGCAAGTCTATGAAGAACTTACTGAATTCAGTAGCTGTGGTTTTAGGGTCAGAAAGGGCTTGTCTGTTAACTATAATCCCATGTGACAATCTGTTGGACCATCCTTTTAAAAGACAATTTATTTGTGTCCAGAAACTTTAATGGGCAGACAGATTCTTAGTCTGGAGAGACTTTAGATAAATTCCCTTCGTGCCTTTGAGACGTAGTTTTACAGGCATTTTTCAGGTGCTTATAGATATTCCAATGACATGTCAGACCACTTTTGTTTTTTTTAATTTGGCTGCAGGCCTTGTCCTGTTGACTCATGGCCTTGCGGAGGTCACTGCTCAACCATTTAGCACAGTGACCTTTGGCCTAACATTACTTTATGGGGCATGCTTATTGAAGTTATTGATAAAATAATCCAGAGCACAGTCCAAATCATCAAGATCTTTTACTGGTCCCTAGTTAATTTATTTTAGGCTGTGGAGGAAAGAGGTCACATCAAATTGGGACAGGTCCTTGGCTTTTATGAGTGTTGGTGGGAGATTGGGAGAGTTATTTTTCCAGATAAAATATACTGGGGAATGATCACTGAGACAGCCAGGTAAATTCCCCCAGAAGCTTTAATTTTTTCAGTTTTCGTGACAAGGACCCAGTCGAGGAGTGTGTGTATCCTATATTTATAGTTTAATCTTGTGAGTTTCCCCATTAGTTCTGAAAGGTGAACATCCACCAAGGTCAATTAGAGGCCATTATGACTTGTGCTGAGCCAGTTTAGATTAAAATCTCCAAGCAATATCAGTTTACCTAAGGACTGTTGGGAGAGGCAGTTTATGAGGGAGGTTGGATTTTAAAAGCAGCATTTGTGGGACTGCATATGCACACTGCAGAACGATTTAACCCACCCAGTGTTAATGGCATGAATATGGATTCTCAAATAAAGTCTACAAGGGAAGGCAGGACAACTTCCCTAGCAGAAGGAGCAGATCTGACATAGAGCAGGAGCTCTTCCCCTTTTTATGATAGCATGTCCTTCAAAAAAACAGAAAACCCTAGACGTTCAATCTTGTTGGCCAGAATATTTGGTTTGAGCCACGTTTCTTCATGGATGGCAGGCCTCAAACTGTTAATACTCACATGTACAATTTTTAGACCCTTAGTACTAGTCAAGGAAGGATCCCTAGGGGAGGAAACCTTAACATTAGCAAAATTGAGACCTGGATTAGACTCAGCATCTCCTGACAGCAGTATCGCAGTTTGGAGATTATAGCCAGGAGTGGAGATCAGGGACTATGGGCCAGATGGCAGGGCTGTGCTGCCTTATTCCCTTTTTGAATTTCTAGCAACTGCCATTTTTGTAAAGCCCATGTAAAGCCAACAAGGTTGAGGTATTGCACTCTGCTGTTGAGGGTTCGGTGATATGAGACAGGGTTTCATGCTAGTAATGTCCATTGTGGGGGGACACAGACCCGGCAGCCATGAGATCAAAGATGGTAAACAGTGCAATGTACCCTAAGGCTAGGGTTACACCCTACAAAAAGTTGTTTCTGAGACTATTTCTCCTTTTGAACTGGATGGGTTTCACCCTGTATAGAGGTAGCATTAGAACTATACTCCATGATCTTGCTGGTAACAATAAATACCACTAGGATGGGCAGTCCTGTTTGTGGACTGACATCAACTCCCAGCTAGTCATGCACCTAGCCACTAGGTAAGCAATAAGACACGAAGGGGTGTGTGTTAAACAGTTCTAACGCACAGCTAGGGGACATAGTGAGGCACAAGGCTACAGGCTGAGTGCATCCAGCCCCCTAGCCATGCGTTAGAACTGTCTAACGCATGCCCTGGAGTGTCTTATTACACTTATAATAATGGGTTTCTGTATGTTACACTGATGTGAGATACAAAATTGTTATGGCAATATAAAAAAATAAAACTTTTTTATGTATTTTGTCATGAAATAGTTCCTCTGCCTACACTACATTGCTACATTTACTGACTGCATTTTGGAAGTTTGTATTACTGGAGGCACCATACTTGAAGACGGCTGATGTGGTTACCATAGTTACAGCTGTTCACCAAGACACTCTGGTAATCTGATAGAGACTAAATACAGTAAATAGTTTTAGCAATAGCTTTTTGTTACATGTGTTTTTTTTTTGTTTACTTCTTTTGATATTAAGTTTTTTTGTATTGGTTCAAAAGTTAAAAGGGGAGAGCTGGAAGTGACGGCTGTTGTGGTTACCATAGTTACAGCTGTTCACCGACACACTCGTAGTGATAGTAAATAGATTGTTTTAGCAACAGGCTTTTGTTAAATCTGTTTTTGTGGTTTTGTTTACTTCTTTTCTTTACGTTCCTTAAAATTACCATTTTCTTTCAAACAGCAAAAGGTGCGAGCAGGGAAATGAGAAGACATGCACAAGTGCAGGCTGAGTGGGCGGCAGCATTTATGAAGAGGGAAAAAATAGCTCTGCCTGTGTCCTGCTGATCTCTTGTGTGTACTCAGTTCAAAATGCAAATGAGTATGTGTTTGAAACAGATTGATACATGACACTGCTGCTACACGAGGGCGGGTGGTAAGGGTTTGGGGAACAGGACTGCGATCCAGAAGTGGCCAAGTGGTCGGGAGTGTTTTAAGTATTGCACAGTTAGCTCTGTAGTTGTTATTTTGAAAAAAAAAATTCTTAGTGTGTGGTTAAGAAATTGAAAATGTTTGTATGTGGAGATTTAAAAAAAGTAATAGCTGTTAAAACAATGCCATGGTCTCACATGGGGAAAAAATGGTGGCTGCTCAAATCTGAAAATTCCTTTGGCTCAAGGATCTTGATCATGTAGTGCATGCCGCTTGGCAGTATTTGCTTTTAGCCATGTGTTAGTCACTTCTAACACATGGCTAAAAACCAATCAGATTGCTCAGAATCCTTTGCCCATTTTATAATACACCTATAACGTACAGGACTGGCCTATCCATGAGTTCCCTTCCTGTCATTACTATTTATTGCTCTGTTTTCACCCATTATCTTTCGACTCCCTGTGATAAGATTTGGTACTGTAAAAGGTTTTATAAGAGTAAACTATACTTACTGTAAGCAAGCAGATTGTTTTATTTTTACTATCTGCTCTGGCAATATAGAACTAAACCCTAATGCTGCCAACATAAGTCTAACTTCAACTTTGCTAATCTAAACAGCTCATAACTCATGACTATCAATGTTCCCAGTCTAAAGTCAGCCCAGTGTCATGGAGGGCTGAGGCACTGGGTGCCTCACATACTGTCACACTGGTGATCCAGATTTGGAAATGGACGCATGTTGCTTGGATGCTGGTCTGGTGATGGAGAATTCAACATCCTTAGCATTGCTCTCCTCCCTCTGGGAAGGAGGTTGCCATGACTCACTGCTGAATACCACATGGAAGGTATCTTGATAGCAGCACAAGTGTGTCATACAGTGAGAAGGGATCCCATGTTCAGAGTGCTGGGGGTGTTTCCATAGAAGTGGAGCTCACACATTGCACTCATTACATGTCAGGGGGCCCTGGGGAAGAAAAAGGGGAAAATGCAGGTCCTGGGGTACTTAAAGCCCTACCTATATATTGACAGTCACCCTGCCACTTCAGTCCCAAGGCTGAACTGGATTTGTCTAATGGGTGGAGAGGGGGATGGCCCTCCCCTTTCCACCTCACTGTGGGAGGTATCCCCGGGGGATACCTGTGTCCGGGCTCAGAGAGAGGTAAGATGATGACTGCTGACTTTTGGGCATGGGAACAGGGTTGGTAAGTAACCAAGACTTGCTTAGGAGGATAAAATATTTTGTGGGAAACAAGATCCATGTCATAGCTTGAAAAAAAAAATGTTCTCAGTCTGATAAACAAATTACACAACTTAAAACTTTGGGGTGGCCATGCCATCTCTGTTATTCTGTTGTTAACAGAAACCTGACTCAGTAGTATTATTTCCTACCAGACTTTGAGATGCACAGACTTGACTGGCCCCCTAGGGAAGGAGAGATGGCACTTTTAGGATAAACTGTCTTCTTCTAAGGTTAGTTTCCTTTCTCAGATCCTTGAATGAGAGTGGTGCGAATGTTAGGGACACCATCGCAAATGACCTGTGCTCAATGGTTTTATATCCCTATGTGCCACGGTTTTCTGCCTCGCTAACAAAATTTGAAATTAAAATTGAAATAATAGTCACTATGGCTTTCTCTAGTAATGGATCTATAAACATGGATGGTTGTTTTAGATCTCATGTGGGCAGCACTAAAATACTGAACTATCTAACCAAGTTTATTAGTGATCACAATAATGAAACTGTTATTTTTGGAGACCTTAATTTTGATTAGCTGACTGCTAAATCAGGAAATCTTAAACTAATAAGCAATGACCTCAGTATAACCCAGCTTGTCACAGAAACAACCACACCTAACCCGCAAAATATTTTAAACTCCTCCATTCTAGATATTATTCTTACTAACAGACCACAGAAAATGACTCACACTGCTGTTCCCAGTAATTCAATTTAGCCTCACAGTACTGTGGTCTATGTCAGGTGCATGAAGAAAATGAGATCCTGACCTAAATTTGTTTATAAACATGATTTACACATTTTTGTGAGCTGGGCTGCTTAAGTGACCTAGTGTCCATTAATTGGCAGTCGTTCAATCTTATCCCATTGGTGCACGTAGCTACTGAAATCTTTAGCCTAATTACTTGAGGTCACAAATGGGCAAGCACCTCGTGTGAAACACAGAGCAAAAAAGAAGTGTTGTCCCTAGTTCAGCCACACCTTAAAAGTTGGTCTTAGGGACAGAGATAAATACTGGACCAAAGCAAGGCTTACTAAACTTACATCTGATTGGTGTGTTTTTAGGCAAAAGAGAAATCAATGCACCAAACTAATTCAATCAGTCAAAGGTAATTCCTACCTGAAATTATTGGAGGAGAACAGAAATGATGCCTCTAAATTCTGGAAGTCAGTAAAGGCACTAGAAGGAGGGACCTTTTCCTCAACTATAGCTAACTAAATCATAACTAGCGATAAGGTAATCACGGATAACCAACTTATAGTGGAGGAGCAAAACTCATTCTTTGCCTTTGCTGGATTGGCCTTCAATAACTCTCATGTAGCCTCCTTTCCAATGCCTGACTTTGTACAGCCTAAGATTGCCCATGACAGTAAGGTCCCCTTTCATGTTAAACATTTTGAGCAGATAGAATGACTCCTGCAAAGATTGGGCACCAAGAAAAGTTCTGGGGCTGATAATTCTGAACCATTCTTCCTAAAGATGGGGTACTCCACTCTGAGTGCCCCCATAACCCAGCTCATCAACCTTTTGATAAAAAATAACGAATTACCAGTGCTATGGAAAACAGGGTATATAATCCCCTTATTAAAACTGGGAGATGAGACCACCCTAAAGAATTACTGGCCTATTTCTCTTCTCTCTGTCTTGGCTAAATTACTTGAAAAATTATCAATGACCAGCTAAAACATAGAAACATAGATTTTGACAGCAGATAAGGGCTGCTTGGCCCACTCAGTCTGCACAATTTCCTACCTATTGGATAAGTTGCAGATCCTAGTTAACCAACAGCCTACTTCCTCCTACCCCCCACTAGAATTACCTTATGTCTGTCCCATGCATTATTGAATTCCCCCACTGTTTTTGACCCCACAACATCCTTGGGAAGGCCATTTCATGTGTCCACCGTCCACCATCCTCTCTGTGAAAAAATATTTCCTCACGTTGTCCCTGGGCCGTCCCCCCTTTATCTTCAAATTGTGCCTCTTTGTTTTTGCACATCTCTTTTTCTGAAATATGCTACCCTCTTGGACTCAGATTATTCCCTTGAGTTACATGTCTCCCCATCTTTCCTTTCCTCGAAGGTATACATATGACTACTGCAATGCCCTTTACCTTGGGCTACTGGGGGTTGATATTGGCCACTTGCAGCTAGTGCAGAATGCAACAGCCAGGCTTTTGACTGGGACTTCCAGGATCAGTTATATAGTGCCTGTGCTCCACAGACTGCACTGGCTGCCAGTACAGTGCCGGATCACCTTCAAGGTCGGTTTTGCTGACCTATAAGGCCCTACATGATCAGGGAGCTAGTTATCTGCAAGATCTCCTTCACCCCTACTGTCCCCTCCACCCTCTCCGATCCACTGATAAGGGATTGCTAGGGATTCCCAGGGTTCATTTAGAGACATCTGAAGCAAGGTCATTTAGCTTTATGGCCCTGACCCTGTGGAATTCTCTACCTCGTCGGGTGTGAGATTGCCTGGCTATCCAAAGTTTTATAGTAGCCCTGAAAACTTATCTTTTTAGCGTAGCATTTTCTGATTTTTAATGCTGCTGTTGTATTTATTGTATTTATTATTTTAATTCCTTGTGTTGTTTATTTATTGATGTGTATTAACTGCTGTTGTACAGGTGCCTTGGTTCTAGAAAGGTGCCTTTTTATCAATAAAAAGTGATTGATTGATTGACTGATTGATATTAAGCTCCTTTTATCTCTCTTCGTATAGCTTCTGGTGCAGACCCTGCATCATTCTAGTTGCCCTCCTCTGGACCGCCTCCATCCTGTCAATGTCCTTACAGAGATGGGGTCTCCAGAACTGCACACAGTACTCCAGATGGGGTCTCACCAACTGTCTGTACAGAGGAATAACAACTTCCTGTTTTCTCCTGGTGATGCCTCTCCCTACACATCCCAGTATGCCCCCAGCTCTCCTTACTGCCTACTCACATTGCTTGCCTACCCTTAGATTGTCTGATATGACTACCTCCAGGGGTCCCACCAAGTTACATCGACAACAATGTTGTCGACATCCCGAACAGTGACAGGAACAATGCCAACTGTCAGCATTGTTCACTTCAGGATAAAGTGTTTTTTTGTGGAGGGATTCACCCCGCAACCCCATGATCTCTTAATAACCAATTCCATGTCGGAGTTGTTTCAGAGTGGGGGTGAAACACCGGGAGACAGAGGGCGGGTGTACAGCGAGACCATCACAGCGACCTGCTGAGATTTGTCGCTGTGATGGTCTTCACTGTAAAAAAGTCATTATGCTGGTGGTATATGGCCCCCAGGGCCCTTTCCATTTTTGTTCTTATTAGTAACCCCCCCCCATTGTGTACTCTTCCCCTGGGTTTTGTTTCCCAGGTGCATTACTTTGCACTTCTTTGCATTGAATCTAAGCTGCCATACATTTGACCATTCCTCCAATCTTAACAAGACCCTTTTCATCCTTTCCACCCCCTCTTTGTGTATTAACCCTGTTACAGATCTTTGTGTCACCTGCAAAGAGGCATACTTTTCCTTTCAGCCCTTCTGCAATGTTACCTACAATGACATTAAAGAGGACTGGTCCTAGTACTGAACCCTGCGGTACCCCGCTAGTAACCCCCCCCTTTCTTTGGAGTGGACTCCGTTTACTATTATCCTCTGTGCCCTGTTGACCAGTCAATTTTTTATCCAGGCTACTACCCTGGAACCCACTCCCAGGCTGGCTAACTTGTTTACTAATCTTTTGTGTGGAACTGTGTCAAATGCCTTGTTAAAGTCTAGGTAGGCCATATCAACTGCCCCTCCCTGATCTACTACTTTGGTCACCCAGTCAAATAAATCTATTAGATTTGTCTGACATAACCTTCCCTCTGTGAATCCATGCTGCCTTGAGTCCTGTACCCTGCTGGCCTCCAGGTACTCAACAATTCTTTCTTTCAGAAGTGATTCCATCATTTTCCCTACCACTGAGGTCAAACTAACAGGTCTGTAGTTTCCTGCCTTTGCCTTGCTCCCACTTTTGTGACAGGGAATCATATTCGCCCTCCTCCAGTCCTCAAGTACCGCACCATCCTCCCTTGTTAAAAAGGGTAGTCAGTGGTGTCACTAGGTCTTACCTTAGTTGTTTTAGAATTCTGGGATGAATCCCATCAGGCTCCATTGCTTTGTCCACCTTCAGTTTTAGGAGTTCGTGCAGGATCTTTTCTTCTGTGAATGGACTGGTATCGACCCCCCTATCCAGAGTGCTACTATTGTTTGGTTTAGGTACCTACCCCTCCTCTTCTTTTGTGAATGCTGAGCAAACATATTTGTTCAGTAGCTCTGCCGTTCACTTCCACCTCTGCCCACCCACCTCCCATTATTAAACCTCACTATCCCTCCCTTGGTCTTTCTTCACTCCTTAATGTGCCTATAAATGGTTTTAGCCTCCTTCTTCACTGAGTTGGCTATCTTCTCCTCGGTTTGGGCCTTTGCTTTTCTGACTGCCCTCCCCGCTTCCTTTTGCTTTAACTGATACAGTTCGCTGTCCTGCTCCTTCTGTGATTCCTTATACTTCCTGAATGCTATCTTTTTCTCCCTAACCTTCCCCATCACCTCTTTTTAAAACCACAGTGGTTTTTTTCCTTCATTTTGTTTTGTTAATTTGTGTCACACAAAGGCTTGTTGCCTTTGTGATAGCAGTTTTGATTTTTCCCCATTGTTCCTCCACTGTTCTTCCTGCCCATTTGCTAATGCATTCCTTCGGCATTCTCCCATTTTGCCAAAGTCAGCCCTCCTAAAGTCTAGTATCCTCACTTTTTTATGGCTTCACTCTCGGCTGTGTTTATCGTCAACCACACTGTTCACTTATTCCCAGATGGCAACCCACTTCTAAATCTGAGAGCCTCTCTCCATCCCTGTTTGAGAGCACCAGATCTAAGACTGCTCCCTGTCAAATGTATGGCAGCTTAGATTCAATGCTAAGAATTGCAAAATAATGCACATGGGAAACAAAAACCCAGGGGAAGAGTACACAATGGGAGGGGGGGTGAGATACTGACAACAACAAAAATGGATAGGGACCTCGGGGTAGTCATGTCAGATGACCTAAAGGTGGGTAAGCAATATGGGAGGGCAGTAAGGAGGGCTGGGGGAAACTGGGATGCATAGGAAGAGGCATGACCAGTAGAAAACAGGAAGTTGTTATCCCTCTGTACAGACACCTGGTGAGACCCCATCTGGAGTACTGCATGCAGTTCTGGAGAACCAATCTCCGCAAAGACATAAACAGGATGGAGGCAGTCCAGAGGAGGGCAACTAAAATGGTGCAGGGTCTGCACCAGAAGACATATGAAGAGAGACTTATGGAGCTTAATATGTATAGCCTCGAGGAAGGGAGGGGACATGATAGAAACTTTCAAGTACCTCAAGGGAATCAATAAAGCCCAAGAGGGTAGCATCTTTCAGAAAAAGAGATGTGCAAGAACAAGGGGGCACAGTTTGAAGATGGGGGGCAGCTCAGAGGTAATGTATGGAAGTATTTTTTCACAGAGGGGGTTGTGGATGCATGGAACGGCCTTCTGGAGAAGGGTTGTGGAGTCAAAAACAGTGGTGGAATTCAAGAATGCATGGGACAGTTATAGGGCAATTATAGGGGGTGGGGGTAGGAAGAAGTAGGCTGTTGGTTAACTAGGATCTGCAGCTTATCCATTAGGTAGAGAAATGGGCATACTGGGTGGGCCAAGCAGTCCTTATCTGCCATCAAATTCTATGTTTCTATGTTTCCCTCTCAAGCGGGTTTCAACACTATCTGTCTGAGGCATGCCCCCTGTAGGGCATCGAGAATGATCCTGCTCTTGGATGTGGCGGCAGCAAATGTGCTCCAGTTAACATCTGGCATATTCAGGTCCCCCATCAACAATATCTCCCCTTTTTCTGCCATTCTACTGATGCCTTCTATCATTTCCTTGTACATTTCCTCTCCCTGAGTTGAGGGTCTGTATACAACCCTCGTGCGGATTGTGGGGTGACATTCCCTGTCTCCAGGGTGACCTACAGTGCCTCCTCTCCTCCATTTACCCTTTAGTTCTGTTGCTTTGATCCCTTTTCTTATGTAGAGAGCTACTCCACTCCCTCTTTTACCCTTTCTGTCCCTTCTGTAGATTGTGTACCCTGGTATGTTGACATCCCAGTCATGGTTCTCTGTGAACCATGTTTCTGTGACTGCCACGATATCCAGGCTTCCCTCTTCCATCAAGGCCACTAGTTCAGGAAGCTTGTTACCCAGACTATGAGCATTGGTACTCATCGCCCTCCATTTTTTGATGGCCTTACCCCTTTTATCCCCATCCCTGTCCTTACTTCCTTTGCCTTTTTCTCCATTTACACCTATCCTGCTCCATATTGACCTCTTTACCTTGGTGTTTACCTCGCTAAGTACCCTGCTTTGTGGGAGAAGGCTGAGAATTCCCTGCTCCTTTTCAGTGCCTCTCCCCTTGGCTAGTTTAAAAGCTTGCCAATGAAGCATTTAAACCTATTACCTAGGATCCTGGTTCCCCTACCAGACAGATGCAGACCATCATGCCAGTATAGGCCTGTATCCCTCCAGGTGAACCCCCAGTCCCAAATGAAGTCAAACCCCTGTGCTCTGCACCAGTCTCTCAACCATTTATTGAATCCCATGGTGTGGAGTACCCTAGCCTCACCCATGCCATAGACAGGCAGCACCTCTGAGAAGGTTACCATGCATGCTACTTGTCTAAGGCCCCTCCTTAACTCCACAATCTACCTCCTGCACTGCTCTGATCCCATTCCTAGCTAGGGCATTTGTCTCTAGGTGTACAATGACATCCAGCTTCCTCTCTCATGCAGCTGCTCCTGCAATCCTGAGGATTCACTTCCTGTCTTAAAGCCATGGTGCCGGGCAGGTACCATACCTCCCTCTCTCCTCCATCCCCCAGTTCTACCCCCTAACAATTGAGTCCCCCACCAGGAGCTGTTTCCTTCCCCTGTGGGGTCCCATGCCACCCTACTGTGGGTCTCCTTTGTGGAGGTTCCCAGCATCTGCCTTGTTCCCCGCTTTAGGTGCTTCCATAGAGAAACCATGCTCTGCCAGAACAGTGTATGAATTGTGGAGAGATACAACTGGAGCCTGTGCCCTCCAGAAACAATTAGATACAGATCTGACCCACCACCCCGGTGAGTGCTGTCCTTCCTTTCAGCAAGTCAATCTGCACAACAATTTAGCAGAAAATGCACCCTGCAAAAAACAGTTTTAATCAGAGAAAAATAAAGCAGTTGAGCCTATTACTTATGATGCAAGCATCTCTTAATCCAGCCCTATACACCTGGTGGTCTGTGCTATGAAGGAAATCAGAGCAAACCAGTTTCAATCACCTGAGGCACTGTCTGGGTCAAATACACTTCACTAACCTGCCATAAACTGCAGGACTCACAATGAAAAATCCCGATACTTCACAGTACCAAAAATAGTTTGATACAAAAAGTCACCAAAATACTAGTAAACAACAAGCCAGCTGTCCACAAGGGAAAAACTAAATATGCAGATTTTCAATCCCTCTGGATTTAAACTCCCAATCTACAAGTACATAAACAGTATTGCAAACCCCTTCTTGATTCAAAAAAAGATATAACAAGTGTAAAATCTAAAGTAAGGTACATCTCCCTCAGATTTGAGCAAGATTGTGCTTTCCTGTAGATTCCCAGTTCAATATTGTCAGTTCTTTCCAGCTCCAAGTTGTTTCAAAGCAGGTTCCACCTCCAAGAGGATGGGCCATGAGCATCTAGCCCAGATCAATATTACCATACCATTACAATCAGGTCCTAGAGCAAATCACAGTACCTTTACACTGCTAGATTAGGTCACTAGCACTGGTTCACTGCCTTTGACCAGAAACCCATTAATGCTGCCATTTTCTTGGACCTTACTAAAGCTTTTGATATGGTTGACTGTACCATTCAATTGCGTAAGCTTACTGAAATAGGAATCAGCCATTTTACTGGTCCTAGTTCAGAAACTAGCTAACTGGTCAACAATATCAATTAAAGCTGGAAGGTCTTTTTTCCTCCTTCTTTCCCTTACGTAAGAGAGTCCAACAAGGGTCAGTACTAGGTCCACTGCTAAGGGTGAATATAGGGGATGCCAACCTGCACTGTTACATGGATGGTACTGTTTTGTATGTCGCTAGACCCATCCTAGTCTCTGTACTGAAAGACCTACAGTCTGCTGTAAATATTTTGTAGCTCAATCTGTTTGCCTCCAATCCTATCCTTAATGCCACTAAAACCATGTTTATGGTATTTACCTCTGATGGCAAACAATCCTTTAGCACCTCCTCCCCCAGCATTTTCATGCTCATGAGTGGCAAATTAGAACTGGTGGATATATTCAAACATCAGGGCCTATGGTCAGATTGTAAGCTATCATTCAGTAGTCTCATCAAAAATGTGTGTAACAAATACTTCCAAGATTAGGTTATGTCAGGAACAAATTTTGCTTAATTGCAGAGGTAAGAAAAAGATTGGTGCAGCCACGTTCTTTCCACTACTTGATTAGGTGACCTGATTTAGAGAAGTGCCAATGCCTCTCATCAAGTTAAACTAGATGTGCTGTACCTAAGACCACTTCACTTTATAACTAGTATGGCCTCAGGACCCATCACTGCACCCTATATTGAGCCATCGGTTGACCCTGTCTTACCACTAGAAGGCTAAAAAATCTGTATACTGTACATGGTCCTACACTCTTAGAAAGGAAGTGTTAAATTCGACTACAAATTAGTTAATTTTTAACTCAGCAGTTAGTGCGGTTAGGGAAAACGCAGTGTGTATTAAATTTAACACACGCAGTGTGTTAAATAAATTTAACACAGTGGTGTGTAAATCGTTCAACACACAAATATGTAGCTTTTACTAACACTGGTGTGTTGAATTTTTAACACATTCATGTGTTACAGTGTCCATATCAAACGGTGTTATTTCAACACATAAGTGTGCTGAATTCTGAAGTACTTTAGTCTCACATTGGGTACTGAAGGAGCTGGCAGACCTATTTAATGCCTCACTACATTCAGGGTGTGTACCTCAGGACTGGATGATGGCTTATGTGGTGCCCCTCCACAAGAGTGGCCCCAAGGATGAACCAGGAAACTACAGACCAGTGAGCCTCACATCCATTGTGGGTAAGCTAATGGAGACTATCATGAAGGAGAGGCTGGTGGCCCTCCTAGAGGCCAAAGGACTACAGGACAGCAGACAGCATGGATTCATATGGGGCAGATCCTGCCAGACCAACCTGGTGGAGTTCTATGACTAGGTAACTAGGCAACTGGACAGGGGCTATGCAGTGGATGTCCTGTATCTGGACTTCAGTAAGGCATCCGACTCGGTGCCACATGGAAAGCTGGAAGGCTGGAAGTAAGTTAGTAGGCACAGGGGCGAGAGGAAAGCTGGTGAGATAGGTAGGAAACTGGCTTCAGGGAAGGCAAAAGAGGGTGGTGGTGGGTGGGGAGCTCTCACACCCAAGGGTAGTGATGGCCGGTGTTCCACAGGGCTCAGTGTTGGGACCAGAATTGTTTGGGATATTCATTGCAGACATATCATGGGACATCAAGAGCAAGATCAGTCTGTTTGCTGATGATACCAAGGTAGGAGCAGTGGTGGATGACCTAGGGGGATGGCAGGGGTTGCAGGATGATCTGGCAAAGCTTGAAACCTGGTCAGACACCTGGCAACTGGGGTTTAATGCCAAAAAGTGCAAGGTACTGCATTTTGGGATGAAGAACCCAAGGAGGAGTTACCACCTGGGTGGAGTGCAGCTAGCCCAGACAGAGGAGGAGGAGAAGGATCTGGGGGTGCTCATTACAGGGTCAATGAACAACTTGGCACAATATAGTAAGGCAGCTGCAAAGGCCAAGAAAATGCTGGGTTGTACTGCAAGGGGTATATCCTCGAGGAGGGAGGAGGTGATTCTGCCACTGTATAGGTCATTAGTTAGACCGTACCTGGAGTACTGAGTGCAGTACTGGTGCCCGTATCTGAAGTGGGACATTAAGTTAATGGCGGGGGGGGTGCAGCACAGGGTGACAAAGATGATCAAGGGGCTGGGGGACTTATCATACGAGAGGAGGCTGAGGGAGTTGAACATGTACTCACTGGAGGAGAGAAGGGACAGGGGGTACATGATTGAAACCTTTAAGTACATGAAAGGAATAAACAAGACAGGTACAGAGGGGCTGTTCAAAGTAAGGAAAGGGAGGGGTACCAGGGGCCATGATATGAGACTGGGGGGAGGAAGGTTCAGGTGGGAGATGAGGAGACACTTTTTTACAGAGAGGGTGGTGGCGTGGAATGCGTTACTGCAGAAGTGGTATCCAGTAGAACAGTGGACTGCTTCAAAAGGGGATGGGACAGGACAAGGGGGAGGGTTAATGAAAGGGAAGGGTGGAAGGGAGGGGCGGCTGCAGAAAAAGGGGTGCTAGCTGCACATTCGAGCAGACTTGATTGACCTCTAGGCCTTTATCTGCTGGCAAATTTCATATGTTCGATTGGAAAACACCATTGCTAATCAAAAAAATTCACAATCTACTGTGAATTAATTTTAACTTGAGTGTCTACAGGTTTTGTCATATAACCCACAAAACCAAATGCACAGTATACCTACACAGATGACATGCGCTTGTCAGAGCTCATCAAAATGCTGTATTTGCATCATGCCCTATAGTTTGGGAGCCCAGGGTGTACTATGAAGGTCTTACTTTTTAATATTACCTTGGAAAGATATTGACCATGCAGCCAAATTTGAAAGAAAAACACAATTGCAAACACCAAATTAAGCAAAGCATCATGGGAAGTATATGCAAATTGACATGAAGGAATTTACATTGGCTCAACTTTAAAAAAAGGATGCATTTTTCATGCACAGAAACATTGTTAAAGCTGTAAAATAAAAATGACAACACTGCTCACAAAAGCATTTGAATTAATTACTATAATACATATAGAATAATGCATATGCAGGTGGTTGATATGGAGTTTTTTACACCAAGATGTGATAATAAAACCTGGGGCGCGAGAGGTTTATTGTCTTACGATCGGTGTTTAAAAACTCAATTTTAACCATTCATATATGTTTTATTTTTGTATAATAACAGGCTATGATTAATGTCAGGCTATGGTGCTAAAAAATATCTTGCATTAGTACAAAACACAAACAGCTCCCACATAACTTCAAATGCAGCGTTTATTACTTCGGGACAAATTTTTCTAAGTGAGACGTGAACAGAATGGTATAACATGTAAATTCAGTACCTTTTTTAATCTTCCTTTCTAGGTTTCATCTAGTAGAAGTATCGGGATTTTTATAAATACGAGGGAAAGGTCAAAGTTCATTAGACTGCTAAACATAACAGTAACGAAACGTAGCTCCATTGTACTATCGCTTTAGATGGGGAGTCTCTGTTTTACTTGTGCTGCTTTCAGAGTTAAGAACTGCCTTTGTGTTTTTTTTTCCGTTACGGAAGTGTCTCGCGCTGCCTGTAAGCTGATTTTTAATGATTCTCGGCTCGAGGATGTGGAAGTCGTATCAACTCGCAGGTTGATACAACTTTTTTCGTATCAACCTGCGAGTTGATACCACTTTTTAACAAGCATGAAAATGAGTTGATATTGGCCATAGCCAGTTATCATAGCACAATATCATTTCCTGTTACAGCTGATCAACTAAATTAAGTGTTATTTTGTTAACACATTTGTGAGTTAATATTACACACATTGTGTTGAACTGTTATTTACACACTTACAGTGTAAAAAATAACACTTATGAAGTGTCATTTTTATGTTGATTGCGCACATGCGCAAGAAACATGTTGCGGCAGCTTTCTTCACAAGCAGGTTGTAGAGGTGCGGCACTGCTGTGGCCAATGCCCCCACAGCCTGCAAAGACTTGTCCCGCGTCCCCCAATGCCATGGCACGCTGCTGCTAACACTAGTTCAGCCAGCATGCCACAACCTTCTAAAAAACCAGCCACTGCAATCAGGGGCCACCTTATCATTGCAGATGGCCAACCATCCGCTGCAATGAGGGAGCGACCTATCATTGCAGGTGCGGATGTAGGAACCTGATATTGTTTGTGAACATGGCGGTGGCACGCCGCGGTATCTCAAACAACATTACCTCACCATGTTTGTTTGCTGATGGGAGCCCACCCCTGTCGGGCATAATGTAACCCCCCAGGTTTTATTGTCTGCTGACGGGGTGCCCAATCCCCGTCGGCAGAAAGGAATTCCCCCCCTTTTGTTGTTTGCCAACGGGGGTGCCTAATCCCTGTTGGCAGAAAAGAATTCTCCCTTTTGTTGTTTGCTGACGGGGGTGCCCAATCCTCCTTTGGCTACAGCTGCCCCCCTCAAAAGCAAGACTCTGGTGGCATGCTGGGAGCCTACCCCAGCGTGCCACATGCCCCTTTTGTTGTTTGCCGATGGGGGTACCCAGTCCCCTGTTGGGTACAGCTGCACCCCCAAAGCAAGACTGAGGAAAACACTGGGAGCCCACCCCAGCATGCCACATGCCCCTGTATATAAAAAACGGTCCCGCAACGTCTTTTTACCCTGTAAAAGAACTGTCCCTAGGAGGTCTCCGTCTCCCCCTGCAACCCGCACTCACCCACTGCACACCCTGCCTCCTCACACCCTCACCCCATACTTTCCAGAGTCCAGCGCGATGATCTTCGGTGGACTGGGAACACGTCTGCACTCTAAGCTGACTGCGAACTGAGGGTAAGCTGTATAATGGAATGAATAGGGTTTTTTCAACTTTGATGGATATCTCAGGCATTTTTTGGAATTTTGGCACCAAATTTTCAACATGGGGTTTTTGGGACCCCTCCTCATGAATTCTTGAACTGTCATGGTGTTAATCAGCCCCAAAAGATGATTTTGTGGTCACTGCGCAGAATCACCTTTTGGGGCCGATTAACGAAATGACTGTGCCAGTGTTCATGAGGTGGGCTCAAAAGCCTATGTTGCAAATTTGGTGGAAAAAAACAAAAAAAATGACTGTTTTAAGAGCGTGCATTGTGTAGTTGCTACGCACACTTGTAGCTTCACGAATTTGCAATATTTTCACACCAGATTTTCAACATTGGCATTTTGTCACACCTCCTTGTAAGCAGTACAGCTGTTATTGTTCACATCCTGACCAAAATGTGTTTTTGCATTTCTGCTGCAGAATAGCGTGGACGCTGTAGGAAATCAGTGTTCAGGACAGATTAAGAAAATGACAGTGACACTGTTCATGAGTAGAGGTCCTAAAATGCCTATGTTGAAAATTTGGTAATGATACTCCTTCAAATGACTGTGTTACGAGCG
Organism: Neoceratodus forsteri; assembly: GCA_016271365.2. NCBI lineage: Eukaryota > Metazoa > Chordata > Ceratodontiformes > Ceratodontidae > Neoceratodus > Neoceratodus forsteri. The sequence continues at coordinate 578,974,038 of CM057459.1, read as the reverse complement.
TGCATTGCGCAGTTTGCATGCATGCTCGTAACTTCGCGAATTTATAATATTTTCACCCCAGATTTTCAACATTGCCATTTACCCACACCTACTTATGAACAGTACAGCTGTCATTTTTCCCATCCTTGCCAAAATGTGTTTTTGCACCTCCGGTGCAGAATAGAGCGGTCGCTGTGGGAAATCACTGTTCGGGACAGATTAAGAAAATGACACTGATACTGTTCATGAGCAGAAGTCCTAAAATGCCTACTTTGAAAATTTGGTGATGATAGCCCATCAATTGACAGTATTACAAGTGTGCATTGTCACTTTCCACGCACCCTTGTAACTTCGCAGATTTGTAATATTGTCACGCCAGATTTTCAACAGTGGTATTTTTTCACACCTCCTTATAAGCAGTACAGCTGTCATTTTTCACATCCTGACCGAAATGTGTTTTCACAGTTCCGGTGCAGAATAACGTGGTCGCTGTGGGAAATTAGTGTTCAAGAGAGATTAAGAAAATGACAGTGGCACTGTTCATGAGCAGAGGTCCTAAAATCCCTATGTTGAAAATTTGGTGACAAAACTCCATAACATGACTGTGTTACAAGTGTGCGTTGAACTGCCTCCATGCACCCTTGTAACTTTGCAAATTTGTAATATTGTCATGCCACATTTTCAACAGTGGCATTTTTTCACACCTCCTTATGAACACTACAGCAGTCATTTTTCACATCCTGGCTAAAATATGTTTTTGCACTCCTGCCGGAGAATAGCACGGTCACTCTGGGAAATCAGTGTTTGGGACAGATTAAGATCGACTGAGTGAGAGGAGGGAGTGACCGAGCTCCACTGAGCTCTGTCGGGACTGCTGCAGATTTTTTTGTGGGCAGACAAAGGCCCCAACACAAGAGCTCAATACAAAAGGGCAGACTGCAGCACTGGGAGAAACAGAACGAGAGAGCGTGTGAGGGAGGTGGATTGAGCGAACTCACTGAAGCACTGTCAGGACTGCTGTGGATTTCTTTGTGGGCAGAAAAAGGTGTCAGTGCAGGCAGGGACCCAGAAAGGCCAGCCTGCAGTGGTAGGAGAAACAGTACGAGCGAGTGAGACAGGGGGACGTAGTGAGTTCAACGGAGCTCTATCAGGACTGCTGCAGATTTCTTTGTGGGTATGAAAAGGTGCCAATGCAGGCAGGAGTCCTGTATAAAAGGGCAACTTGCAGTGCCAGGACAAACAGAATTAGCTCATGAGAGAGAGAGAGAGAGAGAGAGAGAGACTGAGTGACCTCAACGTAGCTCTGTTGGGACAGCTGCGGATTTCTTTGTGGAGGGAGCTGGATGTCATTGTCCACCTGGGGACAAATGACCTGGCTAGGAATGGGATTAGAGCAGTGCAAGAGAAGTTTGTAGAGTTGGGAAGGGGCCTTAGACAAGTAGCGCATATGGTAACCTTCTCGGAGGTGCTGCCTGTCTATGGCAAGGGAGATGCTAGGGCACTTCTCACCAGGGAATTCAATGAGTGGTTGAAAAACTGGTGTGGAGCTCAGGGTTTTGGCTTCATTGGGGACTGGGGAGCCACCTGGAGAATGCAGACCTATACTGGTGCGATGGTCTGCATCTGTCCAGGGGGGAACCAGGATCCTAGGTGAGAGGTTTAAATGCTTCATTGGCAAGCATTTAAACTAGCCAAGGGGGGAGGCACTGAAAAGGAGCCGAAATCCGAGCCTCCCCACAAAAACATGGTGATTAGTGAGGTAAACACCAAGGTACAGAAGTTATTAGGGAGCAGAACAGATTTAAATGTAAAAAAAGGCAAAGGCAGTAAGGACAGAAATGGGGCTAAAAGGGGTAAGGCTATCAAAAAGTGGAGGGTAATGAGTACCAATGCCCATAGTCTGTGTAACAAGCTCCCTGAACTAGTGGCCTTGATGGAAGAGGGTTGCCTGGATATTGTGGCAGTCACAGAAACATGGTACACAGAGAACCATGACTGGGATGTCAACATACCAGGATACACAATCTACAGGAGGGACAGGGAGGGTAAAGAGGAGGAGTAGCTCTCTATGTAAAGGAAGGATCAAAGCAACAGAACTAAAGAGTAAACAGGGAGCAGATGAGGCACTTTGGGTCACCCTGGAGACAGGAAATGGCACCACAATCCGCATGGGGGTTGTATACAGACCCCCATCTCAGTGGGAGGGAATGGACAAGGAAATGATAGAAGGCTTTCTTAGAATGGCAGAAAAAGGGGAGATATTGTTAATGGGGGACCTGAATATGCCAGATGTTAACTGGAGCACCTTTGCTGCAGGCACATCCAAGAGCAGGGTCATTCTTGATGCCCTACAGGGGCATGCCTCAGACAGCTAGTATTGGAACCCACTGGAGGGAGCAGTCTTAGACCTGGTACTTCCAAATGGGGATGGAGAAAAAACTCAGATTTAGAAGTGGGTAGCCATCTGGGAACAAGTGACCACCAAACAGTGTGGTTCACGATAAACACAGCCATACAATCAAGCCATACAAAAGCAAGAGTACTAGACTTTAGGAGGGCTGACTTTGGGAAAATGAGAGAGTGCCTCAGACAAACACTAGCAAACAGGCAAGAAGGAGGGGTGGAGGAACAATGGGGAGTGATCAAAACAGCCATCACAGAGGCAACAAGCCTTTGCGTAAAAAAAAATCAATAAAACACAATGAAGGAAAAAAACACTATGGTTCACAAAAGAGGTGGCAGGGAAGGTTAAGGAGAAAAGGGCAGCATTCAGGAAATATAAGGAAACACAGAAGGAGCAGGACAGAGAACTTTATCAGTTAAAGCAGAAAGAGGCTGGGAAGGCAGTCAGAATAGCAAAGGCCCAAACCAAGGAAAGGATAGCCAATTCTGTTAAGAAGGGGGATAAGACCTTTTATAGGTACATTAGGGAGTGAAGAAAGACCAAAGGAGGGATACTGAAGCTTAATAAAGGGGAAGGAATGTGGGTAGAGGGTGACAGTGAAAAAGCAGGGATACTGAACGAATATTTCTGCTCAGTATTCACAAAGGAAGAGGAGGAGGAGTTACCTAAACCAAACAAGAGAAACACTCTGAAGACGGGGGTCGATACCAGTCCATTTACAGAAGAAAGGGTTCTGAAAGAACTAATAAAATTGAAGGTGGACAAAGCAATGGGGCCTGATGGGATTCACCCAAGAATTCTAAAACTAAGGGTAGAACTAGTGACATACGCTGACTACTCTCTTTAACAAATCATGGGAGGATGAGGTGGTACCCGAGGTCTGGAGGAGGGCAGATGTGATTCCTCTTCACAAAAGTGGGAGCAGGACAGAGGCAGGACACTACAGACCAGTTAGTTTGACCTCAGTGGTAGGGAAAATGATGGAATCACTTCTGAAGGAAAGAATTGTTGAGTACCTAGAGGCCAGTGGGGCACAGGACCCGAGACAGCATGGATTCACGATGGGTAGGTCGTGTCAGACGAATCTAATAGATTTCTTTGACTGGGTGACCAAAGTAGTAGATCAGGGAGGGGCTGTGGACATGACCTACCTAGATTTTAGCAAGGCATTTGATACAGTCCCACACAAAAGATTAATACACAAGATAGCCAGCCTTGAAATGGGTCCCAAGGTGGTAGCCTGGATAAAAAATTGGCTAGACAACAGGACGCAAAGGGTAGTAGTAAATGGAGTACACAGTGAAGAAAGGAGGGTTACTAGTGGGGTACCGCAGGGTTCAGTACTGGGACCGGTCCTTTTTAATGTCTTTGTAAGTGACATTGCAGAGGAACTGGAAGGAAAAGTATGTCTCTTTGCAGATGACACAAAGATCTGCAACAGGGTTGATACACAAGATGGAGTGGAAAGGATGAGAAGGGACTTGGCAAGGTTGGAGGAATGGTCAAATGTATGGCAGCTCAGATTCAATGCAAAGAAGTGCAAGATAATGCACATGGGAAACAAAAACCCAGGGGAAGCGTACACAATGGTGGGTGAGATACTGACAACAGTAAAATTAGAAAGGGACCTGGGGGTAATTATATCAGATGACCTAAAGATGGGTAAGCAATTTGAGAAGGCAGTAAGGAAGGCTGGAGGGATACTGGGATGCATAGGAAGAGGCATCAATAGTAGAAAACAGGAAGTTGTTATCCCTCTGTACAGACAGTTGGTGAGACCCCATCTGGAGTACTGTGTGCAGTTCTGGAGACACCATCTCCACAAAGACATAGACAGAGTGAAGGCTGTCCAGAGGAGGGCAACCAAAATGGTGCAGGGTCTGCACTAGAAGACATACGAAGAAAGACTAAAGGAGCTTAATATGTATACTCTTGAGGAAAGAAGGGAGAGAGGGGACATGATAGAAACTTTCAAGTACCTCAAGGGAATTAACAAATTTCAAGAGGGTAGCATCTTCCAGAAAAAGAGATGTACAAGAACAAGGGGGCACAATTTGAAGATAGAGGGGGAACAGCTCAGGGTAATGTGAGGAAGTATTTTTTCACTGAGAGGGTTGTGGATGCATGGAACAGCCTCCCTGAGGAGGTCATGGAGTCAAGAACAGTGGGGGACTTCAAGAATGCATGGGACAGGCATAAGGCAGTCCTAGGGGCGGGTAAGAGGAAGTAAGCTGTTGGTTAACTAGGATCTGCAGCTTATCTGTTAGGTAGGAAAATGGGCAGACTAGGTGGGCCAAGCGGTCCTTATCTGCCATCAAATTCTATGTTTCTATGTTTCTATGACAGACAAAGGTGCCAGCACAGTCAGGAGCCCCATACAAAAGCAGTCTGCAGCGCCAAGAGAAACTGAAACGAGCGAGTGACAGAGCGGTAGTGAGCGAGCTCAACGGAGCTCTATTGTGACTGCTGCGGATTTCTTTGTGGGCAGAAAATGTGGCAATGCAGGCGGAACCAAGTACAAAAGGCCAGCTTGCAGCACCGGCAGAAATGGAATGCGTGAGTGACAGAGGGGGAGTGAGCGAGCTCAATGCAGCTGTGTTGGGACTGCTTTAGATTTCTTTCTGGCCAGAAAAAGCTGCCAATGCAGGCAGGAGTCCAGTAGAAAAGGGCAGCCTGCAGCGCCAGGAGACACAGAACGAACGAGTGAGGAAGGGGGAGTCAGTGAGCTCAACGGAGCTCTGTTGGGACTGCTGCAGATTTGTTTGTGGGCAGAAAAAGGCAGCAATATACACAGGGGCCCAGTACAAAAGAGCAGCCTGCAGTGGCAGGAAAACCAGAATGAGCAAGTAAGCAAGCTCAACGGAGCTGTATTGTAACTGCTGCAAATTTCTTTGTGGGCATAAGAAGGCAGCATCGCAAGCAGAAGCCCAGTAGAAAAGGGCAGCCTGCAGCACCGGCAGAAACGGAATGAGCCAGTGAGAGAAGGGGAGTGAGCGAGCTCAACGGAGCTTTGTCGGGACTGCTGCAGATTTCTTTATGGGCAGAAAAAGGCACCAACAGAGACAGGAGCCCAGTACAAAAGGGCAGCCTGCAGCACCAGGAGAACCAGAATGAGTGAGTGAGTGAGACAGAGAGAGTGAGTGACCTCAATGGAGCTCTGTCAGGACAGCTGTGGATTTCTTTGTGAGCAGAAAAAGCCACCAACACAGGCAGGAGCCCAGTACAAAAGGGCAGTCTGCAGCACCAGGAGAAACAGAATGAGCGAGTGAGAGAGGGGGAGTGAGCCACCTCAACGGAGCTCTGTCGGGACAGCTGCAGATTTCTTTCTGGGCAGACCAAGGTGCCAACGAAGGCAGCAGCCCACTACAAAAGAGCAGCCTGCAGCACCAGGACAAACAGACTGAGCCAGTGACAGAGGGCCAATGAGCGAGCTCAACAGACCAACGCAATCAACATTCGGTATTGACAAATGCTTGTTTTACACTGTAATTGTGTAAATCACTGTTTTTATAATTACGACACAATTGTGAGTTAAGGTTACACACACTGTGTTAAACAGTGATTTACACATTTACAGTGAAAAGAAAATAACACATAATTTCTTAGAGTGTACATGTCCCTTTAGAATGATTTGCCAGCATACAGTATATCACAGCCTTTTCCCTAAGATGCTCATGCCTGAATAACCTTAGGAGTAACAATATAATTTCATGAGAGGTCCAATGGTACCCATTCCATTATGACAAAATGGCATTCTTTTGGCTTGCCCTCATTCTCTGAAACAAGTCACTTTCAAACTGAGTGTTTTTGTCAGTTTCATTTTACTCAAGGTCTTACTACTGTAGAAAGGTACTGCAAGGACAAATGTGCCTGTTGGTAGAGCTTATAAATTAATATTGTTACAGGCTGTCCCTTCGATGATTTGGCATTGCTGTTATCATGAACTACCCGTTCTCTGTATTTTGCACTTGGCACCTTAGCTCCTTCTTTTTTGTAATTAAAGTTTATTACATTTTTCCATAAGCAAAAAATACAGACATTTCACATACTCCAGTACAGCAGTACATAAATTGAAATGAAAGCTTCACTAAAATAACATATAACTTTAACAAAGTAGGATGTTAAAAAGAAATGGAAAACACCTTTGGGACAGTCTGGAATTTATTCTGGTGACTCATTTCCCTGATATTTGGACTACATTTCATTATTATCTCTGATTGCCCAAGCTGAAACAGTCCTAGTCAGCAACACTGTCTGGAGAAGTAGTATGTTCGCTCTTCTGAGAATCCACAGCTGACAGCATGCTATGCTCAAAAGTCTTCTGCAAGGGCATCTAAAATTTCGTTACCTTCCCTCTCTGCCATACAATTTATGAATGGTAGCCATTGTCCCATGTATTTTTCATTTTTGTGGTTCAGTAGGGCAGCAACTCTTTTCATTTCCTGGATCCTTTAGCAGACCCTACTCCATTGCTCAATGGAGGGTGAGTGGCTAAAAGCCGCAGCTGTCTGATTGACTTGGTAGCAACCACAAAAAACACATTAAAGAGGTACTTTTTCCTTATATCCGACTCCCTGAGGGGCCAGTCCCAGGACCTAATGTTGGAAGCTCTTTGGTGGTGATTTGTTAGGATTTTTCCCATACTGTTCCTACCTCTGCCCAGAAATTTTGGACAACAGGGCAGCTCCAAAAAAATATGTGCATGCACTCCCATCTGTCCACAAATCTCTCCAGCATGTATCTAACCTAGGGGCCCATAATGTTTGGATATCATGGAGGTGCAGAAGTAACTAGTAGTTGTTTACCACTTGAATTCCCTCCAGATGGAGGAGGGCTGTGGTTGTTTTTTGGCTCTACACTCCCAAATCCTGTCCCATTCCTTGTAAGTTAAGACACATCCTGTTTTTTCTAGCCCACTTAGTCTTAATTGCTACTATTAGGTCTCCATCCAGGCTTCTGAGGGTATCACAAATTATGGAAATGAGTTTCCTAGTGCAGTTTTGTGAGGCCAGGTTATGTATCAGCAATCTAATTGTGTTTTCATCTTGTTTCAGGTTGGCTAGCCTGGGTTCATTTGTACGGTAATGCCGCAGTTGCATGTACCTGAAGAAGTCTTGCCTCAGCAACCCGGTTTCCTTACTTGATCAAATCGCTTTAAGGTATCACCCTCAAAGATCTTACTGTACCTACTGTATTTACTCCCCTTTCTCTCCTTCCTTTTGAATCTTGAGTTTAATATGACTGGGGCAATTCTGAGCAGGCTCTAGCAGGGGTAATTTTACTGATATTTCTGGGAAGATTGCTCTTGTGGCAGACTTAGTCCCAAACTTGGACAGTCTGCAGTTCCCAAGGATTAGGGACCAGTTTCTTTCCAAATGGTTTCCTCCCATAATAATGACATCCACCATCTTAATCTGTCCCATACAATGTTATTCAAGGGCTACCCAGCTAGGTGCCTCCTGTGTTCCCACATTGGACTCTGTTCTCTAAGGTGTGCATTACCTTTGTGCCACATATCTGAGATGCATAGTTAATCCTAAATTGGAATACCTTGCTGCAGGGATCCAGCAGCCCTCCGGTGGCATTCACAGCCAATGCGTAAGCCTGGTGCATATTTATTCCCCCAGCCACCTGCACAGCTACACGTGCAGGTGGTCCAGGGGTGTGCCCACACTCCGCACCATACAGTAAGGCACACAGTTGGTGCGAAGTGCTGGGTGACGGAGGCATGAGTTACGAGACAGTGGACTCTGCCGTAACTGTTACCCCACCCCATAGAAACCCACTGGCAGCAGCAAACCAGGAACCCCTCCACATTGCTGCCGCAGCTCACCTGGCTTACATGGAGGGCTGGGGGGCAGCCAATAGGGCACCTTCCCAGAATCCCCTGTATGTGTGCATTGTGGGATCCACTGCACTAATGATTCACAAATGTACTTACACACAAACAAATAACAGTTCATAAAAGCAGCATCATAGCAACAATAGTACAATGCAAGCAGGGGGAGAGGAGTTATACAAGCAGTTGTTGTATTAACAGGTTATGCAACAGCTATAAAGCGTGGCTTTCAAAATGGGGGGTTGTACTTGGCAGAACAGACTAGACAATAGGGGAGGCCTAGAGACCATCATGTACATCAGCAGTGAACACTGCAAACAGTTGAGCATTGTGAGTCAGGAGGGATACAGTAATTGTAGGACTGCCAATACATAACAAGTGCTAGAGCAAAAACTTGTACAATGCAATAGTTCAGTAGCAACATATATACATGCAAGCAGAGCATCGACAGTGTGGTGCATAAAAGTAGGAGACAGCAGTGCCTTCGAGTCAGAAGGGGAGTGGGGGACAGAGAGCTGTCAAAGTAGGGAAGGATGTGTTGAGTAGGCAATGGAGCAGATTTAGAAGTCGATGGGTCAAGGTGGTTGGAAACATTTGCAGTTCATGGATTGGAAGAGGTGGCTTTCAAGGGTTGATTTAAAGGATGGGGTGGAGGTGGAGCAGCATACTATTTGAGGAAGAGATGTGACCTTGAACTGCAAGCCTTTTTTAATTGGCATGGGGTCATAATGTTGTCAATAAAACCATGCATACACACAACGGTGTGTGCTCTAACAGTATCGGGACAAAATCCCAGCCAAAACAAGAGCACACGCCACTGAAAAAACAGCAACTGTCTTTCTTTTTGAAGGGCGGTTCACCCCCTCACCAGCTAATGTGGGGGTCTATTCCACCCCACACCCCCCAGAAATATAATAATCAACTCCAGGGGGTTGTGAACTTCAGGGAAAGAGGAAAACTCATAGTGGGGGAAAAAAAAATTTTCTGAAAAAAAACCCACATTACAGTGGGACTTGGGGAGAACCGAATTGCAGCCCCAGGTCCTAGACATCGCAGGAGGCAGGTGCTCTAGCCACTCCACCACAGGAGCTGCTCGGCCAGGCAATGCCCCAGCAGTATCCTTGTTGTTCCTTCATGACAGCCTACAGTGACAGGGGTAGCGGTTCTTACCACGTGCTGAAACAACCCCTGTCGCTGTAGAGCCATTCACGTTCCCTACAGTGCATTATTCCATGCATGATTTTGTCCACACTACACTGACCTAGTGCCTTTATAATTAGTATCACCACCACAGATTTTTATTCTGTAGGATGAGCATCCAAGAAGACTGCTTACCCAACTCTGTCTAAGCTTTAACTGTTCCGAGGAGGAAATCGGGTCTCTTGGAGTAACCCAATATCACACTGCCATCTGCCAAGTTCCTTGAAGATTTGTGCCTGTTTTACAATATACCTTAGACATTAGGGGAGTATATTTTTAAGGAGTCCATCACAACTTTAAAGAATAGTGTGCTGAACTGGCCTGCAGGGCCCTATGCATAGTTTGTAAATCTAACTCCAGACTATTCAAATCTCACATAAGTGTAAACATGAAACACAATGCAAATCACAACATATCAAACATGACAGTGAACTAACACCCTCTACAAGACCAGTACCTTATGGTACACCAGTAGGCTTTGATGAACCAGCCCATAGAAATGTCAAAAGATCCCCGAATGAGGAATGCCCTGAATGGGCCCACATAAGGATAGTTGTCTTAAGCAATCCCCACTCATTTAGTTGTCTCCTTTTGGAGAGTAATTATGGGATGTATCCTCCCCCCATCCTCCCTCCACCAAACATTAAAGTGCATGTGGTTCCTGGTCATGTGAAAACAGAGAAGGGAAATCTCCCCTACCTCAAGGTTCTCTCCTTTCAACCAAGGTGCTGGTTAATAACCACACTGGCACTTTAGTAATGTCCCCAAAATATTATACAGATGGACCTGAAGTCCAACCACTGGTGATCTGAAATGAGTAGTTACAGTAACTCTAGATACTCTGCTCCATCTATGATTATTCCATTATGTCCATTCCCCTCTTACACATTCTTCTCCCTTACTCAGATACCACCCCCACCAATCCTTTATCCTGCAGCAATTAATCAGTGAACAAAAATGAAAACTACACTAGTGAGTTCCAAGGGTCCATTGAAGACATGGGCATTAGTGTCTAAAATCCCTGGCACAGCACACCACCCTGCTTCTGAGTACAGTCTCTGACATAGGTTACTGTGCTGTTGTTTGTGTACATTCCCTGTGCCTCAAACAACAGTAGAGTAAAGTGACAAGAAAGAACAAGGGGCTTACCGTGTATGGGATCCAATAGTTCGGTTCCACCATGAAGCCATTAAGGTCTTTCCATTTGAGCTGCCCTGGTCAACCATCTGTGTTCACATGCACCTCTCACAAGACAAACCATAAGCCTCCTGATTCATTAACTAGGTGCAGCCAATGAGAAATCTGCACAGCTGGGTTACTGGAGTAGTGCCCCCCCCCCAAATTGTGTCCCTCTAACACAGACTCCATGCATGTAGGTTCCTGCTCTTATAAAGTGGTGAAATTAAAAGTCATAGGCAGCTCAATGTGTCTGTGACCTACATCACCCACCATGAGGAATGGAGAGGAAAGTGCAGCATTGCTGGAGTGGAGCTTCACTGTGATGCCTGCCACTTTAGGTATCCTTTATATGCTTAAAATAACAGCGCTTCTGGTTGGATTTGGGGGGAAAATGTTGGGGAATAGTCACCAGGTGGGAAGAAACAATAGAGAACCCATTAGATGTTATAGAGGACAACAGCACTTACTTCTTGCCCTTTCAGTTGGGATAGCCGACACAAGTCAGCAGATAGTGGGACCAATCTATCTGGACTGTTCCTTATCCTTGCCTTTTTTGATCCAGCCAGTTCCCGCACTATGTCCCCAATCTTCTTTTCTTCTCTCTCCTCCAATAGATCTAACATCTCTACTCCTTGGGCTTTCAGATATTTTTCTGCCACCAAAAGGTTGTCATACAGTTTTGTACCCTTTGAGGTGGCGAGTAACGGTTTCGATGGGTACCACAGTTGTGCTTCAATATCCTTTTCTTTCAGCTGCGATAGTGCACTTTCTTTTGTTTACTGGGCAAGAAGGGGCAGGGGTCCTGATAAATGTATACATGCTGTCCAGTCCTTCTTTCCCCATGCAGCCCACTGGAGATTCTCTTTCACTGGATATTTAAGAAAAGTAATAATAATAGATTCAGGAGGTGCTTCTGGTCTGGGTTTTGGCCTGATGGCTCTGTGGGCCTGTTCAGTGCCTGTATCAATGTCCTCTACTGGACTCAGCTCCTTTTTGAACCAGTTGTCTAAAAACAAGTCTATTTTATCTTGTCTGGTGCCATCTGGAAAGCCAAATAGGTGAACATTGTTACTCCGGGCTTTTCCCTCAGAGTCTTCCACCTACATAGTCAGTGCCCTCTCTCTATGGTGGATAATCACCAGACATCTGCCAAGTTATCATCTTGAAAGGTACTAACCCACGTTTGCACCTCATTGGTTCTCTGCTCCAGCTGGCAGAGCTCTGTATGAAGCCCGGAGAACATATTGTCAATTCTATGGAGGAAGTGGAGGATATTACCTGTGCTGGCTCAGTCCATTGTGGATCCTGTATCTGACCAGCAATCTTCCTCTTCATCTCCTGGCTCATCATATATTCCAAGGCCAGAGATGGTGATGCTTTGGGGCTCCAGTGCCTCATTTCTGTTTTCTTTCCTGTTCCTGAAGGCCTTGGAGTCAATTTTTGGAGCCGATGCTTTCAGGTCACCCATCACAGATGGGTAGAACATCAGCCTGGTGCTCCTCACAGCAAAAATAGTGCTGTATGCCAGTGGATGTTGTTTGATATTAACTGGTAGTTGGTGGGAGCTCAGACTCAGACAACCATGCTGGTTGCTGACGTTACCAGGAGGGGAATGTTAACTCTTAGGTTATGCTCTGTAGCTGCTGTTTTCTATATGTCCTTATGCTTACCACGGTGTACATATCCTAGAGTCAGCAAGCCACCAGCCTTAAATACTTCATAGGAAACCAGCAGATGCTGGGCAAAAAGTGGGAACAGGTCATAGTCAGTGACTTTAACATTAACTGGCTATCTCAGGGAGAAGTTCAGGCAAGAGACCAGATTTCTAGACTCTACCTTATCCAAATGGTAACACAAGCCACCCGCCTCAATTACCGAACCGGAACCAGCACACTCATAGACTGACTCTTATCCTACCACCCAGAACACATCTCTGAGATTTCTGTCTTACCAGACAGCCTCAGTGACCACTCCCCAGTCTTATGAATATGGACAAATAAGTTCTCTAAGCAACAGCCCAAAGTATCCCGTAACTGCACCCTAAAAGCTGGATTCTTGGAAGCTTTGAAACTACACCTAAACTGATTGATTGGTCCCCAATCAACAGAGCCTTGGATGGGAACCAGGCCATGGACTACTTCCTCAGGACCTTCACCCAGGCCTGTGATATCTTCGCCCCCATCAGAGTCAAGAAGGTTAAAGGTACTACAAACCTCTGGCTCTCAGGCTCACTACTTGTGCTCATTCGCCAAAGAGACAATCTCTGGCATACGGCCAAGGTGACAGGCAAGCAGGCTGACGTGTCTGCCTATAGGGCTGCCAGAAACAACTGCACAAGGCTTGTTCACCAAGCTAAAGTCACCTACTATAAGGACCAATTAAACAAATTATGGGGCTCGGGTAAAGATTTCTGGCACTCCTTGAAATCACTAACTGGTAGTGTCCCGAGAGCACCACCAGACCTGATCACCTCAAATACTGGGACGATCCAGGAACCCCTTGATATCACTAACACCTTCAATTTAGCATTCATGGACATGACTGATGTATTACTGGGTGAATATCTTGTGCCACCAACCAAGCAGCCCCAAGGTCCAGATACATCCACACCTACAGATTACGGACTACCGCCTTTCTATTTCAAGCAGATCTCAAGAACTGAGACAATCAAACATCTCAAGCAGGGACCTAGACAAGACCAGGATGGAGAGTGACCTAATCGACCTGAAGCTGGTCACCCTAACCCTGGAGGAGATAGTTGACCCCCTCACTAAAGTTTTTAACTCCTCCCTTAGTTTGAGTGTATTCCCAGATGCCTGGAAGCTGGCACTAGTTACCCTTGTCTTCAAAACTGGAGGCAGAATTAACACATCTAACTACAGACCAATCTCAATCCTCACCACCCCCCTCTCGAAAGCTTTGGAAAGGATGGTCTCAGACCAGCTTACTGAGTACTTGAAGAAGTATAATTTGCTCAGCCCTCAACAGCATGGTTTCCATAAAAACCACTCAACACTTTCAGCACTAGTCGAATACACCTCCCAGCTCTATGACGCTTTGGATAAAGGGATGGCAGTGGGGTCTATATTCATAGACATCACAAAGGCCTTTGACTTAGTGAACCACCACCTTTTCATCAGCAGCCTGTCATCAACTGGCCTATCTCCAAGCATGGTTACTTGGTTTGGAAGCTATCGCTCCCATAGAACTCAACGAGTCAGAATAGGAGACACATACTCGGAGCCAAAGGGGGTGAGCCTAGGAGTCCCCCAGGGATCTATCCTCAGCCCTCTACTCTTTAGTCTGTACATAAATACCCTCCTCTCTGTCTGCCCTGCACACATTGTACTCTGTGCTGATGACACTGTCATATCTGCCCCAGGCAGAGACCTGCATACCATCACTACTGAACTGCAGGACAGCTACCATAAGCTCAAATCCTGGTTCTGCAAGAACTAGCTCCTGCTCAACCACAAAAAAACCAAGATCATGCTGTTCACAATTCCCCAAAATAAAAAGAAGTTCAACCCACTGCAAATCCTGAGCCCTAAGGGAGACACCTTGAACAAGTCTCTGTATTTAAATAACTAGGAATTTACCTCGACAACACTCTCAATTTCTCCTGTCATATTGACCATGTCATCAAGACCTCCAACATGAAACTGGGTGTTCTGTACTGCCACAAGCACTCCATACCACCTGTGGCTCTGAAATTAGCCATAAGTAGCTCGGTACTAGCCACCATTGATTATGGGCTCCCAATCTATGGAGCAGGCTCTGAAACTGCCCTCAAGAGAGTCAGCACTCTCCTAAACAAGGCCTGTCACTTAACCTTGGGTGCTGTCCTCTCTACCCACACTTGCACCCTCTTCAGTGAGACAGGGTGGCTCCCACTCCACCTCCGAGCTCAACTCCAAACTTGCATGCTTATCAAAAAAGCCTTGCTAGGTCTTATGCCTGAGTCCAATAACAGGCTTTTCGCAAAGGCGTTTCCCCTTAAGCAGACTAGGAGCACTGCAAAAGGGGGACTCCAGGTGCCATTCAAGCATTCTAAACTGACACAGAGATCACTTGCCTTCCTGGGCCCAAAGTGGTTCAATGAGCTGCCTACAGCACTCTTAGAATGCACCAAGCTGAGACCACGTGATGCAGTGAACTGACAAGTAGCCAGCTCCAACCGCTCCAGCCACCTGAACCACTAAAGTTCAACTTTAATGACTCATAAGTGTTATTCAAACTGGTTTCTTACCCCCTCGCCTGTCTGAAGATACCCTGAAGCCACATAGAGAAACAAAGGGGAAAAATGAACTAGAGATGAGGAAGCCGCCACCAAGGCGCACTCCACCCCAGTCGCCGGTGAAGGCTGCAAAAAAATCCAAAACCTCTCCCAGTGCCAGTGGCCCAGAAAAGGAGCAGACAGCACATAAGCATGAACCACTGACACTGGTGTGGTTCCTTGCTGAATTTAAGCCATTCCCGGAGGAGATTTGTACCCTCCCTGATGATATGAAATCGGTAACTACAGCACTGGAAGATCTCACAAAAAGAACGGGTAATAATGAAGCATGCATCATCTCAATGGCAAAAAAGATTGCCAAGCAGGAGCCAGAGGTGGTTGCTCTCAGGCACAAACTCCACAAGATGGAAGGCAAAATCGAGGACCTAGAAGGACGTAGTACGAGGAATAACGCAGTGATAATTGGGCTTCCCGAGAAGGAAGAGGGGACCGATGCAATCCTTTTCACCCAAAAATTGTTGGCTAAACTTGCGGGCCCCACTCCTTTTGGCTCCCACTACATAACTGAATGAGTCCAGAGAGCACTGACAGCTATGCCACCACCGGGCTCCCCACCACACCCCTTCATTTTGCGTTTCCTAAACTACTTGGAAAGGCAGCATTTCTTTTCCAAAATCAGAGAGATCCACAAAATAAAATGGGAAGGATCTTCCCTGAGAGTGGCACAAGATCTTCCTGCCTCGGTGCACCAATGGAGGGCCACTTACCACTCATTAGTGGTCAAGCTGATCGCTGCAGGAATTTGTTTCCATATGGGATACCCTGCTAGACTGCAGGTACTCCTGTCTGGTAGCTGGATGAGTTATGAAGACTCCAACGCAGCCACAGAAGGTCTCAGAACGGCCCTTCCAGATCTCTTTAAAGAAGGCTGAGAAACATGCATCCCTAAAAATTTAAGGTTTAATTTTGCATGCTTGTGATGCAAGAATACCGCAAGTATGGATGTAGCTCAAAGGCAGATGGACTGAACTAGCGATCGGCAGTGTAAAGGCATCCTGCTGACTATTCTATTGGCTTGCCTGAGTTCTTCAAGCAGAGCGACTCGTCTCTTCGACCTCAGGTGCCCCATGTTCAGAGCGATCGCCAGAGGAATCTTTGAGTTTCTTTTTGCAGTTCCAACTGAACCCTTTCCATTTTTATCCCATCTGTCATCCAAGGCTCTTGTGATACCTCACAAATACTTTTTCTGTTTGAGCGCTTAGTCCAGTGGAAACAAGTTGGTATAGACTGTGTTTAGCCACAAGAGGGAGTCGGCTCATTGAGAATGCCTTGCTTATCCCAGACTTTTGTACAGGCTCTCATTTACCAGAGTATTTCTTGTCTCCTAATAGAAACTGAAGTTTAAATATATCCTTTACCTGGTTGTCTTCAGAATTCTTCATGATAGTCATGATATCAATGGCAGTATTACTTCTTAATTATTTCTCCCTTTTGCTGGGATGTTTATTTCTTGTTTCTTATTTATATACTAAAAAACAGATAATACAAAGATCACTGTTTCCTTTGTTGTGCAGTCTTCAATATTTAATGGTTTGAGTATGGTAGTCAGTCAAACTGTATAAATATGAGTCACGCCTATTTGCCAACGAATCAATGGGAAACATTTTTAACAAACAATCATAATTAGACCAGGCTGGTCTCACTCATATTTTTGGCTCAAATTACATTTTCCTTTGTCATGATTTTTATTTCGATCCCATTCTGCGGAACAAAGCAATTATCATATGTTTGGCAGCGTAGACAGGAATACAGTACTTATGTACCAACGGATTGTTAATCTTGTTCTGTTCAAGTCAAATAAGTTACAGACTCAAACTTATAGGTAAATTACTTGTTTTAATGATCTAGTATCCTTGTGTTTACAGAGTGTTAAACAATTTTTTCATTATAATTTACTGGGGTATACTCGGGTAGCTGGGGGGTGTGTGTGTGGAGGTTATACGCGGATTGTAGCTTGTAATAGTAAGGGAAATGGGGAGGGTTGGGTAGTATGTAGACATCAGGGAACTCATTTACTTACACTGTGGTTTATGGGGTGGCAAGAGGGGGTGGGAGTTATTATGGGGCCAGGAGGTGGGTGTGGGTAGTGGTGGGGGGGAGATCTTGCACGGTCTGACCCATTTCAAAACTTCTTCAAGTAAGAGTCTGTTCTCTTTCACCCAGGGATGTTTACTCGTAACTTATCTGGGGCAATGGCTAGGGACCTAATATTTGCCACTTGGAATGTCAAGTGGGCCCGCAATAAATTGAAACAATAACAGCTTCTGAAATATCTACGTTTGCTAAAAGTGGACGTTGCATTTATACAAGAATCTCATTTACTAATCCCAGAAGCTCCCAAATTGAGAAGGCAACATGTAGGCCAAATCTTTGCTGCAGAGGGCTCCTCCCAAAGTTGTGGGGTCATGATTTTAATATCACAATCAGTTCCATTCCAACCATTAAACATTATCAGTGATCCTAATGGTAGATTTATATTTGTCCAGGGGAAGCTACATATGACAGACATTCTGTTAGGCAGCATCTATGGGCCTAACAGCGACTCTCCAGGATTTTTCATACAGCTGGTTAATATTATGGTTTCTTATTTATCTATCCCTATGGTATTAGGTGGAGATCTAAATTTAGCTTTTGACCCGAATTTAGATCTCATGGGGAACAAATTTAAAGGCCCCTCACCAGCTCAAAGAGCGCTGAGGGAAATGGTAGATCAAGTGGGCTTAAATGATGTATAGCGTATCCTTCACCCCTCGGAAAGAGGCTATACATTTTCATCCCCGGTTCATGGGACTTATTCAAGAATTGATTATATTTTGATCTCCCATGGCTTACTTTCCAGGGTATTAGAGGTTTCCATTCTCCCAGGCCCCCATTCCGACCACTCATTGGTCACATGCCATCTCTCATTTTCATCCCTTCCTAAAATAGGAGGCAGATGGACTCTCATCAACCAGCTTTTAAAAGATCCAGGTACAAGGCAATCTATTGCAAACCACATCACCCAGTTCGTGAATATCAATCACAACACTACCGGTAAACCAGATGTTGAATGGTGCACTTTAGAGGCGTATTTAAGAGGCTTACTAATTGGTTTGGCGTCCAGACGTAAAAAGGAACATACACATCAGTTGTTAAATCTCATTTCTCAAATTAGAACCATTGAAGCCAAAATGTCCCCACCTACATCAGAACAAATCAAGCGAGCTTATTAAATTGAATGACACTTACTTGAATTTCCTGCGAGAGAAGGCCAAATTTGCGATCATCAAAACCAATGCTTCCTACTCTGATCAAGGGGAAAAAGCGGGACACCTCCTGGCATTGTGAATTAAGCAACAGGAATCATCCAGACTTATCGCTGCCATTCAATCACCCATAGACGGAACCTTAAAAAGTTGCCCATCAGAGATTACGGCTGAATTTAGCTCATATTACCAGCAATTATACAGCTCCATGTCAAATCCCCCTTCTCTAGACAGTTTAGATAAGTATCTCCTAGTATCCCATTTACCTTCCCTGTCCAAAAGTCAACAACTCGCATTATGCGCTCCCATCACCCAAGAAGAACTTTTCAGAACTATAAAAGATCTTCCATTAGAGAAAACCCCGGGACCTGGTAGCTTTTTGCCCAACTTCTATAAAGTTTATGCGAAGCAACTAGTTCCTTTACTTGTCCCCCATACCAGCACATTCTCTCTGCTTCTGATATAGATAAAACCTTGTTCGAGGCTTTAATTGTTCTTTTACCAAAACCTGGTAAGCCCCCGGAGGTAACAACAAGTTACTGGCCAATTTCTTTTCTCAACCAGGACATTAAAATTCTGACCAAATTATTAGCTGACTGTATTAACACTGTTCTCCCTGATCTAATCGGATTGGAACAGGTGGGATTTATGATAGGCAGATCCTCTGTTGATCACTTACGTACTTTGGCCCACGTCTTCTCAGCATGCAGGGATGCACAATACCCCACTGCTCTGGTCTCCCTGGATGCCAAGAAGGCATTCGATAGGGTTGACTGGAATTTTTTGTTCTGCACCTTGCATGCTTTCAGCTTTCCCATGACATTCCAAAATTGGGTCTGGACGTTGTATAAATCACCTTCAGCCAGAGTGACTTACAATGGAGTGGTTTCTGACCTCTTTCCTCTGAGATCCGGTACAAGACAGGAATGCCCCTTGTCCCCCATACTTTTCAATTTATACCTGGAGCCTCTGATATGGAAGCTAGTTAATTGTCCCAAGATTCGTGGCATCACTGTAAATGATTACGAAATTAAAGTCTCAGCTTATGCTGACTTATTGCTTCAGCTCTCCCATCCTACCCTGTCAATTCCTCCCATGTTAGAGATTATAAGAGAATATAGTGCCTTTTCAAATTATAAATTAAATGTAGATAAAACAGTTGTTTTCCCCCTTAATGATAAAATAATGAAACACGAAATTCAGGCCTTCAGCCTGTCCTGGGAAAAAGAATCCCTGAGATACCTAGGTATAGTGCTCCCGAAAAACCCAGTCCTTTTCCAAAAGAAAAATTTGGACTCTTTACTGACTATGCTTACTCAAGACTTAAAAAGATGGTTCCTTCTCCCACTCTGTCTTTGGGGCAAAATTAACCTGATCAAAATGAATTAATGGCTTCCTCTCTCGTGGTTCAAGAAAGTCTATAGTCTTTTTGTTGATTTCATTTGGGCCGGTAAAAAACCCTGTCTGGCTTTTCATAAACTAGCTGCGTCTAAATCAAAAGGTGGCCTTCGTCTCCCGCCCATAGGTCTCTACTACTAGGCTTGTCACGCCAGTAAATATCTGAGATGGCTCAAGATAGAAGGTTCCGGAATACCTTCCTCTCATTCACCACTCTGGCTCAAAATTGAATCTTCCTTGATTTGACTCCATGACCTTTCCCCGTCTGCACTTTTATTCACCAAGGCTAAATATCTTTCTACATAACTTCATTCCACCCCGATTGCTCTTTCTGTTAAAGTGCATTCCCAGCTTTGCACTTTCCTAAAGTATGACCACTGTTCAGATTTGACACAACCATTAATGGGGAACCCTAATCTCAAAACTGATGGCAAAATTCTCTCCACTTCCTGGTTACCACAGCTTACTGTTTGTATTCTCTCTCACTTTTTAAATGGATTAACAGGATTCTGGTTATCTTCACCGGAGATTTTGATCAAGTTCAATACTCCAAACTCCTGTATTTTTAAAATTTTCCAATTACACCACTTGTTGATAAAAACCATAAGGGTTACCATTCCATTGCCTAAATCCCTACCCTTCAACACAGGGCAAGCCCCTTTAGCAGCCCTTCCACATGCCGTATCCAAGATGTTTAGTATTCTTTTTGATTGGATTTACCCAGACCATTTTGGGCCTTCAAATTATTGGACTAATCTCCTCCCCGAGACAATTATGAATTGACTGGTTTTATGGCAAGGGTGTCACAAGTTCATTACATAGGACAGACTCTGCTTCATGCAATTCTGCATATTGCATAATCTATATTATTCCCCACAAAAAATGGCTAGATATGGCATAACCTCTTCTTCAACTTGCATCAGATGTGTACAGGAAGAAGGTAACTTGCTTCATATCTTTTGGACCTGTCCAAAAATAACCCCCTTATGGACACTTATCAAGCAAGAGCAGACCCTCTTCTAGGTCTTGATGAGCTGTTCACAGCTAAAATCTGCCTCCTGGGTGATTTCTCGGAAATACCGGTCCTTACCCGTAAATTCCATATGGCCTTAATTTCGATGTCAGTCAAAAAACTGGTACTGAAGCATTGGAAGGACAGTGAAGATATCTCCTACACTGAATGGCTGAGAGAGCTATTAGCTAATCTCAGAACAGAAAGATCAACAGCCAATCTCCGGAACACTATAACCAGATTTAATAAGATTTGGGGCCCTCTGCAAGCTCTCTATTCCCTGCGTTCTGTATAATATTATGAGTCCGACTTTAAGTCCTGAGGATATATGTTTACTTATACCGTGCAAGATTTTGGGGAGGGAGTGAGTACTGGGGGGACGGGGGGAGGACTCACCAAATAATATGTTGTATGCTACTGATGTTCTGTATTACTGATGGTGTTTTGTCTTTTATATGTATAAAATGTCAATAAACTTGGAATTGAAAAAAAAAATGCACCAAGCTCAGGCAATTCAAAATTGGGCTTCGTTCCCAGCTAGAACTAAAATAAATCTGTGTCTGCCGCACTTAGCCCATGCTCAGGGCCCCTAGGCTATCCCACCCACCCCTTGGCTCTAACCACCCAACCACTGCCCACTGCACTCTTCCTCCCTGCTCTCTTCAACAAATTTCCCTACCCACACAATACCTACCTTTCATAGTCTACACTACAATAAACTGTCAACCCCCCCACACACTGATTGCCCACTCCATCAACTACGTAGGTGAACATCTGACAATGCCTAGTTTAGTCTGCTTCCCACCTCCCCCATTCTCATCCCTGGTCACCACTGGTGAGCTCAGCCTACCACTCTGGCAACCTTCCATGTCACACCCCCCACTTGCCCCCTGTACTACCCAGCAGAGACTCAATCCCTGGCCTCTCCCCCCTCTTTCCTGTTTCTAACACTACTATGCCCGCACTTAGTGCTGTTACTTACAATGTTAGACTCCTATGTACTATTGAAACTTACAATGTTTGACTCCTATGTACTAGTGAAACCTAGACTCCTGTGTAGTAGTTAAACTTAAAAGTATGTGCAACCCCCGTAACCTTATTTTGTAATCTACTGCTGTGCTATGTGTTATTCTGTCTGTATCTGTTCACTTAACTAACTCGGAAACTTTGAAAATGAGTCCTTGACTCAAAGGTATTAATCCTAAACTGAAATAAATAAATAAGTAAATAAATGAATAAATAAAATAAAATACGTTGGTTCAAATTGTGCCATTTATCTAGTGTTGTGTGATGTTGACTATTTGTTGCCTTTGTGCTTAGTGATTTTTTGTGCTTTAATTGTTTGTACCCTGTGCAATATTTGACGGTTTATCTCATGTTTTGTATTCTCATTGTGTATCAAACTTTCAACATTCTTGAATTATACAGTATTCCCGAATGTAATTAACTCCAGGTCATCCCTGACTTCTAGTCTTAGTGGGCTTAGCTGGTTAACAAATTAAAATAACTCACTAACTAACTAACTAACTAAATACATTTGTTGTACTTCTGATTGTCCTAGCCAGGACCTTCTTGTAAATGAGCATTGCTCAATGGAGCTTTTCCCCTCTGGTTAAACAATGAAATACAAAATACAAACATAATTTTCCAGTACACCAATACATTAAAAAATATACTGATGGGATGTAGCTGTTTTCACCTGTTCTAAGGTTCCACACCATTGCCGAAGAGTTCAACTCCACCTTCACGGATCTTAAGTCTGTTCTACCAGCCGAATACCTCAAGCCTATCAAAGCTGATAATAGACACCCACCAGACATCAACTCACACCCTCAATTTTACCTCAAGAGAGTCACTGTCAAAGAAGCACTGAGTTATGTTAAAAAGGTTCTGGGGAAACCAGAATGGGGTCTGACAACACTGACATGAAACTGCTGGCACCGGCAATCAACGAAGTCATCGCTCCCATCACTATGATTTTCAATAAATCCCTCCAGCTCGCCAAATTCCCTTCTCCTTGGAAACAAGCTCTGGTGACCCCAGTGCATAAGGGAGGCGATAGGTCACTGACCGCAAACTACAGGCCCATCTCTATCCTCTCCCCCCCTCTCTAAAGCACTGGAAAGGATTGTGGCAGACCAGTTTACTGACTATATTCACAAACACCAGCTGCAATGTCCCCAGCAGCAGCACAGCCTTAGGAAACTCCACAACACAGACACTGCACTGGTGGATTTCACTGAGTATATCCATAAGGCAATGGATGAGGAAACACTGATTGGGGCCATCTTCATTGACCTAACAAAGGCATTCAACACAGTCTGCCACCCACTCCTCTTGTCTCAACTGCATGCCCTTGGTGTTTCCCCAAATGCCGCTCTATGGTTCCAGGACTACCTAACCTCCTGGTCTCAAAGGGTTAAGATAGGTCACTCCATATCTGCATTCAAGGAAGTCTCACTAGGGGTGCCTCAAGGGTCCATCCTGGGTCCACTGCTCTTCAGCATGTTCCTGAATGACCTACCTGATGCCTGCACTAGCAAAGTCATTCTATACACTGATAATGCTGTCTACTTAGCTGTCACCCTTGCACAGAGCACCTACAGGTCGAGCTACAATCATCCTTCCAGCAACTGGAGACCTGGTTCTACTTTCAAATGTTGCTACTAAACTATAAAAAAAAAACAAGACGATGCTCCTCTCTAGCTCCCATCTAAAAAGGAGATGCCCAGAACTAACAATCACAAATCACCTGACTGCCCCATTGGAACAGATTCACTCCTTCAAGTACCTGGGTGTCATTGTGGATGATACCCTCTCGTATGTTCAGCACATTTACATGGTGGTGAAAGCTGTGAACAATAAATTAGGGATCCTGTTTAGGCACAAGAAAAGCCTAACTGATGAAGCCCTCCAGATCTCAGTCTCCAGCTCTGTCCTCTCCCTGGTCAACTATGGGCTGGTGGTTTATGGTGCTGCCACTGATACGACCCTCAAAAGGGCTGCCACTGCCCTTAACAAGACTTGCAGACTATTGCTAAATGCTGACCGCTTCATGCACACTTGTACACTGTATGGTCTTGCCCACATACTACCCCTTCAATCCAGAATCAGATACCAAACTTGCCTGCTAGGGAGAAAGGCCATGTTCTCCCTAACCCCTACCTGCATTGCAGACCTGGTAAAGGAAGCAAGTTCCCAAATACAACACATGAAGAACAGTGACAACACAGCTTGATGTCCCATTTCGTAGAATTTCCCTAGGACAAAGATCCTTCATGTACCGGGCTCCACTATGGCTAAATGAGATCCTTGCTGCAGCTCTTAATATAACAAATGTTCGGTCCTTTAAAAGAGAACTGAAGCAGTACCTGCTGAACTAAAACACCTGCTACTGCCTTACCTGAATCCATATCTTCAACCTGGATACCCCCCCCTTAAACACCTCTGACTCCCTTACCTGAGTCCATATCCTCAACCTGGATACCCCCCTCATCTGTCTGAGCTTTCCTCCTGTTTTACCTACCCTGGACCCCCACCTGCCATCCCTTGCCACCCCCTCTATCTCCCTCCAACTCTCTCCCTCCCTTCATACTCCCCCAACACCTCCCCTTTTCACCCTCTCCCCTAAATATTCTCCTTCTCCCAATCCTTTCTCTTTCTCTCCTCTCTTTCTCTCTCTCTCTCAAATCTACCCTTGTTCACTCTCTCCCCTTTCTTTCTCCCTACCTTTCTGATACTCTACCTTAACAGGCCCCTAGGCCACTATACCATATGTTGCTAATTGGGAAACCTCACCGACTCTTCCCTTGCTTTCGTCTACACCTTTCCAATACTCTACTTTTGACAAGCTCTCTGGGCAGCTATGCCGCTCATTGCTAATTGGGACTGTCCCCTCACTGTTTAATTTCAATTGTCTAGGTTACTTAAATGTATTATTTATCTATTTCTGTATTACATAGCATCTTATGTTTTGTGTTAACTGTCAAGTTTTTGTTATGTCTCTGCTGTTTTACATCCTGACATGGAACCTCTGGAAAAGAGTGTATACTCAAAGGTTGTATCTGAATTACCAAATAAATAAATACATAAATAAGTAAATAATTAAGATTACACTCCTTACAGTTCAAAAGTTAATCTTTTTGGAAAAAAAAATTATAAATGGCTTACACTGGAACTGTTAAAGCTAAAAAGTTATTTTTTTTTAATAAAAACTTGGAGTTAGATTGATATAGCTTGACCCTCGTGATACACTTTTAATGCATCAGCACATATCCATATAGTAAACAGGTATTTTATTCAGTATATCAATGCATTAGAAACATTGAAACATAAACATTCCAAGAGAATCCAATAGGCAGGCACCTCGGTGAAGTTCACAGTGGAGACCCAAAGCATTTGAAATTCAAGGGCCTGGAAGCAGTGAAACCTCCCAAAAGAGGAGGTAACAGGCTGAATCTTCAATTAAGGAGAGAGAGTTTCTGTACACAACTCCAGACAATCAACTAACATTTTTATTTATTTACTTACTGAAAGTTTTTACCAGGAAGAACATACTGAGCAGCAAGTGCTCATTTCCAGATGTGTCCGGGGGGGGGGCATAAAAGTAGCACACAGAATAGGAGCATCAATACAGTAGATATACAGCAAACATACAGTCGAAATATATAGATTAAATACTAGTGAAATACAGATAAAGATGTATACATTATAGTACAAAGTGAATGCAGTTTAATTTCTAGAAATATTTTCAGTTCAATTGCAGGGAGAACACACAGGATCAGTGAGACCAAAGCAGGATGTAGCTAGGAGGGTGGGTGGGCACCAGGGATGTTAGAAACAGGTGCAGGGGGTGAAGAAATGGTTTTTAATAAGGGCTGAATGAGTGGAGGGGGCAGAGCGGATGCTGTATGGCAGTTTCTGAGCAAATGGGGGGGGTGGCGAGAGAGGAGGATAGGTAGGAAGGTAGGGACTGGGTCCAGTGTTTTGCCATGAAGGTGGCACAATGGGAACACCATCCGTCTTCTATGAAAGGAAGCATTAGAGAGTGATATAGGGTACAGTGGTGCATGAGGGTAGGACAGTCAAGGGCAAAGTGGCAGAAGGAGTGGGAGAGTGTGTCCAGTCTGGTTAAGGAGGTGGAGGGAGAGGCACTGTAAATCACATCCCCATAGTCAAATATGGGGAGGATCATTTTCTGTATAATAGACCGGTGAGCTGGCAGTGGGATGCAGTCATGATTGCGGTACAGGGCACCCAGTTTAGGGTGCAGTTTCTTGTGAATGGGATCTATGTGCACAAAGAGTCTGAGGTGCTGGTCGAGCCACACCCCAAGGTATCTAAAGGAGGAGCAGTCCTGTAACAGAGTCCCATCCAGGGTATGAAAAGAAGGAAGGGAGGGTAGTCAAGAAAGTCTCTGCCTAATGCTGGAGGTCATGAAGACTGTTTTCTTGGCATTTAGGACAAGTTGGATTGAGCGAAACCACTGCTGACAGTGTTGGGTAAGTTACTTTTTCTATTACTTTCTATTTCTTTTAGAAACTTGATCCAGGAAGCTCTGTGCAGTCACTAGCAAAGATGGAGAAGTACTGTACTAGAAAAAGTAATACACCTGACAGTTACAGTTACTTACTTCATTTTATAAAAAAAAATACAAAAATAATAAATACTTATAACAGATGACATTTATTTGAAAGTAATAAGTTAGTTACTAGTTACTTTCAAATAAATGTAATCAGTTACAGTTACATATTACCTTTGTGTAAAAAGACATAAGTAATTGTAACTGTAAGGTGAATTAATTGTTCCAGTACTTCTCTATCCTTGCTAGTGACTGCACAGAGCTTTCTGGAACAAGTTTTCAAAAGTAATAGAAAGTAATAGAAAAAGTAACCTACCCAACACTGACTGCTGAACATTATCAAAGTCATGCAGGAATGTAGTTGCCACTTCAGTTATGGAGGGCCCAGATGCATACAAGATAGTGTCATTCACACACATATGGATAGAGGTGTTGGGGCAGGCAGAGGGCAGGTTGTTTAGGAAGACAGAAAACAGCAGGGGGCCAAGGACAGAGCCTTGGGGCACGCCAGCGGTTTTGGGTAAAGGGAGGAGAGAGAGTTGCAGACTCTGATGGATTGAGACCTACCTACTAGATGGGAATGGAACCAGCTCATGGCCGTATTTGATAGCCCTGTATTGGCCAGATCTGTGAGGAAGAGAGGATGTAACACAGTGTCAAAAGCCTTGGCTAGGTCGATAAAGATGGCAGAGGTGATATACCCCTGATCCATACCAGTTTTGATGGAGTCAGTGATCCTCAGCATGGAGGTAATGGTGTAGTGGGATCTCCTAAAACCAGACGGATACTGAATGAAAAAGGAAATGGAGTCAAGGAAAGCTGAGATAGCACCAGATGTTCCTGCAGTTTGTCGAGAAAAGGGAGGAATGAGATAGGGTGGTAGTTACCAGGGAAGGAAAGGTCACCACCCTTTGGGAGGGGAACTACAGCAGCATGTTTCCATCCAGCTGGAACAGAGGTGAGAGAGAGAAGGAAAGGTTTAGTAGGGAGACGAGAGGAGCTGCTATAGCAAGGGTGGATAGATAGAGCATTTTGGTGTGCAGCCCAGAGGGACACTTACCCTTGGAGGGGTTAAGTGAAATAAAAGCATTAAAGATTTCTTTGGGGGTAAGGGGGCTGAAGGAGGAATGGGGAGAGGATGCAGACTGATGGGAATTATAGTCAGCAGAGGACAAAGGAGGGGACGATAGCAGGGATGCTGCATGTGAGGTAAAGATGGAGCTAAACTCCTTAGCTACGGATTGTGGGTCAGATAATGTGCTGTTACCAATACTGAGCACAGGTGTAGGGGGCTGCAGTGGGGAGAGGAATAGGGATTTGAACACCTTCCAGAACTTAGAGGGGTGGTTCATGTTAGTTAGCAAGGTGTCCTTGAAGTAATTAGCCTTAGCAAGTATGATTGCTGTGGCGCAGGCATTCCAAAGCATTCTGTATGCCTATAAATCAGTGGGAAGACCAATGTATTTGTGTGTCTTCCACACTTGATCCCTATCTTGAAGCTAGGTCAGGAGATCAGCAGAGACCCAGGGTAGGTGAGTACCCCTCACACGGATCCATTTCAGTGGCGCATGTTTATCCCAATAGGAGAGAAATTTGGATTTGAAATAAGCGAGTGCCTAAATGGAGTGCTGGGATCTAAAGCCAATTCTGACAGAAAACTGAGTGGAGAGGTACCATGTTAATTTACTTTTAATTTCATGTTACAGCCTATATACTGACTGAAGATAATTGTGATTATACTTTTAACGGTCCCCACGCACCTGAGGGGGTTAAATGAGAAGCCATACGATGAAAGGCTGCAGAAAGTCAACATATACTTTCCAGAAGAGAGGGAAGCAGTTGGGGACATGATTGAAACCTACAATTACCTCACATTAGTGAACAAGGTGAAAGTGGAGGGTCTATTTCAGAGAAACGAAGGCACTAGAATGGGGGAGGGGCATACAGTGAAGCCAAGAGGTGGAAGTTGAGGAGAGATGTGCCTAAATACTTCTTCATGAAAAGGGTGGTGGATAACTGGAATAGCCTACCACAAGAGGTAGTGGGGGCAAAGAGTGTGGGGAGCTTCAAGCATGTGTATGATAGGTGCTGGTGCATATTAAATTGAGGGAACAGGGGGAGGGACTGACACCTATGACCAACTAGGGTCAGTGGAGAAAGAATAGGCAGGGACAAGGGGCAGACTGGATGGGCCAAAAGGCCCTTTTCTGCCGACAAAATCTATGTCTCTCTGTTTACTTAAAATTAGATACTGCAGAGCTGGAGTATAGCTGTAATTTCTCTGTAAATGTTCTTTAATTCTGTGGAAGGCCACAGTTTCCTTTCTGGAAAACCCCTGGCCAAGAAGCAAACAACTGGAAAGTATTGAAAGAGCCTTTATTTCAAAAAGTGAGTTCTGACTAAGTTGTAGTGAGCCAATCAGGAGGCAGAACAAGGCTAAAATGTTATTGTACTATCGATGTGACACCAGAACAATAGTACAACAACATTTTTGACCTTTGAACTGCCCTATAACAAGATTTGGAAAGCCACGGATTTCCATCTACAGTAAGCCCCTAACCATATACTATATATATGTATTTATTATTTTTCTATATTTCAAAAGGTGTAATGGATGACAGCACTTCTACCATCTCTTACCATTTTTATATAGTACATGTTGCTGGGCTGAGCCATTCACAAAAAGGAAGGTGAGCAATCATGGAATGGACTGGAAAGAAAGCCAGAAATATACTGGTAGGACTTTACTAAGCATATAATTGCTGCTGAAAGTAGTTGAAGATTTAATTAGCATAATATTAGGCATATAGTAAAGCAAAATTATGAGACTGTACTCTGGTAATAAGTGGTTCTGTATAGTTTAGAATACTATGATTTTGCAATTTTTTTTAATGAATGAATTCAGGTACTTAGGTGATTGGTGAGCACTGCTGTGACATCATTGAACTGGGACTATATAAGAACAGTCAGTCCTAGCTGTCTCCACCCGCTGATGAAGCCTAGTAAGGCGGAGTGCTGGGGTTATTTACTGTCGTGGTGACTGGTATACTGTCTGCCCTTTATTGCTGAATTTTTGCTGTTGTTCCTGAAATTTGCATTTCTGCAATTTCCTTAAAGTACCTGGCAGCACAATGTCTTGTGTGTGGACTGTTTTTCAATTTTCTACACTGAAGTGCACTGTCTTTGTTTTGAC
This sequence comes from Neoceratodus forsteri, assembly GCA_016271365.2. NCBI lineage: Eukaryota > Metazoa > Chordata > Ceratodontiformes > Ceratodontidae > Neoceratodus > Neoceratodus forsteri. The sequence continues at coordinate 578,944,711 of CM057459.1, read as the reverse complement.
TGTGTGTACGCTTAGGGTAGCCGACCCTATCAGCAGCAATCCCCTCCCCCAGCCTCAGAGTTTCACTTGAGTGCCGGTGCCGGGCAATGTTGGATTAGACACCCATTGCTGCAATGCAGGTGCTGGTAATATGTCTCTCCAGGATACCAAAATCAATTTTTTTGCCATCAGGAGGACGTGGCATCATCTGGATGCCCTTGGGTCCCTAGAGTGGGCAATCATAGACTCTGATACCCATGAGACACAGTGCTGGGGTATTATTGGCTTTTGCCACATCTTGGAAAACTCCAGCTCCACTTGCCCTAATAATATTTGGGATTCTTCACAGTACCATAGCAATTGTGACAGTGTAGCCACTTCCTTGCAACATTTCCAGAAATTTGGGATCGTGCTGCAGACCTGCCCAATGCATTCTGGAGTATCATTTTATATTGTGATATATGAGACTGTAGTTCTACTGAAGATTCATTCTTAACACGTGTCCCATTGATCTTCAGCAGTGTAAACCCCCAGGCCAGTCCCCAACTCCTAGCCATCATGTTAGCTGGTTTCACCTGTCCTCTTAAGAATTGATTCCACAAAGAAGCATAAAGTGGTCCCTCCCAGGCCCTGTGCAGGAAATCTTCCTCAGTGATAGTCTGTGGTTTCCCCCTACCCTCCTTAGTGCTGCTGAGGCCGCACTCCTCATTTGCACATATCCCCAAAACTGGTACTGCTCCTGGCCACGTGTCTGCTGCAGATCCCAGAACATCAGAAACCCTCTCTACAGATATAGCTGAGCTAGGGTAACAATGCCTGCCCCTTCCAGACTCTATAGGGTCTATAGTAGCTTCACAGAGATGGTCCAAATTTAGGGGCAACTTAATACCTAAATATTTAATTTCCTGAACGTTCCATCGGAAAGGGAAAGGGGTTCAGATGTGCACAGGAGGCTGTCAAATAAATAGTGATACCTCTGTCTTTTGGGTATTGAGCTTGTATCCCAAAATAGTCTCACATTTCTCTAGTACGTTAAAGGCCACTGGTAGGGAAAGCTCTAGGTTAGCCAAATACAATAGGACATTATCTGCATATATGGTGATTCTATGTTCTTGGCCACCTATGACTATTCCTTGTATGTGGGGACATTCTCAAATACTCAATAGCTAGCAGAATTCTGGGGCAGACTGGGTGGGCCATATTGGTCTTTATCTGCCGGCACTTGTATGCATGTATGTATATGTATGTATGTCTCTATGTATGTACTGCCTGTGCCAATGGGTCTATACAAAGGGAAAACAGAAGTGGGGAGAGTGGGCAACTCTGACAGGTACCCAGACCTAAAGAAAAAGATGGAGCTGTGTGCCCATTGACCTTTACAAATGCTTAGAGAAGATTAATGAAGTCTGTCGAGAAGGCCATTTTCTGAAAAGTGTAAAAAAGTCAGGACCAAGAGACCTTGTCAAATGCCTTTTCAGCATCCAGACTGGTAAGGAGAAATGGAGTAGCAGAGTACCTGATATGGTGTAGTATGTGTAAGGTGTGATGGGTGTTATAGAAACATAGTTTCATTTATCAGTTGTTTGTCAGGCTAGGATCAACCCTGTTTGGTTTAGATCAGGGGTTCTCAAATGGTGAGGCCAGCCTCCCTGGGGAGGCCCCAACCTGTTCAAGGGGAGGCTCAAGCAAGTCTGAAAAAGCACTGTATTTAAATTTTGAGTTTTATATATTTTGTGTGAAGAGATGATGCAAACTGAAAGAGGATAATAGTAGGTGAATTTAATGTATTTATTTACTAATAGGTGACAAGGGAAGGTGAATGAAAGGCTCATTTCAAGTGTACCCAGGGAAGGGTAGGGAGTGAATACATTTCAAAAGGCAACTGTAAAACAATCAAGAAATGCACAATGAACAATAGTGCAAACAAATATGAACAATAAACTAATAATAAGTGGTGGTAATTGATCAATTTGTAGAATGATGGCTGACCAGCCCAAATACAAGGGTTGAGCACAGAAGTGCTAAGAGCAATAGCAGGAAGGAGCAAAGTCATCCCTGAGAAGTCGCTTAGGAGCAGGGAAGGATGGGGAGAGGCAAAGTATGTAGGAAGGTTATTTCATATAGAGAGGAAACAGAGAAAGCAGTCTGACCCATGGAGGTAATGCAACAAGGGGTAACAATAGTTCAAGAATTAAAATAGCAGAGTATGTAGGTTGGCCGGGGGGGAGGGGGTTACAATAAGCTGAATAATAATATTTGTTTATTCTATTTGTTATTCAGATAACACCTTTGATCACAGGAGCTATTTTTCAAAGGTTCCGAATCAGTATAAGACAAAGAACTGAATGTGAGCCAAGTACTCAGAGGGGTTTCAATTTATTCATGGTGTACTGTGCAAAGTACAGTATGTTATTTTTCTTTGGGGAGGCCCAAGATTATTTCAATTTTTGGGGGAGGCTCAAAATCTTTTCCATGGATTTGGGGAGGCTCACTGTGACAAAGTCTGAGAACTATTGGTTTAGATGAATTAAACTAGGTAGCACTGAATCCAGTCTACTGGCCAATACATCCATAACAGTTTATAATCCATGCTGAGGACTGATATTGGTGTGTAAGAAGAGCATTTGAATGGGTCATTATCTGCCTTTGGGATTACTGAAATAGTAGCATACTGTGAAGATTTAGCAATTTCTACTCCAGCCGATACCTCATTACACATTGCAGCAAGGTGAGGGATAAGAAGATCTCACTGGGATTTGTAAAATTCCATAATATAACCATCTGGGCCAGGTGCTTTTTGCATCATCATTTATTTTTTAGCACTAGTAATAGTTCCTGTACCTGGATAGGCAGTGTGAGTCCTGCCGCCAAGTCTGCCAGTAGCTGTAAATTAAGTATGGGTAGAAAGCTCACAATTTCTTGGGGGGTTGGAAGGCTCTCATGGGTATACTGTGTACAGTAATATGTACAGAAAGCCTCTGCAGTCTCAGAGGTTTTATACAGAATCCTATGGCAGGCCGAGTGCCGGAGCTTTGCTACTGTAGCCTTAGTTCACTGCCGTCGGACTTGGTGAGCCAAGATTCATGTACCTCTTGGGCCAACTGTGTAATATTTATGATGAAAGTATGTCAAGGCTAGTTCAGTTTTTTGTTTATGTCAAGGCCAGTTCAGTTTTTTGTTAGAGCAGAGCATCGAATTCAGTCTTACATTTATCTATCTGCGGTTTCACAAAGTGTCCCCCTGCATGTGTGCTTGCTGGAGAAAGTGCAGTGTCTCCTGGAGATGATCCAGATGTTGTTGCCTCTCCCAGTCTTTCCCAACCATGTAGCTAATAATATAGCCATGAAGGACTGCTCTAAGGGCATCCCATTGAATAGTGATGGGGAGCCCCCCCCCATTTAATGTTAAGATTTCTGGGATTTTATTTGCTAAAAAAGAGTGCGGAACTCCTCCGAACATAGGTGAAAGACACTGAGCTGTCACTGAGTCTGGGGCTTTTCCTGCTGTTGTTGGAGGGTGGTTAATATGGGTGCATGGTCTGAAAGGTAAATATCTCCTATCCAGCAATCCTGCACCTGAGAAAAGTGTTCCTGAAGGATATACCTTTTCTGGTATAGATGGAATACATGGCAGAATAATGTGTGAACTGCAATTGCTTTAGGCACAGGACCAATCTTAACACGTGGTGCCACTGTTGAAAAAGAGATGTGGGTACCCTGTATGGGATCATTTGTAGCAGGTAGTGGATTCTGAGTGCCAAGTTCATCTGTACAGTGTATGATTTTCCCCATAAGGAGAGGCTGAGGGCATTCCATCTACATATATCAATCTTCATGGTGGATAGCAATGGTACACAATTGTGTTGCAAATGGCCCTCCTGCAAAGTAGCCAGCTAAATTCCCAGGTATTTAAGCTTGTTTGCCACTTGAGACTCCAGCTAGTAAACAGGGTACTTGGAAAATACACTTAGACTGGAAGGGACTCAGACTTGGTCCAATTTATTTTATAACCTGATAGTTCTGAACAGGAGGCTATAGTATGAATAAGGGCTGGGACTGAGGACTCCAGGTCTGTGAGCATGATCAATATGTTGTCAGAATAAATCACTGTCTCATACTCTTCCCCTCCAGTCCACAACCCTAACATATTAGGTGTCTGCCTAATACATTCTGCCAGTGGCTCAAGGGCCATAACAAACAAGCAGGGTGAAAGGGGGAATCCCTGCTGTGTACCATGTTTCAGAGGGAAATCTTTGGATTTGAGACTGTTGGTCAGGATAAATGATTGGAGACTCTGATATAGCATGTGTACTATGGACTCAAAGATAGGGACAATATTAAACTGTGACAGAGTGTAGAACAAATATAGCCACTCCACCCCATCGCATACCTTCTCCACATCAAGGACTATAGCACACACAGGGGAGGACAGATCCTGTACCACATGTTGGAGTGCTAGAAAGGCTTCACATGGTTGGGGCAGTATCTCTCATCAACAATGCCAAACTGGTCTGTGTGGATCAGGGTTGGTAGCATGGTAGCACCCCCCCCCCCCAATCGTCCTACTAGGACTTTGGTCAGGATCTTGCTATCCACATTAATGAGAGAGATAGGGCAGTAATTACCACAGTGTGCCATGTCCCTCCCAGGTTTGGCAATCAGCGTAATTAGTGCCCTATCCTTGGACTCTGGTATGTATACTTCAATGAGTATAGAAGTTAAAAATCCAACGTTCACCTTGTAAAGGTTTATGGAAAATCTGTCAGGCATTGGGGCATGCTAAGAGGGCAAAGCCTCAGCCCAGTGTACTTCTAAGCCTGTAAATGGGGCTTCCAGAGTAGATTTGCTAGACTCAGGGAGTAGATTTTGATTTGCTAGACTCAGGGAGTCTCTAAACATTTCACCTAGATCACCTTGAGATGGGGGGGTGCTCCTTGGTATATAGGTCTTGATAAAAGTTTCTAAAGCTATGGTTAATATCCTCCCCTTTGGTCAGCACTGTCCCATGACTTTTGAGGGATTTTTGCTCAGCCTACTGAAGATGGAAAGCCTGAAGATGCTATACTCACTCTGCTCTGAAGTGCATCTGCTGTGTATGAATGAGGACAACCTATGCCTTCTGGTTATATAATTTGGTGAGTTTTGGCTGAAGTGAGCTGCTGAAAGCTCTGAGAGGAGGAGATTTAGGCATACTCTTTTTCCTGCACCTTCATCTTACTTTCCGGATCCTAAACCTGCTCCAAGTTAATCCTATTCTGATATTCTGTGTGACTGAACAAATGCCCTCTCAGATATGCCTTAAGACCCTCCCACTCTCCACCAAATGTGCCTCCTGAAGAAATTCCACTGGGGGTACCTAGTCCTTTTAAGAGTCTCAAATTTGTTTCTTTTTCTATTTTCCATTTTGTATTTCCTTAAAGAGCTGCTCACGCTTCAAAGAAAACTTTGAAAAACATGATAATTAGGTACAATTCGGCTTGCATTCCAAATATATTGTATAGATTTCTCCTCCCCATCTATTATTGCTGTAGAACTTTGCATAAATACATGATCTTTATCTGTTAATGTTCATCTGCCTCTATAGCTTACTATTACAAGTCATAATCCTGTGTTGTGACATCACAATCAGTTGCCATGGGAGTGACTGTGATGTCACAAGCAGTGCATTATGACCTCAGATGGGGAGAAAGCAACAGGAATAGATAAACTCTTCAGGAGCAGAGATCCTGTTTTCATGCAAATGGACTCAGTGATCAATACTGGGGAGGAGAAATACAGAACTAATGTGACATATACACTAAACTGTGTCTAAACATTATGTTTTGTTTGAGTTATCCTAAAGGCGTCAGCTGCTCTTTAGCATTCCATGTGACTATAGAACAAGACACATCCACATAAATTTAGATTGGATTCATGGTCCACCCCCACCCCTTTACCCAGCCACTCCGCAAAACACTTTGACATAGCTAGTAAACCATCCATGTACCCGAAGCACTTTAAATCACATGTGAAACATTTTAAGAGCTAATGGAACCAAAACAGGCAGACAGGAAAATAATACAAATTTTAAGAAGTAGTCAATTGCAACTTTTTATTTCTGAAGTATTTTCTTTTCCTGTTTGCTCATTAGATAATCTGTGTAATAACACTATACTAGATATGTGTAACAGCTCTTAGCCAGGCAGCTGACATATCTATCTCTATGCCTCCCACTACATCATCAGCATTGTGATCTCACTGACTTTACATCACAAATGACTGACCTGGCAGCTATTGAGTGGCTGTTCCCAAGCAGCAGTGATGTCTCAGTCAGTGGGGTCATAATGCTAATGAGGTAGTGGGGGGAATAGAGATAGATATGTCAGCTGCCAGGTAGAGTGCTGTCCCACACACCACACCGACTAACATCAGGTAAACAATCTTCTAATTAACCAAAGGTAAAAGAAAAAGTACCTCAGATATAAAAGGTAATGCTTGTCTGCTTTTAAAAACTAATATTAGTTTTAGGCAGTACACTAGCTCTTTAAACAGAAATTAGAACATAAACATGAACATCAACAACAAGGAACAGTGGCCTGAAGACCTGTTGTGGGCACAAGCCAGCATTACTGGATAACAGTGGGACCTGCAACATGTAGGCTTCCATGCAACTTTACAACTCTGCTCATAACCATTAGCAAAAAAATATATATTGTACAGTGGAACAAATATGTGCCCAGTTGCTGGCCCCTGGGTGCACAAGGAGCAGATATTGAGATGTTCTGGTTTGTGGCATCATTGCAGTAAGGCTCCTGTTCAGAAGCCCCTGCACCACCTCATATTATTCAATTGCATTGCAGTTCATGAAATACTGTAGGTCTATACAGTTTCAGGAATCACAAACAATGTGGCTTCCAAATGATAAGAGACTAATCGCCAGTGTAGGCAATCTAGTGTCTGGTAGAGTATATGGGTCTACTGTCTCCCCAAGGGATGAGAAGGACCAAGGAGAGTAAGGTGGTGGGGGCCCCTCATGGCCATGACACATGGTCTCTAAAATGGAGACCCCCCCGACCATGTCATCGGAAAGGGAAATCCCTGACCCTGCAACTAGTAGTCTTAGAAGCAGGAGGAATATACTGCAGTGCAGTGGTGGACATGATGCCCCTCTGAATCCACCTATATCAGTGAAGCTGAACCCCCTTCTGAGAAAATGACCAAAATGTCTTCTAGCCCTATTGCAGAGTTGTGGCTCCCTCACAGCTTTTGCCACCCTCTCACCCTACTGGCCTTTGCCAGAATATCTGCATGGTGTAGTTAAGAGAATTGGTCTGCAGAGCACACAGATTCTACACATTACTGTCAATATCCTCATATCAGAGCAGTATTAATTTGGAAAAATAACAGTAGTTACAGTTTATATAACCGCAGGAGCACCACTAGGTCTAAGGACATGCTGTCCTCCTATAAACATGCCATGTTATCATTTTTCCCTCTTCTGCACGTGAAGCACCCCTTTCACAGTAATTGGGCTCCTCCCATTCATCTCAGCCACATTCTCCCAACCCCCAGTGAAGCAGAAACCCTTTCCTGTAGCATAAGACCCTTCATGTTTGGTCAGTGTCCCAGAAAAATGGCTGCAGCAATACTAGAAGAATGATCTGTGGTGCACAGAAACAAGGTGACAACATCAGTCTCTCTTCTGCTACATGTAGGGTGGTATGCTGTAATAGCGCTTGCTCTCCCCACTACATGGGTAACCCCTGAGTATATGCACGTTTGTGGAAGGCATGCTAGTTAGTTATTGTCCCACAGCATCCTGAGGGTCAGGTTCACAGCCGCACATCAAACTAGGCACCCCAGCAGACCATAAAATGGAAATTTGTGCTCCACAGTTAGACAGGAACACTCTGTCTTCCATGCCTGTCAGAAATCCTCCCATCACTGATGTGCTACCTGTCATCCATGCCTGGCACAAGTCCTCCCCACTGCTGTTGTGCCATCTCTTATATTTTAACCACTGCCCTACACCCAGGAGGTCTCACGTTGCAGATCCATGGATAGTTCAATTCTGCAGCCACTAGGTTCTAAACATTTAATGACATCCATTTATGTTATACAGTTTATCAGTTCTTGTAGCTCAATGTCAACCGGCAGACTGGGGCATAAAAAGTGTTGTCCATATTTATCATTACTCTAATACAGTGTTACTGCTGCTTCAGTGGGTATGGGGGAGGGGTTCCCTCATGTGCTTGATAGCCTTCTCTGGGATACAAAAGTATAGGGCCACATTCCATGAAAATTTCAAAAGTTGTAGGACAGGCCAACATGAAGCGCCATCCCATTTATTGTGCTTTCCACTTCACTCCAAGATAGGCGATTCTCTCTTCAACTGCCTCAGAGGAAGTCTACTGCTGTCCCATACAAGAGTCCACTTGTTCTGGGCCACCTGCAGCACTCTTTCCTTGACAGTATAGTGAAGGAAATACATAACCATAATCATAGGGGGGAACTTCCTGGCTGCTGGCATGAGCCCCACTTTTCTGTGGCCTGATCAGTCCTCAAATTACAGTCCTTGGGTAAGCCCAGTAACTTTGGTAGAACATTTTAGAACAACCAGAGCATATCTTTGCTTTACACTTTCCAGGCAGTCCCAGCATTTTGAGATTATTTTGGCATGACTGGCCTTCAAGAATGATTACTTTTGCTTTAAGAGTTTTTTTAATATGTTTCATTAGATCTTCCAGCTGAACACGGTAACCATGAGGACATCCTCCAATGTAGATTCACAAAAACTACCACCAACAGCTTAATCTGGTCCAATGTCATTTGGCATCCACCCCCCTCCCCCGGGATGAGGCTGAAAATAGAATTGTCTAGTCCTCCTTTCCTGGTCAACAAAAACAAAATAAACAAAATAAATAGATATCTGTCCCTCCATTTGGTTATCACTGCTTGCACCCCTGACAACATAGTCTTCATTGATGAGATGCCTTGCAATGTAAATTGCAGCTGACTGTATATTTTGCCTGCATCAACTTCCTCAATTGTGTACTCACCATACAACATTGATGGTTGGTGGGTTATCTGTGATTTAACATCTTTTTTTTATTTTATTTTAGAGATCAGGGGCATGGATCTTGGCAATTGCAAGGGTCGCAACTTCATATACAGCTGAGTCAACCTATTTAAACACTCTGTATATTCCAGCACATGCCAAAATTTGTTATGAGGTGAGAGGAGGGGGGAGAGAGAGAGAGAGAGAGAGAGAGAGAGAGAAATAAAGCGAGAGAGAGAAAACTCTGTCATCAGGCAGTCATCACCATGCATTGCATCATAAGACTCCAATATAAAACAAGTAAAAGTGAATTTTTAGTTTATCAATATACTGTACTAAAACTATGTCAACAGGAAACATTTGTTTTGTCCCGACTCCAGTCTTTAATTTAGAAAAAAAATAAGTTTATAACCCTTGCAGTTCAAAGGTTAATCCCTTTTGAAGAAATTATCTTTAGGAAGGACTAACATATTAGGTTATTTAGCTTCTTTCAAATCACAGCAAGTCATGCAAACAACCATTAGGTTTATGCAAATTCTTAAAAAACAGATATGAAAAATACAGGCAAAAAATTACACCAACATAACAATATTGCACATAACAGTAGCAAGAGAGATGATTACTAATTAGAACCATAAGGGTAAAACACTACTTTTTTAAAGGAGAACTACATGCAAAAATTACAGAAATGCATGCTGTGCGTTTGTTTTTTGTTTCTCTGATTGTTTTTGGCATTTTATTCTCTATGTCTGTGGCAAGATATTTTTTTATTTTCTCTGTCAGTATTATGGCCCTTAGAGGTAGCCATGCAGACTTCTCTTAGTGCCTCTGATCTGTTGGAATTTTCCCAGAATGGGCCAAATTTTAAGAGGCAAGCTTTGACGCAAGGCGCCTGTGCCAAATGGCTTTGGCACAATTGGCAGCTTGCATTAAAGTTTGCAGTAATCCAAATTTTTGAATGCAGGTTGTATCAAAATTGGGATGCCTTGCACCCAAGCTGGTCTGTGCCTCCCTTGTGGCAAAAGCGCCTATACACCAGGTCGCAAGGGGCCTTGCACCACGGTGGGGCTACACCATTCTCATTTTTAGAATTTTGCAAGGCCCGCCATAGATGCTACAGAGGGCTCAGGTTAGACCAGCCAGGAGGTGGTCCAAGGGCCATGCATAACTGCTGGATGCTGTAGCAATTGAGGGGAACCTGTCAGGAGGGGGCCAGGGCCAGAAGGAGCATGGGGGTTGCCCTAAGGGGCATAGAGGATATGGTGCAATAGCAGGGTGGTGATGTGGTACCCAGAGAGGGGTGCCTTTTACAATGCCAGTCCGCTGATGGGATTTGACTTCTTTGTGGGGAATTTCCAGGGATGGACAGTGACCTGGCCCCAGGTGGGCACAGCCCTAGCACCTGCCCCATTGGTGCCACAATCCCCAACTCTGTAGGTGGGAAGTAGTGGCTGCAGGGTGAGGGCTGCCAGTGGTGGAGGGAAATGTTCTCCTGGCACCGCAACAGTTACCTGGTGCACAGCCCCACATATTGTGGCAGGCTGCTTCCCACCTAGAGGATTGGGGATCATGACACCTATGGGGCAGGTGCCAGGGCTGTGCCCACCTGAGGCCAGATCACTGTACATCCCTATGAACCCCTGCACAAAGTGGTTGGATCCCATTGGCTGCTTGGTATTCCAAAAGGTGCCCCTGCTGGGTACCACATTACCACCTGGCTATTCTGCCATGTCTTTGATGCCCCCTAGGGCACCCTCCATGCTACTTCTGCCCCAGCCACCTCCTGGCAGGCATATTCACTCTCCCGCACCATTGTGGCCCCTGTAGTGTTGTGCCAAGTTGGGGGAGGCAGATCCCTGTGTCTAACCTCGCAAATGCACCAAATGTTTGGCACAAGCCTGTGGCTGTGGCAACTCCTAAGTCTTTGGTGCAGGGAACCCCACTTTTATAATGTTGGTCACAGGGTCCCTGATGCACCCAGAGTTTGCCATAGCCCTGGAGTGATGCAACTTGTGTCACTCTAAGGGCTCTTTTAAAACTGGACCCAATGTCTCTTGGAATGATGTCAGTTAGTCCTAGGACTAGAGCTGAGAGCCCAAGATTCTAGTTGTAATCTAGTTATAAAAACAGCCAGCTGCAATTGTTTGTGAAAGTTAACTGCACTGCCTCCTTAGCCAAAGTCTGATTTCTCTAAGGGGGGATTGTTGTTATTATTCTGGATGTGTGGCAATTTTTTTTGTAAAGTGCTGTCACTAGGTAACAATAAAGCCTATGCACCTTTGAAGATTTTAGTTCTAACTGACATCTTTCCCATAGGCATTCTGGGAAAATTCCAACAGCTGAAAAGCAATAAATGAAGTCCATATGGCTGCCTCCACAAGCCATAAAACAGGCAGGGAAAAGTAAAAAAAAAAAAAAAAAAAGGAAATCTTGCTACAGACACAGGGAACAGAATGCTAAAAACAATCAGTGAAACAAAAACCCAATGCACAACATGTGTTTTTATGATTTTTATAATTTTTGCTTGTAGTTTTCCTTTAAAAGAAAGCACAGAGTAAGGACTGCACATCTCCATCCTTTCAATGCACTTCAAGTGTATCAAAACACACCAGCACAAATTGATATAGTCTAATAAAAAGCTATTTTAATATGTTGATTTTGTTGATATAGTAAAAGGAAAAAACAGCAACGATTATGTTGCAGGTGATACTTTTTATTGGACTTATAAAATTGTTGATAGCTTTAACTGACCTGAAGAAGCAAGTATAACTCTTGAATGCTTGTCTCAAAAACAATTTTGATAGTCCAATAAAAGGTATCACCTGTAAAACATTTGTTATCTTTTTTTATACTTCATCGATTGGACAGACAGGGCTACCCAATTTTTTTGATGTGGTAAAAGTGATTTTTTTTTCTGCATTGTGATACACTGGAAATGTATCAACACGTTGTATGTATATTGCCATGACACTAAGCTTCAATTTAACAAAACATGTGTTCCTAGTGCTTGCAGTTTAAAAGATAACTCATTTGAACAAAATTATACTTAGAAGGAGTTAACATTTGAACCACTAGGCCTAGAAACATAATTGTTTAAATGACAGCTTGGATCAGTGTATATTGATACATCCTGTCAGAAGACCTTGATTGTATAAATATGCTGGAAATGTAACAACAGAAAGACTTAAAGCTGTTATACCACTTTCCTGAAAAAAGTCAGCATTTAGATGCATATACATCAGAAGCAAAACAATTAACAATGGTGCATTTTTGTTATGAAAATGTGTTTCCAAGGGGTTTAGTAACATTACATAAAATCCTCCCTTCCCCTTCCAGTAACCCTAAAATAGTCCCATGTTCTTGCAAAAGCCTCAGAAGATAAATAAATGTAATAAATACATACAGCATATGCATACATAAAAGAATAGTAAGTGTCTCCCCAAGACTGCTCTGTCAGGCTGACTGCATGGGCATATTTAAATGTAAAACCACATGTAAAAGAAATGAAAAATAAATATATTATGTAACAGATCAAAAAGGCTGACAGTGTCTTTAGGAGTACAGTATATCAAACATGGTATCTCAGGCCTGCCCGGTGGCTCTGAGGGCTGAGGTGCTGGATGCCTTACGTCGCTCCATGCCGCAACCCGTGTTCGGGAATGAGCACAGGTCGTTGGGGGTCGGCAAGGGTAGAGAAGGATGAAGTGCCCAGTGGCTGCTCTCCTTCTCTGGGAGGGTAACCTGCAAGCTTCCACCGTGATACCACCACCTAGGGGAGCTTGGGTGGAAGGTGCGGTATAGGGAATAGCAGGAGCACATGTCAGACGCCAGCAGGGGGCTGGAATAGGATGCACATCTCAGTGCGTCTCTTGGCTTCTTGACCCCCATTGCATGCCGGCATCTAGGGAGTGGAGAGAAAAAGCAGGAAAAAAAAAAAGGAGCTCACACAGTGGTGCCGGTAGACTGGTCTCGGGAGGATGGCACTTGGAGACTCCAGTAAGTCCAGAGCAAGGTGCACACTCTAATCATGGTTAGGGGGAGATCTGGGACTCCTCCACCCCACTGGGGGGTAATACGGGCATCTAGGGTCTAGAGAGTGGGGCTCCCATATGCGAGGACGATCCGGAGAGGTTCTGAGGCAGGTCCACATTGAGACTCGGAAGAGAGGGGTCACTGTGCGATAGGAGGATAAATACAATGTCAACAAAAACCAAAAAAAAAAAACATGGTCTCTCTCCTCAACTGGCTTCATTAGATTTCCTCTCTGTCAAACTATATGAAGACATCAACATATCTTTCACTTTATAAGGACACTGGGCTGGATTTTCAAAGCTGTGCCAAGCCCAGTGTCACGACACTTAGGTCCTGGCAGTGCACCAAACACCATTACCACATCTGAGCGCAATTTTACAATCTCAGGCGCAGTTGCAACAGTTTTCACAATTTATGGCAGCTTACGCCAAATATCTGGTGCAAGTTCCATAAAAATGGCCGGCAAGATTGCTGCAAGTTTCATATATATACATATATATATATATATTTATTTAACTTTGTTGACCAGGTGAGTGCACTGGCAGTGAAAGCCTTTTTCAGGCATGACCTGGGTGCAATAGCACAGACACAGGAGGTAGTACATCAAAATAGGAGGCAGTACATCATGGTTATGATACAGTAGGAAATTAGACCAGAAAAAAATGGTCTAATGTGTGCCAATTGCCACACGGGATAGAAAATCCAGTTTGATCATTTTAAGCCCCATGCACCGTATCGTTGGCACACACGGGGCTTCTGGCCATTTAAGACATTTGAAAATTCTGCCCACTGTCCATGTTTCTGTACTTGTCCTAAATACACTGTAGCATGTGTGCAGTTGGCATTAGTAACCAACAGAAAGCCTTTCAAGCTACAGGGTTGCCACAAGAATTCAGTTTTTCTGTTTTTTGGTAAGACCTTTGGGTTTCAGACTGCCAAGTAAAAAGATCCATCTACTTTGTGTCTAAAGCAGCCTTTTAAGTCTGTCATGCCCCCTCCTCATGGGTCTAGCCAACTCAGTCCTCCTAAATTTGAGGTGATTTGGGTCTGAGTCATGTTGCAATTCAAAATGTGCTCCCACAGGGGTACCTTTATTCCCTGTGATAATGGACCTGATGTATTCCTGGAGTCTGTCTTTTAGAGGGCTGAAAGTTCCCATAATGTAAACCTTTTCACAGCTGCTGCCAGAGGGCATACATTACAAGTATTTTTACAATTTACTGCTCTGTGGCCCAGCTTTGCTCCTTTCTTGCCATGCTTCCTACTCAACCCGCCCACCACCCACCCAGACTCAGAAGACAGCACTTGATTGGGTGCCTGCTGCTCCATGGCCCAGCTCTGCTCCTCGCTGGCAACGCTTCCTACTCTACCTGCCCATCACCCGCCCAGACTCAGAAAACAGCCCTTGATCGGATGCCTCCTGCTCTGTGGCCTGGCTCTGCTTCTTGCCGGCTGCATTTCCTGCTCTACTTTTCCACGGCTCGCCCAGACCCAGAAAACAGCCCTTGATCAGGTACCTGCTGCTCTGTGGCCTGGTTCTGCTCCTTGCTGGCTGCGCTTCCTACTCAACCCACTCACCGCCCACCCAGACTCAGAAAACAACCCTTGACTGGGCACCTCCTGCTCTGCGGCCTTGCTCTGCTCCTCGCTGGCTGTGCTTCCTACTGAACCCACCTACTGCCTGCCCAGACTCAGAAAAAAAGACCTTGATCAGGTGCCTGTTACTCTGTGGTCAGGCTCTGTTCCTAGCTGGCCACACTTCCTGTTAAACCCAACTGCCATCCTCCCACACTTAGGTACGGTCCGCTGAACTCTCCAGTACCCAGGCAGCCAGCTGATTGGTGGTCGAGTTCCTGAAGCAGATCCTCATTGGCTGACTCAACTCTCTGCCCTGATTTCATTGGACCGGCCTTGATCCATAGCTTGTGCAGCGCCATGGCGCTTTCTTTAACTCAGCTCTGATACAGCTCTCGGCTTTCCTTATAGGTCTAAAATTGTTGTACTGCTCTGACTTTTTTATAGTACTTATACTGCATCAGTTTTGTTGTCCTGCTCTTAGCCTTAAAATACTTAGATATACCTCAACTGTATAAGGTACTGCTTAGAGTATAACTGTTACAACATAGCGTATACTATATAAAGTGCTAAGTTTTGCATAATTCTTGCTATGCTCCATCTACTGCCTTATCTCTACTTTGTCTCACTTTCTCTCATTGCCCTCCTCCACTTCTTTCTGTGCCTCCTCCATTATATGCAATTCCAGCATCTAAAATACCTCAGCTACTCCCCTACCTTTCACTTGCTGCTTTCTGCCTGCTTCCGTTCTTCCCTCCCCACTGCACGCTTAATCTCTCCTCCACTTCTTTGTCTCTCCCTCTGTTCCTTGGCACCATAACCTTAATGCCCCCAACTGTGATTCTTTCTCCAACCTTCCCACCTCACCCGCCTGCTTTTTGCAATCCCTGCTCCCCACTATTGTTCACTCTCAGGCCCCAATTTAGCTCCTAGCTGCCACGTAATTATTTTTTACTTACCCACGCTCTCTTTTCTTTCTTTCAGAAAACAGCCCTTGATCTGGCACCTGCTGCTCTGCAGCCTGGCTCTGCTTCTCACGGTCATGCTTCCTACTCAACCCATACACTGCCCACCCAGATTCAGGTAAGGTCTGCCAAACTCTTTGGTACCCAGGCAGCCTGCTGATTGGTGGCTAAGTTTCTGAAGTGGCTTCTCATTGGTCGGCTCCACTCTCTGCCCTGATTTGATTGGACCAGCTTTGATCCATAGCTTGTGCGGTGCCTTGGTGCTTTCTTTAGCTCAGCTCTGATATGGCTCTCGTCTTTTCTTATAGCTCTAAAATTTTTCCTGCCGACTCACCCTGGCCCCGACCTCTATTAAATCCTCTTTTGCCATACAGAGCAACACCCACTAGCTCGTCGCTCATAAGCTCTGCCCTCCATCTACAACTCTCCTTAAAGTAACACTCTTCCTTTCCCAGTGCAATACAGTGAACAGCTGCCTACACTACCCACTCCCCCTGCCTCTCATAGTCAGTCCATTTCTACCTGATCTGCTCCCTCCACTTCTCTCCTACTCTTCATATTGTAGTGTGTTATCTTCTTCTCCCTTCACACTCCTACCCTTACTATTGTAGTGTGTTATCCTCTTCTCCTACTCACTCATTCCTTCCTCCAACTATTCCCCCTACCACCACCAAAATGATTCACGTCCACCTAATTCTGCTCCTTCTTATTCTCATCCTACTATCACTCAGCAGCACTAGCACCACCCCTACCCTGCTGCAAGATAATGATACCCCGCTTATAAGCATACCCTCGAGTACAATGCCCTCACTTACCTCTCATGCCCGGACAATCACGGTCACCATCACAGCAAAGAGTCTAGCTGCCCAATGCCCTTCCTAGAGTACCCTCACCTCCTAATGTTATTCTCCTCAGTTAGTAATACCCCGCAAATTAGAACCTCCTAACAGAGACACCATAAGATGTCTAAGCTCCTCACCCTTTACTTATCACAGATTGCCTTTCTGCTCCTACTACTATCTGGTAATATTCACCCCAATCCTGGTCCCCCAGCAACATCCAACCCTCAACCCAAAAAATGCCAATCCCTTACTTTAGCCTCCATCAATATTCGGAGCCTGCTACCCAAATTGGATGATCTGTAAGCTTGGATGACACAGCATAATCCTGATATATTAACCCTCAATGAAATCTGGCTCTCTCCTAAGGTCCCTGACAATGCGCTAACTATCCTTGGCTATGTTCTATTTTGTCTGGACCATGTTGGTAAATGGGATGGAGGTTGTGCCATTTACTTGAAGGATAACATTAAGGGCCAGATCCTTCTGCTACCACCCCACAGTAGCAGTGCCCAAATGCTAACTATCAAAATATTCCTTGGGCAGCAAGGGAAATCCCTCAGCATAATATCTGGTTTACCAGGGCTGGCTTTAGAGTTTTGGGGGCCCCCAGCAGGATTAGTAAAGTTATGGCAGCCCCTTACTTGGCCGACCTTTGCCTGTTTGACTGTAACCCATATCCACATCATTGTGTTTTATTTTCAGTACAATCAGAGGTATATTTTAAGTGTTTTCTTATTGGCAGACAGCAGATTTACTCCTTTGGGAAGTTCTTCCCATTACAACCATTGCTGTTCATTTTACCTTGTACTGACAGGGTCATATAGCTTGGTAAGGCATTTCATGATGTCATGATGCCACATTAGAAGGAGCTGCACAGCCCTTTGTTGCTGTTCCAAGAAGATAAAAAAATAAAATAATTAAGGTACAGTGCTCTGGTTGGGGCTGCAAAAGCAGGGGGCACCTAGCGACCACAGAGTTTGTTGGTGCCTAAAACCGGCTATGGGTTTACATCCCCCTGTGCAACCAGGTCTTTGGATTTCAAATGATTAAATGATTACAGACTAGCTTGACAACCTTCCCCACCTAACTGAGACAGTGCTCATTGGGGACTTTAATGTGAACTGGCTTGCCCCTGAAGTGAAACCGTTCAAAGGAGCTCCGGCCGCAATTGACATCGCCCAAATGGTACCCTTCCCTACATGCATCAACTACAGAACTGGCTGTAGCTCCCTGTTGGACCTGATCCTCACCACTCACCCCTCCAGAATCACTGATACCAGAGTCCTACCACACTCCTTGAGTGATCATTCTCCAGTCATCTGCCAGTGGACTAATAGAACACCCAGATCTAAGCCTAAACTCTCCTACCTACGAGTCCTAAAAAAAGGAAAGTTCCCACAATTCCTTGCCTTACTTGTGCAGATTGATTGGTCCCCCCTCGACTTAATGAGCTGTATTGATCTTGCCTGTAACTACTTCATTAATCAGTTTAATGCATTGTGACAAGTCTGCACCCTATAAGAAAACAAAGCAAAGGGGTTCCTCAAACCCCTGGATCACCCCTGCCCTAATTTCGATGTTGAAAGAAAGGGATGATCTCTGGCACTGTGCCCTGTTGTCAGGTTGCCATGCTGACATGCAACGATACAAAGTTGCCCAAAAACAGTGCACCCAAGCTATTCGTAAAGCCAAACAAGATTACTAGAAATGCAAACTTACAAACTCCTGGGCAAACAGTAAAAACTTCTGGGAAAACATCAAAAACCTCATGGGGAAATCGAATAAATCACCCCCGGCAATGCTCAAATTAATGGTACCGTTGTTCAGGAGCCTAAACTAATCACTGACACCTTCAACGTCTTCCACAAATCTCAGCGGTGTTCTTCCCCACGACTTCTTCGATGACTCTACTCTGTCTGGCTACAAAGTAAAATCTTCTCCTCCTACGAACATACCTCCCTTCTATTTCAGGAGAGTGACCATGGCCAAATCCAGAAAATACCTTTGGAAGGTGCTAGATAAATCAAGATATAGCAGCGGCACTCTAGATCTAAAACTTCATTCTCTGTCACTTGAAGCCATCTTATCCCCACTCACCAAACTCTTAAACCTCTGGATCACCCTCAGACAGTTCCCACAACTATGGAAATCTGCTGCTGTCATGCCCATTCACAAATGTGGTGAAAGGTCTCTCCACCCCATCTCAATTCTCCCCCCCACTCTCTAAAGTGCTCAAACACATTGTGGTGGACCAACTGTCAGAATACCTAGTCAAATACAATATCCAGTGCCCTCAGCAGCACGGCTTTAGAAAGACCCACAGTACTACAACTGCCCTGCTTGAGTTTACCACTCATATCCAGAAGACCTTAGACTCAGGACATATCCTAGGTCTAGTGTATGTTGATTTGACCAAGGCATTCAACACCGTTAATCACCAACTCCTGTTGAACTCCCTTCCCACCCTAGGGCTCTCCCTTGAGGTCACCAAATGATTTGCAAGCTACCTGACATGTAGGTGTCAATGGGGTTAAGATCGGTGACTCCCTGTCTGATAGCCTCCCAGTGCAATCTGGGGTACCCCAAGGGTCCCTCCTTGGGCCGCTGCTCTTTAGCCTGTTCATCAACACCCTACTGTCAGCCTGCCATAACAACATGATACTCTATGCAGATGATGCAGTCCTTTTGTCTTCGCACACTAACCCTGTCATCCTTTCCCTTGACAGCCAAACCAATTTAGCCTTGTCAAAAACTGATTTGAACAACACAAACTGCTGATGAACTACAAAAAAACAAGGCCATGTTGTTCTCTACCTCCCATAGCAAACATAAAACCTCCAGCCTTACCATCATGAACAAGCACCTCATCCCACTTGATCTTGTCCATGAGTTCAGATACCTTGGGATCACGCTTGACAGCTCACTCACCTATAACTCTCATATTAGTATCATCTCCAAAACCATAAATTCATGGATCAGAATCCTCTATCACCATTGCTACTGCCTTACACCGGAGGCAATGCACACCGCCGTAACCAGCTCAATCCTATCGATCATTAATTATGGTCTCACCTTTTATGGGTCTGCTACTGAGACTAGCTTAAAAATAATTAAATCTGCTCTGAATAAATGCTAAAGTCTTGTCACTGGTGCCGGGAACACATACTTGTGATCTTTACAAACTATCTAACTGGCTCCACCTTCAAGGGAGACTAGCCTACCAGACCTGTCTCCTAGCTAAGAAAATCTGCCTCGGCCTTACCCCACCAGCATCACATGCCTATATTCTGCCCACCCCTCATACCTGCAGTGCCAACAAAACCTCTTTCATGGTTCCCTTTTGCCAAACTTCTCAATCCCAGTGTGCCTTCTATGCCAGGGCCCCTTCCCTTTTGAATGGTCTTAT
The DNA here is from genome assembly GCA_016271365.2 of Neoceratodus forsteri. Taxonomy (NCBI): domain Eukaryota; kingdom Metazoa; phylum Chordata; order Ceratodontiformes; family Ceratodontidae; genus Neoceratodus; species Neoceratodus forsteri. The sequence goes on along the minus strand of CM057459.1, from coordinate 578,924,876 downwards.
TCCAGATGTCACGCTAAGAATAAAAGCTTGGCATCTATAAACGCAAACTACTTCACTGCCTCACCAATCTCAGCAGCGGCGACTGTACCCACTAGGCCCTTCTGCACTTCCTCCCACTCCTCCTCTCTCATCTCCTTGCTCTGTCTCCCTCCCCCCCCGCTCCCAGTCTGCTTCACATTCTTTCCTCCCCTTCCTCTCCACCCCACCCCCTCTTATCCGTCGGCCCCTCAACCTCTCATACTCTGCCCCACATACCTGCCATTCCACTCCCTCACCGCTGCTGCCTCATCTTCATACCCTTCCTTAGCACCTTTGCCTCTCATATCTGCTATCCCTACTCCCCCACTCTCCCCTCTTATGTGCTCCCCTCATCCCTGTTAGCTCCGCCTTTCCCTCACACCTCCTGTAACCTCCTGCACTTATATGACAATGTCACCTTGGTGACTACCTCTTCTGCTCCACTTTCTCCCCGTTCTGCTCTATTGACACCCTTCCCTGGTTTGCTCCCTGCTCCTACTGTTCATCTTATATTTGTTAGTGCATTGTACAGCCTTCTCCAATTCTGTTTTTTGTCTTTAATTGTTCATTTTGTTTGATATTGTATGTTTTCTGTCTCACCACTATTGTTTATTCAATTATTGTATTCTGACGTGGAACCTTTGTAAATGAACCATTATTTCAAAGGTATTTTATAGTCCTAGTACTCAATAAATAAATACAATAATAAACTGCCTAATTTCTACCATTCTGCACTCATGTGCCCTCAACTCACTGATTTGCTGATAGTACTTGTAGATGTTACAAAGTCCATATCTGAACATTACTCAGAGTTGTCATTGTAACCATCCCCTTTCTTGCATTGATTTATTCTCAGCTCTGAATTCTGAATGTATCAGCTTGTCCCTTAGGTTTTCACCTCTTTTGACTGTAACTCAAGGCACTATACCAAGCTAATTGGCCAGCAAATCATTGTCCAGTAAAATGGGGCAGTTTCTTTTGTGCCTATGACTATAGCACTGATTTATCCAGCTAATGGGCTAAAATCTGTGACAAATGTCACATTCTGTTCATCTCTTTTAGGGTCCTTATATTTTTGTTTTGGGACTAAGATTGTTCCTGTTTGTTTCCCTAGCCCTAATCTTTGCTTCATAAAGTAATGTTTTAATCATTGGCCCTTTGTCTTAATCTGTGAATCTGGCTGCCTCTATTTTTTTATAGCCCTCCAGTAAGGAACAATTCCTTCTCAGCCTAAGGAATTGGCTATACGGTATTGTGGACACAAGTGACTGTGGATGTGAACCATCTGCTTTTAAAGCAGCACTGTCAGCCTTTTTGTTGAAAATAATTTAAAATTAACATACCATTTTTATTCTCTCTGCATAAGGATCCTGGAACTCTATGTACTGTCATGTAGTCTATTTATCTTTTTTTAAGACAAATAAGATGAAATTCAATAAATTGAAACAAGCGTGTCCCTGTATCCCTTCCCTTAATTATGCACCTTCCTTCTATGTGTGCGCACCTGTCACACTGTGGACACCTGTGGGGGTTGGGGGCATGCTCCTGTAAAGACACCAAATCTAACCCCTTCCATTTTTGGTGTGCTTTTGTTTTTGAGTCGATGCTGTGAGGTTGCCACCTGAGAGATAGCCAGCACAATTTTTATATACTTCATCTTTCTCCATTCCAGAGTGTCTACATTAAGCAAGCTGTCCAAATTAACTATGTCGAGCCCTCTGGTAACTTTTCAGCTTCTGATTGTCCTTGTCTCATTCATAATGTTCATTCTTACTCTGTTTAATAACAATTTGCAATGAAAATGTAATGCTAGTGGAGGGCATCTGTCATAGTCCCCGTGCATTTGTCTTGTTGATAATTGTCCCGGTGTGTGTGTAGTATCCCTGCCTACAACAGTAGGTATAGATATGCACTGCATGGAAAGCTTGCTGACAGGCTGAAGTGCACCATTGGTGGTGTCTTGGATTCTAAACATGAACCAGAAGTGTGCAGTCTACATATATATTTTAATTATAGAAGCAACTGAACAAAGTTGTGTATTAATTTCAAATATTCGTTTTAATCTGTGTACCTAACACCCTGATATTTAGTGAGAAGTTAAGCTGGCAAGGATCATTGAGGCTTAATGTAGCATGCATGATTAGGATACATTTTAAATTTCTTTTAGGACAGCGACTTAGCCCGACACAAGTATGTCACATACTGGTGTTTATCTCTTGTTAATCCAAGCCTTGTACACTGCCCATAATCCACTTGAAGAAGTAAAATCTCCATTTCCTACCTAACAAATGGACAGGTACATCCACAGGAATGTCTAAGCTTCTCATTTTGTACACTTCCCATTCGCGGGAAATGTAATTTCATTCATTGTTTCAGTGTATCCCTCTTATTCTGACAGCACCCGCAAATGTCAGCTTTTTTTTTTCCCCTTGAAATTTGAAATACCATATTTTGCCCTCCGTGCCTTCACTGATGCGCATATAAATAACTGGTGTGATTCAACTTTAATTCAGTGCATGAAACACACATTGGAAGCACTTGGAATGCATCACTTCCGTGTAATTAAACGGTCAGTCCGCTGCAGAATCGGTCAGTCTGTCATCCCAAAATGTGAGCGCATTCCTGTTTCATTGTTGGCTTCCCTGTCTTGGTCTGACAGCCACCACTAAGTAAACCTTTATCTTTTTTTCTTTGACTAGAAATATTATATGCCATCTATTGACCACTGTGCCTTCCCCGATGAGCATGTAATTTTTATGGTGTGAGACAAATTATAGCCATTAGGTTAGCATAATCAGTGTTATTATCACACTGTGGTTTGGGTGGGAGGTTTGAGTTACCAGTCCTCTACAGTTTCTATGACCTGATAGTAAGGTACAGTGGCATTAGTTTCCTGTTACTGTAACCATTTCATTTATGCATCACTCTTAACCTGTGCAATGCCTTCAATAAGGAATGAACAGTGGAATCAACGTCTTCGTAAACAGCATCAAAGAATAGAGCCTGTTTCAAACAATATTGCTCAATAAATTCTCGATGTTGACATGTGTATACATTGTAAGTCTTGTATTTCAAGTTACAGATATTGTCATGGAATCAGGCACTGTTCTTAGTCAGCATGCATTCTAAATTATGTGCGATTGGTAATTATATATATGCCTATAGCCACACAATCAATTAACTCCAGTGTTGCGCTCATTGACATGATTGAGTCTTGCTTTGTGCACTGCCTAATGAGTGTACACTGTTTTGCATTGTACCTTTCCCACAGTATTCTCTGCCTCTAAGCATAGTACCACTACTCAGAAGCAGAACTTAAAATGAGAATGAGACTACTTAAATGTATACCCCTAACTGTGGATAATATCGCTATGTCCTTATTTATGCACCGCCATCCATCCAACCAATATGTTGCCCCTGATCACAGTGCACAAATTATTTCTGTTGTGAACCTGAAGTTCACACATCACTATCAAACCGCATACTATTGTTTTAAAAAACATTTAATTTGTGCCAGGATGACAAATTCAACAGTTTGTGGCTATCAGACTTCTTTATACAGGAATGCAGCCCCACATTCAGTATTTGAATATACCACCCTGTGCTCAAACTGCTAATCTCCCTGACTCCCCCCCACCCAAAAAAAATCATTGTTTGGTGGTGTGCAGTAGCATACTGGCATATTGTGGTGTATAATTTTTTTTTACTGTTGTGGTACTATGTACAGTTTTGAGAGTGTCTTGGTGGTCTGTGTAGGAACAAGAAGGTTGTTGCTGGTCATACAGTACTAACAGAAAGGATAAACAGAGAAACAAAATCTCATACGCGATTACTGCATGCTATCAATGTCATCTTTGCCCCAGGCACCACGGTGGACAATGACCTTGAATATCAAACTGTAGTCAAGTGCAATGCCCTTTTTGATCATCCCCTATGGTGTTTCATTGTTTTTAATCCTTTTCAACTCTTTTCTGGCATTATCACCCCATCTTTGATGATTTCCTCAGTGCAGCATGGTGCTTAGACAGTACTCAGACCTACTTTGTTCTCAACCCTTTCTCATGCTGCCTTTGATCTGGAGTGAAAACACATTTTTGGCTCCTGCTATTGTGTTGCATTCTGACATTGGGACATTTCTACTTTGTTCTGGGTGTTTGTTATGTATAATTACATGCCAGTTGTCCCAGGTATGATTTGTGTGACTATTTGCAGTTCCTGTGTGAACTGTGAGTTCACAATCAAGCTGCATGCTTTTTCAGTGGACCTTCAAAATACACATTCCCTCCCACTCCTCTCACAAATGCAAGTTTTGACATACTGTACGTCAGCCATAGAATATACTTTCCGCAAGCAACCGCTGATTTCAAAAAAATGGCAATCGTTCTAGTTGTGGCACCCACTGCCGCATGACCACCCTTGAATGCAATGCCAGACATTATAACTTACAGAAGATGTGCAGTTGTTTTTTCTCGTAAACTGTAGACCTGCACAATGTTATATGTTCATCTTGCATTTCTACTGCGAAATGAGTAAAGACCATAACAGCTACTATTGTGTCTGTTCAGTGCAATAATAGCCTAAAAAGTGGCGCACTTGTAAAAGTTTGAAACATCCATATGTCCTGATGAGGCACCAACAAATGAGACATGCATGTCGTCTAGGAACCTGCATACCCAAAATAACCAATCGTGATTTTCACTTCTGTGAATCATCAAGTCGGTGGACCTGCAAAATGGTATATGTATCTATTACATTTATTGTATGCCATGGTCAAGCCCTTGCCCTGACACATTTTTTTATGCTAAGTCCTAATGTAAATCTGTTTCCTGAACTTCTATACTCTGTTACAATTATGTCGGTTCAATGCAATAGTAGGGTAAACGGTGGTGCAGTTTGAGAAGATATAAACAGCCCTATGTTCTGACGATGTACCAGTACCAACCAATGAAACAGGCATGTCTCATAGAACGAGTATATCAAAATTGACCAATAGTGAGGCAGTGTAGGGCAATTTCCCAAAACTTTTTTTTTTCTAATCACCAAGCCATCCATGCCAGTAATAATTTGAAAGTAAAATCAGGGACAGAGTATTCCTTTAGTAGCTCAGTCCATGTCTCTACGCTGTCCCACCACAGCAGCTGATCCTGATGACTCCCTTGGCATTTTTTCCACTAATAAGATCCACAGCATCTATGCTACTTTTAATCTATTTTACCCTTTTTTTTATTAATTTATATGTATTGTCTTTTCATACACACATGCATCGTCTGCACATCAGATACCATAAAATAGCATCTCAGAATACAGTTGTTGGTTTAGCTGACTTATCCAGAGCCGTGTCCACAAAAACTCTAGTACTCTAATTTCCTCTCCCAGAACATCTGGCATTAAATCCTCTGCAAAATGATATACAGTATATTACCATCAAGGAAAAAAAGATGAGTCTATTCCCGAATAATAAAGTACCCGTCTCTTCCACTTAGGTCTACATTTCTGCATATGGTTGACCATTGCTTTTGCCGACAGATCGTCAGTGCATTAATAGCAATGCCCTCTTCCTCTACTGCCAGGTATGTCTCCAATGTAGTACTCAGTGTACTGGTATCACTTCTGCCACTGCATTATGCTTTTCGTGGCATATTGTTATATCACTTTTTTACTTATTTATTTAGTGTCTGCTCACTGGGTAAGTATACTATACAAAATCTGCCTATTCTCTGTCACCACCCGGTGGAGAGGTTGGTGGTATTTTTACTGAGTGGTGGAAATTTGGCACTGTCACCAGGACGAATCACCTACTCTTATTGAGAAGTGCCACCGGAACTACCACCAGAATGGTGGCAGATGGGACCATGGTTTAATGTCTCTTTTGGAAGACAGCAACTCAGGAATAGTTTGAAGTCAGTTTGCAATCATCTGTATCCCCAGTTGTGACATAAAATAGGCAGATTTTGCATAGTGCTCTTACCCAGCCAACAGAACTAATTAAAATACAGTAATGCATAAACACTCCAACAGAGAGAGAGAGAGAGAGACTCATAATGGTGTAGGCAGGCAGTATCAAATGTGTACAGTGTTAAGCAGACAGATATACACAGTGATGGAGAGTCAGTAAGATAGATAACGATATAGAGCAATACACAGACTGACTTACAGGCATATATAGATACATAGATGGATGGATCAATGGATGTACTGATCCATAAATAAACGTATAATTAGACAGAAAGGAAGACATGAATGAAGCATTATTAGCACACACCATTAAAATGGTGGTGTGCATGGCCATCGGGTTAAACTCAAGGAGTAGTGAGGTATTCCTTCCACTGTACAATAGCCTGATTATACCACACCTTAATACTGCATGCAGTTTTTACATCCCTCCTTCAAGAAGAACTTTGTGTTATTGGAGAGGGTACATAGGTGAGTCACCTGGATGGTACTGGGGCTATTGAAAAGACCCAATGAGGAACAACTGGGGGAGCTCAACCTATAGTCGTTGGAGGAGAGAAGAGACGAGGTGGGTATACTAACATACTATGAAGCAGTATTCCATCCCTTCTTGAACTCCTCCACAGTAGTAACAGTCAACAAATCTCAGGGCAGCACATTCCAGTGCTACACGACTCTCTCATTGAAGTAGTGCCTCCTTTATTCCCCCCCTCAACAACCACCATCAATCTTCATGGGGTTTCCCCTTTTGGCCCCCAGTTCCCTCAGCTGGAGGACACCACAAGGCTTACCCTAATGACCCCCTTGAGACACTTGAAGACCTCTGTCATATCCCACCTGTCTCTTCTCTCCTCTAATGCGTATTGGTGACACTCCCCCTAGTTGCTCCTCATAGTGACTGCACCATAGCACCAGTACCATCCTGGTCACTCTGCTCTGTACATTCTCCAGTAACACAATGTCCTACTTTAATTAGTGACTCCAAAACTGCATGCAGTTTTCAATGTGTGGCAGAATCAGGCTATTCAGTGGAAGGAATACATCACCACTCCTTGGGGTTATACCCTTGGCTATGCTTCCCCTCATTTTATTTGCTGGTGCCACCACCCTTCTACACTGTTCTTAGTTGTTCACTTTGGCATCCACTACCACCCTGAAGTCTTTCTCTCCCCCTGAAACATGCATCCCCCCACCCCACGTCAAGGTGTATTTCTAATTCTGTTTTTTGGGATCCCAGGTGCAGAACCCTTAATTTTGCAGTGTTAAACTTTAGTTTCCAGATCTGTGACCACCTCCCTAGAGTCTCTGTGTCCTCCTGGAGATCCTACTTTCTCTCATCCCCATCCACCACCAACCACAACTTGGAGTTATCTTCAAAGAGACTCATCCTGCTCCTGATACCACTTCTGATGTCCGTGACATAGGCATTCTGTAGTGGTGCACTCAGCACTGATCCCTGTGGTACCCTGCTTTTGGCTAACCTAAAGGGTTAGACCCTCCAGCGCCCTCACCCTCTGTCCCAGCCCTGTCACCCAGTTTCAAATCCACTTGCCCATACTCTCCTCCACCTCCAATAGTCCATGCTGTGGCTTGGACTCAAAAGCATGCCCGGCTGAATTCCACAAAGAGGACATCCATTTGCCTGCCCTGATCCAGCACCCTTGTCACCCACTCAAAAAACTACACCATATTTGTCTGGCATGATCTGCCATTAACAAAGCCATGATGGTGAATGGCTATATGACTCTACACCCTCAGCAGCCCCTGTCTCATTTTCTTCTGGATGCTCTCCATCACTTTGGCCACTATCGATGTCAGTTTAACCTGCTTGTAGTTACCTTGTTCTTCTCGTGGGACCCCCTTGTGGATAGTCACAATATGGGCTATCCTCCAGTCCTCAGGTACCCACCCAAACTGCAGGGAGGAGTTAAAAAGATTTGCTCTGGGGGTGGAAAGGGTACCTGCAAGCTACATGAGCACCCTCGGGTGGATCCCATCAGGGCCCAGTGTCTTGTCCCCTATTAGGGCCTTGAGTTCATCTAACACCCCACCTCTTGGTATTTCTTCCTCTTTTTCCCCCCTCTTCAACTGCCATATCCCACTCTCCTGCTCCTACCAGTTTTCCCCTTCCCCAACCCTTGGTACAGACAGACAGAAGCGAAACAGTATGTAGTACCTATGCCTTCTCTCCCACCTCTTCCACCCACCCGGAAAAAATGCAGTCCCACTGTTAGACCTGCACTTCCATGCCGGCTGCTCCACTGTGCTGCTGCATGTGCATGGCACCTCCCCAGCTACATAACTGCATAATCCCGGTAGGTATTGTGAGCACACAGTCATGGGCATGTGGATGAGTGTGTTGGACAGACATGGACTAGTTCGCTGCTTACTAATTACATTCTTTGCTCTCCTCCTTTATGATCTGAGTGGCTGAACATGGTACTTCACTTTGAGAATGGCAATATTGTTAAATTAATGCCATCTCCAAACTGACCCATATGATGCGTTTCCACCTATAACTTTCATTTATTTTGTCGTACTGCTCTTTGCCATGTTTCAAACACAGCCAAAAAGGACACTGTACATGTGCGTTTCTTCAAAAAATAGTTACAGTTGCGGGGATGCATTGCACGGTATGCATACATACTTAGCTGTGGGAGATGGAAACATCGATTAGCAAACATGCATATAGAGTGTTGTGACAAAAACACTACAAAGAGACTTATTATACTAAAAAAGGAAGTCTTTAATCATGACCTGGCAGACAGTCACAGTGATATAAATGCACAGAGATACAGAAGTACTGTAGTATACTATAATACATTTCATTTTCATTTCTGATTTAGCCATTACTCAGCCCATCAAGCTCTGAAGACAGTGATGTTGTTGACTTGTCATCTGAAGACTTTAGTCTGGTACACACAGCTAAGAGAGTGTGTAGAGGTTCTGCAAGTACTCTGGATCCTCCTGCAAGTGGTCCTGGTCGAGCAAGTGCATGTGGTGGACACTGTGGCAGAGGTTGTGCTGTTAGCCGTGCTATAACAACTGCCAGGTCATGTCATGGTGATACCACTAAAAGGATCAGGCAGCGTTCTGAGGATATACTGGTACAGTATTCCATTGTGCTTATCATTGCATTTAAGTGACTATTGGTTATTTTCTATAACTATTAATATTATTTTGATTACTGTTATATGCAATCGTGATTATCTTATAGGTTTATTTCTGTACTACACCCAATGTACAGTGTGTATAGCCATTAGCAATGTGGCACAGTCCAATGGAGTACAGTAAGAGATGGATTGCTGTGCTTCATCATGCTACTATAGCTTAATCCACACTTAACTGTGGCTCAAACAGTTCTTCAGAGAACAATTCCTAATGAATGTGCCCTCTGACTGTGCCTGCTGTGGTATCCCACCATAGACTCAGAAACATAAGTGAGGAGGGTCCCAGGCATGGTCTGATCTGACAGCACTAACTGATATGGATGTAATGCTAGGAACGGCAAGGCAAGTTACATTTGTATGGTGTGCATTCCCATTGGCTATGGGCATCTTGCAGAAAACTAAAGTAAACATGCAATGCATAAAAATACAATTTCATGAATGTGGTGTACAATAAATGAAGTATAAGACAGTTAAAAATTGATAACGTATCATACATAGCAACTGGACATGATGTAAGAAATATGTATTCATTAAAGTCACCTCTTGACTCTATCTCTCCCTCTCACTCTCCCTCTCATTCTCCCCTCCCTCTCCTCTTGCTCTCCCTCTCCTCTCTCTCCTCCCCTCCTCTCCCGCCCTCCCTCTCACTCTCCCTCCCTCTCTCCCTCTCCTCTCACTCCTCCCTCCCTCTCCCTCACCCTCTCCCTCTCACTCGCCCCTCCTCTCTCTGTCTCCTCTCGCTCTTGCTCTTCCTCTCCTCTCCCTCTCCCTCTCCTCTCCCTCCCCCTCCCCTCCCTCTCCCCTCCCCCTACCCCTCTCCCTCCTTCTCCCTCTCCTCTCCTCTCCCTCACCCTCTCCCTCTCCCCTCCTCCCTCCCTCTCTCTCCTCTCCCTCTGCTCTCGCTCTCCCTCCCTACCCCCCTCCCTCCTTCTCCTCTCCCTCTCCCTCTCCCTCTCCCTCTCCTTCTCCCCTCCCTCTCCCTCCCTCTCCCCTCCTCCTTCCCCTCCCCCTACCCCCTCCCCTCCACTCCCTCTCCCTCTCCTCCTCCCTCTCCCTCTCCTCTCCCTCTCCCTCTCCCCTCCCTCTCGCTCTCCCACTCCCTCTCCCTCCCTCTCCCTCTCCCTCCCCTCCCCTCTCCCTCCTCTCCTCTCCTCTCCTCCCCTCCCCCCTCTCGCTCTCCCCTCCCCTACCCCCTCTCCCACTCCTCTCCCTCCTCTCCCTCTCCTCTCCCTCTCCTCTCCCCTACCCCCTCTCCACTCCCTCTCCCACTCCCTCTCCCTCTCCTTCTCCTCTCCTCTCCTCTCCCTCTCCCCTCCCTCTCGCTCTCCCCTCCCTATCCCTCCCCCCTCCCCTCTTGCTCTCCTCTCCCCTCCTCTCGCTCTCCCCTCCCCTACCCCCTCCCCTCCCTCCCACTCCCTCCCTCTCCTTCTCCTCTCCTCTCCCTCTCCCTCTCCCTCTCCCCTCCTCTCGCTCTCCCTCCCTCTCCCCTCCCTCTCCTCTCCTCTCCCTCTCCTCTCCCTCTTCCTCTCCCTCTCCTCTCCCTCACCCTCTCCCTCTCTCTCCCTCCCTCTCCTCTCCCTCTCCTCTCCCCTCCCTCTCGCTCTCCCCCCCTACCTCTCCCTCCTTCTCCCTCTCCCTCTCGCTCTCCCACTACTACATATGTATTATTTTCCTTACAGGTCCTTGTAAGAATAGATCCTGAAGCCAACAATTTCATAACTTTACTTGGACCGACATATATGTTTCAAAAATTACCAAATTGTTTTAGCTTCTGGAAAAATCAAGTCCCTCCTTCCTTAGAAACACAATTATGAGTGTCCCAGTTAGTTTAATAGTGCAGATAATGAAATGAAAAACGTACGCTCATGAAATGCATGCTGACATGTCAGAAGTGCTGAAATTCACAGTGCGGTAGATGATGGCGTGAGCACTTATTTTCATGGCTTTTGGAACACACTCTATCACTGAAACACCTACAGACATTACTGTGAGCTTCGATTGCATATGACAGCCTGAACACCTTACTTTATTTTCTCTCATTTATTTTCTCAATTTCAGGCACACATTGAAACCTTAGAAATGGACCTGTGTCGCCAGTGTGCAATTCAGAATCCAGGATTGGTTTTTAATATTCTCTCTATATGGCAGCCTGACCTCTCCCAGTCCATGATGCAATGATTTGGTGGATGGCCGGAATGGTGTGTGTGTCGGACGTGCCGCGAGATGCCCCCTGCAGTTGAAAGGCTCTGCAGTGGCTACCATCATGCTTGCTGTCTATCCACTGTCCAAGTAAGTAACCCACAGTTTGACTCTTCTGTCTCATAATGGACTTTCAACATGCTTGTCCATTACATTCTATCCATGGCAGACATCAACATTATGAGGTGCATTCATTTATCTTTTGATGTTATCCTCTGTTCAACAATCTGAATGCATTCTGCTGCTTTGCTCCCTTTATTACATTGTCTTTCTGCATTAGCAGTTCATGCTGGCCAATATACATTATTCATGTTTCTGGAATGTTTTGTTTGTAAACACGCCTTCATGATAAGATAGAACACAATACTATTCACATTAGGTTTGGTGTACACGGCAGAGAAGCACAGCATGGCAGCACTTGGTCTATCTCCATTACTGTCCCACCCGATATATTTGATTGCAACTAACTATGCATCACTATACTCTTCGTCCCAGTAAAAGCACCGTTCATGCATGGAGTCAATGCTGCCACATATGAACATTCACCCATTCCTAACATTAACAGCAAACTTGTGCTTGCACTTGAAAAAGCATGCTACAATTTAAAACAATTTCTACAATTGACACATTGACCAGAGTAGCACATTTCTATGCTTGCAACAGTTATCCACTAGATGATACTTTTTAGGCATCACAGCTTAGAGTACGACAATATTTTCACTGTGATCAAGTTTCATAATGCCACAACCATCTGTGTTATAATGTTGCTCCTGAATTCGGACCTAGAACTCTATAACTACCTATAGACCTATAGCTGCTGATGACATAGTGCACGATTGTCATACACAATGGTTGCTTTTTGTCTACTTACGCTTGTCATATGCACGTACATCTGTGAATCTGTCATTACACTACGGAGCGGTGATGAGGCAATGAAAGTTTTGAATCGTGTTGTGTTCAGTAAACCAACAGTAACAAATCTGTTGTACATTAAATCCTTCGTTTTTTTTTTCTGCCAGGAAAAAAAGATGTGCAATTACACTTGTCGTATTCAATGTCGTGAATATTTGTGCATGTGCTCTATTTCCATGACAATTCCAGATGTGGTAGCAGTAGTAGTTACTAGCGATGTCTTGTAACATATCCGCATATCATTTTAATGAATGCTATCTTTTTCTGTTTCAGAAGATGAATCATCTGGTCCTAGACCCCGGCGTACTGGCACTGGCTGCATCTTATCATGAAGATATCTTTGCCTTCCCACCCGATGCAGATTACAATCAGTCACGAAGATACAGTGCATATCGGCAGTTTATTCTATGGAGGCTTGGTTGACTTGGCAGCCGTATATGAACACCCATTCCAAGCTGCTGTGTATGGCGCATTCGAGACACCTACCCTGATCCATCCAGTCAATATACTGGATACAAGACGGATAGACTGTCATAACGGTGAAGCACATAATGATGATGAGTTCTTTCATTTACTGTCAACTGATGCACCAGCAACAGCTAATACCAATTGGTTGTGATGCAGTCCTTTTAGTTAGAGTACATTAGCTCAGTAGCATGTGTCTCTGAACCAGGTTATATGTATGAATAAGTGCATGTTATTTTTGTCAAAACAGTAACCAAAGTTAGATATAGTTGCTGTCATATAATATCATGCACTTTTCAGTCATGAGCTATTGTTCAACAAATAAAAAACCTTAATTAATGCTGGAGTCTTTCTTTTTTTTCATAGTACTGCTGCTTTTGGAAGGGAAATGGGGCAACTGGAAGGATAGAACAGCAGAGGATGGGGAAAGAAGAAGGGGATGTGCAAGGACGAATAGGTAAGGAAGGGAACACACGGAAGCAACAGATGTCAAAATTAACCATACCAGTGAGGGTTTGTTGGACGTAATTGGAGAACGGCACTCAATAGGGAGGAGAGGACAAGGGTGGCTGGTAGTAAATTAGAGGAAGGTACTGAAATGAGCACAACAACAGGTGTAGTGGAGCTCAGTTAAGCACAAGCAATAGATAATAAAACCTACATGGAGCTCAAAACGGTTGCAAGGTAGGGGAAATGGGGGACTAAAAAAGTAGTGATCTTTGAAGAATCAATAATACAAGGTATAACATAGGGACGTAAGGAGGCCACACATAACAGAAATATGGAAGACTATATAGACTCGGGATGTAAGCAGTAAAAGCAGTACCTAGTGTACACAAAGTGATACAAGAAGTAGGGGGGAGAGCAGACCTAGTACTGCACTTTGGAACCAATGATGTATCTGGATAACCAAGGTCCTTGGTTTAAACATGCTGAGATGGAGGTAGACAGAAGGGGGGGGTAACCCCGCGATGTAGGCAGAAAAAAAAGGTAGAGCAAAGAATGCATGCAATAATGCAAACAAGAGTGGTTGGGGAGGAAAGAGGGACAAACAGGATCAAGCCAGGGAAGAAACTAAAAGCAAGGGTAGAGGAAACAAGATGGACGGTGGCGTACCGCAGTGCAAGCTGCATTGGGAACAAGACTGAAGAATTACAGGCCCCCTTTCACGAGGGCAATCTAGACATTGCAGCCATTACTGAAACCTCGGCCATGATATACCATGGATGGGGCCTCTTGATGGAATGGTATAAGCTGTACAGATGTGACAGGGAGAAAGGAATACAAGGTGAGGTTGAGGCTGAGGCTGACATCACGGCGGTGATAACGTGCATTTGTGAAGAAGAGGTGGATAGAGGGGCAGTGAGGCATTGTGTCCTCAGCTGCAAACCAACAGGGCTAGGAAAATTAGACTGGGGTGGATATTAAGCTGCCTAAGCAGTGGGGTGGGGGAATGGACAGGGTGATGGGTGAACTGCAGAGAGACATAGCATGGGGGGGTTTGCGACAGTAACGGGATACTTTAATCAATACAGCCAATCAAATGGCCATGAACAAGTGCATACAAACAAAGGAGAAGAAGGCCAAAGCAAGATGCCCCTGTGGGTTCAATATGGAAGTATCAGATCAATAAGGCAAAAGAGAGTATTTTATTGAAAGAGCACGCAAACTGCTAGAGACGAGGATGAGAAGGAATTCTGCAGACTTGCCAAAAAAAGCCAAAAAGGAGGTCCAGAAGGACAAGGCAATGAAAGGACTACACATAGCACCATGGATAAAAAGGAGGGCAAAATCTTCTTTAACTGTATAACTGATTAAAGTGACAAAAACAACGTTATTGACTGACTAAAATAAATGGATGTATTGGGTGATGGAGGACAGAGCAAAAGCAGAGTTTTAAAAAGAATACTTTGGCTCATTCTTGACTGTGGAAAAAAAAGGGCAGATGCCAGAGGTGAAGGGCAGGAATGAAGGTAAAGGGTTTAATCGAATAGGGTTATTGAGATAGATAGGGTGAAGGAAGTACTGAGAGTGCTAAAAGTGAATAAATCTCAAGGGCAAGACGGGATGTACCACCAGGTACTCAGTGAATTGGCCATTGAACTGGCAGGTCCTTTTGCATTTCTATTCAAAAGTTCCCTGAACTCGAGGGGTAGTGCTGATGGAATGGAGAACAGCTAATGTAGTACCACTCCACAAAAGTGGCCCCTGGAAAGGTCCCGGGCATCTACAGCCCCGTAAGCCAGACTTCTATAGTGTGTGTGCAAACGTATGGAATCTATACTAAAAGAGTGACTGGTGAAATATTTAGAAGAGAATGGTGTACATTACGGCAATGATAACGTGCGTTAGTGAAGAAGAGGTGGATAGAGGGGCAGGTTTGTTTCTGTGAAATCATGTCAAATGAATTTTACTGAATTCTTTGACTATGTAACAAAGGCGGTATGCGATGGTCAGGCAATAGACATCATATACTTGGACTTTGGACAATCCCTCTACTTGTTTCCACACAGAAGGCTGAAAGCAAAAGTTAAGGCACCAGGAGTGTGGCAAAGAATAGTCAGATGGCTGGAGAACTGGTAGGGTGGCAGGACGCATAGGGTGGTAGTAGGGGGTATAGACTCCGCTACTGAGGATGTCACTAGCGGTGTACCACAAGGTTCGGTCTTTGTACCAGTATTGTTTTATTAATTTTTTTTTTCAGTTATTTCTGGCTCTTGTCCTGCACACATTGGACTCACTATTCTTGATCTCACTGGTGACCACTACCTGTGAGCTTCATCCTTTGCCTTAGGTGTCAACGGGCTCCCCACCCCATGGCACCTCTATCTCTGGATTATCCCCCGCTGTGGTATAGCAGCAACAACCCCAACCCCTACCCCCCCGGATTTGTTCTTGCACCTCACACCTCAGACTGGAGTCCCTCTCTGAGCCAACACCCAGAGACACATCTACCAATGCCAGTGTGGGAGTTTCTACTATTTTTCTACCACTAGACATCGACATGTAATGAGAGCCAATGAGTCTAGAGGCACGCTTAGACTTGCCTCATGCTCCTGCCTTCTGCCAACATCGGATCACTCCCAGTGCTGCATCCTATCACCTGTGCTTGCCCTGTTGGCATTATTGCAGAGGGTGCTTTAAGATTCCCCATCGAAAGAAGGAGAGCAGCAGTCAGGCATTTGATACTTCTCTATCCTTGCCGAGTCCTGACCACTGGCAGCATGTGCTCATTCCTGCACACTGGTCACCGGCGTGGTGTGAGGCCAAGTGTTTATAAATTGCATCTGGGATGGTATTCAAGGCAAAAAGTGACTTTTTGCTGATAATATGAACATTTTTGGGAGGGCGGACAGTCAGATAAAAAAGAAAGACATCCAACCTCTGCAGGGAGTGCAGACATAGGCAGGATTGTGTGTGACCGTGGACCACATGACCCAGCATTATTGTGTGACCTGGGCATAGCACCTGCCAAATTTTGTGGCGCTTCTATACTTTTCATTTATTTTCAAACCATTTATGCATGGTATCTCCACTGGCATGTGCTCCAAGCTGATTGTGTTGTGACTGCTTGCCGTTGTTACCCCCTTTCCTCTTTAATTGTGAAGGCATTATTTAAAACTGTCACCTTCTGCCTTGTCTGTTTTGTCAATACCATTCCACCCCACCCCCCACGGGAAGATGATTGGTGGTTCAGTTGCATTTTGCTAACTTGCAGCATTGAGATTTGCTTTGTGGGGCGGGTGGAAGATGCTTATACTGAGTGCGAGAGGCATGAGTGGGTCATTGGTTTTATGAGGGAGAGCACTGGCACTGCAGGATACAGTTTGAGCTGGTGAGGATGGGGTGGTACCTGAGGACTTGAGGAGGGCAGATGTGCTTCCACTGCACAAAAGTGGGAGCAGGGCAGAAACAGGAAACTACAGACCTGTTACTTTAACCTCAGTGATAAGGAAAATGATAGAATCACTTTGAAAGGAAATAATTGTTGAGTACCTAGAGGCCAGAGGGGCACAGGACCAAAGGCAGCATGGATTCACAGCAGGAAGGTCATGGCAGATGAATCCAATAGATGTCTTTGACTGGGTGACCAAAGTAGTAGATTGGGGGGGGGGGCTGTGGACATGGCCTATCTTGGCTTTAGCAAGGCATCTGACACAGCTCCACACAACAGATTAATATACAAGTTAGCCAGCCTGGGAGTGGGTCTGAATATGGTAGCCTGGGTAAAGAAAGGGCTGGAGTAACTGGACACAGAGGGTAACAGTAAATGGACTCCACTCTGAAGAAAGGGCAGTTACTAGATGGGTACCGCAGGGTTCAGTACTAGGACCGGTCCCCTTTAATATCTTTATAAGCTTCATTGTAGAGGGACTAGAAGGAAAAGTATGTCTCTTTGCAGAAGACAAAAAGATCTGCAACAGCGTTGATACACAAGGTGGGGTGGAACGGATGAGAAGGGACTTGGCAAGGTTGGAGCAATGGTCAAATGTATGGCAGCTTAAATTCAATGCTAAGAAGTACAAGGTAATGCACATGGGAAACAGAAACCCAGGGGGAGAGTACAGGGGGGTGAGATACTAACAACAACAAAATGGAAAGGGACCTGAGGGTAGTCATATCAGATGACCTAAAGGTGGCCAAGCAATGTGAGAGGGCAATAAGGAGGCCTGGGGGATACTGTGATGCATCAGGGAGAGGCATCACCAGTAGAAAAACAGGAAGTTGTTATCCCTCTGTACAGACAGCAGCTGGTGAGACCCCATCTGGGCACTCGTCCAGTTCTGGAGACCAATCTCCAAAAGACATAAACAGGATGGAGGCAGTCCACAGGAGGGAAACTAAAATGATGCAGGGTCTGCACCATAAGACATATGAAGGAGACTTAAGGAGCTTAATATGTATAGCCTTGAGGAAAGGAGGGAAAGGGGGGATATGATAGAAACTTTCAAGTACCTCAAGGGAATCAACAAAGTCCAAGAAGGTAGCATCTTTCAGAAAAGGAGGTGTTCAAGAACAAGGGGACACAATTTGAAGATCGGGGGGGGGGCATCTCAGAGGTTATGTAAGGAGGTATTGTTTCACAGAGAGGGTTGAGGATGCATGGCACGTCATTCTGGCGGACCTTTTGGAGTCAAAAACAGTGGTGGAATTCCAGAATGCATGGGACAGTCATAAGGTAATTCTAGAGGGTGGGAGTAGGAGGAAGTAGGCTGTTGGTTAACTAGGCCTGCATATAAGGGTCCAAAGGAAAAGGGCAACCAAGATGATTTTCATGTATTATGTATTATAACTCACAGTTAGTTTATATGGCAAGTAGGGTGAATGTAAATGGGAAGTGCTGTGAACTTTGGGCCTGATTTCCGTAGCTGTGATAAAGTTCTGCCCACTGCAGCAAATGGGAAGTATCTATTACCACCACAAGTTGATTGCAATAGAATCATCTAAATTTTAACAACTCAAAAAGGTTGACTTTATTGGATTTTTGATGAGACAGATTTTCAGCAAATGGACAGAAAGTGGTGTCAGCGTTGGTAGATGACAAAACAAAAATATGCTAATCCTCAAAATGCTAACAATCTTGAGATTTTGTATCAAATGTAACTGTGACAAGAAAAGTCACAACTTACAGTGAGTGTTGAAATAGTGTTGCAATTAACATCAAACCTCGTGCTGATGCAATACTGTTGGATACAGGTACGTTGCTCCCCAGACTAGCATGCATCACCAGGTTCGCAGCGGTCAAAACTGGCACCAGCCAACTAGCCAAATGCTAGTAGGGTTTGTATTAGGCTAGTGAGCATTTTCTTTAACTATCCCTGTGGGATTGCACTAGAGAAGGTAACATTTCAATAATTACACTAGTTTGGCCAGTGGAAATGTCTGTGTGGCTGCTCGATTTTCCCAGTCAGTAGCACCACTGGCTAGTAGCTCCAAAACAAAATTTTGATCCCCTGGACTCAGCATTAATTGTGTGGTGCAGTGTGCCAGCGTATTAATATCCATTACTACATCAACATCCTTGAGGGTACCCTATGAAGACACAGTCGGTGCTGTGGATACTGGATGCCATTGCAAAGGTCATCATGCATATCAGCTTCAGGATGGTTGACAGGCCCAAGCCGTACAGGTACAAGACCATTCCACAACAGCCAGTGGTCCTATGTCCCATACCACGGGCATTGGTGTTTTCAATCACACTGTGCAGTAAATGGGGGGGAGGGGGTGCTTGGGGAGTTTTGTTTGCAGGGGGTCATCTACAATTGAAATATTTCCTTTCTAGTTACTGTTCACTAACCGCAGTCTAACCCTATCCTGCATGCCCGCCCCCACATACAGGGGGTGCAGTATATAAGTATGCAAATTAGTCTGGCAATCCAGAACAGTGTGCTTCCTGCCACTGCAGCTTATGTTGCTGTACTCAGCGCTCCGCCTGGGGACCAGAGGCCCTCTTTCTACAGTAGGTATGCATGAGAATATGCCTCTGGCTGTGTATATAATACCACTGGAAATTCAAACAGTAATTGATCCTTGATGCTGCGCATTTCTTGTGGTGCCTGGCTAAGGGTTCCATGAGTGTGAGAAGCAACAGTATAGTACTGTACTGGATTTGGGGAGTCTCACTGTGACAAAGTCTGAGAACTATTCATATGTAGTACTTTGTTGTGCTGATTTCACAGTGAGACTGTTATTGCTGACTACCAATATGGTCCTTAGACCAGCAGACCATACTAATGACTGCTGTGCATTACTCATATAGATACTATTTGTGGCAGTGTGTCAACAGGCACACACATTGATGCACATCAGCAAAAGAACGATGCACTGGCAACTCATTAAGTTGCATAGATAAGACACAGAATGCATAGATGAGCGCACAGGGCAGTCAACAACATGTTACTTGAACAGACGTTGATGGTATTGTAAAAGTCATCTGTTATGTGTATAAATAGAGCCAATGATAAGGTGAAAAGAAACTGTGCGGTACCAGTGTATGTGGCACCAGCGATGTAAGGAAGGCAAAAAATATTTAGATACACATGGATTTATCACTCTCTGTAAACATGGTGACAGAAGCAAATGCGCATAACTTTCATTGATGGCCAAATGTTGCAGAGCCTGTCCACAAATATGCTACGTAACAGTCAAAGTCAGTTTGTTTTGTGCTTCAAAAGCGATATTCCATCAAAACTTTGCATGACATGTCTGGTGGTTTTTTAGATTATGAATTGTTTTTCACGGAATTCATTATTACGTGGAAAGGGGAGTAACATGACAAAGTACCATGATCATAGTTTAAATTTAAATGTGACATCACGCAATTTGCAGGCATGTACTGCTGTTATGTACTGTAGTCGTAGTTTACAAGTTTGTACCGCAACGAAAGGCACTTGCATTTTATGGTCCACAGGCACTGAGCAATCGAACCACACAAATGATCGCAGCAAGTCTCTATATAGTGGCATACAAATGTCACATTGAAAATCTTGATGTGAGTTGGGCAACTATCTCCTTGGTCTCTGGAGGGTCAACAGTGGCAATACTGCTATTAATGCATTATGGGTCATCTTCGGAGAGTGTTGTGGCTGCAGTAACACATGTTTTTGACCTTAGTCGCATAAGTAGTATTTGCTGCATGATGGCAGGTATGTATGCGTAATCCTTTGCAGTCTTTTTCGCAACTACCATCCAGCTTGCACTTTTTTGTTGTATAGATGCCTGTAACTGATAATGAGATGTTGTTAGGCAGCAGTATGAACAGGAACTGGGATACAGAACAGTTAATAAATGTTATTAGGTAACATTGGTATGTTGTTATAACACAAAAACAAAAATTATAACAATGGCAGGCAACAATTCTACATGCGACAACACCTTTACAGGAAAAAGTTACATAGGCAGCATTTGCAAACACACCAGGTGACATGATAACTGTTTGTCTAACAAACTGTCACATCACACCAATACCGGGTGCACCACAATACACATTCAAGCCTGAGAATAAACACATATAAACACATGCACTAGATAGTGGCACCCATTACACTTTGATTTTGCTATGTAAACTTGTATTACTTACATCTTTTCCCCTTTTTGAGTGTACAAATAAGGTCATGACAGATGATGAGTGTAGTCTAACGCTGCCAGGTAATTACGGGCTCTGAATACAGGAAAAGTGTAGGCATATTGCTTTGCTGCATACATGAGTATGTGTTGCTGAAACTGCTCCAGTTCTGCTGTACTTCTATTGGACATAGTAAATCAAAAAATCTGCATTCAGTTAATGTAATTTTGGTTGTACAGTAAAGTACAGCTTTAACATAAAGTGCGTATCCAAAGGCTGCTATGTATAATGATGAGTATCGTCATGCACACCTGTATCGGAGGTAGCACTTAATCGATGCAAGGAACCTCTTGTTAAACAACATTTGAGTAGTTCTCTATGAGGTGTTGAATTTGGAATCAGCCACTCCTTCTCATGTTGAAGCTCCTCCATGGAATGCTCACAATGTCCTGCTTCATGTGTTGTTCCCACAGCCCATTCGTGAACGTTAATGACATGGTGTCCAATGCCACGCCATCTAGCCTTTAAGATAAAAGTAACATTATGCTATCAAGCAGCACACAATAAGCATTGAAAAACAAATCTGTCAGTGCCTTTTTAGACTGTGAATTGACATTGTTAACACAACCAGAAGGTACATGGTGGCAGCTTTGTATGTAGCACACAACATATGATTGTTGCCCATTAAATATATATAATGAACTGACTACTGCTTAGGCATACACTTGCTGAATGTCATTTGAGTGTTATAGTGACTGTGCAGTATCGGTTGTCTGTGGAAGAGAACTGTACGTACAGTACATTAAGCACGTGCATGTGCCACTGGTTGCTATCAGTGCATCTCACTGTAGATTATTAGGCTTAGGTAGACCAGAGAACCCATCCCTTGAAAATACATGATGGCCACACCACATTTGTGTTTTGCATGCAGTAGCATGGATAGGTAGTAGGTTGTAACGCTATTTTGTCTCTTCTAACCAGAAATTTATACTATAACATACGTTAGGTAGTCTAAAAGCTATATTCCTTTCCCTTTATGTGCAGTACAAGTCACCTTATAATGTTCCTACAATGAGTTGCTGTAGCATTGCAGCATGAGTTGCCTGAGTTGCATTACTGTTTCTGGATCCAGCCATAATCCCTGTAGAAATATCAATTTTCCATTGCACTGTGGCTGGCATGCAAATGCTCTCCAACTGAGCGCCAAAAACATTTTATGATCATTGCTTATGAGCAGGTTACACACTGATAAGCAATTCAGTATGAGTTGCCAGTGCATTGCCAACTGTAAAAAACAATGCAAAATCAATGCATTGATGGAACATTATAATGTGACTTATACTGTATGCCTGTTCAGCTGTTGAATATTTCGTACTCTGCCACACATTGAATTAAGTACTACAAGGGCTAGTTATTAAAAGGACACCATCCAATCAGAAGATGGCATCTCATATTGGACACACATTTTGGTTTTTGCACTCCTACATATTGACCACCCCCTTTCAATAGGTCTTATCAGAGATGTGTACGAAGGGTAATGAAAGCTCTACTACCAGATTCACAGTGCATCATACAGTACTTCACTCAGTGCACAGGATCATAGTGCGTTAATCTGCAAAAGACACAACACAACCAGTCTGCTGTCTGCAATAATTCAAACTGACCAATTGAATTAATATTGTACCAAATGTCTTTGTCTGGAACCATGAAATTCTTGGTTCAAAGGATTCAGCTAGCAAGGCATAACACGGCACATACTCCCTTGTCTTGGTAGTGATTTCAAACGTCTTTAGTTGATTCCCTATATATGTGTCCTATTCCTACAGAACAGTACGGATTCCTTTGACTGTGTAATGCAATACGCGGTCATTTACACTCAGATTACTTGTAAGTCAATGAAGAACTACCATATGCACATATTTTGTTGTCTGCGTAAAACGGCCTTACAGTTTGTGATAGAGATTAAGATCCAGGTACCAATGATAACATACCATGAACTCATTATATGTGTTGGAGGCTTGACAGCAGTACCAGAAGTGATTTACAATATCATGACACCATACCCTCAGAATTTTACAACCGGCCTGCATTCCAACCTACAAATGTATGAGGCAAACGTGGAAATAATACAAGCTTATTTATGAGCGTATATAAAGCAATGAAACAGTTTTGATACTCTTATGACAGCAACTAGAAGTCAAATAAATTCTTACCACCAGTATGCATTTGGCCAGATTTTTGGCACCACACCACATGTCAGATGAGTGCTGGATGTCTGGGAAGATGTTACCTGGCAGAGTAATACATGTATTCAGAAGTTATTGATTTTTACTACATTTTTGGTCTATGAGAGCATTATAATAGTCGCGACGACATGTCATTAACTCCAGTAATCCATGTTGATAATTATGTTAAGTATTTCTCTTGTGTTCAAAGGTATGCAGAGTAGAGATATAGTTCAAGACACACCTAACAAAGAGCAAACAGTAGCAGTAATGCAGTCCAATAACCAGATACAAGACAAAGCAATGGCATGTGTGTTTGGGAACTTATGTTACATCACATTATGGCAGATTGACCAGCGAATAAGCAAGCATGCGCAGTGCTGATTGATAATGTGTTAGTTCAAACAATCAATTTCACGATAGACAAATAATACATATGCAGTAAGCAAGCTATCTGCACATGTGCATCCGTGACGACCTCTGGCACATGGATGTTATTCTGGAAGAGATGCTCCAGTGAACATTGAAATACAAATTTCTCCATGTTCGTTGACTTCAGCGCTGTTTCACGCTTATCAGCAACCTGCACACTGATTGTTTCTTTGCTGTCATAATCCATGCATGTATAGGTGCAGTACTGTTCCGAGTGACCTGGGCTGTCCATCCTACCATCCCCTGTAGAAATCATTAAAAACATTCAGCTGAGTACACAGGCATGATATGTGATTTCATATGAACATAGAAAGATAGACTTTGACTGCATTTGCAAGCAAAAATCAAATATACTCATGTGCTATTCACATTTAAAACAGAATCTAAGACATTAAACATGGACTTCCATTATACTCCGTCATACCCATAATGGCCACCGGTTTTCCAACACGTTTTCTAGTGAGCTTTTCCTCCATTGCTGCCCATGCAGAGTGAATAACAGGTACAATGTAGTGGCATTGAAATCTGAAAAATGATGATTCACTGATCAAGGCCATGTTGAAGAAATGAAACATCAAAGCTATTTTCCATAACTTTTGCCTGACAGAAGGCTGGAACTGGCAACCATCAGATCACCAGCATTGAATCCATGTTTCAACTGTGGCTGACTGCTCCACTTGAATGCAATATGATTACTGCTGCAGATCTGTTGAGCAAATGTATCGAAAGTAATATGAAGTCATTATAAATGTATGTGCACCAAACATTAATTTAGTGGCACAACACTAACTGTCACATAACCATGTCAAACCCAAGTAAGTGCCAGTAATTCTAGATTTTATCTGCAAATCTTTAACACAAGTAGCACACCTCTTCCCAACATTGATGCTAGCAAGTTGCATGAGGTTGTCAAGATACACAACAAACAGTTTCTGATCACAAACTGATTTAGCAAACATTTTGTCACCGGCACTGCTGTCATGGCTACTAGCAAAGCATTCTTGCTGTTCTTCATCAGACTCTTCACAGTCAGAATCGGGCAGTCCAAGAACATCAACAGATATGTTTGCATCTGGCAATTGAGGGGCGCTGTGAGAAAGTGGAGAAATTAGTTATTGTGAAAGATTCAGTAGCACATCAAAGGGACTCGGTCACACTGTCCACAGTTTAAGTGGACATGACAGTTTCAATACAAGGCTGCCTCACAGTTGTACTAATGGAAATTTGGAAGGCAGAAGGTGTTTAGAACCATTAATTGAGGATGAGCAGTGTATGGTTAAATGATGAAACAATATCAACATGGTAGATGTACAGTTGCCTACCGATTAATGTCCTCATAAAGTGGTTGTTCGATGTCAGTGTCTGACTCATTGTCTGGCTCTTCTATGGGTGTTATCCTGCTGCTGATGTTGCTGCTGAGAAATAATTCTAAAAGTGAAATTGTACAGTAAATAAGTGCCTTTGTTGTCCTGCTGGTGCACACTTGGAGGTATGATGTGTTAAAAGTTCAGTGTCGATACACTGTGAAACAATGGCAAGCACAACATTAATCAATGGACCGAATAGAAGTAGATATTAACAACAAGCAATTACATAATTGTGTAATGACCAGTATGGTCTCTGACACAATAATAGATACACATAACCGTTGCACATCAACATCAGTAACATCATACAAAAATAGCAAAACAAAGCAATACAATGTGTGTGCAATACTGTGCTGTTGGCATGTACAGAAACCCACTGTTGTTACGCCGTATTTCTGTGTAACCAAAATGTGTAGTAAGTGCATTGTCATCATAAACTGGGCTTTGTTCAACTTCCAAGAGAGATTCCATGGAAATCCTGCATGTGCAAAGGCAACCTATAGTAAGTGTGTTCATCTTCATCACAGTGCAACACTGTAGCTAACTGCATGTTTAATTTACTTGTAATGACTACTTGCCCCGATTGTGCCATGCTTCCATGTTCAACATTCGGATGTACGCTCTTTGAGTAGAATGGAAATTCGGTGTCGGGATGCTTGGTGTGTTGGGAATATCTTTACACATAATCTGGTCATACCTATGCCGTGTGGAATATAAAGACAGAAAAGTGAAACCATGGCTTAATGCAGTAATGGGGGTTATGTACAGCACTGACATTAAAATATTACAATGTTAGCTATGCTGGAAAATATACATGGTAACATCAATGCAAGAATGGCATTTTTCAAGCCACAACAAAACACAGTAATGGCATAACATGAGACCAGTGTGGATTGTATGCATTCACAGCACAAAATAAAGATAGTGGGCAAATGTGTCAGCAAAGTCAATCATACATAATGTGAATGCTACTAACATCTGGATGGGCCAGTGACACGATGTGACCACAGCATGTACTGGAAAACTCACATGTCCAGCAAGAAGCCTGCCACAGCAGCATGCGATGTGAAGTTACGAGATTCCTTTAGTAACATCCAGTGCACTTTTTCACAGCTAATTGAGATACAACAAATGTTGCGATTTGAATCTAGGAATTTCTTATTTTTCTTTCTTACAGTCGGTCACAGTGCGTGGACGGCCATGTTTTGCATGTAGAGGACTATGCATGGTGGTTTTATGTGTTGTTGCCATCTTGTAGATACAATACAGAAACCTGAAGCAGAACAAATGTGAACACAAAAGACATCATGTAATGGAATGTATGCACACAAGAGAATTTCCTTAGAGTATTGGCATGAGGTTACATATGTCGCTGTGTTCAACAGTTGTCGACAACATTTGGCCTACACAATGATGTCATTGTAACTCAATTTAGTTTACAGAACCCATAGAACAAACAATTCATTGTGAAATCAAATTTGACATGCAAGATTGTTACCTTGTGACTTGGTGTATTAAATCAGCCATGGCAAGGTGTGGAAGACTGTCAGTTGCATTGTGAAGCAGATACAAGTCAAGAAGTGATGCAGACAATGTTAGACACAAGGCGGTATGAAAAGATGGATAGAACAATCCACTACATGGACAAAGAGGGGACATACAAGTACAAGAGGTCTGGGGCAAAAAGGAAAGGTGGCAAGTGGTACTGCACATAGGCATAAAATAGTGTCATACAGGTAATGGACATTGATGGAATGATGGATGGTGGAGAAGGCACTGTTGAAGAACAGTGTAAGGCACTAAAGAGAAATGGGACAGAGAGGGGTGCTGAGATGGGAAAAGAAACTAATGTGTGTTAATATGCAATGAGTAGTGGAGGTCGTCTTAGCAGGTGTAGTATAACTGGGGCAACAGGAGGAGAATAATGTGCTGGATGAAGAAGGAGTGAGAACATGGATCTGCAAGACAGAGACATGATCACAGCCAGGGTACAGCAACCACCGCCCATTGCAACCGGCCACAAAAGGAGGCTGCTAGCCCGGTTGCACCATGAGGGAGGCATGCAGCAGTTCACCAGCATGGGTGGTGCATCCACAATGCCTTACTATACAATGTGTATATAAAACAAGAATGAAGAAACTGGACTATGGTATTGCCAGGAATCGAAGCCCTGGGGGCACATGGTGCATTTGCATGTGGACTGCAGCACTGTGCCGGGAAGGGGTTTGATATGGGGACACAGTTAATGGGCAAGGGCACACAAGCACATAGCTGGTCTCAGTGGATGTTGATGTCATTCCTCCACAGGACCTGGTCCATGTAGAATCAGACAATCAGGTTATGGCAGCTGCCATTTTGTAAGCGAGTGCATGTGCTGCCATAACCACACTTCTGCCTTGCCACTGGTCAATCAGGTGGCGTAAGTCAACCAGTACACTGGCACCATTCAAATTGTAACAGGCAACCTCTGGGAATTCTGAATGTTGGAACCACATGCCCAAATTGCTACTTGCACTATTTGTTCTTTTGCATGTCACTGTAAGACATGCATATGCATTTCAGAATTGGAAAAGAGTGTCTATTCAGGTGGTTATGGATTGGGGGTAGATTATGGATGGAGTGAAGGAGTCACTTCTTATGGAAGGACAGAGGCAAAGGTAGGCAAACTCTGAGCAAAGGTGGTGCAATGTAACAAAGTGGATTGTTTCAAAAATGGGATGGGACGGGCCAATGGGGAGGATAAAGGAAGGGAAATGGAGAGGTTGCGGCTAAAGAGTAAGGTACAATGTTGATCTGCCATGACTGATCATGATGGCCTTTTGCAGCTGTCAACTTTTTTATCATGTCAGATTTTTGTTGTTCCTGGTCGGAGCATTCCCCAATGATCCCTGGCCACTGCCAAAGTACAGCCCTGGAGTCGATTGGGCATGCAAATTTATTTGCCACATCACACTGTCAAGCCAATGGCAGCATCCAATCCCCTTTATAGAGACTGGACATGTGGCACTGTCGAGGACGCCTATCTACTTCAGGGGGTGCAGGGCTGGCCATCAGAAACTGCTGTGGTCGCCCCACCAATTTTCCACCAAGTTTTTACCCCACTGAGGAGCAGGACATAAAATGGTGTGTCACAGATGTGCAGATGCATGCCACGCTACTCCCCTTGAGTATGCCCATGTCAGTGGAGCACCCAGCATCAGCTAGGTGTCACTGCATAACGGTGCATGCCCCACAACCTCCATGAATGTGGGAGAGCAGTCATGGGATGCTCAATCCTTGATTCCCCCTACAAGCCTCTAAAGGTCCTAGTCAGCTGCCGAACACTGGTCACTGGTGTGTCGCAAGGTGTGACATCCAGTGACTCCCCCCTCAGCACCACAGGGACAGCTTGCTGCTGGCAACTTTGATATGTTAGTATGTTTAAGGTAGAGGCTGTAATGATGGCACTAAAGTGTGAACTCCCTGTTTCAAGGGCAGGGGTGTTGACAATAGCATCTGTACAGGAAATTAGTGACAGAAATCAGTGACAGCTGGTTCAACAACATCGAGCTGAAGCCCATTTTTCAAGAACACATGTCTGGCATATTACAACATTGCATGTCTGAAGAAGCCAAATGGTTGTAATGCTTAGCCAGTATATATCAATGTATAATTAAGACTTAGTTAAAATTTTGTCTGTCATGACTGTACAACAGTTGAAGCTCTATCAAATGATGGCTGGAATATGTTCTGGTTCACACTCAACGTTGTCTTTATCAGCTGGATGTGGTGGTACACAGTTGGTGTACTGTAAAAAATCACATGATGATTATGAATGTGTTTACATGTTTCCATGTCATCATGGCGACCGCTGAAAGGTGATCGGCATTAATGCACGGTCAGGACACAGAACATCAATTTGGCAATTGGACTAACCTGTACAAAGCAAAACCACGCTGTGGACTAGAATTGTTTATGTTTTAGGCTGTGTGCTACAACCACCACACCACCACACCCCTACCTAAGGATTCTCAACTCAAGGGGATGCATGTTGGTGTGGGAAATGTGTATGGAAAATTATTTGCGCAGTGCACACTAAAGATGTACCTGTGACCAGACACCAACACAGCACACAGAACACTAAAGCTGTGAACACACAAACCTTGCCATGGGGCAAGTTCAGCAGCACACAGTGGCAACACCCTTAAAAACCCTTCACCCAATGCATGGGGCATGGTGGCTCAGAAAACACAGGCTAGTATGTGTAGCGACATCATGTAACTGCATGTAACAACCTACCCCATCTGGTAATGCTACCACTGTCATTCAGTTTGTGTATCCTAATTGACTGTTTCCCTACACAATCATGTAGCCGTAGTGCAGATTTAGTAATAACATAAGGCTAACTTACTTGTGTTCGGGGAAGGGGGGAGAACTGCTCATGTTGTGTCCCATACACTGTAAATGACAATGCCTGATGTACAGGTGATAACCATGTGGTACTCATGTCTCATGGTTGCTAGGGCAATGGTAAACCTCTCAAGCTGCGCTCTTGTAGTTTACTGATGCCATAGCAAAGACTCAAGTTGATTACACCTTGGTTAGCACCTGAACATCAGTACTTATCCTCTATAAACTGTATGGTTAAACATTGTTGGACACGGAAATCTATCCCTTTAACAACATTGTTATGCTGCACTAGCTACATCATCCTAGCTGTTATGCTGCATTAGCTACATAGATAGGGCAGCATAACAAATTAGAATGATGTTGAGCATGCGCAAAGCATGAACTTCACGTTTCAAAAGTGGCCATGGTGGTGTATGCTCAAACAAAGCAGAACATTGTACAGGCTAAGAAATGACAAAGTAAGGTGCGGATATTTAAAAATGTATTTCAAACAATCAATACTTGTGGCACAGCAGACCCATATTATACTCTGAGAAAAAAACCCACATATAAGCAAGTAGCAAAGAAAAGTAGCTGATCCGCTGTCCTTTTCAGTGAGTTTTTCAGCAGATTGTGCTGTCGGTAAGTGTCAAACTCAGATTTTTGTTTGGTAACATACAATGGCTTGCATATTTACCAAGAAATTCATATTTGTGATAATAGTATTCTCAAGGGGAACTTTGGTGTGGCGTTTGGTCGTGTCGAGTGTTGTCAAACCTTTGTAGTCAACCCCACATCCATACAAGGAATATAATTCATTTCAATCAGCAGAAGTAATTGCATAAAAAAATTGCCAAGATAGATTTTAATAAGTCAGTGGTGGGTCCGTCTAGGATGACTGATGTCAAATGACACACAGTGTTTGTACTGCATGCAGACTGGCATTGAGCTGTGTTCCCTAATGGAAATTCACAAATGTTTGTTTATTTATTTATCTATATAATATATTGGATAGACCTTTGAGCGTGAGCTCTTGTACAAAGGTTACACGGCAGGGTGGACAAATAAGACGAAGACACAGATGCCAGCTCATTGCCATGCAAGAGCATTACATGAGAGGCATACACATTGGAGAGAAAAGAATGGTAACAGAGTTGAAGCTATTCCACATACAAATGATTGATAGCATCAGTTTACCAGTGAACCAGTAAACCTGCCCTCAGGCTACCACAAAAATCCATTGTAAGACTAAAGTTGAGAAGACTGCAAGGGGGTTTACGCTTGCTCAGATTGCATCAGGCCAGGTGACAGTGAAAAACAGGAGTCTAGAGGTTTGAACTTACATGCAGAAGGCAAGAGGTGGAGGGTAGTGGGCTAGGTCACTGTGGAGGTGGTGGTGGTAGGGGTGGGAGAGCAGCTCCAAAAAGGGCCTAGTCGAGTTCTGGGTGGTGGTGGGATAGGGGGAGGCAGTATCTATGTATTGTAAAGCAAATCCAAAAGTATTTTAGTAAACAGACTAGTTGAATAATACAGTGTCCTACAGTCATAACCTGACAATATTATTTATGCTGAAAACTCAAGGAAATAAAATCTGAAAGGCTGGTCAACACAGAAAAAAAATATCTATGCTGCCCTCACTTTCAAGTGAGTATTGAATAATCTTAAATTACTACAGGAACAAAAACTGACACTTCACATCCTGAACTATATTGATGTGTTTATAAATATTGCCGAGTCTGGTGTTACAATGATCATAAAATGTTACTGGGGGGGCTACAAACATGTTTAAATGTGATGGGTTTCTTCTGAAAATAGATGCAATAGACATGCTGCCATTCTGAATCTCTTTGCAACCTTTGGATTTGTTGCACTAAGTTAAAAGTGTGCACAGTTTTAGGTGAATGCTCAATGTCAATAGTGACATAATTTCGTCAGCAAACAACGGACAGCCTTAGAAAATGTATTTTAAATGTTATAGGTTAGGTGGGGGGTTGAGTATAGCAGGTATTCCTGGTGTTCAGAACTGACATGGAGACTACAACCTCATCAGACAGATTCTGAGGAACCCTAGTTAGGGCCCTTTCTACAGTACAGTTTATTGTGTAACCAGTAAGTATTTCTTCATAGAAATTGTTTTCGTCACTGATATCTGGTTGCCAGCTGGTTTCTAATTAACTCTGAATGAGTTGCCTGAATAGACATACAGCTGAAAGTCACATTCATCAGCTAAATGGAAAGAAAACAAAAAAATAGTTGGCAACTCATTGCAATCACATGAAAGGACTGGGTTGTAAACTAGCTGCACAATGAATGCAATGTGACATGCATATATGCAGTCCCACAGGTAACACATAAGGCCTTCTGAGTATTCTGGCCTATGCTGGCTCCAGTAGAGGTAGACAGAGCACAAGCACCTTACAGGGGCATAATGAGGCAGTACTAGAAAAAAAATGCCCATCAGGTTCCCTTGTGGTAGCCTGCAAGGTTTAGGAGCAGGTGTGATCAGCTCTCTCTACCTTGATTCATAGCAGATTACTAGTGGGTGCTTAACAGTTACCATGTTCCCTTGAGCTGTTTCTTGCTAACCCACAACTGAAGGAGTATATGGATGTCTGTGTCCTCATGCCGTCTGGTTTGCAACATGGGTCTGGATATGTCTTCCTCCTCCTGCCTAGCTGAGCCAGGTGAAAAGAAGGGACAGTATGGAAGGGGTTGATTTGTGGCAGTAGTGATGGATGATGAGTGAGAGTGGATGTGTGTGCAAAGGAGCAGATGTTGAGTAGCACCAGCCTACACCCAATGTGTTATGCCATGCGAGTCACCCATTACACACTAAGTACTACTCGATGTCTCCCCATTCGAGTAAACTTATTATGTGTGAGCTACCATATTTGTTACCCACTGTACCTGCCATACTTCTTTCATACAGTGTCAGGTACATTATATGACAGTGGCATTTGTCTGCAGCTAGTGGCACTATTCAATCCGTACTCATCTTGGCATAGCTACTGCCAGGAACTGTCATGATCCTGTGCTATGTAATTGCAGTGGCTAGTTATCATATCAAAAGGACAGACACTATTAGTCTTACATGTCTCATCATCAGACAGTAACAGTGACATAAGCAATTTGGGTCACTGAGGTAAAACACACAGGTAGATTAGAGACCTGTATATTGGAGGCACACCTCTATGCTTATTTCAATGTTACTGTACCTGACATTGTTGCAGTAACCCATCCAAAGCTTGCGACAGTTTGTTGTGGAGACTGGTGGCAATCAGCGTCTGCCCCATTTGAGACACACAGCCACTGTCACGCCTCTCCATCATTAACTATGCCTTTCCATGAAAAAGATAGATCAAGGTATTGTTAGCCTAGTACTTTACTCCTGAATGGAGATCGTTCATTGTCAGGCAATACTGTACGAGGTAACATCAAAACATTTTAACTTGTCTTTAGTATTTTTGTTGCTCCACCTCAAAAAACAGGAGGGAGAGAGAGAGGAGAGAGAGAGAGAGAGAGAGATCAGTGGGGCAGTGAGTTTGGGAAACAGTGGTTAATAATAATGTTTATTCTAGGGGCAAACATAGATGCAATTCAAGAGGGATACAGGAGTGAACATAGAAGTGCATGTCAGCTGCAACAGACAAGATCGAAGCGCCCTGAGGACCCAGGTGCTATCGATCCATAGAACTCATATGGTATAAGCAAACCACTGATTCCATCTGCTGATCAGCAATATTGGTATGCACTCATGTGTCTGAAATGGCTCCTTGCTAAACTCTTCCGCAGCAATGCTTGCTGCACACTCTCTCTCTCTCTCTCTCTCTCTCTCTCTCCAGGACCAGTAATGGGGGTCACTCACCAATTGCACCATGCTGCTTTGTAAATAGAAAATAGGAATAATAAAAAACAAAATCAAAGCATGTGTCGAGGTGTCTGTGTGAGTGTGTGTGTCAGGGGTGGGGTGCTTCCAGTTTCAAACGACCAGTATGGGACACTGGCATAAGTGAACTGTTTACAATTGAATCAGTGCAGCTAACGGTGGTCTGTATCGGGAGTCTGTGATGTGTACTTTGCTAACATTGACACCCACCAACTCCTGATACAAAAAACAAAGACTGTGAGGCAATGACCATGACATGATATGTGCCTTAGAATCAGAAAAATATAACAAAACACATATACAGAGGCACAGTCTAGTATTTACTATGCATTGAAGAGTTTAAAACATAAATAGAAAGATTGGATATTTAGTGGTAATAGCATTTATATTTTATATGCAGACTGCATTTCCATTTCATATATTCGCCACTGTGTTTTGCATTTGTAGGGAAACAGCAACCATGTCCCACAGTTGATCCAGTAATGTCTCACACAAAAGATTGTAACCGCTTCTCTCGAGAGTGACAAAAAGAGCAGTGCAATGTTCAATAGTTTTGTAATCTTGGACTTTGTTTTACTGCAATGGGGCAGTGGTCCGTGTTTTATATAAGAAGTCTCTTGTGCCATATCAGTAACAGCTCGCTGTGTCTTTCTGTCTGTCAGCATGGTTATCTATTAATCTATGACTTTCTGCATGCATGTGGGTTTTTCAATTTGAGAATTCCATTGTGCATGCCACACGAGATCTGGGTATGCCATTGTTGCACAGTACTTGACATGCATATGCCTTGGAAACTGCTCTTCACCGTGATGTAGAAGTCGCGGCCGAGATTATACATACAATACAACTCTATTTCTACAAATGTCCATTTCTATTGACTTTCTACCAAAATAAAGGATTATTCGGTTATTACAGGACTTTGCTTCCCCATTCCGGTGGTGTCATATGATGTTGCACTTACTTATTTAGTTACAGGAAGATTCAACATGAAAGACACAAATTGCCGATCTCACAGAGTGTCCTGGGGGAAAGGGGACAAGGGAGTATATAGTCCCAAAAATATACAGTCCAATTGCCGAGTAAGAGCTCATGACCACAATAGACGAACTATACACTTTTAATTTTGCAAGATTATTGGATCTCAGCCAAAGGACAGCTGTTTTGCTCTTGCACTTCCTTTGTACATGATCTCTCAACAGCCCCTACATAGGCAAAGTGATCTCCTTTTCCTTTGTAGTCTGGCACCCATGGGGGAAAAAAGTCATAACCAGAAACGGCATATGTTTGACCTTATGTGTTTCTTTGTATGCCCAGTCATCCAATATTTTACCTCACTGAGTGACATTTGATCTCTAACTAATTGTAAGAATTTTTTATTCTTTTCTATTACAGGACCCATTCCTTGTGCATCTTTTACACTGATCAAGTCTCTATAATGTCCCTCTGTTTTCATCGGCTTTTCTGTAAGCCTGAAAGTTTATATGCTGATGATTTCTTGTTGAACCAATAAAATGTATGACATCAGTTACTCTGCCTCCCCACCACCCAAAAATAAGCTTTTGGTAACAGCATAAAGGTGGTTATCAGGCGAGGATTCCTTGCCTCAAGTTCATTTTGTTAGCTGGGAAAACACACAGCGTTTCACGATGAACCTTCTAGGCTGGCTATGTAAAAATCTAGTGCAAAAATAGAACTCCTTGGAATGGGCACAGTCTCACAGCTTGGAAACCAAAGGTATCAGGACAGCTAGGAATGATAATTAGATTTTGTAGGACATTAGAATGACAGTAAACTAATAGTAAATTACAGCAGTCATGACAGCTGGAGAAAAACCGTGGATACATGTTTCTGGCAAATATTACATCCCTGTCTGAATTTTACATGGGATAATTAACAACTCTGAACATTCACATAGACAAATAAAACACTATCCCACAGACATTATGCTGTGAATTTGTATCTAGCCTAGATATCATAATCCTGTTATCGTGACACCGTAATCAGACACTCAGCTGACTCTGATTTAAATAACAGGATCATGATCGGATAAAAACAAGAAGAAAAAAAGATAGCATTTACTAGTCTGGGATTGTGATTCCATGTTGATGTGCCGAGTATTGATGAGAAGTGTGTGTATGTGTGTGTATGTGTGTGTATGTGTTGGGGAGGGGGAAGGGGGATGGTGGACAGAAAAAACACGAACATTTTAAACAAATCTTCCATTAAAAGTAATGAATTAATTATTTACTTATAGTATCACACAACGAGCTGAAATACGACAAATAAGTGAACACATCATTCTATGCCATTATCTATCGCACCTTCTTACAGCACTCCGAGTCTCAACACATGAGAAGTTAGCACTCTTCTCATAGGCTGATGCACAAAAGGAATCCCAAATTTGAAATCCGATCCTTCTCCTTTCTTGTAGCTCCCAGAATCCCCAGTTCTTTTTGTGCATCTTCCCAGGCTGGTCACGTTTTTTCTGGCTCTGTGCCAAGCCAACTAAGGTAAGAACAAAACTCCTTTTATCTACTACAATGTAGACGTTAGCCCAGAAAGCTAACTTGTAACAATTCAAAACAACAAATGTTTTGCTTAGTAGGGTTACAGCCCTCAAACTAATATGAATACAGCAGGTTTAACCCTTGTAGTGCAAGTACACCTATCTATGCTTAGTACAGTCTAGTCTACTTTTGGCATCAGGGCTTAGCATAGTGTGTTGTGAACAATTAAATTTAGCTAACTACTGAACTGCAGCTCATTAAAACCCCCCTTGGCTTACCTTGTTCAGCCGAGGAGGGGGAGGAAGGCCATCGCCCAGGGCCATGTCTGTTGGAACTTCTGAGCACCCTCTCGGCTTATCTTACTCAGCCGAGAAGGTGACTCTAACAGGGGAGTGCTACATTCCATTTCACACCTGATTGTGCTTTTGATCCTGGGGGTTGTGGTTTACCTTGCTCAACTGCGACCACCACAGGACCATCCCACCAATTGACTTAAAATGCACTACTGTAATGCCTCCATTTGAGTAAAGAAATGCAGGGGAGAAAGTTCTTTCTCCAGAGCCCCTACCTGCTGAACTATGCACCTCCTAGCAGCCGAGCAGCGACTACCTGTCGCCTTTTTCACCTCTGCCAACAACGAACGTCTCTCCTTGTAGCGACTCATTTCTGAGTCCTTCCTTTTGTCCAGTCCATGGCCATTTCCCTCTATGGGGGCTCTCAACCACGAGGAGCCCTACTAGTCTAACGGCCGCCATCTTGCCTCACGCCTAGCATCGCGTGACAGTACCAGCCGAGATCTCACGGGGACCACACCAGAAACCAAGCTGGGGATACCTCTCACAAGATGGAGACCGCAATACACTGGATCCTCCCCCAAAATGGCTCTGGCAACCACGCCAGCTACCTTAAAGGAACTCTACCCAATTTAAAGGGCAGATCACCCATGGCACTATAATATGGACTTGTTTTTTACAGTAATGTTGACAGCATTCTAAGGGGAAGTTATTTATCCTGTGTATGCCTGGCAAGAGGTTGGGGCATGGAAAAGAAATATGAAGACTAATTGTATTGGCCTGGCTAGAGGTTGGTGCATGATTAAAATTACGAAGCCTGATGTACATCCTCAGTGCTTTGTTTTTGCCAGTCAGTACCTGAGACTATGACTGCATCTAGTAGATTATGCAGACTGTATATTAGGGCCCTATGTAATCCACTCCCCCCTCAGTTTACCTCAATCTGCTGAGGAGAGGTGGGCAGGATCAGTTAGTCCAGATCAGTATGTAACTAGCTACCAGTGCCTTGCTTTACTTCCCAGTTTACCTTGTTCAACTCGGGGGTAGTGAGACAGATCCAGCATATGTAACCCGGCTGCAGCGACCAGTGCCTTGCTCTACTTCCCAGTTTACCTTGTTCAACTGGGGATAGTGAAACTAGATATAGGTTATGTCCCGGCTGGGCGACCAGTCCCTTGCTGTACTCCCCAGTTTACCTTGTTAAACTGGAGGTGAATAAACTAGATACAGCATATGCCCCCGGCTGGAGCGACCAGTGCTTTGCTCTACTCCCCAGTTTACCTTGTTCAACTGGGGTAGTGAGCTAGATACAGCATATGTTCTCGGCTGCAGCGTGACGCTCCCCCAATCGCCTCGTGAGTCACCCTGTCCAACAGCGAAAGTGAGCCTGCTGTTGGGGACTGAATCTCTTCCTACCTTCCGCCCATGACTTGGGAGATCTACCTGCATCAAGCAGGACTTTGGAACTGGGATTGCGAGTTCTCCCCCCCCCCCACAACCGAGAGTACATCCGGTGTCCGGGGACCCCTCACCTGAGTACCTGAGGCTCCCGGGGTGGGCAGGGACATCCTCATCTCCCACACTAGAATCTCCATGTGCTGTGGTATGCCTGGCCTTTGCATTTCGTGCAGCAAGGTGCATCTGTTGGGAGTGACACCACCTTCCTTGGGAGCTCGGTTACTAAGATAAGGATGACTTTTCAGTGATACCTCAAGGGATTAATTTTAAATTGCATTCGAATCCTGTTGCAGCAATAAGACAGTTTTTTCTAATACGGAAGTCTGATACCTATCCTCAGGGCCTCATTTTGATGGAGCAATTGCTACAGTACCATTTTCACCCAGTAAGTCACAACCTGACTCAGACTATGTCCAAGGCGGCTTGCTTAATGTTCAGAAAATAACAATGACATAAAGAAGCAGTAGGCATTGGCTGCTTAAAAGTCCCTCTGGGGGTCATATTTTTCTTAGCAGGCTACGCCCATGTCAAACGGCCATCCCATCATGTTTATTTGTAATGTGAATGACACAGAACTTACTGGCACCCAAGAACCAGCTAGGATCAGCTTGTGGCAATTCCACCCCATTGACATTAGTTTCACCCTGAACACTAAATGTTAAAAGTGGGCAGCTGTCCTCCCTCAGATAATCAACACTGGCATCACCCTTCTCCAGTGTAATCAATGACAGTCTGTGAGCACCCATCACTATGTCAGCTGGCAGGGTTGTGGATTGGCTGGTTTCACATCTTCTGCACCTCCAGTTATAGAGCATGGAGGCCAGTTCCCCCCATCCACTGCTGGTTCATGTCCATCCTGCTCAGTTCAACAGGGCATAACCCCAACACACATGTGGTCATTGTATTCTAGCCATCTTATACTTAGGGGGGGCTATTCCACCCTGTGACTGCCCTAACAGTTTACATCCCTCACAGACTACAACAACAAGGGGGTTGGACCCAAGATTGCCCTCGGAGAGGGGGACACTGTGAAGCAGGAGCCTCTTTAAAATCCCTGGTCACTATTTAGAGCCAGTGAGTTTCAGGTCAGTTGGTAGGTCAAAGAAGGACAGCAGAAAACAAGAGGAAATCCTACAAGCACAGGGTGAGAGGTTCAGAACTTAGAAGTCCTAGTAGGAGAGATTCAACATCCCCTCATATTATTGCTATGGTGTAAAGCATCAGTTACGACAAAAGATCAGACATTGGAATGACTGTCCTCAGGAACTTATTAAGTACCAGTTTCACTGTATGAACCTAGTGTCAAGAATCTGAAGACTTAAGCATTACTCCAATGGCTCAGCTGGTGTAAGCTTTACACTTGGCTTAGCATAAATGAGTACCATCTATTAGTGAGACAGACTGGGTCCTCTATCCCTCACCCAGTATATCAGCATTACAGTTTTCTCTGTTAACTATTTTCCTTATAAACACATACCTACTGTAATGACAAATATTGTTCATTGTTGGTGCCCAACACAACTCTTTCACACTTCAGTCATGCCCCTCTGACTGGAAGCAGTGTTATGCCCAAACAGCCCTCACTCAGCAGCTGCACCCAGAGCACTTACAGAATACTCACTTGCTCCAAATACTTAGCCTGCCATCTGAATGCCTCAGCAGGAATTCTGACACTGGTGGTCTGGACTTGGTGCTCCACCAGCCTCAAGCCCTCTTCGAGAGGTTACCTTCTATGGGCTCATCCATTTCTCATTACAAGTACAAAGCTAAGTAACTCCTAGTGTGCTGGCAAGTTCTCTAAGCTTCATATAATGGGTCATCCTATGACCAGAACCATATAGATAGTACAGAACTATACAGTCAGTGATCCAGATGTATATAATTGAGGAGCAAGGTATGTAATGGGACTAAGGAAGGGCAAAGCACCACAGGTTGTGCATGTGCCATTCAGCCAGACGTGTCGGTAAGGGACTAAAAGAGGCACATGTACAATACATTGCAACAGCACTCTACCAACACATCCATGCCACAGGCAGCATATGGACGCAGTCACACTCCTCAAATGAGCAGGCATGATGGGAAACTATAAGGGTGAAAACTCATCAGCTAGCTGTATTTGCCCATGCCAGCTAAAATGCATGACCCAGAAACTGTTCTTAATAGTACCTTTGCATCCACCTCACCATCACAACCAAACGGTTGGGGAAAGCAGGAACTTGGAGTGTTTTTATTACAGTATAGGTCTCCTATTGTAGAAGGTGCTGAATTTCCATTTCATGGACCAACAGACAATCTCAAGAAAGAAAGGTGGGTGGTATTCAACCTCTATTGGCTTGCCATATGTGCTAGTAGATAGACTCCTACCCATGCATGCATTCCGTATTTATAGGTAAGGACTCTATCTATCTATCTATCTATCTATCTATCTATCTATCTATCTACCTACCTACATGCATAGCCGTACTGAGGGGAAACATCACACCCACCTGTTACACTAGGGTACATTGCTGGTTCCAGAAGGTCATCCAGGGGTAAACCATATGACGGCACATACACTAATGAGGAACACACTAAGTATGTCCTTGTAGTACTTTCAGCAATGATCCACTGGTAAACCTAAAGTCGGTCATGGCTGGACCCCTTGCAGCCCCGCTGCAGTGGCTCCTGACACTAACCCTCCTCCACATCACTTAATTAATCCAAACCATGGAGAAAGGGACAGAGGACCTTCATAACATTAAACCCAAGTATGACATGCAGACCAAGTACAGCATATCTCATAATCTCTTATCGTCTTTTCCCCCAGCTCATGTTTATCATAATGTATGCACAGTAATGGTCAAGAAACTATAATTCACCAGGCATGACACGCAGGCCCAGTACAGCTACTCATACTCACACAGCCTGGTACTTCCCTGCTTATGGTTTGCACTGTGTCTGCAAAGCAGTGGTCAAGACAACTATAATACTCTGCCCACAGCTTAGTGTCAGTCTACAGGTCTTTTTCCTAGTGGACAGGTATCACCGGCTATGATCCTGGCAGGGACTTACTCTTCTAATTCATGAAACATTATTCCATTTTAAAGAGACATCTCCACCATATTCACCTTAAGTCAGCCCCTATTACAGCGGCTACACTATTACAGTCGTATGTGGCCAGAGGCTACAATTACTTATTCTTATGCATTCAGGGTGTTCAGTATGTTTCTCAGTTCAGCCCCTATTGTAGTGTCTACACTGTTTCTATAGACTCTCTCACAGTGACCACAGGTCAATACTGTTCTGTAGACAACTCCTATCAATACCTCTAGGGGCTGACCTTGCAGGTAGACCCCCGACCACTGAAACTACCAGCATGGCCATTCAGAAGGCTACACTGTTGATCTTGGGGGTATCCAGTAAGGCGACGGACACACTGATCCAAGCCAGTAGGGGGTTCACTAACCGAACTTATAACAACACTGCCGTGTATTACCGGTTGGATATCACACTAACAGGAAACAGAGTTTGGTTGCAAGGTTCTCCAGACAGTTTTGAGTCATATTCCTCCTCCCTCCCAAGACAAGTCCAATACTGCTGTATAATCACCCATGTGTTAAGACTCGGAGTGCTGTAAGAAGGTGCGATAGATAATGGTAGTTTACTCACCTGGTAAAGGTGATTATAAGAGCACCTTCTTACAGCACTCCGTATCCCACCCATTGAGGAGGAACATAACAAGCAAAGAAATGGGATAATAGAATAAGGATTGTATATTAAAGAATGTATGTACAATACTGATCAGTAAATATATAGTAGCGGACATTCAGTCCTACACTGCCAGTAACAGTGGAACATGTTGCCACGTTGGTTGGAATACAATGGAAAGTAAATAATTGTCCCTTGCATAGCATCAGATTGTGTTGTGTTTTTTCTATCCCCAGCTAACCTACGGGGCCGGCTAAGGGTCCTGTATGGTTGGATTTTTTATATTATGTTTTCAGGAGTAGCATAAGCTCTGGAAGATTTCATACTGGGGATTCTGGGAGCTACAAGGAAGGAGAAGGATCGGATTTCAAATTTGGGATTCCTTTTGTGCATCAGCCTATGAGAA
Organism: Neoceratodus forsteri; assembly: GCA_016271365.2. NCBI lineage: Eukaryota > Metazoa > Chordata > Ceratodontiformes > Ceratodontidae > Neoceratodus > Neoceratodus forsteri. Next base: position 578,883,466 of record CM057459.1, on the reverse strand, counting down.
GAGCGCTAACTACCCATGTGTTGAGATTCGGAGTGCTGTAAGAAGGTGCTCTTATAATCACCTTTACCAGGTCAGTAAACTACCATTAGTGTGGGAATGCTTCAGCAGGGTTGCGGTAGATGCTCAGTAATACAGTGCTGTTGATCTATGCAGTGCTTTTATACGCTGGGACTGTGATAGAATTAGCACTTCAGCTATATGGATGGGATAAATGTTTTGCATTGAGCTAGCACAGTTATAATCAACACGATATATGAACATGCATAACTGAGATGGCCAAATGTGGTTTGGTGATGAGCAGATGTTGGACAGACAACAGGCTTAGCGATATATCGGCATGTGCACTGTTGAAACATATGCTGGCAAGGTAGTTGTTTCTTGATTGGAGACGGGAGGTATCATAAGGGCCACAGGTTGGAGCAGTAACTATTTATTTAGTGAATTATATTTGGGTCCGAGCATAGGCAAACACAGCCAAAATAAAGAGTGGCTTCATAAATGCATCCACAAACACAGTGCCAGGAAAATTAAAAAACCTCTGGCATGCGATGGTAGAAAGCAAGAAATACCACTTGAATGGTGAAAACGAAAATTGCAGCCTTCGGTGATGTCCCGCAGCTGTATATGTAGCGGCACTAATTTAATTCATACACTGCAGGACTAGATCGGGTGCAGATCGAGGGCAGACACAGCACACAACATAACAAAGAGGGACGTGGCACAGCAGCTTCACACAGTTGGCCAGTCAGGGAGAGTTGTCAGTATATCTGGCATGCACTGAAATGGTGAACTACTTAGCAGAGGATAGCGCAAGGTTTGAAGTACACAAATTTATTTTGCTCACTACCAAAACATTATGATCCAGTACACATTTGCAGATGAATCATTGAATTCTGTGCCAGGGACAGGAACAAATAAATACAGTGCAAAAACCAAGAGAGAGATACAGTATAGGCAAGCTCAGTAATGAACAGCTTTCCTTTGGGGAAGAGAAGGCAACAGGGGCCAGGAAAAAAAAAAAGTAACTGCACCCGCAACCGAAATAGAAATAGGACTTACCAACACAACAGCCAGCAGCAACTGAACCAGACAGAAATTGGCTGTCAGTTTGAAATCAGGGAACTAAATAGTTCCAGACCTTGATGGCATCAGCAATTAAAGAAGCCAGAAAAGTGCCATACATCACAAAGGAGCGTGCGGGTGCATGCCCTGTGGGGATTGATAACAGCATCTCAGCGTCGTGGGCATCTGCTATCGGCTTTGATTTTCAATCGTCCAGAATGAAAAGGAACAGCAGGTAAAGTAGAAAAAGGCACAGGTTTTTCGTGAGAAACAGACATGGGGATTTAAATCATGGACACTATAGCATGTCTTATAGCAAAAAAATATTGTGTGCTAATTTTGAACAAAAAGGCTGACAGTGCCAATTTAAGATCGTGCCCCCCCCCCCCAAAGATTGAAGCAACAAAAAACCCGAGGGGAGAAAACTCCCCCAGGGCACAAGATAAAGAAATCAGAAGCATACTAGAGAACAATGGGGACAGGAACAGAAGTGGTGGAAAGGGAGGTGTTGAGAAAGCAAGGCATGAAGAGAGTAGGAGGGAGAGGGAGGGAAGTTTCAAGTGGCAACAAGGGCAGGGAGGGGGAAGGGGCTTTGGAAGCAGAGTGGGAGAAAAGTGTGGAGAGTCATATGTGCCAAAACAAGGAGTCTTGGAAATAAAATTCCAGATCTGGAGGCAATTATGGTGGAGGCAGAATTGGATCTTGAAGCCAATACTGAGTTGTGGTGCACAGGGAGCCATGATTGGGACATGGCCATACCAAAATACAACCAGTCCAAAAGGACAGGGAGGGGAGGAAGGGTGCTGAATGCGAGGGAGGGTATCAGAATGATGGAAATGCAAGGGACTCGAGGTGCACAGGATGTGTTAGAGATACTGTGGGTCTCCGTGGAGACAGGAACCGGAGCCACAGTCTGCACTGGCGGAAGAGGATTTGACAGTCACAAAACAGGAAAGGGACCTAGAAGTAATCATATCAGATGACCTCAAGGTGGCAAGACACTGCGACAAAGCAGAAGGTAGGGCAGCGGCATGCTGGGGTGCATAGGTAGGGGGTATCAGCATCAGAAAGAGGGAGGTGATGTTACTACTGTATAGACCATTGGTGAGGCCACACCTAGAGTACTGTGTCCAGTTCTGTAGACCACATCTGAGGAAGGACATAGACAGGATAAAGGCAATTCAGAAGAGAGAAACTAAAATGGTGCAGGGGCTTCATCAGAAGCCCTGTGAGGAGAAACTGAGGAATCTCAATAGGTACATCCTGGAGGACAGTAGGGAGAGGGGGAAATGTGACATAGACCTATAAATACCACACAGGGGTGAATATGGTACAGAAAGGGAGTATTTTCCAGAGGAGAATGTGCATGAGAACAAGGGAGCATGCAATGAAGCCAGAAGGGGAAATTTAGAAGGGATGTGAGGAAGTATTTCTTCATTGAAAGAGTGGCAGATGCGTGGAACATTCTTCTAGCAGAGATAGTGGGGATGAAAACAGTAGTGGGAATCAAGTGTGCACAGGATGGACACAAGGGAATCTTGATAGGGAAGCAGGAGGTAGCTGGAGAGCAGGTATGATCTATGGAGTCACTGTAGGCAGCCAAAAATGGGCAGACTAGGTGAGCCAAGCAGTCCTTATCTGCCAACAAATTCTATGTTTCTGTGTTTCACTGGGGTGTTACACATACCTCCAACATAGGAGGAAGAAGTGGATAAGGCAATGGGAGAGCCATCAGCAATGATGGCAGAAAAGGAGGGAGATGTTGCTGGTGGGGGACTTAAGTCTGCCAGATGTAGCTTGCAGCCTCCCAGCCACAGCCTCGGCTAGAAGTAGGGCCATCCTAGATTCCCTACAGGGGGCATTTCTCAGGCAACTACTCAAAAAGCCCACTTGTGATAGGGTAATACTGGATCTAGTGCTCACTGACAGGAACAGTATTGCATATATCAAGCTGGGATGCACATGCGGACCAGCGATAACCATACAGTGTGGTTTAACATGAGGCCACAGCACACACAGACCACACAAGGATGGAGATCCTGGACTTCATGATGGCAGATTTTTTTTAAATAAGTGAATGCCTCAGAGATAACCTAGAAGGGGGTACTGCATGGGTGGGGTGGAGGAACAGTGGGCCAAATTAAGGGATGGTACGGTGAAGGCAACAAATCTCTACGCAAAAGAAGGAAGCAAAAAGAAGAAGAAAAAGAGACCATTGTGGTTACATAGAAACATGGCAACAGAATATGTCATCAGAAAAAGACCAGTGGGCCCATCTAGTTTGCCCCATTTTCTCTGCCTAACACTACACCCTGGACACTATTTGGTCACAGGTACTCCCTCCTCCCTTACCTCAATCTATTATATCCATGTGCTTATCCCAAGCATGTTTGAAGATCCCCAGTGTCTTCACCTCTACCACCTTCTCTGGCAGGCTGTTCCAGGTGTCCACACCCCTTTTTGTAAAGAAGTATTTCCTCACATCCCTCTTAAACTCCCCCAGAAACTTCATAGCATTCCCTTGCTTTCTGGTGCTCCTCCTGCTGTGAAAGAAACTTCCCTCCTGCTCCTTGTTCAACCTTGGGAGGAATTTTTAGGTCTCAGTCATGTCCCATCTCGCTCACCTCTGCTCTAGGGAGTACATGTTCAGCTCCTGCAGCCTCTTCTCATATGGTTTTTCATGCAACCACCGCACCATTTTAGTAGCCCTCCTCTTGACCACTTCCACCTTGTTGATGTCCTTGAGGAGGTGCAGCCTCCAGAACTGGACACTGTATTCCAGGTGGGATCTCAGAAGTGACCAATACAGAGGCAACATAACGTCCTTTCTCCAGCTACATATTACACTTCCTATGCACCCCAATATTCAGTTCTCCTTACCTACTGCCCTGCCACACTGCCTTGCAACCTTGAGATCATCAGATATGATCACCCGAAGGTCTCTGTCTTGCTTGGTGACTGTAATTACATCCCCCTATCTTATACACAGCTCTCAGGTTTCTCCACCCTAGGTGCATGACTTTGCACTTTCTGGCACTGACACCCAGCTGCCACTCCCTAGACCACTCCTCTAGTTTACCCAGATCCCTTTGCATTCTCTCCACTCCCTCCCAGGTGTCCACACTGTTACAGATGATTGTGTCATTTGCAATGAGACCCACCTTCCCCTCCAGTTACTCAGCAATGTTGCTTTTGAAGACATTGAAGAGTGCAGGGACCAGTTCTGATTCCTGTGGTACTCTACTGGTCAGTCTCCCACCCTCTGAGTGACTGCCATTTACCCCCACCCTCTACCTCCTAGTTTTCAACCAGTTTGATACCCAGGTCTCCACCTTTTCCCCCACCTCCAGGCTGCTATGTTTCCTTATCAGCCTCCTGTGTGGTACACAGTCAAAGGCCTTACTAAAGTCCAGATAGACCAAATGCATTGCCCTCCCCTGATCCATCTCCTTAGTTACCCAGTCAGAGAAATCTCTGAGAGTCATTTGACATGCTCGCTGTCCTGTGAAGCCATGCTGCCAGTGGTCATGCAGCCCATATGTCTCCAGGTACTCCATAATTTTCTCCTTCAGTTGGGACTCCATTAACTTCCTCACCACTGATATGAGACTGACTAGTCTGTAATTGATGGCCCTCTTCCTGCTGCTGCTCTTGTGTAGAGGGACCACACTGGCCCTCCTCCATTCTCCTGGAACCACCTCCATCTCCAATGGGGTGCTAAACAGTGTTGGCTGAGGAGCAGCTACCACTGTGCTCAGTTCCTTAAGTACCCTTTGATGGATCCTCTCTTGCCCCATGGCCTTATTTTCTTTTAGGGCTTCGACCCCTGGTGGACCCTCTCTTCCGTAAATAGACTTGTGTCCACTCCCCTATTTTCCCGGTGCCTATTAATACATGATAGCCCATTCCCCACCCTCCTTTCCACTGTGAAGACCGAGTAAAAGTATTTGTTTAACATTTTAGCCTTTTCTTTGATCTTCCTCTACACAGTCCCTTCCCTCCCGATCCGATGTTTGCTATACCACCCCTTGCCTTTCTTTTTTTGCTCATGTACCTGAAGAAAGTCTTATCCCCATTCTTGACCTCCTGGGTGATCCTTTCTTCAGTTTGAGCCTTTGCTGTCCTTACCCTTCTTCCTGACTCCCTTTGCTTCTCTAGATATATCTCCCTGTCTGCCTTTGTTTGGAACTCCTTGTACTTCCTGAAAACTGTTTTTTCTCCCTTACCACCTTAGCCACCTCCTTTGAGAACTACAGGGAGTCTTTCTCCTCTTACCCTTGCTTATTACTTCTTGAGGGAAGTGGCTACAAAGGTAAAAGCTAAAAGGGTAGCATTCAGGAGATACGAGGAGATACAGATGGTAGAGGATAGTGAGGTGTACCAAGAAAACCAGAGGGAAAGCAGTAAGTGGTGCAAAGGAATAGACTGAGGAAAGGCTAGCCAAAGGGGTAACTAAAGAGAACAGGACCGTTTTAGGGCTGCATGTACTTTTATGAACACAGAGTGAGGACTTTTTCCTTAATTAAAAAAAAAATGGATTCTCTCCTCCCATCACAACCCCGCCCCGCTCTCTGGTGCCCGTGCTCTTTTAGTGCAGCTCCTACCCACCAAGCTCTCAAAACCCTCCCTCTACCACCCACTTTGCACTGTACCTCCCCCACCTCCACCAGAGTGCTGTTGGCAAATTAGGTCGGTATCATGTAGAAGTGGGCGGGTCTGTGTGGTCGGGATCCAGGTGCCTGAAATGTGGTCTTCCCCCCTCCAATGTATTATTAATGCAGAGCACTCTCAGTTCCTTCCTTCCATTGCCCGCAGTGCTGTTTTTGCTTGTGTCACACTGTTGTTGTTGTTTATTGTTGTGCCACACTGTAGCATGTTCTGAGTGTGTGACATAACAATGGTGATGTGAACAATTCACATTTCAGCACTGTTTAGTGCCTTGCCATGGCAGCCATTCTGGAGCAGCAGCAACTTCTCCTGCATAATGTACTCCCTCAGTGCAGTCTCCCCGATTGTTTCTACCTCACAGTAGTCCTGCACAGTACCATGCTGTGGGTGTGTGATTTCGCAATGGCGATCTGAACAATGCATATGTCAGCACTGTTTACTGTATTGCTGTATCAAACTGTTCTCGAACAGCACCGATTTGTGCGGCACTGAAATGCTCCCTCAGTGGGGTCTCCACGGAGGGAAAAGGCCTGCAGTATCCAGTCCCAAAAACCCCTGCACACACCACGCTGGTAACAGCAAACTGCAGCTATGAGAAATGGCACCGGGAAAGTACAGCAAGTCATATTCCATATCAGTCACAATTGTTGTGTTTATATTAGCAGCAATTTCCATGGCAATTACATTGGCGGCAGTTCCCTTTGCCGTTCATCAACAGCACAGCAGTATACCAAACAAATCAGGTAAGCTGTAAGCCCTGATTAAAGCTCTTGTGTTTCCCCGTGCAAAAAAAACAGATTTGTAGAACATGTGTCATCTTAGTACTGCCATTTCTGTGTTGAGATCTACAGGTTTCCTGTTCTGTCAGTAACCTTATAAATCTACATGTACCACACAGGCACTATATTATGAGAAACTGCTTAGCGGGACGATGCTATGTAGTTGAAGGACAATCAATAAAAGTTTCATATTTTCATAAATATCTCTATGTTTCTTTGAATTATATAACATTCTATACACCCCATGTTATAAGCACAATAACCCACTCCGGGGCGTGCAGTTATTTTGGATTAATCAACACCCTGGGCACTGTGAGGACACTCGACCTGCACCCTCATGCCTCACAACACACCCAGGGTGTTAATTAAGCAATATACTATGACAGGGTGTAGGTGATGCCAGGACTTATCCATGCCTGGTGTGTTGTTTGGTCACAAGGCTGCAGGCCAAGTGAGAAAAACACACCAGGCTTGGGTAAATCCTGACATCACTCATACCCTGTCGTGGGATATTGCTACTGTACAATGTCCTTCTTTTTGGGGAGATTGAAAAATATTAAATAAAAGTTTTTTCCCCCATTTTAACTTGTGTTTAGTGTTTTTGTTGCTCCACCTCAAAAAATACTCCCTGGTTGCTGGGACTGAGCTGCTACTGTGCATGTGCAGTGATGTTTTATCACTCCCGGTTGCAGTGTTTTTGGGGGGCCGGGAAAGGTTTAAAAGTGTGCCTGTGTTGGTATTTGAGTTTGCCCCATCTTTGTTTTTCTTCTATGCACTGGTACAATGTTCTATATTTGCTACTTGCTTCACTTTTGGATACACTGCAGTGTTCCGGTTTTGGAGTCGTTATGGGCACGCGTGGCACTGTACATTGGTGCCACGGTTTGTGTGGCTGTTTTTGCTGGAGATCTTTCATTTTGGGCCAATTAAACAATATAGCATGATTTTTGTTTGTTTTCTGCTGTCCCTAGAGAGCCCAACATTTGAGGGGAACCTGGTAGAAAGGGGGTGGCAATGATAGTGGAACCAGAAGGAAAAATTATTCAGGTGAGCTTCGTGGAAGCGGTTATGAAAATAATTCAAACAGTACAGTGTTTGGGCTTATGTGGGTTTATGGAGTGTTTCAGCAAGTTTTGGGGCTGGTTTTCGGGGCATACTCTATATTTTTTGTGTGTGTGTTGTGCCTTTCAGTTGTAAAGGAGATGGTCATTTAGTAGGGATTCACCATGGTGGTTTTGCTGACAACTTCATGGGCTCGAATGGATTTCACAGTGGGGTTGAAGATGCAGCTGGCTGGCACCTTTTCTCATGAGGTGATGCTGGATTTATCACATTTGGAAAGTGCCAGCCAGCCAATCAGAATACAAGATTTTACGTGTTTTACACTAACCATTGTATAATCCCCAATAACCGCACACCCTTTCATGGGTTACTGCTCACGTGACCTTTACACACACACTCCAGTGACTGTGATGGGGTGTAATGGAGATGTCAAAAGGGCTGCCTACAAGAACTACATCACTTGAAAGATATCCACAAATTGCTCTGTTTTCCTGTATAACCAATGCAAATCTATGGGAAGAATTTCCCTGTGGATGGCTCCAAAAATTCCTGTAGATTTGGGAGCCTTTCTCCATACCAAAATCAAAGAAAATTACTGCTTGAACATAGCAAGCATGAAAGTTACTTTCTGTTTGTACCTTACACTATGTGGACCATTGTGTACTTTGGACCTAAACTGGGAATGTCCTCACTCACTAATAATTTAACTAAAAAATATGGAATTTCAGAATTTATTTGCAGTTCGATTTGGTGTCATTCTTGTGTGTACACACTGTAGGGAGTGGTTTGATATCCTTTCTTAGTAGTTAACTTTAGCACACAGAACTTAAAGATGCTGCCAATAGATGTTTCCGTTGTAAGTCAAATTATGAGCGGGCAATCGTAGGGTACAATACGTTCCAGCTAATTTTCCTTCCTTAAATCCAAGCTACAATTTATCACACAACCCCTGCAGTGAGGTACTGCTTCCTATCTCACAGTACAGTGCTCCACAGGAAAATTAATTATGTGGCACCCCCTATCCCCGGCCCCCCCATCCCCATCCCCATACTCTTGGGAACCCCGCAGCCCTTAGATGCCTATGAAGCCTGCCTTACTTGTTCTTTCAGAGACTCGGCTATGGTCTGAACCCTGGTGACAGGCTCCTCTTCCATTTTGTCCCACCGAGCTAGCACCTTTCATCCAACAATGGTGAGTAGAGATTGAGAACACTATTGCAAAGTTGTGCGCAAAAACTGAACTCTATGTTTCTGAAACACACAGTACTTCCTAGTAGGAGACCTCAATGCGCAGACCTCAGTAACATCATGAGAGGTGTTGCCTGGTGATGCCCCCGCTCTTGTACCAATAACAGGATGTGTCCACGTGTGCAGGTCCACCTTGTAAATGAGCTTGCTCAATGGTGTTCACCTGGATATATAAAGAATTTGATTGATTGATTGATTGATTGTGTCCTATAGAAACATAGAAACATAGACTTTGATGGCAGATAAGGACTGCTAGGCCCATCTAGTCTGCCCATTTCCCTACCTACAGGATAGGCCGCAGATCCTAGTTAACCAACAGCCTATTTCTTCCTACCCCCTACAAGAATTGCCTTATGTCTGTCCCATGCATTCTTGAAATCTCCCACAGTTTTAGACCCCACAACCTCCTCAGGAAGGCTGTTCCATGCATCACACTACCCACTCTGTGAAATAATACTTCCTCACATTGCCCCTGAACCGCCCTCCTTCTATCTTTAAATTGTGTCCCCTATCACGCGCTCCTAGTGTTTATTAGGGCTGCATGGGCGGAGCCTGCAGTCTTTTTACGAACACAGAGTGAGGACTCTGCATTTTTTCCTTAATTAAAAAAACAGATTCTCTCCGCCCATCACAATCCTGCCCCGCTCTCTGGTGCCCATGCTCTTTTAGTGCAGCTCCTCCCCACCAAGCTCTCGAAACCCTCCCGCTACCACCCACTTTGCACTGTACCTGTACTGCACTGCCCCCACCCTCACCACCACCCCCACCAGAGTGCTGTTCACAAATTCGAGTTTGGTCGGTATGGTGTAGAAGAGGGTGGGTCTGTGTGGTCAGGATCCAGGTGCCTGAAATGCAGTCCCCCCCACCCTCCATAAGGCAGATGGTATGGGCATCTCCTGCTGACCAGCCTGGAAGGCAGGGTTGGATCCCCAGACTCTCAGCAGCCGCTCTCTCCGTCCTTTCAAACTTATATCGCTGTAGCTCTCCCACCCTCCCCCAAGATTGTGTGGCTGGAGTCGCTGGGGAGAGCATGCTTTCGCTTTTGTGCCATAGGAGGAGGAATGAAATGTGGTCCCCCCCCCCCGTAAGGCAGATGGTATGGGTGTCTCCAGCTGACCGGCCTGGAAGGCAGGGTTGGATCCACGGACTGTTGGCGGCTGCTGTCTCTGTCCTTTCGAAACTCGTATCTCTGTAGCTGACCCTCTCTCCCCTGAGATTGTGTGACTGAGGAGAGCACGCCATCATTTTCGTGCCATAGGAGGAGGGCTGGTTGCTCTTCTGAGTCGCACAGTGCATTACCCCTGGCAGGGCCCAGCCTTGGCCTGCAGCCTTATCTGCTGACTCTCTACCCCGCCACTATTCTGGGCCTTCCCTTCCCTCCTGTCCTGTGCCATGCCTCGGTCTCACCGCTATGGGAGATGTGGGTAGTGAACATCGCAAAGCACCCAGCCTGCCACCACACTGTCCCTGCGGTTTCTGGGGGTAAGTAAAAGAAACAACACTGAGCTAACTGTGGCCATGCAGTCTGAGATAGTGTCCCCCAGCCTCGATCACATGACCTCAGGTATGGACCGATACCCGTATCATCCCTGAGAACCCAGTGCCGATACCAGTTTTAGCAGCAGTCTCAGCTATGGTAACTGGGATACCAATGTTGGCCTCGGGGTACTGACACCACTATGTGTGGGAACCTGGTACTGGTATCAGTCTCAGCCCAGCTTGTACAGAAGGCCCTGTGATTGAACCCCTGTTATTCGAACCTCAGTACTGGCAGAGATCCTGACCCAGCCCCATTAGGGAGCAGCCCTCTGGGCCTGGAACCCACTGACAGTTAGCAGCAACCCATCCACAATTGCTGTGATTCTTGTGTTACTTGCTGTCATTTGTGACAGTCACATCAAACATAGGATGGGTTGGGGAGGGGACCACAGATATTTTGTCTACTGGATTAGGTCAGTTTACTCCTGAGTTGGTATCATGGTTACTGGGGCTGTTGTTCTAGTTTCTGCTATCAGTGCTGTAGGAGCTCCTTTTGTGTGGGAGCAATATTGATAATTACTAGCGAGAGTGTAAAATGAGATGGGGGCACATATTCAACTAGGTAATCCTTTAAGAATGACTGTTTACATTTGATATTGGTATTACCCTGGCTGTGAGCCATTGTAGCCTTAATGTGTGTAAAGCAATTAATACATCTAATATTATTTCATTCACATGAAACAAAATCTGTTTCTTTGTACTGCTCATTTCTCACTGTAAGACAGTTGTAACATGTTGTGGAGAGGAGTAGACTCAATCAGTCAATCAATCAAGCAAGCAAGCAATCAATCTTTATTGCCTAATTATGAAATGTTTAGAAAGAATGCTGAATTCTGATTGGCCAAGAGCTGCTTTCAGCTGGGCTGTTATCCCAGCACAACAGCCCAGCTGAAAGTATTATGTTTACAAATGCATAAAATTTACTAAAAATTACCCATTTCATAATCGCAATAAGGCACTCCAGGGGGTGTGTTATGGTGGGCTAACGGCCCTTCTCGGGTGGTGGTAGCCCTCGGCTATGCCTCGTGCTTCAACCCACCCCGAGGTGGGCCGTTATCCCACCATAACACACCCCCTGTCATGCCTTATTGCTTAAGTGTACATCTCCATATATTTTCTTAATATTGTCTATGCCTTCCTTAGAACAGTAACTAAAACAAATCTTACTACTTACAGATCATTGTGTTGTTTCTCCATACCTCCTTAACAATTCCACACAACTTCACTAACTTCATTATGCTGCCCTGGTGGATCTGACCAAAACTTGTTTAGATATGTAAGTGAAAGAGGAAGACAAATGGAGGGATTGTGAGGTTAAGAAAGGCAGGGAGAGACTGTGCAGAAGAGAATCGGAAAAATCAGATATCATGAACAGGTACTTCTGCTCAGTCTTCGTAGTGGAGGAAGAGGGGGAGAGACTGTATAAAAGCAGCAGGAACACTGGTGGGAGGGAGATAGACACAAGTCCATTCACAGAAGAAAGAGTTCTGAGAGGACTTGCAAATCTAAAAGTGGACAAGGCTATGAGACTGAATGGGGTACATCCAAGAATGCTGAAGGAGCTCAGAGAGGCACTGGCTGCACCTCTGACAGCCCTATTCAACAACTCAGTGGAAAAAGGAGTGGTTCCCAGGACTGAAGGAGAGCAATGTAGTCCCACTTCATAAAAGCAGCAACAGGTAGGAGGCTGGCAACTACAGGCTAGTCAGTCTAACATCAATGGTGGGGACGTTAATGGAGACACTTTTGAAAGAAAGGCTGGTGGAATATTTTGAATCTAGTGGGTTACAAGACCTGAGACAGCACAGATTCACAGGGGAGAGGTCATGTCAGATAAATCCAATCAATTTCTTTGGCTGGGTGACCAGGGAAATAGTTTAGGTTGGGGCATGGATGTAGCTAATTAGACTTCAGCAAGGCCTTCAACACTGTACCACATAGAAGGCTTATAAGGAAACTGGGCAGTTTGTGGGTGGGAGCCAAGGTGGTAAACTGGGTATGGAATTGGTTGATAGGTGACAGAAGGTGGTGGTGGTTAATGGCACTCACTCGAATGAGGGGAGAGTGACCAGCTCAGGGCTCAGTACTGGGACCAGAGTAGGGATTGCCAAACCAAGTAGGGAAATGGGCAAACTAGGTGGGCTGTATGGTCCTTATCTGCTGACAGATTCTGTTTCTATGTCCTCTTAAATGTCTTTATAAGTGACATTGCAAAAGAACTGGAAGAGAAGGTATGCCTCTTTGCAGATGACACCAAACTCTGCAATAGGTTAGATACTCTGGAGGGGGTACAGAGAATGAGTAGAGACCTGAGAAAACTTGAGAAGTGGTTTAGGATATGGTAGCACTGTTTCAATGCAAACAAGTGCAAAATCATGCATCTTTTTTTATTTATTTATTTATTTTTATTTTTTTTCTATCAAGTCTAGGATTACAAATACATTTGAGCCAAGGCTCTTTTACAAAGGTTCCACATCAGAGAAGTACAAATTATGGGGAACATCAAGACTGACATTACAACAATGTGGACATTGCAAACAGAGTACAGATTAATACAATTCAAGGGTAGCATTGTAAGCAAGGCAGCCAGCGGCATTTGTCAGAGAAAATAGACAACAGATAAGAAGTGCCAGAGTCATAGGGAGAGGGAAGAGGGGAGGGGGCGGGGAGAAGGAATGTAGGTAGGGTAGGGAGAGGGTGAAAAGTGCAGCATTGGGTCTCTAAGCATCTAGGGTACAGAAACCCAGAGGAGGTGTTATGAAATGGGGGAAGAGGTATTAATGGTCACTAAACAGGTAAGGGACCTTGGGCTAATCATATCTGATTACATCAAGGTGGCAAGGCAGTGTAACAGGGCAGTAGGTAGGGGCAACAGGTTGCTGGGGTGCATAGGGAGGGGTATCACCAGTAGAAGGAGAGAGGGGGTGTTACCATTGTATAGATCGTTGGTGAGACCCCACCTGTACTACTGTGTCCAGTTCTGGAGACCACATCTCAGGAAGAACATAGGCAGGGTAGAGACCACGTAATTGTTTTAATTAATTGTGCATGTTTATTATTTATTTGTGCTTGATTGTGTAAAGAATGAATGAAGGTCACCATGGTAAATGAGCTCAGGCTCGATGGTTTAAACCTTGAAATAAACAAACAAGCAAACAAACAAACAAGAGACTGTCAAGAGGAGGGCAATTAAAATGGTGCAAGGGCGGCTTAATTAGTCCTACATGGAGAAACTGAGGGATCTCAATATGTACACCCTGGAAGGGGGGGCAAGATAGAGATCTATAAATACATCACATGGGTGAATAAGGTACAGAAGGAGAGTATTTTTCAGAACAGAAGGTGCATGGGAACAAGGAGCATGCAATGAAACTAGAAGGAAGAACATCTAGGAGGGATGTGAGGAAATACTTCTTCACTGAAAGAGTGGAGAATGCTTGACACAGTATTCCAGTAGTTCACTTTTGACAGTGTAACATCCAGTAAATTAAGTCTGTCCCTAGCCACTTTGCAAGTGAAGCAGAGATTGCAACTGTTTACATTCAGTGTTATCTGATTATACTGTGTTCTAAATATCAGTTGTACTGTTTCCTGATTTTGTAATACTGTGTTGTACAGTACTTCTCCACTACCCCTCGCCCCCAGGACGCATCTGGAATCAAGCAGTAGTCTGCTCAGCATGCCTTCCTGGTAAAATTCTTAACCAAATAAATAAACAAATAAATCTACAAAGTATTTTGCCTCATCCTCTGTGTCCTTCTATACACACACCACTTTGTTGTGGTAGCCTGTGACAATGACGACCGTGATTGAGTGCTTTCAAAAAGGGCAACTCAATCATGTCGCCTGTGCACAGGGCTACTGGGTAGGAAGGGCAACCAGATGGGGGGGTCCACGAATATAGTGACAGGATGTCACTATATGTACCTGTGGAGGGGAGCGAGCATGCCTTGCAACAGGCGGAAGGGAGGGAGGGAGGTTTGTGGGGTGTAGTGTGGTGGTCGGCTGCTGAGTTGGCCGTGTGGCGTGGTGGGTCGGTGGCAGGCTAGGGTTGGGAGGGGTACCAGATTAAGTCCTAGGCACGGTCTGTTTTATTGCGCTGTCTGGGATTTTTTGTTTGTTTGTTTTGCACCCCGACTTGCACCCTCGGAGTTGAGAATCCTTAAGTAGGGAGGGTTGCGGGGGATGCATCCCCCCACATAAATAAAGAAAAAGTAAGTCTGCAGAGCCATTTTGCTGTGTGCTATTTAGGCGATGTACACTTGCCCTAACGGCGATTGCTGCTATGACATAGAACCCTTTGCCATTATAGCGGATGTAGTACTATTTGATGATGCTGTGTATGTACAGTTATCCAGATATAAATATAGTAATATAGTCATTGGTGTCAGAAAAAGACCATTGGTCCATCCAGTCTACTCATAAACCCTAACAAACCCAGGACCTATTGTCTATACAGGTTTCTAACCCACACTATCCACCACATGCTCCCTGCCCTCCTGCCACCACCCTGAGCAACCACTAAGCCCTTCACTCTGTCCCAGCCATGTCTGAAACCATTGATAGTTTTGGCACCTACCACATCAGCTGGTAGATTGTTCCACAGCACTACCATGTACCACCCTTTCTGTAAACTAAAACTTTCTCACATCCTTCTTGAATCCCCTCCTCATTAGTTTCCACTCGGGCCACCATATTCTTGATCAGCTACTTATGCTAAATTGTTCCTCACAGTTTACATTATTCCTTTCAGGAACTTGAAGGTCTCTGTCATGTCTCTCCTCTCTTGTCTGGCCTCCAGCGAGTGCATATTCAGTACCTTGAGCTGTTCCTCATAAGATCTGTCCTGCTGGGCCTGTATCATTTTGGTCACCCTCTGTTGCATTGTGTCCAGCGTGTCCTTATCTTTCCTTAGGTGAGAACTCTAGAACTGGGCACAGTTGGGGTCCAGGTGGGGCCTCACCAGTGATCTATAGACATGTTAGTACCTCCTTCCTTCTGTTGTCAATATCCCTGCCTATACACCCTAGCATCCTGTTTGCTTTAGCATAGGCATTTCTACACTGGTTTGATTGTTTTAAGGAATCACTGATGATGGCCCCTAGGTCTGTTTCCTCAGAGGTCATGCACAGATTTATCCCCCCCCTCCAGTCCAGTACTCTGTGCTTGGGTTTTTGTTCACTATGTGCATCACCTTGTACTTTTTGGCATTGAATTTCAGCTGTCAAAACCTTTGACCACCTCTCTAGCCATTGCAAGTCTCTCTACAGCTTCTTAATTCCTCCTCACGGTGTATCCTGCCACAGAACTTAGTGTTGTCAGTTATAAATTAAAAATAAGATAATCATAAACCATGTCTAATTCCCAGAAACCCAGGAACAGGTTAGCATAGGAGGGGGCCATTAAGGCCCCCATGGCAGTACCTGTAGCTTGTATATAGAAAGTCCAATTACATTTGAAAAAGTTATACTGGAGGACAGAGTACGGTGCTTCCAGTAGGAACGTTCTGGGGTGCAGATCACATCTGTTATCCTTTTTAAAAATGATTGACAGGTTTTAACTCAAAATGTTCTACTTTATGGGTATATGCATGTACAGTATATACTGGGTGATTTAAAAAAGTACTGATGATGTAAACATAGGTTCGTTTTTAAGGCTGATCTTAAGTTCAAGTCCCACCTTACCAACTTAGTGTGATATATAAAAACTGTAGTACTAAATCACTTAGAGCACTGTTCCTTCATGGTATACCATGATGATAATGACCGCATATTGGGGACTGTCAAAACGGCGACCCATATGAGGGTGCTATCATCATGGGCAATGGTAGTGGGGCGGCGACAGTTGCAACGGTGAGGGGAGGGTGGGCGATAGGAAGGGAGGGTGGGTGACAGGACATGGAGGGATGGGGAACGGGGTTGTGACCATGTAGTGTGTCTGCTTCTGCTGAGCCAACCATGTGGTGTGGTGGGTAGGGTGGTTGACTCTAACGGAGCAGGTCCTGGGTTCACAACTGGGGGCTGGTACAATTTTGCTGCGTTCTGCAACTGCGGGCCTTAACTTTTTTTTAAACTGGGCTGTGCCCCCCTTACCAACATGCACCCCTCTGGAGTTGAGAATCTTTAGTTAGGGAGGTGTGCGGAGGGGGGTGCAGCCCCTCCCGCCGCATGGACAGTTTCCCGATCACCTTTTTCTGCTTATCACTGAAAATATTTTCATCGATAATGCCATTTGCTATAAAAGAGATCACCTTTTGGCCATTGCTATTATCACATAGAACCTTTTTTCACTGATTTAGTGTTTCCATGTACTTAGCATTTGTAGCAGAGTATCTGTTTAAGGATAAACACAGTAACACATTACGTAAAAGTGGTGCAATAATGATCTGTAAGACTCACACACATACACACACACACACACACACACACACACTCGTGCACACACATCATACAGTTCCATACACAGTGATCCCAAGCCCTCTTATCAACAGGGCTAGGTACAGTGAAGCCAGTAAGAGGGAAGGCTTCCCCATTACTGTGATGTTTTTAGCCTTGGTAAAAGGAAATGAACTGTAAGTACTTTAGACTGAAGCTTCCCTATGTAACCACCCTACAAATGGGGGTTCCCAAAAAGTCTTGAGCTTGCCTTAATGCTCACTGCCAGGCTGGTGTCCTGTGTTTTAGCAGTTTAAGTGTGATTACCAGAGCCTGTATAGCCTCTGTGTACTGTCACTTTAAGAGCTGCCTGATTGCAGCATAAGTAATCTGAGATGGAGCTCTGTTGAAAGATGTAGCTATTTGCTGAAAATCATTTAGAGTGATAATGATAATGTAGTGTGTCTAACATGCTTTCTTTGCAGAAAGGACTGTTTTGTTTGTCTCCACTATCTTGGTCCTGGACTGCAAATTGGACCAATCAGTTCTGGTGGGACCTAAAATGTAGCTGGACTACAGGAGCTGTCTGAAGTCAAAATCTGTAAGAATTGTAGTTTTGAGCTTTTTGCACCTTTTTTGCAACTGAAGGGGGAGCTCTTACTTTGACTGACAGCCAAATCAGCCAACTGAATCTTTTGGATCTTGGGGAAGTCCTGGGCTGCTTGCAGTTTTCAGTTAGTTCTGAGCTGGGAGGTGAAATGAGAAGAGCTCAAGTGTATTTTGGGCAGCAATCCTGAGTCGATTTGCATGGGAAAACTGTGAAAGGGCTGAGTTTTTATTTATTTATTTATTTAGTTTTTGTTGACCGGGTAAGTGCACTAGACAAATCCTGCCTATTTTCAGGCACGACCCGGGGGAGGGGGATACAGATGAATGCCAACTGACCTTGAACTAGATTAAGCTGTTGGTGGTATTTTTAGTGAATGAGGGAAATTTGGCCAGGACACCGGGGAAATTCCCCTACTCTTTTCGATAAGTGCCATGGGATCTTTAACATCCACCTGAACTACCACCAATCCAGGCAGATGAGACCTCGGTTTAACGTCTCATCCGAAAGACGGCACCTCAGAAATGCAGCACCCCTCTCATGCTGCACTACAGTGTCAGTACTGGGATATTAACCCAAGTGCCAGATGTGGGAACTGAACCCACAGCCCTCTGATCTCCCGGCCTTTTTGGCTTGCATGTCTGCCAGCTGCTCCTGAGAAGAAGAGAAGAGAATTATTTTGGACTAAATCCAAGTTTGTGTGACTAAAGTAAGCTACTGAAGTGGGCCAGGCTCAACCTGAAGAAGATCGAAGATTTTGCTGAATGCGATCAGCCTGTCAGGAGTTCCAGCTACCTCTAAGCTCCTGGCGTGTGCAGAGACTTTGCGACTGTGACCGGGGAGCGCTTTGCCTGGTACAGTAGAATTCCCGTACATGTAAATGTGCTATGAGCTGCTAGTGGGTTGTGAGTTAATTCCCCACTGTGTGAACTGTGTTCTGCTTGCTGGAAGCTGTATCCACCCCAAAACGGACTGCATCTGAATTTGTCTCCATGCGGTCTGGGCCTTGCCAGACTGGCCCAGCCAGACTACCCACTGCACAGAGAAGCCATCGAAGAGAGAGCTGCCTGGGGATCAGCCTCGTCCTCCACGCTTGAACAGGAACGACACCTCTGTGACTCATGTGGGCCCTGCTTCTCCTGGCATTCCAGATCAACCACCTGCAGTCTCGATTTTCGTCCAGCCTGTGTCCAGTCTTGGGTATCGTGAGTAAATACCAGGGTAGCTCCCTGCAACAACAGCTTAATCTGAGTGTGTCATCTGATTGTCTTGTTGTTTTGTTTCCTTCAAGAACTGAGCCCTCTGGCTCCAGTTTACAAATATTGTGTACTGTACATGTTGTGTTTTCCATCACAGGGCCCAAACCAGCTACAACCCCAGGCAACAGTCCTGGCTAGCCCATCTCTTCTCCACCTGGGTACTCAGAGGTGTGACTGTGTGGGGGGACTCAAAGCGCATGCATAACTGCTTGATTGATATAACCTTTAAGCTAATTAACCTGATTTTACCTCTTCCTTGTTCAAGTCCCCTAAATAAATCAGATCTAACTTTTTCTGCATGTAATCTGACTGTGGTTCCAGTTTGTGCTCAAAGTACTGTATTGTTACTATTCGTTGTGCATAACCTTGTTTTACAGGGGTTCCCCAGGGTTGAGCCAGAGGAACCAGCCCTGGTGATAAGTGCAAACAGTGTGGGTACTTGTGTGGTGTACCAGGGGTATTGTGAAAGTGATTACTGTACAGTGTTCAGGCCACTAGAGGGGAAAGAGGGCAGTTACAGTGTCCCAGAGGGCTGTGCCCAGGTTAGCTTGACCACTACCAACCCTGACCTCCGGGTGGAGGCATCCGTTCCAGAACTCATACCCCTTAACCTGCTACTAGCCAAGCAGGCAGGGGTAGTAGCCCTTGGGATAGCGCCTCCTAGAGGTTACATCTTGGAGGCTCACTGCTGGGATTAGCATCCTCTAGTGGCCAAATTTGCAAACTGCTGTTAAAAATAAATGGCTACCCCAACAGAAGTGGCTGTACACCAGTTGGTGGGGTGGTGTACTGGGCAGGAGATTGACCCCCAAAATGCTATACTTATCCTGGATATTCCCCAGGGTACTAGTAAGAACACTGTAAAGGGAGTACTTTCCAAGGTTGAATGTTTACAAAACCTTGTGGCGTGGGTCGACAGGCTGATCTGCTCATTCAAAGTTTCATGGCATTAGTAGAGTGTAAGGACCCAGAAGACAGTTCCAAAGTGCCACAGACTATCACCCCCGAAGGAGCCCTCACTGCCTGGAGAGTGATAACTAAAGACAGTAAAGACCCCAGGGAGAATGAGCCCCCCACTATCTGAGACTTTTGAGGAGAAATTTGCTAAGTTGTTGCTGGAGGAAGGGAAAACTGTGGAGGACTTAAAGAAACTATTCCTGCCACCTGGGGGTGTTCCTCCCCCAACACCCCCTCCTGCTCCAGCACCCATTATTGCCCCTCCTTCTGTGCCCATGCCAATGCTGGCTCCGATGTCTGTACCTGCCATTAGTCACAACTCTTATCGAAGGTTGAGAATCTTCTCCGGCACCCTCCCAACCCCCCAAGGGGAGGATGACTGGGAGACCTGGATAGATTGTGTTACTCCTTTGGTAGCTGAATGGCAGTGTGCAGAGGCTGAGAAATGGAAAAGGATCATAGAAAGTTTGAGGGGTCCCGCCCTAGAGGCCATTACATTTCTGAGGTCCACAAACCCTGATGCATCTGCCCAGAAGTACCTATCTGCATGCGAAGGCAATTTTGGGAGCATTGAGTCAGGGGAGAACTTGATGTGGAAATTTCAAGGTAGAAAACAATGGCCAGGGGAAAGTTTGTTTGCATATGTTACTCATCTGGAAAGAGCACTGCAGAAGGCTTACTGAAAAGGTGGGGTAGCCACCAGTGATTTAAACCATGTGAGGTTGGGGCACATACTGCAAAATGCAAAGCATTCTAAATTGCAGCTCCTTCAATTAAGGCTCCCAGATAGAAGGGGTAACCCACTGGACTATTGTGACTTGACAAAAGAACTCTGGGAGGTTGAAGATGAAGAGGGGGATTGTAATTCTAGGGTGAGCACAGCCCAAGTGATCACGGCATCAGAAGACCCTTCCGAAGTGGGGACCAATGAGGGTGTGCCGCCATGGGATGAACTGCTGAGGGAGTTCAGGGAAACCAAAAACAGTCTCTTTATGAAGGCCGCTCCTGCAAGTACAGGCACCGACTCTTATCCAACTGCATCTGCTATGGGGATGGGGGTGTCCACCCAGGCATCTCCTGCTGACAGAAGCTCGAAACGCGATGTCTTAACTTTGGAAATAAGAGAATTGACGAGATGTCTCCAAATGCTCACCACACAGCAGACAGAGATGGCACCAAGGTTTTCAGTTGGTAGTACAACCGCCCCAGCTCTCAGTGTGATGCCTCGGCCACCCAAAATCCCAGAAAACATATTTTGCTATAATTGTGGGGAGGATGGGCACATGAAGAGAGAATGCCAGTCCACAAAAGACCTAGATAAAGTTGTATACAGGCTTCAAGGAGAGCTTCTGAGAATGAATCAGCAGTCGAGGAGTGCCCAAAATGACCACAGTGAGGGTTCAAGAAGTAGTAACTCAAATCCCTATGTGGCTAAATCATCTGTCCGGACCCCTGCTGCTGTCCCTTCAGACTGATTCAAAATAGTGGGCCCTTCAATGGAGACTGCCATGGCTGTGAATGGTATTCCTACTCGGGCTGTGCTGGACAGTGGGTCGCAAGTGACCATTGTATTTAAGGACTGGTATGACTAACACTTATCTGCTGTACCCTTACAATCCCTGGAAAACCTACATGTGTGGGGTCTGAGCGACAAGTCTTATCCCTACCTAGGATATGTCCGCCTCTGGTTGTCATTTCCTGCAGCTGTAACTGGTGTAGAGGAGCAAGCTGAGACACTGGCCTTAGTGTGTCCCCCTACTGGACTGTATGATGGGTTTCCTCTGTTAATTGGGACCAATGCCCATATGTTTGGGAGACTGGCACAACTCTGTCATGATAAACAAGTTTGATGGACTGGAAGGGCCCTAAGAATTCCTGCTGTGATCAAGAGAGCCTATGATTTGCAGCAGAACCCCAAGGGAGTGGACTAGGATGAACCGGTAGGGGTGATGTGGAAGAAGGATCCCAATTTAGTGGTACTGGCCCCTAACACCCAGTGTACCGTTCAAGGGGAGGTCTGCCTCCGCAAAGATGTCAAGAACAAAATACTGATGTTGGACACGCCAGGCAATGGAAAATTGCCGGAAGGATTATTGGTTAAGCCTAGCATCTTGCCAGCTCATGCTCATGCCTATGCACGACGAGTGATGGTCCAGATTCATAATGTGTTAGATCCGGAGATCCGGGTGAACAGAGGATGCACCCTAGCTACAGTACTCTGTGCAGACACTGCAGTGCTGCCCAGCAACAAGCACCCTGACAAGACAGATAGAGTGACTCCCGACTTGTTTGATTTTGGTGACTCCCCATTGCCAGCTGAATGGAAGACTAGAATTAGCCAGAAACTTGCCCATAGAGATCAAGTGTTTTCATTGAAGGAATGGGATGTGGGATGCATCCAGTGTGCAAAGCATCACATACGTCTGCACGATGAACGGCCATTTCGAGAGAGGTCTCGATGCCTAGCCCCTGCACACATAGACGATGTGAGAAGACACTTGCAGGAAATGCTCGCGGCTGGTGTGATACAAGAATCCAGGAGCCTATATGCTTCTCCCATTGTGGTTGTGTGTAAGAAGAATGGATCTGTGAGAATGTGTGTTGATTATCGAACTCTGAATTGGCAGACCATCCCCGATTAATACACCATGCCCCGTATAAAAGGTGCTCTGGATTGTTTGAATGGGAGCAAATGGTTCTCAGTGTTGGATTTTCATAGTGGATATTACCAGATTCCAATTGCTCTGGAGGACCATGAGAAGACAGCCTTCATCTGTCCTTTGGGGTTCTACGAATTCCTGAGAATGCTACAGGGGATATTGGGCGCCCCAGCCACCTTCCAGCGATTGATGGAACGAGCAGTGGGAGACATGAATTTGCTAGAATGCCTGGTGTACTTGGACGATGTCATTGTGTTTGGGAGCTCCCTAGAGGAACATGAGAGTTGACTTTTCAAAGTACTAGACCGACTGGAAGATTTCGGCCTAAAGCTGTCCCTTGACAAGTGCCAGTTTTTCCAAACCTCTGTGAAGTATGTGGGGCACATAGTGTCTACAGAGGGGATAGAGACTGATCCTAGTAAAGCTGAAGCCTTGACTACTTGGCCGCAGCAACACAATTTGAAAGAACTACAACGTTTCCTGGGATTCTGTGGCTACTACCACTGGTTCATAAAGGACTATTCCAAAGTGATTCGGTCACTCTTGAATCTTACTCAGGGTTACCCTCCTACTAATCGAAAATACAAAAAAGGGGCCTTCAAAGAACCAGACAAAGCATATTTCCACCCAGGTGAACTTTTCGGGTCCCATTAGAAACCTGACTGTGAAGCAGCTTTCCAGGAAGTCATATACCAGCTCACTCATGCCCCCATCCTCAGTTATGCTGATCCCACCAAACCCTATGTGTTGCATACTGACGCCAGTCTGCAGGGTCTAGGAGCTGTACTGTATCAAGATCATGAGGATGGTTTGAGACCAGTGGCATTTGCCAGTAGGAGCCTGACCCCGTCAGAGCGAAACTACCCTGTGCACAAGTTGGAGTTCCTTGCATTACAATGGGCCATTGTCGACCAGTTTCATGATTACCTCTATGGGGCAAAAATATTGGTGAGGATTGACAATAACCTGTTGACCTATGTGCAGACTTCAGCTAAGTTAGACGCCACGGGGCACTGGTGGCGTTCTGCATTGTCAACATATAATTATGCTGTTGAATACTGACTGGGCCTGAATCATATTGATGCTGACGCCCTATCCCGGAGGCCCATTTTCAAGAGTGACTGGGTCAGGCTGTCTGAACCTGACATCTGAGCATTGTGCCAAAAGTTTAACAGAAATTAACAGATGTTTACGGACACAGCGGACTGCTTAGTAGATTGCTTGGGCCCCTCTGACACCTGCATACTGGCTGCGTATAGCCACTTTTCTGCTCTCGATATTAGTGCACTACCTCAGTTTGACAATGACAGCATCCAATGGGCTCAATCCCAAGATCCTATGATTCAGCAAGCCCTTGACGCCCTTCGTGCAGGAAAAGATGTGTCCAAGTTGCATTCCTCTGAACTGCGAACAGCTTTATTGTTAAAAGAAGGCCCCGGATTGATGCTGCTTAATCAGTTATTGTACAGAGAGACAGTAGATCAGGGTGGCCAAATAGACAAGCAACAATTGGTCCTGCCCACAGCTTTCAAATATTTAGTACTGAGGTCCCTCCACAATCATATGGGTCACCTCGGTATCAACCGGACCCATGACCTAGTACGATCTTGATTCTACTGGCCCAAGATGGGGGCCAATGTTGAGCACCATGTAAGGACTTGTAGTCGCTGACTGCAAAGAAAAGCCCTGGCTCAGAGGGCTGCTCCCCTTGTCAACATTACTATCAGCACCCCAATGGAACTAGTCTGGATAGACTTCTTGAGTTTAGAGCCCGATCAGCGAAACATTGGCAATGTGTTAGCAGTTATGGACCATTTCACACAGTATGCACAAACTTTTCCCACCAAAGATCAAAAAGCATCTACCGTGGCCAAGGTGCTAGTGAAACATTTCTTTGTCCACTATGGTGCCCCCAGCGAATTCACTCTGATCAGGGCCGGGACTTTGAGAGTCAGCTAATCAAAGAAATGCTCTCTCTATGGGGAGGTGCGAAAGTCAAGAACCATCCCATATCACCCGCAGGGGGATCCTCAACCAGAACACTTAAACCACACCCTGCTAGACATGCTAGGCACCCTCCACACAAAGATAAGGATAAATGGAGCAGCAGGTTAGCACCTTGGTACATGCATACAATTGCATGAAAAATGATGCTACCCAGTTCTCTCCCTACCGCCTCATGTTTGGGAGAGAGGCCCGGCTGCCTGTTGATGTCTGTTTTGGGGTTTCTCCCAATGGGTTCTGAGCCGAAGATTACCTGCAATATGTACAAAAACTGAAAGCTCAATTGAACCATGCCTATCAACTGGCCCAGACAATGGCAGTCAAAAGAAATCTATCCAACAAAGAGAGACATGATAGAAAAGTAAAGGCTCAAGAGCTTAGGCCTGGAGACCGTGTGTTGTTGCAAAATTTAGGATTGCATGGTAAACACAAAATTGCTGTTCGATGGCACCATCTTCCCCATGTCATAGTTGGAAAGTTGGATGATTTGCCAGTGTACAAAGTGCACCCAGAGAATAACTCCAAAGCTGTCAAGATCATGCACCGTATCCAATTGATATCTATTGGTCAAGTTGTGATTGAGGCTGAACCCACTGAGATTGATTCCCCTGGACCAGTGACTCGTGCTGCTGCAAGAAAGAAACAGAGTCAGCCTGCCCCTGTGGTTGCCGATTTTCGACTTCCCCCGCAGCAGGCCCAGAATTATAGTGACTGCCAGTCTAACTCGGATGACAGTGAATGTGATAATGCCTATTACCCCTCATATATACTGAGTCAGTTGTTTCTTGGAAATCCTATGTTGAATTATGGGGATGAAGCTGGGCCTTCTGGACTGCCTAACGCCCCGGCATCATCCTTGGAGCCAATGCTCCCTGAAAGTGAAGTGTAAAGTATCACGTCTGAGGATGTTGAGTCTTTGTGTATTGTGGAACTGTATGATTTGCCTGAAGGAGAGGCTGATGGTATGAGTCTTTCTGGTGACATGCCAGAACTTGAGGAACACTATGAGAGTGCTGACAATCCCTCTTCAGTGCCAGAGTGTCTTCAAAATGAGCCAAGTGTTGTAGAAAAAGAGACTACAGAGCAAGTAGCTGACAGTGCTCCCAGCTTGGACATTCCCCTTCATGCAGAGGCACCCCTCATAAGTGATGAAAGCTCCAAGACCATTGCTGAAAGTACAGAGATTGTGGTTATTCATCCCAGAAAGACTAGCCAAGCTGTCAAGCCAGTGGTGCGCTTCAGTTACAATTCCCCCAGGAGGCCAGTGGATTTGCCTCTCAATGTAGTCCACAAAGGTGTTTATGTCTCTCAGAGCTCACTGCCCAAATTGCGCTTGATGGCCCATTCCAGGTTACTTGTTCTGCCCTCTCACCATGGTGCTCCTGCCCCATCCAACCCCAAGTTAGCTGATAGGGAAGGGCCTCCTCTTGCATTATTTAGAGTACAAGAAGTTATTACATGATTCTGTATAGTAATGTTCAATTTACCTGTGTGAAATATGCATAATGTATTGTCAGAATGAACTGATATAGTGGAGTACACTGAAATGTATAGTAAAGTGACAAGTTATGCCAATTGATGAATCAGATAGTACTTGTATAGCATACTAATGGTATAAACGTCTTGTATATGTTGCATTTTCAATGTTATGATGGTATAGACTTGACGCGGATGCCAAGTTTTCCCAGACAGGGAAGGGTGTAACCTCCCTACAAATGGGGGTTCCCAAAAAGTCTTCCTTGAGCTTGCCTAAATGCTCACTGCCAGGCTGGTGTCCTGTTTTAGCAGTTTAAGTGTGATTACCAGAGCCTCGTACAAAAAAAAGTTTCCAGCACACAAAAAACCTTTTAGTGCAACACCTGAAGATTAACAGCTGTGAGCCAGGAACATTTTCCAATCCATTTTATTCATTTCACAATAGCTTCCAATTCCCACAAACGTCTGACATGTTTTGGATCATGTCAGACGTTTGTTAGGAATAAAGCTATTGTAAAATAAATAAAATGGATTGAAATGTTCCTGGCTCACAACTGTTAATCTTCAGGCGTTACACTGAAAGGTTTTTTGTGTACTGGAACTTTTTTTCTATGAATTCTGAGTAAGTTTCTACAGCACCACTTCCCGGTGTGCACTCATTAGAAAAGATTACCAGAGCCTGTATAGCCTCTCTGTACTGTCGCTTTAAGAGCTGCCTGATTGCAGCATAAGAAATCTGAGAGGGAGATCTGTTGAAAGATGTAACTATTTGCTGAAAATCATTTAGAGTGATAATGATAATGTAGTTTGTCTAACATGTTTTCTTTGCAGAAAGGACTGTTTTGTTTGTCTCCACTATCTTGGTCCTGAACTGCAAATTGGACCAATCAGTTCTAGTGGGACCTAAAATGTAGCTGGACTACAGGAGCTGTCTGAAGTCAAAATCTGTAGGAATTGTAGTTTTGAGATTTTTTGTGCCTTTTTTGCAACTGAAGGGGGAGCTCTTGCTTTGACTGACAGCCAAATCAGCCAACCGAATCTTTTGGATCTTGGGGAAGTCCTGGGCTGCTTGCAGTTTTCAGTTAGTTCTGAGCTGGGAGGTGAAATGAGAAGAGCTCAAGTGTATTTTGGGCAGCAATCCTGAGTCAATTTGCATGGAAAAACTGTGAAAGGGCCAAGTTTTTGGCTTGCATGTCTGCCAGCTGCTCCTGAGAGGGAGAGAAGAGAATTTTTTGGACTAAATCCAAGTTTGTGTGACTAAGGTAAGCTACTGAAGTGGGTCAGACTCAACCTGAAGAAGACTGAAGATTTTGCTGAATGCGATCGGCCTGTCAGGAGTTCCAGCTACCCCTAAGCTCCTGGTGTGTGCAGAAACTTTGCGATTGTGACCGGGGAGCGCTTTGCCTGGTACAGTAGAATTCTGGTACATGTAAATGTGCTATGAGCTGCTGTGGGTTGTGAGTTAATTCCCCACTGTGTGAACTGTGTTTTGCTTGCTGGAAGCTGTATCCACCCCAAAACAGACTGCATCCGAATTTGTCTCCATGCGGTCTGGGCCTTGTCAGACTGGCTCAGCCAGACTACCCGCTGCACAGAGAAGCCATCGATGAGAGACCTGCCTGGGGAGCAGCCCCCTCCTCCACGCTTGAACGGGAATGACGCCTCTGCGACCCGTGTGGGCCCTGCTTCTCCTGGCATTCCAGATCAACCACCTGCAGTCTCATATTTCGTCCAGCCTGTGTAAAGTCTTGGGTATTGTGAGTAAATACCAGGGTAGCTCCCTGCAACAACAGCTTAATCTGAGTGTGTCATCTGATTGTCTTGTTGTTTCGTTTCCTTCATGAACTTAGCCCTCTGGCTCCGGATTACAAATATTGTGTACTGTGCATGTTGTGTTTTCCATCACAGGGCCCAAACCAGCTGCAACCCCAGGCAACAGTCCTGGCTAGCCCATCTCTTCTCCACCTGGGTACCCAGAGGTGTGACTGTGCGGGGGGACTCAAAGCGCATGCATAACGGCTTGATTGATATAACCTTTAAGCTAATTAACCTGATTTTGCCCCTTCCTTGTTCAAGTCCCCTAAATAAATCAGATCTAACTTTTTCTGCATGCAGTCTGACTGTGGTTCCAGTTTGTGCTCGAAGTGCTGTACTGTTGCTATTCACTGTGCATAACCTTGTTTTACAGGGGGTCCCCAGAGTCGAGCCAGAGGAACCAGCCCTGGTGATAAGTGCAAACAGTGTGGGTACTTGTGTGGTGTACCGGGGTATTGTGAAAGTGATTATTGTACAGTGTTCAGGCCACTAGAGGGGAAAGGGGGGTAACAGTGTCCCAGAGGGCTGTACCCAGGTTAACTTGACCACTACCAATCCTGGCCTCTGGGTGGAGGCACCAATTCCAGAACTCAGGCCCATTAACCTGCTACTAGCCAAGCAGACAGGGGTAATAGGCCTTGGGATAACACCACCTGTGGGTTACACCTATACAGTTGTAAATTTCATGCTGAGAGGTGCTCAACTGACAGCAATAGATACTAAAGCTGTTTATCTGCAGGACAGCTACAGAGTATACAGGCACACAGAACACATCCCCTAACACTGTCATGGATTCAGTGCTGGTAAAAGGCAAGTGGGTGACAGTACTTGGTGTTTATTTTTTCCTAATTCAAGTGTTTATTTTCAACACTTTTCAGCATGCTTAATGTTTTTGAAAAACTGTTTTCTGGAGTTTATAAAGGAAAGTAATAAAAATAAAATAAATCAGTGGTGTTAATGTTTTCTGGTGCTGGTTTAAGGTAAGTGGTAACAGCACTGAAGGCCAAAGCCTTTTTTATATTCACAAACCAGATCCAGATTGGCCATTTGTTCCCAGGGTCCTAGGATTAGGGTTACTAGGGAAGGGGCTGTTGCTGTGATTGGTGGCTGGGACTGGGATCACTGAAACTGCCATTGTTTGGTGCCTTTGGCGGATACAAGGTGGGCAGGTTGTTAGTGGGGATTGGCGTCTGTTCAGGGGGTCTGTGAGGGACCACTAGCTGCATGGGAAACAATATCAAACAACCAGCATGGGTAATTGGGGGTGGAGGGACCACTAGACGCCAGGCAAAAGATATAGTACAACCAGCATGGGTGATCGGGGGAAGAGCGACCACTAGACAAAAGGGATTATAATGAATATTACCAGCTTGTGTGATGTGGAGGCTACTAGATACCAGGCAATCTATTTGTCTGATGCCCAGCATGGGCTCTAAGGGGCTGCATGGCATGCTAATGAGGCTATAATGGGTATACAATGGCCCCCAGCACCTTGCATACCCAGTGGGCTTATTAGCATGCTAGAGCTGAATATGTCTCACAGAATCCCTGGTGTTATCCCTTTTGTGTAGTGCTACCTCCAGTGGGCTCCCCTGTAGGTCATATTCAGCACTGGTCTGTGTTAGCACAGTGCATAATCTGGTTGGAGCATGCTAATCATTTAAGTATTACCCAGGGCTGGCCATGTGCTTTGTGTCATGCAGTGCTACTGGCTGTGTGGTGCCAATGGCTGGCTCTGATAATGGGGGCCAAGGAGTACAGCACAAATATGGCCACTCCATTCAGGAAACGAACACCTATGCAAACCACATAAACTTGAGTGACCAGTGTTGCCACCCACCTCTTGTTTAAATGTTTCTCATATTAAAAGTATTAACTGCAGTTTAGAATCATGTGAACAAAATATGTGCTGGCTCAAATGTGTGTGACATTACAGTGTCCTGCTTAAAGGTTACTTAATCCTGAAAAAAAATCTTAAAATCAGTAAATGATCACAGACCCTTGATTGACAGTGGTGCTTTTCCACTGTGTATCCTGAATTCAGTTTGCAATCATTCTTGTAAAGCTTCTTGTAGCTGGTAACAAGTCCCAGCAGGCTTTAGGCATCTAACAAGGCTGGAGCCTGCATTTATATGTAAGAAGCTGTTATGTGGACTCTTTGTTGATCTATGCTTATCTTGGTTTCTAAAAGATTTTAATCTGTAGTCAGATGTTTTGGGGCAAAATGTCAATAGTTTATTCTTAAGGCAGAACTCCTGTTTCTGAGCCAACTGCCAAAACACATTTAGCTTGTGAGGACTTGCAAGCAGTACTGCTCTCAACCCTCATACTTCAAGCAAGTGGAAACAGAATGTGCTGCCAATGCTACATGCATTCCCACACAGGAACAGACATGCTTTCAAGGCTGTAGTAACTGCAGCTGCTGATTTCATGAGGTAACTATAGCATAGTCCACCTAAGGTACTTTATTTCTTAGGTGATAATGAATTGAGTGCTTTGGTAAGGCAGTGGGCTATGGCAAGCAGTGAAATGTCTTTGTAAATTTCAGAATTTTGTTGATCAGTCTATAAAAGCTATAAAAAAAGCAGAATTATACATCGCTTTTGGAATCACATACTATCAGATTATCAAATCACTTTGCTCACCTAAAATATGTCTCTTGTGAAAAAACAGCCGATGTTTCACCTGAGACAGCTTCTTAACTCTTGAGTGTTACACATCAGGGGTTGGATTTTTTGACCCCTAAAACAGAATGGTCTACAGTGAGAAAAAATGTTTCACCCTGAGCTTTCTTGCATGTTTCCATGGCAACAGTATTTATTTATTTAGTTTTTTATAACCAGGTATGCACACAAAACAGTTACAATGCCTATTTTAAATGTGACTTGGGAGAGTACAAAGTAAAGCAATGAGGCAAGCATCTCACAGAATAACATTTAAGAATTCAAAGTTACAGAAAAGCAAGGAAGGCAAGTAATCTACATTAACTGCACTAACACATACAGAAAGGGTTACAGTAGAACATGAGAGACAAGGAACTGGTCACCGTATTGCTACAACACACAATAATGGTTGTAACATAATCATTTAAGGTTGGAAGGGAGTCTATATCCATCATACCCTTCCAAATCATCATAAGGCATATATCAACATACTGTGCAAACGTGTACTAATTTACAGGGATCTCCGTACCCTCTCTGCCATACATGATACCCTGTGATTCCCTTGTTAAGCAGAAATGTATCCTAATGTGTGCAAGGGATGAATAGTATTTCCTGAATACCAGGAATAGTGCACTATTCACCATTCAGATCTGAATGACAAACAGTGGCACTATTCATGCCTATTTCTATTTGGGAAAAAAAAGAAAAGAGGAAAAAAGAGTCCCCCTCCTTTCTCTCCAGCCCAATTTCATTACAAACAACCTCCCATCTCCCCACCCTCTGCAAGGAGGTCAATCCCACCCTACTCTCCCCAGCACCCATGATTTCAACATTAAGAAAAAAGTCCCACAATGGGCGACTGGCACAACCCACCCGCCTCCACAGCCCCCTGCCGTCTCCTCTTGCCGTATGTGTTTGTACTTAATAAATCAACCCCATCCCCCGCCTAGGTAGCAGCACCAAAGTAAGTCCCACCCACCTTCCTTCCGCTCCCATTTCATCGTATTCAAATTCAACATTAACATTAACATTCCTCTGAGTTGCTAATATATTTGTATCTATGTAACTATGTCTTTCCCCAACCCCCCTTAGCTAACATTGTGTACAGGCCACATCACCCTCCGATATCTGTTAAAATGTCCACTCAGCTCCTGCCTTAATGTGTATTGCTTTTTAACTGACATGGAGCCTTTGGAAATGAGTCCATGACTCAAAGGTTTGTAATTCTGATATTTTAAATAAACAAATTATACAATAGCAAGTCCCCCCCTCGCCAGGCATGAGAATGCAACTGGCAAAACCCACCCACTTCCAAAGCTGGCTGCTTTCTTGTGACTGGCACTACAGTGAAAGCTATGTTTGCCAACTTACTGGCTGGAATGGATGAGATTTGAGGTTCCACGGCAGCTAACACAAAAGCTATCCAAGGTTTAACTGCCAGTATCTCCACCACAGAACAGCAAATTGACTATCTGCAACATTCTACCACAACATTACAGACACAGCCTGGGAACAGGCCAGGATCATCCATCAAATTTGATGATGAAGGCCCTCCCTTCCTCTGGCCCAATCACGGGGTGCAATCTTTGGGGGACTTAGCCAGGTAAAAGCAAGTTCTTTTTTAAAAGGGTGTGCTTCTTTCAAGAATAACATTGTCTCACGTGCAGGGTTAAAGGAGCACTCTGACTATCTGAGAGCATATTTTTGATCTAGAATTATAAAATGAGTGAGAAATTCCTGGTATCCTGTTTGGCTACCGAGCACTCAAACCTGTGCAATTATATGATCATAAATGCAGAGGTTGGAATTCTTTAGCCATATCAGCAATACAAATCCCTCCACCTCCACACAAGAAATAACCTGACATAACCACTATTGTTCCCCACAACCAAGCACCTATCCCCCCTAACAAAATGCTGCTCTTGAAGGGAGTGTTTAGAAATCAGTGATCCCAGATTAATTTCCCATAAAATCAAGATTCTGTGGCTAATGGGACAAACCACTGACCACACTCTCCCTTACGACAGGCTGGTTTGCATTTTTTTTGTTCTCTTAACTACAATGGATACTCTGCATAGATTGCTGGTAAGACCCCACCTAGAGTGCTGTGTCCAGATCTGGAGACCACATCTCCAGAAGGACATAGAGTGGATGCTGTCCAGAGGAGGACAATTAGAATGATGCAAGGTCTGAATCAAAAGTCCTATAAGGAGAAACTAGAGGACCTCAATATGTACACCCTAGAAGAGGAGAGGGTGGAGGGATATGATAGAGACCTTTAAATACCTCTCGGGGGCACATAAGGTATAGGAGGGAAGTATTTTTCAGGAAAAAAGGTGCTGAAGAACAAGGGAACATGCTGTGAAGTTGGAGGGGTATAGAATAAGGAGAGATGTGAGGAAGTACTTCTTCACAGAAAGAGCGGTGGATTGCTGGAACAGCTTTTCATGGGAGGAGGTGGGGCAAAAACATGGGTAGGGTTCAAGAATGCATGGGATAGGCACAAGGGAATCATAGTGGAAAGGAAAGGGGGAGGGAGAAAGAGCTGTAGATCAAGTAGGCTCTGCGGTGATAATGTAGGTAGGGAAAAATGTGAAGACTGGTTGTACCAAGGGGTCCTTGTCTGCCATCAAGTTTTATTTCTCCATGGCAAATACAAGAGAAGGTGGATGATCTAGAGAACAGAGGAAAGCACAGCAATTTGCACTTCTTGGGACTCCCTGAAATAGACAAGATAAATGATGCCATAGGCTTTCTGTGCCACACCCAGCTTGTCATCTTACAGCTACCCAGGAACCCCAGAATTCAGATAGAAAGAGCTCATTGGTCTCTCACCCCTATCTAAGAAAGGTGAGAGACCATGACCTATACTAGGCAAGTTCTTATGCTACCAAGTTAAGGAAGATGTCCTCAGAAGGGCTAGAGAATTGGGGAACCTGGTGTGAAAGGGCCAAAGTATGATAATTTTCCAAGATTTTTGGAAAGAACTCATGAACCGCCAACAAGCCTACGCAGCAGTGAGACAAAGACTCCATCAACTGAATATCCCCTTCACTCTGTGTTACCTTGCTACCCTGCACATTGTGGTTAATGGGGTGTTAAGGACTTCTAACACCCCTGCCGCAGCCACTACATTCCTGGATGCTCAGTGACCTTGGGGTGCATGAAATGGATCTCGCACTCATGGGCTGACTAACGCTGATTCCCACCTAATCACAGTTGTGGCATTGATGGACACTATGTCACCAGATCCAGTAGAACACCCACATGCTTCACTTCAAAACCTGAGGGAAGAACAGTGGTCACCACCCATCAAAACAAAATGCAGCAACAGGAGTCAAGCTAGGAACCGGAGAAAAAAAGTCTGTCCCTCTTGTCCTTTCTCGTAGTTACAGTCACACAAGGGATGAGTCCAGAGCAGATAAGTTGGACATTACCAGCATCCCTTCCTCTAACAGATTTTCCCCCCTGGTATTGGAGGCCATTGACAGAGGGCTGAATGGGGCTAGCCACCCAGAAATACCACAGCCAGTACCTTCCAATGTCATATTCCCACCTACGTCAGATGAGGCTGAAACAGCAGCAGCTAGCAAGATGTCTTGGGCCAAGGTTGTGGGAACCTCTGTCCCTTTCTCTACCTCCAACACATCTGGCCCTGAGAATACCATGCTTGGGTTGCAGACACACAGTGAACAACCTGACTGATCAGCGACTGGCCTGCCATGAGCTAGGTACTGTTTCTAAGATAGCACACTTATTCTAAAATGGCACACTTAACTCTACCCTTGTCACTCAAGGTTTATGCTCATGAGAAAAGCAGAAAGTCTATAGGTCAAAGTGCAGGCTCAAGATGGAAAGCACCATTGTTGTTTACATCTTACTATCTCCCCATCTATTCCTTGCACCTCTGCATCTATCTTATTTAATTTCATTTGATGTACTGTATGTGGTTCTGTGGTAATTTAATTATGTTCAGTGGCCTAGGTTTGGCTACTAGTATGGTATTTATGGAAACAGTTGTGGTGTGCCAAATGCCTTACACATTGGCATTGTAAAAAATAATAAATTTAACAAGGACCCCCTGTAACTACCAGTGGGAAGACCTTAGGCATTACAGTAAGTAAAGATCAATGACAGAACCAGAATGACCACGACTATGCACAAACAAGAATGTTATAAATATGAAAACATAGATAAACTGAAAAAATAGATAACCATTTATCTTGCTACTGAGTGGTCAAATAATAAAGGATGACAGTGCTAATGTCACTGCTAGAATAGTATTTAAGATAGTGACACTTCTTGTAAGCAATGCCTCCTGAAGAAGACTCTGAGTTGAAGCACTGGGTCGCGTAGCTTCTAGTAGTGGGATTGTTTATACTGCTGCAGTTGGGACTTTGAATTTTTGCACCTGCAAGGTATTTGAAATAGTTTTCCATCTTGCTGTTATCTGCTACTAACCGCTGCAAAGTATCATCAGTTTTGGGTGATATGAGTGCTATATTATGGCTTGTCTAACAGCATTTTGGGCTTACAGCTGCATCTTTCCTCCTCTAGTACTTGGTGTTTTTGGATTTGCAGAATTTATCCAGTGGCCTTTTTATTCTGTTGAGCTGTAGTTCTTTCCTGGTTATATGATTAAGTAGCTTCGTTAGCTTGCTGGCATAAGACTTATTCATGCACATGCATGTGCTTCCAGAAGTCATTACGTCAGTGAGCTGTAGTGGTTACCTGACATATTGCAAGAATTCAGACCAGTGCACAGTGATGTCCATGACTATTCTTCATGGTTCATCACTCAAGAAAGTGACCTGACACTTAGCACCACTGCGTTCTTTTACTATGGAGCCTCCTATGAATGTTACCTTATTGCCACTTTACCCAGCCTTTACCTTCCTCTACAGTGGCAGCTCAGGTGTATGTCTGGACCAAATGTATGGAGGTGGCTTTGACAAAGTATCACAACTTTTCACAGTGTCACAAAAGCTTATAAAGTTCAATTTAAATTACTCATGTTATTTTGGAATATTTGACTGCTTATAATTTGGCCAGCTTTTAAGCAAGAGATTAAAGAGTTGACACATGCAACCTCTTTTCTTTTCCATAATGGTTTCTCTCCAGGCTGGCAGCTCATCTCTAAGGGATATACACTGCTCTGGCTGAACATAGCCATCATTCAGTTGGCCACCAGGTTTATCGCCAACATTTTTTCCCTCCCATCTCCCAGGGGGTGGTGCCTCTCTGAGCCTCACACTGTCACAGTTTTCTACGCAGCAAGAGCAAGCTGCCTGGCCCAGCTGCAGGGGGTCACTGCGGCAGTGGAACCAGCTGCCGGCCATCCCCAGCTGAGATGCACTGCTGAGTGGCAGTTGTCTCAGCCATGGCCTGCCTCCCAACGTGACTTCCCAGGTTCACTTCCGAACCCAGGTCAACAGCCTGACAGTGTGACACTGCTGTTGGGCCATGGGGGGGGGGGGCCTTAAAGTCTAATATATAGGGTCAATGAACCTAACAAAATTGGTGATATTCCATTCTCTCACCTTAAAGTTATAGGGGCTTCAGGGGCTAAAATTGTGCAGTTTACAGAACTCCAAAATGTAATTTTAAAATTAACAAAAGTTTGGACTCTTATAACTCAGTCATCTTTAAACTTAGAGATCTAAAAATTGGTATACTTTTGTATGGTAGAGTCATCATACCAAAGTTCATGCAATGTGGATAAATACTTTTTAAATTAGACAGACAACTGTAATCAGAATTTAGGCAAAACATTTCATTCACAAAATTTCATGGAAGCAGAATCAGCATTTTGTCAGACTTTTGCTAGCAGATGATAAATTGTACTCAGCCCTGTTCAGAACTGGTTCAGCCGATTGTAAAAAAAGGAGTATCTAGCTGCTCACTAAAGCACCAGACAGCAGGGTTGTCCTCTAGTAAGAAACAATGAAAGTGCTTAGAAATGCTAACTAGTGCTAAAGTACTTGTGTTTTCCACTTGGCAATACCCAAATTCCAGCCTCTTAAAGGAGTGCTTGGTCTTTCATATTGCTGCTTTTTGAAGTATGTTGCATGACTCCAACAGGAGAGCATCCACTCACTTGTTGCAGCCAGATGTCCAATAACCCGAAAGAGGTATTGGTAGTTTAGACCTGTTTGGAGAGACATACCACAGATATAATTATTTTGCATTGAATGAGATAATATAGTGTAGGTTAATTTTAATTTTATTTTATTTGAAAAAGTTTCACCAGGATAGACAACATAAGCTGTGAACAGCTCGCTGGGGGCAGGGTTTAAAAACAAGAAAGAGAGCAGGCAAAAGTATGACAATTAAGCAATAATACATGACAGGGTGTGGTATATCATGAGATATCGGCACACCTTGGATGCATTATGAGACACAAGGCCACAGGCCAAGTGTCTCATGCATTTGAGAAGTGATGATATTCCATGATATACCACACCCTAGAGTGTATTATTGTGATTATAAAATTGCCCTAAAGTGTTAGTAGATGGCTGATCTTGGTAATCAGTTTTGGACCTTGACGATATTGTGAGATGTCATCACTGGTCAAAGTCTGCTTCAGCCAATCAGCTTCCAGGATTTATGCTTGCCATTTTATAATATAAAATAAAACATAGTGCAGTTCAGATACAGTTAAGATACATAAAATGCAGAGTAGGCAATAAACATGACAAAAAAGTATACAATGACACTAAACATGAAGTGTAGTCAAAATCCAGTACATTTTGCTCAAGGACAACACACAGTATTGTACAAAAGGTGCAGTAGAGTAACTAACCTATAGAAGTTGACATAGTGGGTGAACATACCAGGTTGAGCAAAAACTGTAAGTAGCAAGGACATACATAGTGAGGAAGAACCAAGAACAGGCAACCCGGTAGAAGCGTAGGCAGTAGATGGAGTGACCCTAAGGGTGGCAGAAGTAGCAGTAGCAGCTGTGCACTGGGTTACTAAGTACTAGTCAAGGTCTAAAGAAGGAAACTATAACACAAAGTGGGGTGGGAGGGGGCGACAGACTGGGCAGGTGGGGAGGAGAGAAAAGCCTGGACCTAAACCCCTCCAGGATGTGGAGAACCCTGCAAGGGGATGGGACCTGGTAGGTAGAGGGAGTGGAGCAGAGGGGGATATAATGGGGCGGTGATAGGGGAGAAGGGAGGTGGGAGGATGGAGGGAAGGGGGGAGGAAGAGAGACAAGCCAGGACCTAAACCTATTCGGGATCCGGAGAACCCTGCAAGGGAATGGGATCCAGTAGGTTAGAAGAAGGGGAGCAGAGGAGGATAAAATGGGGGAAGGAAGAAGGGATGTGGAAAACACTGATAGGGGACAGGATCCATCAGCTAAGAGGTGAAGTGGAGGAGAGGGAATAGAGGATCCATCAGCTATGAGGTGAGGTGGAGGAGAGGGAATAGAGGATCCATCAGCTATGAGGTGAGGTGGAGGACGGTTCTATGTGATAATGGTGATCAAGGAATAGCGATCGCTGTTACGGCGAGTATACATTGCCAAAAATGAATTTCAGTGATGCACACTCAAGTCGAGGATGAATATGGCACCCGAGACCTATGGGTGTTTTTTTTTTAATGCAGAGGGTTGCTATTCCTCACCCCCTACTAATGGATTCTCAAACTGGGGGCCATGTTGGGGGTGAAAACTTGAAAATACAAAGCCATCCCTGGCAAAAACCTGCTCCATGCTGGACCCAAACCCTGCACCTCCCAAGTGACCGCCCATCCCACCACACTAGCGGTGCAGCTCAACTGCTGCCCACCACACCCCCTCACTTTCCTCCCTTCCTCCCCCATGCGTGTATATACACATACATCTGTTTGCTCTACCTCACCCACCCTGTATCCACTTGCTACCCTGCCATGTAGCCCTGTACACAGGCGCCGTGATTGAGTCACCCTTCTTGTAAGCGCCCAATCACAGTCTCCCTGTACATGGTATACTGTGGAGGAGAGGGAACAGAGGGGAAGAAAAGGGGGGGAGGGGAAGAGAGGCATGACAGGAACTATACCCCCTCAGGATGTTGAGAATTCCCGCCGGGGTAGTGCCCGCAGCTGGGAGGAGAGGGAAGGACAGAAGGGGAGATGTGGGTGAAGGGGCCACCTAGTGGTAGCCTAGGACTAGAGACGTAAGGCACAGGGTGGAAAGGGGAGTAATGATAAAAAATTAGAAGTCATAGGAAAGTGTTAGGAGCCATTACAGCAATGGGCAGTATGCTTGCAGAGGAGGAGTGCGAGGCAGGACTGAGTGGAACAAATATCTAGTGGGAGATAGTTTCAGATATTGGGGAATTTATATGAGGAGGCAGTGCGGCCAGAAGAGTTGCACCAAGAAGGAAGGGCAAGTGTTTTATGTGTGGAGGAGCAGAGGAGATAGCTGGAGGGGAGGTGGGTTGATAGAATGGAGGAGAGATAGGTGGCAGCAAAGAACCATGCCCGAACTTCCCAACTAAGTTGGCGATGTGAGACAGATGCCTGGCATGAAGCGAAGGGAAGGAGAGAGAGAGAAATAAAGGTCACAGTGGTGAGTATGAGGGGGGCAGCCAAGTATGAAGTGGCAGAAAGAATTGAAGAGTGTGTCCTGTCTAGATAGGATGGTTTTGGGGGCGGAGCTGTAGACAATGTCCCCAAAGTCGAGGACAGGGAGAATCATCTTTTGGATGATACTCTCCTGGCTTGCTGTGGTAGACAGCTGCAGTATCTGTTCAGAGCACTGAGTCTAGGGAGTGATTTTTTTGTGGATGGCATCAATGTGTACCCCAAAATCAAGATTCTTGTCTTGCCATATTCCAAGGTACTTAAATGTGGCTACATCATCCAGTGTTGAGCCAGAAAGGGTGTGGAATGTGGGAGTGGAATCAAGCCTGGCCAGTTTTTGTCTGGAGCCAAAGGTTATCAATACAGTTTTTTTAACATTCATAGTGAGTTGATTTGCATTAAACCAGCGCTGGATGTTATTAAAGTCCAGCTGAAGGCTGGTGGCCACCTCTGAGAGGGAGTTCCGGGAGTAGAACAGCATGGTATTGTCTGCGTACATGTGGATACATAAAGATGTGCAGACATTGGGGAGGTCATTTAGGAATACTGAGAATAATACAGGACCAAGCACTGAGCCTTGGGGGACACCTGTGCTGATTGGGAGTGGCTGGGAGTATATGTTGC
This sequence comes from Neoceratodus forsteri, assembly GCA_016271365.2. Taxonomy (NCBI): domain Eukaryota; kingdom Metazoa; phylum Chordata; order Ceratodontiformes; family Ceratodontidae; genus Neoceratodus; species Neoceratodus forsteri. The sequence goes on along the minus strand of CM057459.1, from coordinate 578,844,102 downwards.
CATATAGTATCTGTCTCTGTCTCTGTCTCTCTCTCTCTCTCTCTCTCTCTCGCTCACTCTCTCATTCTCTTTCTCTCTCTCTCCTTCAGTTCTTCAGCGAATAGCATGGCAGTGTAAAAGAGGTGACAGAAGAGAAATGCAGTCCATCAACAAAAAATGCCCTTGTAAGAGCCAAGTAAGACCCATGACCTCCAAAAATAGTGGCATCTTTTCGAGATTGAAAGGTTTCCTCTACTGCCTTCACTGAGTCAATCGTAACACCTTGCTGTGCTCTGAATTCAGGGAGGGAGCAATGAAAGACTCTCAGTGGTAAAATGTGACAGGTTTTAGTCAGCTCAGATGGACACAAAATAATCTGATCCATGGGGTGGGTCAGAAGGCCATAGATCCCATTCTGGAGACTTGAGCTTTTACCCAGTGCTGATACTGTGGTTGTTTACTGGGAGGGGGTTCAGATGCTGCCCTGTTGAAAGTCCCATTCTTTGGATGAGTTGTTAAACTGAGGGACTTTCTATCCATTTTGGGTCATTGTCCAGGCATATGTAAAAGGTCCATTAGCGTGTCCTGAAAGGGTAGGACATTTACTCGCTGACCTAACCATCATTTCCTCACTTAATAAAAACGGATAACAATGGAATTGTTGATGACTATACATAGGATGGTGCTTGTTGCCTGTAAGGCTGGCTGTTTTCCAGCATGGAATCACTGAACCTAAATCAATGCTTGCTTTGCAAAGTGATTCAGGATGCAGTGCTCTGGCCCTTATATTCAGACATGGCTGTTTCCACCGGGTAGATCATAGTGTCACACACCAAATAGTGCACATCCATCAGGAAGGTATATTCATATAGACAGTGTGACCTGTCTGGTGCATGCTGCATGCATGAATGTTGGGCTGTAGCAGCACTGCACAAAGTGCATATGTGCAATGTACCATAGCCTGCTGCTGGCAACTGACACCAAGAGTAAAGGGGGATACAATTCACAAACAGGTTAGCACCTTTGCTCCTTGCTGCCGTGCCATATTCAGGGGCCAGCATGCAAATTACCACATGCTGTATGGCATGCAAGGTGCTAAGGAGGCACAGTCTCAGGCTAGATGTGGGGAACATAATAAATATGTTGAAAGTATTATTTTTTTAAATAGCAGGTGGTGAATGGATGGACAGCTCTTCCAGGCAATGTAGTCAATGATGGGACTGTAGGTGAGTTTAAAACATAATTAAGCAACTTTAAGAGGGTTTATTACGAAGTAATCAATCACAGGGCTGCAGGATAGACTTGATTGACTTAAGGTACTTTTCTCTCTTTTTTTCTTTAATGTTTCTATATTTTTATCTTAGTCCTTGTGGTAGACATGACCCAGAATTATTTATAAAATTATTTTTCTGTTTTTTTTGCTGTGATAGAATAACTGCTATTTGGGAAAATGCTAACTTACTAGCTAGACTATGAAGGAGCCTGCAAGGCATTGCAGCAGGTGAGACTTTGTCTGGGAGCATGACCAAGGCCACCTGGCAGACAGGGGAAGGGGGAGGCAGGTAGGTACACCCAGAAGGGGAAGGGGGGAGGGATGGGGGTAAGGTTCCCAAATCAAATCAAACTTTATTTATCAAGTGCAATTCATAAATATCAAAGCGCTGTACAATCTTAAAATTTTAATTTTAAAACATTTTTAAAACACTCTAAAACAAATTAACACTATCAATAAATATACACTTCCAGGTACCATATCTGAAGTATCATGTCAAAAATCAGGGAAGGCCAGCTGGAAAAGGTATCTTTTAAGAGCACTCTTAAAGCTCTCCACTGTCAGGCAATCTCATATCTGACGAGGTAGAGAATTCCACAGGGTAGAGGCAGCAAAGACAAAAGCCCATGCTCCAGAAGTCTTCAGGCCCACCCTGGGAATCTCTAGCAATCCTTCATTGGATGAGTAGAGTGGTTGGAGGGGGCAGTAGGGATGCAGAAGCTCTTGCAAATAACTCAGACCCAAACTGTGTAGGGCTTTATAAGTCAGTAAACTGACTTTAAAGGTGATCCACCACTGAACAGGCAGCCAGTGCAGAGTGCGCAGCACAGGGGAAATATGGCTGGATTGAGAAGATCCAGACCAAAACCTGGCCACAGCATTCTGCACCAGCTGCAGGCAATGGATATCTACCCCAGGATGCCCCAGGTAGAGGGAGTTACACTAATCAAGGCATGAGGTCACGAAAGTGTGGAACAGAGTTGGAAGATCACCAGACGGAACAAGTTGCTTAATCCGGGCGATATTCCTCAGATGGTAAAATGAGTATTTGACAATGGCTGACACCTGAGAATGAAGTGTCAGCCTGTCATGAAAAACCACCCCCAGATTCCGCACCTGTTCAGAGGTCAGCAGCTGGGAGCCCCCAAGACACAGCCCAGCAGGCCGTCCAGTAGCTGACTCCTCTATCCGGCAACCAGGCTCCACCACTAACACCTCCATCTTGGCAGGGTTTACCTTTAACCAGCTGGAATTCATCCAGTTGTGGATTTATACTAGACAGTTGGAGAATACTGAGAGTGCGCTATCCTGGTCAGGCACAAGAGACAGGCACAGCTGAGTATCATCTGAGTAGCGGTGAAAACTCAGCCAATAGCATCTCACAATGTCCCCTAATGGTAGCATGTACACCACGAACACCATGGGGGATAGCACTGAACCCTGTGGGACCTGCACATCAGGGAGAAAGAGTCAGGGAATAAATTCCCGAAACTACTCTCTGTGATCTGCTGGAGAGGAAAGAATGGAACCATCTGAGGACTGTACCAGACAGACCGCAGATGTACCGCAGGTGGTCAAACAGCACCCCATGGTCCATGGTGTCAAAAGATGAAGAGAGATCCAGAAGGACCAAGATGGAGTGACTCTTCTGATCTCTAGCCATCAGGAGATCATTGAGTACCCAAACCAGAGCAGTCTCAGTACTATATTTCTTACGGAAACCAGACTGGCGAGGATCATAGATAGCATGGATTGTAAGATGGTTCTTCAGCTGTAGCACAGTGACTTTCTCAATAACCTTCCCTATAAATGAAAGGTTAGAGACTGTTCTGTAGTTTGCAGGGAAATCTGGGTCAAGAGATGGTTTCTTGAGAAGGGAGGTTACCACAGCCTCCTTCAAAGAGATGGGAAATTCCCCCGACTCTAGTGAACACCAGATTAGCTTTGCCAGAAATGGACTGATCACATCCACGCACCCCATTAAGAGGCAAATGGGGCCCGGATCTAAACTACAGCTAGTTGGTCACACACACCGGAGAAGCCACATGATATCTGTGATCACCAGCCAGTCAAACTCAACCCAACAAAACACAGGAGTAGCGACTCCATACCGACCACCAGTAGCCCCCAAAGGGTGCGATAGGTGAATCTCCGACCTGATGTTGGCAATCTTATCAGCAAGAAGCGAGCAAATGCATCACACTCAATTTGCGAAGAGGCTTTCCAGACTCATAGACAGGCTGGATTGCACAGTCTGTCTACCGTTCATAACAGCTGTGCTGGTCAGTTCTGCACTGCAACAATCTCCCTGGACAGGAACCCTGCCTTCTTACAGGAGATTGTTGACTGATATTCCCTATAATGCTCCATCAGTCTAAGTTTGTTGGCATCCTGGCTGGACCTATGCCAGGCATGCTCTAACCTTCGACCCACTTGCTTCAACTCATTCAAGGGACCATCAAACCAAGGGTCCCGAGGGCGGAAAGTGAGTTGCAGAACATGGAATGGAGCAAGGGTATCCAGAACCCCCACCACTGCTTGATTATAAGCCTGAAGAAGGTTCTTCAGACCCTTGCTTGCATCCAGCATTCCCGATCGGTCCAGTACCACCAAAAGGCCATCAGGGGTCACACCCCGCAAAGGGAAGTGGTGGATATGAATACAGTAAAGGGCTTCAAGACGGGCTTGGATAGGCATAAAGGAGCAATACAGATGAGTATGAATAGATAGGCCATTGACAAAGTAAAGGCCGATGGCACATTTATAAGGTAGAAAAGGAAATGGGCAGACTCGATGGGCCTTGCGGTCCTTATCTGCTGTCAACTTCTGTTTCTCAAGGGCATTAACAAGGTGGAAGAGGACAACATATTCCAGATTAATAGTAGTGCCAGGACAAGAGGACACAACATGAGACTGAGGGGTGGCCTCATAAGGGGAAATGTCAGGAAGTTATTTTTTACAGAAAGGGTGGTGGATGCATGGAATAGCCTGCCCCAGAAGGTGGTGGCAGCCCATACAGTGGTGGGCTACAAACATGCACAGGACAGAAACAAAGGAATAATAGAGATAAGAAGAAAAAGCTAAAGCCAGTAATCGAGTAGTGTTACTGGATGCTTCGTTAGGCATCTTAAACAGGCAGACTGGATGGGCCTAGCAGTCCTTATCTGCTGACAGCATCTATATGTATTTATGTAAGGGCAATATCAGACCATCTCCACAGGGGCAGGCCTATGGGGGGGAGCAAAGAAACTGAACCTTATGATGTGGTGGTCAGACCATCCAACTGGTTCCACCACCAAGTTGGAGGTCTCTAACCCCAGGAGGAAAACCAGGTCCAAGGATTGACCATGCTTGTGTGTCGCAGAGGTAACTACCTGTGTGAAGCCCAATGGACTCATAAGTTGGAGGAAGTCTTGTCCAAACTGTGAGAGTCATTGTCAACCCAGGCGTTGAAGTCCCCCAGTACCATTAACCTGGGGGACTCCAACACCATGTCGATGATGAAGTCAGCGACTTCCTGCAAAAATTGATTCTTGCCTCCTGGTGGATGGTAGACGAGAACAATTTTACACCCCACACCTGCAGCCACGGTACACTCAAAGGATCTGGTATCTTCAACAGGCACATCAATGAGGCCCAATTCCGATTTAAAACAGATTGCTACCCCCTGTGACCCGATCTAGCACGGTGTATCACCGAGAAACCGGCTGGAATCGCTCACTTTAGAATGGGATCAGCAATTTTATCCAGCCAGGTCTAGGTGATGCAAGCCAGATCAGATGACCCAACATGATCAGCCATAATGGCCGATTTGTTTTTAATAGATCTGGCATTGCACAACACTATGCGGGTCAGGTGAGAAACTGGAGCAGTTCGAGATACCTGCCCACTAATCATGGAGCCCTTGAGTATGGATACTAAACAAGGAGGACCTCGTTCAGTGCTCCATTTTGCCCCAGGGCATCTTCTGGACCCCACTATCCCAATCAGACTGCCTGGCTCGTCCCCCCACCCTGGGCCCCCGGGGGGGGAGGGAGCATGTGGCCAGGAATGGGGAGGAGCTAGGCCTTTAAGAGGGGAAGTGCAGAGGGAATTCCTCCTCATTCTTCCCTGTCCCAGGTCACATAAGGAAGCAAGTCATGGAAGGAAGCCAGCAGGATTTTCAGGACACACCAAAAGGTAAGGTCTGGCCTGGACCTCGAGGCTGCATGGCCCAAAGCCTTGGGAACCCATGGCCAGAGGCCATACAGCTAGTATGGGGTTTATGTACTGCTGGTGTTTCCCTGCTGGCTTGATCCAGAGGCCGCATGGCTTGAGAGGCAGGCGGTAGGGACTGGCATGTAAGGTTAGCTCTGTTTTTTTTTTGTCCATTTATTCCTATATGCAGGGGTTCCTCTGCTGGCTTGTTCCAGAGGCTGCATGGCCCAAGAGACAGGTGGGGGTAGCAGTGAGAGTGGGCAGGCTGAGCCATAGTTCAGTGACCTGAAGTAGTGAGGCTTTGAGTAGCAAACTGGGAGGCCGGCATTTGGAGCCTACACTCCCCACTTGCATTACTGTGGTGCTTAACTTTAGGAACTGTCCTCCCCACCATCCGGGGGGGGGGTTTACCTGTACCAACCCCCTTTGAGCTTGGTGATTGAATGCTATGGAATCCGGGGGTGGCTGGCCCAATAATAGAAGGTGGAGTGTCCTGGTGCCTGGGACACTGTCTCTCCACTGCTGTGGGTCGGGCCCCTGGGTGGCGCTTTCTAGGCTGGTGCTGCTCCCAAGAGGGTGAGTCATCTGGTGGACCTGGTGCGCAGCATGCCGGAAGCTTGGGGGAATCCCCGGGTGTCAAGCAGGGTCACATAGTATCTCCCCCAAGGATCACTAGGTATGGGGAACGAAAAGCACTCACATTCCTCCAGCGGTCCTCATGCTCATCCTTCTCTCTCCTGAGGATGGCACGGTGACAACATTCACCCAAGCCAGTCTGGCAAGGATCCTCGCTGAACTATCAGGCGCACATGCACGAGGTAGTACAGCACTTGCACGTGCATGTAGTGGTGGCTGCTGCCATCTTTTAAATGGCGCAGTGTGGCTGCTGGGCATGGAAGATGCACGCATGTGCATTGGTTTCATTTTAAAGCTGAAGACCAAAGCATGGCTCAGCAGGAGAACTTATAATTGCAGTGTATATTGGCAGATTATGTTTAGTTTTCAAGCATTAGTTCCTTCAAATTTACTTGAAGTTCAATTCATCCGAGTGTCAGTGGCTCAATGATTAGATATCTGCCTTTAATGGTGAGGACTGTGGGTTTGATTCCCACAAAAGGATGACTTATGGCATATCACCCCCCAGGTATTGTAAATTGTTGGATTCATTCATTTAAAGCTGTAGAGTAGCTAAAACAACAACCAATGACCTAAAATCAGGCAGCTGTTTGAGTCTTTGGATATTTTAATTTATAACATACATTTGATGGCATTGTCCAATCTAAAGGCCAATTAATAATGGAGTTGGTGCCTGAGAAAATAACAGGCAATTTAACATCCACTCCTTTAGGATTGGCGCGGCATCATACATGACAGCAGAGGGATTGTCAGATAATCAGATACAGGCATTAGGTAGATGGAGGTTGCAGGCATTGCACAGGTGTTGCAGCCCAAGCAGTGCAGATCTGGATTTGTGTGTACTCGTACATCCATTGGGGAGCCATTTGAGACAGGCAGTATCAAGGAGGAGGAGAGAACCTGTTTTTGGCACCTGAACAGGCAGATGTGCTCTAGTTGTGGCAGCGTGGAATGAGATGGGCCAAATTACTTGCAACATTGCGTTCCAAAGCCCAGAAGAGGGAACAACCCACAGTATTAGTCATTCACTTGGGGAGGAATGATCTGGGTGCTATAGCTGTGAGAGAGTTAAAGGATAAAGTGCAGAAGGACCTGGCAATGCTGAAACAGTGGTGGCCATGGGTGCACATAATCTGGTCTGACATAGTTCAAAGACAGCAATGGCGGCACACCTGGAACATCAGGGCAATACAGAAAGTGCACCGGCTGTAGAACTTATCAGTGTGACCAGTTATAGACTCTGTGGGGAGGGGGGGGATCAATAGCCAGGTACCCAGAGCTGATAATATTAGTATAGAGAGGATGATGTACACCTGTCAGAGGAAGGGCTAGATCTGTTCTTGGAAGACATACATAGAGCAGTGGAGAGAGCACTGGTGTGAGGTGCTTGTGGGAGGGTGAGCGAGGTAGTGCTCACCCTGTGATGGCTTGGTAGTCTTGGAAGGCTGTTTAGAGGGGGATAACAGGGGATCACATGTCTTGATCAGCCAGATCTCCTTGAGGCCGACAGGAGGACAGGCCTGATGGCTGGAGTTCGGATGGCACCCTCTTCTGGCAGCTGCCTGTGGCATGGCAGGTCCTTGGATGGGGAGGATGAGCCACAGCCGGTCATTGCAGCCATCCCTCATGACCTGGAGGTTGTTGCCCTCACAGGCTCCTGTTTGATGGTAAGGCACCCCCCCTCTAGGTAAGGAGGAAGGATCGACCATCAATTATTTATCTGCTCCATTGTGAGCAAGATTGCTTCCTAGGCTATCTAGCTGCACACATCACACTGAGGCTAATGGATATATTGATGATTCGTTTAATTAATAAACACATGGCTGTGGTCATTTCTCCAATGCTCATTGTTGTGTCAGTCTGTTCAGGTGAGCAAGGTATGTGCTCTCAAGGACAACTGTTCTCTTTTTCATAAGCTAATCAACCCTGAGATGTGCCCCAGCTTGGAATAGGACAAGTCATTAGAGACTTTTTGTTCCCAAAACAATAGCAAACTCTGATTAGAAAATAATCTTAACAACTTCCTGGGGTGAGCTAGAAAACAATCCCTGAACTCGTCAAAACTGGATGAGGTTTGAAGGGAACTGATCAAATGACAGATAAAACAAAAGCAGCACAAGACACAGCATGTCCCCACCCCGAAATTCTGGGAGTTCTGGGAGAGGAAGATTTAGTAACCTCTCAGATAACAATGGGGGTATTTCACAGAAAGGAGTGGGATGAGATAAAACCTATTGAATTATGGCAGCTCTCAGCACATGCATAATGTGTGTGTGTGTGTATGTCTATGTAAGGATAACCAGGTTTTTTCTCTTCCCATTCCTAACAAGACAAGACACTAGCATGAGGTAACTGGGTAAATTCCTTAGTTTTGGTGTGATCAGATAAGCACTATATCTGTGTAGATGGTTTTTACGCTCTCACATTCAGAAGCGAGAGGTGATGCCAACAAAGTCAAAAGTAGACTCTAATGCAGGAGAGACCTCAATGGTTCTTCTAAGGGCTTGGAGTAAGAACTTAGAATTTCAGTCAGTTCAGTTTGTGTTTTTCCTAGTTGTACTTTTATATTTAAAACCTGCGTATTTTGATTCTTGCAATTGTTTTGTAAATATTAAATATTTTATATTTAATGTATTTCTTCAATTCCAGTGTTTTAACAAGTCAATAATATATGTATTGGCTTGTCCATTGTTTCATCTCTTAGAGCACTACCACCTTAAAAAGTAAACTGATGTATGATACAGATCAGTGGTAAGGTGTACCTGGAGTGACTAAGGGGGTTTCTCTATCCAATAGGAATTGTACTGTATGAGCAGGAGCTTGTGGTGGACCAAGAAGGGAGCAGCCCCTGAGTGAGTCATGACCAGGCAGGTGGCAGCATTAATATTGTAAGCAAGAAGCCACCCATGGGGATCTTGGGTGATTTTATGACAGTTCTCCTTTTGTATATGGCAGTTTTTGATGGTGGCACAATGGGGGACCTGTCTGAGCACTGAGACTGCACCATCAGCAACTGCAACTGTGTACAGGGCCCCAGCACTTTAAATCTCAAAAATGTATTTGAGCTTTTATGATACCAGTTTTTGAAAGTTGCCACAATATTTTCATTTAAGTGCTATTGGAACTGGTGTTCATTGGCTCTACTGATGACTTCAAAGGTGTGCAAAAACTCTCCCTCACCCTAAACACACATTGAAAGAGCTACAGAAATGGCAGGTTGCAAGTCATAAGTCTCAGTGTCCCCAGCAGGTGGTACAATACTTTTCAGCCTAGCCTTAAAATAAAGCAAATGACACAGTATATGCTTGATCTCCAATTTTTGTTGTCTGGCAGTTTTTATTGGTTTTCCTTAAAACCTGTTTCACTGTACAAATAATACATATGCGTTTACAACTTTTCCTTTACAAATATTTGGCTTAAAATGTAGAAAAAAATAAAACGTCTTTAAAAATATTATATCTTTTTCATCTGACAAATTACTTGCAGCTAAAATGGCTGCTACACAAATACCTCCTGATCTCTGAAAAGGAGTTCTATATATTTCTCATTTGGAAAAAAAAATGCAACAATTGATTCAGATAGCAAAACATAAACACAATTATTACAGCCTGAATACAGTACAAAATATACATCAGCACAAAAATTGCAAAGACATAAAGTTTCTTGTACATCTGGACTGGATGTGACAACATACACAGCAGTATATCTGGAGCATCTTAAACATATTACAGTTTCAATATGCCCCACATTACAATCATCATCAGAGAAAGCCCAGGCGAACCCTTACTATGAGTTTTTAAGTGCAATCTTTTGCTACACAACCAGAGTTACAAAAAAATATATATATAAAAACATTGACACTATAGCAAAAGGATTGCATTAAACACATTGGTAATTTTAAAACCTCTATTCTCCTTGTTTGCTTACCAGGCTTTAAAAAAACACAAAATATTGTTTTAATTGCTATGTTAAAAACAGGTGACATAAAAGTCTTCAGGCAGAAAAGATAGTGTGCAGGCAGACATTCTACTGTCTCTTCTGTCTAACAGCTTCTACTCATGAGGATTTCAAAATCAATGAAAATCAATCGCCAGCTCCATTAGAAAACCTTTGCCCTGCTCTGCATTTGCTTACATGAGCAATACTCACCTTACTAATGTACAGTTGATGTAAGCATACAATTCTGCCTTGAAGGTTGTAGCAGGGCATAGCAGCATCAATGCATAAACAAAACAGCTTGGGCTGTCAGATTTTTGAAAAACACAAAGGTCAACTGCAAAAATGGAAAAGTAGCTAACACACTGGTTGTCAAATCTCTGTGAATTGCTTAGTCTTTTATGAATGTACGGGCTGGATTCCAGTTGCATGAAGAATAATGCATTAAACCAACTTGTAAAACTTAAAATTTCAAGTACAAAATCCCTTCTGATGACCACAGTTTTTTTTTTATACAGATGTGCTTTAAGACTTGGTAAAAAAAAAATCAAATGATGATGCTGAAGGCACGCCTAATCCTAAGCAGTATATAAATTATTTAAATTATACATTCTCTTTATCCAAAAACTGCCGACTCACACAGGCAGTTTCATAGCTGGAATGCTGAGCACCTACAAACATCTTTGAAGCAGTATATCAGTCTTGGTTCAGATGTTGACAAATGATCAAATGCCGCACCACTAAACAGAAGTGTCTTTCGGCCAACAGCTCCATTTGAAGAATTTAATTTTGACTAGTTTTGAAGGATCTGAACAGGGTAACCCAAGTCACTGCCTGTGAAGAAGTGAGATCGATGTCACTTCTCTGACTGCTGCCTAGCTACAGTATCACTCCTCTGTGGTAGGTCTTCTTTCCCACTATGCACAAAAATAGTCCACACATAAAGACCACTTGTGAAGTCATTTATTCGCAGAGAACCTGCAATACAAAAAGAATTCTCCAAAGGATCTTGCATTCAATCCTCTGTGTCTGGCTGTACTCCCAACATGGCATGGAGTTCCTCTGCTGTGTAGCCCAGAAGATTGTGCAGGTCACAGACAAAGCGGTATACATAACGTTTCCCAGAAGTCTTGTGGATGATGTTCTTGTCATAGTAATATCGAAGGCCCCGACTGAGCTTTTCATAATTCATTTTGGGTTTGTTTTTCCTTCTTCCCCATCGTCGAGCAACCTACGGACAAGCATGGTTGGAACAGGTTAATGCAAATCCATGTTCATATTTTCCAGTTTACAGGCACTCTCAATTACCAGTATCCCCTTTACTGCTAACAGTGGCTACAGTAAACTACAGATTCAAAAATTATCTTATCTACCTTTATTTCAAGTAAACTGAACATTGTATATATTTTCTGTGTCAGACACTAAAGACTGGATCACATGAAAGTCTAATGTATAATAGGAGCTGCTGTGTTGTGCAAGCTTAAATAGATTTTATGACATTTAAGAATGCAATAACAGTGGGCCTAGTTATGATTCATAATCTGGGTGGTGCAAAACAGGAGGTTTGCACCACATCCATTGTTCTGCCTTCCACCACTGGATGGTGCTTGCTATGTTACGTCTGTCTCCTCCCTCTGGGCAGACCTATTTCCAGCCCTTGCTGAGAATAAAACCTGGGACCCTATGTCCTGAAGGAAGACAGCTCTAACCAGGCAACTAAAGGGAAATTCTCCCAAGCTGGGAAGGTAGAGTGCCCCTTTATACCTGCCATCTCATGTGCCACTGCCAGATGACTGATGTTGTAAAGGGACACTGTCAACTCCCTTAGGCAGCAAATTGTCCCCAGTTTAAAAACACATTTTATGATTGATCACCATCTGCAGAATTGCTGAGGTAGCTGGTAGTTTGATTTCAATTCTTTTTTTTTTCTTTTTTCAGTGAAAAACAGACTGCCCACCATATTGGTGTTACCACATGAAAACATGTTTGCTTACAGTGCTTGATTAACTCTCACTGCATCTTTTCTGGATTTGTGAACATCCCCAAATCACTGTCTTGTCACTCATGATGCAATGGGGGGGGGGGACTATTGCATCTTGAGTGACAGCACTGTTTGAGGATATTCCTAAGGTTTGTGAAGTATTCAATGAGAGTAGATCAAGGATTTTTTTCTTTTCAGTTATCTTTTCTGCTCTCCAGCTAGGCAGGGATATGCCCCACATCATCCCAGAATTCCACAAGTGCCCCAACACCCCAGCCCCCCCCCAAGCTGTCTGGTCCTGGAGGACTATGACTTGCACATCATAGCGGGGTCCTCCAAAGGGAAAGAGAAGACCGTATTACCCTTAGGTCCCAGTCGAGGCTTAGACTCATGTTGTTTCAGAAGGCAGGCTCTCCTGGTCTCCCTGATGCCATTATGCTGCCAGCTGCAGGATTTTTCTTGTAGTTTCCCTCTCCCAGACTTGGACATGCACTGACATCCAAGGCATTCCATGTACTGTCCTATGCATAGCTACACCAACATCCACTGAGCCCTAGGCCCACATGATCAGGAAGTGTCAGGTGCTCTGACTCCTAGCCACCTCCAGGTGTCAAACTATTGTCAACATCATTCCCCCCCCCCTCCCCTGAAGGAGGAGAATAGTCTACTGGCTGTGCATCCTCCTTCCCCTGGCCAACTATCCTGTGCTCTGGGTTTGTTCCTGAACACAGGTTGTCAGTGCCATAAAGATCAGAGATTTGAAACAAGACAAGGCTGGTTATTACTGCACCATAAACATGCATTTAGGCTCTACTAAGAAAGAAGCAGATAAAATAACTAGCAACATCAATACATTTTAGAGAATGTAAGCAATCATAAAATGTGGGTTTTTAGCTTGAAATAATATGATGCAAAAAGGGTTGACAGTGTACCTTTAGTTTCTCAGCACTGCTTTTACTGTTATTTGTAGCTTTTACTGCTAACTGCTACTGCTTTGCACAGACTGCCTTTTGTCATATACAACACTATACACAAAATAGTCTTGCAGCCCCCGTAAATCATCAGCCCAGATAAGAGGTAGTGCTACTGGGCATAGCACATGCAAACATAGCATCCTGATGAGAACCTGCAGACATAATGCTATGTAGTGCTGTATAGCACGTCACAAGTCAGTCCAGTAATACCCTACACCCTTGATGCAAATGGTCACAGTTCCTTTTCAAACTCCCAGTCTATATCCCTTACCAAGTCACTTCTGAACTCCCAGTGTAGTCTCCCAGATTTCTCAGTCAAAGTCCCCTATCACTCAATATATTCCCCTTTATATCTTCCAATCTACCTCATATCACCTAGTCAAATTCCCAGCCCATACTGATGCAAACATCCAGTATCCCAGTCCAAGTATCCCCAGTACCCATGCAGATCTCCCACTTCTACAAGCTTATACCAATATAATCCCAGTTACCTTGTCCTGGGGGGGGATCAAGTAGAGCCAGCAGAGACAGTATAGGCAGAAAAACAAATGGACTGGTCCCTATCTGCTTTCAAATTCTGTTTCTATGTTTCTTCTGTGCCTCCTTCACCCATTGTACATGTTACGTAGCGTGTCTGTTGCAGCCAGTGACCTAAGTTGCAAGGAGTACAGTGCTTAGTGACTGGCCCTGTGGGTCATTAGCATTAAGGCCCTCACCCATCTTTGCAATTACTTGCGCTCATGCCTTAGACTGAAAACCAGGCTCGTCTGGTACTGAAGTAGAGTAACTGCTTTATTTCAATTTGAAATGAAAAAGCTACTTTCAAAACCAGAAGTATATTGCTATCAGTCTCACTTTTGTATTTAAATAATTTTTACCTGTTGATAACCACTCAAGCATAGAAACAAAGAGTTTGTCAGCAAAAAAGGGCCACTTGGCTGACCCTACTCTGTAGTTCTAAAGTAGAGTAGTAGAATAATTGATTACTAATTTAGTACTGGTATGTCATCTACAGAAGTGCACTCTTTACAACTAGTTTAATAACTAATCTGAAGGTTTTGATCTTTCTAACATTGTCATTAGCCTTGCATGCATACCTCATCTGGGTCAGAAAGTTTAAACTCCCATCCGTCTCCCGTCCAGCTAATGAATGACTGGCAGGATTTGTCAGTCAGTAATTCCAACAGGAACTGCCAAAGCTGAATAGGTCCACTTCCTATGAAACCAAGAAAGGTTAGAGTTAAAAATATTGCACAGTTAATTAGTACAATACAATTTACTTTTTACAGTAATACTAATTGTATAGTATTGTATAACAATGTTAGAGAAGTAATTAGTAATAACTTCATTTCAACCAAGACACAGATGAGCTATCATTTTTTTAGAAAAAGAAAAGAAGTACTCTCTTGGTTCCGAGTCTTAACGTCGCCAGCTGTAGCAGCCTTGCCAGTTTTGACCCATTACTTCTATATAGGACCTCTCTGTCTCTGCTGTATCCTCACCCATCTTTGCTCTTCTGAGCATATCTTTTTATAATGGTAACATTTCTGGAGCTTGAAAGAAGGACAGAATTCTCCCTCTTTACATTAGTGGTGATCTCACTGCCCCCTGATAGCTACTACCCGATCTCCCATACTTATGCATTAGCCAAGATTCAAGCAAAGTCTGTGCTCTCCCAACTCTCTTCCATCCTTTACTCTTCAGCTTTCCCCAGTCTTCTTTTAATTTCTTTCTCTCTACCATTTGTGATTCAGTTGCTAACCAGTGACTAATTCTGCACTAAGCATCCATCAGTCTGATTTCAGCAAGACTTACTCCATCCTCTTGCCTATCTCACTAATGCCCTTATGAAGGGGAAGGATCAGAGCCAGATCATATCTGCTATTGATAATGACCTTGCTGAGTCTTTTAATATCATTGTCCATTCCTTCCTGCTAGGCATTCTAGCCAAGATTGACCTCTCTAATCTTACAGATAAGTGTATCAGTCAATATTTGATGAACAGGTCTCAATAGATCCCAGCAGGTAATGCCTTCCCCCTATGTGGGTCAGGAGCTACTGAAGCATCCATTCTGGGCCCTCTCATTTTCTTTATTATCCTTGCTGACCTCCCTTAAGCACAGTTCTCTGAGCATTCACACGTTCATGGATGGTACTGTGTTTATCTCTTACAGAGCCTGTGGCCCCGAGTTGGAGGAACAGCCCCAGTATGATTTTGAAAATATCCAGTACGGGTTCTGTGCAAACCAATTCACCCTAAATGCCAAAATGTTTCTGCCTGTGTCACAAGGCAGTGACTGGCTAAACACCAGTTTCTCCCCGAGTTTTCTTGACCCTGAATGGCTTCTCCTTGAGTAAGTCTCAAGAGTCAGTAAGCTTTAAATATGTGGTAGTTTGGCATGACTGTGACCTGAACTCCCTATGTGCTATCCAGAAAAGCTCCTCCAAAACGTGGGACTCTATAGCAGATCAATATATGTCTCTCATTCCCTCATTCCCCATGAGATTCTTGTGAAAATTTCTGGTATATCATAATGGAGTTGTGGTTTATAGTGCTACTACAAATACCACTCTGGCCAGACTGGACCCTTTATTCCATTCTTGTGTTGCTTTGCTCTTTACTGCCCCCATTCTCATCACTATTCCATATAATCCTTCCCTGCAGTGCAGACATCTCTCTCACAGCAACTCTCTGATCTGTACATTTGGCTTACCTCACTACCATCTACCTCAGCTCTCTCTTAAACTGTTACTTCCTCTTCTTCTACTACTATAAAAATTCTAACTCCTGCACCTTTTCTCTTCCCCAGAACAAGACCAGTGCTATGCAGGTCACCATCAATTACAGGTTTCCACGTTTCTGATCCAGACTCCCTCCCTCTCTCCCTATGCTGCCTCTCCTCTCCCACTGCCATGAAACCTCTCCATGAACTTGCCACTCTAATCTGCACCTGCTTTTAACTCCCTCCCTTTCTCATCTCTTTTAATTTCTCTCTTCCTGTTTCTGTCTTCCTCTTTTCATCCAGCCTCTCACTTTATCCATTTCTCCTCTTTGTCATCCTCCTGTTATTTCCCTCCATGCACTCCTTCTGGTCCTCACTGGAGATCTTCCATCTCCTGTATTTGCCTACTCCAGGTTCTCTTGTCAGCTAATGAATTAACCTATACCAGAATCTGGTGAATTGTTGACTTATTTTGGAATGCTTACTATACTGTCCTTATGTCTTCCTTTGCTATGGGGCATTTGTAATTGTGTTCAGTATCTCACAGTATTCTGTGGTTATTTTGCATGCAGTTTCCCTTTCCCTTAAGAAGCACAGAGAAGGAAGCTATCCTCTGCTCAATGCACCCTCCAGCCAAGTATTTATAATATGTTGTTTTTCACTCTCCTTTGTTAAGTACTGCTGCAGTCATTCACTCTTCAGTTAGGTTAAAGCCTTCAGTTATCTGGTATACTAAATTCTGGCTGACAGTAATGTGAAACTCCAGAAGAGAAAGCTCATCCTAACACAACAACAAGACAGAATATTTAACAAGGAGAAGACTATAAGATGAAGAGACAAAATTTCTTGCTAAAGTCATAGATATTGTGCACAAACCATGATCTAGTTAAAATTATAACGTTTTTGATATGGTGACTGTAATGCTCAAGAGATAACAAGGGTTACAACTTTCTGAATTGTGCTTGTCAGATTGTTTATTCATTTATTTATTTTTTTACATTCTATTTTATCTCTGGAGAGCCAGGGCCTCTCTTGGGTGTACCCTCTCAGACTCCACCTCTACTCCCCACTTGAAACCCCCATCCACCAGGAGCAGAAGGGCTGAGTATCCCCCTCCCAAGCCTATGGACTCTGCTGGCCCTTCAGATCTCAGCCCACTGGAGTGGGATCACCACTCCTTACCTGGCAACCTTTCTGAAATCTAGACGGTCAGTCCATGGCTGCATTGAGGGTCTTGGGAGAGCTGGTGGGATGGTGGTCCAGTTTTGGGATGTGGAAATCATCCGCTGGGGTCACCGTCACCTTCCTGGACCTTCCAGGGTTTTTCTGTGCTGTTTCCCCAAAGACGCGGCATGTACTGACCCTGTGTGGCTCCTTCTCCTCCACCACCGGCATCTGCCATCGCCTCACCCACATCTAATGTCCCTGCTCATGTGCTGCCCCTGATCTCTACTGAGAGTTGCCACAGATTGGGGAACCTCCTGTAACCCACCCCAGGAGAAGAAAGCAGTCCTCTGGATGCTCAATCCTCTCCCTCCCCAGCCAGCCTCCGGTGTCCTGAGTTCATTCCCGAACCTGGGTCATTGACATGGCACAAGGTGTGGCATTCCAGCACCTCAACCCTCAGCACCACCAAGCTGGCTCTTGTCAGACTGCTTAAAGACACTATGCTATGGACATAATACTTTAATAGCTGCCCGATTCTTTGGGGTTCTGTGATTTTACCAGTTGTGATGTTAATGGCAGAGATTTTGGATTCATCCCTCTGAAATAGTGTTGGTCTAAGGTAAAAACACAGATTTGTCACATAATTGCTTAAAAAATATATTCGGGAATTAATGTCAATTTGTTTGATTATATCCACGTCTATGAAGTCTGTGGATAAACATACAACCCTTTACTGCGATGGGTGGTCAACTTTGCTCATTTCTTTCTATACTTCACTCTTTTGGTATAAAGATGCCCCTAAGTGTTTTACAGTATTTTGCTGGTGATGATGTGGCATGTGATGTAGTTATGTAAGTGAAGTTTATGGGACGTAAAGGAGTCTGAAGCTCAGCTGTAACAAACAATGAGTTATGCAGGCGTCGTTGTACAACAGAAAGCTTTCTGATGAGATACTGTTCACCCTTTTGCTGTCTGCACAATTGTTTTCTGAAGAAACACCTAGGACATGGTGCAATCTCATCCTTACTGATACACCATGAAGATCAAACATGATGAGAACTTATATAAATGGGATAATAACTTAACATCCTTCCCACTGTCTTACCTGTAAAGCCAGCAAGGACTGCTGCTGGTATGACGGGTTTCCCTTGCTCTACTGGGTCACTTCTCTCTTGAACATAGTCCTTAAATGAGATAGTGGGCTTGCTCAGGCAGAGGGTTGGGCTGCACTCCTCTTCAATGCTGTCATAGGAAGGCACACGCTGCATGTCGGCTAATGATGATTGGCTGTTCCAGGACTGCAACAGCATATCAGAGTTCTCAAAGCTTTCCTTGCTGTCAAATGAGTCAGACTCCCTGGATTTACCTATAACCAAACAGGAAGTGAAAAGCCAGATTGTAAGATAATTCTAAGGTTGGAAAAGATGCTCATTTTGTTTATGGTGTGACTTGCCTTTCTCAGTAAGGGCTTTAGTTTTGTAAAAACGTAAATCTGCAGAAACATAAACTTCGTATTCTATGCGTAAAAATAAAAATACAGGCGATGTTTGACTTTTAATCTCCTAACCCTCTGGTCAGCTGACCATTTCAACACTGTATATGATAACTTTGAAGAGCATGTTGGTAATCCTATATAAACCAAGCCCAATTGTTATTGCAGTATATAAGGGCCCTGTTTTACCAAAAAATGTTATGTTTCTGTGGTTAAGCACCACAAATTGATAAAGAAGAACTTGCTTTTACAAATCAGATTGAGGAATACACCTCAGCATTGCAGCAACATCTTAGCATTGCACTGAAGTGGCAGTATTGGGTAAGATCCCAAATCCTTGGTGTGAAAACTGGATCCATGATGGTCTGATCCAGGGCCAAGAGTGCTACCAACTGAGACACACATGCTTGCAACATACATGTGTTGCCCTGACTGTCTGGCTCTAACTTGTGACTTTACTTTTATTTTATTGTAAGTACTTTGTGTTGTATTTTATTTTTTATTTCTTTTGCACTTTACATTATGCATTTTCACTTGCACATCATGTACTGCATACCCCCCTTCCCCCATTCCCCCAGGATGCATCTGTAACCAAACTGTTACCAGCTCAGTTTTCTTTCCTGGTGAAACTTTTGAAATAAATAAATACAATTTTTCAGAGGAATATAACAATAGGACTTTTTGTCTACCCAAACAGTAACCCCCCCACCCCACACACACACACGCACACTATAAAGTTGCTGATATTATGAGATATCAGGTTAGTTTCTCTTTCACTTACTTGGATTGCCCATTTCCACATTAACCTGGTTTCCTGTACATTCTTGATTCAGCGAAAAGTAATTCACATTAACTGTGTCAAGCTGTGGCTTAGGGTATATCTGATACTCTTGATCCACCAGGAGAAGATCCAGATTGGTAGAAGTCTGGCACAAATCACTCAGGAAATTGGTTTTGGTATAACTGGGCATCTGTAGTGTAAACTGAGCTGAGTCCTGGTTAAAGCCTGGAAGTATTGATAAGCACATTTATTATTAGATTTACTCTTTCTAGCATTGACTACAACATTCTAACCAGTGATATTCATTATCAAGATACTCTGCCCCAGTTAAAGCCTGGGTTATAAAGATACGTTAACTATGATACAGTATGTTGCTACGCTATAGAAAATGGGTGACAAATCATTGTTTTAGCATTACTCATCCTGCCAAAAAGGAGATGTTCTTATTTTATTTATTTATTTATTCATACGCACATATGAAATATGCCAGCAGATAAAGGCCTAGAGGTCTATCAAGTCTGCTCGAATGTGCAGCTAGCACCCCTTATATTCATTCGATTTTGGTAACTGGGTAGGCCCACTGAGCCCTGAAGGTCTCTTTTTCAGGGGCAACCTGGAATTAGTTACTTATGTACCACTTTCAGATAAATTTTTTAATATGTTTCTTAACACAAAATACTAAGACTGTATTACTAAACTGAAATGCTGTAGCTGAGAAGTCAAATCTAGCTGTACATAATACTTATATTATAACATGCATGTGACATTCTCATTATTTAAGCTTTTTTTTTTTTTAATAGTTAATTGCATTTTTTAAAACATGTATAGGTAATATTACTACTTGGGGAGGGGCTACAGAATATCAAATGTTCCAACCATAACTTAAAAAGTTGTTAAGATACGTAAAAAATATGTGATAATCTGCTCTTGATTCCCTCATATTTAGAACCTGCTGAACTACAGTAATTAATGAATGGTGGTAGCCGGCTCCGTGGTGCTGAATGAAGGGGTTTGTTCGGCATGCTGGTGACTTGGGTTCATGCCCCAAACCTGGGCACCAGGAGTGGACTGGCAGGGAGGGGATCCAGAGCATCAATTAGATGCTTCCCTTCTGGGGGGGGGTAGGGCCTTGGCACTTGGAGATGGATTGGGAGTCATGCTAGGGGGCATGTAGCTTCGACATGCCCCCACACATCCCAGGCTCAGGTCGCTGTCCCCACACAGGCCCAATCAGTGTACAGTGGGCAGGCTAGAAAATCAGAAAAAGCCTCCTGACCAACTGGATGATGGCCACCAGTCCATTGCCCGTAGTGACCACCCACCTGTCCCCGGGCTAACTGGTTGTGCCTAAGGGCACTTCTCCCCTGGAAGCCCACCCAATGAAGGATTATGTTAACTCACCCAGGACCGGCAGTAGCGGGGGCAGCAGATGGTGACTGGGGAGGAGGGTGGCTGTGGGTCCCAGGTGGCCCGAAGGAGTGGCCGGTCAGGGGGAGGGAGGCACAAAATAAAAAATGTAAAAAATAAGGTGGTGATGGCTAGCCACCATTTATTTGAAACCAACATTTGTTTTCCATTTTCTGCCTACCTATATTACTGCACACATGACGGCATATATCATGGGAAAATTGTAATATTTGTGTTGGGTTTGGGAATCCTAGAAACGTCTTCTTTCTCATTTTAAAATCCATTTAGTTAATTTCTCCATGAGATGATCCTTTCACCCATCTAAGACTTCATTCATTAAAACCAATTTACCTTCTATTTTGTGTGCACATTTTCTGCAACACTCATTCATGTTGGGAAGTGGTAATCTCATGTTCTTCTGATAAATTTCACTTCCTCTACTGGGCCTTTACTTTATAAAATATTGTAACTTAAAAAAATACCATGTATAAATATTATTTCAAGAATCATGGCCTTAACTCATTCTAGCTTGTGCAGCCATTTGGGTCGGGTTAATCAATGGATGGTTCCGACGCCATATGGCGCTACCGGTAAGAATGGGTAGTATATCTCAAACAAGTAACTTGGGAATGACAAGATCTCTGCCTGTTGCTAAAGATGCTAAACTATTCTGGATGTTTTGATTCAGTTTTCAAAACAAAAATGAACCATTCATCAGGAGAATTATTCTATAAAGAGTGCCTCACAATCAGATGCCCTAGAAAGGACCGCAATCAGAAAAATGTTAATATTTTACTGATCAGCCTAGAGATCAATAATATATTACTATAACCACCAAAGCCTCTCTTATTGTTGTAATGTTAGGTATCTTACATTCTTAGGATAATAAAACGACACCCACCTTCAGTTCACAGTCCACCTACCCTATGAATGCATGTGATACTACTCTTATAACACTAAGATTGGCTTTGGCAACCATACTAAACACAGATAAGAGGTTACCCAGGGGAGACTTACCTTGTGAGTTGTTATCGATCCAGTGAGTGACTGAGATTATAGCTGAAGAATTGTCAAAATATTGCTTTTGCTGTTTCTCTTGACAGTCTGAAAACAATGGAGGGGACACCTTAGATGTGAGAACAGCCATAGCAAGCTTTGCTGAAGTATAAAAAGCATACTTTTTGTATGTGGCAATCCGTTATTCAAGCTTAGTCTCTTTGATAAAGAGCAATTAGCAAATATCATAAGCAGACTATTCTGTATGTGGATGTTTTTTTTTTTTTTCTATATTTTTATTTATCTCCCTTTCTCCAGTGTAGTCTCCCTTCGCATGGCCACCTCCCAGCATAGTCTTTAACTTCTCTGTTATGTATGTCACGTTTCAGGGTAGCCACGGTTCCCTCTACCATCTGAGAGGATCCTCTGGTGGTGTTACAGCATCACCAACAAACCCTGTGATGTAAGCAGCCAGGCAGTTGACTCAGTAGAGTCCAAGAGTGCCGGCTTCATTCTGTGTGTATTCAGAGATTTTCTCCTTGTCATTTCACCCACCCCTCAGGATGTTCTAGCAATGGTTGTTAGGTGCACAGATGCATGCAATGCACATTAGCACAGCCACAGCCAGGTGATGTCCTCCATTCCCTAAGCAGCTTTCAGCTGTGCCAACAATCTTGGTCACCCAGGTGACGCTGTTGCAGCAGAGCATGCTGTTCACCCTCTCCAGAGGGGGAGAGGGTCCTTTAGGATGCTTAGTCCTCCTTACCCCGCTCAACCCCTATGTCTCAGGTCCATTCCTGAACACAGTTTGCCAGTGTCCTTAACAGTAGCCTTGCTGCCGTAGCATGGATGCTGGAGTTTGATAGCTTGACAAGAAGTTAGCAAGCAAATCCCCAAGATGGTGGACATTTTCCTAACAGCCTTGGCATAGAGAATATTTAATACCCATATATTTCAACTAATAACATTCCTAATTAGCTGATACTGTCACATTGCCAGAGCTGTCCCTGGATCATTCAGTACATAATACAGATACTATGTGCTGCATGTTTTCCCATGGGAATTCCAGTAAGTATGAGCATATTGCTTTTTATTTTTACTTTTGTTTCATAGAATCTTTTTGATGGTTTTGTAATTACCCCCAAAAATGTCCTTGTCATGTAACATAAACAGATGAGGTTTTTTAGCTGATGTCCCTTGTATTACTCAACCAGAAAATCGTGGTTTTGCTTATGTGATAAAATACATAGCACAATGGGGCAAACATTTGGAAAAACTGAGCCAAACATTGATGCCATCTGAAACAGAAAGCTTAATCAACCCATTATGGCGCTTTTATTTTGAATCTTAAATTTTGTTATGGCCATTATTTTCCTAGGGCTAAGGAGTTTTGTTAATTGTTAACCCAAAGGTACCCCTCAATAATTAACCATGTTATTGCAGGTGGTAATAACAGAGCACATCTTTGATCTGAACAAAGGAACAGTCAGTTCCAGTTTGAGTGATAATGAATTCAGAGCTGATGTTCGATCATCAAGAATCTATTTAGTGTACAGTGTCTCCATCAATCCTACCAGTGACTACTATTTCAGATAATTAAAGGTAGAATACTTAGTACAGGCAGAATGTAACTTCAAAAGGTTCAATAAAAACCTAAAGAGCTTGAAAGACTCAAGGCATATGGTAGTTATTGCACAATACAAAAACAGTAGTTATCTTTATGTTCCTCTGTACCTTTCATCATCTGTTCCAGGTGCTCCCAGAGGATATCCCCTACGAAGTCAGGTGCCAGTTCCAGAAACTGCTCCTTTCCCAGGTCACATAGTGCTTGACCACTCATGCGGAATTTATGAAAATGGACGTTTTCCAGTTTGAATTCATTCACAGCCCAGACAAGCCACTGACTTACTTGCAGCTCAGTCCACATCCGGGGGTCTGCAAAGAGGAGAGGGAAACATAATTGGTGGCTATGTTTTTACAGAAAACAGGAACCCTTTTAAGGCCTGTGGTTCCTAAAATAAAAATCAATCAGTTCCTAATTTCAAGACTTTTCTATCTTTGATTTTGAAATTCACAAGGACAAGACATTTTTTTTTAATGCTGATTGGCATTAAAATACAAGAGTCTGAAACCTTGGCCCCAGAACACGGATTATTTTTCATACATTATTTTAAGTATCTCTTCTCCTAATATTGTAATGTGCTAAAATATATTACCATAATCAGAAAGAGGTATTGTATCAAACTTATAATGTCTAGACACTCTATTCTTTTATTTACTGGCTATATGTATATTTTCCATAGCCTCAAAAATTAATTAGAATGAGTCATCTTTTTCCTTGCTGTATATGACCTTAGTTGGGTCTAATTTGTTTCCATTCCCCCTGGCATATTCACAGTAGGGATCTTGGAAAAATATGTAACAGTATATGAATAATTTACAAGCAGCACTGATGTTATGTTTAACAGATGTCTTTATAACAAAGGTGTATGGATTTTATGTATGGCAACTGTTTTACTGTGTTCTTTACACCCATAATGAAACATTCTTAGTTACTGTTTGTTACTCTTTCTGGATATTAGATTTTTGTCTCAGATAACTTTTTCCCACTGTGTAAGCAATTTAAGCAATAACGACAGAGAAGCCAGTTGCTAATCTCATGAAATGACCAGCTTTGAGGTTGTTATTGCAATTAGTCAAATCATAATAACAAATGTCTTTTTTTTTTAGTTTTATTTAGGTTTTTGCTGTGTGGTACAAGCCATGTGTACCACACAGAATCAGTTTGCAGCTGGATCAGTCCTTTCTAAGTTGTTAATGAGCAATCTAGTAGCCAATCAGGAGCCTAGCAAGGTTCATGAATAATTAGTTAGACTTATAATTTAAATGAATTAAGGAATAAAGCTGAAAACCAATCCCTGGCCACTTACTCTCTGGGATGCCAAGACGTTGCCGCTCCTTTGTGAAACCACTGAATGTGTCTTTCAGGGCCTGGCTCATGACAGCTTTGCTACATGGAGTTAAAAGGGGCATCTCACATGTGCTGAGGTCTAAAAGAAAGACAAACAAAAAAAGGATTTAATACGTTTGAAAATGTCTTCCACTGTGTCACTGAGATAACTCACCACTAGCTGCCTTTCAGTTATTTTGTAATTAGAGCTAAGTAAAGCTGCTCAATATGCAGGAAAATTCATAAAATTTGAGACTTCACTGTACATCAGAAACTTTACAAACTGGCAGCCTAGGTGAAGTATGGAAAAACTGTGCTTGAAAACAAAAATAAATGAGCAATGCCATATAGGGTTTGTGAGGTTGTTAATAGAAAATTACATGTTGCAAAGAGGTAGTTGAAATGCGCAACAATTTGAAATATGAGATCTTTGAGAAAATGTCCCCACAAGACTTAGATTATGCATAAAGGTAAGTGAAAACTCACAAAAACTTAGCTTCATAGAAACTGCAAATTCTGCAAAGGTTGCAAAGGGGGTGTGGTATCCTTGTAAAAGTTTGTTCCACTTACTTATTCCCTGCTTATGAAGTGGGGAAGGGAGGGAGGCTGATGAACCTAGAGTCCCATCTGGCCTCGGATTACTATGTAACTGTGCTATGTTAAATTTACAGCTTTCAAAACTAAGGATACTTGCATATTTAAGTGATAACATTCATCTAGTAGGAGTATACCAAGCAATGCCTGGCTTTTGTGGATGATTAAATGCCAAGGCAAAGTCGAGGCATTTAATCCCCATAAAAGGCTGGTTATTGGGAGTATACTCCTACTAGATGAATGTTATTACTATTATACCACTAGGAGATACTTAAATTTTTTTATGCAACTCCTAATGGAAAATGAGCAGTGTTACATGTTAAAATTGGGCCTTCAAAAGTAAAGCCGTGACTCTGGGCATGCACATTAGTGCCAGTGGTAATACATATGTCTAGAGTCATGGCTTTACTTTTCAAAACCTAGTTTCATGTCGTTACAGGGATAGTTTGTAGAAACATTTTTTACTTGAGACATTTTTCATCAATACTGACAAAAAGTTGTCAGGTTAAACTTCTGTTCTGGGAACAAGCCACATTCTGAGAATTTATAGTTCAACTTTAAAATTGAAGTAGGTAAGAACCCCCCCCCCCAAAAAAAAAAAATCACCTTCAGATTTCAGTAGTTTTTATTTGCAGTAATAGAAATTACATGGTTGCCACTTCCTTGTTGTGACAGTCCTAATATCCCATCCCAAAGTCCAGTTTTCAAGAATGTACCATGTATGCTAGAATCCTAATATACTGCTTGCTAAATTGTCCTACTAGAATGCACTACTGTATCCAAATCAAACTATCTGCTGTGTTGGCCTGATCGCATGCTCTGCTAACTCTGTAACCTGTACCATGGAACTTGTTACGCATGTTTCTTTTTGCAAGTATCGTTCACTTATGCTGCTAAACTCTGTAACCTTCCTTTTTGTGTACAATACCTGAATCTGCACCTTGTAATGCAAACTGTGTAACCTATACCCTGGATCCATGTATGCCTGCATCTTTATGTATTATGTTCTCTCCTCTTTCTACCTCACCTGACGAGGTACCTTTGGAAATGAGCCTCTGGCTCAAAGGTTGTAAACTGATTGCAAAATAAAATAAAATAAATAAATAAAAATAATGCTCAGTTATGCTGAAGTGTATGAACATGACAGTGCTCTTGTCACCTATTGTTTGTTATAGCATATGAGGAGTTCTTCACAGGATGGACTGCATGTACAAAAGTAAAGACAGCAGAGCGTAAGGGGATGGGCAGTGTGAACAGATGGTGATTAACTAACTGTGGGCATGGCTAGAGGGCCATTAACTGACTGTGGGTGTGGTAAGAGGGCCATTAACCAACTGTGGGAGGGGTTTTGTTGAACAACCATCTCTGGGTGTTTCTACCTGCAGTTTGTGAGAGAATAACTGATGGCTGCTCTCTATTTTGATTGGCTAAGAACAGATACCTGTGGTATAATTCCACTTATTCTCCCCATGATTTTTGATAATAATATTTGGTTTACCCAGTGTTTTTACATACTTTTCACTTGAATGTGCTTTAGTCAGGTTTCTCTCAAGCACTGCTCTTCTGTCAGGAATGTTATCTTTTTAATTGTGTCAAATAGAGTATATGCAGTGCAAACATGTATTTTATTCTCTATGCTGAACATATACTAACTTAACTTTGGGATGGGATATTAGCTTGTGACCAGGTTACTCCCAAAATGAAACCTTCAAAAATATTGAACTGTCTGGTCCTGTTTCATTAAACAAGGGCATAGAAGGTAGATTATTTTCATGATCATGCACAAAAGCATAAGGTGAGGAAGGTGGAAGATGGGGTGGAAAGGATTGCATTGCAATTGCAATGTAGTTGCATGCAACGCACCTGTAGCTACAGGGTAATTACCCTGTTGCATGTAATTAATGATTATGTACATTGAAACCAACACTTAAATAAAGTGTAATCAGGTTAATAATCTTGAATGACTCCATCATTCCCCTCTTTCACTGCATTGTAAAGACTACTCTTAATGTAAGAACAAAGAATAGGAAACATCAGTTCAACATGAAGCTATACTTTCTGTGTCTATCAGCACTATTAATGAACTGGAATGTAATAGTTTTCAAAGTCAGGAATTAAGCATCGCTTTCAGTCAACTATGCTGAAAATAAAAAAGTGATGTAAACTGTCATTCTGAGAAATCTGACATTCAGAAGATTGGTTTCATAATAAATAAGTCTAGCAAAGGAGACATAGTTTCACAACTGCCCTTCCTTTTTATTTGAATTTGCATGTACCACTATAGCTGGTTGCAATCTGGGAAAAGTTCTTAATGATGTAATGATCTATTTATCACTGTTTATGTTAACTTCCTATCTTTCACTTATTGTTAATTTACTGTTGAGTTTTTACATACAAATAATGAAGATGACTCACACCTTTCATGACACTTGTTGATCAGCTTCGGGTAGAGTCACTCAAATATGCAGCAAACAGCCCAGATCATAACAAAACAGCTGACCGCAATAAAAAATCAAAAAGGTTGAGACCAAGAAGCCACAGGCAGGGTATTACCGTACTGACTTTTGTTAATAGTTGTTCCTTGTTGTGTTAATTGTATTGTGTTTGTCAATCTTTTTCTTTTAAAGTAAGTCCTCCCCTTTTCTATCATGATGTTCCACAGAAATTGCAGCCATTTTTTAATGAAATTAGTGGCCACATTAGGCAAAACAATACCATTCTTCTTGTGTGGAAGCAGGGGGGGTTGGATTTCATCAGATAAAATGTCTGCTTATCCAGCTTCTATTTTCACCTAGCAATGTACGGCTGATTCTTAAGCAGAAGCAGTACTTTTAAAAAGCAACAGTGTCAATACTTCAACTTCTCTTACAATGTTGTGTTCTAATGAAGATTAAAGGGGTCAGGACATTTGTGCTAACAGGTAGCCATTTGTAATGTTACTAGTAAGGGAAATTATAAACTTGCCTTCAAATGAGCCACATTTAACTTTACCTTAATAAACACTGATGTGAAAAACTGTATTTTCAATTGTTTTCTTTTTATGGCCAACATTCTGCATAGTTCTCTTCATAGAACCAGTAATTTAGAATGTTTACTATGTCACGGTTTGAGTACAGAATGCTAAACATAAGCTATTGTCCTATCAGAACCATGCTTAGAGTTCTTTCCTCAACCGTGACATAGTTAAAACTCCAGATTACTGATTTTATAACGAGAACTACAGCAGTGTGCTGCCTATAAAAACACAACAATGCAAAATACTGTTTTTCACATCACTTTTTATTCAAGTACAGTTACTGATGAATCATGCATGCTTATGGATATCATTTCTGTAAATGGGAACATTATAAACAGCTACCAATTTGAAATAATTTCCTGTCCTCTTTAATTAATTACACAGTTGTTTGCGGTGGTCATAAGATCATAGCAGAGGGCAGAAGTGTGCACTACGATTAGATCTATTTTAATACTAAACCTATGCCATTATGTATTAACTTTTAATACTTCTGAATTAGAAACATTTTAGGGTATTAACCACTTCTACAGAATAAGGAATATTGTCAATGGATATTATAATCTTTATATATTTCATATATCAGAATCTTACTATTAGCTAATATGTTTTAAGTTATATGTATGTAGAGTTATTAATATTTTAAGAAAGTAGAACTGTTCTATTTTTAATTTCAATAAAATGTTATTGATAAAAAGCATTCACTTTTGAAACAGATTAAGATGCACTGTTGTAATGTCAGTCAGAAAACAAATCTACAGTAATGTGTTATCCAACTAAGAAAACATACTCTGTAGTCTAATGTTTTAAATGCTGGCTTCTTAAATGTAGGTTTTTGGCTTTGCGTGTTTTTTACACAGACACAGAGTTACCCAAAAATGAGTAGCATTTTGCTGTTCAAAATTGGATACTGCTACTCAGACATAAATAAAGAATACTGCAGATTAATGAAGCCTGAACAGTGGAATCACATCTGCAATGCTAAGCAGCATTTTATTACTTGATACACATGATCACAAAATAGTGTCTAATAGTCTTAAATTGCCACAACCATTTTAAAAACTTGTATCATTTTTTTTTTGTGAGACTGAGTTATGAATTTACTATGACATTTGTTGGTTTTATAATGCATTTTCTCCTAGCTGCTAAACTGAGTATTCAAGTGTTTATTGCATCCTACAACGGAGATACTGGACAGCCTTGCAAGCCTTTATAGATTTGAATTCTGAACTGTAAGGTGAAGGTTTGGCAGTTTTTCCTTGGCAGTATACAAGCTACACAGTATTTCAGGAGCTGAAAGAAATTTTACCATGAGAAATTGAGTCATATCCAGTTGGCACTTCTTGCACAGACTGGTCTTCATCAAAAGATGGATACAGTCCACTGAACAAAGAGGCTGGATTATCAAAGCTGTCAAATGCCACCTGGCGCTGTGGAAGAAGCAGAACAAGACTAAGAGATATAGGACCAACTCTTTATGGAAGATAATGACCAATTGTGTATTACAACTTATTTACCCAGGAAAGTCTATATAAGATGTAACATATCATTCCCAATGGGGTCCTGCATCTCCCCCATTTCCACAACTTGGAGGACATGAGCATTGACAGGTTGTGACTTACTTATGTCCATACATTGAGTATTTGGTTCTGAAAGGATCTGAGCATGTGATCTCCTGGTTCATAAGCCAGAGCTGTAACCTCTAGACCATACTGCCTCAATTTGTAAGTATTATTTTGGCTTATTGTTTACATGATAGTGACCCAAGACATCTGTGTGATGACACAACAAAGTCTTACCAGTCTAAGGAATCGACATTCTCTCATTAGATGCTGTTGTCATGGGTTGCATAAAGGCCTGACTTTGTATACATAAGAGGAGCCACTAGAATTGCCATGGCTGACACAGGCAAGCAATTTTGATTTAAAATGAAAGAGAAACTTCTCTTCAGTCATAATTCAGTGAGCAAAGAGTAATATGTTTAATAATCTTCTCAGTGAGCTTTGCTGTGGAATACTGGCTTAACTAGCTGTTACAGATAGGGAGATTTCTCAACACAAATTCTGCTAAGAAGATGATTTGTACAATACAATGTACATTTAACATAGCAGCATAGACATACATGGTAATAGTAGAAAAGGACCATCAGCCCACCCAGTCTGCTCTGTTTTACCCTATCCTACCCTACCCCATGCCACATTGTCTAGATAGTGTTTTCTTCCTGGTCCCCCTCCCCCACTCCCTGCCTTGCAGTCACCCCCTCCGAGTAAGTATCAAGCCTTTTATACTGTCCCAGTCATGCTTGGGTCCAATAATATTTTTTGTGCCAAAAACCTCAGCCGATAGGTTGTTCCACATCTTAACCACTTTCTCCATAAAGTCAAACTTTCAGGCATCCCTTCTGAGTCTCCCTCCCCACTGGCTTCCACTCTAGTTTTAACCCACCATTCCTGTTTAATAGTATCTTGCATTTAGTCTTTTTATTCTTTTCAGGAACCTGAAGGTCTCTTCAAGGTCACCCCACTCCCATCTGGTCTCCAGTTAGTCCAATATTTCGACCCCAGAATTGTTGTATTGTATCCATAAATTGTTGGTACTGGATTGTGTTATGTGGGCCCTGTACTGCCACCATACTGCTCTGCGCCTTACTTATTGTAGAGTATTTACATGCTTGCACTGTATTAACTCTATGCTCAGTTCATTCACAAAGCTGTATTGCTTTACTTAAAAATGTCACCTGTGCACCTTACTTATTTTATTCCACTGTATTCACGTGTTTGTGCCATATTCACTAACTCCTTAATTTTGTAGAAAAATGTACAGTATCACTTAATTGTGTCACCAGTTTCTGTAACTACCTACAATCACGTTACCAATTTAACCTGTTTCTTTAACTGCTTGAATCACTTTACTTATTGTACCTGTTCCCATTGTACCATGTTGTTATGCTATCTTTATGGCCCAGGTCATGCCAGAAAACAGTCCCTGGGAGGAGTGCACCCCCCCACCCAGCTAACAAACAAACAAGTAAATAAATAAATGTTCAATGCCCTGAGTTGATTCTCGTAGGATCTGCACTGTTGGCGTGGAATCATTTTGACTTCAGTATCCTGCATTGGCTCCAGCCTGGCTCCATCTTTCCTTAGATTGGGACTTCTCAGCTGGGCACAGTATTCTAGATGGGGTCACACCAGTGATCCATGTAAGCAAGAAGACTCAACAGGGTGTGGGGTGATGGGAGAAACCCGCACATCCCTAGCACAGTCAGGCCCAATGCCACTATGGCTGAAGCACCTTACAGTCCCTGAAAGTGTGGGTATCCTCCAACACCTCACACCCCAAAGGGTCTTATTACTCTTAGAAAACATTCTTTTGCAGTAGAACATTTTTAAAAAGTATTTTCAAACATTTACAGAACAAGTTTAGTATGGAAAATAGTCTTTATGAGGGAAGAGTGCCAGCACTTTTTTAAAGGGCTCTGTTGCCAGATAAATTTATGCCTTGCGGCTGCTGTCAACCAGTCAGGTTATAGGATTTTCATAACCTGTTTTCTAAAGAGAGGTAATATTACCTCTTTCTTTGTACTATCAAAACCCCTCCCAATACACCCTAATATTCTGGTTGTCTTGTTGTAAGCCTTCTTGCATTGGCTAGTTTGTTTTAGGGAGTCGTTTACGACTGTCAGGTCCCTTTCCTCTGAGGTAGTGGTCATCTTAACCCCTCCCATCCAGAATTCCAGCCTGGGGCTCTTGTTTCCTTTGTGCATCACCTTGCTCTTTTTGGCATAGAAATTCAACTGCCAAACTGACATCACCTGTCTAACCTTTGCAGGTCCCTCTGCAACTCCCTTACACCCTATTCACTATCAACCCTACGACAGAGTTAAGTGTTATCTGTGAAGAGTCACATCTTGCCCTGGATTCCTTCTGCTTTGTCACTAATGAGATTATTGAAAAGGACTGATTCCAGGACTGACCCCTGCAATACCCTCTTGTAACCACCATCTCCCTATATTTTAGGCTGTATACCAACACACTCTGCCGTCTCCCACCAACCCACTTCCCTCTCACTTACTTAGGTCCTGCACTTCTCCCAGATTCAATGACTACTTCAGCAACCTTCTGTTTGGCACCAAGTTGAGTTTCTTGCTAAAGTCAAAGCAGAGCAAATCTACTGCTTGTCCCTTACCACTGCCCTTGTTACCCTGCCAGAGAATACTATTAGGCTGGTCTGTCAAGACCTCCCTGCCATGAGCCTAAGTTGCTTACTATCCTGGTGCCCATTTGTATAAAGTGTCTTTCATACCAGTTGCAGTTCATAACACTTCACAGTAAAAACACCACAAACAAAAAGTACAATGAAAAGAAATATAGAGACTACAAGGAAAAAAAATAAAATAAATGTAAATAGTATTTATCAAATTGGACTGTGAAATCCTGCATTCTGACTGGTAGAATCACATCACATGACTGTGTGGCAATTTAGCTTGGAACATGGTCATCCTTGTGTTTGACTTGATAACAAATCCACACACCACTTCAGAACTTAAAATGTGCAACCATTTTCATCCCCTCACTAAACAACGAGATACAGCACGACTCCCAGGCCCAGTGAATCCTGCTTGTACTCTGTACTCTTTCTTTTGGGGTACAGGTTTAGAAATTAACTCCTTTTTTTCTGTTTATTTTTAATATTATTAATGTCACAAAGGATTGTGCTTAACCCTGGGAGAATAGCGGCAACATCTGATCTGAACTTAACAAATCTCTAACATGTTTCTTAAAGGGAAACAATGGAAAAGACAAAGCTTTCCTCAGACACTACAGCAACTCTCAATTAGTGCTTTCAGACAGTAACAACTGTATTTAATGATTTAGAATAGCTACCCACAACTTCCACTTCCTGTTGCTGGCAGCAGCCACCTCATGAGTAGCAGTGAGCTTCCTGAGCTCACTGTATGCTAATATGCCTGTTTGACTTCTGCTATTGGTTGGCAGGACATATTAGCATACAGTGAGCTCAGGAAGCTCTGCTACTTATGAAATGGTGGCTGCCAGCAATAGAAAGTGAAAGTTGAAGGCCATTGTTTAAATCACTAAAAAGCAATTAGAGGAATTAAAAAAGTTACTGTCTGGAAGCACTAATCAGGAATTTTTGTAGTGCCTGGGTAAAGCTGTGCCTTTTCCATTGTTTCCCTTTAACAATCTCTAACATCTGCAGGCTACTGAATCTCATACTGCTTAACCTCTAATCTGATCTCAGCTGCAGGGGATTCTCTGATTTCTGGTTATAGCAATTGTCAACTTGGAAGCCAGCTCAAGTAGTCTGATATAATTTACTACACTGCACTAATCAAAAAGCAAAAACATGTTTTTGCACACAAGGTGCAAATTGGGACCAGCCACACACATGGGTGTGGAGCTCTTAGTGCTGACTGTCCCCCTTTACTGATTCTCAGCTGATAGAATTGCTTCAGCAAGTGCCAAGAGAAACATGATGTCCCATGTTAAAGGTAGTGATTTGGAATAGGGTTGGGGTTCAGATTGGATGGTTATTATTTAGAGTGAAGCAGGAATGGGAGTTGGGTAAGCAGCAAGCATGTGACAAGATGGATTCATGCCAAGTAGAGTTATGAGTAGGTTTTATGTGCACGTGTCTATGAAGGTGTGGAAGTCCATGATGTTGTAGATAATGCAGTATGATAAAAGTGCAGCAGAAGGAACCTTACTGGGTTAATGGTGATGGATTTTCTTAACTAAAAGATGCATGAAACTGACCAGTATTGATGAAAATATGGTAAAGCTTATTTTTTCCTAAAGGAGGCTACATTTTTTTGTTGATCGGACACTATCTAATAATATGATATGTAAATCTAGTAGTAAGTCTGTAGTAATCTGTTGTTTGCAATTAAAAGAGTTATGTCAGAAATAAATGCACAAGCTTTTTATCTCAGATCGTGCTTGTGCGTTACTTCCTAAGTGGTCTACCAGATTTTCCCATGGCCTTTAATACACTGGAAAGTGTTGACATGCTCTTTTGATAGTTTGATAACACAGGGCATACTTTTGGAATCCAAAAGGTTATGGAAGTCATCGAGTTCAACACCAGCAGCACTGGAAGAGTAGCTGAAAATAGTCTTCTGCAAGGGATCTGCTAAACAAAGGAATCTGCTAAACAAAGGCATATGACAATCAGACAAAGCAGAACAAATGGAGTTCCCCACACCTATAGATAGATCAAACACCAAGCAGACAAGACCCATTAAGGCAAATGCCACAATGTAATCTCCTTTGATTCTTTTACATTATTCATTAAATAGTCCCTGAGGTCACAGTGGAAACAATGGAAAAAAAATGATTTAAAAGCATTATTCAGCTTATAATTCTCCTATCCTCTGTATTTAGCTGCCCTCACTTCTATATAAGTAGGCACATTGACACTGAAACAAAATCCCATCATTTGCTGATGTTGCTTGACTATACCTGACATCACGGTCCTCTGCTACTAACCAATCCATTGGTGTAGCAGTAGTGCTACCGCTTGTGATGCAGATAACTGGGGCCCAGGAATCAGGAGTGAACTTCAGGCCACCAGAGGGCCAGCCAGGGGAAGGAGGATGTGCATACAATGGACTGCTCTCCTCCTGCAGCCAGGTAAGGATCTGATGCCCAGCAATACACTGACCCTAAGTGCAGCAGAGGGGCAGGTGTGTCTAGAGCCAGCTTGTCAGTCAGGATTAGTGACTGTAGCAGATATCTTAACATCAGGAGCAGGCGCATGCCTGACATGCATTGACATCATTGCACATCTGTGCCACCAGGGGTTTCCACACCGAGCAGAAAACCCTGTATAATTCTTGCATCATGTCACCTGAGGACCCATGACCTCCTCCTCCTGAATGACACCAGATGGTAAGTCTCAGCAGGGTTCTAGGTGGATCTTGATCTCTCCCTCAGCCCTCCCTGGGGGAAAACTGCCTTGAGGTACAAGTTGCAAGGCTCCCCACACAGGCAGTCAGGGTGATGCTGGGTGGGTGAGGGGGTGTCTGTGGAGTTAGAGTAGGCTGAAAATGGGTTATATCCCCACAGTGTACAACAGAGTACAAAAAGAGAAATGAAAAAAAAAAATCCTCTGTTTATGACATCATAGTCATTTCCAGAGCAGTGGACTGCGACACCAGGTATATACAAGCAGTCAGAGCAAATACAATCTAGCGGGGAGTGATCCTATTTTCATGCTAAAATGTTTAGTTAAAAAGGGCACTAAATACCAACACTATATGGATTATAAGCTGATGTGCCCAATAATGTTTTTTCAGCATTTGCTCTGCGATGTAGCAGGGAACTTTTTACGGTTCTATTTATACAAATGATTAGGTCATCTTTTGTTAAGTATGTAATCTGGCTTTAATAGTTACAGAAATGATGTACATGTGTATTTGATCTTTCTATGTTGTCTGAATCTAGCAAAGTTAGTCACTCAGTCAACTGATAGTTACAGTGCCATAAAAGCCAACTTACTTTCAGCATTCCTCGATAGGTAGTAGATACAGGGGCCACCTGATCCATTCCAAAGTTGCTCATTGTGATCTGAAAAGAAAGAATAAACATTATGTTAACTGTCACTATTATTCAAGTACAAGAAGCTTGACCCACATGAACTGCACTCAAAATTAAAAAGTTTCCAATGTGCCCCTTGACTGCTAACAATATTTGAAAGCATGGGAAGGGTGCACGCAAGCTCAGTTTGTACAAACAGGATTTGCACCATTGCCCATTCTTATGATAAACTGAAATCAAAAATGGTAAAACATCAGATGTCACACATGGGAGATCTCTCACTGCCAAAGATATGGTTACGTAATACTGACCATGTAGATGGGATTTCACAAAATCAGGGATTGTGTGAGAACAAATAGGTATGTTTTTAACGTCAGAAACTAATAAACTAATGACTGCCAATTGAGTCCAGTCAGCCATTTGTATACAGTACATATCTATGTTGTTCTTTTGGAAGTTCTTCCACATTTTTTAACAGACTTAAACTATGTAAAAATGCAGATTCAGGGCAGAAAATTATAATGAAGAGGCTGGAAAAACTGGACTCAAAAGGGTCATTTTTAAACATTGCCCCTCTTTTTGTAATTCATTATTATTATGTTTTTTTATTCATGGCTGCTTTGTTCCTCACTGAGTACCCCACACAGAAGAATATTTATTTTCCTGGGTTCTAGCTCGCATGCAGGAAAATAACTACAGCTTTTCTAGTTAACCTTCTCTGCACATGTCGTGAGTACCCCCTTGTGCCCCCCCCATGAATTTATGGTGGCTTCCACCCCCTTTGCCATGGTTTCAGATGTGTGAGAGTAGACTACACTAATCATTCCCCTGAACCCTGGAGGAAGATGTCCAAATATGGACATGCTATCCACTTGATGCACATATGGAATTCAGCCCATTTGTGGGCACACATGAGCTGAAAATCTTTGGAATGTCATCCATAAAGATTTGTATGGGTCTTAAAATGACTATGACTATACAGCATCAGCAACTGAAGGTAACAGGGGAAAAGTAATTGCATTTACTTTATTCCTGCTGTCTTACTAGTTTTATATGACATGGCTGAAGAAATATTTTGCTCCTTGCAGCCAAAATTTTGTTACTGTGCAAGGAGTGTCATTGAAGCAGTATTGGCTATTGCTAAACATATGAAACACAACTTGTAGTTTAGTACAGATCTCAGTACAATTTGTGTCTCACACATGCAAATACACACACACACACACACACACCATCAGTCATCATCATCATCATCATCATCATCATCATCATCATCATCATCATCACCACATGCAGTCAGACTGATAGATGGCAGGAAGACTTGCAAATGCATGACAGATAGCTAGCTAGCCAGCCACAGCCAGACAGACAGACAGACAGACACAAACAAGAACACCATGAGCATGTATACAGGTACAGAGCCAAACATTTCACAGATGCCCCCGGCTGACATGCAGGCCGACAGGCAGAATGAATGACAAATATATTCATGAAATGCAAGTCAAAAAAAGGAATTATAGGTCCATATGAACTTGAATGTCATTGTTCCCTACAGCTCAAAAATATTGCACAGTATGGGTAGCATACTGGAACTGTCTGTTAGGCATAAAGTGTGTTTGTTTCTTGAATTTGGCAAAGTGTATTTGTGCCACACAAAGTGGGCCTGCAAGCACTCAGTCAGCAATTTCCAAGGAAAAATCCATTGTGTAAATGAATCCTGTCTGTTCCTGCTCACAGAGAGGGCCTTAGTAGATGCAAATAGGAGGTGGCATCATCATGCATACAAGACACAGAGCTATTATGGAAGCAAAATGTACTTGGAAGCTACCTGTCTGCACATGTTAAAATAAGGAGTGCTGGAAGCATGTCTTAGCCACTCGCAAATGGCTGCAAGCTCCTTGCAAGGGTAATCTGCCCTATAAAAGGTTATGTGTAAGTGGTACATATAGGAACCCCTGCCTCACCCTTGCAATCTCCAGAGGGATTGTGAGCTAGCTGAAGTGGAGATCACAGGTGCAGTCCTCCTAACTATAGCCAAATGCTCACTGTGTGACCTTTAGCAATGTAATTTAACCTCCTAATGCACTGTCTTGGTACTATGACTTCCTGTATAATATAATTGGTAGCCACACACAGACGTGCATATCAACATACTACATGGCTAGTGGTGGCTAACTGACTTTCACTACTGTCCACTTACATCCTTGTACTCTTCGGTCTGTTCACCTTGACAGCATACAGTCTTTAGTCACTGTGTGGGATGATGATGCCTTCTTAATCAGATGATAAACATATGTGAAGCATAGTTGATGAGATGTAAAATTCATGTTTGTAACTTTCATGGTAAATGTGCTCATTTGCATTCTAGCATCCAATATGGGGAATATCAGATGAAGCACAATCATGGTTTGTGCCTTGCAACCAGGATCCTTGGGGTTGCATGGATGTTACTTTGTCAGGTGATAGTAACTTTTCAAATCATTCTTATATTACTGTAATCAATCTGTGGTGATGGTGGGGTCAGTGTTATGTGGGTTTTCAGATGGACTGTTTGTGTGCTCTACATGTTGACCCACACAGTGGGGGTCTGCTGACAGGACATTTGTGAACGTTGCCACTTGGATGATTGGTGAGTGGACTGGCTGTAAGTGTTATGCTTCCTTCTTTTGTGGCAGGGGTATATTCAAAAGCTGTTTGTGCTTGCAAACCTTAGGCTGTGCCTGTTTAAATTTAGCTAAACCCGTACCCACTCAATGATTTGTTGGCATGAAGCAGATTCTGCTCCTGGGTTAGTGCTTTCTTCCAACATGCTGCCCTAAGTTTAAGCATTCTCAATGTCCATGATGACCAGGTGTCAAGAGGTAAGAAAAGTGTTAATAAAAAAGTTTCAAGAAAAGAAGCCCCTCTTTTTAAAATCAGTGCTTGCAACAACTGTTTGCATTATAACCCTCTTTTTAAAAATTAGTGTTTACAATATGTTTATCTTACTGTTTACACAATCATTATTCAGATGAGGTCCTGAACTTCCAAATATGTTAGCACATACTTACTCATAGTTTACTAGCAAGTTATAAAATGGCAAGAAAAAAATCTAGAAATCTCATTGGCCAAGAAAAATCAGCTGACAATACATTACAGTATATCTCTATATATGCACAGTCATCCTGGTCCTAAACCACATCACACAATGAGCAAATCAGTCCTCCTACAACCAGAACAATCTTCCATCAATCTCCCTACAACCAGAACTGATCTTCCACCACAAACATGGCTGCTACCCTTACACTGTAGAAACCTTCAACTGGGCCCTAAAAATAAAACTACCTTAAATATAAAATAGAAACAAATTAATTAAATGATGTTTACCAGATAATCACATTCTCCTTATACACATAAACAAATTATAAACATTAAGTATTGTTTACAGTTTTCATTATAACTGTTTCTTTGCTAACAGTGAAAAATCCACCTTCTATTTTTACCTGCTCATCAGGGAAATCTCTTCTGCTTGCCCTGACAGTTAGAAAATTGAGTCTCTGGCTCTAAAACATGCCTCTCTTGTGTGTGTACAGTATGTTAGTAGAGGAACATTCTCTTTGTAGAACCGAGCAGAATTTTGAATCCCTGTATTCCATGGTAAACATTCCATGATAAACATTCAATTTCTTGAATATGGGGAAACACAGAAAAAATAACAGAATGAAGAAAGTAAGCAATAATACTAAATAAACAAAAAGAAAAGGTGGTAAATGACTCACCCTGCTGTTTGTCTTTTAGGACAGAGTGAGCAGTTCATGATGCTATCAGTGAGCGTGGCAGTTTTGAACCATGCTCATGCTTGCAACATTGGGGAACTGAGAAGCCTCTGTTATGGCTTTCTTTTAGTTTTGTCTACAGAGCGAGGAGAATGAAATAAAGTAAGAGGGCAATGTGTCATACTTAGAATGAGGAAAACAGCATTTGTGAATTGTTGTGGCTGGCAGGGAAATATGAAGCTTAAGTGGGCAGGGAGGCACACACCATATAACACTAATTTAATCTAGCACCAATAGGCAGAAGGACTATTTTATGTTATAAGCACAGATTCACTTACATTTTTACGTATTTAAAAATGTGCTTCAAAATAAAAAAAAAGCTGCTTCTCAAAATAAAGGGCCATTTTATAAGCACAATAAGACACTCCAGGTTTGTGCATTATGGTGTAATAACCCCACTCCTAGAATGACAGCACTCAAGCCTTCGGCCTCGTACCTAACTATGCCCCTAGGAGTGTGGTTATCACACTGTAATGCACACCCCATCGTGTCTTATTGCTTACACATACATTTGCCTTCCACTTGTGGAAGGCCAAAAAAAAAAAAAAGTCTACCTGACAAGACTAGTGAATATAGCATTCTAGTTCTTCTGAACAGCAGCCCTGCTCACATCAATCACATGCAATATATCGCAGTCAATTTGGGTCAATAGATCATGTTTTATTTATTTAGTTTTTATTGACTGGGAAAGGAGGATTGGACAATTCTCCCTATTTTCAACCTCGTCCCAAGGGAGGGGTATACAGATGGATGTCATATGTTCATGGTGTGTCATAAATAGCAGGGGTAATATCCCATGGGTCTTAAATATTGGGCACTAACCAAGAAAACAATATGTCACAACAGGGTGGGCCAGCTTGGGGGTAACACACATGCTCAGAGACATACTAAGGCCCAACGCTATATGTAGAGGGTCTTACAGCCCCTGGGAGGATGTTTATCCCCCAGTACCACCTACACTGGAGTGTCTTATTGTGCTTGAAATATGGGTTGAGTTTGCAATAAAATAACAATGAGATACCTTTTTTTTAAGTTTTAAAAATAGTTTCAAAATGATGTTAAGTTGGTGAAGTAGTTCTTTAGTGCCATTGTTATAGCATGGCAGAAGGGGGCACTGGAGAAGAGTTGGTATATTAGGCGTTGCACTTATGAGCATGTCACTGTCTAAGGAAGAAGTATAGTGATGTGGTTTAGGGCACTGAACTGCAAACCTGGAGACCTGGGTTTGAATCACACAGACCCCCACCTGCACACTGTGTAACCCTGAGCAAGTCATTTAACTTCCTTGTGGTCCCAGGTCACACCTGGAAACAAGCTTCAGCTGACTGTGCCATTCCTGGTGAAACAATTTTCCCTTAAGGTGCTGGAAATCTAAAGCTGTGTTGCTGTGCTTTGCTATTAGAGGAGTTCAACTTATGAACGCTGCACTGCTGTGAGGTGCGGGTACAGGTTCCGTTAGTGGTACAGTAGTGGTGGTTAAATCCTGTTCAGGGCTTAGTACAGTGTATGTAATGGAATGTGTGGCATGAGCATGCTAAGTAACTGTTGGGGTTTGCAAGTGAGGGAGGGGCCAGATGGCCAAGTCGGCAGGCTGGCATGAGTGAAGCAAGAATCATGTGCTTTTTAATTTTTAGAACCAGAGAAAAAATTACTACTAATTCGGAAAATGAAATGGGGAAATCAGCACATGGCTATGATTGGTAATGGGGTAGGGTTGTACTGGCTCTTTATTTTAGGAGGGTGGTGGTGTTGGCACACAAATATATGCTATTAGAATGCCACAAGGCCAATCAGCAGTGAGTATTTTCCCAACCTATTTTCTAGGTGCAGGTGCCTCACAGGGCAGACATGAGTAATCCACCTGTGTCACTGTTCTAAGCCCTCCTTGATGCTTTCTATCATATTTGTGCAAATCCTTAACATCTCCTTACATTGAGGCACTTGGTGGCTGAAGGGACTTTTTATGCCTAAGGCCAGCTCTGTCTGCGGTATTTTCCATGACTCGGATATGGTAGAATTGTGATTTTGCTGCACCATATATCTCCAATTAGAAACTGTTCTATTATA
This sequence comes from Neoceratodus forsteri, assembly GCA_016271365.2. NCBI lineage: Eukaryota > Metazoa > Chordata > Ceratodontiformes > Ceratodontidae > Neoceratodus > Neoceratodus forsteri. The sequence goes on along the minus strand of CM057459.1, from coordinate 578,802,562 downwards.
TTAATTACTTTTTGACAGATGATTTTTATTGAGGGTTACTACAAACTGAGGGGAATTTGTATTCAGTTTGGTAAAATTGCCCCCAATTGCCCTAACTATCAGTACACAGTATTTACCTGGTTAGTGACCACTTCAGAAATGCTGAAGAGCGATGCTGCTTTTGTAGTCCATAGTATAGCTGGGCTCAGTAGGTAGCACAGTGAAAGTTGCTTTCCTGTGTACAAATGTCTGTGGCATCATGTACAAACTTTGATTCAAATGACACAAATGGCTAATACAGAGGGCGTGCAGAGGTTTAGCCTATAACAGCCTCGACGATAGTCAAAGTATCAGTTTGGTTGGTGCCTCAGTGTAGACCATTGCCAGCTAGTTCTTCCATTCTGTGCAAGCCCAGTTGAGATTCAATGATACCATACTGAATGCTAAAATGTGCACTGGAAGCCTTGATTACTGGCGGCAGCCATAGAACAAGGTTAACTGTTACTATGATATGACATTTTAAGGTACAACTTTTAATGAAGGGTTGCCACTAGTAGTCAAAGCTATGCAGTAGTTGATTACTATCTCTTTTTCCTTTCAAGTTCTCAGCCTAGGCTTACCTCCACACCAGCATGCCTTCCAAACACTGCCATCCTAACCCACACTAGTGCGGTGTGGCACTCCGTGGCTTATTTCACATGGCAAGGCTCTCTTACGTGGCGTCAGAGCAATATAAAATAATTCTCCTTGCTGTAGACAGTGTAATATGTTGCCCCTTCATATAGTTTGTATATTGTGTTTATATCCGGGATTGGGAAGGGAGAAGCCAGAGAGGGAGAGGGGGCAGCAAGGTCAGCTCCCAGGGTGGGGGCTGACCAAACGAGCAGACATGAAAGACCGTTAGACCTATTCTGCCGGTATTTTAGTATGTTAGTATGTATTTCTTATTGGGGGTACCCACATTGTGAAGTGTTCTGAGGTACGCTTTTGTTGTAGAGAAAGGTTTAATGTGTTGTATTAAGTACTATTTATTTGTTTAGTTTTTGTTTCTCAGTAGGTGCACTAGAAACTAAAAGGTTCATTTTTAGGCATAACCCAGGATAATACAATCAGAACTGATCATATGATGACCTGAGCAGGCACAAAAGTGCTATCCGTTGAGTGAAATACAACAATATAAAGAATGCCAGATGGGGGTGAGGTGTGCACTGGACATGGCAGTGGAGACGATGTAACTATCAAGCATGTTAATATTCTTTTGTTTTCCTTTTTTGCACCCCCTCCCATTCTACACTTTAGAATTCCTAGCACAAGGCATCGAAACGTTTCATTTTCACATTCAACAGTACACAGAGAACTGCATCATTAAAGCTGATCTTCAAAGTTACTGTACACCTTAATATCTAATCCCTGTTTCTATGTCTAATGAACCCGGCACCCTTCAGTATAAATCAACAGGAGTCCAAACAAAATGTTGTAGCAAACCTTTCCTGTTTATTCGGCAATCATGTAAGTGGATTGTTTGATCAGAGAGAGCGAGTTGTCAGGAGTGGATTGGCATAGCAGCATGTTGACACAGGAGCGGGTTGTCAGGAGTGGGTTGACGGGGAGTGAGTTGTCAGGAGGGCATTGTCATGTACCCCTTCTAGCAGGTGAAGTTAAAGCACATGCACCGGGTCACATACAATCTATCAGTAGTCTACAGGCCCAGATGTATGGGCTGCTACAAGAATGGAATGATGTGTTCTCCCTTTGGGAGGATGGATAGCTTAGCTTTTCCTTGGGCAGCACTTCCACCCAGGCCAGTTTCCTGTGGAGATCTGGGTTCAGTCCTCTGTATAATAGCATACTGCACTAAGTTTTAGTCAACTAACAACCCCTTGTTTTTTTTTGTTTTGTTTTTTAAGTTTTCCTATGCTAGCATCATAACTCCAGAAGTGCTAAACAATCAATGTGCAAAGTGGGCGATTTGCTACATTTTGTTGGACCAACAAGAAATTTACAGGACACAAGCTTTCAGGCTGCACAGAGCCCTTCATCAGGTATAGCAGGTTCTACATTGCATCTCTCTCGTCAGTGCTCTTCCACGGTATATTATTCCTTGGTATTTTACTGCTTTGTACCTACTTAATCTTATCCCACTGCTACCACCATCACTCCTGGAAGTATGTTTAGTGCTCAGTTTGGCCTCCTGGCCAAAACTTGAATTAAAAATAAAAGATACAGTTGTTGAATTTGCCCCATTATTATTCTCTAAACAGTGTATAAATTGAAGTGTAATACAAAACTAAACATTGACAGGCTAAAGGATACAATCAGTTTAGAGCATCTCTGTAGTGGTGTACTTTTCCATTGGTTTTAGTGTACTGATGTTAGAATAATGACACCCATGAACTGCATCCTTTAACTGCTGTCCTTGGTATTGGTTGTCAATGACTCACCCTGCAATCTCGTATAGGCTACATTACTACTGTGCTGTCTGGTACCTCGATAAGAAAAAGCACAACAGGAGTATTGCACAATTCTCCTTGCAAGCAGTTCCCGTCAGTTCTCATCTGTCATCTGACTTTCTCTGTGTTAAAGATTAATTAGAGGTTGGAGTGATAAAAGACAGGTGTGTTTACTTACAATGCAAGACTGAAACTGACGGCAGGTGGCCAAAATGAGGCAACATTAAGGGTGTTGTCTAGGATGATACTGTTGGAGCTCAGTGTGAACATAAATGCGTCAGTATGTCCCTAGCCGAACCACACCACACTTATTGTTGCTGCTGATGGGATAGTGCCCGAGACAAGCAATACAGTTAAGCTTAAGTAATGCACTGTTTTTGCTTATTGTGTCTTGCTAAAAACCTTTTGAACAAAATAAGGAATCTGACTGGATGCCACTGAAAACTCAAATAATTTGGACAGCTGATCAAAAAAATGTGTTATATTAATAAATATCTATCAGGCAACTTGACAAATGTTTTGTTAGTGTCAGAATTTAGGTCTCCAATGTCAGGGTCACAAGACAGTACAGGGAAACACCATGCTTCTTCTCAGGTACACAGGGATGTGTCTGCTACCTCTGAGTGCAAGGCTGCTTACTACTACACACACTGCATGTGGTACTATTCTGTCCCAAAGATATGCCAACAAGATTTTCATTTTGTTCTAGACACCAGTAAAGACTGACTCCACTGCCATATCAAAGCTCTAATTACCAAACACCAGGCATAAGATCCCATGATTGTGGCCTGTCTTAGAAACTTTTCAGAGCAAGAATGTGTCGTCAGATAATATTCCACTGAACATTTCCACAAAGTAAAACAAACCCTGTTGATAAAGTTCAAAAAGATTTGCATAGCCAGTCTTTTGGTTAAACATAATTAGCCTGAACACTATATATGGCTGACTTCACAGAATAGGGATGGTTAAACACGGTTTCAGTTAAATTAATTCTGTATGGCCCATCTTGTTAAGCTTACACCACATATTTTACAGTGTATGCCAAGCCATGCATTTGGATGAAGCATACTCCATAACAGAGGTAAGAAATTCAGAAGTAGTGGCTTGCCTTCTGCTAAGCACAACTTTTGGCTTTTCTTTTTTTCACTCACTCACTCAGGCTGTCAGCGTGTCTATTTCCCTTTTATCCCCATGCAAATCTTCAGACCCTTAAGTGCTGGGTACAGTAGGGAATGCAGTTTGTCACAGCTGAGAGGTAAAATATAAGTCCTAGGCCTTACTGCGTGGCCTTCCGCTAAACACTTGACTGCTTTGTGTTTCAGTGATTGGCAAGAAGCGGGATCCTAGTGAAAACAAGATTCTACATCACAGGTAGCTGCATCAGGGTACGTTAATTATAAAAAAGACCTTTTATGAAGATCCTGGATAGCAACTTTAAAGATTCAGGAAGAAAATTGATAACAACAGCCGAAAAATAAATATACTGAGCCCTAGATTTTTCTGGGCATCATCTGGCATGGTTAGTCAATATTTCAGTGTTTTTTTTTTTTTTTGTTTGTTTTGTTTTCCTCTCCATATATTTAAAACAACTTACATCACTTGTCCTCTGGTAATAGCTGGGTAAACAAGTGTTATGCTGACCTCCCATGACAAAATAGTCAAGTGATAAACAGGATTTCTCAGTCTGACCGTTCACATTTATAGGATATAGATCTCCCTTGATCCCTAATTTACAATTTATCCAGTCAGATTTCTAGTTAAGTACTAGGATCTGCAGTTAAGAAAATGTGAGTATTAAAGCAAACAGGCATGCATTACATTTTATGCATCTGGACTGGGTCCTGTTGAGTTCCTTGAAACAATATCAAACTGCATTAAAACAAAATAGGAAAATCTTCAGTAACTGGTCATAATGACAAGAAACCTGCAGTCAACATATAGTCAAAAATATGGATTTTAATGGATGCAGATCTTCCCAGGCAGCTGTACATCTTTTCCTTATATGGTCCTACATGTCTATATTTCCTAGTTTAAGGATTTGGAGTACTATGCTGTGTTCCGTGATATACACAAGATAGTATTCACCCTTGCTCAACTGCTTGCCTGGTAGCTTCCACAGCAAACATTAATAACTACAAATCTGCTTTATCTGCCCCTTGGTGTGAATAGCGTATTGAATGTTTATTTCATTATTTTTTTCATTATTTATTTTAAAATGTTTGAGCCAGAAAAGCCATGCTGAGCTAAAACTCGTTTCCAGGTATGAGCTGGGAGCACAGGGAGGTTAAGGTTAAGTTATTTATTTATTTAAAATTTGGTGATGGGGTAGGCACACTGAGTCACAGGGGTTGAATTTGGCATCGGCCCGCTAGCCAAATGCTGGTAGTTTTTGTATCAGGCTAGTAAGATTTTCATTTAACTAACCCTGTGGGCTTGTAGTGGAGAAGGCAACACTTCAGTATGTACACCAGCTGGGCCAGTGGAAATGTCTGTGGAGCCAGTGGATTTTCCCAGTCACTAGCCCTGCTGGTTAGTGGCTACAAAACTTAATTTCAACCTCTGGAGTAGGAACTTATTTTCAGGTGTGACCTTGGGGACAGGATACAACATGGAGGGGAACAATAATAAATTCAGTGACAACAATGGGTGCATGTACATGAACGATTAAAGCAAAGTACAAGTAATACATTCCAACAAATGAAATGAAACAATGTAGAAAGCATACAAAGTACATCGGTTGTGAGAGTAACCAGGATGAGAGCTAAGGAAGCATGATGTCAAGTGTGTGGTAAAATACGTGTAGCAGCATCATGGTGGTGCAAAAGTTAAATTACAGAGTACACCGAGTTGTAAGCTGTACAATAAGTAAGAGGCAAAACGGGTAAACAGTGGGGGAGGATAGGCATGGATTGTTGCAATGTGGAAGGCTCATTGCAGGTGCACTCTATTAAGAAATGTGCCAGTGAGAGTAGTTTCAGAAAGCACATGGAGGAAGAGAGATAGATAGGTGGCTTACTTAGGGTCACACAATATGCAAATGGTACTTGTGAGATTCAAACCCAGGTCTGCTCAGACTCCCAGTTTCACAGCTTGGTGCACAAACCTCCAGGCTATACTGCCTCACATGTGGGTAGTAAACATCAGATGTTCAAGTTAAAAATGTTTTTAAGTTCTTCAGTATGGAATCCTTTGCAACCCCGGGTGTTCCTTACTGTCCATTTCTGTTTCCAAATCTATTTCTTTGGTGCCACTTCATTTTATGTCCACTGTGTTAGAGCTGTTGGTTCTTCTCAGTCACAGAAAAAACTGATATTAAACAATGGTCTTATGACAGCCGTATTTTAATGGCGTTACCATTAATTACTTCCAAACTAAAAAAAAAAAAAAGATAAGGCAAACTAAGAACAAGAAAAAGGGCACCTTACAAGACAAGAGAGAAGGTGTGATCTAAAATGGAATAAACAAAAAGGTATACTTTAACGCTGAGCTGAATTTTCAAATTCTGGTGGAACACAATTCCATGGAGTTTTGGAAAATTCTGATTTAGTCCACAGAATTCCATTGCTGTGTATATTTAAATTCTGCAGCTTTGCCCCCAAATCCCACAGTTCTCCATTTTTCCTCAGAGAACATAATTCCGCAACCCTTGCATGTGAATTTCATTAAAGAAGAATGTAATCAGAAATGCACCCTTTTATTTATTGTATTTATTTATTTAGTTATTTATTCATGCTTTTGTTAACTGGGTAAGTGCAGTGGTCCCAGGGACCATTTTCAGGCACGACCCGAGCCATAGCGATGGCACATGGATTACACAAGTACAACACATTTACAAGATTACATAGCTTCAGCTTCAGTAGGATAGTTAACAGTAAATAACAGCATAGTTTCTACAGGTTCCTAGTAATTCACAAATCAATACAACATATAACACAAAGAATACATATAATTGGTACACTAACCTGACTTAACATTAATAGTCACAATCAACTGTTAGTTACTTTGCTTAGTAATTACATGTCATCCTTTTGATTAATGCTTGTCTGAAGTTCTTTTTGTAGGCCTGGGGGGTTTCCAGGGATAGAAGCTCTTCAAGTAGGGAGTTCCAAAATTTAGGAGCTGCACAAGAGAACAAGATCTGCCCCATGATAGTAGCTAGCTTAGGACACTCTAGAAAGTAACTGGAAGAGGACCTCAGTAGTCGAGGGTTTTGCCTGATGGGCAGTTGTTCAGCTAGCAGTGACTGGAATCCTTCATGTAGGGCTTTAAAAATAAGGGATCCAAATAACTGATCCCTGTGGGCTTGAGGGGGATGCCACACAATTAATTAAGCAATACTGCATGACAGGGTGTGGGTTGTGCTGGGATAAGCTCACGCCTGAGTGGTTGGGCATAAGGCCGCAGGCCGAGTGCATCCAATGTACCAGAAGTGAGGTTATCCCAGAACAACCCACACCCTAGAGTGCATTATTGCTATTATGCAATGGCTCATTGTTATTCAAAATAAAAAAAACATTTTAAAAATGTTTTTCATAGATTTTTTAGTATGGCAATATATCTTTGTTTCTTAAGAGAAGAGTAAACAAGGATCCAACAAATCAATACAGTGAGATTGTGCTCAGATAACCTCACTGTTGCTAAGGGCAGACAACCAATCAGGTTCCAGGATTGTTTCTTGCCATTGTATAATTTATATTAAGAGCAGTGGTGAGTGTAGCATGGGGCTTGTGCGACAAACCTACATACATTGTTATATGCTGTATTTAATCTGTTGATAAGTTGAGGGGAGGTAGCGGAGAAGATGGGAGAGCAGTAGTCAAGAATGGGATGCAGAGTATCCCTTCCTATTTCTAATCTCACTTCAGGTGTTAGTATACGTTTCAGTCTATAGAAGACACCTAGTCTTTAGCCCTGTTTACACTGCTGACTTTGCAGCACATCAACCCATGTGCACCAGCTGATGTGCTGCAAAGTCAGCATGCTCTTCTAAAAATTCCTATGTGCCAGTCAGATAATTTTTGTCCCGACTCAGTTGTGGGATCAGTAGCAGAGTAAGAGCACTAAATTGTAGTGTGAACACTTTGCTACACTCGCTCCACTACAAAGGCAATTTTTTTTTTCATAAAAAAAGGGTGAATTCACAGCCCCTCCTCAGCACAACCAGCAGCGCTGCGAGGGTGGGCTGTGTGAATGGGAACAGAGCTGGCACATTGAAAAGGGAGCAGCGCACATGACACAGTGCGGCCACCATGTAAACATGGCTTTTGGTTCATCTTCTTTACTGCTTGTCCTATGTGGGTAGCGAATGTTAGGGTGGGATCAAGAGTTACCTCCGGTACTTGAAATCTTTTGCTTTCTGACAGCCTTTTGACACCTGCTTAGGGGTTCCATCTGATGTTTTGATGGTCAGTTTTCTGTGTAGAATCCTCCCCCCAAATTCTGCAGTTGACATTAATGTTTTAGAATAAATTGTAGAAAATTATTTCTCCATAAAAATTGTACCCAGAATATAACTTTGCAGTTCAAAGTAAAAACCCATTACATGCTTTCAAAATTCTATAGAATTTACCCCCAAATTCCAAAAAACATTTTAGAAGCAGAATTGCCATTTCCTCAGAATGCCTTATTGTTTTTTATTATTCTTTGACAACCAGGTAAGGCCTGATAGGCCCAATGACTGTTTTCATATGCAGCTCTAGAGCACTGGAAATGTTCAGTGACTTGCTCAGGGTCACAGAGTCAGCAATTAGAATTTGTGAGAATCAAACCTAGGTCTGCTGGATGTAGTAAGATCATTCATGGTTCATTACTCTAACCTCTTGGCTACACATTTTGCACATCTCTTGTACAGTACTGCCATATACCTCTTCAAATTACTTGTCACCTACAGAACACATGCATTGATGTTGCAAACATGGATTCTTGGAAGCTTTTTTGTTTATTCTTTTACTATATCCGCTGGGTATTTGGTGGGTCTAATCTTTGTTTCTTTTATGGCTACCTCTTCTGCTTACTGTGACTTAGTAGTTGTAATCACTTATACTCATGTTTTAGTGCGATTGGTGTTGTGGATTTAGGTGTGCTTACTTGCACACACACACACCTTCGCTGTTCACTCTTGGAATTGAGCTTCAGCTCAGCATGCCTCTCCCAGTTTCCAATGTCTAAATAAATAAAATTAAGTACAAAATGTTCACTGTAACATGAGCCTCTGCATTAACTCAGTCTAGCTGACTGATCACCCACCCACATGCCTCCTTGTAGATATAGTCACACAAGGCATTTACCTTTCAGCCTGACCTTAGCCACACAGCATACCCAGAACCCAAATAAACACTGCCTGCTCCCACAAGCCGTATGCCAATAAACAAAAAGTTCAAATGCCAAGGGAATTATTAAATATTACACAGCTGTGAAAGCAGCTTCTTAACAACCAGGTTCATCTTGCCCTAGACTTGCTTTTAAAAGAATATTGCAATGAGTACCAATCAGGGGTTGAAATTAACTTTTGCAGCCACTAGCCAGCAGGGCTACTGACTGGGAAAATCCACTAAACCCACAGATGTCCACTGGCCCAGCTGGTGTACTTATTGAAATCTACCTTCTCCAGTACAAGCCCACAGGGCTAGTAATAAGAAAATCTTACTTGCCCGATAGAAAATCTACCAGCATTTGGCTAGTGGGGCCAGTGCCAGTTTTGACCCCCGCCAACCTGACATTAAAATAAGTAATATGAGCCAATGAACAACTACTGCAGACTAGTCCAGGTCACTACCGTTTAACAACAGCTACTGCATATCTCATCCCTTCCACGGGCTCATTATCTGCTGTCCTCCTGACAGTCAGTATCTGCTCTCCTTCTCACATTCAGCAGTGTACATTTTTGTAGGATTGATATCTGCATTCAGTTTTAGTTTTTGTTCAACTGTCTGCATTTAGTTAGTTAGTTATTGTGCCTTTCCATCATGCAGGGCCGTGTTATTATTTAAATTATTGTTATGTTGTTATTATTACTTTTACCACAGTGATATTTGCAAATAAGACATTTCAATTGATCCCCCTCTCTGGGACACACCTGGAAATGAGCCTTGGCTCGCTACACTTCTCTCAGTTACCAATTATCTAAAAATAAAAGTAAATGAACAATACATAAATGACTGGAGAACTCTCTTTAGACCTATACCATTAGCTTTTAAATGTGTAATGTAGTTAAATGCATATCTTTTACAAAATACATGTTTTCCCTGCAATGTGCATAGAAAATTGACTATTAGAATTATAAACCAATACAGCTCAACTCTGAAAGGTTAAATTTGGCCTGCACTGGCTACCAGTATCTACAGTTGGCTAGTTCCTCCCTTGTGCAACAGCTACTATATCTTTTCATAGCATTCAGAGACTGCAAAATGTCTAATGACTGCTGAAAAATATTTATTTATTTCAAAAGTTTTACCAGGAAAGACATACTGAACTGATAACTACTCATTTTCAGAGGCATCCTGGGGGTTATGCAAGATGGTAAAAAAGGATAAAAAAGAGAGCACATTAACATATATGCAAAAACAACAGTCTGAAAAAGCAATGCAGTATGTCGAAAAGGAGCATAATAATAATAAACAGTACAGGGTAAAACAGTACAGCACAATAAATGTGGTAGATAACATCCGAGCATTGACATGCATAGGGTGGGAAATTTTCTAAACAAGGCATAATGGGGGGGGGGCAAGAGCACATATGGCCAGGGCAATAAGTGTAATGGGGAGGGATATAATGTGATATAATATGATATGAAATATGATGGACAGATATGGTGATTAATCGTGTAGTAACCCAAGTCCCTGTAAAAGTTTCAGCTGTTGCATGCATAATCTTTAGTGGTACATCAAAATATTATGTACAAGGACCATACATGTAACAGATTCCCACTGCAGCAACTCTTGCTGTGTTTGCATGGCATTGAATAAAATCAGCACACATTTCATCCTCAACTATTCAAGAACGACTATACAAGAAAGCAACATTTGGGGCAAATATGAGAAAGATTATGAGACTCTAACTGATTAAACTAGAGTTTTGAGAGTCACATTTCAAAATGTGTCCTAGACCTTCATTAATGGGATCATAAAATGTGAATGTAAACTATACATTTTTTTTTGATTCCCTAGTGTTCAGCACAGCAGCCTCAGTATAGGTCAGGAGGCTTAATCCCACAAAATTTTGGACTCCTACTATTAACTTTCCAGTTTCTTCACAGGATAAACATGGTGAACACAGGAAAACTGTTCACAATAAGTGGAAATATCGGTACAAAGGGGAAGCGAAGGAAACTGGCAGGAGGCAGATTCAGGAAAGACGTCAGGAAGTATTTTTTTTGACAGGGTTGTGGATAAGTGGAACAGGCTGCCAGAGGGGGTGGTCTGTGACAAATCAGTGGAAGGATTCAAGTGAGGTTGGGACAGACATATGGGGTTAGCGAGTGGATGATGTGGTGGGAGGGGGAGTGAGTGATCACTATGGCATTCGCATCATACTGTAGGTAGGGCCAGGCAAACTGAATGGGGTGGTGGGCCTTTTTCTGCCACCAGTCTCTATGTTACTACTGCTTTTCATGCATTTTAGATTCTTTATTGTCTACAAAAATGTAATTTAGTAGTTTTTATTTTTTAGATTTTGAAATCAGGGTTAGCCTTATAAGATGAAATCATTTTTTTTTTTTTTACAAACATTTGTTATGCAGAGCTTTGTACCATGCATCAGGTAACTAATTAAAACATGTAGATTATGATAGTGCTGTGAAACTCCATTACAGTTCTAATTTATGTTCTAACAGAAAGGCATTTCTGTTTTAATGGCAGCAGTTTAGTAGTCACACCTGAAGCATTAAACAAAATGGAGTAAGATACTAATATTGGAAAGTGAAACAGTTTGGTTGAATATAGCATCTTTCATACAAACTGTACCTCAAAATGCTCTATAATCCAGAAGAGGGAGAGAATATCAGTTTCATCATGCGTGGTGATTCAAAATGCACAGAGATAAACTAAATAGAGAACAGTGACTTCCTTAAGGTTGCACATTGAGGAGGTGGTAGTTACGGGTGTGGGTGTGGGATTCAAACGTGAGCCTCTGGGTTTGCAGTTCTGTGCTCTAACTAGTAGGCCAAATTTCCTCTGTAGCTTATACTGTACCTCATCTGTGATGAACTGGGGGTGGGGCAATCACTTCTTCTTTTTGCCTGAAATCTATTACTCATTTCTCACTCAATTTAGCATGATGTGGATTTTAAAAGTACATTAAAGTGGCACATCTGTGCCCTCTCATTAGGAAATAACAGCCTTTGTCAAGAGTATTATTATTGCCATGGAACATCACTGAAACATGTGCGTTGACAGAGGGGTGACATTTCTGTACCTCTCAGATTGTAAATGAGAATGACGGTCAATGTGATTTCTTCTATACTCTTCCTCTACAGGGGAGCAAAATATAAAACATTTTTTTCCAGCAGATAAAAGTACTTCACTGTGATAAAAGGAGCTTGTAAATGATAACGGCACAGTCAACAGTTGGTTACGGTTTATATCTGTATTTTTCCACCACAGGCTTTTGTTCTTACAGATCTGTGAAGTAATTAGGAGCCCAGCAACCATAACACATATTGGAGCTTAAATCTAGTTTTCTTACAACAAAATCGAGAGTTGCCTATCTTGTGGCTTTCCCTAGCAGCTAGAAGCAATGTGTATACACACACACACACTCGCTATGCAAGCAAGTATATATAACAGAAACCAAATCTTATAATCAGAAACTCTTATCTGCTGTATCCTGTTGTAATGCCGGCTGTCCTTTTCAAACATACCTGCTCAGAGTTCTGTTGTTTTCCCACAGATAGCTCTTCTAACTCCAGTATTAGTCAGGAAAAAACAATTTTGAAATTGATCAATAAATTATCCACTTGTTCCAGTCCTTACAGCAAAGAAGCCAGATGATTTGGACAGATAGTAGTTAACTGTATCGGTGTTTTTGTTCTATATTTCTCTCAAGCTGTCATTCTTAATAGTCTCTAAAAAGGCGTATTTCTGCTTCCTCACAGATACTTGGCAATAAAGCCTCTGCTTTCAAGGAGGAAGTCTCGGTTGATCTTGTTCCTTACAAGGCTGTGCATTTTGCTTCACTGGGGAGGAGGAGCTTTGTTAATCATTCGTCATTCACAAAACCTTCTGTGTCATTGCCTGGGGGGGGTGAGTGTGTGGGTGTGTGTAGTGTGTGTGTGTAGGTGTGTGTATGTGTGCGCGCGAGCCTGTGTGTGTGTGTGTGTGTGTGTAGGTGAAAGGTATTCTAATTAGCTGTGAGTAATACATCACTGACAGGGTGATACAACATGAAAGCTGTCTGTGGCTGAGCCCTTTTTTTCCTTGTGTTTTGTTTTTTTCAGTTCACTTAACCTCTTCAGTACCACGGATGAGTAAGACTACAAGGTGAAAGCAAACTATGTAGCAACCACACTCAGGGCTAGGTAAGCACATACAATTAGCAGGGAAATCATTGTTAGCTTATGGAAGCAGGCAGGCTAGAGACACATAGAACTATAGAATTTGTCATCAGAAAAGGACCAGTAGATCTATCTAGTCTGCCCTTTTTCTCTGCCTGTTACTACACCCTGGATCCTGTTTGGTTTCAGGTGTCCTGTGCTCTTCCCTTTCTTCTGCTTATTATGATCCTCATGCTCGAAGACCAGGTGCTGATGACTTGCTCCATCATGGGGCTCTCTAAAAACTGGCACAGTTTTGGAACCAGAGCTTTCACAGAACTGAAACTTGCTATGCCAGAATGTGCATGGAACCAAACCAGAACAACTAGAGTGCTGGCTGGCATTATAGCCTGGAGCAGGATTTCTCAGCCTTTCTGACAATGAGCACCCCCTAATCATAATGACTAGAAATACTGGGGAACCCCTGCTCATGATCATACCTGCATGAAGACCCCCTGACCATTACTAGAACTTCCCAAGAACCCCTATCCCCAAGCAAAATTTAATTATTAACAGGTTTTTCACATTATTCAATATAATTAGGAATGCAAATGGAAATACATATACAACATTTTTAGCTATAACAATGTCATTCAATAAGAAATGCGTGTTTCCTTCTAATGCCTTACACCTGCTGGGGATCCCTAAGTAATGCCTCTCAAAGCACCTTTGGGCCCCCAAACCCAGGCTGAGAAGTATTGACCTAGAGCCTGAGATTAGAACAATGAGCTGTGGACAAGGCTACCACATCCAGCAGATCTGAGTTTGATTCCAACAAATCAGAGGCAAGAAATCTCACACTCCAAACCACAGCAACAATATTACACCACACCACAACAAAAGATGCAACTGTGGGAGCATGATAGATATGTGCTAAGCTTTTTGTCTTTTTTGTAAGCAAATAAACATTTTTTGATTGAATATGTTGTTGTGATGTGGCATAATATTGTTGCTTTGGTTTTAGGTGTGAGCCTTTCTTAGAAATTGAAATAGAAATTGATGGCAGATAAGGACTGCTAGGCCCATCCAGTATGCCAATTTTCCTTACCTTCAGCTAAAGTCACAGACCATATTTGATCTAAGGCTTTACCTTCTCCTTCCTATTGCTAGGGTTCCCCTATGCCTGTCCAATGCATTTTTGAATTCCCCCACTGTTTGCCCCCACCACCTCCTCTGGGAGTCTATTCCATGCATCCACCACACTATCTATGAAGAAATACTTCCTCACGTTACCCCTTAGTCTACCCACTTCCAACCTCATGCCATGCCCATCTCCTTTTCTAAAAGATGCTACCCTCCAGTACCCTATTTATGCCCTTTAGATATTTGTAGGTTCTATCATATCTCTCCTCTCTCTCCTCACCTCCAAGGTATACATATTGCAGTCTCCCAGTCTCTCCTCATATGACTTTTGGTGTAGGCCCTGCACCATCTTTGTTGCCCTTCCTTGAACTGCCTTCATCCTGTCTATGTTCTGACGGAGATGCAGCCTCCAGAACTGAACACAGTACTCCAAGTGAGGCCTTGCCAATGATCTGTACAGTGGCATCACCACCTCTCTCCTTCTGCTGGTGATACCTCTGCCTATGCTCCCCAGCATCCCATTGGCTCTCCCCACAGCCTTGTCACACTGTTTGGCCACTTTCATGATTTGACTGACTACTGGCTCATACACCTCAACCCTGAAGTCAACCCCACCTGACTCGCTTCATTGATTCCAACAACCTTAACTTGCATACTGTATGACCGTGAGCAAATCACTTAACCTCCATGTGCTCCTAAGTTGCACCTGGAAATGACCTTCAGCTTAGCGTACCTACCGTGGTCAATAATTGTAAAAAAAAAAAAAAAAGAATAGAACAGAACAGAATGAAACCAGCTGGAACTAAGCCAAAACAGCCTGAAACCAAGCCAGAACAGCATGAAACCTGCTGAGACTGGAGTTTAAATCCCTGCATGACAACAATACCTTTTTCTAAGTGATATAGTACTTCACTGGTAAATTGGATGACTTGTATGGGAATGCCTAGGCAACATAAGTGGAATGATTGCTAGGATGAATAATTATGATGTTGCGTACTGAGTAAACATGTACTAAGTGGCTGAGGGAATGAGTACAGTTGTCGCATGGTAGGACATTTGAATGCTTATGCAACATGTTATTGGTGTGTGCTTTCTCTGCTACAGGGACTACCACCCTTTCAAGGTACCATGAAGACACAGGAACAGGTTCCAACCCTAGGGGTGATTCAGGAATGAGGTCCCTTCAGACCAAAGATACCTTAAGGAAGAAAGTCCATGGATCCCATAAGGAAAGAGAGAAGCTGCTGGAGGAAGAGGGGAGGGTAGTGGGAGCAATGAAAACAAGTGTCTAAAGGATGCTTGAGCATATGCAGTATACTGTAAGTATCAGTCGGAATGGATTGGTGGCATTGATTGGCTGTTGCCTCACCAAACTCCAACCTCATCTTTTCAGTTCACTGTTACATCAGGTGACTTATATGTGAATGCTTAAGCAATGTAGTTGGAATAATTGATAGATGCATGGGACAGACAGAAGGCAACCCTAGTGGTAGGAAAGAGAAGGTAAGCTATGGATCAAATAGGATCCAGAGTTTATAGGTAGGGAAATGGACAGACTGGGTGGGCCAAGTGGTTATTATCTGTGGTCAAATTCTACGTTTCTATGTTAATTTATTGACAACAAGGCAAGGTAACAAAAAAGCATGCAAAGCAGGGGTCAGCCTTAACTTTTTTTTTGCACTGACCATCAGGACACGTTGACTCATAATTGCACTAGCCCACAGATGGTTTCACTAGTCCACAGTTGTAATGGTGAATTTTGCTCACTTCTACAGGGAAAAAAACTGCAAACTAAGAAATACTCTGTTTATTGCATAGTTATCCTACTCCCACATTGCTTCCTGACACAGCAGGAAAAAAAAAACAGACTGCCATGCGATCACACAGTGTGCTCCTCCAACAATTGTTTCATGCCATGGCCCCCATCCCTTTCTCTTTCTGTGCCCCCCACCAAATCAGAGGAGCCCACAGCAGCAAATATTCAATCAAGCAGCCCTAGCTCTATGCACATGATAGCCAACATCATCATGCACCTTTCCACACTTTTACTCCCACCCACAGGTAGTGGTTAGATTCAAAATGCTTAGGTGGGGAACTCTCACATCTAGATTTCTAGATGGTGGAGCTGTCATTTCTATATGGTGGAACTCTACTTTAGTAATCAATGGGGGGAAATGATAGAGGTGGTGGAATTGTCATACAACTGTTTAAGAGGTGGGAAAACTGAGTTCCTGTGGGCTTTGTCCAGTTTAACCTCTGCCCATAGGGCAAGGAGCAGACTCAGGCAGAAAAAGACAGAGAAAGACACTCTCAGCCCCCACTCTGTGACCAACCAGAGACCTGTGCTTCTAAAAGTGATTGAGCAGTGTCAAGTGAGCCAGATGCAGAGCTAGGATTTCTTTGTGGAGGGGGCCAGACAAACCCAAGGTGCTTGGGAAATAGAAAACCTTGCAGCATTTATATATATATATATATATATATATATATATATATATATATACACACACACACACATCAGACACCAAACTTTGTTTTTTAGCATGGTCTGCGACAACAATAACAGCATATTTTTTAAACATTGTCCTTTTATGAGCCTAGGGAACACAGTACCCAGGCATGAAGTTCTACCACCTCTGTTTCTATTTAGGACAATCTATGTTCCTCAGGAATGCCTATTTAAACTTTTCAAATGATATGTTTTATTAAGGTTTATTTTTGCACCACATATATTCCAAAGCATTGTTTTTTAGGATGAAGCGACATACTGGGTGGGATACGGGTGGGAATGTATGGATGGCATTGACAGGTATTGTCCATTAAGAAGAGCTGGGGACCCCTTACAGTACACCTGCCAGTAATGGCAGCTATGGGTACATGGATGGTCAGTTCACAGTCTGATCTGAAGTGGTGTCCAGGGACAGTACAGGGTTGGGAGACTGGGAAGGGAGAGGAAGCAGTTATGGTGAGGCTGGGATAAAACCCAACACATGCAGGGCAGACCCTGTATACCTCTTAGCATTTTGTAACTGAAATGTTGGATACAGACACTCAAAATATAGGAAAATGAGGGGCACTGGTCTTAATAAGTGTTGGAAAAATTATCAGACACATAAAACTACATTCAGAACACTGGAAGCTGCTGATTTAATAACATTCTGCCTTTGATCACAGCCTTGACACTGGAGTGATAATGACTCACATTGAGTCTTCTGTGGGATCCCCATCCTGTACTGCTAGATAATTGCAGCTCTTAAAGAGCTGTTAATCACACCAGCCCATCTGAAACACTGAGAGAGCTTAGCATGAGGATTACAGCCTGCTACAGTGGGGACTTTTTTTTAACTTCATTAACAGCAATGGAAAACCTGCACTAGTCAAGATGGACAAGTAGAGGGTTAGCTGCCCAAGTGCTAGTTAATTTGTACTAGGTCCTGGACAAGTAAAACAATCTCAGAATTGACCCCTGAGTGCTATGCAACCTGGCACTTAGCGTGAATGGACACTTCATCGGGAGGATGTCTCCTGCCACATCTCACTCATTTAAAACTCAATGTATGTCTTTAATGTGACGAGGTACCTTTGGAAACGAGCCTCTGGCTCAAAGGTTGTAAACTGATTTCACAAAAAAAAATAAATAAATAAATAAATAAAATAAAATTCAGACCATTTAAAGGGATATTCACAAGTTAACAAACTGTATATTACCAAAGCAGTAAACAATCCTTAACATTGTGTCTGTAACCCCATTGAAAAGCACAATTCAAGAGAGATTATTTAAAACAAATGTATTGCTATAGCATATCAGTTTATTTTCTATTCCTTTTTTCCCCCTGTGGCCACCTACGCCTGTCGTCACCGGGGCCCCCCTCCTGCCCCAACACATCATCCTCTCCTCCCTTAGGGATCAATGAAGAGTGGGATTTGAGGGCATCAGGGGCCATCACAATCAGCCATGGGGAGACATAGGTTTTTCTGTTGTTTTCTCTGGTCCAGCCTATAACAGCAGCATGCACAGGTGAGTTCGCGTACATGGAGGGGTGCGCATGCTCCTGTAGTCCCCCAGACCTCCCTTGCTCTGACATCTGGCCTTCACTGAGTGTCAGCCAAGAGCAAGAAGACTCACCTCCCTAATCTTGGAGATGAGAGCAGCCCAGTGGCTTCTACAATCATCTCCCAGCCCTCCCCCATGCCAACCTTTGGTAGCCCAAGCTTGCCTCTGAACTCAGATCGCTGGCATGGCATGAGGTGTGACATCCAGTGCCTCAACACTCAGCACAACAGGACCAGCTACCTAGTCTATTTTCTAATATACCCCTATGTGTATCCCATGAATGCTTGAGTACCCCTCTGTTTTTGCCTCCATTACTTCTGCTGACAGTTTGTCTTAGGCATCTATCACCCTTTCAGTGAAGAAATATTTCATCACATCTCTCTTAAATGCCAACCCCTCCCCAGCTTCACTGTATACCCCTGACATGGTGCTTTTTCTTATTTGAAAGAGGCTCCACTCCTGCATCCTTTTTACACCTGTGAGGTACCTGTAGGTCTCTATCATGTCACCTTTCACCCTCCTCTCTCCCAGGGTGTAGTTGTTGAGATCCCTCAGTCTCTGTAGGGCTTTTCATGCAACCTCTGTGGCATTTTAGTTGTCCTCCTCTGGACTATCTCCAGCATGTCTATGTTCTTTGTGAGGTGCAGCCTCCAAAACTGGAGACAGTACTCCAAGTGTTCCATCTCATGAAACGGTATCTGCAGGAAGTACACAGATGAACTTGCAGTTTTGCAAGGAACTCTCAATGGTGCATGTTATCTTGTACTTCAGTAGTAAGTGGCAGCAAGGCAGGTCATAAAACGGATCCTAGACATACCATACCTGGGGCAGCATTTTAGTGCAGTTTATAGTGCTTAACTGTGTCACTGAAATCTGTGTCAATTCTATTTTGTGGATTATTCCCTATCTAGGGAAGGGTGTGATATGAAGTAACTAAATGGTTTCAGGCAGGGGACAGCAGGGCTAGTGTCAGGAGGTTACATTACATTACAAATAGGACTCAAGTAGATTTTCTCTAGAGTGAGTCAGTAGACAGTATGAAGCATATGTGCTGAGTGGAGATAGCTGCAGAGACCATGGGGTACTCATCTCCTGAGTTACACTTTGGAGAAAGGGATGATGCCCCAAATGTAGGAGATTTATGGAGCTCTAGGCACAGCTGGTAGCAGCAAGGGAAGAGATGTAATCCCTACTACATGACCAGCTGAGCTGGTACCCACAGACACATCCCACACCCCCTACTATCCCAGAGGCCCACTGACCTGGAGGCCCTGAGGGTAGTGAGGAGTAGTGAGGTGGTATTGGCAATTATGCAAGCACTCTACATCCTGACAGTAAACACTCTGCACCACTGGAAAAGGCACACATACCTGACCTCTCCAGGGAGGACTTGGAGCCAGTTGGGAGGAGTGAGCAGTGCAACTCAGTGGCATCACGGTTGAGAGTGGGAAGACAGTACTAAGAGTATCCCACTGGTAGGGGACTCTATGATTAGATGATGCAGAAGTTAGTGTGAGGAGGAGAGATGGGGAGGGAGGGACCTAGATGCCTTCCAGGTGCAATGGCCATCCATGACATGGGCAGGATAGGTATATGGAACAGGAGGAGGAATTTATTTAATTAAGCAATAATGCATGACAGTGTGTGGTATATCATGGGATACTGTCACACTTCGGGTGCGATGTGAGGCACAAGGCTGCAGGCCGAGTGCCTCATGCACCCAAGATGTGATGATATCCCATGATATACCACACCCTGTACTGCATTATTGCTATTATGAACTGGCTTCAAAGTCTTATCAGTAAAAAAAAAAAACTTCAGACATATTGAAAATGCCTTTTTGGGGGGTGTCGGAGGAGTATTTTTTCATAAAATAGTTCCTGGAGAGCTTTGGGCAGCAGGTGCGCTGTTGTAAGTGGAGTCCGTAGCTATGAACTCTGTCACTACTCCTGGTTGTGAAGTGTGTTTTCCCTACCTTTGACCTGGTCCTGTTGCCTGCTTCAGGACCGGGTGAAGACCGTGTGTGGATTTTTTTTTTAATTTGTCAGTTTAGGGCAAATCCCGATCTGTTAACAACCATGATATGAATAACAGGAGACTTCTACTTTTCCCATCAAATTGGTAAGTGGCCTGGAGTAGCTGTTGGATACTGAAACATGTGCCCAGCTGATTGAACTGTTTTAAGAAGCAACACATGCACATCGTATGTCCGGTTTTAGTAGTCTTTTGTTTTCTTTTTCTGTTTTAAGGAGTCGCTCGAGCTGCAATTCACGCCATCCTGCCCACTATACACATACCATGGGGTCCTGCCATTGCCTCCTGCTGTGGACTGTTTTTGTGCAGCCAGTAAGAGGGCTGAAGGTTTAAATATTGGCGGGTCAGGCATGTTTGTAATTAGTTAACACTGGTAGATCTCTGTGAGCCAAGGAGGGTTGCCGCTCAGCTACTTCCGTATTTTACTGTAGTGGCGATATGGCGGTTTCTTCATTTTTGCAATTTGGTGGATTGGTTTCTGTGGTAGAAGAGGACAGTGTTTTTTTGGGGTTTTTTTGGTGTCCTTGCAAGATTTGTTACTGTGGCAGTACTTACTGGCTGGTAATGTTTTTGAACGGGACTGAGCAGCTGTTGGCTGCTGCTTCAGACTGTGAGTTCAGCATTGCTGTCTGCCGAAATGTGTGGGCAGATGGATTTGGGGCAGGTGAAACAAGCTGTTGGCTGACACCTTTTCTTAGCCATGGCTATGTTGATCATTATAATCATGGGTAAGAAGAGGGCTCAGCCAGTAAGTTTCCAAGATTGATAGTAGCCAGTTCATAATATTTATTTGAAATTGGTGACTGAGAAAGGCACACTGAGCTGAGGCTCATTTTCAGGTGTGACCAGGGGGAAGGGAGCAGAGGATACATAGCACAGACACTGTCAGTTAAAATAAAGTGCACTCAGAGACAAAGGTTAAATATAGGAGCAAGAGCATAAATAAGTGGAGAATACGCAAACAAGACATAAGCAACACATGAGTGTTTCTGCACACTTCCACCTAGGTATGAGGCACATGCAAAGGGAACAGTCAGGGAGGAGGACAGCAGGAGCAAGGGGGAGGAAATGAGTTTCAGCTGGAGCTTGAGGGAGCTAGGGAATGTAGCAAAGTGGAGGGAGGAGGGGAGTTGGTTCCAGAGTGGAGGGAGGTGCTAGGGAAAGGCTGATTGCCCAGCAGAGGAGCAGGGATGAGGAGTGGCAAAGGTGCAAGGATACCAGGAGCAGAGGGAACAGGAGCAGAGGGGATAAGGGAGAGGAGTGAAGAGAGGTAAGGAAGGGAACCTCTGGGTGCTGGTACACTTGTGCACCAATGATCTGCCCAACAAGCCTGTTAAGGCAGTGAATGGTAACATTTTAAGGCTGAGGGACATCTTGAAGATACACTCATCTTCCCTGGCCTTTTTTAAGGTCCTGAAGGTATGAATGTAGGGGGAAAGGGAAGAGTAGAGTGAGGAAGGATAAGACTGAGCAGATCAATGAGTAGTTGAAAGGATGATGTCAGGAGGAGGGGTACCAGTTTGTGGGTGACTGGGAGGGTTTCTGGGATAAGAGGCTCTTCAATGGTGTTGGCCTTCACTTGGCAAGAGTGTGGTCCAGTGTTGGTCCACTGTGCTTGGGCAGAAGTTAGATGACTACATTGGTGGACATTAAAACTAAGTGTGGGGGGGGTGCAGTCTGGGAGAACCACAGTGGACAAGAAACAAGTAGGGAACATAGTTAGGACTCCACCAGAAATAGAGGCCAGGAGGAGCAAGAATAATAGCAACTATGGTGAAGTCCATAATTACTTAAGAATGGGTGATGTGGGTGGGGGTAGGGTGGGGATTACAGTGCCAGTTAAGGACAAGAAAATAAAGACACAGAGAATGGAATAGGAGAAAATAGGGAATGGGGATCACAAAAAGGGAAAAGGTACAGACACAAGTTATAAGTCAGTCTGCTTAAATGCTGGGAGCCTAGGAAACAAAAACTGTGAGACCCAAGTGATAGTGGCAAATGCGAAGTTAGACCACTTAACCATTAGAAAAACATGGGTCACCCCGGAATAATGACTGAGACTAGGCAGTACTGGAGTGTACCATGGACAGACAAGTTAGAGGTAAGGGAAAGGAGGTAGGGTGGCTCTCTATGTCAAGGAAGGCATAGAGGCGGTAAAGGATAGAGCCATCAGGGGTTGGAGTGAGGTGTCAGAAAAGCTATGAATACAGCCTCCATCAGCATCAGGTAAGAAGCTGTGCATGGAAGGTCTGTACATCACCAGGACAGGGGGAAGAGGGTGGCAGGGGAATTGGGGCAGAAAATGAGAAGGGATCACAAAGTGGGAGGTAGTAGTGGTTAATGTACCAGACTGAGATTGGAACATTCCAGCAGCTCAGAGTGCCAGAAGTCAGGCCCTACTAGATAAGGTACAGGACTACCTGTTGGTTCAGCTGGTCAGGGGAACAACAAGGCAGGCTGTCAAGTCTTGTTGTAGTGTTCAGCAACTCAGAAATGGTAGGCAGAGTGTGACTCTGGGAACACTGAGGTTCACTAATCATAACACCATATGATTCAAACTTTCACTGAGCACCAGTATTCTATTGTCAAAGGCAGAGGGTCTGGACTTCAGACATGCAGGCTTTGACCAAATGATGTAATTAGTCCAGGATAAGTTGTCTGGAGTAGAACAAATCAGGGGTGTGGAGGAGTGCTGGGGAGTAATCAAAAGAGTAATTCTGGAGGCAACTAAGTCATGCTTGAGAATAGTTACCAAGAGTAATACTCAAGACACAAGAGACCAGTCTGTTTCTCTAAAAATGTCAGGGAGGCAGAGACAGTCACAAAAGGGTCCTTCATTAGAAACAAAGGGAAACAGGGGCCGAGGAATGGAATGAATACTAAACAAAGATGAGGGAAGCCAAGAAGACAAGCATGGATGCAAAAGCAGGCATCGAGTTATGTATTGCAGAGGGGATCAATGGAGGGGGAAAAACAGTTTGTTAGATACATTCACGAAAAAAGATGGGGGATGGAAGAATGACAGAACCCTTGCAAAAAGTTCTTCAGAATACCACTGTAATACCACTCATTTGCCATTGTAATACCACTGTGATTACCACTGTACTACCATTAAGGTTTTCATGGTATCACAGTGGTTTGTTTCAATTCTATTGTGATACCATTGTACCACTGTCCTACCATATCAACAAAAATAATCAAAAAATAAACTACCGTAGTATAACCATGGTGCCACTGGGTAGTACCATTGCACATTTTGTAGCTCACCACTGTGTTGCCATTGTGGCTCCATGGTGTTGCCATTGTGTCACATTTGGTAAGGGAAGACAGCTGTGGTTTTTTTTTTTGGGGGGGGGTTAATTATTTGGTAACTGGGTAAGGTCAACTAACACAATACCTGTTTTCAGGGATGACCTGGAAGCACTGGGGAGGTTATATGACTTGCTCAGGGTCACATAATATGCAAGTGGAGGTTGAGAGAATTTTGCTGGATGTCCCAAATTCATTCATAGCTTGTTACTCTAACCTCTACACTATACTGCCAGCAGTGCTTAATGACTATTTCTGCTCTGTATTTACTGTGGAGGACAGTGGGCCCTTGCCAGAGAGTGGCATAAAGGCTGCTGCAAGGGGTCTCTCAGACATGAGAGAGGTGGTAACCACAGGTGAAGGGGTTAGAAAAGGGCTTACATCTCTTAAAGTAGATAAGGCCCCTTGGGCAGATGGATTGCACCTGAAGGTGCTCAGGGAGCTAGTATAGTAACTTGCTGAACCCCAGACAGGGCCGTTCAGTTACTTACTACAATCAAAGAGCAAAAAGGTTGTGCACTCCGTGTATACCGCTCATTATCTTGAGACGTGCTGTCCACAGTAAATTGTATACTACAATCCAAGGTACTTCTGAGGAATTGGATGGTAGTGGATGTTGTTCCACTCCACAAGGAAGGGGACAAGGAGCAACCAGTTAACTACAGTACAGGCCCATCTGTCTTATTTCCATTGGGGTTAATGGATGAAGGCACTATCTAAGAAGGACTTAGATGACTACCTGGGGAGACATGGATTCCAGGGTAGTAAGCAGCATGGGTTCATCATCATCATCCGGAGTAGCAGCAGCATCATCATCATTTAATTGATCAACAAATAGTTATTACAATTTAAAAAACATTACGTCAAGATAAAAAAATTCCATAAACTCATGAAACATAGCACTATATGTTAAAATATTTGTTAGAACCCCCTATGGGGTACAAAACTGGATGTTGTAACTACAGATCCTTCTATAATAATGTACTATTACCTCTGTGTGGTACATTGACACGTCATGGATTACACGTATAAGAAAATTTCTTACAAACTAAAATAAAAAAATACAATATTGGAATATAAGGCAGAATATATATATATTCTTCACATAATACATCATTCATGATAGGAGGGCATATGAAGTTTTGGCCTTAGATAGTACCAGGCTAAAACTTCTGGAAGTTTGGGTCTTGTTACCTACACCCCACTCGAACATTTGCATATCCAGACGGGGTACATCCAAGTGAACTGACGGAGCTCGGAAGAGGTACTGGCTGTATACCACTGACAGTCTTATTTAACAGTTCACTTGAAACAGGAGTGGCTCCAGAGGACTGGAGTAGGGTGGATGTAGTTCTACTTCACAAAAGTGGTAGCAGGGAGGAGGCTGGTCATTTTAGACCAGTCAGTCTAACATCGGTGGTGAGAAAGTTAATGGAATCACTGCTGAAGAAGAAAACAGTGGAATATCTTGCATCTGATGGATTACAAGACATTAGACAGCATGGCTTCATAGGTGGGAGGCTATGTCAAACAAATCTAACAGATTTCTTTGATTTGGTGACCAAGGAATTAGATCAGGGTGGAGAAATGGAGGTGGCCTACCTAGAATTCAGTAAGACATTCAACACATTTCCACAAAGGAGACTATTAAGCAAGCTGGGTAGTTTAGAAGTGGATCAGAAGATGGTAAACTTGGTAATAAATTGATTAGGGGATAGACGGCAGAGGGTGGTAGTAAATGGAGTTCACTCAAAGGAAGGGAGGATGACCAGTGGGTTGCCTCGGGGATCAATGCTGGGACCAGTCCTCTTTAATGTCTTTATAAATGACTTTGCAGAGGAGCTGGAGGGGAAGGTTTGACTCTTTATGGATAAAACCACCCCAAATCTGCAAGATGGTGGAAACTCTGGGGGAGTAGAAAGGATGAGTAGAGACCTGAGAAAACTCAAAGAATGGTCAAGGGTATGGCAACTGGGTTTCAGTGTGAAAAGGTGCAAAATAATGCACTTGAGGTACAGAAACCTGGGGCAGAGTACAAAATCAGAGGAGTATTATTGATGACCACCAAGCAGGAGAGACCTCAGGGCAATAATCTTTGATGACCTAAATATGTCTGCGCAATTTGACAAGGCAATTGGGAGGACTAGTAGGATGCTGGGGTGCATACGGAGGGGTATCACCAGCAGAAGGAGGGAGGCGGTGCTGCCTCTGTATAGATCACTGTGAAATTCTCACTTGGAATACTGTGTACAGTTCTGGAGGCCACATTTTCAGAAGGACATAGACAGAATGGAGGTGGTCCAGAGGAAGGCAACTAAAATGGTGAGGGCTCTGTATCAAAAGCCCTATGAGGCAGGACTAAAGGGTTTCAAATATGTACACCCTCAAAGAATGGAGGGAGAGGAGGATAAGATAGAGACCTTTAAATACCTCATGGGGGTATATAAATGCAGGAGGGTAGTATTTTTTGGAAAAAAAAGGTGCTCAAGAACAAGGGGACATGCTATGAAGCTGGAGGGAGGTAGATTCACGAGTGATGTCAGGAGTACTTCTTCACAGAAAGAGTGGTGGGCTTCTGGAACAGTCTACCAGCCGAGGTGGTGGGGGCAAAAATATTGGTGGGATTTAAGAATGCATAGGATAGACATAAGGGAATCTTACTGGAAAGGAATTTGGGGGAGTTAGAATTGGAGGGTCTATGGTGATACTGTAGGTAGGAAAAATAGGCAGGGCAAGTGAGCCAAGCTGTTTTTATCTGCTGACAAATTCTGTGTTTCTTTGTTTCTGTATTATAGCCAGCAATCTCAAAATCTCAAAAAAATGTAAGGCAAGGAGCCTAATACAATTGACCAAAAAAAGCCTAGCCACATGTACCCACCTAGCACTTCATCAGTCTCTTGAATTTGATGCAGGATTTACACATATATGGTTCCTGTGGTGGCTGGCCAGTGAAAATAATAAATGAAGCACATGTTTAATGTGAGGATGCAGATGAAAAGAGACTGTCTTACACTTATAGTACCAACCCCAAACATACTGCTGTTACTAAAATCTTTGAGAACAGGAAGCTCACTGCTTCATACTGGGGCCATCCTTAATTTTTACTAACCAGTGAGTTTTATTAATGACTCTTAAATATGCAATACTTATGTTTATTCTTTGTGGGTCTGAAGAATTAGTCTGTTTTGCCACCTATGCCTTGTTTGATAATGTAGAGGAAGAGAGTAAATATGCCAATAACTTTCTTTGATGATTAGACTTTGAAGATAACAATAGCAAATGGGGTAAATCTTTCCTACTCATGTAACCATAACTGTAGTAAGAATCTTTATCAGTTGCTTGTTTATACCTTGCTTTTTTAATATATGAATTACTTCATATATATCCAACCAAAATAAGAGAACAGTTTTCTATCACTAGGGGAAATTCAATTGTTCAAATGCTCCTGTCCCAGTGCTCTTTCCCTACTTCCCCATTCTTACTCTCTTTCTCTACCCACTTGCTCCTTCCACTCCTCTTCAGTATGGCCACTGTGCATTCTCTTTCTTTTCATCACTCTACCTATCCTACTTCTACCTATCTTCTCCTATTCTCCTCTGAACTTCCTCTCCCTTCCCCCTTCTTACCCTCACTCTGCTGACCCACCACCTCCTCCATATCCGAACCCATGCTTCCTGACCTCCTCTGTCTCCCTGCCTCCCCTCCTCTGCTTTCCCTTCTCCCTTCTCCTTCCTTCTAGCCACCGCTTCCTTACACTAACCCATGCCTCCCATCCTGTCCTGCCACCCTGCCCCCCCCCGCTCTGCCTTATCTCTTTACCCTCCCCAGCCTCTCCTCTGCTATTCGTCCTCACTGGGTCCCTCTTCCCAATGAACTGTATGGCTACTGTGTTCACTTTATTCTCTGCTGAGGCTCGTCTATGTAATTATCTTTTTTGTAAATGATACATTCCTTACTATGTATTTTGTTGTTCTCGATGTTCTGATTATGGTATAATGTATGTAATAGTGTCTTTTTATTTTCCCTGCAAACATGTTTCACTCTGTATTATTTTATACTCTGTTTACATATATTTATTTTCCCTCTACTGGCTTCCCTTGGATGCATCTGGAAACGAGTTGTTTACAACTCAGTATGTCTCTGCTGGTGAAACTTTTGAAATAAATAAATAAATAAGGTTCCTTTCAAAACTGACTTGCCTTCTGCAATCCTTTGGCAGGCTTTCTGTTTCTTTACTGCTGCCAAACCCTCATGAACTGTTTGAGATTCTATCCTACAGTAAAATTTGCTTTTAATAAACTGTAGTGGTTCCAACAAAGGGAAGTCCATCAGATACCCATATCCCAACTTATTAAGGTTCTCACTGACAAATATAACCCATGAAGAGGAGGAACCTCTTGCTCTGTAACTCAGTAATTCCATTCAATATTGTTTTAGAAATCTTTCATCCGACAGCCTGATGACCCTCATCCAGCACAAAATAATTTTTAGTAAAAACTTGATGTTTTTGTTGGACTAACTCTGCACTTACCATGCAGGAGGGAGTAGAATAGGGAGCTTGCAATATTTGTTTATGGATTTTTTTCATCATGATATTCAGGCACTCAATATTTTTGTGGCCCCAAATTTTTACCCCAAATAGTAATTTCATTTTCAGTTTGGCACTGATTGCCAGAAGTATTGCATGAACTTGTTTTACCAAGAAAGAAGCTCTTCTGAATCATGCTCATTCACATGGAGGTCCTGCTTCAACCAGGCGACCGTATTACAAGTCAAAGCAGCAGCATATTATGGAGTTCACAAGTAACAGATACAAGTCTATGAGCATGATGACATAAGGGATCTGGTTTGAATACAATTAAACTATACAGTAACAAATAAGCATAACAGTATACAAAAAAGCTAGTACAAGTCCCATCTTTCTCAATTAAATAGCAAGAAACATGGACATTAGCAACAATCACTTTTGCCTACACCATGGCAGTCTAGAAGAGCCTTG
Source organism: Neoceratodus forsteri (assembly GCA_016271365.2). NCBI lineage: Eukaryota > Metazoa > Chordata > Ceratodontiformes > Ceratodontidae > Neoceratodus > Neoceratodus forsteri. Next base: position 578,774,129 of record CM057459.1, on the reverse strand, counting down.
AAGGAGTTAAGGCTGACTAGTGGGATCAATTAAAGCAAAACTTGCATTTTATTCCAAAGATAAGGGGCAAGACAACTAAAAGTCATTTTTTTTTTCAAAATGGGTGCCATGCCTTGTGATATTAAGAAGAAAGATATTGTTTTTTCTTAAATTATATAGTGCTGTAGACCTCGAAAAAAAGTGCTGTAATATTATCACGGCCGACCTCAAGGCAACAAGTCAATGGCAAAAGGTGGTTGGAAAAGCCAACAGAATGTTGGGATGCATAGGGCAGGGTATTGTTAGCAGATGGTAGGAGGTCATTGTCCCCTGTATAAGGCTTTGGTCAGGCCTCACCTCGAGTACTGCATGCAATTCTGGAGGCCATGTCTGAAAAAGGATGTCAAGAAGATTGAGGCTGTCCAAAGCAGGGTCACCAGGATGATTCACTGTCTGCATGGGAGGACATATGAGGATACACTGAGGGATTTAAATATGTACTCCCTGGAGGAAAGGAGGGAGGGGGGGACATGATTGTGACTTACAAATATCTAAAGGTATTTAATAGGGTACAGGAGGGTTGTTTATTTCAGACGAGAAAGGGCTCCACAACCAGGGGACACAGTATGAAGTTGGAGGGGGGGATATTTAGGGGGAATATAAGGAAGTTATTTTTCATGGAGAGGGTGGTGGATGCCTGGAATGGATTACTGGAAGAGGCGATAATGGCTGAAACTGTTTTTGGTTTTAAGCATGCCTGGGACAGATACAAGGGCGTCCTCAGGGTGGGAGGGTTGACTTAACTTGGGGGGTCAAGGGGAAATCAGGCAACTATTGGTGGGAGGAAAGGGGATGCACATTAGAGAATGTGTATCATAGAGCAGACTCAGTAGGCCATGTTGGTCCTTATCTGCCGACAATTGTATGTATGTATGTCATATATAGTGGTAACTAGCTGGTATGCTATAACCAACATATTTTGTGTTAAATTTTGCAATTGATCCCAATGATTATTCCATATTAATAACAACCCACTGTTAGTGATTTAACCATGACCAGCTGTTCAAAAAGTCATATGTTGTTATTTCTTCTAGTTTGGAATGATTTAGAAAGACTGCAGTTTTTACGTTTGATGCGAATGCATACCAAATGTTTTGCTTTCACTGAAAGGGGAATTCAGACGGGTGTCACTGCTGAGCCCACTGCAGTTCAAAATAGTAGGGGCTTGGCATTCTAGACCAATGATGATGCACTGTGGTCATGATACCGCTCACAACTTGGTGGGCAGAAACTTCTTGTACTTCAAAGGACTGAGCCACTCCAATCCGAGAGGGCTTCAGTCCTTTGATTTGCATGAAGCAAATCGGTCAGCAACAGCAAGCAGCTGATTGGCTTTCAACATCAGCAGTCTGAGACAGGCTGACTCACCACTCCAACCTGCAGATGCCATGCCCCTCCAAGTCCTACCCATTTTACAGTGCTCCTTCACTATAGCGAACCCTGCTGTAGTGAAAGGCTGCATTAGCATATTATGAACAGTCCTCATGGCTCCCAAAGCTATTTTGTAGCTATCAGCCTGTTCTATCCTTCAGTCCATCTGTTTACTAAATACAGTACACTACTTACTTGTATTGTTTGCACAGAGACTGAAGAGACACTTTGTAGTTTGCACTGTGCTGAATTTAGAGAGGCACGTCAGCAGCTGGAGTGTGGGTGGTCTGATCAATTGATTCAAGTCGGCAAGTGTCACTGTGAGCATACATCAGAAGCACCAGACTCACTCATCCCTCTTTTTAAAAAAAACTGGTGGGCATTCTAAAACTAAAATGATTCATCCAGTATTCTAAGTGCAGCACTGTATTTATACATTGAAATGTGCTCAATGTGAGACCCATCTAAAGTACACATCACAAAGGGAATAATACAGTATTAGAGGGTCGGCTAGTAGTATGCATGCCTCACTTGCTCACCATCACTCATCCTCAATACTCATTCAACAGTCATCACTTGCTTACATCACACAGAAGAGGAAAAAAGATGAAATGACGAAAAGTTAAAAACTTTAAAACAAGGGTTGTTACGGGGAAATGGAAGGAAGCAGTTTGGGGAAGTCGGGGAAGCGAGTGGGAGGAGACATGGCTGCATTTTTATAAGGGTAGTGAACAGTTTACAGTGTTTGCATCTTAAAAAATATCTGTCCAAATATAAGCAAAACCTAAACAAATAACTATACTCACTGACTAGTATAACTGAAATAACTGAATCTCTAAACAAGTACACCAGGTTCGGGCTTAAAACCTAGTGAAGATCAGCATTATGTTATAGGGTCCCTTGATGTTACAAGTGGGGAGCAATAATGAATGCATGAAATGGCTCCCGTTTAGTTTGCTATAGTGAGGGAGCACTGTATTATTACAGCACGGGCATGCCCAATACCCAGTCCTGGCTGCATTCCCCCCCCCCCGCAAAAAGGAAAATTGTCCATCGACGTCTGTTCCAGCCACCACCATAACTGCCATCCCCCCAAGTCCAACCCATGTTATTATTACGGCATGGGGGTGTCCAATCCCCCATGCCAGGTGCTACCCTCTTCTTGCCCATTTTAGTTATGCAGCACTGTGAAACCCACCCCCAGTGCTACCAAATACAACAGTGACTCTGGGGGTGCCTAATCCCCTAGTGTCACTACCTGTAATAAAGAAAACTGTCCCACATCATTTTTTACTTTTTTTAAATCTGTAAAAAAGAAAACCACCCATCGATGTCTGTTGCACCATTATTGCCCTCACCTGATCCTCTGACTCAGCACCCACTACTCCATACCTCCCCCAAGCCCTTACTTACTCACCAGGGGTCCAGTGCTGTAAATCTTGGGAAATCGAGTACGTGGTTCAATGTATTTCAATAAAGTTTTGAACTTAGTGGCATAAGTTGGCCATTTTTAACTATTTATGTCCCAAATTTTCAACATGCCTTTTTATGGACCCCACCTCATAAACAATGGCAGTGAAATTAGGCAAATCTGTCCTGAAAGGTGATTTTGTAGTTGCTGCACAAAATCACCTTTCAGGCAGGAATTGAACATTTTCTCTGCCCTTGTTCATGAAGTGGGGTCATAAAAAGGCTATGTCGAAAATATGGCGTAAGATATTAAAAACTTAACAAAATTATGAGCCTATGTTGACATTTGCAAACGCAGGCTCATAACTTTGGTAATTTTCAATATTTTGACCCCAAATTTCAACATAGCCATTTCTTCACAGCACCTCAGGAATGTGACAGCCATCATTTTTCAAACCCTAGCCAAAATCTGTTTTCGTACCTGTGGTGCGGAATGATGTTTCAGCGGCGCGGAATGAGGTTTTGGTGGGGATTTGAAAATTTTCACCTACAAAGACCCATTAGGTGGGATAATAAGAAGGCTATGCTGAAAATTTGGTGTACAAATACAGTAAGTAATAAACTTCCTTTTTTGATATTTATACTGGTGGATGGTGCTGTCTTTTCCTTGTTGCTGCTGCTCTTGTTAGACATGGCACGTCAACCAGGGAGCAGCCCTTTTTATGTTCTACTTACCTCTATGCCCTCCCATGAATGGGGTCCCTACAAGCCAACGCTGGCCTGGCTGGAGGAGAGATTAATGGCCCTTTCTCATGGAATGGCTCTCTATTCTTCCCAGCCACCATGAAGCAGCCACTTCATGCTTAGAGTGTGAAACCCACCCCAGATGAGGCAAGGTATCCTATGGGCAACCTCTCAATCCCCTGCCACTACCGATGGGGATAGCAGGTTCTGGGATTGGACCTCCAGTCCCCTGATCAGAATGGGAATGCCTTAATTGTTAGGTCATCTGATCAGCCCAACTTGGGACTATTTTATACACAACTGGAGTAAGAACGGCATGCTACTTCAGTTAAAAGAATGATTATGTTTTCTCTTTCTGTCTCAGGAGACTTCTACACTCCCAAAGGTATTGAAGGGCTGGCCATACACTCAAATGAATCCATATGCGGAATTATTTCAGACCTGAAGCCCCATACAAAAGAAATAATGGCATAACTACAGAAACCCCAAGGAGAAGGAAGATTTACTTATAAATGCTTTGGGTTTGGATGCTTAGTTGCTCTCCTCTGAGGACAAGTCTTTTATGTGGAAACATTCTGATGAGTGGCAGCATTGTAGTCAAGGCCTTGAAGGGCCAGATCCAAGGTACACAGAGCTCTTGATGGGCAGTGGAGAAAACCCTTAAAGGAAAGGAGCATGTTGGGGTGAGCGATCAGAGTCATTTGGGCAAATGCCCAGTAGTAGTCAGAGCAAGTGGCTGATAAGATCTGGTCTGTTTGCCCAGAAGATAGAAGGTAGGGTAGTATGGAGGTGATAAGAAAAAAACAGGTTGAGTAGCATGAGAAGGAGGGCATAGCCCAGTATGGGTATATCTTTATGAGTTTTGAGCTCTGATGAAAGGAATTGGATGACCAACCTAGGAAAGTTGGTGGGCATTGCAGTAATGGCAAAACAGCAGCTAGAAAACCCAATCCAGGAACAGATAGTCCAAAAGAACATCAAAAAAGTGCAGTATGGCCACACTGGTGGCAGCTGCATGGTAAGAAGATGATGAGTAGGTGATGCCAGCAGGGATAACAAGGTAAGGGGAGGACACAGGAAGAAAGCTGTAAGGAAGACAGGGCAGTCAGGAGGCAGTAGGTGAGGGATGCAGGACAAGCAAAAGGCAGAGAGGGGGTCTCTGAAGCTAAAGGTAGGTTGTGAAGGGGGAGCAAGAACAGTTGCTTCCAGTAGGAGGGGCAGAGAAGATAGCAGGAGGGGGCAGGATTGAAAAAAACAATACAAAAACAAGCAGGACAAGTGAGGGCTACAAGCAGAGGGGGAGCAGTAAAAGGAAAGGGGCAGCCAAAGAGGAGAGACTGTAAGCGGGCAAGGGGGCAGCTGCCTGAAACAGAGGATGCCAAGTGAAACTGCACTCTAAGGGATGGAAGCCTGATCCCCAGAAACAGGAGCACAGTCATAAAGGGTAATCCGTGAACAAGGCAACCGCAATTGGGTGCCTACAAAAACGGTGACACAGTTGCGGTTCCTGTGTTCAGGGCTACCTGGCAGGGGATTGACTGGATACCAGGGTGGGCAAGGTAAGGTGATGGGAAGTACATGTGTATACATGTGCATGCACATCGGGGGAGGCAGGGGAGGGAAGGTAGGTGGGAAGGGGTGTGGCAGGCATCTGCCGAGCTGGTCCAGTAGCATGGTGGGAAGGGTGGTCGGTTGGGAGGTGCAGGGTTTGGGTCCAGTACAGTACATTTTTTTTTTTTTAGCTGACAGACAGCTTTTTATTTTCACAGTATTTCACCCCCGACATGCAAACCCCTGGATTTGAGAATCTATTAGTACGGAAGTGCAGGGGCAAAGCCCACTTCATTAAATAACATTTCCCAGGTCTCGGGTGCCATCTGGCTCTGCATTGCAAGCGTGCATCACTGAATTTCATTTTCAGTACTGTACACTTGTCCTAATGGCGATTGCTATTCTGTGATCACTGTTATGACATAGAACCGGCACAAAGGGGCTCCTGGATGAAGGAGGGAGCTATATTGCCATGACCCAGTAAACCAGAAAGCTGTTGGAAACAAGCAGGTAGTGGTAAAATGCCACTAATGAGCAACAGTACAGCCCAAATGCAGGGCAGAGAGAGAAAGATGGGCCACAGAGAGGCAGCCAGAAGAAGGAAGGAGAGAAATCAAGATCAGGCAAAAGAAAATGGTCCGCTGCAGGATCCAGGGAATGGCAGAACAGGGAGAGGAAGCAAAAATCAGCAGGAGTGCTGAGAAAATTGAGGCCAAACAGGAAAAACATGCAGAGCTGCTCTGAACCAGCAGCAGTGGAAACAGAAGAGCGACTGTGATGTCTGCAGGACAGTGTTGTTCCTAAGTTCACATTGGCCAGACATGGCCCTCTTTTTCACTCCTTCTGCTGTTTCCCTCTAGACTGTCCGCTTCATACCCATAGTTGTTCCCTCTATACCTTCCTTTCTCCCTTGATTCCTTGTGCTTCTCTCACTGTGCCTCCTTTATCTCCAAATATTGGCTTGGCTCCCTCGCACCTTACCTTAGCTCCCTCCTGTCCTGTTCCTCCACCTCTAAGTTCTCTCTCTCTCTCTCTCTCTCTCTCTCTCTCTCTCTCTCTCTCTCTCTCTCTCTCTCTCTCTCTCTCCCCCTTGTAGTATCCTTTTCAGGACAAGCTGACTTCTTGTTCAGATTAAGCTCTGGGCTTCTCTGCCTTTTGCTATTCACTTTTTCTCCTCCCTCTATTCTCTCAAAACCGTCCTTGGTGAATTCTTTTTGCCCTGACTTCTCTCAACCCATGCACTAAATGTGGCTCAATACCCCAGTCTTCTTAATGCCCCTTGACTGCAACTTAACTACTATATGCCACTGTATACTGTTAATTCTGTGGAAAGTTCTTGTTGTGTTGTAATCGTACTTTTATAATCATTTACTGTTTATGCTGTATGTATTGTAATTGCACCTGACAGTATTTTCTTTTGCACGGTATTCCCTCCTCCCCCTCCCTAAAGGAAGAATATGGAAACAAGCTGATACATCAACTGAGCATGTCTTTCATGATAAAAGTTTTGAACAGTCCCACAAACTGAGGTATAGAACAAAGTGTACAATTAAAATAAGTTATAGTTAAGTCAAATTATATGATTGGCAGCTTTATTAGAATTATCTTAAAAAGGGATTAATAGCAGATATCCATCTTTAATACAGTTAAAGATTGTTAGTGCACGCATGTTTTTTGCTACTACTGTGATTAAGTGCTCCTATAGCAACTATTTTAAAGCAGAGTGCTTTTATTATTAAATACATTATCCAGTTTCCAGAAACAAAATGCACAGCTGACACCAGCAGAGCTCAGTTACAGAAACCCCTCCTCCTTCAAATTAACATGTAAGAACCTTCCATTTTAGACATTTTACTTAAAACAGAATCCTTTCCCCTTAGAATTCATCTGTTCCAGCTGCTCAGTCCTGCTGTGAAATCTCAATCCTCTGCTTGTGGCATCACAGCCTGCTGCCTTGCAAATTATCTGGATATCACAAACAGATAAGTATGATCATTTCAAAGCAGGAACACCAGTGGGACAGATGAAGGCTAAAGGGTAAATAATCTATTTTTATGCGAATGTCTTTAGTAATAAAAAAGGCCATTGATCTCTGGTGTTGATTTACTAAAATTCAGTTTTCAAGACTTGAAGTTCTTGGACTGCACTGTAATGAATTGTTTGTAGCTGACTGGTCCTTGTAAATTATCTCTTATATTTCACATATATGTTTTTCGTATGCCTTTGCACATTAACATGGTTTTATTTATATGTTTGAGCATACTGTTTGTCTGCTGTGTTCTTATGGATATATATTTGTGCTTGTTGATTCATTTATTGAATTTCGGTAACCGGTTGGGCCCACAGGAACCAGAGGTCCCTTTTTCAGGTGTGACCTGGGAGTTAATTACAGGCAGATACTCAGACAGTGAACAGCTACCTCGAATACAATAAATCACAAGGTATTGGATTAATTGCAGGCAGATAAACAGTGAACAGCTATGTTGAATACAATAATTCACAAGGTATTGGATTAATTGCAGGCAGATAGACAGTGAATGGGAATGATGTGTACAGTAGATTACATGATAGTTGCTAAATTAACAGCACTAAATATATAGCCACTAAACATACACAATAGTACATTTACTGGAGAAACATAATCACAAAATATTAGCAAACAATAAAGCACAGAGAACAAGCCCAGCTGACATTATAATGTAGGGAGACAGGTGGAAGCGTTATCAGCAAAATAAGGGCAATGCAGTCAATCAACAATAGCAGGACCAGTAGCAGCTTTTGAGTAGAAAGGTTTTTAGCCCTTTTTAAAATCCCTGAGAGAGGAGGAGTTTTACAGCTCAGCAGCATGTGAGTTCCAGTTAGATGGGGCAGACTCAGAGTAAGTATAAGACCTCCTGTAGTTGTTTTAACCCTGGGTACTTCAAGCAAGTTACAAATGGAGACCTGGAATAAGTGCCTCTCAGGCTTTGGAACTAATAAACCAGTAAGATTTGGTGGGGTAAAAATTCTAATGAGCATGAATGCAAGGCATAATAGGGGTACATCATCCTCCTCCCCTCCAGAGAGGGCAAATTCAGGGAGGAGATGACCTTGCAGTGATGTTTCCTTGGGGGGCGAGGGGACCTGCTTGCTAAATGGCTAATTTTGTTGTACAATACCTTCAACCTGTTAGTCCTGCACCTGGAAGCAACAATGAAAGAGGCTAAACTGGACATAGTAGCCATTAGCAAGACATGGTTCACCAGTAACCACACTTGGGAGACCTCGGTACCCAGCTATGAACTGTTCAGAAGAGACTGGGGTGCATGGGTGGGGGAGTGGTCCTTTATGTCAATCAAAATATCAAAGCTACAGAAATTCAGAATACACATAAGGAGCCAGAAGAACTGTGGGTCACCCCGGAAACAGGAAATGGGACATCCATACGAATTGGGGTTGTCTACAGGCCTCCAGACCAGGGGGAGGACATAGACACATTACTGTTAGAAGACAGACAAAACATGACAGCTAAAGGGGAGGTTCTGATAATGGGAGACTTCAGCATGCCAGATACAGATTGGTCAATACCAGCAGGAACATCTGCCAGAACTAGACACATGGTGGATTCCCTGCAGGGGGAGGGCCTCACTCAATTGGTACAACAACCCACAAGAGACAGAGCTATCCTGGATCTGGTACCGACTAATGGGGAAAGGATCACAGATCTCTAGGTAGAAGGTCACCTGGGGGCCAGTGACCATCACATGGTATGGTTCAATTTGACCGCTAGAACTAAATTATCCCATTGCAAGGCATAAGTGTGGGACTTCAGAGGAGCTGACTTTGATAAGATGGCCAACAGAGTTAAGCTAGCCCTGGCAAAAAGAAACAGAGGTGAAGGGGTACAGGCAAAGTGGGCAAGCATTAAGGATGCAATACTTGAAGCAACATTTCATTGTGTTAGGTAGAAAAGCAAGAGCAAAGAAATTAGGAAGCCACTTTGGTTCTCAAAAACAGTAGCAGAAAAGGTCAGAGCCACAAGGTTGGCCTTCAGGAAATATAAGGGAATGCAGTGGGACGAAGATAGGGAGGCATACCAAACTTTCCTAAGGGAAGCAGGGAAAGCAGTAAGGCAGGCAAAGGCCCAAACAGAGGAAACACTAGCATGAACAGTAAAAGAAGGGGACAAGACTTTCTTTTTTTTGTATAATATTTTTATTGAATTTCCAAAAAGTTTACAGAGTGAACAATGTTCAAAAGGAGACTTTTCATTGACATATGCTGTCATACCCATACAGTTATTCATTTTCTTTACATATTTCTTATGCTCCTTTCACATTATTATATTCATGCAATCTCCATGTTATTTCATGGTTGTTCTGTCTATTCCTCCTCAACCGGATGGCATGTGCCAGAAGAAAGAAGCCCTGAGTATAAAATGTTCCTATACTAAGTATTTCTAAAACACATTGGGCCTGATTCTAAGTTACATAGCGCAACTCACAGGCATATGTGAGTTGCACCATGCAGCAGTATACTGAGGACCCTGCGCCATATTTCAAGACAGACAGAGTTCTCGGCACCTACATCCCATGACTTGTGGCAGCCACAGGCTAGTGCCACAGGCATGGCACAATGGACGCTGGTGCCGCAAGTCATGGCCCATGACTTACTGCCCCCCTGGAGCCCCCTACCATGAAATGCACCCTCAACAAACTGGAGGCATGGGGGGGCTGGCCGGGTGGCACAGACATTTGGGGGAGCAGTGCAGGAAATGGACCCGGGGGGGTCCCCGACATTTGGGGGTGGGGGACATGACCTTGCTGGGGGAGGGGGAACGTGGAGCAGGGATATGTATTTCCTGCTGTGCTACAGACTGAGCATCCATCAGTTGGCAAGGACGGATTCCATTAGACAACTTCCATGCTGGTCTAAGTCTGCAGCACCGTAGCAGATTAGTGATGGCTGCTGGAGGTCCCAGGGAGAATCAGGATTAGGCTGCCATTCTTAGCAGAGCCAGGCTATGCACCCCACCCCCGATCTGCCTTTTTGATACAGACTTATAGCTGTGGTGAAACAGCAGACAACAGGTGCCAACTCTTTTACTTGTATATTTCTGGTTTGCCAGATGCTACATCACCATCTTTTTGTATCACATCAGTTGCAGGTGGTGTTAGTGGCCTACTGCCTTGAAACAAGTTTAAGGATCTGCTCCCTGCTGTGCTGGAACAAAAGTATAAAACATTTCCACTTTGTTGTAAAAAATAAACCACAGAAATGGCTGGAGCAAACCAAACATGCTGGAGAGAGCAGTCACTCACTCTGAAATATAGTAAATAATGCAACCATACAGATTAAGTGTGTTCAGTGAGGGTATCTGAAGAAGCAAATGGGGTAGTTTTAGAATTAAACTTTAGAGCAGGGGGGCCAGTAAGGGTCATATCTTTAAATTGAGTGCCCCTTCCCATTACATGTCAATAGCTGTGATGTGTGAGCTACTTCAGAGCTGGGGAGGTGGGAGCTGGGCCCTGCAAGCCCCCCTCTCATAATTCCAACACTGAAATGGGGTATCTGCAAATGAGTAAGATAAAGACATTACATAAATAAACTGGCCAAATGAATCCTTTCTGTAGCAAACAGTTTCTTCCATTTATATAAAATCACAGCATTTGCAATAGTAAGTCCCGATTAGGTAGCTTAAAACACTTGTGCTAAATGATGCACAAGGGTGGTTGACACATTATTTCAACAGCGAAGACAACAATATTTGAAACAGGGTTATCTTCCAGTTTTAAAATCTGAACTTAGTTACTTTTCTGATTCACAATAAAAGTGCTTAAGAGAGAAACATTGAGTCAAACGTTTAGCAAATTAAGTCTGAAAAAAAAAATGAATTCTGAGCTGAGCAAAACATCTCTTTATTCTCTGGCCTCCCAAAATATCTGTCCATAGTGATTTGTATCATGTTTATGCCCCAGCATTTTGGCAGTCTTCTGTCCTGGAAAAGACTACTTGCAGAATTTTTGGTCCACTGAAGTTTATGGAGGACGTCTGAAAACCCCATAGTTTTCTATGAGGACTGGATGCTGAAAAAGTTGAGAGTATTGAGTATAATGAACAAGGCATGCTGAGCATGCAACCTCTGTTAATAAAAAAAAGAAAAACACCACCCTCTTGCAGGAAAAGAAAAATTCCCTCCCACACCACCAGTTCAAAAATGTGGCACCCCCCCACTGCAACCTTATAGCACCCACCTCCACCCCACTCCACCCCGTTCCACACACCCCCAGTTTCTGAGCAAGTTGCATATTTTCTTATCATAAAATCCCTTCCCCCTGCCCCCACCCCAGTGCCAAAAATCAGATTCCTTCCATTCCAATAATCCACCCCACCCCCACACCTCAGTCCTATTCAAGTACTCTTAGTATACAGTACTATACAGTACACAGTACACCTCCACGCCATCACCTTCTTGCACCCAGCACCCTCCGCCTCTCCCCTCATCATCAAAAGAAAAGATACAGACACCAGTAAGAAAAGAAACCCATCCCCCACAGCAGTGACCAGCAGTCATCACTAATTCAATCACAATGAATCTGTGATGGTATGCCAGTCGTAGCAGCTGACTGTTCAGTATTTGTCAGCCAATCAGCTGTTACTATTAGCATGTTATCACCAATTCATTCATTATGAATGAATCAGTGATGATGACTGGTCGCCGCTGGGAAGGGACAGTTTTCTTTTTCATAGGTGTCAGTATCCTTTCTTTTGGAAAAGGGGTGGGTGCTGGCTACCAGTAAAATGGTTGTGTACTGTACACTAAGAGTATTTGAATGGGACCATGGTATGTGGAGAGTTAAGAGGTGAGATACTGGAATGAAAGGAATCTGATTATTTGGTGCTGGGGTGCGAGAAAGATTTCTATTGTCTCACATTGCCTCACTGATCAGGTGCATCAACTAGAAGATAGGGTTCTGCTATCACCTGATCGACCACCTCTTGCAGGAAGTCCACCTTGTTATTGCCCATGGCAACCTCCTCCCCCTCATTGACTATGGCTGTCCGGTGTACTCCCTCACCTCCATTACTAACCTGAACTGCTAGAACCCTACCTACAATCGTATATGCTGCCTTGCTCTCTGTGCCCCTCTCTTCACTCACCACTGCTGTCTTTACCAATCCCTTTTAACTGGCTCCCTCCACAAGCGCGGTGATCCTACCTGCTGGCCCAGACCATTGCTGATACCTTACACAATCCATCCTACTCTCCACTGCCCCTTCTTATCCTGCCCAGATCCTACTACCACAATCTACATCAGTCTTCCCACCTCCAACTAGAAAATCCTAAATAACTACAAGGATGGGCCTAAGAGCCTTCTCTACAGCCGGACCCTCAATATGGAATGACCTCCTCTCCTCATTACATTCCCCCAACCCCCCTCTAAATCTACATTCCCTATTAAGAATGCACTTTCTCTCCTCCATGACCTGTATCTACCCACATGTCACTAGCACAGCTGCACCTCCCTTGCAGCCCATCCTTCCCCCTCCCCCTCTAGTGCTCTGCTCTCCTCTTCCACCCTGAATACTATTGTTAGTCCTATTGTTGAATGATGGAGCAACCTTACCCTGTTTACCTAAATGTTATATACCTTGGTATGCTCAATTGTTGATGTATCTGGTACTGTTTACCTTATATTTTCTCTGTTAGCTTGACCTACATTGGATTCCCTGTTATGTTGGTCTCTATATGATCTATGCTGTTCTCTCACTGTATTTTAAGCTGTTTGTGCCAGTTTCTGGCCCAGGCCATGCCTGAAAAAGGTCTTCAGATCAGTGCACCAACCTGGTTAACAAATGAATAAATAAATAAATAAATAAATAAGAAAAAAACAACTTTGCTCAGAAAGTGTGGAGGAGGAGGAAGTAGGTGCTGTGATGGTTGGGGGTGGACTCAACATGTTTTTGAAGTGGTGGTATGGGGGGGTTATGCTACATGAGAGTGGGTATTTTTTTTTATTCATAGGAATTTAAAAATAAAAATAAAAAGAATGTTGGCACGCATAGAAGTCACAAAATTGGGAATTTTGCCCCACTATGCATGATGCAGGTTCCCGGCTTCTCCTGAACTAAGTCAGTAAAGTTAATGTTTGGAACAGGTGCACCTTACCCATTGGGATACTAGAGATGTAGAAGAAAAAGGGACATTACTGAGGTGCTAGCTGACTGGTAAAGAATTCCAGAGATAAGGAATCATAAAACTAAATGTATGCCATTAATAGTTATTTTTAGCAGCCAAGGTTATCAATTCATGGTGAACAGATATCTTAGATCAAGAGGCCTTTTTGTAAGTGTGTTGTAGTGGTAAGGTGGGGCAGCACCTTTTACAAATCATAGGACAAGTAACAACAGATGAAGGTTTTTCCTATCAGCCAGCATTGTCTACTCAAGGTCACAGTAAAGACTGCAGTGATGAGTATCACATAGAGCAGATGACACAAAGCATGCCAGAATATTATACAATATATAAAGCTTGTTTAGTACTACCTTAGCAGCCTACCCAAATAGCATGTTCCCATAGCCAAATAAAGGCAGAATTATTGTGTTGGCAATATTCAGACTGGTTTCTTTAGAAACAGGAAGAACATTTTTAATTTTGTAAAGCCAATTCTCTGCCTTAGTTTAGTAAATGATTTATTGATATGCATATCCCATTTAAACAAGGGTCTAGCCTAAGTTTCAATTATTTATAAAATGGTCCCATAGACAAGAAAGGACTGTCTGAGTAGACAGGGTTAGTTAATGGAATTCTTTGCTAATGGAGTCCTGGAAGCCAAAAATCATTGCTTGAGTTGTCTTTGAATTAGAAACATTTTCTTTTGATACAGAAAGTGCTGGATTTTAAGAATGTCATATTGCAAATGAGATTGAATACTTTTTTTTTTTTTTACTTTCTATTTTTCCTCCTACTGGGCTTCTATCTCCGACCCTTTGGAGGCATCTGGGAGTCATCCCTCTGTCAACCACCCGACCCATCACCAGCCTTGCACCCCATGGAGCCGCAGTTATACCCCTTGGGCGGGTAACGAGGTGGGGCCCATACACCTCGTACACTTTACTTGATTTCATCAGGCAAGGTGGTCTGGGTGGTGGTGACACATTGAGGGCACACTCCTGGTGCCTCGCCTTCCCATCGATGGAAGGCTGATTTCCTCCAGTTTACCCTCATGTGGTGTGCGCCCTGACGCCAAGGCACTGCGCCGACATCCACCACACATCACGCCAGCCCCTGCGAAGCAGGCTTGCAGTACCCGAGCCTCCGCTGGGTCAGACAAGTAGCGGGCATTGGCCCACACCTCCCCTGGAGAAGGCGAGCTGTCAGCGGGATGCTCGCTTTCATTCTCCTCGTGCCGCCCTCCAGTGACCTGAGTCCACCTCGAACCCGGGTCACTGGCGCCGCAAGCAGAAATCCAACCGCTGCGCCGGCGGGCTGGCTGGGATTGAATACTTTAATACACAGCAGTGCCATCAGTGTATAAATGTGTTTTTGAAAATGAGAATTCTTTGTCTAGATGATTGATATGCACCAAAAATAACAGAAAACGCAATGCTGAGTCTTGAAGGATGCCAGTACAAACATATGAGAGGTTAGCTTTAAGATTTTCTGATGGCTACAAATTAATGGTAACTTAGATAGTTTTTGCAACTGTTGCACAGTGGAAGGAGCTTATCGATATTTACACCACAGTTTGTTTGTCAGGACTTTATGGTCCACAGCTTCAAAGGCATTGCTAAATTTATGGAAGAATGCCTCAGTCATTAAACCTTGATCCATAGCCACTAGTAAATCATTGGTGATGACAGATGAAGAAGCTGACAAGGTGCCATGTTTAGGACAAAAAAACAGACTGCTGAAGTCTGTGAAGATCATTGTCTAATAGGGATTTAATCATTAGCTGAGATATCAACTTTTCCAAAAAATGTCAAGATAGAGGATAGATGGGACGTAAGCTTATACTTGGTTAACAGACTTAAATCCTCATTTTTATGTTGGCGAGCTTACGCAGCCAACATCTTGTAGCAGTGGGATTTGGAGCGCGGCGCTTGTTAAGGAGTGCAGGGCACGCCGCATCAGGGTGCGCCTCGCTTCCTAATTAGCTTGCATGGGTGTTACAATTACGTATAGCCAATGTGGTGAGCATATCTAAGGAAAGGTCCGCTGCAATCCGAGCAAAGCTCATCAGATGCAACAGACCCTTCCTATGTGCCCAGCCACATAGTATGCATGGAGGGCTGGCTGCTGGCTTGCCGTGGCCACAATGTATGTGCCGATGGGGGAGCCCACTCCCCGTCAGCATAAAGCATTTCATCCCCCTATTTCTTACATGCTGAGGGGAGTGCCCAATCCCCCTCGGCTCGTGCACCCCCCGCTTTCCTTGTGTGCCGATGGGGGTGCCCAATCCCCGTCGGCATAAATTACCCTTCCTTTAGTTCTGTGCCGACGAGGGTGCCCAATCCCCCGTCAGCTGCAGCAACCCCACCAAACAGATAGGTGGCATGCTGGGAGCCCACCCCAGTGTGCCAAATCCCCTGTAAAAAAAAAAACAGTCCTGTAATGTTGTTTTCTTTTGTATTACACCCTGTAACACAAAATGGTCCATCACAGTCTCCCTACCCTCCACCCGCACCCACCCACTGCGCACCCTGCCTCTCCCCACCCCCACCCCATACTTACCTCCGGAGCTCGGCGCGACTATCTTTGGTGGACCGGGAACACGTCTGCACACTTCAAAGCTGACCGCGAACTGAAGAAATACTTGTAAGCTGTATAATGTAATAAATAGGGTTTTTTTCAACTTTTTATGTATATCTCAGGCATCTTTTGCGCTTTTTGCACCAAATTTTTAACATGGGTTTTTTGGGACCCCTCCTCATGAATTCTGTCACAGTTATGGCGTTAATCGGTCCCGAAAGGTGATTTCACAGTCACTGCGCGGAATCACCTTTTGGGGCCAATTAACGCAAGGACAGTGGAGTGTTCATGAGGTGGGCTCTCAAAAAGCCTATGTTGCAAATTTGGTGGAAAAATCCAAAAAATGGCTGTTTTACAAGCGTGCGTTGCGCAGCTGCTACGCACGCTCGTAACTTCGCGAATTAGCAATATTTTCATGCCAGATTTTCAACATTGTCATTTTTCTAACACCTCCTTGTGAACAGTATAGCTGTCATTTTTTTCACATCCTGGCCGAAATGTGTTTCAGCACTTCTGGCACACAGTACCGCGGTCGCTGTGGGAAATCAGTGTTCGGGGCAAATTATGAAAATTATAGTTACACTGTTCATGAGCAGAGGTCCTAAAATGCCTATGCTGGAAATTTGGTGATGATACTTATGGCATCATCAGGTTACGAAAGCTATGCTGGCACAGTTTATGCCAGCATGCTCGTAAGTTCACTAATTTATAATATTTTCACTTCAGATTTTCAGTATTGCCATTGTTCTGCACCTCCTTATGAACAGTACAGCTGTCATTTTTTACATCCTGACCAAAGTGTGTTTTCACAGTTCCGGCGCAGAATAGCGCAGTCACTGTGGAAAGTCAGTGTTCGAGACACATTATGAAAATGACAGTGACACTGTTCATTAGCAGAGGTCCTAAAATGCCTATTTTGAAAATTTGGGGCCAAAAGTCAGTATAATTAGTGTTTTATGAGTGTGCATTGCGCAGTTTGCACGCACGCTTTTGACTTCGCGAATTTGTAATATTTTCACTCCACATGTTCAAAATTGCCATTTTTTCCACACCTCCTTATGAACAGTATAGCTGTCATTTTACATATCCTGCCTGAAATGTGTTTTCCCATGTCCGGTGCAGAATCGCACGGTCACTGTGCGAAATCAGTTTTCGGGGTAGTTTGAGGAAATGACAATGACACTGTTCATGAGCAGAGGTCCTAAAATGCCTATGTTAAAAATTTGGTGACGAATATCCATAAAATGACTATGCTGCAGGCGTGCATTGCACAGTTTCCACGCAGCCTTGTAACTTCGTACATTTGCACGATTTTCATGTCACATTTTCACCACTGGCATTTGTGCACACCTCCTTATCAACAGTACAGCTGCCATTTTTCACAGCCTGTCCAAAAGTGTTCCTACAACTGTGGCACACAATGGCATGCTCGCTGTGGGAAATCACCTTTTGGGATACATTAACAAAATCACAGCACCACTGTTCAGGAGGGGAGGTCCCAAAATACCTATGTTGAAAATGTGCCTCAAAAACTCCCACAAATAATTGGGTTGCGGACGTCTGCTGTGCAGTTTGTATGCATGTTCATTGCTTCATCAATAGTTCATATTGCCACTCCAGATTTTCAACGTTGCCATTTTTTTTGCCTCCTCATGAACAATACAGTTGTCATTCTCCATATCCTGCCCGAAACTGTATTTTCGTCCCACTGTCACCAAATGCCATAGCTGCTATGCAAAACCACCTTTCAGCTAACAAAGTGATTGTGCCGCTTTTTGCGAGGTGGCCTGACAAGCAGCCCATGTTGAACATGTAGAGTGAAACTACCACTACACGCCTACTGTGTTAGGGTTTCCAACTGTAGCACCCCACCCGATACGGACTGACAGGCGTCAGGGCTGTGACTTGGGATCATCGGATGTAATGCTCATGCCATTCTCACCCCACACCCACCCTGCAGCCACTGACAGGCATTGTGGTGTGTCTTGCACTGTTAGTACAAACTTCACCCCATGCTCCTATACTGCACCCATGTCAGCGTATTTCCTTATAGGATGTGGTAGGGTGAGGTACACTGGCATGAGCATTGTAGCTGATGACCCAAAGGCACACCCCACTGCCTGTCGCTCTCTACAGGATGGGGGTGGGGTTGGCACCACTTCAATACTTCACTGCCATTCCTATTATGCACCTCTACCTCTGCCACTGCCAATGCCAATGCCAGTGTGACAACATTCGGCATTGACAAATGCTTGTTATATATGGGAATGACCTAGGGAATCTTCTAACTGGAAAGAAATGTGGCGGAGGCCAAGAAAGTTTGAATAAGTATGTAAAAGAGGGATAAATGCCTCATAGAGAGATAAATGACCAGGGCAGCAGAGGAAATAACTGCAGCTTATTATCCATCTCATCACAACCACCTGTCTTATTAACTGTTTAGGACAACAATCCTATGAGTAAATCCTGGGGATGGAAAGCTGAGAGCAGGAATTTGGGCAAGTAAACAAGAAAGACTGAATATCAGCAGCACTGATAAAATCTAGAGAGTCCTGAGGCTTAAAAATATTACAGGCCTCAGAAAGGTATAAACTGAAAGTCTCAACAATCAGATCCAGAAAGTCAGTATGATGGGTTTTGAGCTAAAAGGAATTGGGTAGCTCAGATGTATGGTTATAATTCAAGCTGTTTAATAGTTCCAGGCAGGGTTAAATTGGGCAGAAACCCAGAAGAACTCAATTCTATCACCTCTAAAACAAACTCTGGTCAGAGCTGATACAGCTGCTCAGGGTGGTGAGACCAAGAAAAAGAATACTCAGAGCTCTCGCTGTGCTGGAGTCTGCCATACCCAAGATGGCAGCCCTCACAGAACTGCACATGGCCGATACTCGTGCATGAGCACTTTGAATTGGCGGACATCTTGGGCATGACAGCTGTTCAGAGAAAATTTACAAAGAAAATAGCTGGGCTTGAAAGCCTGTCTTATGATGGCAGGTTAAGCACTTTAAAACTTATGCCCCTCTCCACACGCCGACTTAGGGGCAATTTGTTATTTCTGTATGATATTGTTCATGATCCCCACCTTATGTGTGAATTGGGTTTGGACTTTAAAACATGTGAATATAATTTCAGGGGACATCCTCTGCAATTAGAAAGAAAATCATTTATGTATGTCAAGCGGAAATATTTTTTCACCCTTCGAGTCATTGGTCCATGGAATGGGTTGCCTTTACATGTGGTTATAAGTGAGACCAAAAGGATTTTTAAGTACAGATTAGATCAATTAATAAGTACAGGATACTCACTGTCCTATAATTTGTTGGCATTATGGGTCTCTGGCCTCCTGGCTCTTGAGTTGCCCGTAGTATGACCCGTAGTATGACTTCCGCAGTTGTGGAAGAAAAAGTATTGCCCTGTGAAGGGGATGTGTTTATGCGGCACGTGGAAGGGAAGGGCTGCTAAACGACTATGAGTGGAACTGTGCCACAGCACTGTGGAAGCACACCAGACAACAGTCTGGTCACGTGCTTCCACAGTGATCCTCAAATGAATGACAGCAGTACGTCTGCGGAGCTCCGCCCACGCAGCCGTAGAAATTGTATGAGAGTTCCACCATCTCTGTCATCTTTCTCCATTGATTACTACTGAAGAGTTCCACAACCTAGAAATGACAGTTCTACCACCTTGAAATCCAAATGTGAGAGTTCCCCCACCTCCAATTTAACCACTGAATATTTTCCGAGTAGAGGCCAGGTTGGCAGTATGGGAACCTGCAAGCTTATCCCTGAAAAAGGAAGCTGTTGCAGCTCTGATATTGCAGAGATATTTATTATGAAGAAGACTGTATTTCTTCCAGTCACTTTCAGAATTTATTATTTTGACCTTCTTTCAAGCTCTGTCTCTGACTTCCTAATATTTACATATGTGGGAAGAATATGAAGGTGCATTATGGAGCATAATTTGTTTAGTGTGAAGTGGGGCATATCTGCTACAGATGATTATTTTATTTATTTATTGAGTCTAGGATTACAACACCTTTGAGCAATACAACTTATTTACAAAGGCTCCACATCAGTAGTACCAAAACAAAATGAGGTAAACAATAGATAAATAAATAGAGGACATCAAGAATATACTATAAAAAAAACTAATACATTGAAAGCAATCAAAATAGCACTGAATGTTACTCAATATAACAGTAAAGGGGGCTAGAGAAGTGGGCAGTCTGGGAGGCCTTGTCAAAATCTAGGAGAGAAAGTAAAGGGGTGTAAGGTGGGGGACAGGAGAAATGAGAGGGGGGAAGGAGCAGAGTTGCACAGGAGGTGGAGGGGAAGGAGCAGAGTTGCAAAGGAGGTGATGGGTGATAGAGAGATAAGGGAGGGGAGGTGGAGAAGGGAATGGGGCTACAGGAGGGGGGGCATGCTGGCAAAGGGAGGGAGGGAGACAAACTAATAGTAGAGGGAGAAGAGGTGGTGTTTAGCTAGGGGAGGGGCAGCCTAGCAGGCCTTATCAAAACCCAAGAGAGAGAGTAATATGGGTGAGAGAGAAGGTAAGAGAGAAACATGGGGGGATATGGGGAAGAGTGTCGCAAAAGAGGTGGCATGAGATAAGAGAATGGGTGGAGGGTAGAAGGGGAAGGTGAGGAGGAGCAGGGGATGAGCATGAAGATGCACACGCAGGGAAGAAGCAGGGTTGGGGGTAGAGGGGAAAAGGTTTGAGGATAAGATTGAAATGAAGTGCTGAGAGTTAAAGTGCCGAAAGGTATATGAACAATCGATAACGTAAGCAGAAGGCTGCTAAGGGCAGCAGTCACATATACTGTTTACTAATAGATGCTGCCAGAGTTTGCATTTGAAAGGGCTGAGTTTTGACTCAGCAAAGATGTCCCTACCCAGGGAGTTGAGCCAGAGGGGGCATTATAAGTGAAAGACTGCTGACCTAAGGTGGTGTGGCATCTGGGAACAGAAAAGACCTGAGCTGCTGAGCTGCAAATATGTTGCATACTGTGACAAGGGCTAAGGAGCTGTTGGACCCCAGGGGGTAGCAATCCAAGGTGTACCTTCTTGGCAAGTAAGCAGGTTTGATATGGATCCGGCTGAATAATTGAAGCCACCCGGTCTGAGCATAGAGGTCACACATGTGTGTAAGGCGGGCAGCCCCAGTAAGGAGTCTGCATGCTTTGTTAAGAGCAACAGTGATCCTGTAAAGGGATGTAGCAGAGTAAGAGACATAAATAACCAGCCCATAATTGATGGCAATGATGGAGCTGAAAATTGCTATTCCTAGCACCTCGGGAGTCAGGCTATGCTTGTGCCTGTGGAGTACGCCAATCCTTATGTTGACAGCTCGGGCTACATTATCAATATGTTATGAATAGGTGAGTGAGCTATCAACAGTGACCCCTAGATATTTGAAGGAGTGGATCTGTTCAAGTGGGGTGCCAATGTAGTTTGATATGATCAAGGGTTTGGACTTGTGTTTCTTATTGGCACTGTTGAAAAACATCACTTTGGTCTTTTTATAATTTAGCACCAGTTTTTGAGTGCTGAACCACTTTTCCACTTCTGAGAAACTGTGTTGAAGGTTATCCTGGAGGATCTTAGAGGTCAGGGTTACTAGACTAGATCATGGCATTATCTGCATAGAGCATAATCTGTTCTTGACAGGCTTGTTGTAGGTTATTCAAGAAGATACTGAAGAGAAAGGGCCCCTGTATACATCCCTGAGGCACTTCGGAATGGTCTGGCTTCCTTTCAGAGAGGACATTGGTTATCTTGACCTGCTGTGAATGGTCTTCTAAGTAGCTTTTAAATCAGATGACAACATCATTTGACACCCCTGCAAGTAATAATCACCTGAATAGCAGTGAGTGGTTCACAGTATCGAAGGCCTTCGTCAGGTCAATAAAGGCAGCCCCTATCAGATGGCCTTGGTCGAGTGTGTTATGTATGAAACCAGTGAATTCTAACAGTGCAGTGGTAGTACTATGACCTTTACGAAAGCCATGCTGCTGGGGACATTGGATATTGTATTTGTCCAGGTATTCCACAAGCTGATCTGCAATTATATGCTCTAGTGCTTTCAAAAGAGAAGGTAGAATGGAGATTGGCCTATAGTTTGTGTGCTGTGCCCTATCTCCACCATTGTGCACCAGGGTTACTAGGGCCTGTTTCCATTTTGGGGGGAATTGCCCAAGTCTTAGAGAAAGGTTCAGAATCTTGGCAAGAGGTGTACGAGTTTCTTCGAGGGCGAGGGCAAGAAATTAGAAACTCAGATTTAGATAACTCCCAGGCCTCCTTGTTGTTTGGAATTAACTCCAGCCTATCCCATTTAATATTTTCCAGTTCTATCATAAAGGAAGTGTAACATAAATGTGTTTTTTATTGGAGTTTGCTAACCAGCTAAGCCACTGAGACAATGTTCCTATTTCAGGGATGATCAGGATTAATTACAATAAACAATTTGTTTTTTTGCTATCTCTTTATGCTCCCCATATGGCTGACCTCCTTCGTACCGACCCCACCCCATCCGACCACCTGGCTTTCCCTGGACTTATGTCAGCCCTCTACCCTATGGCTTGCACCCTGTGGTGGGGTGGCAGGGAGTCCTTCTCGACCTGCTGGTCAAGGATCCAGTTGGGCCAGTGCCTGGGTCACTGGAAACAGAGTCTGTGAGAAATCAGTGGTCATAATACCAGCCAGGATTATTTCCATTACATCTTCCCACCCCGAGGATTTAGAGTGCAGTGACATCAAGAGTGACATCACATGCATTTCCATACATGGCACACCCAATGTCTGCCACTCCTCTGCCCTTTTGTGGTGGTTCCAACATCTTGCTCTCCCCAGCCACTGCTAAGAGCCAAACGCCAGCAGCCATGCCTTCCCCTCACCAAAAGAGAACAGTCCTCTGGATGCTTGATCCTCCTTCCCCCGGCTGACCCTCTGAAGCTCTGATTTTGCTCCCAAACATGGTCATCAGTGATGGAAGGGGTAGCACTACTGCTGCACTGGTGGACAGTCCTTATAATAAACAAACATAAGGGGGAACATAACAATACAGCACAATACATTCAGGTACAGAAATGACAATACAAAATATTAGCAAAACAGAGGCATAAGGCCTTACAGTGTGGAAACAAGTTTGTAAAACAACAGGGGCCTGATAGTCAAAAGAGCGCAAAGTGGAGCACAAAACCTTATTCTGCATCTTGTGATTGCCAGGCAGCCCAAGGTTGCTATATTCAGTCAAACAGCACACTGGCACTACTCAACTAAATATAGGGCCATGGTGGAGCAGTGCTAAGTCAAGTGGCTCTGCCCTGACATGGATCCCGAGGTACGCTGCTAGAGTGGATAGTGCCAGAGCACTATCTGCAGTAATCAAAGGGACCCATGCAAATGAGCCCAATTGGGCATGCAAGACACTAAGGGACCATTTGTGTGCCCGCTATGGGCTCATTTGCATGGGTAGCAAGGTAGACTATTGTGGCACCACCCTCCTGACTGCCTGGTCCCAGACATATGTAGATATCCCTGGTGCTAGTGGTCCCCCCCAATTGCCAGCCCATAATGTAATGAAAAAAACTCCCTGGAGCTAGTGGTCCCCCCCTGTTTCTGACTGCCATCCTGTAATGAACAACAAAACTACCTTGTGCTAGTGGTGTCCCCCCCACCCCCCATCACCAGCCCATAGTAAAACGTAAAACCCTCCCTGGCATCCAGTGGTCCCCCACAGCACTGATCCATGGTACCGCCTCTTGCAATTTCATAATCCCTGTCATCTAGCAGCCCCCACCGTGGCACCGAACACCCACCCACCCCAGTCACCTTACCAATACCTTTGGTTCTGAAAGTATATATACAGTGACCGGCGCAGCCCGCTTTACACATCCTTGGCTGGCCACCATATGTCCAGGCAGGGACCGCACCATTTATTTATAGAACAGGATGTATCACCCTGTCCTATAAATAAGAGGCATGCTCCCTGCCTGGACAGACAGTGGCCAGACAATGAGGTGTGAGGAGGGCTGTGCCAGTTGCTGTATGCACACCGCGGTACTGAGGGTACTAATAAGGTGACTGGGGGGTGGGGTTGGTGTTGCAGTGGGGTGGGACATTAGACACCTGGGATCATGGAATTGCAAGTGGAGGTACCGTGGATTAGTGCCCGTTGGGGGGGGGGCCACTGGATGCCAGGGAGGGTTTTACCTTTTACTATGGGCTGGTGATCTGAATGAGGGGTGAGAGGGGACCACTAGCACCATGTTTTTTTTTTATTACCTTATGGGCTGATGATCAGAGGGAGGCCACTAGCACAAGGAAGGTTTTTTTTTTTCCATTACAGGCTGGTGATTGAAGGGGAGGACTACTAGCACCAGGGAGGATGTTTTTTACAGTGGGTTAGCATTGAAGGGGGAGGGGACCCCTAGCACCAGGAATGGTTGTACTGGTACTACAGACTGGCAATTGGTGGGGAGGTGCCAAGGACCACAGAGGGTGGGTGTGCTCCCCCAGTGGCCTACCGGCTAGGTGGCTGCATTACCTCTGGCAGCCACTAGGGTTTCCCGAAGTAAGTTGGGCTTTTATTCAGTGGTATTTGTGCTGCACAAAAGGACCATGCTAAACCCTTTTGTGCAGTACAAAACTATTGAATATGGAGTAGCACAGCTATTCATGGCCACACCCTTCCCCTTGCCCACTCACACACATTATGTTTTGTGTGGGCGCTAACCCTCTTTGGCCGCACAACAGCCCCTTTTGAATCTTGAGATTCGGCACAAACTCTGGTTTATGCAGGCAAAGACCCATTAGTGCCCATGCAAACTTTTGAATATCGGGCCCCAGAAGTCAACACTTAAAGGAGCAATAGGAGATATATCTACAGTAGGTAAACTAGAAGGTTTTATCCTGTTATGAGTATATTACATAACCTGGTGATCACTGAATGAATCACCTAGGACTTCATGGATACATTTTTATGATCCAGATAAGTAACACAAGAGCATAGAATTTTTTAGTAGAAAAGAACTGCTTGTCCCACTCAGTCTACCCAGATGGTCCCTGCCTAGTCTGTCTCCACAGATACTAGCTGGTCTCAGGCAGCTCTCCCTCTTCCCTGCCTATTTACTTATATTCCACTATGTCTGTGCCATGCACGCTCAAAGCCCCTACTATTTTCTCCTCCACCACTTCCTCTGACAGTATCTGCCAGGCATCCACCACTCTACTACTGAAGTAGTTCTTCTCCACACCCCTCTTCAACTTCCCGTCCTCCAGCTTCATCACATGCCCTCTGGTCCAGGTGCTTGTTCTCATTTGAAAAAGATTCCCTGCAATAGGTTAGGACCGGAGCAGACACAAGAATCAGTATCATCTCTAAAAAGTCTCCTAATTCACTTGCTTGAGCATGGAAATCTTCCCCATTTAATATCTCTTGCATATCAAGCATTGCACCATACTAAAGGAGAAATGACAGATAAAGTCAAAAAATACTGGGAAACTGGAGTGGGCTACTCAATAACAGAACAGGAGAGGCAAAGGGCCTGTAGGAACCAACATAAAATAACTTTAGGTTTTCAGTGGAAAGAATTTTGATGGAAGATGATTATCAGATATTTTTGACCCCCATATATAAGTAGGAAATATGAGCCATAACTTCACATTTCTTGCTGGAGGGGATGTAGAGTAGCTCCAGTCATATACACTCATGTATTTTAGTAGTATCCTATCAGTCAACCATTTTGGAGGGTGATAGAGACAGCACTGAGGGAGCTTCTGCTCAATATGGGGCCACTAACACTAAAAATAGTAGTTCTTGCTACTGTATATCTACCTCAATATAAAGAAAGAAACTATCAATAACAACTAGGGATCTGGCTAACAGTGGCCAAAAAAGCAATAACTAGGAAATGACTAACACCCAATACCCCAACGCAAGAAGAATGGAAAGATATTATAATTTCAATATATAATATGGAACATCTAATAGTGGGGCTAAGTTGCAACCCTCGGTAGATGCCAAATTTCATTAACCAGTGGAAAAGCTGACTGATGTAGCTGATGGCACACAGGGCAGACATAGTCCTATGACAGTAGCTATCGAACTCACAACAGCTTATGGGAATGAAAGACGGTGAACTACACACCTGTGGTCTATTCCTCTAAAGTGATATAAATTTAAAATAGACGTGGAAATGCAAGGGGTACTGAGAATCACTCAAGTTCTAGGATTACTAAATTTACTAGAAGTCGTATTACAGGACTGGTCTAACATACTTTATGTCATGATAAAGAAGACTGCACAATACTACAAGCTTTATACTGTATTTCTGTATTAAATGCCACAATGGGAGTAAACATCTCTACTTAGAAGAGAAATATGAGAAATGATGAGATACAGTGTAAAAGTTTTCCACACCAACCAGGTTAGGGAATGCCCCTGACCTCGTGCTGGCAAATGGGGAGTTTGTGAGGGAACTTAGGGTGGAAGAACGACTGGCAGGGAGTGACCACCACTCAGTATGGTTCATGTTGGATATGGGTAAGGAAGGAGTGGAATCCAGCACAAGGGTGCTAAACTTCACGAGGGCTGACTTCGGGAGGATGGGGGAAGTGGTAAAAGGGTACTTGGCTAGAATTCAACCTAGTATGGGCACTAACCAAAGGTGGGAGCTCAAAAAGCTGGTGATAGTGGAGGCAACCAGAACCTGCAGCAAGGCCCAGAGCAAGAAGGCAAGGGCAAAGAAACCTAGCTGGGTGAGCAAAGAGGTCATGGAAAAGGTAAGGAGGGAAAGACCTGCCTTTAGCAGGTACAAAAAAACAGGGAGGGGGGAGGACAGGGAGGAGTACCTGAAGGAATCGAAGGAGGTGACAAGGGCAGTAAGGGCAGCCAAGATGTCTATGGAGCTCAGGCTGGCGAAGAGCATTAAGAAGGGGGATAAGTATTTCTTCAGGTACATCAGAGAGAAGAGGAACTGTAAGCACCATATAGTAAGGATTAGGAAGGGGGAGTTGGGTGGAAGCAGGGGGGGTGATCAGGAAGAAGCACTAAATGATTACTTCTGCTCAGTATTTACTAAGGAGAAGAGGGGGGTGATACCCAAGGAGGCGGGAGGGCAGAAGCAGAGGGGGAGGAGATGACGGATGGGAAAATAATGGAGGGCAGAGTTCTGGAGGGTTTGAGGGCACTGAGGGTGGACAAGGCTCCAGGCCCAGATGGCATCCACCCCAGGGTACTGAAATAGCTGGCAGAGGTCCTGGTGGGACCTTTGTTAGACCTATTTAATGCCTCACTACACTCAGGGTTTTTACCTCAGGATTGGAGGATGGCTCATGTGGTGCCCCTCCACAAGAATGGCCACAAGGATGAACCGGGGAACTACAGACCAGTGAGCCTCACATCCATTGTGGGTAAGCTGATGTAAACTATCCTGAAGGAGAGGCTGGTGGCCCTCCTGGAGGCCAAAGGACTACAGGACAGCAGACAGCATGGCTTTGTAAGTGGCAGATCCTGCCAAACCAACCTGGTGGAGTTCTATGACTGGGTAACTAGGCAATTGAATGGTGGTCATGCAGTGGATGTGCTGTACCTGGACTTCAGTAAGGCATTCGACTCAGTGCCACATGGGAGGCTGGGAAGTAAGTTAAAAGGCACAGGGGTGGGTGCAAAGCTGGTGAGCTAGGTAGGGAACTGGCTTCAGGGAAGGCAGCAGAGGGTGGTGGTGGTGGGTGGGGAGCTCTCATCCCCAAGGGTAGGGATGAGGGGTATTCCACAGGGCTTGGTGTTGGGACCAGTGTTTGGGATATTCATTGCAGACATATCATTGGGCATAAAGAGCAAGATCAGTTTGTTTGCTGACTGGATTACCTAGGGGGATGGCAGGGGTTGCAGGATGATCTGGCAAAGCTGGAAACCTGGTCGGACACCTGGCAACTGGGATTCAATGCCAAAAAATGCAAGGTGCTGCATTTTGGGGCAAAAAAACCAAGGAGGTGTTACCAGCTGGGGGAGAGTGCAGCTAGCCAAGACAGAGGAGGAGAAGGATCTGGGTGCTCATTACGGTGTCAATGGACAACTCGGCACAAAGTAGAAAGGCAGCTGCAAAGGCCAACAAAATGATGGGGTTGCATTGCAAGGGGTATATTCTCGGGGGGGGGGGTGATTCTGCCATTGTATAGATCATTAGTTAGACCGCACCTGGAGTACTGCATGCAGTACTGGTGCCCATATCTGAAGAGGGACATTAAGTTACTGGAGGGGGTGCAGTGCAGGGCAACAAAGATGACCAAGGGGCTGGGGGACTTACCATACAAGAGGAGGCTGAGGGAGTTAAACATGTACTCACTGGAGGAGAGGAGGGACAAGGGGCATATGACCGAAATCTTCAAGTGCATGAAAGGAATAAGCAAGACAGGTATGGAGGGGCTGTTCAAAGTAAGGGAAGGGATGGACACCCAGGGCCATGATATGAGACTAGAGAGAGGAAGGTTCAGGAGGGAGATGAGGAGACACTTTTTTATGGAGAGGGTGGTAGCTGGGTGGAATGCGTTACCAGCAGAAGTGGTATCCAGTAGAACAGTGGACTGCTTCAAAAGGGGCTGGGACAAGGCAAGGGAGAGGGCAAGGGAGAGGAAGGGTGGGAGAGAAGGGCAGCTGCAGAAAAAGGGGTGCCAGCTGCACATTCGAGCAGACTTGATAGACCACTAGGCCTTTATCTGCTGGCAAATTTTGTATGTTCATAATAGTTAAAGCAAGATGTAACTGCAAAAGTCATTTCTTCTGAATGCCAACATGATTTATGTGATCCTGTATACCTGTAAAACATGAAAATGAAAAAGGTTTATAAAAACAGAATTACAAAAAAAAAAGAGAGAAAGACTCCACTCCTGCACCCTATGTACCCCTGTGAGGTACTCGTAAGTCTGTATCATGCCCACTCTTGCCCTCCTCTCTTCCATGGTATACATTTTGAGATCCCTCAGTTGCTCATCATAGGGCTTTTGGTGCAATCCCTGCACCATGCTAGGTGCCCTTCTTTGGACTGCCTCCACCCTGTCTATCTCTTTTCTGTGGTATGACCTCCAGAAGTGGACACAGTATTCCAGGTGGAGTCTCACAAGTGAAGACATACAGTAGCAGCACCACCAGCTTTCTCCCTATGCATCCCATCATCCTGCTGGCCATATACACTGTTTTTCCACACCACACTGCCACTTTGAGGTCATCAGATATGATAACCCCAAGGTCCCTTTCCTGTTTAATGACTGTCAGTACCTCCCCCTCATCTACTAGACTCCTGGGTTCCTGTACCCTAGGTGCATGATTTTGCACTTTTTGGCATTGAACCCCAACTGCTGAGCTCTTGTTCCCCAAGTCTCTATACATTGTCTCCTTCCCCTTCTGAGTGTCCATCCTATTACAGATTTTGGTGCCATCTGCAAAAAGGCATACCTTCCCTACCAGTTCTTCTGCAATGTCATGACTGGTCCCAGTACTGAGCCCTGCAGCACACCACTGGTCACTCGACCCTCATTAGAGTGAGTGCTCTTAACCACCACTCTCTGTCATCTATCCACTGCAGGGCTTAAAGAGTTAGTGAGCTGAGAAGATTTAGCACAATGTGGGTAACTGGTGCAAGCCTCTTATATGTTTAATTGTTAAATTCTATGCAGTTTTATACAATTAAATGTTGTATTTCACAAATGTAAACTCTGGGTTAGCCTCAGTGGCTGTAAAATTCTTCTGTGAGTGGTCCAAGGTCAGGATGTCTCTGTGCCAGCCAGAAGTGACACTTTGAAATGAAAGCCATGGTCATTTGAAAAGGCTGTCACAGAGCAGAGACTGGTTTGCAGCGAACACCTTAACAATAAAGCAAGTTGTATATACAGGATTGTTCAAGCCGTCTGTTTGCTTTAAATAAAAAGATTATTCAATAAATATTTTTCAGTGCCCCCTTTTGTCCACATATGTATAATTGTATAGAAGTTTGACATGAAGCAATGCAATGCCATCTGTAATTCGCGGGGGAAAAGGTGTAACAGCAGGGAAGGTATTTTTGCATTACTAAAGATGTTATTGTTTTACTCTTTGGCATCAGGTAAAAATCAAAACAGCAGCCTCAGGGAGTTTTCCGTATTCAGTCTGAGCTAGCTTTGTTTTTTTTTTCCTTGGTTTTTTCTCTCATTCAGCAATCTGCTCGGCATTAGGTAAAAGACAAAGCAACAGCCTGAGAGAGTTTTCCAGGTTCACTCTGAGCTAGTTCTTGAAATAACACAGCCTGCAAGAGTTTCCAGACAACACTCTTTCTATTTATTGTAGTCTGGCTTCTTTACTGATCAGGGAGGACTGGAACAATGAACAAATAAAAACCATAGAGGTTTATTTATTTATTTAAGAGAGAAATCAGAATTACAATCCTTTGAGTCAAAGACTTCTTTGCAAATGCTCCACGTCAGATAAATACTTATACATAACACAAACAGGATAATAAACATAGGCAATACAGTACAGAGAATGTATACAATTAGCAGGTTACAGCTTCAGTGGTCATTAAAAGTAGACCCCGTGTCATAGATATTTACAAATGGCAGGTTTCAGTTTCAGGGGGACTTAAATGGACCCTGAGTCAAAATGTATACACAGTGAGAGAGGAGTAATGAGGAAATGAATCAAGATACATCAGATATGGTTCCCCTTTCCAGTGTGTATCCTAAGTGAGTAAACTTAACAAGTTATGAAATATGCCTCCCAGGGATTAAGCTAAGCAACCTATAGAGATGTTAAGTAGGAAGATGGAATATTATGTGCAGTCACAGGTTGTGGAGGCAAGGAGGAGGGTCTTGAGGCCAGTTTTAAATTGGCCAAGACTGGGTTCCATGGAGATGGAGGGTGGTAGGTTGTTTAACCACAGGGGAGCCCGATACCGGAAGGATCTTTGACCAAGGGAGGTCCTACAGTGGGGGACCAGGAGGGTGGTATTGGGGGGAAAGCCTGGGGGATCTTCTGTAGGGAACTATTTGGATGAGGTGGTGTAGGCCTTGAGGTGCTTGTTTCTGAAGTATCTTTTTTGCAGGGAGGCAAGTGTGATACTTAAGCCTGCCTTTGAACTTTAGTCAGTCCATTAGATTATACAGCTCACATGTGTGGGCAAAATGTTCACATCCAGAGACCATGCGGCAGGCTTTATTGAGAGCTAGGTTAATGCATCATAAGGCTGTTTGATCTGCAGTCTCGTAAATCACTATGCCGTAATCCACCAAGGAAAGGACTGAAGAGGACACGGCTAGTCGGAGTGCCGGGGGGGGTTAGGCAGTGCTTATGTCGGAATGGGATCCCCAGCCCGGTGTTAATGGAGGATGAGATGTGTTGGTTATGTGCATGGTAGGTGAGTGAAGTGTCAAGTTTGATACCAAGGTACTTGAAAGAGGACACCTGTTCAAGTGTGGAGCCTAGTGAGTTCATGATAATTCATAAGTTTCATAAGTTGGTTCAAGCTATGGGACTTTCGTCCATGATGCTGGCCATTATTTTTTTTTAAACGTAGTAGTTTTATCATACAGAAAGTTGTCTAGTTTAGACTTAAATGTGTCCATGTTAGAACTCTCCACCACATTTACTGGTAAGCTATTCCGAGCTGTCACCACCCTCACAGTAAACCAGTGTTTCCTTAGGTTTGTATTCCACTTCGGCAAATCGAGTTGCATGCTATGCTTTCTAGCACTAGTCCAGCCTGTTCTGTAGGAAAGTTTAAGATCTTCCCTTAATGAAGTATCTTGATATATTCTTTTTTTGAAATTATAGTTCTTTTTTATTTATATAAAGGTAATGCACCTGAGAAAAGAGTACAGGGATTACACATTATGGCCAATGACATAAACTGTATAGCAGCTGCAGAGTGACAATATACAGCATTTTACTGAAATCCCTGGATTTGGAAAAGCAATGAGATATAACCCCCTACCTTCCTCACCCAAATCCCCAAGCCCCCATCCCCCCCCCCAGGATGTGTCTTCTATAAAAGAAAAGAAAGAGGAAAGAAAGGAAAAGAGAAGAGAAGGAAGAAAGGGAGCTGATTCTGATACATATGAGATATATAAAGGTATATCGGCTGCCAAGGTAGCTAGAGGTGTACCCAACAGTACATTACTTCAAATAAAGAGCATTTAATTTGCCCCATTTCCACTCAAACGAAACCAGACAATTCCGAGAACTTGCTATTAGCTTTTCAGTCCGAAAACAGAGAGAAAGTTCACTGATCCATTCTGCATACGAGATAACCAGTTGGTCCATCCAGTGCCTAAGGACCAATCTTTTGACAACCATCGAGATTAAAGCCATATGGAATCTATGCTCCATCACTTGTATATTGGAAAGCTTACCTAGGATACAAACTCCTATAGTTAATAGGTCATTCAGGCCCAAAAGAGGGTCTAAATTAGATTGGATGGACTGCCATAAGGGAGCCACCTTCTCACAATACCAGAAAATGTGTACCAGGTTCCCTTCCACTGTGCCACACCTTGTGCATAGGGTTGAAGATAATCTGTTTAATTTAACCAGTTTAACTGGGGTATAATACATGTTGTTCAATATATGGTATTGAGTGAGTCTATGTCTGTCTTGAGAGAGATACCGATATGTGTCTACTCAAATTTGTTCCCAATCTGGAAGGGTATCTGGCAGAAGAGAAGACCAGCATTTGGAAACAGTCAGGTGGTAGTCCGGGAACTTAGTATCCAATAGGAAAGAATAAAGCTTAGAGATGCTATGGGCCTTAGTTGCTTGATCCTGTATCTGGTTTAGGAAGGATTTAATATGAGACGGTGTAGGATTGGGGCCGAAGCTGGAAGCCACTAGGTGTCGTAACTGGAAAACTTTAAAAATGTGCTTCTGAGGAATATTGTACTTGTTCAGAACCTCCCTGGAAGATAAAAGACAGTTATTCAGGAATAAATCATTGACACAGCAATCTGTCAGCTGAGGAAGCCAGTCTAGAAAAAGCAGGCGACCCCCAATCCTAATATTTAAGTTTAAGGTAAGAGGTTGGGAAGTGTCTTTCCTGGGAGAGAGATTGAAGAAGTGCCAGCATTGATTCAACACCTTGATAGAAGTGCCAATGATGCTCTCCTGTAAAAGTGGAGGCAAAGTGGATGGATTCTAATAGAGGAGTCTGGATGGGGGAAGTCCAAACTCAGTTAGCATCTTTTTCTCAAGTTGTACCCAAATTGGTAGAATCTGGTCCACCCTCTGGTCATACCACCTCCCAATTTTTGCCATGTGGCTTGCCCAGTAATAGAGCATAAAGTTGGGAAGATGGAGCCCTCCCTTCACCTTGGGTAAATTAAGTTTTAAGAAGGCTTTCCTGGGCTGTTTGCCCTGCCAAATAAATTTGGAAATGGACCTATGGAAATGATGAAAATAGGACATTGGTAAGAAAATGTTCATTAGGCTAAGTGGGTAGAAAACCCGAGGCAACACATTCATCGTAACAATATTAATACAGCCCCAAAGCGATAAAGGAAGGGCAGACCATCTCTGAAGGTCTTGTTGAATTTTAATCAATAGATTGTCTAGGTTAAGCTTCCTGAAGAGTTCAGGGTCCTTAGTAAGGAAAATGCCTAAATATTTGAGAGAGGAGAGGGCCCATTTCATACCAAACTGAGAAAAGCTGACCTGAAGCGTGTTGATCGTTCAGTGGAAATACGATTGATTTAGTTAAATTCAACTTGTAATTGGCCACCTGGCCAAACTGGGCTACAATGTGTAATATATGTGTTAGTGACACTTCGGGGTTAGTCAGGTGTAAGAGAATATCATCAGCATAGGCCGAGAGAACCAGAGACTGCTGTTGAATGAGACATCCCGTGACCAGTGGAAAATTTTTAATCCTGAGAAGAAGAGGCTCTAGGTAGAGATTAAACAAGAAAGGTGACAGGGGGCAGCCCTGACGGGTGCCTGTAAATAGCGGAAATCGAGAAGAGAAAACCCTGCTACAATAGATTCTGGCAGTAGGGGATTGGTAGACCAATTTAATCCATTGAATAAAGACCTCTGGGAAGCCCATTCTCTTTAAGATAATCCAGAGAAATTCCCAATGGACTCTATCGAAGGCTTTCTCCACATCTAATGATAACAGAGCCATAGGGATTTGAGAGTCTTGGGCGGCATGAAAAATATGTGAGAGAGTACTCAAGTGGTCTATAGAGGACCTGCCCTGCACAAATCCTACTTGTTCGGTACTCAACAAGTTAATCCAAACCCTTTTGAGTCTGAGGGATAGGATTTTCGTTAGGATTTTACTGTCGTAATTAAGAAGTGAGATTGGGCGGTAACTAGCAGGGTCGGTCGGGAATTTGTCTGGTTTCAGTATCAAAACAATGTTGGATGCCAGCAAGGAAGGGTCCAGAGTGGTAGCGTTAAACATATATTCAAATAATTTTGTGAGGAGAGGGGCCAATTCCTTCCCAAAAGTTTTATAAAAATTGGAGGGGAAGTCATCGGGTCCCAGAGCTTTGTCTGGAGCAAATTCCTTGATCACATCCTCCACTTCCATTACCATGATAGGAGTAGTCAAAGCTTCTCCTAGGTGAGTTTGGAGGGTAGGGAGGGGGAGGCCCTCCAGAAACTGGTCCGCAAGGGAATGAAAGAGGTGGAAGGTACCATTGCCCTAATGTTCCTTATAGAATGACTCAAAAATTTGTGAAATATCTCTAGGAGAAGTTTTAAGGGAACCATCGGAAGATAATAATGAGGGAATCCATCTTGATCCCTCAATTTCCCTCAACCGTAAATCTAGCATTTTACCTGATTTCTCCCCTTGATCGAGATAGAGGGCCTTTGTTTTCAGCAGAGCATACTCTGCCTTGTCCCTTATCCAATCTGAGTACTCGTTTCTGAGCTTCATTCGGGTTTCTAGATCAGCTTGGGAAGAGGAGGAGGATAACTTATTCTCTGCCAACCTAATTTGGTTCGACAATAACATGAGCCTGGCCTCCCTTTGTTTTTTTTCTCTCCTAGATGCGAGTTTAATAAATTTGCCCCTAATGAAGCATTTAAGGGAACACCAGAGCAGATCCTTTTTCTTGATTGAACCTGTATTGGTCTCAATAAATGAGGTGATGAGGGATCTAATATGGGAGACTGTGCCCCTATCTTTTAAAAGCTGGGTGTTTAGTTTCCAGGCAGTGTCTCTTTGCACCTGCAGGTTTGGGGAGACCAGAATCCAAGCCACCGAGTGGTCTGATACCACTATGGGCTCAATACCAGACTGGAGTACTCCCGACAGAAGGTTATTGCTGACTAGTATTAGGTCAATTCTGGACCAGGTCTTGTGTACTTGGGAATAATAAGAAAAGAGTTGTCTTGTGGGGTTAAGTAAACGCCAAGGGTCACACAGGCCGAGTAAGTCCATACAATTCCTCAGGGCTAGTTGCGAGGAGGAGAGTGGTTTCAGGGGTCTATAAGATTTATCCAAATCTTGTGAGGGAGCTATATTCCAATCCCCCTCAATTATTAGCATTGAGGGTAAGAGTCCACTCAAATTTTCAGCCAGAGTCATGAGGAAGTCTGGGTCTCCCCTACTGGGGCGTAGATCGCCGCTAGTGTTATCTTCACATTGTAGAGTGAACCTTTCGCAATAATGAATCTACCTTTGTGGTCCGATAACATCTCTTCTGCCAGAAAGGGAATATGCTTCTTAACCAGAATGGCCACCCCCCTACCAGAGGACGACCCCCTGAGGCAAAAACCTGAGCGTAACCTTGACGGTGAAGCCCTTTGACTTCTGATGAGAGCAAATAGGTTTCTTGCATCAAGAGAATATCAACATTCATTAAAGCACAGTTTTTGAAAACCTGGTACCTTTTAGTTAGGTCTCTGACACCTCTTACATTCCACGTAGCAATTTTAAGCGCTGTAACAGTCATTATCTAATATACAGTGCAGCAATGGGCTATGAAAATATGAAAAAGCAGACCACCTTAGAAGGCACATCCTGCCCTCCCCCCCAAAAAAAACCACCATCGACCAAGTTCCACCCCTCCACCCTCCCTCCCCTCGAGACCAGAAAGAACTGAAGCAGTATAAATTCCAGACATAGTGTTACAGACTTTACCAAATCCAGAACTAAGAAAGAAAGATTCCTCCCCTCCCTACCCCCCTCCACATCCCTTAAACTATATACAACTGTTCCCCCAACTACTTCTTGAGAAGAACTGAAAGTAGTAGTAGTTAGAGCGGGGAACAAAGCCCCAAAAGCCACCACTAGATGGGTGTACCGGGAGGTAAACATGAGCCGGTAATCTGAGGAAGTGTTGGGTAATAAGTATAAAGTAATTCCCTCATAAGTACTGAAGACTTCCTGACTGAGAAAATCCCCATCTGGGCTGCTCTCCCCCCCCTCTCTTTGGTGCGTTTAGCAGTCCCATCAGGGCTGACCCTCTCACAGAGCCCCACCCCAAGGCAGATAAATCAGATTAAGCCTACAAAAATACTGAGAAAGATGAGAACCTGATCGAAATCTCGGGGTTATACTGAGAAAGCCCCTTTAACCTGGGTTAGAAAAACCAGAGCTCACTAGAAAGTGAAAGCCCACCAGGATCTCCTGGATTTTGGCCATCACCAGGAGAAAATAGCCCCGAACAAATTGCTGACCGGCTGCTTCGTCACCTGCCTCCATCTCCCCAACTGCCATCTGAACTCCTTAAACCCTCAAGATTAATAACCGAGTTACATTACCCACATAGATTCCGAACTGAATAGGGTAGGGGATAATAACCTTGAGACCCCAATGGTAATGTTAAGAATCAGAGTCAGCCCCCCCAACCCAGGGGGCCAACCACAAGCTTCACCGCCATCAAAACCATCAGCGGTAAAAATTGTGTGATAAGGCACAAGCAGGGTCGAACTGACGTCCTGCCACCCCCCCTCCAAAGTGCTCACCCCAATGGCAACAATCCTCGTTGCCTAATATAGGCCCAGCTCATCACTTTATTCAAAAAGCCTCTCCAACCCACCAACTACACCTGAAGAATCCCCCAGGATATCCTAATGAGCTCTACAGTCCAATTTACTGTGAAATTAAGTGAGCTTAATTACCTGGGCCGGGGAAGGACAAGAGGGGCCCGTGGAGCAATATTTACTAGGGGGACTAAAAGGTCCCACCGGACTCCTGTCGTGTGGAAACCACCTCTGCACCCCTAGTTCCCCTCACTCTCCCCACCCCAGTGAGCTGGACCCACGAACCACCGAACAACCGAGCCCACTTAACCTCCCCACAGACCGCCCCAAAGCTGCCACCCTCCACCACCAGGCAAACCAGACGAGAGAGAGAAGAAAAACCAGAAACAAAAGGTGAGAGTCCAAAAATGCAGCACGTAGCAAGAGGTAGCTTCTTGGTGTTGTCTCAGCGATTCGGCCCGGTTTAAACAAGTTAGGCAGCTTGATTGGGAGATCTACACCAGAAAGTCCAGATGAGAGAGAACTGAGGAATCAAAACCAAAAACAAGAGTCCAGTTATGCAGCATGTAGTAAGAGGTAACTTCTTCGCTCTGCTTCAGCGATTCAGCCCGATTTAAACAGGTTAGGTAATTTGA
The DNA here is from genome assembly GCA_016271365.2 of Neoceratodus forsteri. Lineage (NCBI taxonomy): Eukaryota > Metazoa > Chordata > Ceratodontiformes > Ceratodontidae > Neoceratodus > Neoceratodus forsteri. Next base: position 578,736,689 of record CM057459.1, on the reverse strand, counting down.
TTGAGAGATCTGATTCCGCTATGTCTGGGGATTCATAGGAGAGCTAGGAACCCTCAATGGCAACTTGAAGCTTGGCAGGATAGATCATTTTGTAGCGAATGCCTGCTGCGATCAGCTTGCTCACTGTAGAATGAAATGCTGAGCGCTTTTGCCTCATCTTGTAGGGAAGATCCTGAGTAATACGCAGCTTGGAACCACTCCATAGAATTGCCTGTAATTCTCTTACCTTTGATAGAACATGTTGTTTTTCCAAGAAGCTTAGACATTTAATAATAATAGGTCTTGGCGGGGCACCTGCAGCAGGCTTCGGTCTGAGAGAGCGATGAGCACATTCAATATGATATTGTGGATTAAGAGGGGAAGGCCCAACCACTTTGTTTAGGAACTTCTGGAGAAAGAGATTAATATCAGGGCCCTCCTCAGACTCGGGGAGGCCCAGGATCACCAAGTTGTTTCTTCGGCTCCTTCCTTCTAAGTCTTCCGTTTTGAGTTGCAGTTTACTGATCTGTTGTCTAAGATGAATGATTTCTGGGTCTATCTTATCCCTCCAGGTCTCCAAGGAGGAAGTTCTGGCTTCTGAATCTCCCATTCTGGTGGTTAGGGCACTGAGATTCTCCCTTTAGTGATTTCAGCTCAGCAGAGATATCATCTAATGTTTCCTCGAAAGGAATTAACTCTTGCAAGAAACGGTCCTCAGTAACAGGAGTTGGAGAAGTATTAGAAGGGGATGATTTTACTGCAGGCCCCGAGTTCTGGTTTTTAGATTTTTTGGAAGATTTCTCCCGCGTAGAAGGTGGGGTGTGCTTCATGCCAGCAGGCCTCATCTCCGCTTCCATCTCAATCTGCTTCCAAATGCATTAATATGCACAACTCAAGGTGCTGCCAAGTACGAAAGAGTATTGTCTTTACACTGGATGCAGAATATAACTTTAGATATCAATTTTGTAGGCTGAAAATAGTTAGAAAATGGGCGGGTAACGGGAGCTCCGTGAAAACGCTGCCTCTAGCTGCACTGCATCACGTGACCCCCCATCTTGAGATATTCTAAACATCATACATAGGTCTCCCCTTAATCTTCTATAATGTAGTGCGTATAATTTGAGTTTAGTTAATCTCTCCTCATAGGATAGGTTTTTCAGTCCTGACACTGATCTTGTTGCTCTGCGCTGTACACTCTCCACTCTAACAATATCCTCCCTTTTCTGGGGGGATCACACCTGGATGCAATACTCCAGGTGTTGTCTCACCAGGGCTCCATACAATGGCATAATAACGTTCTCGTGCCTGCTAGAAATGTGCCTCAAGATGCAATTTAGATTCTGATTTGCTCATTTAACCTGTTGTTTGCAGTGTGAGCTAAACTTTAAATCTGAGGTGAATTTGATGCCCAAATCTCTCTCCTCAGCTGTTGATACAAGACTGTTGTCCCCCAATACAATACATATATTTACTATTATTCTGACTTAGATGCATGATTTTGCATTTAGAGATGTTGAGTACTAATTTACTGACTTTGGTTAGCATGGTATTACAGAGAGGGTGCTGATGGTGTGCAAAGATCATAGACTTTGTCTTGCTGTAGTTGAGCAATAGGTGATGCTCAGAGAACCAGGCTTCAAGTTCCTCAAAGAAGCCCTGTAGGGTGGTTTGGAAGGAGTTAGGATGAGGGTCTTTCCAGAAAACCACAGCATCATCTGCATAGAGCAGTAGCTTACCATTGCAGGATTGAGGGAGGGAGTTTAGAAAGAGGGTGAAGAGTAGTGGGCCAAGAATGGACCCTTGTGGGACCTCGGCAAGGACTGGTCTACTGGAGGAGAGTGTGGTGTCTATTTTGGCCTGTTGAGTATGGCCGGATAGATAGTCTTTGAACCAGGAGGTGGCCTCCGGGGAGATGTTCAGGGGAGTAAGGGAGTGGAGAAGTAGTGTGTGATTGACAGTGTTGAATGCTTTTGTCAAATCAACATAGACTGTGCCAGCAAGGGATCCCTGTTCTAGTGGCTCTTGTATGTATGATGTGTATTCGACAAGGGCAGTGGTAGTACTGTGACCCCTCCGGAAGCCATGTTGTTCATGACTGAGTAGGTTATGTTTGTCCAGGTGCTCTGTAAGTTGGTCCGATACAATTTTTTCGAGTGCCTTGGAGAGCAGGGGTAGGATCGCAATGGGCCGATAATTGCTAGTGGAGGTGCGATCACCACACTTCAGAATAGGGGTTATAACTGCTCTTTTCCAGGGTGTGGGGAATTGGTTGAGACATAAGGACAGGTTCATTATTTTGGTGAGCTCGGGCAGGGTCACATCCAGGGTGAGCCAGAGGAGTTTGAGGTCCAAGGAGTTGTTGCTATGGTGAGCATTCATCAGGACTTTGGTAAGATAGTGTTTTGCTTCACTGCAAGTGAGGACCCATGGCTGGAAAGAGGGGTGGTCTGTGGCAGCTGGAGTGCAAGTTTGTGGAACTTGGAATCAGGCTGAAGAAGTTAAGGTGGAGGATGTCATTGAGGTCTGAAAAGGCCAGATTGAGGGTGTTGGACATAGCTGTAGGGTCCTGGGAGATGATCCCATCAATTAGTAGCTGGTCAGGAGCAGGGGATACAGTTTTCCCACAGATTTCTTTTATGTTGCTCCAGAATTTTTTCCCAGAGTCCTGGGAGGAGGTTAGGGTTTGTCTATAGTAATTAGCTTTAGTTTGCCATATTGCCCATGTACATTTGTTCCTGGTTTCTCTATATAGCTGTCTGTCCTGGGGGAGTTGCGAGTTCAGGGCCCTATGCCAGAGGTTATGTCTGAGATGCATTTGGTCCAGCTATGATCTGTTATTTATTTATTTATTTATTTATTTATTTAGTTTATTGGAAGTATGACAAACAGAAATATAGTAATCCATTTTAGTTGCCTTCTGTTAAACAGGACAGCCACCTACGGGATGAAAAGTCCACCACCAGCATATCCCTGGTGGCAGGCTTTTCATCCCGATTAACTGGCTATCCCGTTTAACAGATGGAAACTAAAATGGACTATTATGACTCTCTTTAGCATGTTTCTAATACAACTCTTTGGCTTGCACTATAATAAAAAAAATCTAAGTAAATAAATACAATATAGGATACAGGCAATACAGAGACAAACTCGGGATGCAAGGTGTTTCATGTGAGCTGCACGACTACAGCCAGACCCGCATCGAGTACAGTTATATTTCTTAGAAATAATGCTTTTAAGAAAACTCTTCTACAAGTATAAAAATTATTATGATGAACTACAGACAAAGAATTCTTGTACATTCGTAAATGCAGTGTCAGAAATGACACTGTCGGCAATCAGCTTTTACAGGCTCATTTTCTCCTGGCTTTCCTCCCACTGTGTCACTTCCTATTCAGGCACAAATAATGGCACTGCACATTTCATCCTGATCAGAGGATCTGTTAAATTAAACAAAATGATTAAGTAATAGATCTATTTATAAAAGTTGTATAAATTTAGTATTTATGTCTCATAAGTGTCATGTTAGATTAAAAAAAAAACAAAGACCTCAATCCAATAGTTCTTAAAAATTGTGGGAAGGGGGATTACACTGTTTTCACTATTTTTAGCTCCCCCCACAAATTCAAAACCCCCCATGTGGGACAGTCCTGCACATACAGAGCACCCATGCTTCTGTGACACTTTGCCATAGAGCGCCTTCTTTTAGCCTGCCTACACTTCCCATAGTCCCTCAGTCTGGGGTGATCTATCTAGTGTGTGTGCCTCTCTCATCATTCCACTGGTCATGATGTGAGACTGCTGCCTGTGGAGAGACTGGAGACAGATGCAGCATCAGAAGCAGCAGCTGCTAGCAAGAGGAGAGGTAGAGAGAAGCAGAGTGCCTGACAACATCATGGAAGAAACTCGTACAGAGACAGCTGACTGTGGCAGTGGGAAGATGGCTGGTTAACGTGGTGACAAGATGGATCAGATGACTCAAACAGGAAGAGTTAAGACTTAAAAAAACAATAAAATAAAAAAAGCAATGCAGTCGATGGAAAATGGAGGACCACAGCTGAGGCTTGGCATCCAACAATGGAATGTCAGCTGGTCAATCATTAAGTGGAAAACAACTGGCGATCAGTAATAAGTACAAATGAAGCAATTTAGGTTACAAACAAGCATTTGTCAATGCCAAATGTTTGCTTGCTGGTATTGGCATTGGTAGTGCAGGAGTTAGAGAGATGCGTAGTAGGAATGGCAGTGAAGTAGTGAACTAATGCCAACCCCCACCCCTACCCTGCTGAGACTGACAGGCATTGGGGTGTGCCTTTGGGTAAGTCCTAATGCTCATGCCATGCCATCTCACTCCACCCTGCAGACAGTGACAGGTGTCAAGGTGTGCCTTGGGGTCTTCGGCTCTTACACTTGCCCCATTCCATAAGGAAATAAGGTGAGATGGGTGCAGCATAGGAGAATAGGGTGAACGTTAGGTGCCAAAGACCCCAAGGCACACCTCAATGCCGGTCAGTGGCTGCAGGGTGGGGATGGAATGGAGTGAGCATTATGGCTGAGAACCCCAAGCCACACCCTCGATGCCTGTCAGTCTCTACAGGATGGGGCGTTAACAGTTGGAAACCCTAACGCCCCAGACATTTGTTGGTATTTTTATTCAAAATTTTCAACATAGGCTTTTTGGTATGTCCCCGAATGAACAGTGGCACTGAGATTCCATTAATCTGTTCCAAAGGTTGAATTCGCACAGCGACTGCACCATTCTGTGCCACAGGTGCAAAAACACTTTTTGGGCAGAATGCAAAAAATGACAGCTGTACTGTTCATAAGGAGGTGTGCAAAATGGGTAATGTTGTTAATTTTGAGTGGGAATATTACAAATTTGTAAAGTTTAGAGTGTGCGTAGAAACTGTGCAAAGCACGCTTGTAACTTAGTCATTTTATGGACTTTTGTCACCAAAGTTTCAACATAGGCATTTTAGGACCTCTGCTCATTAACAGTGTCACTGTGATTTTTTTACTCTGTCATGAACACTGATTTCCCACAGTGACTGTGCTATTCTGCGCTAGATGTACGAAAACACATTTTGGCCAGGGTGTGAAAAATGACAACTGTACTGTTCATAAGGAGGTGTGGAAAATGGCAATGTTGAAAATCTAGAGTGAAAATATTACAAATTAGTGAAGTTACGAGTGTGTGTGGAAACTGCGCGATGCACGCTCATAACACAGTCATTTTATGGGCTTTTGTGACCAAATTTTCAACATAGGCATTTTAGGACCTCTGATCATGAACAGTATCACAGTGATTTTCTTAATCTGTCCCAAACACTGATTTCCCACAGTGACCACGCTATTCTGCGCTGGAAGTGCGAAAACATATGTCAGCCAGGATGTGAAAAATGACAGCTGTACTGTTCATGTGGAGGTGTGGAAAAATGCCAATGTTGAAAATCTGGAGTGAAAGTATTACAAATTCATGAAGTTATGAGTGTGCATGGAAACTGTGCAATACACACTCATAACAATCATTTTTTTGAATTTTTTTCTCCAGATTTGAAACATAGGCTTTTTGAGAGCCCATCTCTTGAACAGTGACATTGTCATTTCACTACTCGGTCCTGAAAGGTGATTCCGCATAGTGACCACAAAATCACCTTTTGGGATTGAATAATGCCATGACAGTGACTGAATTCATGAGGAGGGGTCCCAAGAACCCCATGTTGAAAATTTGGTGCCAAAAGTTGAAAAAATGGGTGAGATATCCACGTAAGTTGTATAAAACCCATTATGCCATTATACAGCTTATCTGCATTTCTTCAGTTTGTGGTCAGCTTTGAAGAGTGCAAACGTGTTCCCGATCTACCAAAGATCATCGTGCCAGGATCCGGAGGTAAGTATGGGGTGAGGGAGGTGTGGGAAGGTGGGGTGCACAGATGGTGCATGTGGGTTGGGGGAGGGGGAAGGGACTCAACGAGGGATCATTTTCTTTTTTAACAGGAATTAAAAAAAAAAAAGATGACACAGGATGATTTTGGCTCACTGGGGTGGGCTCCCAGCATGCCACCTGGATGTTTTTTGGGGGGGGAGTGGAGCTGATGGGGATTTGGCACCCCGTTTGCCATACAATGTGTTGAGGGGGCACATGAACATGCTGGGGTGGGCTCCCAGTGTGCTACCTGGGTGTTTGTTGGGGGGGACTGGAGCCGATGGGGATTGGGCACCCCCATTGGCCATACAGTGTGCTTGGCGGGGAGTGTGCATGAGCTGAGGGGGATTGGGCACCCCCTCAGCACACAACAAATGGGGGGCGAATAATGCAACAGGGATTGGGCTACCCCATCGGCCAATGAACTGTGGAGGGGGCATGACAACAGGGGGATTGGGAACCCCCATTGACTTTAACATGGACTGGGAAAGGCAGGAGCTCTCCAACGGCTTCGTGGGGACTGTGAGAGGCTGACAGAGAAGCCACTGTCATGTTTCTTTGAAATGGGACACCAGACAATACAGCTGTAATTGGCTGCTGCAGTCAGGGACCACCCCACAAACACAGCTGATTGTTTAATGACGGGGCATTCCCTGATTGCAGTGGCCAGTTTCTTTCAAGGTTGCAGCAAGCTACAGTACTGCTGTGATAGACAGTATGATTTTCTATTGGTGCCACACAGACCAGCCCCAAAATGGGCTGCTGACATTGGCAATAACTCTGTCACACCTCCATAACTTGCTACTGAAGCAAGCTGCCGCAATATGTTTCTTGTGCATGAGCACAAGCAAACATAAAAGTGCTACACAGGCATAGACATAATGTGACATGGCAGTCACTGAAGTAAAGCAGATAAATGAATGAAAACACAAAATCTAGAGCTAGAAAGTCTGGTGAGTGAAAAATATACAAAGGGGCATTTGTTTTTGGCCCAGGAAACATAGCAACATAGAATTTGTTGGCAGATAAGGACTGCTTGGCTCACCTAGTTTGCCCATTTTTCCCTGTCTATACTGTCAGGCTAGACCCTGCCAGATCTACAGTGACCCTCGCCCCCTGCTAATATTCCTTTGTGTCAGCCGGCATGTTGGCCCAGCTGTAGTGCTACGGCTCGTGACACCGGTGACCCAAGTTTGGGTATGAGTTCAAATCATTGAGGGCCGGGTGTGGGAGGAATACTGAGTGTCCCAGGGGATACTCTTCTCCTCAGGGGAGAGTGGGTTTCCATCCTCACGCAGTACTGCCACCTGGGTGACCACAGGTAGCAGTGCAGTTGAGGGTACCATAGGAAGGATGAAACCAGACCACAGTTTCAGCGTGGCTGCACCCTCACACATGCATACGTGCCTTGTACCTCCTATGCACACCTGCATCCAGAGCATTGGGGATAAAATAAGGAAAGATCCAACTGCCTGACAGATGACAGACCTTGGTTAACTGAAGGGGACATGATCAGAAACTATTAGCCGATCAGCCTGATGAGAATCTTGCAGGTAGAGGGGGGACCCTGGGCCGGCGTCGGGGGGGGTGCAAAGATGATGACTGCACAAGGCCCAGAGCGAGAAGGCCCAAATGACTCCTAAGTCAAAATTAGTTGTTTTTTTCTAAACCGTAAGTGCTCACGGAGCAAAATCAGCCTGCTGCCTCCTGCCCGCCGCTTGCCCCGCCTGCTGAAACCCGCGAGTTGACGGTCCCTTCCGCGTAGAGAGACGAGAGTCAGTCAGTGTACAGTGCATGTCACTGCAGCTGGACATTTAAAAATTAAATCCCCTCCCTCCTCCCTGCTGCAAATGCTTGTGTCATCATCCATTCCTCCAAGCACACGCACGTACCTGCAGTGGTAGCATGGCGCTGCTGTATTCCGCTCATCAGTCGGACTCGGCGGGACCTCCTCCTCAACACTCCAGGCCTCCCATCTGTGTGTCATCCTCCAAGTCCTCGCTTCTGGTGGTGTGTCTGTTCTGTTGCTTGACAGCATCTCCTCCTCAGCTGAGTTGGCTCCTCCTCCATGCTGCCCTGGCCTACCCCTGGCAAGCTCTGCTCCAATGGCACCCCCCAACACTGGCTGGCACTGCTGCTCAGTGCTCTGCAGCTCCCCCTCTCTGCTCCCGCCCTCCTGATGCCGTGGGCGGCTTGGCTGTTCTGATTTGCTGGGTGCTGCTCTCACTCAGCTCAAAGGCTGCATCATTCTAATTCATATTAATATATTGTGGGCGGGGGTGCGCTAACAGCCGCTTTTGTAGTTGCAGTCAGTCAAGCATGCTTCTCACGAGAAATCCTACACTGGCGGCAGACGAACTGGCTGAGTGGACGTTGGATTGAGTGCTTCAGTGCTTTCTGCTTCTTTTGAACAAACAGAACTTGTCTGTAAACTAGAAGACACACAATAAAAAATAAATTAAACACTTGGGACCGAATTTCAATAAAGGGGGCTAGGCAGCAGCGAGCAGGAAGGAGTGAGTACTGTGGCTGCCTACCTAGGGCCCCAGGCCTGCAGGTGATCGTGCCGGCTGGAGGCTGCCCACCCCGGGGGAGAGGATTGAGGGGCACTTCGGGGGGGGGGCCCACTCCAAAGTCTTGCGCCAGGGCCCAGTACATTCTAGAACCGGCCCTGGGGGGACCATCCCCTCTTCCCTGCCCAGAGGGCAACTGCTACAGCATGGAGGTAGGTGGCTGATGGGGGTAGGATTCTTGCAGAGTCAGACACCTAGGGAAACCTAGAGGGAGGTTGAGACAATGGTGTAGAAGGGGCCATAAACAAAGAATAAAAAAAAAAAAAAAAAAGATTCCTTTGTGCCTAAACCATGCATGTGTGAAGCCCACCACTGTTTTTGTCCCCACCACCTCTGCTACTGTTCCAGGCATCCACCACTCTTTCAGTGAAGATGTATTTCCTCTCATCCCTCCTATGTTTTCCCCTTTCTAGCTTCATTGCATACCCCCTTTTGTCATGCACCTTCTCTTTTGAAAAATACTCCCCTCTTATACCTTATTCACCCCTCTGGGGTATTTATAGGTCTCTATATTATGTCCCCCTCTCCCTCCACTCTTTCAGGGTATACAAACTGAGATCCTTCAGTCTCTACTCAAAGAGCTTCTGATGCAGCCCCTGCACCCTTTTAGTTGCCCTCCTCTGGACAGCCCGCTACCCTGTCTATGTCCTTCCTGAGATTACAGTATGATCTACAGACCTGGATGCAGTACTCCAGGTGGGGTTTCATCAATGATCTATACAGTGGAAACACTACCTCCCTTCCTCCCTCCTTCTGCTGGAAATACCCCCCCCATGTACCCCAGCATCCCACTGGCCCGACCTACTGCCTTCTTGCACTGCCTCGCTGCCTTGAAGTAATCTAAAACAAAACTGAATGCTATAAAAGAGGTAAGGGGTGACTTGTAGAACCAATACATAAGGGTGGGAGAGAAGCAAGAATTACTGTAAACTGAGAGGGAAGGAGGATCCTGGGTTATACCAAGAAACAAGAACAAACTAAAAACTGTTGCATTTGTTATTCAGAAGTTGATAAAGAGGGACCTGGATCCAAGCAACAAGAAAGCAAGACAAAACTAGGGGAAGAAAAGGTATCCAATGCATGCCTGTGTAAAACCTTAAGAAAAAAAGAAACTGAAACATGGTGAAGGAGGGGCCTGGCCAACATCAAGAAAAGCAGAAGCTGAAACACTTTTTGAGGGGGGAAATTGAGGGTGGGAACTGGGAAGGTCCATAACCTGGGGCTGTATCCCAAGGTTGAGATGTAAAAATGAATAAAAGAACAAAAAAACAAAAAAAGAAAGGAAAATGAGAAAAACAGAAAGAGAAGAGGGCAACACAGACTTTTAGGTACTTTTGACATACTGTGTGGTGGGGAGGAGGGACCTGGGTGGACAGGAAGAAAAGGAAGACACATTAAGGGGAAATTGAAAGGGGTGGGAAGCAGTGGCAGAGCTAGAGGGGGGGCAGTCGCCCCTCCTGGCTGCCCCAGTGTGAGTAGTGGTGCCCAGCGACCAACTTTATTCACTGTTTAGTGCCCATTATGGAGCCCATGATTGACTGAATGGCCCCCCTGGGCTCCCAAATGCTCCCAAACCTGGCTTTGCCACTGGTGGGAAGGTCCATAACATGGGGTGGTGTCCCAAGAACTAGATGTAAAAAAAGAATACATAAAAAAATTAAAAAACAGAAGCAGGTACCATCCCAGACTTTAAAGCGATATGTCCACTTTAAAATGACACACACCATAGTGATGGGTAGTCAAAATTAGGCTTTCTGCCTAAATTAAAAATGTTTACCTTCTGGCATGTTGTACAGTACAACCTCAAAGTTACGAACTTCACTAATCAGGACTGACCGGTTAACCGACCCCCCACACACACACGCAGGCATCAATTAGTGTACCTGTAACTGTCACACCTCTAACACCTGTGATTGAACTTTTTTAAAGGAGCTAATGGCATGCATTTGTTTAACGCTAGCACTAACACGCTACACTGATTTCAGCAAACAACTGACTATTAAGGATGCAGTTTACCTGAGCAACAAAGCCTGGGGTGAGATTACAGCGGAATCCTTATGACGGTCCTGGAGCAAGCTATAGCCTTCTGATTATGAATGTCACCGATATTCAGGTGCATTTTATGGACAGAGAGCTGGTGGCAATAAGCGAGGAGAGGCAAGAGGAGTAGCTTAGAGCTGACAGAGAGGAAACTGGTCATGAGATCCTGTCAGACAAGGAGATCATTAATCTCACCAGAGAGAGTACAAAACCAGACAGCTCAAGTGATAGTGAAGGGGATAACGAGAGTACTAACTTCTTTAAAACCTCAGAGGCTTAGTTATGAACTTTGCTTTTTTTAATATTCTAAATACAGTACAGCATTGTAAATGTTGATCAAATAAACCAGAAACAAATCAACAAAGGTAACACCGTTTTTTAAGTTCATTTATTAATAACTTTCTTTTAGTTTCAGAGATACGGATTTTTCAGAGTTATGAACACCCATCATTCCCATGGTGTTCATAACTTCTAGGTTGCACAGTAGTATTTTAAGTTTATTTGGTTGATCTTGTTGTCCCTCCCACCAGCATTTCATGACAAGTGCCACTCAAGGTGCATCCCAGAACCTCCTGCACCTGATTTCAAAGCCAGGGAGCAGTCAGGGGAGAATCTATGGTGTTTTTCTATATGCAGCAGCTGGACAGTCTATACTTGGTTTCAGTGTGACACGGGGAATATGAATCATCAAATCAGAGCTAATAATAGCTCTTTATATTGAAAAACATTTTGCACTGTGCCCTATGCATTCTCTAGGTATTTAAGTGAAAAGAGGAAGAACAAACCAGGGATAGTAAGACTAAAAGGGGATGGTGGGAGTGTATGGAGGAGCACCCGCAGAAGGCAGACATATTGAACTAGTACTTTTGTTCGGTATTTACAAAAGAACGGGTGGGTGACAGACCACAGTTAGAAGTAAAGGGTATTAATGGAAGGAAAATACTGTAGATACTAGCCCATTTATGAAGGGAAGAGTCCTTAAGGAACTAGAGAAACCAAAGGTGAATATGGCAATGGGACTGGACAGGGTGCACCCCAGGATACTGAGGGAACTTAGGAAGGAGCTCACTGCACCCCTGACAGCCCTGTTCAACCGATCACTGGCTATGGGGGTGGTACCAAAGGACTAGAGGAAGGCAAATGTGATTCTGCTTCACAAGAGTGGGAATAAGGAGCCAATGAGGAACTACAGACCAGTAAGCCTGACACTGGTGGTGGGTAAACTTATGTAATCACTTCTAAAAGAAACATCTTAGAGTACCTTGCGGACAATGGGTTGCAGGACCCAAGGCAGCATGAACTCACAGGGAGTAGGTCTTGCCAGACAAACCTGACTGATTTCTTTGACTGGGTGATCAGGGAAGTGGATCAAGGAGGGGCAGTGGATGTGGCCTATCTAGAGTTCAGTAAGCGTTCAACACCGTTCCTCACAGAAGACTGGTAAACAAGCTGGGCAGCATGGGAGTGGGGTAAAAGGTTGGAAATTAGGTACAAAATTGGCTGAGTAACAGGAGCCAGGGAGTGATGGTAAATGGGGTACATGCAAAGGAAAGATACATAACCAGTGGGGTACCAGAGCGGTCAGTTCTGGGACCAGTCCTCTTCAATGCCTTCATTAATTACATCGCAGAAGGGATAGAAGGGAAGATATGCCTGTTCACAGACAAAGCGAAAATCTGCAACAGAGTGGACATACCTGGAGGGGTAGACAAAATGAGGAAAGACCTAAGTAAACTAGAGGAATGGTCAAGAGTATGGCAGCTAGGTTTCAATGCTAACAAGTGCAAAATCATGTACATAGAGCACAGGAACCCAAGGACAACATACCAATTGGGGGGGGGATGAAAACAGCAAAGCAGGAAAGGGACCTGGGGGTCACCATATTAGATGACCTGAAGGTGGTAAGGCAGTGTGATAAGGCAGTAGGAAAGGCTAATAGAATGATGGGGTGCATTGGGAGGGGTATCACTAGCAGAAAGAGGGAGGTGGTGTTACACCTGTCCATTTCTGGAGGCCACATCTCAGGAATCGGGTAGAGGCAGTACAGAGGAGGGCAACCAAGATGGTGCATGGACTGCAAAAGAAGCACTATGAGGAAAGACTCAAGAAATTAAATACGTACTCTGTAGAGGACAGAAGGGAGAGGAGTTACATGATAGAAGCATTCAAATACCTCAAGGGTATCATTAAGGTAAAAGAAGGTGGCATTTTTAATAGGAAGTGTTGCTCAAGAACAAGGGGGCATGATATGAAACTGGAAAGTGGAGGCTCAGAGAGGATGTGAGGAAATACTTCTTCATGGATAGAATGGTGAATGCCTGGAACAAACTACTAGCAGAGGTGGTAGATACCAAAATGGTAGCAGGATTCAAGCATGTATGGGATAGGCACAGGAGAATCTTAGTAACAGGAGTGGGAGGGGGGAAAGGCTGCAGATCAAGTAGGGTCTGCAGTGACACATTAGGCAGGTTACATTTTAAAGCAGACTAGATGAGCCAAGGGGTCCTTTTCTGCCAACCATTTCTATGTTTCTATGTTTCACTCTCCTGAGGCTGATCCCTGGCTCTGACGTCAGCCAAGGAAGGTTTTGGGATGTGTTCTGAGCTGTGATTGTCATGAAATGCCATTGGGAGGGATGGCAGGATCAACTTAACATACTACACAATGCCTGAAGGTAAAATGTTTACTTTAGACAGAAAGCCTAATCAGGGGGGCTGTGTGTGGGGCATTTCCAAGTGGACATTTCTCATTAAGAAAAATGGTACTACTTCGACAGACTGTGTGGTGGGACTGAGGGACCTGGGTAACAGACAGCAAGAAAAAGGAGAAGCACTGAGGGGAAACTGAAAGGGGTGGGAAGGTCAGTAACCTGGTGCTGTGTCCCAAAACTACATAAAAAAAAAATTTGGGATGGCACAACAGGCAGGATCCTCTGTATCATCGGTGACCTGGCTGAAATCAAAGCAGCCAAATAATGCACTGGACCCTGAGGAACCAGAAAGAAGGTCAAGCAAAGAAGATGTACTGGTAGATGTTCAAGAGCCTGAATCAGAATTCAAACCACAAGAATTAAATGATGTGCCAGACACAATAGACATTGCGCCAAGTAGTATGCACTATAAAAAACAAAATAAATTCCAATAAAGGTAGCTAAAGATTTACAATTGGTTGTTGTTTGACAAAGACAATGCCCAGATCAGCTGTTCGCTTTGTAATCTTTATGAATCTATTGCATTTAAAAACACTTGTTACAAAACAGTGACCCCCAATAAGACAGTCAAGTAGTGCTGCTCATATTAAAGCATTAAAAAATAAATAAAAAATGGACTCAATTAAATTGTCAGGCAAAGGCAATGGATAAGTCAACTGCACAGTGATGACAGACTTAAAGGGCTTTTGAGAACCACACATTTTTTGTTGCTAAATATGAGCTGCAATGGTGCAAGTGGTAGACAAAAAGTACAGAAACTCAGAACGGAAGTGCAGAATGATGATCATCACTGTGATGGATAACTGTTATCAAGGCACATCTATCTGTAAAGACATTAATAGATTCGGTTAGAGACATTGAAGCAGTTCTCATCAAATGTTGTGATAGAAATCTCTGATTTCAGGTCACAGGCTCAGAAACAGTCATAATGTTGCTCGTTTAAGGAATTTCAGTTCTAATATCAGTGTGAAGAAGTACAGGAACACTGCTCCTGCTGCAAAAAAGGTACAGGAACTGAGTTCCTGTGCATTCCTGTTCACTTTCATCACTGATGAGCTACCCGACACAAGTTTCTCAAGGAACTGGAGTGCACATCCATAAAAGATTTTAAAGTAGAAGGCGGAGCTTACGACACCTACATGAATGTACCTGTGGCTGAACTGGCAGAAAAGAAGCCTTTGCACAGACCTTTATGGACAAACTGAACAGTGCTGTGGAGAACAGCCCTGTGGAAAGCTTGATACTGGACGAGTCTACAGATATTAGTAACAGCAAGGGACAAATCGTTTAATTTTTTTGTGCTTAGACAACAATACCCCAGGTCCTTGCTTTTATGGCAGTGCTTAAGTTATTGATGGAAAGGCTGAGGCTATTTTTCAGGGACTTTGTCAAGTTCTGAATGACAAGGACATTACAGCCAGTAAAAAACTTGTAACAGTCTGTGCTGATGGAGCATCATTATGTTTGCTTGCACGCATGTGCAAGAAACATAGTGCCATCATCCGAGTTTTCGGAGGTGTGGCAGCCCTCTTCCAATTCAGTCAGTGTGTTTTCAGGCACGGCTGCAGTTCGCCAATGCCTGCTGGAGCTGTCTATGACAGCTACAAAATGCAGTGGCATACAGTTGAAAGGGGGAGCTATGCTTCAGTGAGCAGCGATAAGATATTGCCTGCTCATGCGCCTCCCACACACACACACACACACGCATGCATACTGCGTGGTAGCCCTACTGCACATACATTGAGCCGGACGGGGTGCCCAATCCCGTCGGCTGTGCTGCGCCTCCCCAAAGCAGAGTTACATATGCCACGCTGGGTGCCCACCCAGCGTGGCTGCACATCTTATAACCGATGGGGTGCCCAATCCCCCATCGGCTCCTGTCTCCCCAGTACAAGGTGCCATGCTGGGAGCCCACCAGCGTGGCAACAGATCTTATTGCGACAGGGTGCCCAATCCCCGTCGGCTTCATGCCCCAACAGCTGTCCTTGTGCCGCTGGGAGCCCACCCCAATATGGCAAACGTCCGCGCCGTCATTTAAAAAAAAAAACGAAACTTGAAAGCGGTCCTCGCTGTCTCCTGCCCCCACCAGCGCCCACCCACTGTGCACCCGCCTCCCCACCCCCTCACCCCATACTTACCTCCGGACTCCGGCACGACGATCTTCGGTGGACCGGGAACACGTCTGCACTCTTCAAAGCCGACTGCGAACTGAGGAAATGCCGGTAAGCTGTATAATGGGATAGATAGGGTTTTTTCAACTTTGCTGCATATCTCAGCCATTTTTGGAAATTTTTGCACCAAATTTTCAACATGGGGTTTTTGGGACCCCTTCTCATGAATGCTCTCACTGTCATGGCATTAATCTGGCCTGAAGGGTGATTTCAGTAGTCACTCATTGAAATCACCTTTCAGGACTGATAACGAAATGACACTGCCACTGTTCATAAGGTGGGCTCTCAAAAAGCCTATGTTGAAAATTTGGTAGGGAAAATTCTCAAAATGTTCTGTTTTAGGCGTGCATTGCAGTTCCTATCGACGCCGTAAGTTCACAAAATTTTCAATATTTTCACCCAGATTTTCAACATTGCCATTTTACCACACCTCCTTATGAGCAGTACAGCTGTCATTTTTCACATCTTGCCCAAAACGTGTTTCTGCGCATATAGCGCACAATGGCGCAGTCGGTGTGCGAAATCAATGTATGGGACACATTAAGAAAATCACAGTGACACTGTTCATGAGCAGAGGTTTTAAATGGCTATATTGAAAGTTTTGTGAAAAATTCTAAAATTACTGTTTCTGCAGCGTGGGCATGATTCATACGCTGGTAAGTTCTTAATTTTCTATATTTTCCTCCAGATTTTCCACATTGCCATTTTATTACACTTCCTTATGAACAGTACAGCTGCCATTTTCACATGTCGCCCCAAATGTGTTTCCACATTATGGCCAGCGCAATTTATTTATTTATTTATTTATTTATTTAGTTTTGTTAACCGGGTAAGTGCACTAGCCAGCAAGTGACTGTTTTCAGGCACGACCGGAGGTAAAATTACAGAACATAACGATACAGTAAGGATAACAAAATACATGATGCACAGAAATACAGGAAGATACATATGGCAGGATACAATGCATGACAAAGGAAAATACAAGGCAAAATACATTTCAAGGACATTTTCCATTGGCGCATACATAAAGTGCATTGAAGGACCTAGGAAAGAGGAGAGGATAGGTGTAGGGTAAGCCAGAAACAAAGATGGAAAATGACAAAGGGGAAGGTGGGAGGTGAGGAAGGATAGAGGAAGGATAGAGGGCAGGGGCCAAAATGGGGCTAAAGAAATGGCTAAGAATATATGGAGAGAGGCGGTGGCAGGAATAGGGAGGTAGGAGGGAGAGAGGAGGATGGCCGGGAGAGGGAGGGAGGAGTGAGGGTTAAAAGAAAGCGGCAAATCGGCCAGCGATACAAGGTTCCAACCTGCGGCCTAGTCGGTGGAGCAGAAAGGCAACAAGCGGAGAAAGGGTGACAGGGGTTACAGCAAAAGACGGCAACAGTGGCAAAGGTAGCAGAATGCGGCTGGGCTGGTGGAACCGATGAGCGGCAGGGCAGGGTGATGATGCGGTAGAGGAGGAGAGGCGAAGAGTTACGGCAGTAGCGGAAAGGTAACAACGCCAAGCCGAGCCAGTGGAACCGAGAGCGGCAGGGCAGGAAGAAGAGGTCGGTAGGAGGAGGTAAGTTTACGGCAAGTGGAGGTAATAGGAACAATGCTCAGCTGGGAGGGTGGGATGAGCGAGCGGGCAGGGTGACTCAGGAGGAGGTAAAGGCGGGCAAGCAAGCAGAGAAAGGAAGGGGAGGCAGAGGGGAGGGGAAGGGAAAAGGAGAGTGCAGGAGATGTGTTGGGGAAGAGAGGAGCAGGGGAGTTGAGTGAAGGAAGGCTGAGAGGTGAGGGAGAAGAGAACAGGGATCAAGGGAAGCCAAGTGGTGGCAGGAAGTAAACAACAACTTGTAAATGGCAAAAGCTAATATTTGGCATACAGTCAAACAGATTCAAGCAGCAATTATAGTAAAACACCACATAAAACAACCATTGGGAAAGGCACAAGTGCTAGCAATAAGGAAGTGGGAAAACAGGTTAAGAGTAAGGGGATCAGGTAGGATCAAAGCAAACACATTTGTCCAAAGCAGTAAGAAAAGTCCTGAGTTTGCCCTTAAAAGTTGCATGAGTAGGGACATCCCTTAGTTCCTGAGGCAGCAGGTTCCACAGGTGAGAGCAGCATAATGGAAGGAGCCCATGCCCTTTTTGTCCGACAGAGGGGATGGATAATAAGGTCTGATCTGCAGATCTAAGGTTCCGTGTGGGAATAGCTGGTCTAAGGAGTTCTGATAGGATAGCAGGTTTGGATGTCCTTATGATGGTATCTGATAGATTGTACAGGTAGTATTGTCTGGTAGAGGAGGGAGAGCCAGCCAAGGTCTTGATATAGTTGGCAGTGATGCTGCAGTCAGGTGCTTTGGTTGCATACCTGCATACATTATTGAAAGTAGTGTCCCACAGATGCAGTGCAGATTTATTGGCCAAAGGCAGAATGGGACAACCATATGTAAGGGTTGGCAACAGTATACCTCTAGCTACTGCCAGTTTAGCGGCAGGGGTAAGGAGGTAGTTGGTTCTGTAAGCAGCCCCTAACGCAATTGACTGACTTGCAAGTATCCTGATGTGTGTTTTAGGTCCAAGGTTTGGTGGGGGTGGATGCCAGAGTAGCAGGAAAGAAGTGACAGGTTCTAGTGGGTTCCCATCAATGTCAGGAACAGAGATAGTCGAAGGACATGATCTGAGCTTGTGAGTGGAGCCAAATAGCATGACTTTGGTTTTGTTTGTGTTTAAAACAAGGCGTTGAGAGTTCAGCCAGCGTTGTACCGAGTGAAAATCAGCAGTGAGGGCAGCATTCAGTTCCAGAACATTGTCAGAGTGAGCATAAATGACCAGGTCATCCGCATACAGCAGTGAGTGACCAGTGGTTACCATCTCTGGGAGATTATTTACGAATAATGAAAATAGAAGAGGGCCAAGTATGGACCCCTGAGGGACACCAATGTTGATGACAGCACTGTCTGAAATTGCTGAATTAAACTTCACAGCCTGGGTTCTGTTGGTGAGGTAGCTTTTAAACCAGGTAGTTGCTGGAAGGAGAAGCCCAAGGTACTGAGGGTAGAGAGTAGTAATGTATGATCAACCAGGTCTAAAGCTTTGATTAGTCAATGAAGACTGCCCCTGTTAACTTCCCTCTATCCATGTTTGTGACAATGTCAGAAGAGAATTTTACAAGTGCAGTCATGGTGCTGTGATGCTTTCTAAAGCCATGTTGGGCTGGACTGAGCAGATTGAAGTTCTCAATGTATTCTGTGATTTGTGTTGATACTATTTTTTCCAGGATTTTGTTCAGGACAGACAAAATAGCAATAGGCCGGTAGTTAGATGTGTCATTTTTGCTACCTTTCTTAAATACTGGTGTGATTCTGGCTGCTTTCCAGACTTCAGGGACAACGCCATTGGAGAGAGAGAGGTGAATATTCTTGCTAGGGGCCAGAGATGTAGTGAGAAGCCATTTTTAGTAGCCTTGGTTCCAAGCCATCGGAGCCAGTGCTGGTGTTGTCAGAGGGCTCTGAGCAGCTTGAGAGACGATGCTAGACACTGCCCTGAAGTAGAAGGGTTAGGTAGGTTAGATGGTTCGCCAGGTGCTGAGAAGTTAGGTTGTGAGGCAGGAGATTGTGATTGAAGGAAGCTGTGTAGGCAGATAAGTCCGAAAACTGTTGATTAAATGCATTAGCAATTGTGGTAGAGTCATTGCAGTGTACGCCATGATAAAACCATATCAGAGGAGTGACATCTTTAGCAGATCCTAAGAAGGACTTAATGTGACCCCAAAACTTACGAGGGTCATGGGAGGAATTAACCAGCAGGTTTTGGCAGTATTTACTTTGGCCTGCCTGATGCACCTTTTGCAGTCATTTCTGTATTGTTATACAGAATGAGATCAGGCTGAAGTCCAGTCTGTTTGTATCTCCTCACTGCTTGTCTCTGACTTTTAACTTGTGCAGAAGGTCTTTTTCAGCCATCTAGAGTGCTGGCCTCTAACTCTCCTTTTGGCTTTTGGGAGGTGCTTCTTTGAACATTACCAAACTTGGTTAGAAATGAGTTGAGGGCAGTATCAACATTGGTAGTGGTGAAAATGTCAGTCCAGTCAATACAGGAGATATCCATAGGAAGGCTTGTTTATCCAGGGCAGCATAGTTTGTAAAGTGATCAGTCGTGGTTGAGGAGGAGGTGGTGGACAGGAGAGCCAGTGACAGAGTGTGGGGAATGATCAGTAATTGAATCAGCCAACACTGAAGCACTTGAGACATGGTCCGGTCTGTGGTTAGGATCCAGTCAAGTAGTGACCCTGAGTGAGGAGTCGTAGCTCTGGTACAGTCTGTAATATTTGATGGAGATTGTACTTCTGGATCAGAGATGCAAGAATATTGTGCTGTGGACCCAGCCAGTTAAGGTTCAGGTCCCCAAGCAGGAGTGCCTCATTTGATTTTGTATTCTGAGAGACATACTGTAGTAGGTTCTGAAGACCACTCAGCCCACTGGTTGGTGGGTTGTATACACATCGATGTGCAGCAGTTTCGAACCCAGTGCCAGGGTAGCATGCAGCATTTCACAAGGTATGGGGAATCAGGGCAGGGTAGGATGTTGAGGGACAGATGATTTTTATAAATA
Source organism: Neoceratodus forsteri (assembly GCA_016271365.2). Classification (NCBI taxonomy): domain Eukaryota; kingdom Metazoa; phylum Chordata; order Ceratodontiformes; family Ceratodontidae; genus Neoceratodus; species Neoceratodus forsteri. Next base: position 578,716,697 of record CM057459.1, on the reverse strand, counting down.
ATCAAGCCCCCTTAGACCCATACGGTCTCTCCGTAGAATATTATACCCAGGTATAAGACATGAAGCATCAGGTACAGAAGGCTTCAGCCAAGTTTCTGAGAGGCATAATATGTCAGGGCAATCAGTTTAGTCCAGGTTTCGAGCTCAGCCAGGTGATTCGTGAGGCTTCGAATATTCATATGGGCTATCACCAGTCCCTTATTTTGTGCCAGCCGTTGTGGGGGGTAAGGTACAAACTTTAGGGCCAGGGTTGGGTTCAATATCTCCAGCTAGCATAAGGAGCCGCCGGGCCAGGTGAATAAGTAGTTTAGCAGAAAGAATGCCTAGCGGGCATTCTTCAAAATGGTTGTTGGATAGATAGCCCTTAGAGACAAGTACATTTAGAGTTGCTTTCATTTCAAAATGTTTGATACCTGGTGGTTAAGTCAAAAGCTAAAGAAATAATCAACAGCTGAGGTCCACAGTCATAGAATGTGTTAGAATTCCTGAAAGGGATGAACTCTGCCTGTACATATACGGGATGTGAAATCCTTTTTTGTCTGTATCGTCTTTGTCATTCAAGAGGTCTTGAAAAGCCCAACTACAGATCATGGGTCAGGTCAGACGAAAATGTGGATTCAAGCAAGGCCCAGTGTCACTGAATTTGTCAGACTTCCTTGCTTCACTTATGTTTTGCTTGGGACACCTTCCAACAAGTTGATTTTAAAATGATTTTAAAATGAAAAATGCAGATACCTGGTAATGATGCTTTGTAGAAATCCAGTCCAGGAGACTTTCAAGGATGTAGTGAGCAAGATGGTGCAGTCGGTGTACGAAAGCAATGTTTGGCATAGATTTAGAAAATCACAGTTACACTGTTCATGAGCAGAGGTCTTAAAATAACTATGTTGAAAATTTGGTGACAAAAGTCCATAAAATGACTGTGTTACAAGTGAGCATTGTGCAGTTTCCACGCACCCTCGTAAGTTCATGACTTTGTAATATTTTCAGTCCAGATTTTCACCAGTGGCATTTTTCCATACTTCCTTATGAACAGTACAGCTGTCATTTTTCACAACATGGCCGAAATGTGTTTTCACACTTTCAGCACAGAGATGCGTGGTCGCTATGGGAAATCATTGTTCGGGACAGATAAAGAAAATCACAGTGACACTGTTCATGATCGGAGGTCCCAAAATGCCAGTGTTGACAATCTGCTGTAAAAAATCCCCAACCTAATTACATTATAGGTGTGCATTGCACAGTTTCTATGCAGTTTTTTTAATATTTTTACTGCAGATTTGCAACACTGCCATTTTTATACCTCCCCATGAACAGTACAGCTGTCAGTTTTCACATCCTGTTCGGAATGTGTTTTTGCACCTGTGGTGCTAAATGCCGTAGTCGCTGTGCATAAGCAGCTTTCGGCTAACAAACTGATATTGCCACTGTTCATGAGGTGGGGGTCACAAAACCATGTTGAAAATTTGGAGTGAAAATACCAACGAATGCCTGAGGTGTTAGGGTTTCCAACCATAACACCCCACCCTGTAGAGAATGACAGGCATCAGGGGTGTGACTTGGGATTCTTGCCTGTAATGCTCATACCATTTCACACCCTGCAGCCAGTGAGAGGCATCGAGGTATGCCTTGGACTCCTTGGCCCCAAAGTTCACCCCATTTTCCTATACCACACCCATCTCACTGTATTTCCTGATGGAATGGGGTGCGCATGAGGGCCAAAGACCCCAAGGCACACCGTGACACTTGTCAGTGTCTGCAGAGTAGGGTGTGGTGAAATGGCATGGCCGTTATGCCTGATGACCCAAAGGCACACCTCAATGCCTGTCACTCTCTGCAGGGTGGTGGTGGGGTTGGCTTCAGTTCAATACTTCACTGCCATTTCTATTATGCAGCTCTGTGACTTCTACACTACCAATGCCAATGCCAGCAAGCAAACATTCAGCATTGACAAATGCTTGTTTATGACTGGTTGTTGTTTAGGTGTGGTACAAAAACTAAGAAATGGCTATAACTAGGGCTGTGAGACTACCTTTTTCCAAATATTCAACAGAATATTCACTATTCGGGGTTCAGGTATTTTGGTATTCGGCTGAATATTCAGTATTCTGGGTATTTAAAAAAAAGGCAAAGAAACAGCCCCCGCCCTCCTCCCTAGACCGATCCTTTAAACTATAAAAGCCCCCACCCCACTCACCCAACTCCAGTTAGCACCCAAATCCCACCCTCCTTCCCCGAGAACCCACAATTTGATAATTATGCATTTGTTAAGTAAAAATCCAGTGATGGACGACCGGCACAACCCACCTGCCTCCATGACTAGCTATCAACTTTCAGTGCTTTTCTTTTTGCTTTTGCTTTTCAACTGACTGTAAGAACTAGTAATGAATCAACTGTTCCCCAACCCCCCTACCCTGGTATCAGCAGCCAGCACCATCAGTAATGCTTGGTGCCTGGCAGCAGCTCAAACTTCTGCAGGGAAGAAGATGACTGGCACAGCCCACCTGCCCTTCTCCATGGCTGGCCGCCTTCTTTTGAATGAAGACACTCACACACTCACATGTATAGTAAAATCAGCTGATATCAGCTGGTTTTACTATATGAATGAGTGTATGAGTGCTTTCATTCAACAGAAGGTAGCTGGCCGTGGAGGAGAGCGGGCTGTACTGGTCACCTTCTTCCCTGCGGAATTATTGAGGAAGTGAGCACGAAAGAGGATGCTGGTACCCTGGTGGGGTGCAATTGATTCAGTGTTAGAGCTTACAGTGAACTAAAACCCAAAAGCAAAAGCAAAGTGCTGAATGTTGGCAGCCAGCTGTAGAAGAGAACAGGTTGTTCTGGTCACCCACCATAGCACTTTTACTTAACAAATGCATAATTATCAAAACATGAAAATGAGAGTGCTGGGGGGAGGAGGGTGGGATCTGGGTGCTAACTGAGGGTGAGGGGACGGAGGCTTCTATAGTTTAAAAGATCTGGGCTAGGGAAGATAATGGGGGCTGTTTTCTTTTACTTTTTTTTGTCTTTTTGTGCAAGAGAGCATTTCCTAAATAAGACATATAGGCCCAGATATTCAAACTGCGCCAGTCTGAGGCGCAAGCCCCTGCGCCGCTCAAAATAGTTGCGCAGGGGTGTGGCCGGGGTGATATTCAAAGGAGTTGCGCTGTTGAGCAACTCCTTTCGAATATCACCTCGAGCCACATAGCACTTTACGCATGGCGCAGTGGAACTTGGCGCCACTTCAGTTGCCAGAGTTGAGCATTAAACTTGGCGTGGCGCAAGTACCATTGCGCCTCGCTTAAATTTCCGATATTCAAAAGGTGACAGCAAATGGGGCCATAATTTATGCAGGCATAGGGGCCATTTGCATCTATTTATGGCCCCATTTGCATTCCATTTGCATGTAGGTGCGCCCGATCCCGAGACTTGCTCCTCACGCCCCCATTGGCTGTAGCTCTGCACCAATACGCAGCCCTACCGATAGTCGGTCGGGCGATGCGGCGGCGGCAGGCGGGTGGATGCCGTCGTCGCCGGCCGCGGGGAGCGGGTGGAGGGGCTCGTGGGTGGTGTGGGGGACACCAGACACCAGGAGATGTTTGGGGGTTGTGCTGTGACATTCTGCCCGCCGATCGGCTTTACGGTCCACTGGACCACCAGGGAGTTATTCGAGTTGGGGAGGGGTAGCATCTCTGCCCAATATGGGCAATTTGGGGGTCTTACAGGTTCTGCCCGCGATCGGGCTGTGGGAGATGCGTGGGGGGTTCATGTGGATTTGTACCGCCCGCGATCGGCTGTGGGATGTGTGTGGGGGGTTCATGTACTTGTACCGCTCCGCGATCGGGCTGTGAGAGATGTGTGTGTGTGGGGTTCATGTACGTGTACTGCCCGCGATCGGGCTGTGGGAGATGTGTGGGGGGTTTCATGTAACTGTGATGCCCGCGACCGGGCTGGTGGGGGGGCACAGGGACCGAGTTGGGGGCCAGCCAGGGGTGGCAGCTGCTGTGTTGCCCTGCAATACAGCAGCTCACCTGTGGGTGGCCCTCAACTTGATCCTTTTTTTTTTGGCTCAAGGTTGTGCAGGCGCAGGTTGGGGGTTGCGCATGCACAACTCTGCACAACCCGACTGAATATCAGGTTGCGCAGGTTATGCATGGTTCCTCCCCCTCCTGTTGAGCATGCATTCATTTGCATTGCTCTTTTGCGCAACCTGTTGCCAGTGGAGCAACTGCCTCCTGCTGAATATCGCAGAATGGCGCAATGTAGGACTTGCGCATGCGCAACCCTGTTGCGCATGGAGCAACCCTTTTGAATATCTGGGCCATAGTGCATTATTCATTCAATTCAATTCAATTCAAACTTTATTTTTAAAAGGCGCTTTTCTCAAAGCCAAAGCACCTCTACAGTTTCATAAAACAATAAATACAATAAAATTAAAACTAATATAAATCATTAAACGCTATACTAAAAAGGTGGGTCTTCAGAGCTCCTTTAAAGCTAAGGACATTCGGGAAATTTCGCACCTGACGAGGTAGAGAATTCCACAGGGTCGGTGCCATAAAACTAAACGATCTAGCACCTGAAGTTTTTAAACGAACCCTGGGAATCTCTAGCAATCCCTCGTCAGTGGATCGGAGGGGGCGGGAGGGACAGTAGGGGCAAAGGAGCTCTTTCAAGTAAGTAGGTCCCAGATCATGTAGGGCTTTATAGGTCAGCAAACCGACCTTGAAGGTGATTCGCCAAAACATGGTATTTGGCAAATAATATTCATTGCTTGCACACCCCGAATTATAACCCTGAATTGATTGATGTACACTGAGCAGCCCATTGGTTGTCCTTGTGTGCCACTGATGCAGCTCAATCTGTAGAACAAGCAAACAACTATCACAGAGCCTTCAGGTCCCTCTTCAGTTTCTTCATTAATTCTGCTATCCGAAGTAACAAATTGCACGAACTACAGAAACAGTTGGAAGAACTAGATCTGAAACCCTGCTTAACCTATTTAAGTTTGACCAGTTTAAGAGAACTCTGAGGTCAGCCCTAACAGTTCAATGCAATTGTAAATGCTAAGCTTCCTAAACTGTGTCTCAGTTGGTGAGCACACTGTCCTGTGTCTGTTAGTTGGCTCTGCTACACTGATCTGATCGTATGCTTGTTTTCACAGTATTACTCCTCTGACTGTAAATTGTGCGTACTTGAGTTAACCTGTGTGTAGTGAACTTTTTCCTGACTACATTCTCTTGGAGCTTGCTTTAAGTTTATGTGCTATTTTTTTTGTAATTCTAACACTGACAAAGAACCTTTGTAAATGAGCATGTGCTCAAAGGTACTCTCCAAAACTATCAATGAATCAGTAAATAAATTAATGCCGTCAACCACATGCAGTTCAGTGGCTGTCAATTGAAGACACAGTGGCTGTTGTGCGCAGGACTCAAATCATTAACTCATTCTATCTTGTGCGACCTTTTTGGGTCAGGTTAGGCAATGGATGGTACCAATGCCATGTGGTGCTATCGGTAAGAACATATGACTACATCCAGTACTCTGGGTAGCGTTAATGCAAAAGGACTGTTACTGTCTCTGTGCATTGGTTTAATTTCATAGTCCTTTCTCACGTAATGTTGGACATCATCTCACATATTGTTTGTTTATCAAAACATCTCCAAAGGGAAGATCCTGATTTCTCCATTGTGCTGCCAATGGTCACAAGTACAAAGGAGGCAGTAAGTTCTTTAATTGAAACCTTTGACCCATCAAAAAGACACATTTTTCTATACTGATTCTGAAGGCATTATGTGTATAAAGGTGATAATCTCTGACTTTCACACTCGGAGACCAGTTTTGGATAATTCAAAGAGCAGATACTTCAGTGTTTTAATCGATGAACTGAACAGATGTTTCCCCAAGGTACCTTAAAAATACTTAGCTGTGTCTCCATTTTAGAACCAAAGAGAACCACAGCTGCGAAGCAGACATATGATTTTAATACCTATTTAGAACAAGATTGGTCAGATATACCATGGCTGCATAATGAAGCTTGTGAAGAAAATGGGCAGACTAGTTTTACCTATCTGAGAAGCACTTAATTACTAATCGCTTTTTATGCGTCCTATTTGTCTCTGTCAAGCTGGATTCAGATATTTATTGACAGTAAAAGATGAGACAGATGCCAACCCAAAGCGAAAACAGCCCTCCCATATTAGTAGTATGGCAAAAGACAAGACCACCAGAATCTTTTTGTCTAGTTTCTTTTCCCCGAGCAGGCTTAGCAGGCAATCAGATTCACTTACTGCATAGGTGCTGGTCAAACGAGATCCCAGTGACACATTCTCTTGTAGGTCATGTTGCTCTGAATTATTTATTTGGGTGGGGGTCACCAGTACATTGTGGGGCAGGTCACAACTAAACTATCTCCCGATGTGTCCCCCATGTATCATCTACCAAACACGTTGGAAGCACATTTACAATTTTTCCCCCACAAGAAGTTATCGCCGCCAACAAAAACAAATCCGTGTGAACCGAGAGACACTAACCACAGCAAGAGTCCATGGAGATGGGCCTAGCAACACTGACGGAGGAAGGGGCAGAGCCTCGCTTCAGCTCAGACACTGCGAGTGGGTGAACGGCTAGCCAGATGGAGAAAATTGATGACCTAGTGCATACCTGCTGCCCTTCCAATCAGCCTTTCTCAGACTCTCCCTCTTCTCCTTCTCCCCCTTTATTCTTCCTCCTATTCTCCCTATTGTGTTTTCTAGTCCTGACCTACTCCTTTGCTACTGGTTGTCTACTGCTCCCATGAAGTGCCACTGCCACTGTGCCAAGTCTTATTATGATTAGGAGGGCAGGCAGCCTCTTCCCTCCCATGAAACACAGAGCCAGCCACCATCTAATTCAATACTGTCTAGTTAGCAGTGTGCATGGAGGATTCTGCTGATATTATGTAAAAAAGATAATAAACAAGGGAAATAGAGTTTTTATTTCATTTTTGAAATGCAGACAGTTACACCATTAAAAGCACCTGCCTATATACCATCGGCCTTTCCTCACCAAATCAATACCAGGCTAGGTGGCGCCATCCCAGGGCCATAGGGGTGGGTATTGCAATATGGGGTCAACATGACAAGGCTATGACATGTGTCATGAGCAGGTCATAAGTGGGAGAAATGGCAGATTAGTTTGACCCATATGATACTTTCCCCATTACAAAACAACAATCTCAGACAGTGCAGACACCTTTGCCTTGAACAAAAAAAACAACTTTTCAAGATAATTAATATACAGTGAGGGTGTTAGTTAGTAGCTACACTACCAGATTCAGGTAATGTAACTGCTAACAGTGCTCCCTTCTTAATTTATGTTAGTTCTCTTAAGTTCCCTGCCTTGACTGACCCTTTCCCTGCCGGCTGCCTGCATGCTCGCTATCCCCCAGGCTCCCACTTGGCTCCCAGTTCCAAGCCGAGTCCGACCCTATCAGAAAGTTTCATTTGAACTGGCAATGTGAAGTGCTATCTGGTTGATACTGCCATTTACAGAGTGTGTCACTGTACAAAGACTTTCACTTTCAGTGATATAAAGTAGCGTGACTGAGCGGTCAGTACTGGAAAATGACTTGCTGCTAGAACCTTTCAAGAAGCCTCATTCTATTTAACTAGTAAAATACCTTACATTTTTTCTGTTAGTTTCATTTATTTATTGGAGAAAGAATCCACTGTTTGTTGCAAAGGGGAATGAGCCTTGTGCGCTTTGCCACTTTTACTTTTATAACAAAAATGTAGTGTGATCAAGCGGTGTCAGTAATGACAAATGAGGCACAAGCATACCTTTAAATTAAGTCCCTCTTAGTTCAAAAGTAATGAAAAGTGCTGTCTTCTGTTAAACTGTTGTAAAAAGAAGCCACCGATTGAAAGTACAGAACAGTGAGCGAAGAGCCAGCACAGAGTGAGGGAGCTGGCTTCAGAAAGGCAGACACATGCTACAGCGAGTATTGCTGTAGCAATGGTCATTCTACCATGCATCTCCCTTTCAGGAGCTGCTGACTCCCTTGCTCTGTGCTTGCTCTTCACTCACTCTTCTGTACTTTCAGTTGGCAGCTTCTTTTTACACCAGTTTACCAGAAGACAACACTTTACTTTTGAACTAAGAGGGATTTGGTTTGCTTGTGTCTCACTTGCCATTACTGACCCCGCTCGGTCACACTATATGATGTGCTGCTGTAGCTAAAAGTAAACTGAAGGTGAATGCCTGAAGCCAACCCAAAACCAAGCTGGCAGCCTGAAGCCTTAGTAGTCTGTGCGTGCGTGACTCTTTTTAACAATAACTGTTTTATTTTCCTTCCTTTTTTCTATACATACCTTAAGAAATAAGAGTCATACAGTTACTTTTTTAAGGAGGCTCCCATCCCGCCAACATGACCCTGTCCCTATGTGTACCACTGTGGAGAATAAAGCAAAATGGAGCAGCAGAGCAGACGAGGACGATGTGCTCTCATGATGGTGCGTGTGCGATTTTCCTTGTCCATTTCATGTGGCTGCAAATAGAGCGTCGTCATGGTTCTGCAGGCTTCAGTTGTAGCCAATCGGATTCGGGACAATATTAAGAAAAATCCCAAGGCATGGCAAATTCTCCTTCACACCCCTCCGAAACTCAAGTTGGAGCTGGTCCCAGGTCCCAGCCAGGAATGAGCAAATAAAAAACCAAAAAAAACCCCTAAACACCTTGGGAGTCAAAAAGTCCCAGTCTGTTTGCTCACGAGGGCAGTGTGCTCCCCCCCCCCCATAATCTATGCCACTGTCCCTCCTTGGTTTTATGGAAATCAGTGGGCTGGGTTATTTGATTTTTTTTTTCCGGGAGTCTAGTATTTTAGTTAAAAATACCAGGAGTTTCAAAGCTGGGTAATGGGAATTTAGTAGCTGGGTCCCACTTCTTATATCATAGGTCATGCCTCGGTGCTGCTACAGAACTGTTGGTGAATTTTAAGTCTGGCTCATCCACTATGCCATAGGCTTTTCCCTCCCTACCCCCCAGGGGCGTAGTTTTTTTTTTACGGGGGCAAAGTAATAAAAGTCCTGGTTTTTGTGTATCAAGACAATGAAGAGTGGGGGTCTGGTAGAAAGAAGAAAAGTGGATCAAATTTAAAACAGTGTATCAAATGTCCTAATCCCCCACCCAAGTATTAAGCTTAAATAAGTATGGCTCGTTAAAATGAAACAGTCGCATAATCAAAACATACAAAATAAAAACTGTTCATGCTCATGGGGGGGGGGCCTCAGTCTCCCACTCCCAACTCCAGGCCTTTATAAGCTTTAAAATAAAACTGGGGGGGGATGCACAACTCATTAACCATCAGGCAGCTCTCTGACTAATGCACAAATTGTTTATTCAGGGGTCGAAATTGGCACCAGCCCGCTAGCCAAATGCTAGTAGATTTTGTATTGGGTTACTAAGATTTTCCTTTAACTAGCCTTGTGGGCTTGTGCTTGAGAAGGTAACATTTCAGTAAGTACACCGGCTGATCCACTGAAAAAATCTGAGGGGCTACTTAATTTTCCCAGTCACTAGTCCTGCTGGCTAGCGGCTGCAAAACTTAATTTCAACCCCTGTTATTACACCATCACTGTGTGTTGAGCAGTGTGGTACATCATGTCATGTGCTGAATGTGGAACTTACTCCATTTTACACAACCAGACCAGTCTAGTTTGTGTTTGTTTTGGTTTTTTAACCATTGTTTTACCAGGGGAGACACACTAAGCTGAAAGCTTGCTTACAGGTGGAACCTGGAAGCACAAGGAAGTTAAGTGACTTGCTCAGGGTCACACAGTATGCAAGTGGAGGCTGTGGGATTCAAACCCAGGTCTCTAGGTTTGCAGCTCAGAGCATTAAACCACTGTGCTATACTGCCCCCTAGTTTGCCACTCCCGAAAGCCCCTGGGACCTTCCATTTGTGCCAACATTAGGACAGCCATGGCTGCCACCCCCATGAAAATCTCAGCCCACGACCATGCTAGCAGTTCTCATGCTGACTACTAGGACAGGAGAGAAAGTACCAATGTGGCAGCCAGCCATCAGTACTGTTGTGTGGAGGAGGATGATGGAGGCTCCTTCCTTAAAAGGAAGATAACTGCTATCCATCTGCACAAAAACCTGCTGCAAAAGGGATGCAAAAGGCCCCAGCTTGTGTTAGCAGCAAATCCAGCACAAGTGCGAGCAGGATAGTCTGTGGGAAAATAAAAAAAGCTGACAGTACTGTCTGCCAATAACCAAGACTGTACCCAAAGTAGTGCCCCAAACCCCACAACATACAACAGAAGGGAAGACTCTGCAAAAATTGTAAATACTAGAAATAACACCAACAGCTTAATGTGGTTCAGTGTCATTTGGCAACCATATGATTAACCCCCAGCCCCTAGGGACAAGGGCAGGCTAAAATAGGAAGAATTATTTAGTCCTCCATACCCAGTCAACAGAAACAAAATTAAAACAAGCTGGTAGCCAGCATGGTCAGATGCTATATATACACAAGGTACAATTGCATCCTTAATTTCTGTTACAAGATTGGAGCACTGGACACACACTGAGGGACAGCTGTACTAAAATAATTATGAGGACTACAGTGCAGCACTCAAATGCTAGACTAGATATTATACATTTAATTTAAACATTGCAGCAGACCACCCCCGCACCAGCTAATGATTCACATAAGTAAAGTTTGCGTGAGCAAACTCCACCACCTTAATAAAATATTTGCAAAACAAAAAAAACGTGGTTCTCACTGTAAATAACCACCAGCAGTCAAGCAGTGCAACTTCAAAACCACAGACAGAAGACACACAGAAAATGGTGGCAGAGTCAGACACACACCCAGTCTAACCCCCCCCCCCCATGTTAACCCTTTCCAAGCTTGCTGCCTGGCTTGGCTGCTTCTTTAAGTTAGTCCAGGATGGGTCTCTCCTCTCCCACTCCACCCAGTCACGACCATATTACAAAAACATTTAGTGTATTAATTTCACCCACCAATCAGCCACGCTCCACTCATTAGCCAGCCTGGGCCATGAGGCCAGCAGCCATTGCACAGACCAGAGAAAGGAGGAGGAAGACAAGCAGGAGGGAAGTGGAACATGGAAAGCAGGCAAAACTGTTACAGAGTCACTGTCACAGCCAGCCTTTTCAGTTGGAATGTCATCCCTTGCGGCCTGCTCTGCCACCTGGGCTGGCTGGATTGACTTAACGCTACCATTCTTACCCTACTGCTGCTGGCAGCTGTTGTCTGTATGCTTACAGTTACAGCAATCACCAGACCATAATACCCACTATCTTGCTTTAGTTTGCTCCATGACGGTCTGGTGCCTGGTGGGCTAAAAATAAACTCAAGTTTCAGCCTCAGGCCAAGCAAGATGGCAAATGGGGCCTTGCTGATCGGCTGCAGGCACAAACTACAGAAGCAAATTCCCCAAAACATCCAGTGTCACTAAATTGGAGTGAGGAGTCAAATCTATCAGTTTTAATTCCAAAGTACCCATTCCCCTCCCCACTACCCCCATCCCCCACTACCCACCCAACCTAACAGAAGCATCCGAACTACCAAAGCTACACCTTGAAAAAGGCCTTACTAGGTTAGGAGACACAGACAAAGATTATTTACACCCTAAAAAAACAAGTCGAACTGACTCCTCCAGTAGACCAGTCCTGCTGGAAAAGTTTTTTTGGAACCAAACCACCACCATGATCGCCACGTTGTTTTCCATCAACTAAATTAATTACACAACACATCCATAATATGCATACATGCACTGAGAGTGACAGTATTGTACTGCACATTACTATAAGTGATTGATTTGATTGTGAATGATCATATACTTAAGTTTTAGTTCCTACCTTAAGAAAAGGTAAGGCCACAACACGGCCCACCTAACTTTTACCCCACCCAACTGAGAGAGAGAGAGAGAGGCCAGGCAGCCCAGAACAGACAAGGAGAGCCTCTGAACTGCAGTCCCAGCAGGACTCAGTCCTCAGTGTCCTGACTGAGAAAAAAAAAAAAAATAATATCTTGCACCGTGAGAGAAATTGTTCATTTTTTCCCCTCAGTCAGGACACCAGGATAGATTCCTGCTGGGACTGCAGTTCAGTAGGCTCTCTATCTCTGCTCTGGGCTGCCTGGCTAACTCCACGAGAGTCCCTACTTAGTTCTGGTCCTGACCTGTTGTGGGGGGTCCTGCTGCCACTGAGGCCCAGGCCCAGCACTGGTGCCAACATGACTCTCCATCTCTAAGAGGATGACCACAGTCCTTTCCTAATGCCACTGACCAGTCTGCTCCTTCCCGGTTCCCACAGTGTGCCACTGTGTGTTCGGGGAATCCTACGACTCGAGGATACAAATAAATACTGGACGGTGAGTGGTGGACACCCGACCGACTAGTCAGACCAGCAGATGACCCAGACAACGAGCTGTTCAAAGGCAGGTAAAGCACAGCACAGTATGTTGCTTTCAGATCGTGAAGGCATGACGCGTGCGCAACTGTGGCTGCAGTGCTCTGCAATTGGCTGGATAAGACACATTGGTATGGTTACCGCAGACTTTCAGCCAATCAGCTTTAGGGAAATTTAGGAGTTGGGACCATGTTAGATTTAAGAAATGCACAGTATAGTGATTCTGATGAACCCTACTAAGACCCCCCGCCCCAGCACAGAAAGTAGTCTGGACTCTTCTCAGTTCCCAAGTCCAGCCAAAGGAGGAAAAAAAAAAATGGAACCACGATAGAAAAGTCCTAGTCTCTTCCCTCATAATCTATGCCACTGCTACCCCCTAATTGCCAGATCTTTCTATCTGCAGAAGATGTCTAGCCTGGTTGAGCTCCTGCTTAAAATCTTCGTAAATCTCATTAAAGTGTTCATGATTTTCTGGTTCTTGTTTCAGTTAATTGAGTTTTATGTTTTTAGTATGTTTCTTTTGCTTGTTAAGCAGTTGTCTTTTTCCTAGTTTCTGGTACGGTATGCAAGCATTCTAATTTAAATACTCAGCATCCCGAGATACTGAGTACTCAGTAGTGGTTAAAATCTGTCTGCAAGCGATCGCTGACTGATTTGGGAGCCTTGGGATTACAACTAGCAGTAGCAAACAGCCAGTAATCGGGCTGGAGAGGCATCAACGAAGCTGTGGGTACTTGATCCCTGAGGTAAGGAGCTGACTTGTCCTTGCCGAACCACCGCAGGGATTTCTAACCAGCTGCTTGGATTAAAATCGCAGGAAAAGCAGACCTTTGTGCCATTTTGTACTGTTTTTTTTTGTTTTTCAATTATTTACATTGACGTCGCGACGCAGCTGTGGCAGCACCAATCTGTATTGACCCTTCTCATGGGACGAGCTCTGCGCCCTTTCCTGTCTAAGGAAGTTAATAAACTCTACTGCTGCAGTGCCGGGGTTGTACTTGACTGCTGTTAAGGGGAGGGGACAGAAATGGCAGGGATGCAGAAATGAAAAAAAAAAATGCCCATAAAAACCAAAAAAAAAACAAACACCCACTGTGATATAGTGCAGTGCTGCAGTCCATAGGGACAACATGGGCGGATTGCTTCTTGGGGGAGGGTCAGGCAGAGGAAAAACAGTTCCACAGACGGAAAACATGAGGTCAGCCCTTTTCTACATGCAAAACGTCTGTAGGGCTCCGCCCATGCAGCCGTAAAAAACAGTTCAGTACTTCCACTTTTCTGATCTATCTACAGAATATGCAAAAAGGGAATTTATTTTGCTAAAACAGATCATGGTCTCAAATAATTACTACCAACGTCTGTATTTTCAGCAATTTGCTGAAGCTGTCCTTAGAGAGCATTCAGGTGTGTTTCAAGAGTTAGAAAAGATTTATCAGATTGCAATTGTTATACTAGTGGCTAGCGTTGAATGTGAACATGGCTTCAGCACTCAGAACGGAATAAAATCAAAATTCAGGAACTCTTTGAATAATAAAATCCTGCAGAAATTAATGATCATCTCAGAATTTTGTGGTAGTAGAGGAAATGTAGATTTTGGCAGAGCTGCAAATGTGTTGAGAAAAATGAAGAGAAGAAAAGAGACTTAAAGACTGCTTGCAGCTTCAGGCCTGCAGTCTCACTCACCAGACAAGTCTTAGAGGGCAAAGGTCAGGGGTCAACCTTAACCTTTGTTTGCACTAGCCAGCAGGGCAAGTTGATTCAAAATTGCACTAGCCCGCAGATGGTTGCACTAGCCCTCAATTATAATGATAATCTTTGATCACTTGCACAGGAAACAATGCAAGGCAAGCAATAATCTGATTATTGCTGCACATTTATCCTGCTCCCACACTGCTTCCCAACTCCCCAGCAGAAAAAAGACTGAAATGCCATCACACACAATGAGCACCCCCCATTGTTTTTTTGTGCCATGGCCTCCTCTCTTCCTCTTTCTGCCCCCCCCCACCAAATCAGAGAGGACATCAAAACAGCAAATGTTCAATCAAGCAGTCCTAGCTCTGCATACACAATAGTTGACATCATCATGCACCCCACCACACTGTCACCACCACCCATGGGGCAATGAACAGAGTCAGGCAAAGAAAGACACTTTCAGCCCCTACCCTATAGTCAACTGGAGACCTGCACTTCTGGAAGTTTTTGTACAGTCTCAAGTGAGACAGGAGCACATTTAAGATTTATTTGGGGTGGGGGCTACACAAACCTAAGGGGGCTTGGGAAATATAAAATTATGACATTTTTATTTTTAAAAGCATTGATTTTAATATGCTCTGCCCCAACAGTAACAGATTTTTCTTTAACAGTGTTCTTTCATCAGCCCTGGGGAAACAGTTCACAGGCATAATGCTATACTATCTGTATTTCTATATATGATGATCTATGTACCCCGGGAATGCCTATTTTAAGCTTTCAAATTATGTATTTTATTAAGGTTTATTTTTGTACCATACATGATCTAAAGCTTAGTTTTTAGGATGAAAGGACATGCTGGGTGGGATAAGGATGGGACTGTATGGATGGTGATGGCTGGCATGGTCCATTAAAGAAAAGCCAGGGACTCCCTATACTTGCAAGTAATGGCACCTATGGTTTTTGGATGGTCAGTTCAGAGTCTGGTCTGCAGTGGTGTCCAGGGAAAGAACAGAGTTAAGAGATTTAGAGGGGACAGGGAAGTTATGGTGAGGTTAGGATAAAACCCACCACCTGCAGGGCCGACCCTGTATACCTCCTCACATTTTAAGCGCTTTTACACACAGGTTTATGTAATGGAATAACTGTTACGGAAACAGTATTCCATTACATCCCTTATTAATAAATTGCATCTATTTCGGTCCCTAAGCGACGTTGTCCAACCGCAACCTCTGCTTTTTGCGGTTTGCACCATTGTGTTCCGTTTTGTCGTGCTGTGTAAAATAGCCATTCCGGTACAAAGGCAGAAAACAACATTTGTTGAGCAGCAAACTCTGGGGGAGCTGAAACAAATGGAGACAGGACTGCCGGAATACTCGCAGTGTGTAGAAAGGAACCTGAGCGCAACAGAGTACAACAACGCCACACAGGTAACGCTGATTCCGTTTTAAAAACCTGTGTGTTAAAGCACCTTTTGTCACTGAAATGTTGGATACAGGCACTGAATATGTAGGGAAATGAGGGTCACTGGTCTTAATAATATGGGACAAAATGTTAGACAGAGACACATTCGGAAAACTGGAAGCTAGTGACTTAACAGCACTCTATCCTTGATCACACCCTGGACACTAGCTGAAAGTCCCAACAGTGGAGTGATAATGACTCACATTGAGTCTTTTGTGGGATCCCCCTCTTGAACTGCCAGACAATTGCAGCTCTTAATGAGCTGTTAATCACACCAGGCCATCTGGAACATTGAGAAAGATTAGCACGAGTAGAGCCTGCTAAAATAGAGACTTTTTTAACTTCATTAACAGCCATGAAAACCTGCACTAGTCAAGATGGACAAGTAGATAGTTAGCTGCACTAGCCCTGGTCAATTTGCACTAGTGTTTGGGCTAGTAAAACAATGTTAAGATCGACCCCTGGCCAAGGTTTAGGTCCGGGTTTATTTTAGCTCATTATGCTGTGTTTTCATTCATTTGATTTGCCACGAGTAAGTGACTGTCTATCTGTACTTGAAGTCTGACCCACCCTATGTTTTATTTTTTGAAAATAAAAAGTCCCAGTCTTGTCATCACCAGCCCATCATGGCCTGTCAATCAACAGCCAAAAAAGAAGACAAGAACACACAAAACTGAAAACTAGCCGAGGGGGGTGGCAGAAGGAATCAGGGAGGCATGGACTGCTCCTCCCACAGACTGAAGTAGATAGTAGGGAGAATCTGAAGGGAGACAAATCCACTAGGGTGCAATCTAATAAGAAAAGCAGGGTATTAGGAATGAAGAGGGATGGGAACAAGAGCAGTAAAAAGAGGAGGGAAGGCAGGAGGGCAAAAAGGAAAAAAGGGGGGTAGCAAGCAATTCGGTAACAAGATCTGACATGCCATGTGTGCAAATGCAAGAAGTCTAGGAAATAAAATTCTGGACCTAGAGGCCATCATGACAGAGGCTGACCTGGATATTGTGGCCATTACTGAGTCATGGCGCACTAAAAACCATGACTGGGGCATGACCATACCAGGCTATAGTCAGTTCAGGAAGGGCAGAGTGGCAAGAAAAGGAGAAGAGTGGTGCTTTATGTAAGGGAAGGCATAAAAGTGGTGGAGACACAGGGAAGAGGTGGGGACAGAGGTATGGTGGGCTACTCTGGAGACAGGAAATGGAGCCACTGTTCACAGTGGTGTGATCTACATACCTTCAGCACAGGGGGAGGAGTCAGATAAGGTACTAAGATACTAATAAGCCAGCAGAATAGACCTCATGGTCTCTTGTGTCTGCTCGATAGCCGTCACCCCTACTAGGCACCCATTTTGTAGTCCTCCACACCCCATACTGATGGAAGCCATTGGCAAAATAGCAGAAAAGTAGGGATGGGTAGGTACTAAAATACCTGACCTTCAGGACTACCATGGGTACCTCTAAAGTACCCTAAAAATACCCAGATGAAAAGTGAGTAGTTGATTGGGTCAGGTAGTTACTACCTGACCCTGACCCTGAGAAAAATCATGTGAAAGACTGTTTTTTCCCTTTTTACTATTACACTGTTTGTTAGGTGCCCCGAGCCTTTATACCCATGGGGGGCATTGCTGAACCAGGTACAAGAGGCGCAGCTGCTCTTTGTGAGCCTGCTGCTGTTTCCAAAAATTATACCCATGGCAGGCATTGCTCAGGCAGGTATGAAAGGCGTAACTGCTGTTAATGAGCCTGCTGCTGTGTCTAAAAATTATACCTATGGTGGGCATTGATGAGGCAGGTACAAGAAGCACAGCAGCTCTTAGCAATCCTGCTGATGTTTACAAAAATTATACCCATGGTGGACATTTCTGAGACAGGTACGAGAGGTGCAGCTGTTCTTAGTGAACCTACTGCTGTTTCCAAAAATTATACCCATGGCAGGCATTGCTGAAGCAGATACAAGAGGCACAGCTGCTGTGAGTGAGTCTGCTGCTATTTCAAAAAATTATACCCTTGATGGGCATTGCTAAGGTAGGTACAAGAGCTACAGCTACCGTCACTCTTGGATGGCACAGGGAGGACCCCCCGGAAACTGACTGGGCACACAGGACTCTGGCTCCCAGATCAACCCTAGGGGGCCACCCCCACACCATACTGGCCCAGTTCCTCAGGTTCCAGTATCGGGAGATGATCACAAGGCTTGAGAGACAAACAGAGGACTTGAGATGGAAGGGCCAAAGAATACAGAATTTTGCTGATTACTCACAGGATGTGTCTATGAAGAGGAGGGCCTTCATGGTGGCAAGGAAGGCCAGTGCAGACACTAGGCTGGAGTGCTCCCTTTGGTACCCAGCCACCCTTCGTATCATGGTGAATGGGGCCCCCAAGATGTTTGAGACACCAGAAGCCATGGAAATCTTCCTTATGACATATACCCCAAGCTGTACTGGGCAACTACAGGGACACTGGCAAGCTTCCGGACACCCATGCAAGGTCTACTCCCATGGACTAACTACTGATCGAACAGAGCCAACAGAAGGTGACTCCTCCACCTGTGACCCCACACCACAGTCAACCATCTAAAGAGGAGCCCCACACACACCTCTCAAAAAGGTAAACGGTGCAACAGGAAAATGGCGAGGGAGGAAGGGGCCCACATTGACAAGACCCCTCAACTCTGCTGCAGGAGCCGCAGCGATAGCTCCAACTCTGAGGCCTCTTTGGGCACCACAGGCCCCACCATGGGAGATACAGATTTGAGGCTCTAATGGACTTATCCACTGAGAGTCTGTCACATTGGCTGCCACTGCCACCCAGGCACTCTTCAGCAACCACTGCAGTGGCCCCGGAGGATTGGGCCCATTCCTGGGCCAATGAGGCTGAATCTGCTGTACAGTACAAGTCGCATTAAACTGTTCCATCAACTCACTGGTGTAGCATTGTTCAATGAGTTTCCTAATCTGTGCAGGGTTTAATTCAATGAATTAGTAAAAGTTTAGTATTGGTTTGCATCTAGTTGTATGTACTATAAGCTTTATTTTCAGCTGAGTGCTTATGAGTTTCATTTCAGAACGCAGATTAAACAACTCTTAAGGAATGCTGTGATATTTATAAACAATGCTCTTAAGGAATGCTGTGATATTTATAAACAATGCTCTTAAGGAATGCTGTGATATTTATAAACAATGCCATGAAAATGCAGTTATTGCCATTTCACTAAACAGTTACATGTGAGTTGAATAGGCAGTGAAGGATTTTTGGAAAATAGTTGAAAGTTTCAACAGTTTGAGTTGCCACTCAGGTAGCATCACAAAAAAAAATTCTACACCGTGAGTTGATGAAACAGTTTAATGTGACTTGTACTGTATCATTGGGCCTGCTGCAGGCCAGAAACCATGAGGTGGCATTGCTCCCGATAGGGGCCTTTCCACTGCAATAACCAGGAACCACTCAGGAGGGTTGACGATGTAGGGTTTGAGCGGCCTATGTAGGTTTTATCTTCTTAAAGGGCATAACCCTTGTGTCACCCTACTGGTGAGGACAATCGAAATGTTTAATCACTGACATGTTTGGGGGATGGGTTAAATCTCTTAAAGCGACGGTGCCTGTGCTGGAGAATGGATCCCCCACCCTAGGGTGGATAGATCCCAGCCTCCGCAGCACAAGGTCCCTCACTAAGGGTTAAATGGAGCAGAGGCTTAGTGCCTTTATGGTTAAACAGCCTCCTTGCTCTCCCAGTTGCTGTTTGCACATAGCACGGATGCAACTTTATGTCACACAGCTTTTTTTGCAGCTGTATTTTGGTATCTTGTGTGTGAGTAATACATTTTTGTACCTTTTACTGCTGACTGAGTGGTGTTCTTTCTTATTGCTGCAGTTCATTTTGACAGTAACATACTCGGGAATGGAGCTGCGTTTTATGTTTGTTGAACCAATATATTCCTCCCCATTTGAAATCAGGGATAAAGTACTCTGTGCAAAGATGTGCTTATTTAAAGGGAATGTAAATAAGTTGATTATAGTTACTTTACTTGATGGTATGCAGTATGCACCCTGTTATGCATCCCTGCACAGGTAGGGCATGGCCCCACGAAGCAGTAGTGGCTATATCCTGATTACACCAGTTATGTTTGGCTTCTCAGGTAGACTGGAGCCCACATGGGCCCCTACAGACAGCATCTTTTCAGGTATCAAGACAAGGGGAACCCCCCCCCCCACAGCCGAAAGGGGATTGGACCCTGGGCAATCAAGAGGAGATGGTAATCACCTCCCGGACTTCACCATGCCGGGGGAGGAACCTTTCCCTTGGCTCGGGGGACCAGATAGAATCTTGTGACAGGATTGATGGAGGGTAGGGCTTCCCCCCCAACCAGGAGGCAGGGGGTGCATTGCAGTTTTCCATGCAATGTACAACGCTGGGGTGGACAGCCACGACTCATGACCATCATGGGCCCTCTAAAGGAGGGAACTAGTGTGAGGCAACTGGCGGTCAGCCCAGGGCCAACTACGACCAAGCAGCACAAAGGCTCAAAGTAGATGAGCTGCGGAATGCATAATGGCACATCAGGGTGAGAGCTACGAAAGGAGGTTTGTCGGAGGACACGAGTTTTTGGTAGCTCACCCGGGAGGTGCACCCCCAGTGACCCCCACAGATAATGGGGCTGCTGGCCAGCTGATAATGGTAGTAGATGCTGGGCAAGAGAGTGGGCAACAGGGAGGGAGGGAGGGGAGGAGGGATGAGTAGCATTAAGGTATCAGATAATGTTAATAATGTTCTTTTTGCTTGATGTTCCAATGTTACAGGCTCTCAAGGTTTCTATATATAGTTTTGATAAGGGAACAGGCAATCCAACAAACTGGGGGAGAGAAGGGAGAAATGGGTGGATGGCGGAACAAGGGGTGGTCGGAGAAACCCCAGCGGCCAGAGAGCACCAGGTCAGAGTGTTCGGCCACATCTCACACAGACCATAATTAACTGCTTACCCAGTGGAGACTAAACTAATATCCTTGAATGTTAGGGGGTTCATCTCACCAGTCAAGAGAAAAAAAATCCTGTCACATCTAAAAAAATTGAGTCCCCAGATAGCATTTTTCCAAGTAACCAAACTCTCCACTGGGAAAGCAAAAAAGCTATGGCAGGGCTGGGTGGGGGAGAAGATACACAGTATTGCCCCATACCATACGAAGAGAGTCTCCATTCTTCTCCACAAAAATTTAGGGTGGAAAGACTTGGCAGGTCAGTAACAAGGAATGGAGGTGGATCATAGCTGAAATGGGAACCCCTAAAGGGCCAATGATCCTAACCAATCTCTACGCTACCAACCAAGACTGTCTGTAGTTCTTCCATAGCCTAAATCAGGTGCTCACAGACCTCAACACCAGTAAGGCCCCAGTGCTAATGGGGTGGGGGAATTTTAACCTCACGTTAGATCATACGATGGATAGGAGCAACAAGAGCAATGAACCACATAGGCAGGCTACAGAAGCAGTCCACAGACTGATGGAGGAGCATATATTGCTCGATGCCTGAAGGACACAGAACCTGGATATATACCATTATACATGTTTTTTTCAAATGCATGGTACATCCAGCAGGATAGACATGTGGTTAATATCCAACTCAGCATACGAAGGGGTCATCAAAGCACAGTCACATCCCATAGTCATTTCAGACCATGCCCTCCCTGGAGCTTGTGATAAGATGGGGACAAGACGTACTCAGAACCTCTACATAGAGACTGGACACTTTACTATTGGAGAATGCACAATTTCAGGACTGGCTTAGGCCGGAGGTCAAGGAATACTGGCAAAATAATGACAATGGTGAGGTATCTGACTCCACGCTGTGGGAGGCCTTCAAGGCTACACTGCTGGGAAGGATAATTGCCTTCACCACAGCTAGGAGGTGGCGAAGGGAGGCAGAACAGACAGCCCTCAAAAAGCAGCTTGCCACACTCGAGGCCAAGCATAAGAACATGAAATCTAAAGTCCCACTGCAAACCCTGCTGGCACAACTTTCCAGCACTAGGGTTCTACTTAATGCCCACCTAACTCGCCAAGCTGAGCTGACCCTGAGACAGGTGCACCACTCTTGTTGGGAAGGTGAAGAGATTCTATTGCCCACGTGCCCAATGCCCCATATAGTAGAGGGATATCTCCAGGGTCTCACCCTTTAGGGGTATGAAAAACGTTAACAAGAAACAGGGCAAGCAGGATATACACCTCAATCTGGGACATCCCCCCTGGACCCGACTCAGTCAGCTGAAGCCCAATGGGAGCAAGAGTTAAACTCCAAAATCTCTGAGCAGCAATGGGCCCATAGCTGGTCAAGAATCCACTCTGCCTGTCATGATGGGCGCACTCACCTCATCATGAACAAAACCCTGCTGAGATGGTACTACACCCCAGCCAAACTCAAGCACCTAGGACTAACCACCAATGATAAGTGCTGGCGATGCAAGCAACCATGTGCCCACTTGTTGACATTGTAAATGATACTTGTCTAGATATTCCGTCAGTTGGTCGCTTACGATTCACTGCAGGGCCTTGGAGAGTGGAGAAAGGATAGTTATTGGGCTGTAATTTGTAGAGTTGGCCCTGTCACCACTTTTGTAAACAGGGGTAACCACCGCCACCTTCCAGATCCATGGGATTTTGCCTGATACCAAGGAGAGATTTAAGATTTTGGTGAGGGGTTTGAGAATTATATCCAGGGTGAGCCCAACTACTTTTAGGTCAAGTTGATCAGAGCTAGTTCTGGAATTACCTAGCACTTTTAGGATGTACTTTTTTGCTTCCATAAAGATGATAGCTCTGAAGTAGAAAGGAGGATAGGAGTTTGATTGGGTCCCCGAGTTTCATTCAGTGCAAGTATCTGATTGGTGTTGAAGGAAGCTAGGGGGCAACACTCCACTGAGGTGAGTAAAAGCTTTGTTGAAGACATTTGCTATGCGACTGTGATCCTGCGTAGGTTGGCCCTCAATGTTCAGGAAGGTGGGGGGAGTTTTAATAGGTTTACCAGTTAGGGACTTGATGTTCTTTCAGAATCATCTACTGTCACCCCATGAGTTTGTCAGCTCATTTTTAAAGTGAGTGTTTTTGTCCTTACGAATAGCCCAGGTGCATTTATTCCATGCAGCTCTATTGTTCTGGTAGTCTGTCTGGGTACCGGAGTTTCTTGCTTTGTACCACAAGTTGTCTCTATTTTTCATGAGGGCTAGTAGCTGTGCTGTGATCCAGTGGCTGTCAGAGTCACGGATCCTTCTTTTGGTGTAGGGGGCGTAGACATTGCACACTTCATTGAATTTGCTTAGAAACAATTCTAGGGCAGTGTTGACATCTGTCTTGTGGTCACTAGAGCTCCAATCTTGGAGGCTGAGCTATGCTGTTAGAGCTCCCAACTTGCCTTTCTTCAGAGGTCTAGTAGTAATAGTCCTGGCTGGTGCCTTTGGGGCCTAATTTGACCATTTACCGATTACTGGGGAGTGATCACTGAGGGAGTCGGGGAGAACCATGATGGAGGACATTCTTTCTGGCCAATTTGTGACCACCCAGTTGATTACTGACCCTGTGCCTGTTCTGCCGTCATACCGAGTGGGTGAGTCTACCAATTGCACAAGGTTTAGAGTGGCTAATGAGTCCTTGTAGTGCACAGCTTCAGCAGAGGACCAGTTGATATTAAAGTCTCCAACCATTATCAACTCTTCGTTTGGTCCCCCTTCAGAGAGGTAGTTGATGACAGAATTGAAACCATTCGCTTGTTCCTTGGGAGGGATATAGGCCGAGACTATTGTTAGGGTTTTCCTGTTCTTGCCAAGTATTACCTTTATGACCATCAGTTCAGCCCCACATTTGGTGTCATATGGGTTAAGCATTTGGCCCGGAATGTGGTCTTTAACATATATAACACAACCACCTCCTCTTTTACCAAATCTGTCTAGTCTGAATGCAGCATACCCAATGAGTTGTATAGCAGAGTCTGGCACCCTAGATGATAGCCAAGTCTCTACTATTCCAAGAATGTCCAGCTGGTGCTGCTGGACCCAGACTTGGAGAGTGTCCATTTTTGCTAGCAGGCTGCAGATATTTATTGATGCTATTGTTAGTCCATTCTGTTTCTTATGAACTGTTGCAGTGTATGTCATCGGGCCTGGGTTGGCATGAATATTACCTGAGATCAGTAGAAGCAGCCATGTGATCCTTATAGCTTGCCGTTTTAGATATGTTAGGGCCTGCGATTGTGTAATGCGATGTGATTTTTTTTGGCATGGTACATGGGTAGGTTAGGGGTACATCACTACCAGGTGGAGGGAGGGGATAGCCAGCCTATCCACTGCTCATATAGACTAATGTTGTGGGGGGTATGATGTGTTGCTGACAGCTGTGCATTTGTGGTTTTTGTGTTATCCAGGAGGTGATATTGCAGCACTACAGTCTGGTGGTGGAGAATTAATGTCCTCCTTATATTCTGCAATGTGTCCTTGATGGAGTCATATCTGTATATTGGCAAGCATTTTGTGTGGTCCTGTGCTGTAGAGGGGCCAGTATCAGCACTGATAGAAATAGAAAGAGGGTTCTAAGGAGGAACATATTGTGGGCTACAGCAGGGAAGAATTCCCTAGGTGTGTTTACAGATGGTGGGAGAGGGTCTGCGTTTAACCCCTGCAGGGAGATTGGGGCTAGAAGCAACTGGTTAGAGGTGAGAGTGGATGGCAGGCTTATCTAGTTTTAAGGAGCTCGAGAGAGAGGAAAAGGAGAGCCCACTGAGGAAGGAGCATTGTGATGATAAAATCTGGGGAACAGAGTGTGTGTGATGTGCCAGATAGGACAGGAGCTCCTAGTGGCAGCTGCATATAACCTGCTAATAGAGGAGTAGACATAGAAAATGTCACTGCTACCAGAGATATAGCCCTCTAGCGATGAGAGGATATAATCTGCTAATGGAAAAATCAACAGTATCAAAATTCACTTCTAGTATCAACTCAGAATTTAAAATGACTGTAAGGATTAAACAAATTGTTAAACCCTGGCACATAAGTTCAACTAGAGAGACAAAGGGAGATACAGTAGTTAAAGATGTGTTCAGCAGGAGATAATATGGGCCACTTGGAAATATGCTTCCACTGGTACCAAATCCAAATGTCAGGGCTAGTACCTTGCAGTATCAGCTGAGCTGTAGCTCATGGAGGATTTCTGAACCACTGTTTAGGTTCAAGAAATTAGGGGTCCCTGGCCTAGTCAAGGCTCGCTGGATCCCTTGCAGTATCAGCTGAGCTGTAGCTCATGGAGGATTTCTGAACCACTGTTTAGGTTCAAGAAATTGAGGGGTCCCTGGCCTAGTCAAGGCTTGCTGGATCCCTTGCAGTATCAGCTGAGCTGTAGCTCATGGAGAATTTCTGAACCATTGTTTAGGTTCAAGAAATTGAGGGTTCCCTGGCCTAGTCATAAGTTGTACAAGCCTTAGCCATCCATTGCTTCAGGATTTCCCTGGAGACACCAAATGTTGCAGTGTTCCCCAGGGTGTATGTACGTTTGTTGTGTGCTTCAATAATAAAAAATCTTTAAAGGTGATAGGAAAAGGTTTTTACACCTCTAGATGCCCTACAATTGTTCTTTTGTTGGCTACCCAGTATTCTGAAATGTTTTTGCTCTTTTCTGTTACATTAAATAATCTAATTTTGTTGTCTTTGTAACTACCCTGAATCCCTCACTCCTCAGCAGTTGCTGCTCTCTATTGTCATGTTGCCTGAACATTCTATGACATCAGAAACACCCATTCCAGGTCATTCAGATGAACAGCAGTTTCTGATGTCATAGAATGTCTTAGAAATGTGAAAATCAAGAGTTTTAGCTGGCAAAGAGAGTGGAACTCTATGTAGATCTGAGGGCACCCCAAAGTGAGATTGTTTATCAAATAAAATCATCAAAACATATCAGAATACATTACTGGCATGGAAGGGAACATGGAAGGGCAGTTAACTATGAAAAAATCATTTACTATCTCCTTTAACAACAAAAGAAAGCATTTCTTCAAAAAAAAAGTGCTGGAGCCCTGGAACAGCCTGCCGGTGGAGGTGGTGAGTACACGGACTATGGCAGCTTTCAAGCAAAGGCGGGATAGAGCAAGGGCTCAATGAGGAAAGACAGGATCAGTAAAGGGCTAAATTCGAAAAGGGGGGATAGTCCTCAGGACTTACAAGAGGTCTTGGAAACTCTTAGGCAGACTAGATGGACCATGGTCCCCTTCAGCCATCACTTTTCTATGTTTCCAAATGGCTTTCACTATGTTGCAAAGAGACACACAGTGTAGCTATGTCACAGTAATAAATGATAGGGCTCGGAGCACCTAACAGACAGTGTGATGCAGTCTAAATGGTGTTTGCTGTGATATAGAGAGGCACACAATGTAGCTATGTCACAGCAATAAATGACAGGACTCGGGGCACCTAACAAACAGTGTAATACAGCCTAAATGGCTTTCACTCTACTGCAGAGACACACAGTTTAGCTATGTCACAGTAATAAATGACAGGGCTCAGGGCACCTAACAGACAGTGTAATGACCTTCTCTATGCTGCAGAGATGCACAGTGTAGCTACAGAATGTCATAGTAATAAATGACGGGGCTTGGGGCACCTAACAGATGCTGTAATAGAGCATAAATGGCTTTTCACTATGCTACAGAGAGGCACACAGTGTAAGCTATTTCCCACAGCTTGGAAAACAGCCATAATCACACCCATTCATAAAGGGGGCGACAGGTCATCGGCCAACAACTACCGGCCAATCTCCATCCTCCCCCCCCCAAAGCCCTGGAGAAAGTGGTGGCCATTCAGATCACTGATTATCTGGCTAAGCATAACATCTTATGCCCAGAGCAACATGGGCTTCTGTGCTGGTCACAGTACCAGCACTGCACTAATAGAATTCTCCAACTTCCTACACTCCTCCTTGGATACCAGCTCCCTAGCTGGTGCAGTGTTCATCGACCTCTCAAAGGCTTTTGACACCGTCTCCCATCCTCTTCTGCTGAATGCTCTCTGCCACACTGGTCTCTCAGCTGGCCCCTTAGCATGGTGCACAAGCTATCTAGCCGCTCGATCACAGTGTGTTAAAATCAATGGGATACTCTCTGATACACATCCCATTCACTCTGGGGTCCCCCAAGGCTCCATTCTGGGCCCCCTTCTCTTCTCACTCTATCTGAACACCCTGCCCAGTGCATGCCATGGCAAAATTCTCCTGTATGCAGATGACTCTGTCCTTTTTGCCACCCATCTCAATCCCGTCTCCCTTCAGGACACCCTACAGCAGTCTTTCAATAATGCTGAAGCCTGGTTTAAGGAGCGCAGACTCATCATCAATCTTAAAAAAACCAAAGCTATGCTCTTTTCCCACCCCCAAAACAAAGCTAGCAACCACCCACTCTATATCCTTCCTAGTACCAAACAGCCACTGGAACAAGTCTGCTCCTACAAATACCTTGGGGTTACCTTTGACTCAGCCCTCACATTCCACAACCACATTGATGCCCTAATATCCACCACTAACACATGGCTTGGCATCCTCTTCCGCCATAGAACCTGCCTTCCCCCAAATGCGCTCCGGCTCGCTGTTACATCCTCCGTTTTGTCCCTTGTAGACTATGGTCTACCAGTCTATGGTGCTGCCGACACGACTGCACTCAAAAAAATTCACTTTACCCTGAATAAAGTCTGCAGATTGATTACTGGTGCCCCCAAGCTCACACACACCTGTCAGCTGTTTGACAAGGCTAAACTCCTTACCCTGGATGAACGGCTCCGATATCAAACCTGCCTCCTCACAAAAAAAACCCTACTCGGGCTCTTCCCTCCTGGGGTAATGGCATCCATCCACCAGATCCCACCCACTATTGCAACACGGTCATCCAACAAGACCACTCTAATGGTCCCCAGATCAAGAACCAGCCATGGCCAGAGGTCCTTCTGCTGCAGAGCCCCAACCTGGTTTAACTCTCTCCCTGCCCCCATCACCAATGCCACCACCATCTCCAAGTTCAAAACCACCCTTCGAAACCAACTCTTCAACACTCGTAGCTGCTCCTGTCTCTGAAAGTAGCCTCCACCTCGACTTCCCATGACAATGCCAACCGGGTGGCTCTCCACCTAGCCATCCCCACCACCACTTTCCGGTACACCGTACCTATGTCTAACCTGGCCAGTGCCAGCTGTTTCATTGTATACCTATTAGATTGCTCAATTTTTGATAACAACTTGTGTAACACCTGTTCTCAATTACTTGTACCCTGTAACCTAAATATATTTTGTCTGACTTCAGTGTGACGTGGTGCCTCTGATGAATGCCTATTGTTTTGCAAACCTATGCTATGTAACCTAAAACTCTATGCATGTCTTTAATGTGACGAGGTACCTTTGGAATCGAGCCTCTGGCTCAAAGGTTGTAAACTGATTTCACAAATAAATAAATAAGCTATGTAACAGTAATAGATGACAGGGCTTGGTCACCTAACAGACAGTGTAATACAGCATAAATGGCTTTCACTATGCTGCAGAGACACACAGTGTAGCTATGTCACAGTAATAAAATGACGGGGCTCGGGGCACCTAACAAACAATGTAAATTACAGCCTAAATGACTTTCACTATGCTGCAGAGACACAAACCAGCTGACAGTTCTTTTGCCCCCGCTTCATTTCTCCCCAGCACTACACCATCCACCTCCTTGACTGAGAGGATGATCCCCCGATTCCCCCTTCCCTCTTGAGATTGTTTCAGTCCCACCCCCTATCCCCACTCCCTTTGCTCCTTCATGTAGGTTTATACTTTTTTATTATTTTTTTTTATAAGTTTTCACTGTGATTTAGCAGTGAAACTGTAGAGTGACCACCGATTCCTTCCACTTCCTCCAGAGTCCGGCTGCTATCTGTGCAATGGGCTCACAGCAGAAGGAGCAAAGATACCACTGACCAATCAGGTTATCAGCCCAGTGTCATGTGCTCCGAATTATGCTGTGAGCTTGTGAAGGAACCCACAAGTTGACCTTTCATGCCTGTTTTCAGCCTGGTAAGTCCTGGCAGGAGTCCCAGGACCTCACAGGCTGCCTGTAATGCCTGTTTAAAAAATTACCCATTACCCATATCAAAACTACTCAACCCATGAAGTACACTGTTATGTCAGGTAGGGTAATAAATTACCTGAACTACCCTACCCTGCCAAAAATTGCTGATACCTGACCTACCTGCTCCAGCTACCTGACAGGTAGCCCATCCCCACAGAAAAGGTGGAAGTGCTGCTGGTTGAGAACTTAAATCTGTTTTGTGTAGACTGGAGCCTCCCAGCTGCAGGCTCAGCATCAGATAGGAGCAGGGATATCCTGGACTCCCTGCAAGGGGTCTCCCTCAGGCAACTAGTCAGGGAACCCACTTGTGATGGGGCACTACTGGATCTGGTGCTTATTAGCAGGGACAGTATTGCAGATGTTAAGTTGGGAGGCCACCTGGGGACCAGTGATCACTGGACAGTGCAGTTTAACATAAGGATGGCAGCGTAATCGAAACACACACAAAGGAGGGTCCTCAACTTCAGGAAAGCAGATTTTAAAAAAATGGGTGACTGCCTCAGAGATGACCTGGCAGGGAGGAATGACCCAGGTGAGGTGGAGAAACAGTGAATGAAGCTAAAGGAGGGTATAGAGAAGGTAACAAACCTCTACACAAAGCAAGAGGAAAAAGAGACCACTATGGTTCTCAGAAGAAGTAGCTGAAAAGGTAAAGACTAAAAGGGTAGCATTCAGAAGGTATAAGGAGATGCAGAGGGAGGAGGGTAGGGAAATGTATAAAGAAGAAACAGAGGGAAGCAGAGAAAGCAGTAAAGAACAAGAAGGCACAGACTGAGGAAAGAATAGCCCAGGCGGTAACAAAAGGGGACAAGACATTTTTCAGGTATGAGAAGCAGAAGACCAGGGGAGGGATTGTGAGATTAAGGAGAGAAAGGGGGCAAACTGTGCAGAGAAGGACCAGGAAAAGGCATATATCCTAAACAAATACTTTTGTTCAGTGTTCACAGAGGAAGGATAAGGGGAGAGGATACACAAAAGTAACAGGAGCATTGGAGAGAGAGAGGTGGACACTAGCCTGTATCAGTGTAGCGAGTCCTGGGAATACTCGTTAATTTGAAGAGGACAAAGCAATGTGGCCAGATGGGTCATCAAAGGGTTAGATATGTAAACAAAAACAGCAAGAACTGCTTTGTTAGTGAGGTCAGCACTCAGTAACATCAAATAACAAGGATCTTTGAGAACTTTTCAAAATGATCTATTTTATTGTGCAAAAACATGTACAGTACAGTAAAAGCAACTTAAAAAATGTTTTTCTGGTAGGACCCAGAAATTGAGCTCACCACACCAATAACAGGTCCTGTTGGAAAACATGTTGCACACATGCAGCTTGCTGTGAAGAGTATTCACAAACTTGTTTAGAGTCCCGTGGTGCAATTGTCAAATTTTACCTGCTTGTAAAGTTGTATCTACAACTAAATCACATTGCAAGGCTGGCTAACCAAAAACACACACTATGAAGGACAAAAAATAACCTTAAAACACAGCTACTGTGCATGTGAGGACCTGCTTCATACTTCTTGGCAGAGCGCTTATGTATCAACCTCCCTTAGGTCATTGTCAGAGCCCCCCAACTTCTTTTAGAAGTTCTTTTTCCCATGGGCCATCAAAGGGTATTGAGGGAACTCTGTGAGTTACTGGCTGTGCTGCTGATAGTCCTATTTGACAGTTCATTGGAAACAGGAGTGGTTCTGGAAGACTGGAGAAGGGCAGATGTAGTCCCACTTCACAAAAGTGGCAGCACAGAGGAGGCTGGCAACTGTCAGCCTGACATCAGTGGTGGAAAAGTTTTTTTTCTTTTTTTTGAAATTATATTTCTTTATTATTTTATATAAAGGTAATACACCTGAGAGAACAGTACAGGGATTACACATTATGACCAATGACATGAACTGTATAGCAGCTGCAGAGTGACAATATACAACATTTTACAGAAATCCCTGAATCTGGAAAAAGAATGAGAAATACTCCCAACCCCTCACCCAGATCCCCAGGCCCCCATCCCCTCCCCAGGATTTGCCTTCTATAAAGGAAAAGAAAGAAAGAAAGAAGAGAATAAAGGAAAAGAGAGCTGATCCTGATACATATGAGATGCATAAAGGTACATCAGCTGCCAAGGTAGCTAGAGTGTACTCAACAAGACATTAATTCAAATAAAGAGCGTATAATTTGCCCATTTCGTTCAAATGAAGAACCAGCCGATTCGAGAACTTGCTATTAGCCTTTCAGTCCGAAAGCAGAGAGAAATTTCACTGATCCATTCTGCATACGAGATAACCAATTGGTCCATCCAATGCCTAAGGACCAATCTTTTGACGACCATCGAGATTAAAGCCATGTGAAATCTACGCTCCATCACTTGTATATTGGAAAGCATCCCTAGGATATAAACTTCTATAGTGAATAAATCATCAAGGCCCAAAAGAGGGTCTAAGTTAGATTGGATGGACCGCCATAAGGAAGCTACCTTCTCACAATACCAGAAAATGTGTACCAGGTTCCCTTTCACCGTGCCACACCTTGTGCATAGAGTTGAAGATAATCTCTTTAATTTAACCAGTTTAACTGGGGTATAATACATGTTGTTCAATATATGGTACTGAGTGAGTCTATGTCTGTCTTGAGAGAGATACCGATATGTATCTACCCAAATTTTTTCCCAATCTAGAAGTGTGTCTGGCAGAAGAGAAGACCAGCATTTGGAACCAGTCAGGGACTCCAGGAATTTAGTGTCTAGTAGGAAAGAATAAAGCTTAGAAATACCATGGGCCTTAATTGCCTGTTCCTGTATCTGGTTTAGGAAGGGTTTAATTTGAGACGGTGTGGGATTAGAGCCGAAGCTGGAAGCCACTAGGTGTCGTAACTGAAAAACTTTAAAAATGTGCTTCTGAGGAATATTATACTTGGTCAGAGCCTCCCCGGTGGGTAGAAGAGAGTTATTCAGGAATAAATCATCAACACAGCAATCTCTCAGCTGAGGAAGCCAGTCTAGAGAAAGCGGGAGACCCCCGATCCTAATATTTAAATTGAGGTCAAGAGGTTGGGAAGTGTCTTTCCTGGGAGAGAGATTGAAAAAATGCCAGCATTGATTCAACACCTTGATAGAAGTACCAATGATGCTCCCCCGTAAAAGTGGAGGCAAAGTGGATAGGTTATAATAGAGGAGTCTGGATGGGG
Organism: Neoceratodus forsteri; assembly: GCA_016271365.2. Taxonomy (NCBI): domain Eukaryota; kingdom Metazoa; phylum Chordata; order Ceratodontiformes; family Ceratodontidae; genus Neoceratodus; species Neoceratodus forsteri. The sequence continues at coordinate 578,684,838 of CM057459.1, read as the reverse complement.
GAAGGCCAAACTCAGTTAGAATCTTTTTCTCAAGTTGTGCCCAAGTTGGTAGAAACTCGTCCACCCTCTGGTCATACCACCTCCCAATTTTTGCCATGTGGCTTGCCCAGTAATAGAACATAAAGTTGGGAAGACGGAGCCCTCCCTCCCTTCTCTTTGGGTAAATTAAGTTTTAAGAAGGCTTTCCTGGGCTGTTTACCCTGCCAAATAAACTTGGAAATGGACCTGTGAAAGTGATGAAAATAGGACATTGGCAGAAAAATGTTCATTAGGCTAAGTGGGTAGAAGACCTGAGGCAACACATTCATCTTAACAATATTAACATGACCCCACAGCGCTAAAGGGAGGGCAGACCATCTCTGAAGGTCTTGTTGAATTTTAATCAGTAGATTGTCTAGGTTAAGCTTCCTGAAGAGTTCAAGGTCTTTAGTAAGGAAAATGCCTAAATATTTGAGAGAGGAGGGGGCCCATTTCATACTAAACTGGGAAAAGTTAACCTGAAGCGTGTTAACATTCAGTGGAAATATGATTGATTTAGCTAAATTCAACTTGTAGTTAGCCACTTGGCCAAACTGGGCTGTAATGTGTAGTATATGTGTTAGAGACACTTCAGGGTTAGTCAAGTGTAAGAGAATATCATCAGCATAGGCCGAGAGAACTAGAGACTGCTGCTGAATGAAACATCCCATGACCAGTGGAGAGTTTTTGATGCTGAGAAGGAGAGGCTCCAGATACAGATTAAACAGGAAAGGTGACAGGGGGCGGCCCTGCTGGGTGCCTGTAAATAGCGAAAATCGAGAAGAAAAAAACCCGTTACAATAAATTCTGGAAGTAGGGGATTGGTAGACTGATTTAATCCATTGAATAAAGACCTCCGGGAAGCCCATTCTCTTTAATATAATCCAGAGACATTCCCAATGAACTCTATCAAAGGCTTTCTCCATCTAATGATATCAGAGCCATAGAGATTTGAGAGTCCTGGGTGGCTTGAAAATATGTGAAAGAGTACGAAGGTGATCTATAGAGGACCTGCCCTGCACAAACCCTACTTGTTCGGGGCTCAACAAGTTAAGCCAGACCCATTTGAGTCTAAGTGATAGGATTTTCGTTAGGATTTTAATGCCATAATTAAGAAGTGAGATTGGGCGGTGACTAGCAGGATCAGTCGGTGGTTTGTCTGGTTTCAGTATCAGAACGATAGTGGCTTCCAGCAGGGAAGGGTCGAGAGTGGTAGCGTTAAACATGTATTCAAATAATTTCATGAGGAGAGGGGCAAGTTTCTTCCCAAAAGTTTTATAGAAATTGGAGGGGAAGCCGTCAGGTCCCGGAGCTTTATCCGGAGCAAATTCCTTGATCACCTCCTCCACTTCCGTTACCGTGATAGGAGTAGTCAGAGCTTCTCCTAGGTGAGTTTGGAGAGTAGGAAGGGGCAGGACCTCCAAAAACTGGTCCACAAGGGAATGAGAGGGGTGGAAGACACCACTGGCATAAAGTTCCTTATAAAATGACTCAAAAATTTGTGAAATATCCCTAGGGGAAGTTTTAAGGGAACCATCAGAAGATAATAATAAGGAAATCCATCTCGATCCCTCGATTTCCCTCAAACGTAGAGCTAGCATTTTACCCGATTTCTCCCCTTGATCGAGATAGAGGGCCTTTGTTTTCAGGACAGCATACTCTGCCTTGTCTCTTATCCAATCTGAGTACTCATTTCTAAGTTTCATTAGGGTTTCTAGATCAGTTTGGGAAGAGGAGGAGGATAATTTATTCTCTGCCAACCTAATTTGGTTTGACAATAACATGATCTTGGCCTCCCCTGTTTTTTCTCCTAGATGTGAGTTTAATAAATTAGCCCCTGATGAAGCATCTAAGGGATCACCAAAGCAGATCCTCCCTCTCGATTGAACTTGTGTTGGTCTCAACAAATGAGGTGATTAGGGATCTAATATGGGAGGCTATGCCCTTGTCCTTTAAAAGCTGGGTGTTTAGTTTCCAGGCGGTGTCTCTTTGCACCTACGGGTTTGGGGAGACCAAAATCCAAGCTACTGAGTGGTCTGACACAACTATGGGCTCAATACCAGACTGGAGTACTCCTGACAGAAGGTTATTGCTGACTAGTATTAGGTCAGTTCTGGACCATGTCTTATGTACTTGGGAATAATAAGAGAAGAGTTGTCTTGTGGGATTGAGTAGGCGCCAAGGGTCACACAGGCCCAGTAGGTGCATAAAATTCCTTAAGGCTAGCTGTGAAGAGGAGAGTGGTTTCAGGGGTCTATAAGATTTATCTAAATCTTGTGAGGGAGCGATGTTCCAGTCCCCCCGATTATTAACATTGAGGGTAAGAGTCCACTCAACTTTACAGCCAAGTTCATGAGGAAGTCTGGGTCCCCCCCACTGGGACGTAAATCGCCCCTAATGTTATATTCACATTATAGAGTGAACCTCTCACAATAATGAAACTACCTTCACGGTCCGATAAAAGCTCTTCTGCCAGAAGGAATGTGCTCTTAACCAGAATCATACCCCCTACTAGAGGATGACCCCCCGAGGCAAAAACCTGAGCGTAACCTTGACGGCGAAGCCCATTGGCTTCTGATGAGAGCAAATAGGTTTCTTGCATCAAGAGAATATCGACATTCAGTAAAGCACAGTTTTTGGAAACCTGGTACCTTTTAGTTAGGTCTCTGACACCTCTTACATTCCACGTAGCAATTTTAAGCGCTGTTACACTCATTATCAAATATACAGTGCAGCAATGGAATATGAAAACATGAAAAAGCAGAGCACCCTAGAAGGCACATCCTGCCCTCCCCCCTCCCCCCAAAAATCAGCTACTGACCAGATTCCACCCCTGCACCCCCCTCCCCTCGAAACCAGTAAAGAAAAACTGAAGCAGTGTAAATTTCAGACATGGTATTACAACCTTTACCAAATCATGAACTGAAAAAGAGAGACCCCTCCCCTCCCTTCACCCGCCTCATCCCTGAAACTATGTCCAACTGTTCTCCCGACTGCTTCCTGAGGAAAACTGAAAGTGATATTGCTTGGGTCGGGGAACAAAGCCCCAAAAGCCACCACCAAATGGGTGTACCAGGAGGTAATCGTGAACCGGTACCCTGAGGAAGTGTCAGCTAATAAGTAGAGAGTAATTCCCTCATAAGTACTGAGAACTTCCTGGCTGAGGAAACCCCCATCTGGGGCGCTCCCCCCCCTCTCCTTGGTGCGTTTAGCAGTCCCACCAGGGCCGACCCTCTATCGGAGCCTCCCCCCCAGACAGATAAATCAGAATAAGCCTATAAAAAGACTGGGAAAGTTGAGAACCTGACCAAAATCTCGGGGTTATTCGGAGAAAGCCCCATTAACCTGGGTTTGATACAACCTGAGGTCACTAGAGAATGAGAGCTCAACAGGACCCCCTGGATTCTAGTCTTCACCATGAGGAAAAAGGCCCCTGATCAAATTGCTGGCCGACTGGTTCATCACCTGCCTCCAACCTCCCAACTGCCATCTGAACTCCTTAAACCCTCAAGAGAGGTAACCAACTACATTATCCGCATAAGTTTCAAACTAAATAGGGTAGGGGATAATAACCCTGAAGCCCCAATGATAGTGCTAAGAATCGGATTCAGCCCCCCCCGGCCCAGGGGGCCAACTTCGGACTTCACCGCCATCAAAACCGTCAGCGGTAAAAGATTATCTTCCCAAATGTAGGAGTGTGTTAGGACACAAGCAAGGTCAGACTGACGTCTTGCTGGCCCCCTTCCAAGATGTTCACCATAACAACAACAATCCTCGTTGCCTAATATTGGCCCAGCTCATCCCTTTTCTCAAAAAGCCTCCCCAACCCACCAACCACACCTAATGAATATCCCAGAATATCCTAGTGACCACTTCTGTCCAATTTGCTGTAAAATTAAGCAAGCCTAATTGCCTGAGCTGGGGAAGCACAGGAGGAACCGGGGGAGCAATAGTTACTAGAGGGACCAAAAGGTCCCACCGGTCCCACGTCCTGTAGAAACCGCCTACACCCCAAGTCCCCCAGCTAGTAGGCCCCATGAACCACCGCACAAACCGAGCCCACTCAACCCACCAACAGACCGCTCCAAAGCCGTTCCCCCCCCGCCACCACAGAATCCAGACAAGAGAGAAGAGAAAAACCAAAAACAAAAGATGAGAGTCCAAAAATGCAGTATGTAGCAAGAGGTAACTTCTTGGCGCTGTCTCAGCGATTCGGCCCAGTTTAAACAGATTAGGCAACTTGATTGAGAGATCTGCACCAGACAGTCCAGACGAGAGAAAAGATGGAATCAAAAACCAAAAGTGAGAGTCCAAAAATGCAGCATGTAGTAAGAGGTAACTTCTTGGCTCTGCCTCAATGATTCAGCCTGGTTTAAACAGGTTAGGTAACTTGATTGAGAGATCTGATGCCGCTTTGTCTGGGGATTCGTAGGAGAACCAAGAACCATCGATGGCAACTTGTAGCTTAGCAGGGTAGTTCATTTTGTAGCGAATGCCCGCTGTGATCAGCTTGCTGACTGTAGAATGGAACGCTGAGCGTTTTTGCTTCACCTCGTAGGGAAGATCCTGAGTAATACGCAGCTTGGAACCACTCCATAGAATTGCCTGTAATTCTCTTGTCTTTGATAATACATGTTGTTTTTCCAAGAAGCTTAGAAATTTAATGATGATAGGTCTTGGCAGGGCTCCAAAGGCAGGTTTCGGTCTAAGAGAGCGGTGAGCATGTTCAATATGATATTGTGGATTAAGAGGGGAAGGCCCAACGACTTTGTTTAAAAACTTCTGGAGAAAGAGATTAATGTCAGGACCTTCCTCGGACTCGGGGAGGCCCAGGATCACCAAGTTGTTTCTTCGGCTCCTTCCTTCTAAGTCCTCCATTTTGAGTTGCAGTTTACTGATCTGTTGTCTGAGGTGAATGATTTCTGGGTCTATCTTTTCCTTCCAGGTCTTCAAGGAGGAAGTTCTGGCTTCCGAATCTCCCATTCTGGTGGTTAGGGCACTGAGATCTCCCCTTAGTGATTTCAGCTCAGCAGAGATATCATCCAGTGTTTCCTTAAAAGGTATTAGCTCTTGTAAGAAACGGTCCTCGGTAAGAGGAGTTGGAGAAGTATTGGAAGTATTGGAAGGGGGTGGTTTTACTGCAGGCCCCGAATTCTGTTTTTTGGATTTTTTTGAAGATTTCTCCAGCGTAGATGGTGGAGTGTGCTTCATGCCAGCAGGCCTCATCTCCGCTTCCATCTCAATCTGCCTCCATCTGCATTCATTCACATATCTGGACTGACTAGTACAGTATGGGCTGCACGCCCATTGGCTCATGCTCTGAACCAATGGGCGTGCAGCCTTACCGAGCTGTCAGTCGGCAGGGGCGGCAGGGCGGCAGGCGGGTGGGGTGCTGCGCCTGCCGGCTGATGGGGGAGCCGGGTGGTGGGGCTTAGTGGGGTGGGGTGGGGGTCCACTAGATCACCAGGGATTTCGGACTTGGGGGGTGAGGAATGCCACCCGTGATCGGGCTCCGTCGCGTCCACTGAACCACCAGGGATATTGGACTTTGGGGGATACTGATGCCCACAATTGGGCTAATCGTGGTCCACTGGACCGCCAGGGATATAGACTTTGGGGGGATACAGTTATGCTCAACATCGGGCTAATTTGGGGGATGCAGTTATGCTCCACGATCGGGCTAATCGTGATGCAGTTATGCCCCACGATCGGGCTAATCGGGGATGCAGTTATGCCCAATCAGGCTAATTGGGGATACAGTTATGCCTGATCGGGTTAATCGCAGTCCACTGGACCACCAGGGATAGGAGACATTCTTTGTCCCTTACGGACGCCCCGCGATCGGGCTGCAGGGGCGTCGGTCACCGACAACCGCTGCTTGGCAGGCGCCAGGCACAAGTCGTCAGGATTGGTGCACCTGCATGCTAATGGCATGCAAATGGGGTTGCAATCAGATGCAAATGTCCCCCGTGCACCTTGCATAAATTATGGCCCCATTTGCATGTCACCCTTTGAATATCACAGGTGCTGTGCATGGCGCAATGGCACTTGCGCCACCACATCTCAATGCTCCACTCTGACCACTTGCGCTGGCGCAGTTCCACTGCACCATGCACAGTGGGGGTGGCCAGGGGGCGATATTCAAAGCAGTTGCGCCATAGCACAACCCCGTTGAATATCACCCTGGCCACACCCCTGCGCAACAAATTTGAGCGGCACACAGGCTTGCACCACAGAATGGCACAGTTTGAATATCTGGGCCCCTGTGTCCATGACCTTTGGCACCAGTCAGGAATTGGCCAGACTCTCAACTCTGCCCATCTTCACCACCTTGTATAGTATCCCCTTGAAGTGGTCCAATACTTCAAGTATCTCAGTGTGTGGTTTGACAGCAACCTTGATTTCTCTGCCCACATTGAAGTCATCCCTACAAAGCTCCACATCAAACTTGGTGCCTTAAACCACAATAAAGATTGTCTGTCTTCACAGATTTGCTGTGAGCTTGTTACCAAAATGGTTCTCCTGGTCTCTGATTATGCAGACATAGTATATGGCATTGCCCCTTTACTTCCCTGGCAAGCCATGACACTCTCTGCAACTCTTTCTGCCACTTTGCTACCAACTCCCCTCCTCCTACTTATCATTGCTCACTTTACTCCTCCTTCACCATTCTTTCTCTATCTTCACATCACCAGATCCACTGCACCTCATTTATTTCCAAATACTGGTTTGAGTCCCTTCCTTCTGCCTTAACTTTTATCCCTACTCTTCCCTATCTCCTCTGCCTCCAGTTTCCTCTGCTCCAGGGATCCTTGCACCTTCACCATTCCACCTCCCCCATTCCTCAGCTGGGCAATCAATCAGTCACCCTTTTCAATTACTTCTTTCACTTTGGAACCATCTTCCCTTTGCTTCACTGCCACTCCTGGCTCCCTAAAGCATCAATTGAAACTCCTCCCCTTTCCCTCCTACTTCTGTTCTTGAAGGCAGTGAGTAGAGCAGGGGGATACTGGGATGCACAGGGAGAGGTGTCACCAGTAGAAAACAGGAGGTAGTTATCCCTCTGTACAGACAATTGGTGAGGCCCCATCTGGAGTACTATATGCAGTTCTGGAGACCCCATCTCCACAAGGACATAGACAGGATGGAGGCAGTCCAGAGGAGGTCAACTAAAATGGTGCAGGGTCTGCACTATAAGCCATGCCCTCCAAGAGGGTAGCATATTTCAGAAAAAGAGATGTGCAAGAACAAGGGGCACAATTTGAAGACAGAGGGGGGATGGCACAGGGGCAATGTGAGGAAGTATTTTTTCACGGAGAGCATGGTGGACACATGGAACAGCCTTCCTGAGGAGGTAGTAGGGTCAAAAACAGTGGGGGGATTCTAGAATGCATGGGACAGACATAAGGCAATTCTGGTGGAAGGTAGGAGGAAGTAGGCTGTTGGTTAACTAGGATCTGCAGCTTATCCAATAGGTAAGGAAATGGGCAGACTGGGTGGGCTAAGCAGTCCTTATCTGCCGTCAAAGTCTATGTTTCTATTTTTGTATGTCTCTTCCTCCTGATATTCCCATTGCAGTTGTCATATACCTAGGTGTGTAAGTTGCTAATAAGCTTATTTGTTACGCATGCCTGAGTGCTTAATTTGCACTTATTTTTGCACTTGCTCCTGTATTTATCATGTCTCTGAGTGCACTTTATTGTAATTGAAAAAGTTTTCCTGTGCTATTTTGTATTCCTTCTCCCTTCCCCCCTGGTTGCACCTAGAAATGAGCCTTAGCTCAGTGTGCCTTTCCCAGTCACCGATTTTCAAACAAACAAATAAATAATGTGAAAAAGTGCAAATTTATGCAGTTAGGGCACAGAGATCCAGGGATGGAGTACAAAATGGGAAAAAAAGGTAGTAATGACCTCCAGACAGGAAAGAGACCTATGGGTTATCTGATAACTGAAATATGACCAGGCAGTGTGAAAACGCAGTTGGGAGAGCTGGGGTGCATACAGAGGGGTATCACTGGTGGAAGGAGGGAGGGAGGTGGTATTGTCTCTTTATAGATCACTGGTAAGACTCCACCTGGAGTACTGTGTCCAACTCTGGCAACCACATTTCTGGAAGGACATAGATGGGTGGAGGCTGTCCAGAAAAGGGCAGATAAAATGGTGCAGGGTCTGCATCAGAAGCCCTACAAGGAGTGACTAAAGGACCTCCGTATGTACAGCATGGAAGAGAGGAGAGAGAGGGGTGATATGACAGAGACTTTTTTACTTTCATTTATTATTTTACTCTGTTAACTTGGTAAGAGCACTGGACTGAGAGTCCTTTTACAGGCTCAGCCCGGGTAAGTTATGCAGTACAAAGGTGTACAACATTCAACAGTAACATTCATTTACAGTTAACTTCATTTAGAAGTACATCAATCAAATAAATGCAGTTTTAGCTGCTTTTTAAAACCTTGAAGAGAACAGTTAACATGTAAAAAATTCAGATAAGCTATTCCAAAATCGAGGTGCAGTTGCAGTAAAAGTACATAAACCAACTCTAGTTTTACAGGATCCTGCATTAAAAGCAACACCACTGGCTGATCGCAAACTAGGTAACATATCCTTGATTGAAAGAAGATCAGGGAGTGGGGAAAGAGTAGAATAAAAAAAAAACATTTTTAAAAACTAAACAACCAAAACAATATTGTATATGTTACACCAAGCTTGAGTATAAATAACAGTGATGAGTATGTAACAGACCTAATAAAACAAATGGCAAATACTGTTGCAGACATCAGAGAGACTTTGTACCTCCTCAAATCCAGAATAAAAAAAAAAGTCTTGATACATAATCAAAATGAGTTAGAAGAGAACCAATGACAATGGCTTTGCGGGATTCAAAAGAAACAAAAACTTTTTAACCTATACAGGGCTCCAATTTTGTTATTAATATTATGACAAACAAGCTTGATATGGTCAGAAAGGGTAAGCAAGGGGTCCAGAATAACTCCCAAATATTTATTTATTTATTTGCTTTTGGTGTGCATACAGAGGGGTATCACTGGTGGAAGGAGGGAGGTGGTATTGTCTCTTTATAGATCACTGGTGAGACTCCACCTGGAGTACTATGTCCAGCTCTGGCAACCACATTTCTGGAAGGACATAGATGGGTCGAGGCTGTCCAGAAAAGAGCAAATAAAATGGTGCAGGGTCTGCGTCAGAAGCCCTACAAGGAGTGACTAAAGGACCTCCGTATGTACATCATGGAAGGGAGGAGAGATACTTGCTCAATTAAATTACCTGGATTGCTATAAAGCTCAAGTGCAGTTATTTAATTTGAAACATGACCCAAAGATTGTAGATTTATTTTTCTTTGAGTTTAAAATAAGTAGAGTTTTAGAAAACCAATTATGAACAGAAAAAATTCAGTCTAAAGATCTTTAGCCAACTTGGAAAATTCCTTAGCTGAAGAAAGAAGATCAGCAGCGTAAAGTAAGGAAGGACAGTTCTGAATTACAGACGGGAGGGAGTTAACAAACAAAGTAAACATGCATGGCCCTAAAATCAATCCTTGCGGTGCACCCCTATCAATTTTATTTCCCCTGGGCAACACAAAGGAAACCCATATGAATTAGGAATGATCCATGAAATAATTCTCAACCCAAGAAACAACATTAGATGAAAAGCCCAATGATTTTAACTTTAGCCAAAGCATTTTGTGATCAATAAGATCAAGGAGCTTGGTCAGGTCCACATACATGGCCCCAGTAAGAAACCCATTATCTGTACCACTCAGGACCGAGTTCAGGAACCTGACCAGAGCAGTTCCAATACCAAAACCCTTTCGAAAACCATGCTGTTGTGGGCACAGAATATTGTGTTTTTAAAAATAGTCATTCATTAGTTCAGCTACATTCTTTTTTTTTTATTTAATTTGATTTAAGACCAGAATACCTCATGGGAGTAATACGGTACAGTAGGGGAGTATTTTTCAGGAAAAAAGATCCTCAAGAACAAGGGGGCATGCAATGAAGCTGGAGGGGGTACTTTCAAGAGAGGTGAGGAAATACTTCTTCATGCAAAAAGTTGTGGATGCCTGGAACAATCTGCCAGTAGAAGTCTGTGTGTGTGTGGGGGGGGGGTGGAAACTGTTGTGGGTATATCATGAATGCATGGAATAGGCATAAGATAATCCAGCTATCCTTATCTGCCATTAAATTATGTTTCCATTTCTACTTGTCCCATCTGGTCCCGTAACCTTGCCTAGAGCTGCAAGCCAATTCAGTTCCCTTTCCTCCGAAAACTGACTTTTGTCTACCTCTCCGCCATGTTCCTGCTGCTCCCTAGTAGTCTGTCACCCCTCCATCCACTGTGAAGACTGAGCAGATATACTCATTCAGGATATCTGCTCTTTCTTGATCCTCTTCTGCACAGCCTTCCCTTACTGCCCTCCTTATCCTCACTATTCCCCTTGCTTTCCTCTTCTCACTCATATACCTAATGAAAATATTATCCCCTTTACATAGAAACATAGAAACATAGAATTTGATGGAAGATAAGGACAGCTTGGCCCACCTAGTCTGCCCATTTCATTACCTAACGGATAAGCTGCAGATCCTAGTTAACCAACAGCCTACTTCCTCCTACCACCCACTAGAACTGCCTTATGCCTGTCCCATGCATTCTTGAATTCCCCCCACAGTTTGTGACTGTATGACCTCCTCAGGGTGGCTGTTCCATTCATCTACAACCCTCTCTGTGAAGAAAAGCTTCCTCACATTAGCTCTGAGCTGTCCCCCCTCTATCTTCAAATTGTGCCCCCTTGTTCTTGCACATCTCTTTTTCTGAAAGATGCTACCCTATTGGACTTTGTTGATTCCCTTGAGGTATTTGAAGGTTTCTGTCATGTCCCCCCTCTCCCTCCTTTCCTCGAGGCTGTACATCTTAAGCTCCTTTAGCCTTTCTTCATATGTCTTCTGGTGCAGACCCTGCACCATTTTGGTTGCCCTCCTCTGGACAGCCTGCACCCTGTCTATGTCTTTGTGGAGAGGGGGTCTCCAGAACTGTACACAGTTCTCCACATGTGGTCTTACCAACTGTCTGTACAGAAGGCCAACAACTTCCTGTTTTCTACTGGTGATCCCTATGCACCCCAGTATCCCCCCCAACCCTCCTTACTGCCTTCTTACATTGCTGGCCCACCTTTAGGTCATCTGATATGACTACCCCCAGGTCCCTTTCCATTTTTGTTGTTGTCAGTATCTCACCTCCCCATTGTGTACTCTTGCCCTGGGTTTTTGTTTCCCAGGTGCATTACTTTACACTTCTTTGCATTGAATCTAAGCTGCCATACATTTGACCATTCCTCCAACCTTGCCAAGTCCCTTTTCATCCTTTTCACCCCACCTTGCATATCAACCCAGTTGCAGATCTTTGTGTCATCTGCAAAGAGACATACTTTCCCTTCCAGTCCCTCTGCAATGTCACATACAGTATAAAGACAATAAAAAGGACTGGCCCCAGTACTGAACCCTGCAGTACCCCACTAGTAACCGTCCTTTCTTCACTGTGGACTCCATTTACTACTACCCACTGTGTCCTGTTGTCCAGCCAGTGTTTTATCCAGGCTACCACCCTGGGACCCACTCCCAGGCTGGCTAATTTGTTTATTAATCATTTATGTGGGACTGTGTCAAATGCCTTGCTAAAGTCTCAGTAGGCCATGTCCACATCCCCTCCCTGGTCTACTACTTTGGTCACCCAGTCAAAGAAATCAATTAGATTTGTTTGACATGACCTTCCTGCTGTGAATCCATGCTGCCTTGGGTCCTGTGCCCCACTGGCCTTTAGGTACTCAACAATTCTTTCCTTCAGGACGTGATTCCATCATTTCCCTACAGAGGTCAAACTGACAGGTCTGTAGTTTCCTGCCTCTGTCTTGCTCCCACTTTTGTGAGGGGAATCATCTTCCATTCTCAGTCCTCAGGTACCACACACATCCTCCATGATTTATTAAAAAGGGTAGTCAGTGGTATTACTAGTTCTTCCTTAGTTCTTTAGAATTCTGGGGTGAATTCCATCAGGCCCCATTGCTTTATCCACCTTCAGTTTTAAGAGTTCTTTCAGAACCCTTTCTTCTGTGAAAGGACTAATATCAATCCCCCTATCCAGAGTGCTTCTATTGACTGGATTAGGTATCTCCCCCTGCTTTTCCTTTGTGAATACTGAGCAGAAATATTCGTTCAGTATCCCTGCTTTTCACTGTTGCTCTCTGCCCAACCACCTTCCTCTTCATGCCACCTCAGTATCCCTGCCTTCGTCTTTCTTTGTTCCCTAATGTACCTATAAAAGGTTTTATCCCCCTTCTTAACCTAGTTGGCTATCTTTTCCTTGGTTTGGGCCTTTGCTATTCTGACTGCCTTCCCTGCATCCTTCTGCTTTAACTGGTACAGTTCTCTGTCCTGCTCCTTCGGTGTTTCCTTATACTTCCTGAATGCTATATTTTCTCCCTTACCTTCCCCACCACTTCTTTTGAGAACCATAACTGCTCCAATGGCTATTCTTTCCTCTGTTTGAGCATTTGCTTCCCTCACTTCCTTTCCTGCTTCATCTGTCTTACTTGCTATACCTCCCCATCTTCCTCCCACAGCATTTTCTCATACCTCCTGAATGCCACCCTTTTTTCTCCTCATCACTTTGACTACTTCCCTAGAGAACCATATCAGTTTATGTTCCCTCCTACTTTTACTCACTTCATTCACATAGATGCTGGATCCCTTATGTTCTCCCTAATTTTACCCACTGTGCCTCTACCCCTGTCTGACACCCTCTCCCTCCTACAAATCAGTTTCTGAGGCAGTGTCCCATTTCTTTAAATTCTGCCCTGCTAAATTCCATGACCCTTGTCTTCATGTGGCTTGCTTCTGTTCCCATCTTAATGTTAAACCACACTGTACAGTGATTCCTGGTACCTAGCGGACTGCCCAGTGTGACAACTGCAATGGTGTCCCAGTTTGTAGACACCAGGTCCGACACTGCTTTATCCCTAGTGGGTTCCTTGACTAGCTGCATAAGAAAGCCCCTTGTAGGTAATCAGTTTCAGTTTCATGCTATTGTTCAGCTATAAGCCTTTACCAAATACATTTCAAACACAGTACATAAAATTCCTTCATCATACAAATGTTGCCAGAACAACTGTCGGGCACCAAAATAATAGCAACTTTCAAAATATCCCTATGTTATATTATACAGTTGGTACCACCTCCATACATCCATATATTTAACCAATTATTTTTTATTTTACCAGGTGAGACACACTAAGCTGAAAGCTTGTTTGCAGGTGCAACCTGGGAGCACAAGGGAAGTTAAGTGACTTGCTCAGGGTCACACAGTATGCACCTAGGGGGCTGTGGGATTCAAACCCAGGCCTCCAGATTTGCAGCTCAGAGCCTTAACCCACTGCACCATACTGCTTCCTTAAGTATATAGTCCTTAATATATAGTGTATAATAGATACTGCGTACCCTATTTTAAAGACAACATTGTTCCTTTACTTATAATGTGTACATAATGTCTCCAATATTCTATTTTATTTGCTCCTACTATGCAAATTACATATGAACAGTTGATAAAAAGCCACAGGCTGTGTTCAGTATATCAATGATATGCGAATGGAGGAGTAAAGAGCAGTTTGGTGGGGGGGAGTCAAGATCTCCCAGGATGCTACTCGACCATTCTTGCCTCCCCTTAATATAAAGAGGGCATATAAGTAAAATGTGTTTCAAATCATTTTTATATTACAAATTACATTTACAAAATGGGAAAGAAATATCCATCCTTTTTTTGAATAAAAAAAATATAATTTGCATTGTATAATTCCAGTCTGAATCTTGTCAAAATAGTCTTTTATCTGGATTAACCATTTTCCTAAGATAAGGCTGTAACTGACGATTAATTTTAAGCATTTTACACCATCTAAAATGTTTCAAGGACATTAGATGCTGCAAAGTATTTGAAATCTCTGTATGCTTATCGATGAATATTGTATTTCTTCCTCAAGACAATACCTAGGAATATGAGATTCTGGCATCAAAAAAAGACAAAAGTAGAAACATTAATTGTCTTTCTGTAATCAAAGTTTGCAAAGAGAATTGGCCCAGCTTGTCAACTCTGAAGGAATTGATTGTGGTATCATATGTAAATAATGGTATAATTTGTTTATTATTATTATTTCAGGAGGCCTACTGTCTGTAAGCTCCCAGATTTCTGCTGCGTAGAGGAAGCTGGTTTGAAGTTTTGCATTTATTACCTTTAAGGCCTCCTCCACAGATCCCTTGCCTGTGCATATATTAAAGTTATTAAATGCATTAACAGCCATTTTTAATTTGGTTTGTAGATATACCTGTATCTGTGCTTTTCATGTACAATTTTCCATGAACCTTACCCCTAAGTAATTGTAAGATTTTGTAGTCTTCAGTTTATTATTATCGATGAATAATGTAGGCCGTTTCTTGCTTTTGTTCCCAAAAATGACCATTTTTATTTTGTCTTTGTTAATTGTAAGTCTATTTTCTTTACATGATTTTGAAAAATGATTTACCTTTCTCTGGAAACCTAAAAAAGATGTTGAAAGCAAGACTATATCATCAGCATAAGCAATGCATGCTACTTTTTATTCTTTACCCCTAGGGAGTGAAAAATCTTGATTCTCCAGATGCTATAATATGCTGTTTATATATATGTTGAATAGTGTCGGGGCCAAAAGACATCCCTGTTGCACCCCACAATTAGTACTGATTGATGAGATAATTCCTCCAAATTGATTATATTGCACCTTAAACCAGGTATTGGAATGCAACCAAATCAAAATATCCAATAAGACTGGCTCTATTCCTATTTTTTTCCATAATAGGGTTCTACTTATACTGTCAAATGCTGCACTTAAATCTAGAAAGCAGCAGTATAGTTTTGCTTCTTCACTCTAATATATTTCCAGATAATATTTGACAATACATAATATTGTTGAACAGTCGGACATCCTGTTCTAAATCCATTTTGATATTCACTTAATATGTGTTTTTCTTTAAGCCAATCCTGCACTCTTTGAAGAATTATCATGGAGAATAATTTTTGTGAGGCATTGATCAAACTTATGGGACAGTACATTTTGGGATCAGAAGTATCACCTTTCTTAAATAATGGATAAATAATGCTTCCTAATCAACTAGTTGGAATTTTCCCTCCTTAAACTACTATATGATTAACTAGTACCCTTAAGATGGGGACCCACCAATCAGGAAAAGACCTGTACATATCCACTAGGATTTGATCTGGGCCTGGGGTCTTATTTGCTTGCGCCTTAAACAGTGCATCTCTGATCTCATTTTCCTCTGTATATCCTAGATAAGGGACCATTAGATGTTTTAAATAATGTTTCAAAGTATAAATACTCCAAGAGTCCATTTCTTCTGTTTTGGAATAACATAAATTCCAGAAATATTCTTCCCAGATATTAGGAGCATTATACACCTCTATAGCAGTTGTATATTTCCCATAGCCTTTACTTACTAAAGTCCAGAATTTTTGTGTGTCTCTGGTACAGTATATACGGTCTCTCTGGGTTCCTCCCACATTTTCTCATAATGTTGAATGTTTTCTTTTGTCCTTGAGCCTTTACAATGTCTTACCATTTTCAGTAGATTCCTTTTTGCTTTTTTACATGTTTTATTAAACCAAGTGATATGTTTTTTCTTTGATAAAGCTCTAGTTATCATGAATGGCCGAATATATGAAGTTAGCAAACACCATTTTTCTACAATCCCATTTCTTTCTTTGGAACTCAAAATTTCAGTAATAA
Source organism: Neoceratodus forsteri (assembly GCA_016271365.2). Taxonomy (NCBI): domain Eukaryota; kingdom Metazoa; phylum Chordata; order Ceratodontiformes; family Ceratodontidae; genus Neoceratodus; species Neoceratodus forsteri. The sequence goes on along the minus strand of CM057459.1, from coordinate 578,668,983 downwards.
TATGGTTATATCATTCAGAATTTCAGTAAAAAAGTGATGTATTTTGGGTGTCCCATCTAGTTCTTTTCTTGTTAATTATTTCTAGACCTTCCCCATTCCTGTTCAAGTCATGATTTATATCTGGAAAGTATTGTGAATTTAATATTAGCAACACAGGTACATGAGAAGAATTAGAACAGTCCCTAATTTTTAGATCGCGAATCATTTTTAAAGCCTGAAGGTTAGCCCATGCCAAGTCTATGATGGAAGAACCCAAGTGGCCCATGTAAGCAAAATCTCCATTAGGATCACCAGGCAGGCAACTGTTGAACAAACAAAACTTCTTTTCTGATATTAATCAGAAAATATTTTTAGCGCACAAGTTGTATTTTTGTCCTTTGATATTCTCAGCCAATTCACCCTTGGTTAATTATCTGAAAGCTCTGCAATAATTCGTAATAAACACTTTCCAATTTCTTACTTATATAAATTATATCATTGTAGTCACCTATTATTAAAATGTCCTCTTGGTCATACAGTATTTATTCATAAAGTCATTTTTAACCGAATCATACTGTCCCAAAATATCTATAAATTGTTTAATATTTGGAGGAAAATAAATGTTTACAAGTAAGAGATTCAAATTCTTTCTAACTAGTCTTAAGATGAGTATATATTCTGAAGAGGAAGGTATTAATATACCCATAAAATTCAGAACTGTTTTAATATATATGGCTAATCCAGCTTAACTACGTCCACATTTTTTTATGTTTAAGAGCTGATAGAGCATATGACATATATCTTGTTATCAAAGGAGTACTGAAGGACCATGTCTCTTGAAAACAAAGAATATCATAATTCATTAAAAATTCCCTCGTCTCATTATCTGCTACTTTACATGATAGGCCCTCAATATTCCAAAATAAGAGGTTTATTTCTCCTTCAACAACTTTAGAATTAGGTATTGCTAGTGAATTCTCCCTTTGTTGTTGGGAGGACATTGACAGCAAACCTGAATACCTAGTGTTGTCTTCAGAAACTGTCATTTCTATATTTGTAGGTGTTTTTGTCAAATTATGATTAGGATCATAATTTATAATTAGAGCTTTAAAATTTACTATAAGTATCCCCAGCGTATCAAGTACATGGGAAGATTTTAGAACCAAGTCTGCTTGTTTTGAGCTTTTAAATGTAATGTCTAGCTGCGGAGTATCTGAAATGCCTATATTGATCTTAATTAAAGCTTTGGAACTTGGTAAAATATTCAAATTAAGTGACCATGATAAAAAAGATGCCAGTTCTTGTTTCACATTTCTTATTGTCTCTCCTTCATTTGTTTTCCATCCGAAAATTGAGAGAGTCCTATTTTCCCATGTTAGCTTGTTGCCAAACTCATACTTAGCTATTGCCTCTCGGACTCTGTTTATTCAATTTAAATCCTCCTTCCTAGTTCAACTTTGTAGAATATTCTCACAACCTTCTGTATACATCCTAGTGGCACTGAAACTTTTAGAGGCACATAAACCCTGATTCCTAATGACTGAAAAAAAAAGATGCTTGTTTCCCAATATTATAAGCTAAATGTTCGTTACCCATACATAATTAAACATAATATGTGCAAGTGGATTAGAGGGACGAAACACAAACACATTCCTTTCTTCTTCTGAAATATGGATTAAATGTTTTATCAGTTTTAACAATTTTTTCCGGGCTTTCCTAATTTAAAGGAACCACTCCACGAATTTCTATCAGAAATTCAATTTCTATGGGTGGGCTTTCCTGAATCTCATCATCTTGTAGGGAGTCAAGGATGGTCCTGCTCATTGCTGAAACTGCATTTGGAAGGCTCCAATCCACATCTGGCTGATTAAAGTCCCCAACTAGCAGTACCTCCCCCTTACTTGCCATCCTGATGAGGACTTCCCCAAGTGCCTTATCCAACTCCTCTCCTTATGCTAGAGGTCAGGATACCATCCACGTAGGGACAGCTGCTCCAGTACCTGTCTCCAGGATAACCCACAGCACCTCCAGCCCTTTTGTAACCTGAGATGCCCCTGTACTTATGTAGCCTTGATTCCTTCCCTCACATATAATAAATGTCCCCTTCCCCTTCTCAATTCTCCATCTCTCCTAAACAAAGAGTAGCCCAACAGGGCCATGATCCAGCTGTGGTTGTCAGTACACTATGACTCCATAATGGCCATGAAATCTAGGCTAGTCTCCAGCATGATGGCCTCCATGAAGATTATTTCCCAGACACCTTGCATTAGCACACACAGCTCTCCATGCAGAAATTTAATCCCTTTCCTCCCTGCCTGCATCCCTGCCTCACCCCTCCTGTTTGTGCTCTTCCCTGAAGCTCCCCCTGACTTCTCTCTTTCCTTGTTACCTTCTCCATTACTCATCTCCTTTATTTCTTTCTTCTTGATTTCCTGATTTACATGCCCCTTGTCCTCTGCCTTGCCCCCATTCCTGTCTTCTTGCAGCCCTGCCCTGGGGAAACTTACTCCCCTCTGGCTGTCCCTCTCTGCTGCTTCATCATCGGGGGGGGGGCAGTTACTGCCTCTCTTGGTTTTACAATCTCTCACTTGGCTAATCTAAATTCTCATCCAAGTAGCATTTAAAATGCCCACTAAGGACAGTGATTCCAGCCCCCCCCAGAACAATTCAAGCTGTCTTTCCCATAGAGGCCCATATTCTCCCAAGTTAGCCCCCAGTCCTCAGTGAAGCTGAACCCCTTCTCTATGCACCATGCTTTCAACCAATTATTAAAAGCCCTGGTGTGGAGTGTCCTATCCTCTCCCTGGCCATATGCAGGTAACACTTCAGTAAAAGCCACCATGTACGCTACTTGCCTGAGGCCCCAACCCTGTTCTCTGAAATTCCCTGCTCTACCCATATCCTGCCCTTGACCTGTCATTTGTTGCCAGGTGAAAAATGGTAACTATCTTCCTCACATTTCCTGCTGCCCTAGCGATTCACTAGATCTGGTCTCCATCGCTTCAAACCAAGGCTCCTGGGAGGCATTTCACCTCCCTCTCCCTTTGTCCCCTGCTCCAAAGTCTATCCCCATAACAATAGAAATTCCCACTAGCAGCTGCTTATTCTGTTGCTGGGGGCCTCTTCCTCCCTGTTTGAGGCCTCTCCTTCAGAAGACCCCCCACCTTCTTACATCCAGCTACTACAGTCTATTAATAAATTGTATGAGAGCTTAATCTAAAATTAAGTCTTGTAAGATCATTAAGTGAAGATGTAGAGAGTTCCAATTCAAATTAAAGTTTCCTATAATACTTAACACATGAGAGTCCCTCATTGGGGAAGGGGAACTGAAGTGGTTGTTTAGATTTGCTACTGTACATTAGCCTTAGGTGGGCAGTGACAGCTGATTAATAAAATTGGATTAATAAAAGGGAGGCAATATAGCGCAGTGGTTTAAAACTCTGAGCTGCAAATCTGGTGACATCCAGCAGACCAGACCTGGGTTTGAATCCCACAGCTTCCAGTTGCATACTGTGTGACCCTGAGCAAGTCACTTAACTTCCCTGTGCTCCCAGGTCGCACCTGTGAAAAAGCTTTCAGCTTAGTGTGCTACTCCTGGTTAAACAACCCCCCAAAAAAAGTGTCCTGGCATTAACAATGGCAATTTCAAGAGACATTACACTTCCAGGAAAGCTAGTGACATGAACTGCCACTGACATTTCTTTCCCTGATGCTTAAACACCTCAATTCCCCCATTGCATTTACCCAGGGCAAACAGGATTTAATGCAAAAGAAGCTTTATTGAAGAGAATCAAATAAAAAACATGAGCATCAATTTGTTGCACAAAACAGTAGTTTATCCATGGCAGAACAAAATATAAATAATGTTACCTGTTTGCAAGCAAATTTTGGATTAGAAATACCTTCTGTTCACACTGGTCTGACACACAGCTACTTTTTTTCAGTCTAACTTGTGCACTGAAAAATAATTAAACAGTTCTAATATCAAACTTACTGACTTTAAATACACATGCACTAATATTTCTCAGTTTTAAGGATTCATTAATCTGTTTACCATCTGTAGGACAACTTGATTAACCTTTGATGGACCTTTCCTTGGGACGAATTATCCACAAAATTCTTCTTAACCAGTTGCCTCACTCCTTAGCCTCCCATCTCATACCATGTAATAGCCTTTTTACTCCCTTAGATCTTCTGACAGTGACCAGCTGACCATCCCTAGGTCAAGATCAACATATGGCACTATGGCCTTTGTAGCACTGTCCCCAAACGTTGGAACATCATCCCCCCCAAAGTGCATCAGTGCCAAGTCCCCAACCCCTTCAGAAACCAGCTCCGCTCCTTCCTGATCCAGCTCTTCCAATGCACTTGCTCAGTATAACCTTGTCCTCTTACAGCATACCTTCCCCCTAATCAGGCTTCTGGTGAGCTAACTAACTCTCGGCTGAATGGTAAGCTTGCCCTAGTATATTCGCTGGTCATAGGTTTCAGATGTGCAAATGTCACTATGCTGAATATGCTCACAGTATGTTATCACTGCATTGTATGTAACTTGCACCACTTGCTCTATTGTATTTATTTTTCTGTTGCATTTATTACCCTACACGCTATGTAACCTGTGCCTTTGAATAAGTCATCTTACTGTATGCATTCCTGAACCCTAAGTAACCTGAGTTGTCTTACCAAGCTTTGTACTGTACCAATCATAGCACTATGTTAATATTTTCATTGTTATGAGTAAAACTCTGCCTTGTAACCTCCCAGGTTGCGTCTTAAAATAAGCACATTTTTTTTTTTATTTAAACAATTGGTAACCTGGAAAGACATGCTGAGCGGAAGCTCGATTCCAGGTGCGACCCAAATGTCTGCTTAGTGCACCTTACCCAGTCAACAAAAACTGAATAAATAAAATAAATAAAGGAGAAAAGAAATAGCCTGTTTATATACTGCATGCTTTAGTTAGCCGCAGGCTATAGTCAAAGCAGACATTTCACAAAATATCCACCAGGGACAATAGATGGTAACTATACTTGCCAAAACAAAGTATAATGAACAACCACATACAGTGGGCTATACTTCTAGTGGAAATTAGCAGGTGAATAAACTAAATCAGTAACACTAGAAAGGCCATTAAACAGTTTTACAATATATTTAAGAACACTATAAATTACCACACCACAGTCTCCTCATTTCCGTAATTGTTCCTCCTTAACTGGGGCCTTGCTAAGGTAAGGGCAGAGTCAGGTATCATGGTAATTATCAATGTTTCTATTATAAAACAAAAAATCTGGAGAACACAAAGTGATCCATTGCTACACAGCATCAAATTTAGGAATGATGCTTCTGGTGTTAAATTGTGCAAAAGACAGGATGCTCTCTTTAAAGATATAAGGAGTAATTAAGAGGGGAGTGGTAGAGGTTGTGCTAGAAGGATATGCATGGATTTTCCACAAAGCAGAAAATGTAGGCAAACAAATAATTTACTAATTTAGAGTACTGACAGAACGTCCATGTCCAATTTGGAAGGAGAGGCTAGTCTGTGGATTAACAGGGCTGAGAAAGCCTGCAGTTACTGCACACTATATTAAGGTGAGGAAGAGATATTCGTGGTACAATGAACAGACAGTAGGCAGTGTATATCAGTATGGAGATGAGGTACAGTGGGGAGCTAGTCAGTTTTGTGGACTGTTGGGTGCTCTTCTCTAGGGTTATGCTCTGGAGGAGGGGTCACTGTCCAATCTGCAGGGCCTTTGCAGAGCTCCATGATTTGTGGGTAGCAGCAAGAGAAGAGGTATCTAAGCTGGATCACTGGCTCAGCTGGAGCCAACTGGAGCCAACCCCTCCACCCACTCCCCACTTCCCTAGAGGCCCAGTGGTCTGGGGGGTGGAGAGTGGTGCGGAGGGGGAAGAGACATGTAGGAAGGAGTAGCCACTAGGAGGTTGACCAGTCTGACACCATTCACATGACAAATAGGTTTGCATACCTGGAGGATACTCAGGTACCTGACTCTGCTGGGGGGGGAGGACTCTAAGTTAATTAGGAGTAATGGGCAGAATTATTCGGTGGCAGTCAGGGGACAAGTAGGAGAAAGTCAGCTAGGAGCACCTTAGTAGTCAGGGACTCAATGATTATGGGGTAGAGAGGGTGGTGAGAGGGGTTAGAATGAGAGGGGTTGGTCAGGTGTCTTCCTAGTACATTTGATATTCAAGATATAGACAGGATTAGGAGGATGGTGGAGACTGAAGAGGAGGAGCTGTGGGTGCTGGAATACTTGGATACCAATGATTTGACTAACTAGTCTGTGGATATGGTGAAGTGGAACCTTTGCAGAGTGTGGGGCAGACTGAAGGCACACTTGGCCTCCCTGGCCTTTTCTGAGGTCCTCCCTGTGTGGAGTAGGGAGGGTGAAAATAGAATAAAGAGAGAGGAGATTGAGGAATTTAATGGGTGGTTAAAGGGATGGTGTCAGGAGATGGGGTACCACTTGTAGGACACTTCTGGGACAGGATGCAGGAGGTCTTCAATGGTGATGTTTTTTTATCTGGCAAGAGATGGTGCCAGTGCACTGGGGGAGAAGTTTAACATCATCACTGGACAGTTAATCTGACTGCAGGGGAGACTGATGCTAGGGGAACCATGGTGACAGGAGAGAGAAAAGGAAACCTAGCTAGTATTCCCAATAATCTGAGGGCTTATAGCAGCTCAGTGAGCAAAAATATGGTTGAGGTTCAAAGTAGGCTAGGGGAAAGGACCAAGGAGGGAGGACTCACTAAGCTTGCAATCAACATGAAAAACAAGAAGTTAAGGAGAATAGGAAAGAATCAAGGAGAAAGCCATTGATACATACCTTGTAGCCATCAAAAAAACTTGGGCCTCAGAAAATAACAAATGGGACCTGACAGCCCCTGGTTACATAATGTTTAAGAGGGATAGGTGAAAAGGTAAAGGGGGCATCGAGGCTGTGGAAGATGGATACACCACGGGAAATAATGGGGAGACAGAGTTGCAGAGGGGGCAGATCACAGCAGCTTCAGGCAAGAAACTAGGACTGGGGTGATGTATAAACTGCCAAGACAAAGGGAACACAGGGATAGGGAACCTGGGGGAAAACTAGGAAGGGGAATGGCAAAGGATAAAGCAGTGGTGGTGGGTGATCTGAACTTGTCAGATATTGATTAGGATGTTCCAGCTGTCTGGAGAACCAGAAGTCAGGTACTGCTGTATACACTCCAGGACTGTCTGCTGGTGCAGTTGGTTAAGTAACCCACCAGGTAGGCTGCCATTCTCAATGTGGTGCACACCAACTCTGAGGTGGTAGGAGGTGTGCAGGTAGGAGAGCCACTAGGGTCCAGTGACCATATAACACTATTAGGTTTCAGCTGGCCCTTGGGACTGGAAACCCCCTATCAAGGGCTGAGAGCCTTGATTTCTGGTGGGCAAACTACAACTTAATGAGGGAAATAGTCTGGGACAAGTTAGTCAGGATATACAGCATCAAAGGTATGAAGGAGAGATTAGAGGAAATTGTGGGGGCCATTTTTGAGGCATCTAAGTTATACATGAGAACAGTAGCCAAATGAAACATGCACAATAGATCAATATGGTTCTCAGAAAGATCCAGGGAAGCAGTGAGAGCCAAAAAATGCATTCACAAGGTAGAAGTAAATGCAAGGGGAGGACAAATGAGGAGAATGCCAACTGAGAACTAAAGAAGAAAACAGGCTGTTTGGGAGAGAAAAGCAGACACTAAGCTACATATTGTGGAGTGGGTGAAGGACAAGGAAAAGCAATTCTTCAGGAATATTTTTGAGAAAAAAGAAAAGGAGGAATAATTGTTAAGCTATGTGAGGAAGGTAGGGTAACAGAGGAGGACCTGCAAAAGGCAGTCATCTTTTTTTTCCCCATATTGTGTTTATCCTCCTTGTCCTCTGGTGCCCCCTTCAGACAGACCCCCTAAGCCCCCAACATCCCAGAATTACTGGGGCTTACCTTTGTGCCTGGCCCAGGAGTGGAGCATGTGAAGTGTCGGGCATCAGCCTGTGGCCAGAGGATCCATTTTCCTCCACTTTTTCTCCCGATCCCCGTAGCTGGGGTGCACATGCTAGACGTGCATGCATGGAGGTGCACGCACATCAGCAGAAGTCCCGCAGCACCCTCCCTTCTGTGCACCCTGCAGACCCACACTTTCCTCAGGCTTCCACATGGGGGCAGTCATTCTGTGGTAGCGCAACCCCCTCCCCTCCCGAGAGAGGAGAGCAATCCTCTGGATATCAATCTTCTCCCTCCCTGCCAACCCCGACAGCCCGGGGGTCTTTCCCGACCCAGGTAGCTGGCGTGGTGCAAGGTGTGGCTTCCAGCACCTCAACCCTCAGCACCACCAGGTCGGCTGCAGCCATCCTTAATGATTACTTTTGCTTTGTGTTCACAAAGGAAGACAATGGGTTTCTGTCAGAATGGCATCAAAATGGCTATAGAGGGGTCCCAGAGATAAGGTAGCAATTATTTACAAGCAAAAGGGTCCAGAAAGGGCTAGCAGCCCTAAAGATATATAAAGCCCTGGGGCTGGATGAGAAGTATTTGAGGGTTCTCAAGGAACTGGCAGAGAAAATGGGTGAATCTCTGGTAAGGCTATTCAATAGCTCATTATAGACAGGAGTATTTCTGAATGACTGGAAGGTAGTGGACATAGTTCTGCTTCAAAAGGGAAGGACAAGGATTAAATTGGAAACTACAGACCTGTCAGTCTTGCCTGTGTTGTGGGTAAACTGATGTAGACACTGGCCAAAAAGACCTCATGGACTACCTGGAGAACAACTGCTCCAGGACAGTAAACAGCATGGGTTCATAGCCGGGAGGCCTTGTCAGACCAACATGATAGTTTTCTTTGTCTGGATTACAAGGGTTTCGGATAGGGGCCACACCATGGATATACTCTACTTTGATTTCAGCAAGGCTTATGACTTGATGCTTTACAGAACATTGCTGAAGAAGATGGAGGATCTAGGTGCGGCAAAGGACATAGTAAGATATGTAGAAAACGGGTTGAAGGAGAGGCAGCAGAAGGTTGTGATTAATGGTGTCAAATCAGGAAAAAGGAAGGTCATGAGTGGGGTGCCACTGGGATCCTATCCTTTTTAATGTGTTCGTCAGCAACATTGGAGAAGGAATCTGGTGAAAGTTGTGTCTCTTCAAAGATGACACTAAGCTCTGTGTGAACGTAGATAGCAATGTGGGAATGGGTGACATGCAGAGTGACCTGCAATAATTAGAGAGTGGTCTATGGTTTGGCAGTTGAAACTGAATGCTAAAAAATGCAAGGAGATGCATGTAAGGAACAAGAACTGCAGGACAAAGTATTGGATGGACGTGGTAAAGCTGGCCACTACCATTGAGGAAAAGGACCTAGAAGACATCATTAGTGACTCCCTTAAACTATCAAGCCAGTGCAGCAAGGCCTGCAGTAAGGCAAATAGGATGTGGGGATGTAGTAGAAGAGGTACTGGCAGTAGAAGAACAAAGGTATTACTACCTCTTTATGGACCATTAGTGTGGCCACACCTGGAGTACTGTGCTCAGTTCTAGAGTTCTCACCACAGGAAAGAAAAGGAAAGGCTAGAGATGGTGCAATTGAAGACTGACCAGGATGATTTAATGCCAGCGGGGTATATCATATGAGGACTGGCTCAAGGCACTGAACAAATACTCACTGGAGGCAAGACAAGAGGGGTGATATGATAGACCCCGTCAAGTTCCTGAAAGGAATAAAGAAAGTGAACTGTGAGGAACCATTTCGCATGAGTAACAGTTCAGGACAAGGAGGCATGAGCAGAAACTGACAGCATGGAGGTTTGAGAGGGCTATGAGAAAGTTTTATAGGTGTTGGAACTGTGAAACAGTCTGCCAGATCAGGTGGTGGGCACAAAAACCATAAATGGTTTCAGCCACGGCTGTGACAGAGTGAAGGGTATTGCGGTTACTTAGGCAGGTAGTAGTAGGGAAAGGAAGGAGAAACAGGAGGGTGGATAGTGAGGAATGGTACTCTGTATGGATAATAGGTCCCAGAGTTTAATAGGTTAACTATCAGCAGACTGGATGGACCACAGGTGTTTTTTCTGCTATCATTGTCTATTTTTCTGTTTCTGTATCATTCACATCTTGGATTAGGTAAGATGGCAGTATGCATGGACACACAGATTCAAACTTACTACCCATATTTTGATCCACATAAGGTATATTACATTTATAGGCCCAGAGATCAATTAAAAAAATAACCAAGGACACTACATGTACTGTAAGTTGAACTGATGTAGAAACCTCAAGGTAAGAAGCAGACAGGATAAGACATAAGATATAGTTCACCAGGTTTAATACACCTGCAATGGCATGTATTTTAGCTAGACGTTCCCTCAATCCATTTTGAATCAGTTGTGAGAGACGTATTAGGATATATATGTAATACAATATACTATACCCAATGCAATTCCACAGCTGACCATAGTGAGAGATAATAGGCTGCCATAAATGAGAGAATAATAGAGAGGTGCACAGCAGTACACAGATGGAACAAACAGCTGCAAACCAGAGTTTTCTGACACAGTCGTCTTGCAAAGGTGAAGCAATAGAGGTATCCCCAGATGGCAGTATTTCCTGTCTACCACTGACTCCCTAAGTTTCTGCCCTTGTGCTCTGGCCCCTGCACTACAGACCGATGTGCTATAGGCATGGGGTACTTGGTCCTATTAAAAATATTAAGGGCAGGAATGGATGATGTCCCAGAGCCCACAGCCTGATAGTTTCAGGACAGTTACATGACACTCTGTTTTCTGACTCATGCCAAAAAAGAAAATGTTTCAGTGCCAGGTCAGTGATGGGGAAGGGGGCTCTTTTGACTGCCTGCACTCTGCCGATGGCCTTTGTTGTTCTGCGATAGTAAGTCCAGGTGATTCAGATGAACCTTTTAAAGTCCATGTTGGGGAGGAGTGAATGATGTTGCAGAGCCACTATCTGACTCACCAGTCATGTCACCCTTCAGGGTCTGGCTCATGCCAAAGCTGTCAAAGTTCAAAATGTGGCTGTGGTGGTGGAGGGTGGTCTCTTTTGACTTATCCCACCCCTCAGATGGGCTTTTTTGTTCAGTGTTGGCAAATCCAGCTTCTGTAGCTACAATGAGCCTTTTCTAGCCTAATTTTGGAAAGAAATAATGAGTAATGTCCCAAATCAGATAACATTTCAGGCTTTAGCTCACACTAAAAGGTGCCAAAACTCAGAGTTGGGACAGTTGTGTTGGTGGGTGGGCTCTTCCTACTCCCTGTACCCCTCAGATAGAAAACATTGAAACAGAATTTGTCAGCAAAAGAAGAACAGTAGGCACATATAGTCAGCCCTATTTGCCAAGCCTGTTACTTCCCCCCTTGACCCTGTTTGGTCTCAGGTGTCCCTTCCTCCTCCCTTTCTTCTACTTATTGTTCCCATGCACCTATCCCACACATGCTTGAAGCTCCCCACTGTCTTCGCCCCATCACCTTTTCTGGTAGACTGTTCCAGGCACCCACCACCAAAACAGGCAGACTGTTTGGGCCATGTAGTCCTTATCTGCCATCAAATTCTGTATTTCTATGTTTCTGGGAAGAAATATTTCCTCATGTCCTTCTTAAACTCCCCCCCATCTTCATTGCATGCCCCTGTGTTCTGGTGCTCCTCCTCCTCCTCTGAAAGAGACTCCCATTCTGAGGCTGAGGAGTGAGGAGGATTTTAAAGAAACTTGGATTGGTAGGACTAAATTGGTATTGAACACCAAAAAGACTAAGGCTATGCTGTTTGGTAGCAGGAAGTTGAGTGTTGATAGAGGCAATCTACTTAATATATATGTTCCATATCTGGCTCTTGCATAGATGTAGATGATGCTACAAAATACCTTGGTGTCTACCTTGACCAGGAATGAAATTTCAAGCTGCATATTGAGCAATTGTTGAAATCCATCCATCAAAAGGTTGGCATAATGTATCGACTTAGAGACTATCTCATCCCATCCATGTGACTCTCCATAGCTAACAGTATCCTCCTGCCCAAGCTACTATATGGAGCTCCAGTGTTACACTCAATCATGGAGATGGAGCACAATAAGCTAAAAGGGATATATAATAAAATGGGTCTATTCGATGCAGATGTCTCCTGCAGAGAACATCACTGCAGGGTCTTCCCCCGCTTAACTGGCCCTCTCTTGAATGTAAGTTAGAATTTCCTTCCCTTTGTCTAACACACAAGGTAGTGTTTGGCATGGCCCCCCAGTCTGAAAGATATTCTAAAACTTAAGTCACTGAGGAGAACTCTTCGCTCTTCATCCAGTATCCTGCTGGATGTTCCTAAATCTAAGTCTGGCAGTAGATCCTTCGCCTGCTTTGCCCTAGAATATGAAACCAGCTTCCTTCCTAAACTCAGGATTATAAGACTTTATCCAGCTTCCAAAATAGTGTGAAAACTCTTTACATGGGGAGATGCCAATGCAACAGTTACTAATAATGTGATATGTTAACTCGTCGCTGTTATCTCTTCCCAATGATATTTCTGCTTAATTATATTGTTTTAATGTTTTTTAACTTTACCTTATGTACAGTAAGTCTTATGCTACTGTTTATACCTTAATAATTATTGTATTGTACTGCCCAGACATCTTATTTATGCTGTGTGACTGTTATGTATTACTTTGTTACATGTTAACTAATTCCAGGTTGCCCCTGAAAAAGGGACTTTCAGTCTCAGTGAGCCTACCCAGTTAACAAAATCCAATAAATAAAAAAAATCCTGCACTTTGTTCACCCCCATGAGGTACTTGTAGGTTTCAATTATGCCCCCCCCCCCCACCAGGGAGTACATGTTGAGCTCCTGCAGCCTCTTCTCATATTGTTTCTCATACAACCCTCAAACCATTTTCGTCACCCTTCTCTGGACCACTTCTACCATGTCAATGTCCTTGCAGAGGTGTGGCCTCCAGAACTGGACACAGTATTCTCGGTAGGATCTCACTAGTGAGTGATACAGTGACACAGTATACTAGATGGGCTCTTACTATCAAGCGATACTGTGGCAACACCACTTCTCTTCTGCTAGAAATCCCCCTCCCTATGCATCGCAACATCCCACTAGCTTTGATACTGCCTTGTTGCACTGCCCTGCCACCTTGAGATAATCAGAAATGATTACCCCAAGATCTGTTTCTTGATTGCTATCTCACCCCCTCCCATCTTATACACAGCCCCAGAATTCCCCGCCCAATGACTTTGCACTATTTGGCATTGAAACCAAGCTTCCACATCCTAGATGACTCCTCTAGTTTCCACAGATCCCTCTGCATACTCTTTGCCCCTTCCTGTGTGTCTTTCCTGTTGCAGATGTTTGTGTTACTTGCAAAAAGACCCACCTTCCCCTACAGTACCTCAGCAATGTCACTTATGAAGACATTGAAGATGACAGGATCCAGTACAGAGCACTGTGTCACTCCACTTGTCACTGTTCTGTCCCCTGAGTGACTGCTGTTTACCACTACCTTCTGTCTCCTATCCTTTAACCATTTTGATACTTAGCTTACCACCCTCTCCACATCCCCCAGGTTGCTAAGTTTCTTAATTAGCCTCCTGTGTGGCACAGTATCAAAGGCCTTACTAAAGTCCAGATAGGTCACAATCACTGCCTTCCCCTGATCCGCCTCCCTAGTCATAAAGAAATCTATGAGATTTGTCTGACATGACCTCCTCACTGTAAAACCATGTTGCTGTGGTCCTACAGTCGATTTGCCTCCAGGTACTCCATCACTCTCGCCTTCAGAAGAGTTTCCATTAAATTACCCACTTTTGTTGTGAGACTGATTGACCTATAATTGCTAGCATCCTCCCTGCTGCTGCTCTTGTGCAGAGGTACCACATCAGCCCTACTCCAGCCTCTGGGACTACCCGTCTCCAATGAGGTGCTAAATAGTGTTGCCAGAGGGGCTGCTAGCACTGTACTCAGTTCTTTTAGTACCCTTGGGTGAAAACTGTCTGGCCCCATCTCTGTGTTTTCCTGTAGGGCTTCCTTCCAACCCCTTCAAACTCTTTCCTCTGAAAATTGACTTATGTGCCCCTTCCCCCCCGGGCCTGCTGATACATGTTGGTCCACCCCCTTCCCTCTCCACCCTGAAGACCAAGCAGAAGTCCTCATTTAAAATTTTAACTTTTTCTGGGTCTTCTTCTGTGCAGCCCCACCCCCTGCTGCCCTTCTGACCTCAGTGTTCCAACCCATGCTTTCCTCTTTTCATTCATGTACCTGAAGAAATTCTTATCCCCTTTTTTGACCTACTTGGTGATCCTCTCTTCTGTTTTTGCCTTAGCTACCCTCACCCTCCTTCCTGCCTCCCTTTGTTTATCTAGATCTCCCATTTTTGAGGAAGATTGTTGAGAAGGTGGTATCGCTTCAGTTGGAGGAACATCTCATGACTCACGAGTTATACGATCCTTTCCAGTCGGCTTTTCGGGCCAGACATAGCACTGAAACTGTGTTAGTTCAGGTGCAAAATGACCTCCTCAGTGCTAGAGACCAAGGGGACAAGACAATTCTTGTTCTCCTTGATCCCTCTTCAGCATTCGATACTGTGGATCATTGTGTGTTGCTTCTCCACCTGAGGGAATTATGTGGACTCACCGGTATTGTCATCAAGTGGTTTGAGTCCTTTCTCACCAATAGGAGACAGCGGGTTGTGATGGGAAATTTCTCATCAACACCCGGCCTCCTTTTGTGTGGAGTCCCTCAGGGTTCGGTGTTGGCCCCAATGTTGTTCGCAGTATATATGCGCCTCTGGGGGGGATCATTAGGAAGTATGGTCTGAGTTTTCATTGCTATGCCGATGATACTCAGCTATACTTATCCTTTGCCCCAGGAACATCCAACGCAGTGGATGTGTTAAATATCTGTCTGGCTAGGATTAGCGACTGGATGGCCTCCAGCTGGCTTCGACTGAACCCTGACAAGACTGAGATATTGGTAGTGGAGTCGAACAGAGTTCGTGATGGGATGGCCTCTGACTCTGCAACTGGCCTTGTGCTAGGAGCTGCGTCATTGATGGCTTCCCCTTGGGTGCGAAATCTTGGCGTGATGTTTGACAGGAATCTGTCCATGGAGGTTCAAATATCTTCCGTGGACCGTTCTTGTTTTTTCCATCTTCGAAACATTGCCAGGATTAAGCCCCTTGTTCCATCTCTGGACCTCCCTACCTTGATACACGCCTTAGTCACTTCTAGGCTTGACTACTGCAATGCCCTCTATCTCGGGGTCTCTGGGGGTTCTCTTCGCAGACTGCAGCTAGTGCAAAATGCTGCTGCCCAGCTTTTGACTGGGCAGAGTAAATTCTGTCACATTACACCTGTGTTGCGCAAATTGCACTGGTTGCCTGTCAGGTGGAGAGTGCTCTTCAAGGTGGGGTTTCTCACCTATAAGGCCCTACATGGACAGGGCCCTGGTTACCTGTCAGCTCTCCTGTTACCTTCTTCCTCTTCCTGTAACCTCTGCTCCTCTAGTGGTGGCCTCCTAGCTGTTCCAAGCGCGAGACTAAAATCTGCTGGCGATCAAGCATTTAGTGTTGCCGCCCCCGTTCTTTGGAACTCCTTGCCAGCTGTAGTTAGGGAGGCCCCCACTATAACTGCCTTTAAGGTTCACCTGAAGACCTTCTTATTTTCGCAAGCTTTTGGGGTTTAATTTTGATTATTTATATTTATTATATTCTTCTTATATATTTATGTGGTATGAAATGCTGTGAAGTTTTTGTGCGGCACCCAGAGCCTTCAGGATTGGGCGTCTTTTTAAATAAACATGACTTGACTTGACTTGACTAGATACTGTATAGCAAGACCAGGACCCTGGACAAAATCAGGCTCAAGCTGCTTGCCCTCTGACCAGGGCTGCTATGGCTCCCAGCAGTCGGCAGGCTTCTCTCCAGCTGCCGACCAAGACCAAGACCCCAGACAAAATCAGGCTCAAGCTGCTTGCCCTCTGACCAGGGCTGCTACAGCTCCCAGTGGTCGGCAGGCTCCTCTCCAGCCGCCGACCAAGACCAAGACCCCAGACAAAATCAGGCTCAAGCTGCTTGCCCTCTGACCAGGGCTGCTACAGCTCCCAGCAGTCGACAGGCTCCTCTCCAGCCACTGACCGAGACCAGGACCCCGGACAAAATCAGGCTCAAGGTACGATGAAAGTGCACCCTATTGGATAGCAGACGCTGCCTGGCAGTCGCAGCTGATTGGCTCCCCTATCTGTCTCTGCCGACAGGGCTCCAACTGTGAAATTACATTGATTTTTACGTTTAAACTAAAACCTGCCTGTGTAAAGTAAGGAAAAAAATATAAATCTGTTTGAAATTAGAGTGCTAAGTGTTTGCAGCTCCTTTCTGAATCTGTGAAATCCCACACCTCCCCCTACCCCCCCAACTGAGCCAGCTCTCTTTGGTGCCCAATTTCTCCAGGGCTATTGTTCTGCTAAATCTTCCCAAACCCTACGCCTCTTACTGTCTTCTAAATTTTGCCCCCCACCATCCCCCCCCCTCCACTGATTAAATACTCTCTCTGCCCACCATCTTCCTTGTCCCCCCCCACCAGCCTCCTGCAGTCTTCCATTGGCTCCCCTCTACCCTAGAATTCCCATTCTCTCTGTTTCACCTCCTAGGCCTATTGGTCATTCGCCATCCTAGGGGCCAACCAACACATTCGTCCCAGCCAAACTCAGGCTTCTTTCTCCTCGTAATTACCTCCTTGTCTAAGAAGCTGCTACAAAATCCCAGCACCATGTCCACCGTGGCTAGTGTTTTACCTCTATTCAGTTGTCTGTTCTCCTGCTTCCAACCCCTTCTCTCTACCATGCCACCTACCTTTTCCAAGCCCCCTTCCCCCTACTTGGCTCATATTGTCCTCTCCTTGCCCTCAACCCTTCGCTCTCTCTCCTACCCACTCCTACCTAGGCACACTCCACTATACGTCCCCCCCCTTTCCTAATCAGGCCCTCCCCCTCTTGGACTCTCCTGCACCTACTTGCTTCTTGCCCCACCCTGTAACCCACACAAATGTCCATCCTTGCCCCCACTCACTGTGGGGCTCTTCCGTTCCAAGCTACCTCCGTATACTAGCTCAACACCTATCCTTCACCCTCCTCTTTCTCTTAGCAGGAGACATACACCCAAATCCGGGACCCTTGACCACCACATCCTCACCAGCCTCAGAGGGCACCCCAACCCCGCATCCCATCCCCTCCCAACTGCCTACACAAAGGCCTCCATCTGCTTCACCTAAATGTTCATAGCCTACCACTTAAAATCGACCAGCTACAAGTTCTCTCTGCCCTACATGCCCCTGAGGTCCTCATCCTCTCTGAAACTTGGCTTAACAAAACCTTTCCTGACTCCTCAGTCGCAATCCCTGGTTACACAATGGCCTGCCAGGACAGGGCCACGAGAGGTGGCAGTGTAGCCATCTTCATATGCTCAGACATACGCTACAAAATAATCTTATCTAAAACTGAACCTAAAGAGCACGAACTCTTGCTGCTCCAGCTCACACTACCTTTCTCGCTGCCCATATTCGTTGCCGGAATCTACTGTTGACCA
Organism: Neoceratodus forsteri; assembly: GCA_016271365.2. NCBI lineage: Eukaryota > Metazoa > Chordata > Ceratodontiformes > Ceratodontidae > Neoceratodus > Neoceratodus forsteri. Next base: position 578,651,383 of record CM057459.1, on the reverse strand, counting down.
GGAACCCCTGCCACAACTGTTACTGACCTTCTTACACAAATCAGTTCACGAGCACCCATCAGGGAATTGTATGCTATGGGTGACCTTAACCTAAACTGGTTAGCCCCGGCCCTCAACAAAACCCGGACGGATGTCGCTGCCCTCAATTTAACCCAACTCATCACTGAGCCCCCCCCCCCCAAAATTTAAATCAGGTAACCACTCCCTTATTGACTGGTCTCTGACCGCCCATCCTCACAGAGTCAGCCAAACAGGCCTACTCCCTGACTCTATGAGTGATCACCATGTCATCTACCTTGTTCGCAAAATCCACCATCTCAAGTCCCCCAAGTTCTTAGTCCAACGGTCGCTTCAAATCCATAAACCTTGCTCCTCCTAAATGACCTTGTCCTAGCTAACTGGCTCCCTCCCCCCAACCTGATAGATGACACCCTACTTCACTTCAAAACACATTCCTTAAGATATGGGATTCCCACGCCCCGCTACAACGTACTATGGTACGCAGTACCCACCTGCCTTGGATCTCCCAAGAGCTCACAGCTTGTATGAATGCCCGTGACTCAGCATGGCAAGCCTTCAAAGCCTCAGCCCTACCTCAGGACCTCTCCCACTACTGGTATCTGTGCAACATGTGCACTAGAGCAATTTGGCTAGCTAAAGCAGATTACTTTAGATCCTCCCTCCAATCTAACCTTAATAGCCCCTCCAAATTCTGGAAGGTCATACACTCCCTCTTCTCACCCCCAGCAGCCAAGCCCTCACCTTTCCTTAGTGTAAACAACTCCACTCTCTCGGATCCTATCTCAGTCGCTGCTGAGTTTAACTTATGTTTCTCCACCTGCGCTTCCTCATTCCTTTCCTCCTTACCTCCCATGTCACCATCTCCACCACCTACAGGGCAAAAACTACCTCAAAATACAGGTATTTTCACCTTCAGGGAAGTCTCTCCGGATGAAGCTCTCGAAGCCGTGCTAACATTAAGGCCCTCAAATGGGAATTCCCCAGGTGGACTAGACACCAAACTTCTGTTCCTCTCAGCCTCTACCATAGCCACCCCTATTGCCTACCTCCCAAATCTATCCTTCGCCACTGTATCTGTCCCTCTGTCCTGGAAGCACGCCATTGTCATCCCTCTCCACAAAGGGGGAGCCTCCTCCTCCACCTCAAACTATCAGCCAATCTCCTTCCTCCCTGCTCTGGCGAAGATGCAAGAACACTTGGTGCTTAGTCAGCTCACCTCCTATCTCGTCGACTCAAATTTCTTCACACACTACCAGTCCAGATTCAGGAAAGATCACTCCACTGCCTCCTCCTTACTAAGGCTCACTGACACCATCCAATCTGGAATGGATAGCGGTCTCATCATTTCTGCCATTTTCATCGATCTGGCCAGGCCTTCGATACAGTCTCCCATGCTCTGTTACTATCTAGCTTCTCTGACTCTGGCCTCTCCACATCGGCTACAGCCTGGTTCAGTGCCTATCTTACAGACCACACTCAATCTGTCAGGATTGCGGATGCCATATCCCCTCCCCTCCCCATGTCCACCGGTGTTCCCCAAGGATTGGTGTTGGGCCTATCCTATTCTCTATTTTTCTAAACAACCTACCCCAAACTTGTTCTGCCTCCTCGATCCACATGTATGCTGACAATACTGTCCTATTTTCTTCTGGCTCCTCCCCAGTCTCAGTTGCCTCTACCCTTCAGGCGGATTTTAACAAAGTCTAGCTCTGGTTCAACTCTCACCATCTCTCTCTAAATGCTAAAAAAAACTGTAACTGTGACTTTTGGTACATCCCAACAACTAGTCAGGCTCCCCTCCCTCCCACTTTTCCACACCCTTGATGGGTCAGAGCAGGAGGACGTCACTTCCTTCCGGTATCTTGGAGTTCTGCTTGACCGCCACCTCACCTTCGCAGTCCATGCTGACTTTATACTAACAAAACTCCGCCCCAAGCTCAGAGCTTTATATCGGAACCATTCTAGCCTCCCCTATCTGGTCCGTCGTGAGCTTATCCAGAAGATGATACTTCCCTCCTTCGATTATTGTGATATTGTTTACAGTGCCGCCCACAAGTCAGTTTTATCCAAACTGGATACCCTTTTTAATGCTTTCTGCCAGTTCACTCTTGATGCTCCTCCTCGCACTCACCGCTGAGAGCTATACCGCTCCCTTGCTCTCCCTTCCCTGGAGAACTGCTGCCTAATATACTGTGCCAAGTTTATCTCGAAGAACTGGTTTGGTACCCTCCCAGTGTATCTGACCTCCATACTATCGCTCCCTCTGGCACCCACCTATGTTCTGAGGTCCCTAGACTCCCGGCTCCTGTTAGTCCCCAGACGTCAGACCCAAGCCGGCCAGGCCGCCTTCTCTCACCGCTTCACTCAACTCTGGAACTCTCTCCCCTCTGAAATTCACCACTCTTCCTCTATCCGCTCACTATCCTATGCCCTTGCCAACCACTGCTCAGTAAAATGCTCCTGCAGCTAAGTCTCCAATCTATTTTACCTCAGACACTCCTATATTTCTTCTCCCAGTAGGCCCAATGGTGCTACTTCACTAACCACACCCAACTACTTGATCCCAGCTTTTGGGCTAGCTAGCTTGCACTTACCTCTATCTCATTATATACCACAACCCAATACCTTAGCAGGATTTTCTCATTGTAATTGTTACTCTCGACTATTAGGGTATATGTATTAATCCACACTCACCTATTCCTATCAAATTATGCAGCTATATTATCTAATTATATGTTTTCAAGGTATAAAGCATGACTTCCCCATGTATTGCTACTATACTATAAGTAAGGGTAAATTGTCATCTACGCCCAACTATTTCTGTCAAATGTTTTCAACTGTGTTGTAATTGTATGTATATATGTCAGGACCTGGGCTACCCTTGTCCTCTTCCTCACTGTACCCTTCCCCCCAGTTCGCACCGGGAGATGAGCAGTTCTTGCTCAGTGTGCTTTTCCTGGTGAAACAATTTCAATAAATAAATAAATAAATAAAATACCTCCCTGTTCCCATCTGTCTCTGTGTTCTTTTACTACCCAAATTCTGTTTTTTTTTCTCCCTTATCACCTTAGCCACCTCCTCCAAGAACCATAGTGGCCTCTTTCTCCTTACACCTTACTTACTTCCTTCAAACATCTTGCCATTACCTTAGTTATTTCCCCCTTGATCCTTTTCCATTGTGCCTCCACTCCACTTTGGCCATCCTCCTTCAAAGTATTTACTGAGGCAGTCTCCCATTTCTTTAAAATCTGCCCTCCTGAAGTCCAGCACCCTCATCCTAGAGTGGTTTCTCTGCTGTCCAGCCTGTATTCCAAACTACACTGTACAATGATTACCTGTACCCGGGGGCTACCACTGTGTCATCTGCAATGCTGTCCTTCTTCATAAGTACCACGTGACACTAGGCTTACCACCTGACCTAATTTTCGTAGGACAGTCCTGGTTTGGGCAGCTGTGTCCTGCAAAAAAACATGAAAAATACTACTTGTCCTGATGTTATAGTAGGAAAAATATTTTCTAACGCTCCTCTAAATGTCGCAGAAAACTATAATATCTTAACTAAAATATCTTAAAATGATAAACAATAGAAACAACTAAAAAACTACAACACTTAGTCTTAATTCTGATGATATAGAGAAAACGTCTGTTGCATTGGTTGAGGTTACATATTGTCATGTGAAAAATGATGTTTCAGTAAGAAATTTCTCACTTTGGGCTTCTTAAAAGGTGGTGACCCTAACCACGTCCAGCACTACCCTATTTCTAGTGGGTCCTGTAAATAGCTGCCTGAGAAATGCCCTATCTAGGAAGTCAAGTATGGCCTGCTTCTTGTAGCTTCAGCCAGAATGCTCCAGTCTACAACTGGCAGATTAAAGTCCCCCATAATCAATACCATCCCTTTGCATGCCATTCTGCCAGTGGTCTCCCCCCAAATCTTGTCTAACTTCTCCACCTTTGTTGGTGGTCTGTACACCACTCCCACATGTCTAAATGTCCCAAACCCAGCCTTCAGCTCTTCCTTATTCCCATTGTATCCCTATATCTCCATGGTCTTTCTGCCCACAAGCCCATAACCCCCCTCTTTCCTCCTTACTCTGTCCTTCTGGAACATGGTGTAACTTGGAATGGCCACATCCCAGCTGCGGTTGTCCGTGTACCATGATTCTGGTATGGCCACCAGATCCAGGTCTGCCTCTGCAGTGGTTGTTCAAGGTCAGGAATTTTATTTTCTAGGCTCCTCCAATTGGCACATATGGCTCCCCACTTCTCTTGGTACTCCCTCCCCATCCTTTACCCTCTGGTCCTGATTTCATCCTTCACCCTTCCCATGTCCCTGGTACTGACCTCCCCTTTTTCATTCTCCCACTATGTCAGGACCCTCCTCAGTCCCCTAATTCTATCATGAATGACCCCTGCTGTGTCCCTTGTCAGGTAATTAGTCCCCAGATGGACAATGACATCCAGTTTCCTCCTTCTGACCCACTGCCCTAGTGATCCTAAGGATCTGCTTCCAATCCCTTCTTGTTGAGGCACCAGGTAGGCACCTCACCTCCCTGTCCTGCTTCCAAATATACCCTCTTAATGACTGCCCCCTCCCAGAAGTTGTTTCCTCTTCTGCTGGGGTCCTCTGCCTCCCACCTTAGGGCCTCCCGTGTGGAGGATCCTCACATCCTCCCTGACTACTACCACAGGTGCCTCCACTTCTCAGTCACATCCCACCAAAGCTGTGAAAGAGTTGTTTAGTGGCATCAGCTGGGGAATGTGCTCCCTACCCACCACACCCATCAACCATAAGCCCACCACAGTTCAGGTGGCACTCCTCCTTAACACTCTCTGAGGCAACAGTGGTAGACTTGGTGGCCTTAGGTAGGGGAAGAAGCCTCCCGAATCCTAGTCAACTTTGCACAGAGTCTAGTGACCTCTTCCCTCAGCCCAGAGATATGCATGCAGATGGGGCAGCACCTCAGTCTCCAAAAGGTCTCCCTGAAGACTGCCACTCCATAGCCATTGCACTGCACCACTCCCAACATTCCTGACACTACACTCCCTGTTACCTGGAAGAGAACTTGTGCCCTTACTTCAAACAGGGTGTTTTCAGATTCCCCTTTTTTTGTTTGGTTAACCCCTTGTTGTTACATCATAGATGAGATCTTCTTTAGGGTTTTTCCCTTTTGCTTTTATTTTTTTTGTATTATAGTCTTTATCCGCCGCCTCGCGCTCCAGTGCCCCCCATTATTTCAGGCTCCTCAGTGCTACCACGACTTACCGGCCATCCTCTTTCTGGGACCTCCCTCCAATCCCCACATTGCAGCCGACTCCCGTGGGGTATCCCGGTGTATCCCTTCACCGGGTGGGTCCCTCTCTTCCGAGGGGGAAGGCACCGGGGGGGGGCATACCCAGTGCACGATCCAGTAAGCCCTTTGGAAGCGCTGCTGAGGTGGAGGAGGTCCCTTAGAGGTTCCAGCAATGTCGTGGAGTGGGGGAGCCATCATCTGGTGGACACCAGAGCCATTTTCCAGTTTTCTTGTGTGCCCCTGCACTGCTCATGTAGTGCCTCCCAGTCTCCACTGGGAGCCGCTGCCAAGTAAGGCAACCCAGTCCCCCACCCCCAAAGAGGAGAGCAGTCCTCTGGATGCTCAGATCCTCTTTGCCCCCTGCTGACCCCTGGCTCCCCGAGTCGGTTCCCGAACCCAGGTCACCAGCATGGGTCCAGGTAAGGCACCAGAGCCTCAACGCTCTACACCACTGGGCCACCCCTTTGGTTATAATATGACTTTTCTAACCTTCCCCTTTTTGTTTAACTTATTCTTTTGTCACCTGACCTTAGATAATTTTTTTTCCCCTTTTCCTTGCCCTGTTTACCCTTGCCCTAAATAGGGTGTTATACCAATACTTGCTTTAACAGTTCTTGTACTTCTTAACACAGGTAGCAACAAGTATACAGGTAGTGTAGTGTGCCTTACCTTAGTGGACCAGCAGAGTTCTCTGCATGCCTGCTGCCACCAGAGGACACCTAAGATGCCAATTGCATTACTGCCCCGCTCCTCATCTTTCATTCACATTCTGGGATGCGAACATGAATGGGACACATTAGGAGTGTTCCCTTTTATCCTTCTGTGTGACATTCAAGGGGCAGTACTTCCTGCCATGCTAGTATTGCTTTGATAGGTCCAGTGCCACCACGTGATCCTCCAATGAGTCTTCTCTGCCCCCAACCTGGAGAGAGAGCATGACAGGGAGATGCTGTCCTAAATGGGAAAAAAGAAACTTCAAACACATGTTAGTTTACAGTGGAACTATGAAACCCCCCATTTTCATGTTTGCTTGCACGCATGTGCAAGAAACATAGTGCCACCATATGAGTTTTCAAAGGTGTGCCTCCCCCCCTTCCAATGCCCTGCTCCCTTTTGCAGGCATGGCTGCACTGCACCAATGAATGTCCAAGCTGTCTATGACAGCCGTTCAGATGCAGTGGTGTACAGTTCTGAGGAAAACACCACCACAACCAGCAGTGGTAATGTGAAGGCAATTTGCATACTGCCGTTGGCAGTATGCAAATTGCCCACACGTCAGCACTGCATCTCATCTGTCATAGACAGTTTATCCCCCCCCACATACACCTACATAGCATGCTGGGAGACCACCCCAGCGTGCTCATGCACTCCCTTCCACCCTGCACACTGTATGACCGATGGGGGTGCCCAATCCCCCATCGGTTCCACTGCCCCCCCAACACACTTCCAGGTGCCACGTTGGGAGCCCACCCCTGTGTAGCAAAAGTCTGTATGGCCGATGGGGGTGCCTAATCCCCCGTTGGCTCCACTGTACCCCCCCAAAAAAAAACAGACTTCTAGGTGCCACGCTGGGAGCCCACCCCAAAGTGGCAAAAGTCGGTATGGCTGACGGGGTGTCCAATCCCCCATTGGCTCCACTGCGCCCCAAAAAATAACCTTCCAGCTACCATGCTGGGAGCCCACCCCAGCATGGCAAAAGTCCCGTGTCGTCTTCCTGAATAAGAAAAAAGCACACCTGTAAAAAAAAAAAAGGTCCTTATTGACTGTCTTGCCCCCTCTCCCTCCCCCGACCGGGAACACATCTGCACTCTTCAAAAGCCCACCGCGAACTGAAGAAATGCCGGTAAGCTGTATAATGGCATAAATGTTTTTTTTCAACTTTGGTGCATATCTTGGTCATTTGGGGACATTTTTTCACCAAATTTTCATCATGGAGTTCATGGGGCCCCACCTCATGAACTCAGTCACTATTATTTTGTTATTTGCTCCTGAAAGGCGATTTCTCGGTCACTGAGCAGAACCACCTTTCGGGACCGAGTAACGAAATGACAGTGTCACTGTTCATGAGGTAGGATCCCCAAAACTCTATGTTGAAAATTTGGTGAAAAAATTCAGAAAAATGACTTTTACGAGCATGCGTTGTGCAGTTCCTACGCATGCTCGTAAGTTCGCAAATTTTTAATATTTTCACTACAGATTTTCACCATTGCCATTTTACCACACCTCCTTATGAGTAGTATAGCTGTCAGTTTTCAAATCTTGCCCAAAATGTGTTTTCGTGCATGTAGCGCACAATGGCACGGTCGGTGTGTGAAATCAATGTTCGGGACAGATTAAGAAAATCACAGTGACACTGTTCATGAGCAGAGGTCTTGAAATGGCTATGTTGAAAATTTGGAGATAAAAGTCCATAAAATGACAGTGTTACAAGTGTGCATTGCGCAGTTTCCACGCACCCTCATAAGTTCATGAATTTGTAATATTTTCAGTCCAGATTTTCTACACTGGCATTTTTCCACACCTTCTTATGAACAGTACAGCTGTCATTTTTCACACCCTGACCGAAATGTGTTTTTGCACTTCCGGTGCAGAAATGTATCGTCACTGTGGGGAATCAGTGTTTGGGACAGATTAAGAAAATTACAGTGACACTGTTCATGAGTGGAGGTCCCAAAATGCCTGTGTTGACAATCTGCTATAAAAATCCCCAAACTAATTAGATTATGGGAGGGTGTTGTGCAGTTGCTACGCACTCTCGTGACTTCACCAGTTTTTTTATATTTTCACTCCAGATTTCCAACATTGCCATTTTTTTACACCTCCCCATGAACTGTACAGCTGTCATTTTTCACATCCTGTTCGAAATGTGTTTTCGCATCTGTGGTGCCAAATGGCATAGTCGCAGTGCAAAATCAGCTTTTGGCTAATGAACTGATATTGCCACTGTTCATGAGGTGGGGTCACAAAAAACCCATGTTGAAAATTTGGAGTGAAAATACCAATGAACGCCTGGGGCGTTAGGGTTTCCAGCCATAACGCTCCACCCTGTAGAGACTGACAGGCATCAGGGGTGTGACTTGGGATTGTCGCCTGTGATGCTCATGCCATTCCACCCCCACCCACACCCTGCAGCCAGTGACAGGCATCGAGGTGTGCCTTGGACTCTTCAGTCCCAAAGTTCACCCCATTCTCCTATACTCACCTATCTCACTGTATTTCCTTATGGAATGGGTGAGCATAAGGCCCAAAGACCCCAAGGCACACTGTGACACTCGTTGTTGTCTGCAGGGTAGAGTGTGGTGAAATGGCGTGGTCGTTATGACTGACGACCCAAAGGCACACCCCAATACCTGTCAGTCTCTGCAGGGTGGTGGTGGGGTTGGTTTCAGTTCAGTACTTCACTGCCATTCCTATTATGCATCTCTCTAACTCCTAGACTATCAATGCCAATGCCAGCAAGCAAACATTCGGAATTGACAAATGCTTGTTATTTTTGAGTTGGTCTAGCACAAAAAAAATGACCTCCACATAATCACCTCCCTCATTTTTATAATTTCACTCCGGGTGCCAAATTATACTGCTTTCTTTGTATGGTATGCTTGCTCAAGTTTAGTAGTTTCATTGGGTTACCTGCATTTTGTGATTCAAAAGAACTGTTTATTGCCTCTGTTTTAGATTAACCCCCTCTTGTTACATGGACATAGACATAGACAGTGATGGCAGAAAAAGAGAAAAACAAGGTCTATCCTGTCTGACCAAGTTCCATATTTAGCCCTGGGGCCTACTGTGCCTCCAGGATCCTAGCCCTCCCCATCCTCCCAAATTTTGCTGCCTCCAGCAACCACTATATCCTTCCTTCTGTCCCATCTGTGCTTGAAACCACCAATGGTTTCAACAACCACCACCTCAGCAAGCAGACTGTTCTACAGCTCCACCACCCATTCTGTAAAATAATACTTCCTTACATTTAATAAACCTACCATGGGTTCAGCCAGTCCTGTTGCCAGTTTCCTGGGTAATCTCAGATGCAACCCATTCAGTTCCGAGGCCTTATCTATTTTTAGGGCTGCCAGCCCTTTCTGGACCTTTTGCTGTAAATTTTGACTGCCTCATCTCCAGGACCCCTTAGTGGTGACGTTGATTCTACTCTCTGGGAGGGGCTCACCGTCCTCCGTAGTGATAACTGAACAAAAGTAATCACTAAGGACAGCGGTCATTTGCCTGTCCTCATGTATCACCCTACCCCCCGCTAGCCTTATGATCCCTCCTCAGTTCTTCCTTTTCCCCCACTATATCAGAAGAACTGTTTTTCTCCACTCTTGACCCCCTCAGCAATACATAGCTCTGTGTCTGATTTTGATTCCCAAACTGCCGTCTTTGCCTCACTGTTTTTCAATAAATATTTTCCCTATTGTTTCTTTCCTTGCTTTTCTTTATATTTGCAGAAAGCCTTTTTCTTGGCCCCTCACTGCTTCCCTGAGTCTTGTCAAGAACCATAACAGTTTCTTGAACCTGTTCTTTTTGGTTACTGTTCTCATGCATAACTTAGATGCTTTGAGGCTGACTCCCTTGATTACCCCGTCTCTGTTCCACCCCACCTACATTGTCCACCCCAACTAACTTTTCCCTGACCAGCTCCCTCAGCCTGTTGAAGTTCACCTTTCTAAAATCAAGTACTTCAGCTCTCAGTTGGGGATTTCTAGACCCAAAGGCCAGTTTGAACCACATGAAGTTGGTTGCTGTTCCCTAGTGGCTCCCCATTCTCACAGCTCCTACAACCTCCAAGTGGGTAAGCACTACACTGAGAATTGCAGTCTGCTTAGTGGGTCCCTTAAAGCAGCAGTAGTAGATTAAAAAAATCGGGTCTTTTCTAGCACTTTGTTCCGTGTTCTGTTGAGCATAGAAACATAGAAACATAGAAGTTGACGGCAGATAAGGACCGCAAGGCCCATCCAGTCTGCCCATTTCTTTTTCTACCTTATAAATGTGCCATCGGCCTTTGCTCTGTCAGTGGCCTATCTATTCATAGTCATTTGTATTGCTCCCTTATGCCTATCCCATGCCTGTTTGAAGCCCTGCACTGTATTCATAGCCACCACTTCTTGTGGTAAGCCATTCCATGCATCCACCACCCTTTCTGTGAAAAAGAATTTCCTCCATTTCCCCTTAATCGGCCTCCTTCTAATCTCATGCTGTGTCCTCTTGTCCTGCTATTTTTCTTATATTTAAACATTAGACTCTTTCACCTTGTTTATGCCCTTAAGGTGTTTGAATGCCTCGATCATATCACCTCTCTCCCTCCTTTGCTCAAGGGTATACATATTGAGCTCTATTAATCTGTCCTCATATGTCTTCTGATGCAGTCCCTGCACCATTTTGGTTGCCCTTCTCTGGACTGCCTCAATTTGGTTAATGTCCTTGTGAAGTGTGGCCTCCAATACTGCATGAGTACTCAGATGGGGCCTAACCAGTGTCTTGTACAGAGGATTATTACCTCCCTCTTGATGACTTGTGATACCCTTACTAATACACACCTAACACCCCTCTAGCCTTACCTACTGCTTTAGATGTCTGCTTGGATGATTTTAGGTCATCAGTGATGATGATGCCCAGTCTCTTTCTTCCTTTGTGATGCTAGCAACTCCCTCCCAGCCTATAGGTGGCTTCAGGGTTTCTCTTCCCTATGTGCATGATTTTGCACTTCTTTGCATTAAATCCCAGTTGCCACTCTTCTGACCATTCTGGTAGTTTATCCAGATCTCTTCTCATTCTGCCCACCCATCTGGGTCATCTACTCTGTTGCAGATCTTAGTGTCATCTGCAAACAGACAAGCCTTACCCTCTAGTCCATCTGCAAGGGTCACTAATGAAGATATTGAAGAGGACTGGCCCCAGGACTGATCCCTGAGGTACCCCACTTGTGACTTGCATCTCTTCTGACTGTATACCATTTACCACCACCACTCTCTGTTTTCTGCCCGTCAACCAGTTTGCCACCCAGTTGACCAACCTCTGACCCACCCCGAGCCTACCCAGCTGATTTATCAATCTTCTATGTGGAACAGTGTCAAAAGTTTTGCTGAAGTCAAGGTAGGCGACATCAACTGCTCCCCCTTGGTCCACCACTCTGGTTACCCAGCCAAAGAAATCTATGAGATTAGTTTGACAGGACCTTCCTTTTGTAAACCCATGCTGTCTTGGATCCTGTGCCCCTAGATTCCAGGTGTTGCACTATCCTTTCCCTTAGAGTGCCTCCATAATCTTGCCCACTACTGAGGTAAAGACGGCCGGTCTGTAGTTCCCCGCCTGCTCCCTGCTACCACTCTTGTGGAGCGGGATCACATGAGCCCTTCTCCAGTCTTCTGGGACCTCTCCTGTGCTCAGAGACTCACTAAACAATTCTGCTAATGGCTCTGCTAGTTCCTCCTTTAGCTCCTTAAGTACCCTGGGATGTATGCCATCAGGTCCCATTGCCTTATCCACCCTGAGCTTAGCAAGCTCTTGTAGGACCCTTTCTTTTGTGAAGGGAATAGTGCTCACCTCCCTCCCCCCTGTGTCCATGATGCTGAGCTGTGGGCCCGGCCTCTACCTTCTCTTCAGTAAATACTGAACAAAAGTATCTATTTAGGATAGATGCCTTTATAGGGTCCTCCTCCTCACATGCTCCCTTTTCTCCATTAAACAGCAATGCCCCTCTGGACTTTCTCCCTTTCACTAATGTACCTATAGAAAGTCTTGTCACCTTTTTTTACTCTTCGTGCTAGTGTTTCCTCAGTTTGGGACTTTGCCTGCCTTACTGCCTTACCTGTTTCCCTTAGGGCAGTTTGGTATGCCTCCCTATCTTCATCCTGCTGTGTTCCCTTATATTTCCTGAAGGTCAGCCTTTTGGCTCTGACCTTTTCTGCTACTGTATTTGAGAACCAAAGTGGTTTCCTTCTTCTTTTGCACTTCCTTTTCTGTCTAACACAATGGGATGTTGCTTCAAGTATTGCATCCTTAATGCTTGCCCACTTTGCCTGTACCCCCTCACCTGTGTTTCTTTGCCAGGGCTAGCTTAACTCTGTTGGCCATCTTATCAAAGTCAGCTCCTCTGAAGTCCCATATTTTTGCCTTGGAATGGGATGATTTAGATGTAGTAGCCAAATTTAACCATACCATGTGATGGTCACTGGCCCTCAGGTGACCTTCTACCTGGAGATCTGTGATCCTTCTTTGTTAGTCAGTACTAGATCTAGGATAGCCCTGTCTCTTGTGGGTTGCTGTACCAGTTGTTTGAGGCCTCCCCTGCAGGAGATCCATGAGTCTAGTTCTGGCAGATGTTCCTGCTGGTATTGACCAATCTGTATCCGGCATGTTGAAGTCTCCATTATCAGAACCTCCCTTTAGCTGTCATGTTTGTATATCTTCTAACAGTAATATGTCTATGTCCTCCCTCTGGTCTGGGGCTTGTAGACAACCCCAGTTCTTATGGCTGTCCCATTTCCTGTTTCCAGGGTGACCCACAGTTCTTCTGGCTCCTTATGTGTATTCTGAATTTCTGTAGCTTTGATATTTTCATTGACATACAGGGGCCTCCTCCCCCTTTTACCTCGGTCTCTTCTGAACAATACACAGCCAGGTACTGAAGTCTCCCAAGTGTGGTTACTGGTAAACCATGTCTCACCTAATTGCTACTATGTCCAGTTTAGCCTCTGACATTTTTGCCTGCAGGTCTGGGATCTTATTTCCCAGGCTGTGAGCATTTGTGTACATGATTTTCCATTGGCCAGATTTTGGTGTGTTAGTTGTTGGGTGAGAGTTTGGCATTACCCTGTGCGTCGTATGGAGACAAACCTTTTTCTTACCTGGTGATGCAAATGAGCGGCAAACATGCTGAATTCCTGTTTGACCACTAGCTGAGGGGAGGGGTGTTCTTCTATTCGACGTATGGGGTGCTACCCCTCTCCCCATTGCTAGTTTAAATATTCTGCAAAGACGTCAAACTTCTGCCCCAATGCACTGACTCCCTCTTTAGTCAGATGCAGTCCATCAAATTTAAAGAACTTTCGCTCCCAGAACTGTTGCCAGTTCCCTACAAATCTGTGTCCTTTTTCCTGGCACCAGCCCTTGAGCCACGTGTTTAGTTCCCCTATATCCCCTTCTCTGACCTTCCGTCCATCTGCTCCCCTCTCCCAGACTGGCAGGATCTCAGAAGGAGATGCAGACGAAATAGATGATAGTTTGTCACCCAGCCTAGTCAGGTGTTCCTTGGTCTCCACAACTGACCCGGCTGGCTGAGATCGATAGTCCCTATGTGTACTAGGACATCAATGTTTCTCCTGCTTTGTGAACAATTTTGATAATGCGGTCAGTGTCTCTCCATGCTGATGTACCTGGGAGACATCTGACCATCACCCTGGCTAGAGATGGGTATCAACTCCCGAATCATGGAGTCTCCTATGATCAGAAGTTTTTTGGATTTCCTTTGTGCTTGTTTTGTTTTGGTTCCTGATTTGGGTGAGTTTTGTTGTGCTAGCTCCTGTGCCGCAGTGTCCTGCTCTGCAGTGTCTTCTGCCTCTTTATTTGATTTCAGAGATAGAGGCAGATACTTAAGAGCACTTACCTGGTAATCTTTTTTGTTTTCATTGTACTATCACCCTGTAATTTCTTTCATTCTTTGCTTTTGTTTACAATTCTCCAACCCACCATGTTGAACTAGAATACTCTGCTGTCAACCGCGCTTTCGCATGACTTGCAGTACTACACAAGGACTGAAGGAACATGCAGCATAGGGTCCCACGGAAGTAAACAAAAGACATGATGCGACGTGAGGGGGGGAGCTCAGCTGCAAACTAGGCACCAGACATATTTGCTGTGCATCCACAATAATGGAAATAAATTTTAAATATCTAGGAAACTAATCGTTAGAAAAATATATTTACAGATATGGAAACTGGAACTATGGCTACATGCTTCATGCCAAAAGAGCTGAATTTTGATAATCACTTCCTGATTATCCAGTAACATGCATAGAAACATAGAATTTGACGGCAAACAAGGACCGATAGGCCCATTTACTATGCCCCCCTCCCCATTTCCTAAACCAAGCTGCCGAGCCTTGTACTATCTCTGGCTCTATCTCCTTTTTTGTACTACTAGGGTTCCCCTATGGCTATCCCATGCAGTTTTGAACCCCCCACTAACTTTGCCCCCAACTACCTCTGCTGGGAGGCTGTGTCATGCCTCTACCACCCTGTCGGTGAAGGAGTACTTTCTTATGTTGCCCCTTAGCTTACCTCATATCAATCTCATTTCATGCCTTCTTGTACTGGTGTAATTTCTTATTTGAAAGATGCTACCCTCTGGGACCTTGTTTATTCCCTTTAAGAACTTGAAGGTCTCTGTCATGTCTCCTCTCTCGCTCTGCTCCTCCAGGGTATATTGTACATATTGAGTGCCTCCAGCCTGTCTTCTTATGATCTTTGGTGCAGGCCCTGCACCATCTTTGTTGCTCTTCTTTGAACCGCCTCTTCTCTATGTATCTACAGAGATGTGGTCTCCAGAACTGGACACAGTGCTCCAAATGTGGTCTCACCAAAGACTTGTATAGTGGCATTAGCATCTGCTTTCTTCTGCTGGTGATACCTCTCCCTTTACACCCCAGCATCCAGCTGGCTTTTCCCACTGCATTGGCACATTGTTTAGCCACCTGAAGTTCATCCAATATGATAACCCCCAGGTCTCTTTCCTGTTTGGTGGCCGCTAACAATTCCTCTCCCATCCTGTACTCCTTCCCTGGATTTCTATGCCCCAAGTGCATGATTTTGCACTTTTCACATTGAATCCTATGTGCTACACTCTGGACCATTGTTCCAGTTTCTCCAGATCTTTTCTCATTCTTTTCACCCCTTCATGTCTATCTACCCTATCACAGATCTTTGTGTTGTCTACAAAACGGCATATCTTCCCTTCCAGTCCCTCTGCAATGTCACTGATGAAAACGTTAAACAAGACTGGCCTTAGAACTGATCCTTGTGGCACCCTGCTGGTCACCCTCCCCTCCTCAGATCTAGCTCTGTTTACTGCCACTCTCTGCTTGCTATCCATCAACCTACTTTCAACCCAGTTCATGACCTTGTGTTCCACTCATAGGCTGCCCAGTTTGTTTATCAGCCTCCTATGTGGAGTGGTGTCAAACGCCTTGCTAAAGTCCAGGTAGGCCACATCCACCACTTCCCCTAGATCCACATCTCTGGTCACTAGGTTAAAGAAGTCTATCAGATTCATCTGACATAACCACCCTGATGTGAATCTGTGCTGTCTCCCATCTTGTGCTCTGCTCGACTCTCCCTTATGTTCGCTGACCATGTCAATAATTCTGTGTGCAGAATTAATCAGAAGCCTAGTGCCACCTACCACCTAAATCAATTCCTTTTTAATGAGGTGCGCCTAGCAATTGCACAAGGAAACTTGCTACCGCTCCTTGAATACTGCTCTCCTGTCTATTCCCTCATATCCTCAGCTCTGCATTGTACACTGAACTCAGTCTACAACAGTATCTGTCGCTTTGTCCTCCATGCCCCCTTTTCTACCCATCATTGTGTATTGTATTAGTCACTTGGTTGGCTCCCACTGCAAGGATGGTTCGACTATGCCCTTGGTTGCTTAGTTGACAATACTCTGAGAGGTGGACTCCTGTCCCTGTACTCATCCCTCCCTGTGGGCAGAGTGGCAGCTAGGAGCATCTCTGCGAATCATCCATCCCCCCCTTGGTAGTTCCACTAATCTCCTCTACCATGGGTAGTAAAGCCTTTTCTGTCTCTGCCCCCTTCTCTATGGAACAGACTCCCTACATCTCTTCACTCTTCCACCTCCCATCTCTCTTCCAAAAACAATTTCAAAGAGTGGCTGCTGTCAGAAACCAAATGCCACTGCTCTCCTGAGTAATCTCTGAAATCCCCTCCCTTCATCCTCTCCACCTATTAGCAGTGTCTCATCCTTGCTACACTCACCACTACCGCTCCTGTCCTCTTCCTCCACTTTTCGGGGCTTCTGCTGCTGCC
The DNA here is from genome assembly GCA_016271365.2 of Neoceratodus forsteri. NCBI lineage: Eukaryota > Metazoa > Chordata > Ceratodontiformes > Ceratodontidae > Neoceratodus > Neoceratodus forsteri. Next base: position 578,635,026 of record CM057459.1, on the reverse strand, counting down.
TCCCTTTTCTAAGTCCCATAACTATTTGCTAATGGGAAGTGTTGTACTTGATTTCAGAGTTCCAATCTGCTCGTTGACCTGTGCACTATTAGTGTACCTGAATGCATTTTGCACTTTATGTATCATATCTGAGACTTATGTTTGGTCTCTGTGTTTTGTGACTTATATTTCAGTCTGTTGTCTGGCCTGTGACTATGTATTTTTGACCTGTATGCTGGCCTTCTTTGACACCTTGTATTCTTATGTAATTGCACTTTATGTAATGACCCCTTGTTCTGTAATTTCCTGCACCTCATGTTGAGACCTGTGTTTATTGTTGTTCTCCACATCTGTATTGCTTAATGTGCCATGCTGTGGCTCGGGTCGTGCCTGAAAACGGTCCTTTGGATCAGTGCAGCCACCCAGTTATCAAAGACATGCATAAATAAATAAATAAAATAAAAGGTGCTCCACTATTCTTTCTTTTAGTAACTTTTCCATAACTTTCTCCACCACTGAGGTCAAGCTGACAGGTCTATCGTTTCCAGCCTTCTCCTACTCCCACTCTTGTGGAGAGGGACTACTTCGGCCCTCCTCCAGTCCTCTGGAACTACTCCTGTTTCCAGAGGTTCACTGAACAGTGCTGCCAGTACTCCCTTCAGCTCCTTTAGCTCTGCTGCTTCAACTAACTGTACCAGTAGACAGTCCGGGAAGACATCCAGCAAGGCCTGACCTCTGGGGCTCCTGGCCTCTGCAACATCTCACTTTATGTCTGATAGGTTCAGATCACCCTCCACCACTACTTCCCTTTTTGCCACCCCTCTTTCAAGTTCTTCCATGATCTCCTTGTCACTCCCTTCCCCTTGCTCTAGATGTCTATACATCACCCCCAGTCACGGTTTCCTGACTGAGGCTGCTGTTAGTTGCACCAACAGTGACTCTGTGTCCCCATTACTATCACTGATGCACCCATCTTCTGCCACCTAGATGCCATCCCAGACAAAAAATCCCCGCCTGCTGTTAACAAGATGGTGCTCAGCTTAAAACACCAAGATTGTCTCTTTACCCATTTAGGATGTGGCTATTTTGCCATTGGGCACTGTGGGCTAAACTGTGCTCGAACTTGCTGGCCTGAGAGTGTGCAGATAATCCCTACTGTTTGGTGGTGGTAAATCTAGTCTCACCATGCAAAACCAGCCTTATGCTTCTTGGAGCCCAGCAGAGTTTATTTATGTATTGATTTATTTATTTAGCTTTTGTTTACCGGGTAAGTACACTAGACAAGTATTATGCCTATTTTCAGGAATGACCCGGTTAGTTATTGAGGACCCTTGAGTGCATCTTACTGAGTGTTCTTATGGCAGTAGGATGTATAGTTGGAAGAGATCTTTTAGAAGTACACAAGGAATGAAAGGTATACATTAACTGTACTATGTAAGTGCACTGCTGTTCGTTCTCACTGTATTTTTATCTGCTTATCTGCCATTGTATTGTTCTCTTTGACGTGGAGCCTTTGTAAATGAGCTCTGAGCTCAAGTCTGTATCTGAAAATTAAAATAAATAAATAAAAGACTTATTTCCTACGCAGCTTCTGCCTGGGGGCTCATAGGAGCAGAGGACCACCAGTGACCACTGGGACTGAGGGGGCTTAAGGCTGTCCTTGTCCCTATGGCTCTGATGAGATTTAAAAAAAAAAAAGGTTTGGGAAGAAGTGGACAAAAATTCTGAGGGCAATGGGACCCAGAAGAAATGAAAGGTAGCAGCTAATAGCTCACTTAGCAACAGGGGACCATTCTAAGAGAGCGTGAATTACTGCCCTGAGGATAGCATCATCGAGGTTCACAGTCAACTGAGTGCAGCAGATCTCTGATGTTTCCTGCACCAGACAGATCTGTGTATTCTGTGTTCATGGCTTTTAGTGCTGGTGCAGCTGAAGTTTCTGTATTCCATTATGCTGAATCTTTGGGAGGAGGAATGCATACTCTTGAGTAAGCCATGCATTACAAGTTGATTGGATGGGAGAAGCATGCTGGGCCCCGAACGCTTGCTTTGTTTTCTCCTGCTGTCTGATTTCCATCCCTACTGGTGTCATAATATGAATGTTGTTCTCTATGTAAATTCAGATAATGTTAAATGTATAAAAGTAAGCATGGTTGCATTTTTTCCTCTTTTGGGGTTTCTGGAAACATAGAAACATTGTATTTGACAGCAGATAAGGACCACTTGGCTCACCCAGTACTTTTTCTCTGCCTATAGTGTCACCCCAGACCCAAACTGATCTCTGGCTTTCCCTTCCTCCGTTTTACACTATGATTCCCTTTTGAATACCTCATGCATTCTTGAATCCCAACACAGTTTTTGCCCTCAGCACCTCTGGAAGACTGCTTCAGGCATCCACCACTCTTTCAGTGAAGAAATATTTCCTCACATTCCTCTTGAATTTACCCCTTCCAGCTTTGCTGCATGTCCCTTTCTTTTTGGGCATATTTTTCTCTGAAAGATACTCCCCTCTTGTACTTTATTTACCCCATGAGGTATTCATAGGTTTCTATCATATCCCTCCTCTTTCTCTTTCCTATCAATCAATCAATCAATCAATCAATCAAATCTTTATTTATTCAGGTGAACACCATTGAGCAAGCTCACTTGCAAGATGGACCTGATACAGTCATACAATTCAAAACAGTAAATTCTAACAAGATAAAAAAAATAACTACAGCTAAAGACGATACAAGTGACACATCGGCACAAACAATGGTTACATAAATAGGACATAAGTAAATAATTGTATTAAGGCTGGATTGGCTGAGGCACCACCCCAGATACAGGTAGGATAAGTCCATACCGAGGACTGAGGGAAGGCGCATATGGCTGTTAACCCTGCCCACTGGAGGGCCAGCGGGCAGGAGGTACAGGGGAGAAGAGGTGACAAGGCCGCAAGGTGGGTGGTAGAGATTCCAACGAAAAAGGACAAGTGTGGGTGGAGGCTCAGGGCCTGGGATACAGGGAGAATAAAGCATAGCCTAGGTGGTGGCGAATACCACGGTCAGCCAACATGTAGGTTATTTAGTGGAGGTGGAAACATTTGCAGAATTCTTTAACTAAAGAGCCGTAAAGGGTCTTGAAGGAGGATAAGCTAATCGGGGAGTTAAGCTTCAGAGTTTTTTGTACTGTATTCCAAAGGGATGGTAGTACAAAACTTATGGCCATTCTCCCTTCTCCTCTCTCATCTCTCATCTCTTCCAGGGTGTACATTCACTATAGCACAGTGGGTTAAGGCTGTGAGCTGCAGATCTGAGGACCTGGGTTTGAATCCCACAGCTGCCTAGGTGCATACTGTGTGATCCTGAGCAAGTCACTTAACTTCCTTGTGCTCCCAGGTCGCATCTGGAAACAAGCTTTGGCTTTGTGTGCTACTCCTGGTTAAACAATGAGGTCCTTTAGTCTCTCCTCATAGGGTTCTGATACAGACCCTGCACCATTTTCGTTTCCCTCCTCTGGATGGATAGCCTCCATTCTGCCTATATCCTTCCTGAGATGTGGTCTGTAGCACTGGACACAGTACTCTAGGTGGGATTTCACCAGCGATCTGTACAGGGCCAATACCACCTCCTTCCATCTGCTGGTGATACCCTCCCTATGCACTCCAAAATTCCAATGGACCTGCCAACTGCCTTGTTGCACTACCTAGCCACCTTAAGGTCACTAGATATGATTGCCTCCAGGTCACTTTCCTGTTTGATTACCGTCAATACCTCTTCTTCCATTTTGTACTCTGCCTCTGGGTTTCTGTGCCCTAACCCTTAGACCTGCTTGCCTTCAGTCTCTGCCCTACCATTTAGCAGCTCCCTGCACTGGCATGGCTCCTTGCTGCCTCTATCCACCCGCCTCACTCCCTCCCACCACCTCTCTGCCCTGCCACTTAGCGGCTCACTGCACTGGCATGGCCACTGGCCACCTTATACCAACCCCCTAACTCCCTCAAACCCCCTCACTATGACAATGTCTATGACTGCTGCTTCTTTTCTCACCTCACTCCCACCCTCCACTCCTACCCATTGCCTCCTTTAGCCCCTGTCTAACTCCTATCTGCTTATCTCTAACTATCTGTTTGCCAACTAAGATCAAGTTTGCCCGCATTTACGGTGTACTCTAACCTATGGTATTGCACCTATTAATGTCATGTTGATACAATCTTGTTTGTATAACTTTTGTCATTTCTGTTCATGTTTTATACGCTTTTGTTTGTATTACCTTTGCAATTATTGTTCTCCCCTCCCACTGACGTGGAACCTTTGTAAAAGAGCTCCAGCTCAAAGGTGTTTAATCTTAGATCTCAATAAATAAATCAATAAATGCATGATTTTGCACTTTTTCACACTGAAACCCAGCCACCATGCCCTTGACCACTGTTCGAGTTTTCTCAGGTCAAGGCACATTCTTCTTCCCCACACCGGAGTGTCTATCCTATTGCAGATTTTTGTGTCATCCACAAAGAGGCAGACCTTCCCTTCCAGCTAACCTGCAGTGTCACTTATAAAGACACTGAAGGGCACTGGTCCCAGTACTGTTCTCTGAGGTACCCCACTGGTAACCATCCCTTCTCTGGAGTGAACTCCATTTTTACCACCACCCTCTGTCGACTATCCCTAATGGCCTGTTTACACAGCCAATGTGTCTGCTACTGTGCCATGATCCTTCCTTGACCGCTCAAGACACTCATGCTGTGCATTTACACAGCCCCTCTTAGCACCGATGCAAGTCACGCTGGAGAGAGGCCATCACTATTGGGGTGGTTATCAACTCTGCAATGTCAGCAGTGATGTGCCTGAAGACTCATCCTGTTACCATGCCTACCGACCAAACAGGAAGCACCGGCAATGATTAAGAAAACTTGTGAGTCAAAGTGAGCAGTGCAGCCTGTCCACACAGCTGCTTACACTGCTCACTCCGAAACTCATCCCCAGGTTTGCTGCACATCGGGGAGAGGATCCAGGATTGACTAACTGTGATTGGGTAAGCATCCACACAGCTGCATTTGCACCACAGCAACCCATGCCCTCGCATTGCTGTGGTGCAAATGTGGCTGTGTAAACAATTATTTATTTTATTTATGTATACATATCGGAATTACAATCCTTTGAGTCATGGACTTATTTCCAAAGGCTCCACATCAAGTATACAGAGACAATCACAGTGTTACCTAGTTACAGCGCAGATACAATAGTACATTAGGTGCAACATTAGAAGTGTACAGACAGGACTGTAATGGCAGCAGCAACTATACACAAGATAATATACTAGCCTATACAAGGTGGTATATAGGTTGTTGGTTAACTAGGATCTGCAGCTTATCCTGTATGTAGGGAAATGGGCAGACTAGATGGGCCAAGTGGTCCTTATCTGCTGTCAAAGTCTATGTTTCTATGTGGTAGCTAGGCAATTAGGGCAATAACGCAAGCAGTGCACTGGTGTGTTGAGATGGAACCTGTCACGGGGGATATTGTCAGAGTAGGAAGTACACTAAACTTTGGGTCCATCAAGGTTGGTGGGTCTGTCAGGCATGGGAACCCAGTCGATTATGCACACCTAGAGCCACGGGAGTGAAATATGTGATTCCTGAGTCAATTTCTTACTCAGTTTGCAACCTCTGGAGTCACCCTTAAACTTCCCAGTTTCCTCATGAGTTTTCTGTGTGGAACAATTTCAAAATCTTTACTGAAATCTAGGTAGGCCATGCCCACTGCTGCACCTTGATCTATTTCCCTGGACATCCAAAGAGATCTATTCCATTAGTCTGACATGATCCCCCCCATGAATCCATGCTGCCTCAGGCCTGGTAACCCAAAGGATTCAAGACACTCCATGGTCCTTGCATCTTCACAAAGACATTGACAGGGTGGAGACAGTCCAGAGAAGGGTGACCAAGATGGTGTAGGGCTTGCACTAGAAAACATATGAGGACAGATTAAAAGACCTCAACATGTATACAATGGAGGAGAGAAGGGAACAGGGGAATATGATTGAAACCTTCAGGTATCTTAAAGGTTTGAACAACTTGCAAGTGGGTGACATCTTCCAGTACAAGAGTTGTACAAGGACATGGGGGCACAATATGAGACTGGAGGGGGGTAGAATAAGGGGAAATGTAAGGAAACTTTTTTTCACAGAAAGCGTGGTGGATGCCTGGAATAGCCTACCCCAGGAGGTGGTAGGTACTAGAACAGTGGGAGGATTCAAACATGCATGGGATAGGCATAAGGGAACCCCTAGAATGGAAGAGAGGCAAAAGCCAGTGTCTAAGTAGGGATGATGGCCGCTGATGCAGGCAGGGAAAACGGACAGACTAGGTGGGCCTGGCGGTTCTTATCTGCCGTCAACTACTATTTTACTATGTATCCTTTCCTTTAGCAGTGTGTCGATGAATGTCCCCACCACTGATTTCAGGCTGACTGGCCTATAGTTGCCAGCCTCCTCCTTGCTACCTCTTTTGTGAAACAGGACTACATCTGCCCTCCTCCACTCCTCTTGAACCATTCCTGTTTCCATTGAGTTATTAAAGAGCTAGTGTACTGCCTAAAACTGATACTAGTTTTTAAGAGCAGTCAGCCATTCCATTTTATATCTGAGATATTTTTTATGTTGTGTTGTGCATGTGCAAGCAACATCTTGCTGTAGTATTAGCACAGTGAGAGGTGTGTCAGTGTTGGCGAATGCAGGGCATGCTTTTGTAGGTGCATCCCTCATTCCCCAATTAGCCAGCATGCTAGCGCTGATGCAAGAATTATGTAAAGTGACACCAGCTTGAAAGAATTGTGCCACTGCAATCAGAGACAAGCTTGTCATGCAGCAGCAGAGATGATACGCCTCCTTTTGTGCCTTTGCTGGTGAAACATTTCAGTAAACATGACTGCAGCTCCTGCCTCCACCACGCAATCCACGAACAAAGCTGACATTGGGGTTGCAATCCCTGGGTCAGCATATCCCCACCCACATTGTGTGGCACGCAGAGCCTCAGTGTGCCGCCAATCAAACAAAGCCCATCGTGTTGGCATGTTCCTCCCCCACCCCAGTGTGCATGTGCCCAACATTCCCCTCCCAAAAGTCATGGTGCACACTGGGAGCCCACCCCAGTGTGACCAACAAACCGTGTCGCAATGTCCGTTTTTTTCTTTTTTTTTACCTGAAAGAAAGAAAACGGTCCCTCATTGTGTGTTGCGCCCCCTCCCTCAACCTGTACCCTCCCTCTATGCACCCTACCTCCCCACATCCCCCTCACCCCATAATTACCTCTGGAGGTTCGGTGCTGCGATCTTTGGTTGAGTGAAAACATGTCTGGACTCTTCAAAGTCGAACTGTGAAATGAAGAAGTGCTGGTAAGCTGTATAATCATATCAATGGGGGGGGGGTTCAACTTAGATGGATATCTCAGCCATTTTTTGAATTTTGACTCCAAATTTTCAACATGTGGTTCTTGGGACCCCACCTCATGAACACATGCACTATCATGTCGTTATTCCGTCCTGAAAGGTGATTTCCTGGTGACTGCATGGAATCACCTTTTGGGACCAATTAATGAAACAACAGTGGCACTGTTCATGAAGTGTGGTCCCAAACAGTCTATGTTGCAAATTTGGTGAAAAAATTACAAAACATGACTGTGTTATGAGCATGCATTGCACAGTTTCCATGCACGCTTGTAATTTCAACAGTTTTTAATATTTTCACTTCAGATTTTCAACATTGTAATTTTTTCACCCCTGCTTCCGAACAGTACAGCTGTCATTTTTCACATTTTGCCCAAAATGTGTTTTAGCATATCTGGCGCACAATGGCACGGTCGAAGTAGGAAATCAACTTTTGGGACAGATTAACAAAATCACAGTGCCACTGTTCATGAGCAGAGGTCCCAGAATGCCTATGTTGAAAATTTGGTTAAAATAATCCCCAAAATAATTGCATTATGGGTGTGCGTTGTGCAGTTTCTACGCACACTCGTAACTTCACCAATTTTTAATATTTTCTCTCCAGATTTCAGCATTGCTATTTTTGCACACCTCCTCATGACCTGTCATTTTTCACAATCTGCCCTAAATGTGTTTTTGCACCAGTGGTACCAAATGGCACAGTCACTGTGCAAAATCACCTTTTGGCTAATGAACTGATGATGCCACTGTTCATGAGGTGGGGTCACAAAAAGACTATGTTGAAAATTTGGAGTAAAAATACCGACAAACGGCTGGGACATTAGGGTTTCCAACTGTAATGCCCCCTCTCGTAAAGACTGACAGGAGTCGGGGGTGTGACTTGAGATTGTCAGCTGTAATACTCACGCCATTTCACCCCCACCCTGCAGTCAGTGACAGGCATCGAGGTGTGCCTTGGACTCTTTGGCCCCAAAGTTCATGCCATTCTCCTATACTGCACCCATCTCAGCATATTTCCTTATGGAATGGGGTGAACATAAGGCCCGTAGACCCCAAGGCACACAGCAACACTTGTCAGGGTCTGCAGGGTAGGGTGAGGTGAAATGGCATGAGCATTATGGATGATGACCCAAAGAGCTGAAATCCCACGCATGCGAGATCAATACTCTTGCTGCCCTTGCGCATGCGCGGGATTTCAGCCCCGTTTTAAGAAAGAGAATTACTTGACTCTCGGCGCTTGGTTTTTATTTATGCACACCACCAGAACCTTAGATGATTGCAATGCTGCTGAGAAACGTAATTTTCCATGCTGCATGCCCAAAAACTACACTTCGTGACCGCGCTTGTTCCAGATGCTCGGGCTCATGCAGCATGTGCTTCCAGGTGGTGGGTGAGTTTATGTCGGCCCGACCGGCAAGCAAATCTTTAAAAAATAAACATAAGTGGAAAACTTGCATCAGTTTGTGATGTACCAGGGAATAATAGAAGCAGTCTTTAATACTTGTGTGCTGAGAGGCTTACTACTTGCATATACACAAAAACGGTCGACCAAAGCTGACAGTGCCCCTTTAACCTCACAATCCCTCCCCTAGTCTTCCACTTTTCGCTTAGGTACCTAAAAAATGTCTTGTCTCCCTTTGTTACTCCCTGGGCTGTTCTTTCCTCTGTTTGCACCTTTGTACTGATCTTACTGCTTTCTCTGCCTCTCTCTCTCTCTCTCTCTCTGCTTCTCTTGATATTCTTCCCTGTCTCCTTCCCTTCCCTCTGCATCTCTTTATACCTCCTGAATGCTACCCTTTTAGCCTTTACCGTTTCAGTCACTTCCTTTGAGAGCCATAGTGGTCTCTTTTTTCTTCTGTTTTTATTTATTTATTTGGATTCTGAAACACCTTTGAGTCATAGGCTCATTTACAAAGATCCACGCTACAGAGAATAAGGTACAGACTGACATAACTAACAATAGATCAGTGATAAAGCTCAGATTAAGTTACAATGAGCAGTAAGGCAAATATTCAAATACTAGGGATTACTTAGTGAAGGTCCTACACAAAACAGGTTGATACAGATATGAAAATGATTTCTAACAGTCTCTGGTTAGGCTGAGGAGGGGGGGGTTGCTTACTTCCTTTGCACTGAGGTTTGTTGCCACTTGCTTTACACAAAGGTTTGTTGCCTTCACTATGCCCTCCCTTAGCCTCACCCATTGTTCCTCCACCTCACCCAGGTCATACCCCAATAGTCTCTGAAGCCTGCTCCCATTTTATTTAAATCTACCTTCCTGGAGTTCATGACCCTCATTTATGTGTAGTTCACTTCCTTATGTTGAACCACGCTGTACGGTGATCACTGGTCTCTAGGTGACCTCCCACCTTGACGTCCACAATACTGTTCCTGTTAATGAGCACAAGGCCCAATATTGTCCCATCACAAGTGGGATCCCTGACTAGTTGCCAGAGAAATGCCCGTGCACAAAGTCCAGGATGTCCCTGCTTCTAGCTGAAGCTACAGCTGGAAGGCTCCAATCTACATCCAGCAGACTGAAGTACCCCACCAGCAGCACCTCCCCTTTGTCTGCCATTGTGCCAATGGCTTTGACCAGTGCCTAATCTAATTTCTCCCTGTGTTGACAAGTAGATCACTCCGTTTCCCATCTCCAGGGTGACACACAGTACCTCCAACCCCTCCATTCCCCCCCCCCCGATTCCCAGTATTTCCATCTCTTTGATACCCTTCCTCATGTACAGCACCATCACTTATCCCTTCCCCACCATCCTAACGTTTGTGAACTGAGTATAGCCTGGTATGGCCATGTCCCAGTCATGGTTTCCTGTGCATCACGACTCTGTAATTTCTATGATATATGGTTCCCCAGCTTCGTAAAATCGCCCTGAATAATCCCAGCTCTGTCCATAGCCAGGTCATTGGTTCCCCAAGTGGATAATGACATTCAGCTTGTCCTCCTGCCATGCTACTCTAACACTCCTTAGGATCAGACCTCCATCCCTCTGTGCTGAGGCACCAGGTAGGTACCTCACCTTCCTCTTCCCCTCCTTTTCTGCTTCCAAATCACCCCCAAATGATCAAGTCCCCCACCAGAAGTTGCTTCCATCTCTGCTGGGGTCCTCTACTGCACACCTTGGAGTCTCAACTACAGAGGACCCCCACATTCTCCCTGGCCACTACCACAGGTGCATCTTCCTGGCAGCCCTGTCCCACCAAAGTGGTGAATGAGTTGTGTAGTAGCACCACCTGAGGAATGTACCACCCACCCATCTCCCCCGCCCTCCCTGAGCCCACCACAGTTCAGTTCACCCTCCACCTGGGCATCCTCCTTGGCAACCATAATAAATTCAGTGGCCTCAGGGAGAGGGAAGAGGTTCCCTGAATCCTAGCCCAGTCAGCCTGGAGTCTAGCGAAATCCTCCCTCAGCTCAGCTCAGGTGTGTGCACACAGAGCAGCACTTTAATCTCCAGAAGGTCTCTCTGAAAAGCGCTGCTCTACAAATACTGCACTGCTCCACTCCCAACATTCCCATTCCTTCACTTACCCTAGACAGGGGTTTTCTACTAGCAAGGGTGTAGCTACTGATACTCCAAGTAAGCCATGGTGTACCAAGTTTAGTAGCAGGGGGTAGCAAACAACCTGGCCAGCATTGCTGAGCCCTCTCTAGTCCATCACATTTAAATTCCTTTGTTCTGGCTTCACAGGCTTTTCCTTTTCTCTTTCAGCTTTGTTTTGGGGGGTGGCAGAGTGGACCGTGGACATTGAAGCTGAAGGTCTCAATTAGGTCCACATGGTCCGCCTGCTTAGTGATTGGCTACGGCATCTGGTAGGGGGTGTGGCAAGTCTTGGGCAGTGAGTTTAAATGCCCAAGCAATTTAGAAGCCATACTATTAGTTCAGTTGTACTAGGAGTGAGAGAAGCAATAGAAGAACTGAGAAGCAGTAAACAGAAGAAACCAGCTAAAAGAATGAAGACTTCATGTGGAGTGGCAAGTGGAGCAAATCTGCCTACCTGTAGGGAGAGAGAAGAAATTTCTGCCATGGTCTTGGACTCACGATGCAGCCAGTGGCGTTTACCAGCAGGTAGCTAGCACCGCACTAACCGTGCAGACAGACAGCAGGTCTAATGTGGGAATCATCTGATTGGAGAAAGGAACCTTGGATTTGAGTTGTGTGTGGAGATGGGGGGACAGGCATGGACAACAGTAGGGGAGGGGGTAACAATGTGGCAGGTTGGTGTACAAATCTGAAATGCCTGGCTACACCCATGTCTACTAGTTCCCTTTTCCATTTTACTTAACCCCTTTGTATCATGATCCTGGATAGGGTATTTTAAGCTTTCCCCTTTTGGCTTCTTATACCTTCTGTTAACCTTTACCATAGAGAGGGTGTCAACTCTATTACTACAGCCCAGGCGATTTTTGTTCTCCCTTTTAACTTAACCTTTACCCCTATGCATTATTACTCTAGATAGGGGTTTTTCTTCCTTCACAACAGTTTTAACCCCCTTATCTTCTTTCAGTACTTCCTTATACAAGCAGCAACAACCAAATAGGTACTTTGCCCTACTTTAGTGGATTGATAGAGTTCCTTACATGCCTGATGTCACCTACGGATGCCTGCCAATGCCTAAGATGCCAAACACTTCAACTGTTCCAGTCCTGCTCTGTTAGACTCACATAATGGGACATAAACGTGAACTGGACACATTAAGAGAGAAGCCTTTTATCCTTCCTGTGCAACCTCCTCAAGGGGGTGCTTCCTGCTGAGCTGCAAAGTCCCTGATTGGACCCCTGCCTGTCATGTGACCCTCCTCAGCTGCTTCTCCAACCTTGACTTGGAGAACGAGCATGGCATGAGAGGGAGCTGCTGTGCTGAAAGAAGGAGATACTCAGAGATGGGTTAGTTAATGCTCCAAATCAGGTTTAGTTTGTCCTGTTCAGTACAAAAAGTTCGATCCACTACCTGCTGTTTCCAAATACCCCTCCCAGTGTTTATTTACTTTGGCTTTTTATTTAACAACAGAGAATCTGCCTAGCAGCTGCTTTCATCTGTCCTGTGTAAATGTATTTATTGAAGTACACTCGGCAATGCTCAAATCCCCTCCCGATATGCTGTTTGAATATTCTGCCGCGCTGTTCCCATGACAAAAGTACAAGTACCACGCCTTAAACAATTTCTTTACCTCTTCCTGCTCTCAAGCCTTACTCAAAATGCTCAAAAACTCCCCTGATATGCTATTTTACTATGTGCTGAGCTGTTGTCATTGATTTGACCCCACCTGTTTTTTCCCATTCTCAAGCCCTACCCAAAATGCTCAAATCCCCTCCCAGTTATGCTGTACTAGTTATTCTTAGCTGATCCTGTGAGTGGATCCCCACTTACTAGCTGAAAATCTCTTCCTGACTGCTAAACAATCCCTGCTCATTTCCAGCAAGTAGCTGTTTTCTAAAATGGTGCTTTGCCAAAGATGCACACCAAAGCTGGTCCGGTGGCACTGAGGGCTGAGGCGCTGGATGTCACAACTCACTTCACACTGGTGACTCGGGTTCGGAAATGAGCCCGGGTCATCGGGGGTCAGCAGTGGAGGGCTAGGCTAGAGCATCTGACAACAGCTCTCCTAGTCCTGGGGAAAGGGGTGGGTGCATGCCACACTCTGGCGGTCCTTGGGGATGCCTGGAGGAACTTCAGTTGCGTGGGTGCTCATCGGGGGAACATTGCAGATGTCTACATGCTGTGCATGGATGTCATTGCATGTCCGTGCTCCCATTGGGAGAAAAAAGAGAAAAAGGCAGCATGGTCCATGGCAGCTTGATAGCCGCTGTCTTCACCAGCTGAAGATGCCTGAAATAGGCATGTGACAGTAATGGATCCTCACCGGGAGTGGGGGCTTAAGGGGGGAGCATCTCTCGATGGTTGTAGTTGCATATGCCAGCTGGGCACGTCAGCTTCAGGGTCAGAGGTGAAGGTAGGAGTGGTGGCTGGATATACAGCAGGACTGTGGCTGCAAGTTGAGAAACAGAGATATGAAAAAAAAAAAGATGCACACCAAAAGCTTGTCTTACCTCCTTCTGCGTGTACCTTGGCTGCTAGGGACATGGTTGAGCTAGTGCTTGCTAGCCTGCCAGTGGAGTGGGATACAGTATGGCACATACAATAGAGATGGAGTTTGAGTAACAAATATGGGTATGTTGTCTACCATGGGGAAGGGGGCAGCAAAAGAAGCACCAAAGAGTTGTGGCTTACAAGTTTTACTTTCCTAGCTACACCCTGTGTTCAGCAATAGCTTTTTTGTCAGTGTTTGAGAAGGGACTTGGCAAGGTTGGAGGAATGGCCAAATGTATGGCAGCTCAGATTTAATGCAAAGAAGTGCAAGGTAATGCACCTGGGAAACAAAAACCCAGGGGAAGAGTACACAATGTGGTGTGAGATACTGACAACAGTAAAAAAGGAAAGGGACCTGGGGTAATTATATCAGATGACCTAAAGGTGGGAAAGCAATGTGAGAAGAAAGTAAGGAAGGCTGGGGTGATACTGGGATGCATAGGGAGAGGCATCAATAGTAGAAAACAAGAAGTTGTTATCCCTCTGTACAGACAGTTGGTGAGATCACATCTGGAGTACTGTGTGCAGTTCTGGAGACCCCATCTTTGCAAAGACATAGACAGAGTGGAGACTGTCCAGAGGAGGGCAACCAAAATGGTGCGGGGTCTGCACCAGAAGACATATGAAGAAAGACTAAAGGAGCTTAATATGTATTGAGAAAAGAAGGGAGAGAGGGGACATGATAGAAACTTTCGAGTACCTCAAGGGAATCAACAAAGTCCAAGAGGGTAACATCTTTCAGAAAAGGAGATGTGCAAAAACAAGGGGGCACCATTTGAAAATAGGGGGGGGGGCTCAGAGGTAATGTGAGGAAGTATTTTTTCATGGAGAAGGTTGTGGATGCATGGAACAGCCTCCCTGAGGAGGTCGTGGAATCAAGAACAGTGGTTGAATTCAAGAATGCATGGGACAGACATAAGGCAGTCCTAGTAGGGGGTAGGAGGAAGTAAGCTGTTGGTTAACTAGGATCTGCAGCTTATCTGTTAGGTAGGAAAATGGGCAGACTAGGTGGGCCAAGTGGTCCTTATCTGCCATCAAATTCTATGTTTCTATGTTTCTACGTACTGCGTTTTCTTGTATTTTACATACTGTTTGTTTTGTATATTTCCTCTTTCTTTCTGTAAGTAAATAAGTAAATGTTTGTTTAGTGCCCATTCACAAAGACTCAAAGCACAGTAAAGTAACATACTAAAAATAAATAAATAAAATAATCCAAAATAAATATGTACAAAAGGCACGGTTTGATAAAACAATTACAGCATCACGTCTGGCAACTTCAGCGCAGGAGCTTATTATAATAAGCTTAAAGCTTCCTGAAACTGGAAGGATTTTAGGCTCCACTTAAAGGCCTCCACTGAGGGACTCCCAAAGAGATTGAGGAAGCCTCTTTCACAGGGCAGGTCCTGTGAATGTGAACGCTCAGTCACTGGAAGATTTATGCCTAGCCCTGGGAATGGCTAGGAGGCCCAACTTGGAGGAGCAGATGGGGCAAAGGTCTGATAAGGGGTAAAGAGGTATTTTAGACATCTAGGACCCAGTCCATATAGGACCATGTAGGTC
Organism: Neoceratodus forsteri; assembly: GCA_016271365.2. Classification (NCBI taxonomy): domain Eukaryota; kingdom Metazoa; phylum Chordata; order Ceratodontiformes; family Ceratodontidae; genus Neoceratodus; species Neoceratodus forsteri. The sequence continues at coordinate 578,619,953 of CM057459.1, read as the reverse complement.
AGCAGGCCAACCTTAATAAGCCACTTCACTGGCAGCCAGTGCAGTTTGCACAAAAATAGAGTTATAAGACAAGACCTAAGTACTGTACTGTACTGTATGCCCTTCAACAACCTGCCTGCAGCATTCTGCACCAGCTGCAGGCATCGAAGCACATCTCCACTCACCTCAAGGTATAAAGCATTACAATAATCGAATCTGGACATAGCAAAAGCATGTACCAGTGACAGCAATTCTTCTGGGGTGGGGGGGGATCAAGCCTTTAATCCGGGCAATGTTTCTGAGATGGTAAAAGCCATTCCAGACTACAGCTGACAGCAGAGCCTTAAATGTCAGCCTCCCATCCCGAATGACCCGCAGATTCTTCGCCTTGACAGAGGCCATTAAACTAGAGGAGTCAAGCACTATGTTCATTGACTCTTCAGTGACCTCTGTACAGCACTGACAACCAGACTCAGTCATCAGTACCTCAATTTTTTCTGGGTTAAGTTTATAAGCCAGCTAGATGATATCAAGTCCTGACTCTCAGCCAGGCACTAATTTATCACAGGGAGATTTTGGCTGCTCAGAATCAACCAGCTCAACTGTTTCAAACTGTGGACAGACTGTGAAACCCAGCCTGTCTACAAGTCAGAAAAGCCTTTTTGCAAGTAGAGTGCGATGAACTTGTTCGATTCTTTTTAACTAAGATGGCTGACATCAGGGCGGTACTCCAACCAGCACACCCTAAGGGTATTGCTTTGGATCAGCATGAGGCCACTGCTCCTCAGCTTTCATGGAATACCTTCGACTGACTGGAGTTCTCGGATGTCATGCGGATTGTCCAGAATGTGCACCCTACGTGCTGTAGTTTGGATCCAGGATCAACCTCCCTGATTTTGGGTTGTAATGATTCCATCAGTCTGGTCCTAGCATGGGTAGTCTGGTGCTCCTTGGAAACAGGTGAGTTTCCTAGCTCCCTGTGTAATGAAATTATATGTCCCAATATTGTTATATCCCAATATTTTTTATAGCTAATTATGCTACAGTATTTACTGTCTATGAAGGGAGAGAGAGAGAGAGAGAGAGAGAGAGAGAGAGAGAGGCTCACACTTATAGTTCGATATAAAATTATATGAGAAGACTGCCTTGTCATGCTGACCAGATAGAACCAGCCTCAGAGAATGTGACGCACACAGAAATGCTTGCTCAGAATGAACATACAAATATAATGTTTTTCAGTCCTTTTACAAAAACAACCCTTATCTATTAGTAACAGCATAAGTGTGACTTGTAACTGTTATAAGCTGGTGAATAGAGAAAAACCTATTATCAGTGTGATGTTTTTGGAGTTTTACTATGATAATATGACTTATTAACGTCAGACGTCAGCACCTTCTCCGAAGTGTTTGTACAGTAGGTATACACCCTGTTTTTTAAGAAATGTTATTTGTAATTTCTATACTGAGAAATATTTTTGACAAAGTAGTTATGACACAATTACTAGGAAAGATAATATCTTGGTCTTATGTAAGTAGAAAGAGTATATAATGTCAGTCCGAGATTCTGCTTGTGGTGTTTCCATGACCACACCAGAAGAGGGTCCAAATAAGTTACCACAGATTCTACAAAGGGCTTCCATGATGTCCTTAGCCTTCTATGCTTCCAGGAGCAAAAGCTGTTTATGAGGTCCGTAGTCTTTTTTTTTTGAAAACCTTCTTTACTGGATTATAACCAGTAACAGACAAACAAAAAAACCCTGGGGGGAGCCCAGGATCCACAACCCAAAACTGGTTGTGTAACTTATATACAGTAACAACTATTTACATGCACAGCTTTGGGGATGTCCCCCCCAGCAAACAAAGGCAAATGTAATCATGAGAATATCTTCAAAAAGCATCATCATTAAACAAGTGAAGTTAATAGATGACAGAACACCATTACTAGACACTTTAACCAATACATTATTAACTTCACGCCACCTACATTAAGTACATAACATTCTGGAGGCAGTCCCCCGCCGTGCCCCTGGAAAGAGAGAGAGAGAGTCCCCCCCATACCTAAGCCCCAGCAGACCAGAGCCTTTATTCCATTACCCATGTCCCATAGATGTTACAGCCAAGAACTAGTCCCAAAACTTAACATCTTTTAACCTAAAAAAACCATCCACCCAAACACGACATAATTCTGCCCTATCCATATCTACTGCTCAACGCAACCTGACAGACAGACCTGGGTTTAGCCATTGCCTAACTGTAATAGATAGATAGCCTCTAAAGTCGACCACCTTTTATTGTACAACCCTTTTTTACCCTCCTCACACATGAACCTCTTGATTCTTGCCAAAGCCCATAAGAGGTCTCTCACCCACTGTACATATCCATATCTCTGTTCATCCTTCCAATGTTTCAAAATAAAGGACATGACTATTGCAGCCATCAAGGATATATGGTACTTGGGCGTGACACCTGTTATTTACGACATATCACCTAATATACAAATATTGGGTAGCATAAAATCAGAATAATCCAGCATGGAGTCCATGTGCTGTTTAAATTCCGCCCACAATGGGCTTATCTTACTACAGTCCCACATAGCATGTAGAATATCAGCAGACTCAGTTCCGCATCTGAAACACAGGTCTGTCTGTCTGTCTCAGCTGCCTATCACATAGTTTCTTGGGAGTGTAATACATGTTTGAGGCGATAAAAAACTGCATAATTCTATATTTGGGTATAGGTACAAATTTGATACCCTTCCAGATAACCTCCCAAGCAGGCTGTTGGGGGGCCAATATTATATCCCAACCTGGAACCCTTGTTGGTACATTCGGACTAAAATATTCTAGTAGCACCTTATAGACCTTTGACAAAGGTTTAGATAGGGGATCTATCATCTTCAAATGTTCCCAAGTGAAAGCATTAACTGGTGGATTTTCTAACCCTTTCCTCACCCCCTCCAGTACTTTAACAAGCTGTAGTCTTCTAAAGAAATGAATTGTATCACAACCCACTGGGAGTGCCACTTTGTTATCTTTTATAACATCTCTCAGCATCAGACCCTCCAACTGGCTACCCCAATGTTTTGTAATAACATGACCTCCAATCAATAAATTAGGGTTACCCAGCACAGGCTGGTCCCAGGCCTTCATTTGTACCCTTCTCTGATTAGGAGTGAGATACGACCACCAGGCTATTACTGTCTTAACAATTGGAGTCAACGCTGCTTTTGGGAGGCATCCTTCGAGATTGGAAAAAAGCAGTGCCTCCGTAGATAAATTCCCCTCCTTTATTAACTGTCTCTCTATCTGGAGCCATATTGGTATATAAAGCTCAGCCTCCTCCCTTCTTCCCCAGCAAATCATGTGACCCAGCTGCCCAGCCACATAATATAAATGAAGATCAGGCAGCCTAATCCCACCCATTTTATATGGTAAGCACAGGATACTATGTTTTCTCCTGGGGGGCTTAGAATTCCACAAAAATGCAGAGAGTAACTTTCTAATTTTAATAAACCATACTTTGGGGATTATGTATGGGGCTAAATAAACTGTATATAATATCCTCAGCAGTAGATTCATCTTAATTAGTCCCATTCTCGCCTCGAAATTTGAAGGTAGTTTATTCCCTCGAAGTATATCCCCCTTAATGGGTGCCAGAACCTTTTCCATATTCATTGCTGCCCCATCCTCCAGATGCGCAGTAACCCATATCCCCAAATATTTGATCTTGTCTTCCGCCCAACTTATTTGAAACCGTGCAAAATCGAGTCTATAGACATGCAGAGTCAAAGGAAGAATCTGAGTCTTATTCAGATTTAACTTATAATTCAAAAATCTGGAAAATTGCTCGATAATTTCCACTGATCTTTGAAAACTTTCTGCCGGGTCCTGCAAATGCAGCAATATGTCATCAGCAAAAACAGAGAATTTCAACTCCCTACCTGTATTGTGATCCCCTTAATATTGGCAGCTATATTAATGGCAATTAGCAAGGGCTCTAAGTAAATATTAAATAAAATCGGTGAGAGGGGGCACCCCTGTCTAGTCCCATTTTTAAGCTGTATCTCCTGTGATATATATCTGTTACACATTACTCTAGCCGTAGGGGCCGCATATAAATTTTTAATGCCTCTGAGAAGGCCTTCAGGGATTCCCATCCTTTCCATTGTGGCAAAAAGAAATGGCAGGGAGACTCTATCGAAAGCCTTCAATGCATCAAGAGATATCAGGGCTAGTGCAAGCTGGGAGTCTGGATCATAGCTGAGTATGTGGTGAAGTTTTCTGAGCGCATCATGCGCCCCCTCCCAGGCATGAATCCTACCTGTTCCAAGCTGATCAAATATGGAGCAACCTTCAATATACGATTAGCAATAATCCTAGTCAAGATCTTTATGTCTTGATTCATTAAAGTAATGGATCTGAAGCTACCTGGCAAATCTTTTGGCTTGTCAGGCTTAGGGAAAAATGTAATATAAGCTTGATATAATGGAGGGTGGATCACCCCTCCTTGCATTATATTACTAAAAAATTCCATAAGTACAGGCATTATAGTGCCAAGATGCACCTTATAAAATTTAGCCGTGAGGCCATCCGGCCCTGGTGCTTTGCCCGAAGGCAAAGCTTGAATCACTTCAACTACTTCACCCTCACTTATTGGGGCAGCCAGTTCTTTAATCTGATCCGGGCTCAACACCGGTAGTGGGATACTATCTAAAAATGCCCCAATTTCCCTCTCCCCCCACCACTTGCCCTAGGTTGTAGACTTCTTGAAAATAAGAAGCAAATGCATCTACCATTTTCTGCAGATCCGTAATAACCATCTCATCATACTTGATAACAGGGACTGTTCTAGAAGCTTCCCATTCCTTAACCCTAGCTGCAAGTAAATGCCCCGGAACATCCCCTTGCAGCAAATATTTAGTCTGGATCTTTTCTAACCAAAATTCAGCTTTACCAAATTGAATATCCTCCATTTCCCATCGTAAACTATGAAGTTCAATGTCTATTTCCTCAGAGGTCCCCTCCAGCAGGGTCAGAGACTGTGTCGCCCCCACTAGAAACTCCTCTTTAGCTCGTCTCAGCCTGTTTCTCCTCCATGCATAATCCTGTGCTGTACCAGCATATAGGACCTTACAAGTTGGCCAATCCAGGGATCTATTCTGTAACGTAGGGAACTGGGTCTGACTTATTTCCCGAAGAGCACCCTCCAGCTTAATTTTAAGAGAAGTCTCTATCAATAAGGAATCACTCAACCTCCACCTAAATGGACTAGCCGGCGTGGTTATTATCACCCAGGTCAACTGGATGGGGGCATGATCCGAAAACATCCTACATTTAGTCGTCACCTCTTTAACGTCCCTCAGTGCCACCCTATTTACCAAAAAGAAATCAATTCTGGAATTACTCTTATGGGCTGCTGAGTAGAATGTCATATTATCTCCTCCTATGGAAAGAGCCCGGAGAGGATCTACCAAGGCCGTAGCCTCTAGCATCCTAATCATAGCCTCCTGAGCCTTAGATACAGGCCATCTAGATGGCGGCACTCTATCCTCCCAGTTATTAAGACGAAGATTCCAATCCCCTGTGAGTATAATAGCATGTGAAGAAAATAAAGCAATGTCCATCTCTAATGACACAAAAAATTCTGGGCTAGAAGGAGTTGGGCCATAAACAGAGGCGACCAACAATTCTGTACCCAGAATATTGCCTAAGAGAAAAATCCCTATACCATCTTCCCTTGTTGTCACCTGAACTATTTCATAAGGGCAGTTTTTCCCAATTAAAATTGCGACACCCCCTGATGCCGTTTCTTTACCTACCCCAAATACCTGGCCCACCCACATCCTCCTAAGGGAACCCAACTCCTCAGTCAACAAGTGAGTCTCTTGTAAAGCGACTATATGGGCCCCCATCTGCTCCATATGCTTCAAGATTACTGTTCTTTTACGTCTGCCTCTAAGACCTTTTACATTCCATGACACGATTTTAAGACCAGTCATCTTACTGTTTGTAGAACTAGTGCAATCCATCTGCTTGTAAGTCTCGTATGGTCTGCATCCTTCCCTTGTTCCCTATTGGACTCTCTCTCTTTCCAGATCCCTTTAACCCACCCACTTCCCCCTTTCCCCTATCCCTAGATCAACCTCCTATATAACACTGATCCATGGATGAGCCGTTTCCGTGTGCTCCCACTCCCTAAAACCTACAAGACAGCTAAGTACTCCACCCCTCCCATAAACCTTTAGAAAAGTCCCATCCCCTTAACAGCACACCCCTAATTTTATAATTCACCGCTAAGCCATACTGCCCTACAGGCCCATCCCATGTGCCTTATGCCCCCATCTACCTATATAAATTTGCTACCAAATAAACACCTGTAGACTTTCGTTCATCCTGATTACATATAATTTAGGCCACCTAGACAGGGTCCCACCTCTAAAGAGGCGAGGCCCCCTACACTCTAGATAGAGTGTGTGCCACCATCCTCCTTAGAATATTAACTTCCACCCCCCTTCCTGTTGGCACACTACCAGAGCCTGGAGTCCCCCCTTATGGGACCGCATAGAGACCCCGACTTACCTGCAATTGGGGTAAGCCCAACTCATAAAATACTAAGCCAGCTATCGCGCTAATTCAGGACAATATAGCAACATCTTAGGGGTTAACCCCTCCAGCCCAAATAAGATCCATTCAGATTCAAAAGAACAGCAGACAAAAAAAAAAAACTCCCCCCCAACACTATTACAAGAAACCTCGCATAAAGCAATTGCATCTCTCTCCATCTCCCAAGTCCCAGTTCAACAAGGCCATCTCAGCTCGCCACTTGTCAGCAAGAAATTCATGTTGTCGACTGGAATAGTGCAGGAAGTTCACTCCGTAAACCCTCCTGGGCGTCTCATGCTGTCAGATATCTTTTCTCCCCAGCAGGCAACCGCACAGACAGAATAGCAGGATATTGCATCCGAAATTTAATTCCGGCTATATACAGCTTTTTCTTTATTTCTGAGTATTCTTTCTGCTTCTCTCTCACCGACAGCTTCTGGTCTTGGAATAACCAAATAAATGCACCATTCCACTGCAGGACTTTGTTTTTCCTGGCACAGGCAAGCACATGCAACTTTTTCTTATAGTTCAGGAACCTCATAATTATAACTCTGGGCCTCGCCCTCTGGGGGGAGGCATCTCTCTCAATGCCCTGTGCGCTCTTTCCAAATTATAGGCTTCCCCAAACAGTGTAGGGCCCAGTAACTTAAAGAGGAGATCCTGTAAAAAGGAGACACAGTCCGAGCCTTCAGCCCTTTCAGGAAGCCCAGCCAGGATAAGATTATTCCTCCTGCTTCTGGATTCCTGATCCTCCAAACGCTCCTCGAGTTTCTTGATTTGCTTACGAGCCATCACCACCTCCTGCTCCATAACCAAAACCTTCTTTTCTTGTGAGGAGACCCTGGCTTCCACATCCCCCATCCTTTGAGCCAGTGAATGCAGCACAGGCTTAACAGAAGAAAAATCAGTCACTAGCCCCTGCAGGAGTTGCTTTATTTCCAGTAGGTCTTCGGAGTTCCTGCATTCTCCTCCATTTCCATCGCTGTGCTCCGGTTGCTCATCTGGAGCCGGCAAGTGAGGTCTCGGTCGCTTAACTGCTGGCGACCTCGCCGATAGGGGCTCACTAACCTTGGGTTCCATTCTTCGGCAACAATGTGGCCTGGCACACCCACAGAAAGTGCAATGCTGGGATAAGAAATTGCCTTTATTACCAAGCACTGTAATTTACCAGCCGAGGCACAACAAAAACAAGCACTTCCGAATAACTGGGGTAGGGAAGAACAAAATAACACTGCAGGGGTGGATTAAAATATAATTATTACTAAATAGGGCCTAGGAGCAACACAACCGACGTCCTCTCACGCCCGGCTCATCACGTGATCTTCATGAGGTCTGTAGTCTGTGAGTCTACCTTTTCTTTGTTCCCCTAATAAAGGGTTTATGAAATGTTACATGAGTGCTGGATGGTCTTTTGTCACAACTCGTATAGAGCCCCACATACTTGTTTATCATTAGTGTTACTTTCTGCTTAGTTATTTATTCATTGTTGGTGTCTACTAAGTTATGATACAATAGACAATTTATTCCTTGCACCTGAAAGAGGCAATGGTAACACCACTCTTGAAGAAAGCTTCTTTGGACCCAGACTGCCATGCAAACTACAGACCAATCTCTAACCTTCCTTTTTTGGGGAATGTGATTGAGAAAGTAGTGGCTGTACAGTTGGAGGACCATGTGACCATCCATGACATCTATGAACTCCTCCAGTCCGGATTTCGAAAGAGACTTAGTACTTAGACAGCAGCTGATTCAGGTGATCAATGATCTCCTGATGGCTAGAGATTGTAAGAGCCATTTCATCTTGGTTCTTCTGGATCTCTCATCAGTGTTTGACACTGTGGATCATGGGGTTCTGCTTGGCAATCTGAGGTTCATCTGTGGACTGTCAGGTACAGTCCTCGGGTGGTTTATATCGTTCCTCATGAGAAGAACTCAGAGAGTGGTGTCCAGGGTTTAATCCTCGGATCCAGTTTCTCTGTTATGTGGGGTACATCAGGGCTCAGTGTTGTCCCCCATGTTGTTCGCAGTGTATATGCTGCCCATCAGAGACATTGTAAGAAGGTATGGGCTGAGGTTTCACTGTTATGCTGATGATACCCAGCTCTACCTTTCTTTTGCACCTGACCAGGATGGAGCTCTCTCAGTCTTTAATAGCTGCCTTGCAGAAATCCAGGAGTGGATGGATTCCAGTTGGTTGAAGTTGAACTTGGAAAAGACTGAGGTACTGGTTATGGATCCGGGTCATCCAATAGGGGGTTGGGGGCTGGTTCACCTTCCGGACTCTTTCTTGGGGTCTTATCACTCCCGACGTCTGAACAGGTGTGAAACCTGGTGGTAATTTTTGACAAAGGGTTGACCCTGCATTAGCAGGTATCTGCAGTTGCCAAATCCTCTTTTTACCACCTGAGGAATATCTCCAGATTTAAGCACCTTGTTCCATCTGGTGATCGTCTTACTCTGGTCCACACTGTTGTGTCCTTGCGCCTAGATTATTGCAACTCCCTTTACCTAGGGCTACCAGGGGTGGAAATCCATCACCTGCAGCTAGTGCAGAATGCGGCAGCCCGGCTTTTGACGGAATCATCTCGGTCCTGTCATATTTCGCCGGTGCTGCGCGGACTGCAATTGGCTGCCTGTACAGTGGCGGATCACCTTTAAAGTTGGTCTTCTGACTTTTAAAGCCCTACACGGACTGGGCTCAGACTACCTGAAAGAGCTCCTGGTTCCTTACTTCCCTGGACGATCGCTCCGCTCAGCCGATGAAGGGTTTCTAGAGATTCCTAGGGTGTGCTTGAAATCTTCTGGGGCCAGAGCATTTTTGCACGCAGCCCCAACCCTTTGGGAGTGCATGACCATGAAGGGATTTAAGCAAGCTTTGAAAACATATTTACAGTATGGCACCAAGCATTTGGTGAATGACTGTATAATGATATCAGTGATTTTATATAACTTATGTTGCAGGGATGTTTGATTTGTGATTTTAAATTTGTTAGGTGCTTGGCATTTGAAAGGCGCCATAAAAATAAAGATATTATTATTATTATTATTATTATCGCTATTATTATTACCTTGACCACATCCTGCATACCAGGTGCAAAAGACAAGTCCAACTGGGTATCATCGGCATAGCAATTAAAATCCAAGTTGAACAGTCTAAGGATCCCTCCTAGGGGCAGCATGTACACCAGAAACAGCTTGAGTGACAAAATTGACCCTGAGGCACACCAGACAGCAGGGACTTTGGAAGCAAGGAGAAACTCCCCATCATCACCCTCTGCATGCTAGCTCTGAGGAAGGACCCAAACCAGCAGATGACTGTGCTGGTGAGTCCACAGTACCCTCTGAGATGTTCCAACAGCAACCCATGATCCACAGTGTCAGACACTAAGGAGAGATTAAGGAGGATGAGACCTGACCACTCTATCTCTCACACTAAGAAGATCATTGTGCACCCTGACCAATGCAGTCTCAGCACCGTATCTTGACCTAAACCTGGACTCGAGAGGTTCATAGATATCAAATGCCATGAGGGGTTCTTCAAGCTGTAGGGCCACCGTCTTCTCAGTAACAACTACTGGCTCATCTCGATTCTCCCCCCACTCTCTAAAGCCCTTGAAATGATCATGGCCAATCAGCTCACTGACTACCTCCTCACACACAACCTCTTATGTAGGGAGCAGCATGATTTCAGAGCTGGTCATAGCACTATGACTGCCCTCACAGAATTTGCTAACTCCCTGAACTCCATGCTTGATAAGGGGTACCTCGGAGGTGCCGTGTTTATAGACCTCTCAAAGGCCTTCGACATGGTTTCTCACCCCCCTCCTTCTTAACACATTACATTAAATTGGGGTTTCTCGTTGTCCACTCTCATGCTTCTCCAGCTATTTTTCATCTAGAACCCAATGTGTTAACATTAATAATACCATATCTAATGTGCTGCCTGTGCACTCAGGAGTTCCCCAGGGATCTATACTGGGTCCCCTGCTATTCAGCATCTACCTCAATGCCCTGCCTAAATCCTGCCCTGGCAACCTTCTCCTCTATGCGGATGACACTGTTCGTTTCGTCGCATATCCTGATCCTCTCTCTCTCTAGCATACTTTACAAAACTCCTTCTCTCAAATTGAACACTGGTTTGCTGAACACAGATTGGTGGTCAACATTAAAAAACTAAGACGATGCTCTATGCCCACCACCAAAACAGATCAAAGGATTTCCCTCTCGAAATAATCTCCGCCTCTCTCATCCCACTGGAACAGGTCCAAAAGTATAAGTATCTAGGTATTACATTTGACTCTTCTCTCTCATTCCACGAACATATAAAAATCATCTCTTCCGCCACCAACACCTGCATTGGTCTCCTTTACAGACATAAAAACTGCCTGCCACCTGAAGCAGTTCACCTAGCCATTACCTCCTCAGTCTTATCACTAGTGGACTATGGCCTCACAATCTATGCTGCCTCTAACCCTATGGCGCTTCATCAAATGCAAGTAGTCATCAATAAGGCCTGCCGGGTCATCTCTGGTGCTGACAGATATACACATATCTGCACCCTATACGTGCTCACCAATAACCTCTCCCTTGAGGAAAGACTATTATACCAGACCTGACTCTTCACAAAAAATATCAACCTGGGTTTAACCCCAATAGGTGTCGTGGCTTCTCTTCAGGCAGCCACCATCTCAGCATCCACGCGGACTGCCCCAAAAACTATCTGGAAGGTGCTTATGGTCAGGACCACCCTGGCCCAGCGATCCTTCCCCCTTAGAGCTCCATCCTGGTACAATGCCCTCCCACTGGCCTTCACATCAATCACCAGTCTAGGTCCTTTTAAAGCTGCCTTAAGGACCCATATCCTCTCCTCACGTCAATGCCAGTGTAACTGGTAACCTGTGGATCCTGCACCACACCGCTAGGCCACGCACCCGCCCTTGGCCTGGCAGTGAAGAGCCCTCACTATTTCGCTCCTCACCTCCCTCCATTACCATACAGTTGCACTGGACTATGAATGCATTGTATGATGTATAAGACAAGGCCTCCCTGAGGCGGCTTACTACCAACTCATATCATAACTTTAGCTACCAATTGTATAGGTCTTAACAGCTCATTAGGTAAATATGTCAATAGCTCTGCCCTGTTTTAGCTACCAAATGTACAGCCATTAACCCGTGCTCATTGTACTTATACTCTGTATGATTGCTCACCCACATTTATTTTATGTATTTACTGTGTGAATGTGGCTGTTTCATTCTGACGTGGAGCCTTTGGAAACAAGTCTATGACACAAAGGGTTGAAATTCCAATTTCCTAAATAAATAAATAAGTAAATAACCTTTCCCAAAAAGGGAAGGCTAGACACCAGCCGAAAATTTGCCAAGCAGTCAGGATTCAAAGATGTTTCCTAAAGGAGTGGCCTAACTAGCACTTTTTTCAATACGCTTGGAAAATCCTTCAGAAAGGGAACACCAACTGCACCCTACTACAAGGCACATTGGGCTTAGACTGTACTGATTTATTGTTCTGATTGCCCATGTTTTTTTTTTTTAATTTATATTTTCTGTTTTTTTTGCCCTATTTTCTCCCCTATTTCCCAGGGCCCCAGCACATGGGTGTCGTGCTTATTTGGAGGTGAATGCTCACCCTGTGATGCCAGCTCAACCCCTTCCACACTTCCCTGTGGCTATTGCCGGAGCTCCCTTAGGTCAGCACCACCATCTGTCCTCCAGTGGGTGGTGGCCAGTGGTTGGGGAGCCTCCAGTCCCTGCCAGGAGGAGAGAGCTGCTTCCAGCTGCTCAATCTCACTCCTCACCCCCCAGCTGCCCTGACAACCTGGGGGTTTTATGTGATAACGTTGAATCTGAAAGATCGCCGATCACATACAGCAATGAAATAAGTGCTCAACGTCAAAAGGGTGAACCGCACAACACCAACTGTCGCAAATAGCAATGGACACTTACAAAATCAAAAATCGCAATAAAAACAAATATTTTTAAGCAGGGGGGCAAGCCCCACGCACCCCCAAAATAAAGATTAATAACTTAAGGGGGGAGCGGACATAGACAAAAGAGAAAAACCCCACAGGAAGCAAAATAGTTTTCTGCGCCAGGATCAGAACCCGGCACCACTGGCTTTAGGAGCAGTCGCTCAAGCCACTAGACCACATGGCCAACTTGGCAGGGCTTGGCCAAGCTGATCCTCTTATACCTTTTCTAGCAAGTGTACCTCAGTGCTACACTTGCTATAGTCATTTCTTGCTCTCCTCCTCCATTCGCTCTACATGTGAGTGGTATTATTGAGTGGCTCATACTGAGCCACTCAATAATACTCGCTCACATCACATGATACCCAGCCTGGGCTCATTTCCGAACTCGGGTCACCAGCGCAGCTGAGGTGTGGTGTCCAGCACCTCAGCCCTCAGTGCTACCGAGCTGGCACCTGGTTGCCCATGTTAATGGGCATTTCAGCCCACGAATTTACCAGATTTTAAATAATCTGTCAGTGTGGATCAGTTGGTAGCACATCTGCCTCTGGACTAGAAGGTCATGGGTTCTCATCCCACACCGGGATTGGACTTGCAACTAAAACACTGGCATCCGAGTGCAGTATTAGGAGAGTGCCTTACTGCTGGGGTGTGCCATCCTTCGTGTGAGATGTTAAACTGCGGTCCCATCCTGGTGGGTGTCCAGGTGGAAGTAAAAGAACCCCGGACACTCTTCACAAAGAGTAGGATACATCCCCAGTGTCCTGGCCAACATTTCCCTTCCCATAAGCCAATTCATGCAATTGTCCAGGCTGTGTGTGGGTGTTGATGTGCAATATGGTCACCACTACACATTCTGTCACTTCACTACCAGTCTAACATTGCTTGTAAAGTGCTTTGGGATACACTGTGTATGAAAAGCGCTATATAAATGCTGATTCTTCTTCTAAACAAAATTGTCCTTAGTTTTGCTGGGGTAGCTTTCAAAAAGTTTATTTAAAATGAAAATGCTGTTTCAGTACCTGGTGGTGATGTCACACAGGAATTCTGTCTTGGACACATGAACAACTTTGCAAAATTGGTGTAGGTTCTCCAAGAAAGAAAACATGAAAAAAGTATGAAAAGTAATCAACTGACACAGGCAAACACAACCACCCCCCAACACAAGCCAAGGAGAGAAGTCTGTATGGAGGAGCACACATAAGAAAGTGCCAGAAAATTGCTCAGAAAACTGCTCTTCCCACTTCTTGATAAGTCTGCAATATGAGAGCCATTAGATTTCTAGTGCTGGGGTTGCTGCGATAGTCAGTACAGTGACACCGAAGAGGTCACTCCCATAATCTAGATGTCAGGGCTGTCTGCAGAAGAGCTGCAGATTAAACAGCAGTGTATGGCTGGGATATTGAAATGGGATTTGTGACTGCCAACTGGATTAATGACTTGCTAACACCACTCTTCGGGCCCAAAGCAGGGAAGCACTTTAAAAAGCCATACTGGGTATCATGGTTAGCGAGTTGCTAACCCATTTGTGACTGGCCCTAAAATATTCCAGTGTGCTTATGCAAAGCAGCTGATATTGCCTTACATACAGGTGCACAGGCATATTGGTTGGTTTGGAGAGGTGGTAAGCAGCCATCAGTGCTGCACTAATTACCATGTCCCAAACCAGGTTTTACATACTGTGCCCCTAACTGCTGCACACACCCAGTCACTCACCCATTATACTTCTGAAATTCTCTGGTGTCCAGTGGTTCACCCATCCACCAGTCACCTGCCCATTAAACATCTGAAATTCCCTGGTATCCAGTAGCCCTCCATGGCCAATCAGCTGCCCGTTATACATTAGAAACTCCCTAGTGTCGAGTAGTCCCCCCCCCCCGCTCCTGCTCACTTACCCATTATACACCAGAAACTCCCTCATGTCTAGTGGTACCCCACACATCCCCAGTATGTTTGAAGCCCCACTCCCTACCTGCCCACCCAGTCACCACCTACTACACCCCTTGACCCCTGCTTCCAGTATCAATGGCTGTTCTTCCCACATGGTGAGCAGCACAAACCCTTGGCTCACTTCCGCAGCTGGCCACCAACTGACAGTTCACAAAGCATGTTCCTACAGTAGAAATGTACAGTAGGACATGCTCCATGAACTGTCTGTTGGCGGCTGGCCAGGAGGTGAGTGGAGGGTTTATTTATTTATTTATTAGTAACCGGGTAAGTGCGCTAGGCAACAGACCTGCCTATTTTCAGGCACGACCCGGGAGAGCACAGGACATTGGTTACAATATGCAGAAATGCACAGACATAATATAGGTGTACAGGAGCAAAACAAGATATACATTGGGTATCACAGTAGTAGTTACATAAGGGTACATTTTAGGCATAGATCATAATAAGCATGAAAAATAAAGCAATTAGGGTAACCATAAGACAGCTGAGGACAGTAAAGACATCAAGGTTCATAGCCACCTAGACAAACGTATTGCATGGGAGAACATTAGTGTAGTACTCAGGGTCAGACCCGACAGCCTGCAGTGGGACAAAGCAAATTAAGAGCATTTGCATTGGCCAGAGGCTAGGAGGTGGGTGAACAGCGAGTTTTTGAGTGCCAGTCACTGTGTTTGGGGAGTGGTCATGGATACTGGAGGAAGAGGTCTAGAGGGGTGTTAGCTGGAGACTTGGTGGGTCAGGGGGCTTTAAACCTATAGGGGGTGTGGGGGACCACTAGATACCAGGGAGTTTCTGGTGTGTAATTGGCAGGTGATTGGGGTGCGGGGGTGGGGCACCTGACACTAGGAAATTTCAGATGTATAATGAGTGGGTAGTCAGGGGGTGGGGTGACCAATGGACACCAGGAAACAATTCTAATATTATCGGCAGGAGGATTGAAACCCAGGGGCAAGGGGGGACCACTAGACACCAGGGAAAATAGTCAAATATTATTGGTGGGGCATTGTGGGGGTGCAGGCCAAGAGTGTTCAGGGGGCTTACAGGCAACCCTGACAGGTGCTCTAGGGGGATAGCAAACTGTATTTTCTCCTGGTCTGTAATGAGGCCATAATGAGATGCAAATGACCCTAGAGAACCTTGCTAGTGCTATGGGGTTATTTGCATCTGAAAGTACCAATCTAGCAGCGTGCTCCAGAAGAACAATTGCAATTAGTGGGCCCTAGCAGCCCAAATGTGATTACAATCCTCATAGCACTTTATTGGCCACAAACCTTCTGTGGCTGGTAGGGGCAGGGGGTTGCAATAGCAGGCTTGTTAGGACCTGGCTGGTACATTAGAAAATGCCTTTAATGTTCGCAAAGTGCCTTTGCATGCTTCAGTACTCCACTAGTTTGCTCCAGGCACTACTTACTGTAGCTCCTGGAGCAAATATGTAGCGGCCCTAATCTGGACCTACAAATATCCTGCCCATGTCTTTGTCACTCTGCACATCAACTCCCCCTGCTGGCTGATATACCGTATTGCAGTCATCCTGCTTGTCAACTCTCCCAGCCAGACGGCAGCCTGGCACACAATGAAATGCTCAAGAAAATGGTAAAGTCTCTTATTCATAACAAAATGTTGCTTTAGAAAATAAATTCTTAAAAACTTTTGCATGAGCCTTTTGGTACTTGTAAAAGGGAACTCAGACCATATTTTGAAATGATTTCTGACACAGTATTCAGAGACAGAAACTGTTTGAACACGTTTTTTTTAATCACTGCACTTGCAAATAAAACATTTAAATTGAATAATGGATAGGTTAGTGTTCATTAGTGGGGAGTAATACCATCGAGAGGTTCTGAACATATAGAAACCTCAAGCGCGAAGCCCAAGAGGTTCCAGTGAGTCCAGAACCTTGAGATGGTAGGACTCTAAACGTATCTGTTATTTTTAAATATATGGTCCCTGATTTTAAAATGTTATCAGACTGCAGACAGGCACCGACTATTTCACTTAACACTCACTCGGGAGGCCGGCGCCTGCTCTGCACACTCGTTACTGAACACAAGAGCACTGCAATGCACTGCCGAGTCACTCGCTGTGACTCATACTTTTACTGACATCAGTAGTGAGATGAGTAAAAGCAGGATCAACCAGATAGTTAAGATTATGGTAAAATAAAAAATTAAAAAAATGCTGATTTTAGCGCTGAGGATTTCTCTCGCTAAGCAAGAGGAGAGAGCCCCCATGTTTTCAAAATTATTCTGCCTGCTCACAAAGGAAAGTGGCCAATCAGAAGGCATGCTTTGGAAGACATTGGGAGGCAGACTAGCACTTGTCCTGTTGTTTTTTGCTGATGATACTATCATTCAGGTTCTGAATGATAGTATTACGGCAGCTGATCTATAGTGTTATCAGTCGTGACGTGTACCATTATCACTCTGGGTGGGATGATATTGTTGAGAATGTTTTATATGCTTCACTATTATTTTCAAAATCCATGTATTAAAATACAGTAACATCTGCAAACTGAGAAGACAGGGTTAATGTATCACATTTAGTGCAAACAGGGTTTCGGTTCTGCTGGCCCGGTGGCACAGAGGGCCAGCTGAGTCACTGTCAAGCCCCTTACCTCTCACCGTGCCAGTGATCCAAGTTTGGGAACAAGCTCGGGTCACGATGGGCAGAGGGGGCTGAGGGCTGAGAGAGGATTGAACAGCTGTCTGGCAGGTGTCCTTTCTCAAACTGTAGTGATGTGCCTTCCTGGCTCTTGGCTGCCAACACATGAAAGCCTGGTGGCAGCGCTGATGTACAGGAAGGCAGATGTTGGTCAGAGAACAGTGAAGGGAGCCACGGTTCCAGAACATATATGCGTCACCATGCACATGCATTCTCCGTGTTGCCACAGGCTCCGGTAGTTAGTGGGGAAAATGGTGGTGGAAAACTGAGCAGATCAGGCTCAGTGAAGCCATGCCCAGATGCCTGGACTCACCCTTTCACTCCGACTGGAGGAGCCTTCTGGACTTTATGCTCTGAGGGAGAGGAAGGCTGTCCCCCCTTGGCCCTGATGCAGGGGGAAGTAAAATCCATAGGGTAAGCAGCCCCCCAGTCTGGAGATAGGATATGAATGGTCTGACGTATCTGATGACATGGCTGAGTAACTGCACAGTCTGGCTCTGTAAGACAAAAAACCTTTATGGAAAAAAATAGGGTTTCATTTCTGGTAACAAAATTCTTGTTCCCAAATGATTTTTTAATGCTAGGAAAAGCAGTGAGCCATGGGAATTGATAACACTTTGATGTAATTGTTATGGAAGATATGATTTTAGACAACAAATTGCTCTGAAATTTTAGAGACTGAGGATAGGGGTCAGAGCAAGAACACAGAAACAATACAGGTTCAGGCAGTAACAAGATGGGGGAAGAAATATCTGAATGGGGTGGTTTATAGACTTCTCTGGGACAGGAAGATAGGAAGGTCCTAGGTTCTAGCCTCACACTAGGTGCTTGTGGTAACACCCATAACTGACACTGTAGTGCAGTATGAGGGGGCAGTGCACTGTTGAGGTGCAGTCCTTCGGATGAGACATTAAATAGAGGTCCCTTCCTCCATCTCTGATCATTGTCCACGTGGAAGTAAAAGATTCCATGCATTTCTCTATGAAGGGTTGGGAAGTTCCCCTTGTGTCATGGCCAACATTCCCCCATCAGTAAAAAAAAGTCCATGTAGCCCACCCCCAAGGATGCATCTGGAAACAAGCTGTCACATCTTAGCATGCCTTTCTTGATTAAAAAAAAAAAATATTAACAAATGAAACAATTACAACAGGCTGACACAGATGGGGAATTATGGGAGGGTATCAAAAGGGCAGCATGGCTTGGGGACTTGCTGTTACTGGGGAACTTCAACATACTGGGTGTGGACTGGACAGTAGGAAGCCAGCAGTTGGTACTGTATGACTTTTAGGATGCACCCCTAGTGCAGAGATTAGTTAAGCTGTACTAGTGAGGCAGACATCCTAGGCATAGCACAGACCAATAGAGACTGTGTGATGGAGGTGGTGGTGCTGGACTCACTGGGAACCAGTGCCCAACTGGACAGTTTGGTTCAGCATCAGACTTGATACAGAGAGAAATATGTCCCTGACAAATGCCTTGGACTTTAGTAGGGCTGATTTTGGAAGAATGAGGGAGCTTCCGAAGGTGAAACTAGAAGGGCTAAAAGCAACAGAAGCGGTAGAAGCTAAGTGGGAATTGATTAATAAAATGGCAAAACACAGGTCACAGATCTCTGTGTAAGAGTAGTTGGCAAGAAGAGGGGTAAAAAAATCAGCCCGCTGCCCTAGCGATTCTCTAGATCTGCTCTCCATTGCTCCAAGCCAAGGCTCCAGGGAGGCACTTCACCTCCCTCCCTCTCTCTTTATCCCCTGCTCCAAAGTCTATCCCCCTAACAATAGAAATCCCCACTAGCAGCTGCTTCCTCTGTGACTGGGGGCCTCTTCCTCCCTGTTTGAGGCTTCCCCTTCAGAAGAC
This sequence comes from Neoceratodus forsteri, assembly GCA_016271365.2. Classification (NCBI taxonomy): domain Eukaryota; kingdom Metazoa; phylum Chordata; order Ceratodontiformes; family Ceratodontidae; genus Neoceratodus; species Neoceratodus forsteri. The sequence goes on along the minus strand of CM057459.1, from coordinate 578,600,922 downwards.
ACCCTACTTCCTCTCGTCCCGCTACTACAGGCTATTAATAAATTGTATGAGACCCTAATCTAAAATTAAGTCTTGTAAGATCGTTAGGTGAAGATATAGAGAGTTCCAATTCACATAAAAGTTTCCCATAACACTTATCACATGAGAGTCTCTCATTGGAGGAGGGTAACTGAAGTGGTTGTTTTGTTGAGCACCAGCCAACATATTGCAGTAGTACGAGATTTGGAGGTGCGGTCACTGTGGGCGAATGCAGAGCACGCATCAGTAGGTGTGTCCCTCATTCCCCAATAAGGCAGCTGCAGACACTGACATCAGCAACTCGTAAAGTGGCCACCAGATCTAAGAAAACTTCTGCTGCAATGAGAGCCAAGCTCATCATGCAGCGGCGTGTCTTTCCTGGTGAAGCAGTTCAATAAACATGGCGGCATTGCATGCTCATAACTTCGTGAATTTGTAATATTTTCACTCCAGATTTTCAACAATTGCCATTTTCCCACACCTTCTTATGAACAGTACAGCTGTCATTTTACATATCCTGGCCAAAATGTGTTTTCGCACATCCGGCGCAGAATAGCATGGTCGCTGTGCAAAATCAGTTTTTGGGACAGTTTGACAAAATGACAATGACACTGTTCATGAGCAGAGGTCCTAAAATGCCTATGTTGAAAATTTGGTGAGGAAAGTCCATAAAATGACTGTGTTACAAGCATGCATTGCACAGTTTCCATGCACCCTTGTAACTTCGCAAATTTGCAATATTTTCATGCCAGATTTTCAACACTGGTATTTTTTCACACCTCCTTATGAACAGTACAGCTGTCATTTTTCACATCTCGCCTCAAATTTGTTTTCGCACCTGTATGCAAATGGCGTGGTCACTGTGGGAGATCAACTTTTGGGACAGATTAAGAAAATCACAGTGCCACTGTTTATGAGGGGAGGTCCCAAAATGCCTATGTTGAAAATGTGGTTTAAAAAAAAAATAATAATTGGGTTATGGAAGTGCGTTGCGCAGTTTCTATTCGTGCTCATGACTTCACCAATTTTCCATATTTTTACTCCAGATTTTCAATGTTGCCATTTTTTTACACCTCCTCATGAACAATACAGTTGTCATTTTTCACATCCTGCTCAAAATGTGTTCATGTACTTGTGACACCAAATGGCACAGTCGCTGTGCAAAATCACCTATTGGCTAACAAACTGATACTGCCGCTATTCATGAGGTGGGGTCACAAAAAACCCATGTTGATAATTTGGAGTGAAAATACCAACACAAGCCTACGGCATTAGGGTTTCCAATTGTTACACCCCATCCTGTAGAGACTGGCATGCATCAGGGGTGTGACTTGGGATCATCAGCTGTAATGCTCCCGCCATTCCACCTCCACCCCCACCCCCACCCTGCAGCCACTGACAGGCATCAAGGTGTGCCTTGGAGTGTTCAGCCTCAAAGTTCACCCCATTCTCCTATACTGCACCCACCTCAGTGTATTTCCTTATGGAATGGTGTAAGAATAACGCCCAAGGACCCCAAAGCACACCACGACACTTGTCAGCGTCTACAGGGTAGGGTGAGGTAAAATGGCATGAGCGTTATAGCTGACAACCCAAAGGGACACCTCAATGCCTGTCAGTCCCTGCATGGTGGGTGTGGGGTTGGCATCAGTTCAGTGCTTCACTGCCTCTCCTATTATGAGTCTCTAACTCTTGAACTACCAATGCTAATGCCAGCGAGACAACATTCGGCATTGACAAATGCTTGTTTAGATTTGCTACTGTACATTGGCCTTAGGTGGGCAGTGATGGCTGATTAATAAAAGTGCCCTGGCATTAACAATGGCAATTTCGAGAGACATTACACTTACAGGAAAGCTAGTGACATAAACTGCCACTGACTTTTCTTTCCCTGATGCTTAAACACCTCAGTTCCCCATTGCATTTACCCAGGCACACAGGATTTAACACAACAGAAGCTTTATTGTATGGAATCAAATAAAAAACATGAGCATCAATTTGTTGCACAAAACAGTAGTTTATCCATGGCAGAACAAAACATAAATAATGTTCCCAGTTTGCAAGTTAATTTTGGATTAGAAAGACCTTCTGTTCACAGTGGTCTGACACACAACTACTTCATTTCAGTCTAACATGTGCATTGAAAAATACTTAAACTGTTCTAATATCAAACTTACTGACTTTAAATACACATGTACTAATATTTCTCAGTTTTAAGGATTCATTAATCTGTTTACCGTCTCTAGGACAACTTGATCAACCTTTGATGGACCTTTCCTTGGGATGAATTATCCACAGAATTTTTCTTAACCAGTTGCCTCACTCCTTAGCCTCCTTCCTCATACCATGTAATAGCCTTTTTACTCCCTTAGATCTTCTGACAGTGACCAGCTGACCATCCCTAGGTCAAGAACAACATACAGCACTATGGTCTTTCTAGCACTGTCCCCAAACACTGGAACATCATCCCCCCACAGTGCATCAGTGCCAAGTCCCCAACCCCTTCAGAAACCAGCTCCGCTCCTTCCTGATCCAGCTCTTCCAATGCACTTGCTCAGTATAACCTTGTCCTCTCACTACATGTTTTCCACCGAATCAGGCTTCTGGTGAGCTAACTAACTCTTGCCTGAATGATAAGCTTGCCCTTGTATATTCACTGGTCATAGGTTTCAGATGTGCAAATGTCACTATGCTGAATATGCTCACTGTGTGTTATCATTGCATTGTATGTAACATGCACCACTTGCTCTATTGTATTTGTTTTTCTTTTGCATTTATTACCCTGCACCCTATGTAACCTGTGCCTTTGAATAAGTCATCTTACTGTATGCATTCCTGAACCCTAAGTAACCTGAGCTGTCTTGCCAAGCTTTGTACTATACCAATCATAGCACTATGTTAATGTTTTCAGTGTAAAGAGTAAAACTCTGCCTTGTAACTTCCCAGGTTGCACCTTAAAACAGGCAAATACATTTTTTTTATTTAAACATTTGGTAACCAGGAAAGGCCCGCTGAGCCAAGGCTCGATTCCAGGTGCGAACAGAATGTCTGCCTAGTGCACCTTAGCCGGTCAACAAAAACTAAATAAATAAAATAAATAAATACAGGAGAAAAGAAACAGCCATTTTACATCCTGAATGCATTAGTCAGCAGCAGGCTATAGTCAGAGCAGATGTTTCACAAAATGTCCATCGGGACAATAGATTGTAATTCTATACTTGCCAAAACAAAGTATAATGAACAACCATATACAATGGGCTATAATTCTAGTGGAAATTAGTAGGTGAATAAACTACATTAGTAAATCAGTAACACTAGTAAGGCCATTAAACAGTTTTACAATATATTTAAGGACACTATAAATTACCACACCACAGGCTCCTCATTTCCGTAATTGTTCCTCCATAACTGGGGCCTTGCTAAGGTAAGGGCAGAGTCAGGTATCATGTTTATTATCAATGTTTCTATTATAAAACAACAAAATCTGGAGAATACAAAGTGATCCATTGCTGCACAGCATCAGATTTAGGAATTATGCTTCTGGTGTTAAATTGTGCAAAAGACAGGATGCTCTCTCTAAAGATATATGGAGTAATTAAGAGGGGAGAGGTAGAGGTTGTGCCACAAGGATATGCATGGATGTTACCACAAAGCAGAAAATGTAGGCAAACAAATAATTTACTAATTTAGAGAACTGACAGAACACACATGTCCTATTTGGAAAGAGAGGCTGGTCTGTGGATTAACAGGGTTGAGAAAGCCTACAGTTATTGCACATTATATTAAGGTGAGGAATAGATATTCATGGTACAATGAACAGGCAGCAGGTATGGTATATCAGTATGGAGATGAGGTACAGTGGGGAACTAGTCAGTTGTGCGGACTGTTGGGTGCTGTTCTCTAGGGTTATGCTTTGGAGGAGGGGTCACTGTCCAATCTGCAGGGCCTTTGCAGAACTCCATGATTTGTGGGTAGCAGCAAGAGAAGAGATATCTAAGCTGGATCACTGGCTCAGCTGGAGCCCACCCCTCCACCCACCCCCGCTCTCCTAGAGGCCCAGTGGTCTGGGGGGTGGAGAGTGGTATCTAGGGGGAAGGGGCATGCAGGAAGGAGTAGCCACTAGGAGGTTGACCAGTCTGACACCATTCAGATGACAAACAGATTTGCACACCTGGAGGAGACTCAGGTACCTGACTCTGCTGACGGTGGTGGGAGGGCTTAGAATGAGAGGGGGTGGTCAGGTGCCTTCCTGGTACATTGGATATTCAAGATATAGACAGAATAAGGAGGATGGTGGAGATTGTGGAGGAGGAGCTCTGGGTGCTGGAATACTTGGATGCCAATGATCTGACTAACTAGACCGTGGAGATGGTGAAGTGGAACTTTTGCAGAGTGTGCGGCAGACTGAAGGCACGCTCGGCCTCCCTGGCCTTTTCTGAGGTCCTCCATGTGTGGAGTAGGGAGGGTGAAAATAGAATAAAGAGAGAGGAGATTGAGGACTTTAATGGGTGGTTAAAGGGATGGTGTCAGGAGATGGGGTACCACTTTGTGGGACACTTTTGGGACAGGATGCAGGAGGCTCTTCAAGGGTGATTTTTTTTTGTCTGGCAAGAGATGGTGCAAGTGCACTGGGGGAGAAGTTTGACATCTTTTCTCTGGACAGTTAATCTGACTGCAGGGGAGACTGATGCTAGGAAAACCATGGTGACAGGAGAGAGAAAAGGAAACCTAGCTAGAATTCCAATAATCTGAGGGTCTGTAGCAGCTCAGTGAGCAAAAATATAGTTGAGGTTCAAACTAGGCTAGGGGAAAGGACCAAGGAGGGAGAGCTCACTAAACTTGCAATCAACACGAAAAAGAAGAAGTTAAGGAGAATAGGAAAGAATCAAGAAGAAAGACAAGTAAAATGCAAAAGGGGATCACGAGTTAGAAGGAAGGGGGTCTGCCTTAATGCCATGAGTCTTGGTAATGAAATCAGGTAGCTCCAGGCAATGATGGCAGACATTGATACATACCTTGTAGCCATCACAAAAACTTGGGCCTCAGAAAATAACAAATGGGACCTGACAGTCCCTGGTTACACAATGTTTAAGAGGGATAGGTGAAAAGGTAAAGGGGCATCGAGGCTGTGGAAGATGGATACACCACGGGAAATAATGAGGAGACAGAGTTGCAGAGGGGGCAGATCACAGCAGCTTCAGGCAAGAAACTAGGATTGGGGTGATGTATAAACTGGCAAGACAAAGGGAACACAGGGATAGGGAACCTGGGGGAAAACTAGGAAGGGGAGTGGCAAAGGGTAAAGCAGTGGTGGTGGGTGATCTGAACTTGTCAGATATTGATTAGGATGTTCCAGCTGTCTGGAGAACCAGAAGTCAGGTACTGCTGTATACACTCCAGGACTGTCTGCTGGTGCAGTTGGTTAAGGAACCCACCAGGTAGACTGCCATTCTCAGTGTGGTGCTCACCAACTCTGAGATGGTAGGAGGTGTGCAGGTAGGAGATCCACTAGGGTCCAGTGACCATATAACACTATTTGGTTTCAGTTGGCCCTTGGGACTCGAAAACCCCAATCGAGGGCTGAGATCCTTGATTTCAGATGGGCAGACTACAACATGATGAGGGAAATAGTCTGGGACAAGTTAGTCAGGATATACAGCATTGAAGGTATGGAGGAGAGATGGAGGGAAATTGTGGGGGCCATTCTTGAGGCATCTAAGTTATGCATGAGAACAGTAACCAAAAGAAACATGCACAATAGATCAATATGGTTCTCAGAAAGGGCCAGAGAAGCAGTGAGGGCCAAAAAAGCCATTCACAACATACACGGGAAATGCAAGGGGAGGACAAATGAGGAGAATGCCAATTGAGAACTAAGGAAGCAAACAGGGCAGTTGGGAGACAAAAGCAGACACTAAGCTGCATATTGTGGAGTGGGTGAAGGACAGGAAAAAGCAATTCTTCAGGTATATTTTGGGGAAAAAAGAAAAGAAGGAGGGATAATTGTTAGGCTATGTGAAGAAGGTAGGGTAACAGAGGAGGACCTGTAAAAGACAGCCATCCTTTTTTTTCCCATATTCTGTTTATGCTCCTTGTCCTCCGGTGCCCCCTTCAGACAGATCCCCCAAGCCCCTGACATCCCAGAATTACCGGGGCTTACCTTTCTGCCGGGCTCGGGAGTGGAGCCTTCAAAGGGTCGGGCATCATCCTGTGGCCAGAGGCTCCATTTTCCTCCACTTTTTCTCCCGATCCCTGTTGCTGGGGTGCACATGCTAGACATGCATGCGTGGAGGTTCGTGCATGTCAGAGGAAGTCCCGCAGCACCCTCCCTTCTGTGCACCCTGCAGACCCGCACTTTCCTCAGGCCTTCACTTGGGAGCAGTCATTCGGCAGTAGTGCAAACCTCCACTCCCGAAAGAGGAGAGCAGACCTCCGGACACTCAATCTTCTCCTTCCCCTGCCAACCCCCGACAGCCCAGGGTCGTTCCCGACCCAGGAAGCTGGCATGGTGCAAGGTGTGGCTTCCAGCGCCTCAACCCTCAGCACCACCAGGTCGGCTCCAGCCATCCTTAATGATTACTTTTGCTCTGTCTTCACAAAGGAAGAAATGAGTTTCTGCCAGAGTGGCATCCAAATGGCTATAATGGGGTCCGAGACATAAGCAGGAAGTATTTACAAGCAAAAGGGTCCAGAAAGGGCTAGAAGCCCTAGAGCTAGATAAGACTCTGGGGCTGGATGAGAAGTATTTGAGGGTACTCAAGGAACTGGCAGAGAAAATGGGTGAATCTCTGGTAGGGCTATTCAACAGCTCATTACAGACAGGAGTATTTCTGAATGACTGGAAGGTAGTGGACATAGTTCTGCTTCAAAAGGGAAGGACAAGAATTAAGTGGGGAAACTACAGACCTGTCAGTCTTGCCTGTGTTGTGGGTAAACTGATGTAGACACTGGCCAAAAAGGACCTCGTGGACTTCCTGAAGAACAACGGCTACAGAACAGTAAACAGCATGGGTTCATAGCAGGGAGGCCTTGTCAGACAAACATGATAGTTTTCTTTGCCTGGGTGACAAGGGTTTTGGATAGGGGCCACACTATGGATTTATTCTACTTTGATTTCAGCAAGGCTTACGACTTGATGCTTCACAGAAGATTGCTGAAGAAGATGGAGGCTCGAGCTGCAGCAAAGGACTTAGTAAGATGTGTAGAAAACTGGTTGAAGGAGAGGCAGCAAAAGGTTGTGATTAATGGTGTCACATCCGAAAAGAGGAAGGTCATGAGTGGGGTGCCACTGGAATTCTAACCTTTTTAATATATTCATCAGCAACATTGGAGAAGGAATCTGGTGAAAGTTGTGTCTCTTCAAAGATGACACTAAGCTCTGTGTGAATGTAGATAGCAATGTGGGAATGGGTGACATGAAGAGTGACCTGCAATGATTAGGGAGGTGGTCTATGGTTTGGCAATTGAAACTGAATGCTAAAGAAATGCAAGGAGATGCATGTAAGGAACAAGAACTGCAGGACAAAGTACTGGATGAACATGGTAAAGCTGGCCACTACCAATGAGGAAAAGGACCTAGAAGTCATCATTGGTGACTCCCTTAAACAATTAAGCCGGTGCAGCAAGGCCTGCAGTAAGGCAAATAGGATGCTGGGATGTAGTAGAAGAGGTACTGGCAGTAGAAGAACAGAGGTATTACTACCTCTTTATGGACCATTAGTGTGGCCACACCTGGAGTACTGTGCTCAGTTCTAGAGTTCTTACCTCAGGAAAGAAAAGGAAAGGCTAGAGATGGTGCAATTGAAGACTGACCAGGATGATTCAGGGCCAACAGGGTAGATCATATGAGGACTGGCTCAAGGCACTGAACATATACTCACTGGAGACAAGACGAGAGGGGTAATATGATAGACCCCTTCAAGTTCCTGAAAGGAATAAAGAAAGTGAACTGCAAGGAACTATTTAGTATGAGTAACAGTTCAAGGACAAGGGGTCATGAGAAGAAACTGACAGGACGGAGGTTCAAGAAGGCTATGAGGAGGTTTTATGGGTGGTGGAACTGTGGAAAAGTCTGTCAGTTCAGGTGGTGGGCACGAAAACCATAAATGGTTTCAGCCACGACTGTGACAGAGTGAAGGGTATTGCAGTTACTTAGGCTGTTAGTAGAAGGGATAGGAAGGGGAAACAGGAGGGTGGATAGTGAGGAATAGTACTGTGTATGGACAATAGGTCCCACAGTTTAATAGGTTAACTATGAGCAGACTGGATAGACCACAGGTTTTTTCTGCTATCATTGTCTATTTTTCTGTTTCTATATCGTTCACATCTTGGATTAGGTAAGATGCCAGTACGCGTGGACACACAGATTCAAACTTACTACCCATATTGTTATCCACATAAGGTATATTACATTTATAAGCCCAGAGATCAATTTAAAAAAGTAACCAAGGACACTACATATACTATAAGTTTAACTAATGTAGAAATCTCAAGGTAAGGAGCAGACAGGATAAGACGTAAGATATAATATTTATTTATTTATTTAGTGTTTGTTGACCAGGTTTAATACACCTGCAATGGCATGTATTTCAGCTAGATGTCCCCTCAATCCATTTTGAATCAGTTGTGAGAGACGTATTAGGATATAGATGTTATACAATATACTATACCCGATGCAATTCCACAGCTGACCATAGTGAGAGGTAAAAGACTGCCATAAATGAGAGGATAATAGAATAACACAGATGGAACAAACAGCTGCAAACCAGAGTTTTCTGACACAGTCATCTTGCAAAGGTGAAGCAATAGAGGTATCCCCAGATGGCAGTATTTCCTGTCTACCACTGACTCCCTAAGTTTCTGCCCTTGTGCTCTGGCCCCTGCACTACAGACTGATGTGCTATAGGCATGGGGTACTTGGCCCTATTAAAAATATTAAGGGCAGGAATGGATGATGTCCCAGAGCCCACAGTCTGATAGTTTCAGGCCAGTCACGTGACCCTCTGTTTTCTGACTCATGCCAAAAGAGAAAACATTTCAGTGCTGGGTCAGTGATGGGGAAGGGGGCTCTTTTGACTGCCTGCACCCTGCCGATGGTCCTTGTTGTTCTGCGATAGCAAGTCCAGGTGATTCAGATGAACCTTTTAAAGTCCACTTTGGGGAGGAGTGGATGATGTTGCAGAGCCACTATCTGACTGTCCAGTCATGTCACCCTTCAGGGTCTGGCTTATACCAAAGCTGTCAAAGTTCAAAATGTGGCTGTGGTGGTGGAAAGTGGTCTCTTTTGACTAACCCCACCCCTCAGATGGGCTTTTTTGTTCAGTGGTGGCAAATCTAGGCTCTGTAGCTACAATGAGCCTTTTATAGCCTAATTTTGGAAAGAAATGATGAGTGATGTCCCAAATCAGATAACATTTCAGGCTTTAGCTCACACCAAAAGGCACCAAAGCTCAGAGCTGGGACAGTTGTGTTGGTGGGTGTGCTCTTCCTACTCTCTGTACCCCTCAGATAGAAAACATAGAAACAGAATTTGTCAGCAAAAGAAGAACAGTAGGCACATCTAGTCAGCCCTATTTGCTAAGCCTATTACTACATCCTGGGCCCTGTTTGGCCTCAGGTGTCCCTCCCTCCTCCCTTTCTTCTACTTATTGTGCCCATGTGCCTATCCCACACATGCTTGAAGCTACCCACTGTCCTCACCCCATCACTTCTTCTGGTAGACTGTTTCAGGCACCCACCACCAAAGTAGGCAGACTAGTTGGGCCAAGTAGTCCTTATCTGCCGTCAAATTCTGTATTTCTATGTTTCTGTGAAGAAATATTTCCTCACATCCCTCTTAAACTCCCCCCCCCCTCAGCTTCATTGCATGCCCCCATGTTCTGGTACTCCTCCTCCTCTGAAAGAGACCCCCATCCTGAGGCTGAGGAGGATTTTAAAGAAACTTGGATTAGTAGGACTAAATTGGAAAAAGACTAAGGCTATGCTGTTTGGTAGCAGGAAGTTGGGTGTTGACAGAGGCAATCTACTTAATATATAATTTCCATATCTGGCTCTTGCATAGATGTAGATGTTGCTACAAAATACCTTGGTGTCTACCTTGACCAGGAATGAAATTTCAAGCTGCATATTGAACAATTGTGGAAATCCACCCATCAAAAGCTTGGCATACTGTACCTACTTAGAGACTAGCTCATCCCATCCACATGACTCTCCACAGCTAACAGTATCCTCCTGCCCAAGCTACTATATGGAGCTCCAGTGTTATACTCAGTCATGGAGATGGAGCGCAATAAGCTAAAAGGGATATATAATAAAATTGGCCGATTCGTAGCAGGTGTCTCCTGCAGAGAACATCACTGCAGAGTCTTCTCCCTGTTTAACTGCCCCTTTCTTGAATGAAATTTAGAATTTCCCTTCTTTTGTCTAACAGAAGGTAGTGTTTGGCATGGCCCCCCCAGTCTGAAAGATATTCTAAAACTTAAGTCACTGAGGAGAACTCTTCATTCTTCATCCAGTATCCTGTTGGATGTTCCTAAATCTAAGTCTGGCAGTAGACCCTTTGCCTGCTTTGCCCCTAGAATATGGAACTACCTTCCTTCCTAAACTCAGGATTATAAGACTTTATCCAGCTTCCAAAATAGTGTGAAAACTCTTTACATGGGGAGATGCCAATGCAACAGTTACCAATAACGTGATACGTTAACTCATTGCTGTTATCTCTTCCCAATGATATTTCTGCTTAATTATAATATTGTTTTAATGTTTTTTAACTTTACCTTATGTAAATCTTATGCTACTGTTTATACCTTAACAATTATTGTATTGTACTGCCCAGACATCTTATTTATGCTGTGTGACTGTTATGTATTACTTTGTTACCTTTTAACTAATTCCAGGTTGCCTCTGAAAAAGGGACTTTCAATCTCAGTGAGCCTACCCAGTTAACAAAATCCAATAAATAAAAAAAATCCTGCACTTTGTTCACCCCCATGAGGTACTTATAGGTTTCAATTATGTCCGCCCTCTCTCTCCTCTCCTCCAGGGAGCACATGTTGAGCTCCCGCAGCCTCTTCTCATATGGTTTCTCATACAAGACTCAAACCATTTTGGTCACCCTTCTCTGGACCACTTCTACCATGTCAATGTCCTTGCAGAGGTGTGGCCTCCAGAACTGGACACAGTATTCTCAGTAGGGTCTCACTAGTGAGCAATATAGTGACACAGTACACTAGGTAGGGTCTTAATAGCAAGTGATACTGTGCAACACCACTTCCTTTCTGCTAGAAATCCCCTTTCCTATGCATTGCAACATCCTACTAGCTTTGCCCACTGCCTTGATGCACTGCCCTGTCACCTTGAGATAATCAGAAATGATTACCCCAAGATCCATTTCTTGATTGGTATCTCACCCACCCCATCTTATACACAGCCCCTGGATTCCCAGCCCAATAACTGCACCATTTGGCATTGAAACCAAGCTTCCACACCATAGATGACTCCTCTAGTTTCCACAGATCCGTCTGCATACTCTTTGCCCCTTCCTGTGTGTCTTTCCTGTTGCAGATTTTTGTGTTACTTGCAAAAAGACCCACCTTCCCCTCCAGTTCCTCAGCAATGTCACTTATGAAGACATTGAAGAGGACAGGACCCAGTACAGAGCACTGTAGCACTCCACTTGTCACTGTCCTGTCCCCAGAGTGACTGCTGTTTACCATTACCTTCTGTCTCCTATCCTTTAACCATTTTGCTACTTAGCTTACCACCCTCTCCACATCCCCAGTTTGCTAAGCATCTTAATTAGCCGCCTGTGTGGCACAGTGTCAAAGTCCTTACTAAAGCCCAGATAAGCCACAATCACTGCCTTCCCCTGATCCACCTCGCTAGTCACAAAGAAATCTATGAGATTTGTATGACATGACCTCCCCACTGTAAAACCATGTTGCTGTGGTCCTGCAGTCCATTTGTCTCCAGGTACTCCTTCATCCTCGCCTTCAGAAGGGTCTCCATTAAATTACCCACTATTGATGTGAGACTGATTGACCTATAATTTCTAGCATCCTCCCTGCTGTTGCTCTTGTGCAGAGGGACCACATCAGCCCTACTCCAGCCTCTGGGACTACCCGTCTCCAATGAGGTGCTAAATAGTGTTGCCAGAGGGGCTGCTAGCACTGTACTTAGTTCTTTTTGTACCCTTGGGTGAAACCTGTCTGGCCCCATCACTGTGTTTTCCTATAGGACTTCCAACCTCTTCAAACCATTTCCTCTGAAAATTGACTTATGTCCAACCCCCACCCCCAGGGCCTGCTGATACATGTTTGTCCATCCCCTTCCCCCTCCACTCTGAAGACCAAGCAGAAGTCCTCATTTAAAATTTCACCTTTTTCTGGGTCTTCTTCTACACAGCCCCACCCCCCCGGCACCCTCCTGACCTTACTATCCCAACCCATGCTTTCCTCTTTTCATTCACATACCTGAAGAAAGTCTTATCCCCTTTCTTGACCTACTTGATGATCCTCTCCTCTGTTTTTGCCTTAGCTACCCTCAACCTCCTTCCTGCCTCCCTTTGTTTATCTAGATACTGTATACCTCTCTGTTCCCCTCTGTCTGGGTGTTCTTGAACTTCCCAAATGCTGTTTATTTTCTCCCTTATCACCTTAGCCACCTCCTTCAAGAACCATAGTGGCCTCTTCCTCCTTCCACCTTACTTACTTACTTTCTTCATACAACTTGCCATTGCCTTAGTTATTTCCCCCTTGATCCACTTTCATTGTGCCTCCACTCCACTTTGGCCACCCCCCTTCAAAGTACTTAGTGAGTCAGTCTCCCACTTCTTTAAAATCTGCCCTCCTGAAGTCCAGCACCCTCATCTTAGAGTGGTTTCTCTGCTGCCCAGACTAGGCTTACCACCTGTCCTGATTTTCACAGGACAGTCCTGATTGGGCAGCTGTGTCCTGCAAAAAAACATGAAAAATACTACTTGTCCTGACGTTATAGTAGGAAAAATATTTTCTAACTTTCCTCTAAATGTTGCAGAAAACTATAATATCTTAACTAAAATATCTTAAAATGATAAACAATAGAAACAACTAAAAAACTACAACACTTACTCTTAATTCTGATGATATAGAGAAAACGTCTGTTGCATTGGTTGAGGTTACATATTGTCCTGTGAAAAATGATGTTTCAGTAACAAAATTTCACACTTTGGACTTCTTAAAAGGTGGCGACCCTAACCATGTCCAGCACTACCGTATTTCTAGTGGGTTCTATAACCAGCTGCCTGAGAAATGCCCTCTCTAGGAAGTCAAGGATGACCTGCTTCTTGTAGCTTCAGCCAGAATGCTCCAGTCTACATCTGGCAGATTAAAGTCCCCCATAATCAATACCACCCCTTTGCATGCCATTCTGCCAGTGGTCTCCCCCCAAATCTTGTCTAACTCCTCCACTTTTGTTGGTGGTCTGTAGACCACTCCCACATGTCTAAATGTCCCGAACCCAGCCTCTAGCTCTTCCTTATTTCCATTGTGTCCCTGTATCTCCATGGCCTTTCTACCCACAATCCCATAACCCTCCCTTTCCTCCTTGCTCTGTCCTTCTGGAACATGGTGTAACTTGGAATGGCCACATCCCAGCTGTGGTTGTCCGTGTACCATTATTCTGTTATGGCCACCAGATCCAGGTCTGCCTCTGCAGTGGTTGCTCAAGGTCAGGAATTTTATTTTCTAGGCTCCTCCAATTGGCATATATGGCTTCCCACTCTTTTTGCTACTCCCTCCCCCTCCTTTACCCTCCGATCCTGATTTCATCCTTCACCCTTCCTAGGTCTCTGGTACTGTCCTCCCCTTTTTCATTCTCCTGCTATGTCAGGCCCCTCCTCAGTCTCCTAATTCTATCCTGAATGACCCCTGCTGTGTCCCTTGCCAGGTAATTTGTTCCCAGATGGACAATTACATCCAGTTCCCCCCTCCTGACCCACTGCCCTAGTGATCCTAAGGATCTGATTCCAATCTCTTCTTGCTGAAGCACCAGGTAGGCACCTCACCTTCCTCTTTCCTGCTTCTAAATCTACCCCCTTAATGACTGATCCCCCCCCCAGAAGTTGTTTCCTCTTCTGCTGGGGTCCTCTGCCTCCCACCTTATGGCCTCCCATGTGGACGACCCTCACATCCTCCCTGACTACTACCACGGGTGCCTCCACTTCGCAGTCACATCCCACCAAAGCTGTGAAAGAACTGTTTAGTGGCATTGATTGGGGAATTTGCTCCCTACCCACCATGCCCACCACCCATAAGCCCACCACAGTTCAGCTGGCACTCCTCCCTGACACTCTCTGAGGTAACAGTGGTAGACTTGGTGGCCTTGGGTAGAGGAAGAAGCCTCCCAATTCCTAGTCAACTTTGCACAGAGTCTAGTGACCTCCTCCCTCAGCCCAGAGATGTGCATGCAGATGGGGCAGCACCTCAGTCTCCAAAAGGTCTCCCTGAAGACTGCCACTCCATAGCCATTGCACTGCACCACTCCCAACATTCCTGACACTACACTCCCTGTTACCTGGAAGAGAACTTGTGCCCTTACCCCAAAAAGGGTGTTTTCAAATTCAGATTTCCCTTTTTTTTGTTTGGTTAACCCCCTGTTGTTACACTGTAGATAGGATCTTCTTTAGGGTTTTCCCCTTTTGCTTTTAATAAGACTTTTCTAACCTTCCCCTTTTTGCTTAACTTATTCTTTTGTCACCTGACCCTAGATAGGTTTTTTTTTTTTGTTTCCCCATTTTCCTTGCCCTGTTTACCCTTGCCCTAAATAGGGTGTTATACCAATACCTGCTTTAACAGTTCTTGTACTTCTTAACACAGGTAGCAGCAAGTATACAGGTAGTGTAGTGTGCCTTACCTTAGTGGACCAGCAGAGTTCCCTGCATGCCTGCTGCCACCAGAGGACACCTAAGATGCCAGTTGCATTACTGCCCCGCTCCTCATCTTTCATTCACATTCTGGGATGCGAACATGAATGGGATACATTAGGAGTGTTCCCTTTTATTCTCCTGTGTGACATTCATGGGGCAGCACTTCCTGCCATGCTACGGTTGCTTTGATAGGTCCTGTGCCACCACATGATCCTCCAATGATTCTTCTCTGCCCCCAATCTTGAGAGAGAGCATGACAGGGAGATGCTGTCGTAAATGGGAAAAAAAGAAACTTCAAACACATGTTAGTTTACAGTAGAACTATGAAACCCCCAATTTTTATGTTGCTTGCACGCATGTGCAAGAAACATAGTGCCATCATCCGAGTTTTCGGAGGTGTGGCACCCGTCTTCCAATGCAGTCAGTGTGTTTGCAGGCGTGGCCCCAGTTCCCCAATCACTGCTGCAGCTGTCTATGACAGAATTTGAAAATGCTGTGGTCGTACAGTTGAAAGGGGAGAGCTCTCCTTCAGTGAGCAGAAGTTCCCCTCCACACACGCCAGACGCACGCATGCACACCGCGCTCGTCGCCTTCCCCACACTGTACGGCTGACGGAGGTGCCCAATCCCCGTCGGCTCCACCCCCAAAGCATCTAGGTGCCACGCTGGGAGCCACCCCAGCATGGCTAAATGTTTATGACCAACGGGTTGCCCAATCCCCGTCGGCTGCCACGCCCCAAAGCATCCAGGTGCCACGCTGGGGCCTACCCCAGCGTGGCAAAATGTTTATGACCAACGGGGATGCCCAATCCCCGTCGGCTCCAGCCCCCACAACAGCTTCCAGCTGCCATGCTGGGAGCCCACCCCAGCTGTGCAAACGCCCCTCGTCCGCCTTATTACAAAAAACCTGTAAATACAAAAACTGTCCCTCGGCGCTCTCCCTGCCCCCCTCCCACAACCTGCACCCACCCACTGCGTACCCTGCCTCCCCACACCACCCTCACCCCATACTCCAGACTCGAGCGATGATCTTGAGTTGACCGGAACATCGCCTGCACTCTTCAAAGCCGACTGCATAACCGAGGAAATGCCAGTAAGCTGTATAATGGGATAGATTGGGTTTTTCAACTTTGTTGCATATCTCAGGCATTTTTGGGAATTTTGGGCCCAAATTTTCAACATGGGGTTTTTGGGACCCCTCCTCATGAATTCTTGCACAGTCATGGCGTTAATCGGGCCGGAAGGGTGATTTCGTGGTCACTGCATGAAGTCACCTTTTGGGACTGATTAATGAAATGACACTGCAGTGTTCATAAGGTGGGCTCTCAAAAAGTCTATGTTGAAAATTTGGTGAAAAAATTCCTAAAAATGACTGTTTTATGAGCGTACGTTGCGCAGTTCCTACACACGCTCATAAGTTTGCGAATTTTCAATATTTTCACTCCAGATTTTCAACATTGCCATTTTATCACACTCCTTATGAGCAGTACAGCTGTCATTTTTCACATGTTGCCCAAAACATGTTTCCGTGCATGTAGCGCACAATGGTGCAGTCGGTGTGTGCAATCAATGTTTGGGACACATTAAGAAAATTACAGTGACACTGCTCATGAACAGAGATCTTAAAATGGCTATGTTGAAAATTTGGTGAAATAATTCCAAAAAATGACTGTTTTACGAGAGTGTGTTGCGCAGTTCCTACGCACGCTCGTAAGTTCGCAAATTTTTAATATTTGCACTCCAGATTTTCAACATTGCCATTTTACCACACCTTTTTATGAGCAGTACAGCTGTCATTTTTCACATGTTGCCCAAAATGTGTTTCCGTGCATGTAGCGCACAATGGCGCATTCGGTGTGTGCAATCAATGTTTTGGACAGATTAAGAAAATCACAGTGACACTGTTCATGAGCAGAGATCTTAAAATGGCTATGTTGAAAATTTGGTGAAAAAATTCCCTTCAGACGTTCTGCAATATTACTAATGAAGACATTGAACAGAACTGGCCCCAGGACCGATCCATGCAGCACCCCACTGGTCGCCCCCTCTCCCTAGACTGCACACCATTTACCACCACTCTCTGCCTCCTGTCTGTTAGCCAGTTTCTAACCCAGTTTACCACCCTTTCCCCCATGCCCAGCCTATCCAGCTAGTTTATCAGCCCCCTATATGGGATGGTGTCAAAGGCTTTGCTGAAATCAAGGTAAGCATTGTCCACTGCCCCACCCTGATTCACTTCCTTTGTCACCTAATCAAAGAAATAAACCAGATTTATCTGACATGATGTCCCCACTGTGAATCCATGTTGCCTATGGCCCTGGGCTCCCGATGGCATCTAGATGCCCCAGTATCCTTTCTTTAAGCAATGTCTCCATGATCTTCCCCACTACTGAGGTGAGGCTGAACGGCCTATTGTTCCCTGCCTCCTCCCTGCTGCCAGACTTGTGTAGAGGGACCACACGTGCCCTCCTCCAATTCACTCATGTTGAATGACTCAGTCAACATGGCTGCCAGAGTACTGCTATCTCCCTTCGCAGTTCTGTTAATATCATGGGCGTATGCCATCTGGTTCCATCGCTTTGTCCACCTTCAATTTAGTGAGCTCCTGCAGGACTCTTTTGCCTTTGAATGGACTATTGTCCACCTCTTCACCCCCTTGGCAACTGCTGTACTGCTGTGGCCCTTGCCCTTCCCACTCTTTTCTGAATACTGAATGGAAAGACACAGTGGGTGTCTTGGGAGGAAGGCATGGAACTATCACTTCCAAATACCTACACAGCACATACAAGCAAGCAACATTCGGCATTGACAAATGCTTGTTATTTTTGAGTTGGTCTAGCACGAAAAAATCACCAGGGAGGGATAATTTCACTCCTGGTGCCAAATTACACTGCTTTTTTTGATTGGTATGCTTGCTCAAGTTTAGTAGTTTCATTGGGTTACCTGCATTTTGTGATTCAAAAGAACTTTTTATCGCCTCTGTTTTAGATTAACCCCCTCTTGTTACATGGAAATAAACATAGACAATGATGGCGGAAAAAAAGAAAAACAAGGTCCATACTGTCTGACCAAGTTCCATATTTAACCCTGAGGCCTACTGTGACTCCAGGATCCTAGCCCTCCCCATCCTCCCAGATTTTGCTGCCTCTAGCAACCACTGTATCCTTCATTCTGTCCCACCTGTGCTTGAAACCACCACTGGTTTCAACAACCACTACCTCAGCAAGCAGACTGTTCTACAGCTCCACCACCCATTCTGTAAAATAATACTTCCTTATGTCCCTTCAGAATCACCCTCCTGTCAGTTTCCACTCTTGTCCACAAGCTAGTATTCAAGCTGTAATTCCCCTCAGTTCACCCTGTTAAATCCTTTTAGGAACTTGAAGGTCTCTATCATAGCTCCCCTCTCGCCTTCTGGTTTCCAGTGAGTACATGTTCAGTGCCTTGAGGTGCTCCTTGTAGGACTTGCCATGTTGGCCCTAAATAATTTTTGTTTTCCTGCACTCACTGCACCATCTCAAGCCTATTCCTATCTTTCCTGGGGTGAGGACTCCAGAACTGGGTGCAGTACTCCAGATGTGGCCCCACGAAGCATCTATACAGGGGAAGTATTACTTCTTCCCTTCTGCTATTAATACCCCACCCAGTACATCCCAACATCCTACTTACTTTGCTGTATCCCTTGTTACACTGACTCAGCAGTCACTGATGATAACTCCAAGGTCTTGTTCCTCAGCCGCAGTGTTAAGTCTCATCTTGCCCATTCAGTGCTCTGTCCTGGGTTCCCTGTTCCCTAGGTGTAGTACTTTGCACTTCATTGTGATGAATCTCGACTACCAAACCTTAGGCCACCTCCCTAACTTTTGTAAGTCATTCTACATTTCCCTGATTCCCTCATCATTATCCACCTTCCCACAGAACTTAGCGTCATCTGTGAAGAAACACAGCCATTCCCTGACCCCCTCACCTTTATCTCTGATAAACTTATGAATAGGACAATATGCAGGATAGATCTCTGTGGTATACTGTTCTTCACTTCCCTCTCATCTAATTTGACCCATTTACCACAACCCTCTGCTGCCTCCCTTGTAGGCAGTTACCTACCAAGTTTGCTATGATTTTAGCCTCACCCACATCCTCCACCTTCAGCAAGCGTCTATGAGAAACCACGTTGAAAGCCTTGCTGAAGTCAAAGCACAGCAAATTCACAGTGTGGCCCTTATCCAAGCAACCAGTCAAAGAAAACTGTGAGGTTAATCTGACAAGACCTCCCTGCCATGAATCCGTGCTGCTTACTATCTTGGAGAACACTGCTCTCCAAGTAGTCCATAGGGTCTTCTTTGACCAGTGACTCCATTAGCTTCCCTACCACAGAGGTAAGACTGACAGGTCAGTAGTTCCATGCTTGTTCCTTGCCTCCTCTAATGGAGTGGAACTACATCCATCACCTTCCAGTATTTCGGAACTACCTCTGTCCTTAGTGAGCTGTTTAAGAAACCTACCACAGGTTAGAAGCACCAAGTTTGGTCGACAGTAAATCTGTCGACCACCCGCACAGTGACGGCACAATACCAATGCAGGTATTGTGCCGCCCAAGCCCCCAGTGTTTTCTGTGGGGCTGTACCCCCATACCCCCCATGTGGGGGGCTGTGCCCCCCAAATCCTCCAGACTTTAGGATTCTCAACTCCAAATCGGAGTTTGTCCAGGAAGGGGGCAGGACACTGGGGGAAAGTGAAACACAGAAATGGACCATTACAGCGACTGTTGCTGTAGTTGTCATTTTCCGTGTTTCGCCGTCTGGGTGTCGGGCAAAAGGAGGCAACCCCCACGGGTTTAGCCAGTCCTGTTGCCAGTTTCCTGGGTAATCTCAGATGCAACCCATCCTGTTCCAAGGCCTTATCTATTTTTTGGGCTGCCAGCCCTTTCTGGACCTCTTTGCTTGTAAATATTGACTGCCCCATCTCCAGGACCCCCTTAGTGGCTGCTTTGATGCTACTCTCTAGGAGGGCTCACCATCCTCCAAAGTGAAAACTGAACAAAAGTAATCACTAAGGACAGCGGACATTTGCCTTTCCTCATGTATCACCCTACCCCCCGCTAGCCTTATGATCCCACCTCCTTTCTTCCTTTTTCCCCTCTATATCAGAACTGTTTTTCTCCACTCTTGACACCCTCAGCAATACGTAGCTCAGCAATACGTAGCTCTGTGTTTGATTTTGACTCCCAAACTGCCGACTTTGCCTCGCTGTTTTTCAGTAAATATTCTCCCCATTCTTTCTTTCCCTGCTTTTCTTTATATTTGCAGAAGGCCTTTTTCTTGGCCCCTCACTGCTTCCCTGATTCTTGCCAAGAACCATAACAGTTTCTTGAACCTGTTCTTTCTGCTTACTGTTCTCATGCATAACTTAGATGCTTTGAGACTGGCCCCCTTGATTACCTCATCTCTGTTCCACCCCACCTACGTTGTCCACCCTGACTAACGTTTCCCTGACCAGCTCCCTCAGACTGTTGGAAGTCCTCCTTGTTTTGTACTAACATTTATAACCGAAATAGTACGACACCTTACACAACAGTTCGAGTCGAACAGCTTCCATTTATTGAGCAGCTTCCATTTATTGAGTAGCTTCCTTATTAATGACAACGACACTCGACGTCTCTACTATTACTTAGACATATAGGAATACTGCCCCCAAGTGGTGGTAGTAACAAAATGCATTACCATTTTGAATACATAACATTTCCTCCTGACTAAATTATATTGTTAACAAATGAACAATTATTAACTTTTTTTTTTATTAATTAGTATTATTCACTATTATTATTACTGTTCATAACTATGCTAGAGGTAGGGGTTAGACTGCCCCAGGCCTCGAACCAGTCAGGGGGGGTTATTCTGCCTCGTTGCTTTGATCCAGCTCTTTAACTAAACAGAACGTTTGCTTCCTTTTTTTTTTTTCCCCTTTTTTTTTTAAAATGTCTTACAAATTCAAACGATCTGGAGGTTTTGAAATTCGGGATGGATAGCGTTTCTCATGAGCAACCCTTGGCCTAGCTGCACTGTCAGGTACATCCCTCCGATCCTCAGTTGGTGGTTGTATAGCCTCATCAGTGCTCCTTTCCACCTTCTTCTCTTCGTCGTCAGAAGGTGTTGGGATTTCCGTAGTGGTGCTTCTCTGAGCTGCGGCAGAGGGACTCCACATCTCCAGTGGGTTTTCTTCCCCGGAGAGGTCCACATCTGTGCACTGCTGATGATCTAGTAGCTGTTCAGCATGATGTTTCCATTTCTCTCCAGTTCCGACATCAACTGTATATGAAACTGGGCCCGTCTGAGATGTCACCACACCAGAGGTCCACTTCTCCCCCTTCCGGTAATCTCGAACAAGCACCTCTTGACCGACGATGAACTGCCTATCCTTTGATCGAGCTTGTCTGCGTAGTATTTGAGATTCTTGGTTCTTCAAAACCTCAGATGCCACATCTGGCTTAAGCAAATCAAGACGGGAGCAAAGCTTACGGCGAAGAAACAAAATTGCTGGAGATTCCTTTGTTGGAGCATGGGGGGTGTTTCGGTATGTCAGCAGGAAGTTATCCAACTTGTGTTGTAAGGTCACAGGCCCCCTTGCCGATTTCAGAGCATGCTTCATGGTCTGCACAAACGCTCCACTAGACCATTGGTTGAGGGGTGATATGGGGCACTACAGATATGCCTCACACCATTGGACTTCAAAAATGCTGCAAAGTCACTGGAAATAAATTGTGGTCCATTGTCACTGACCAGCTGTTCAGGAATCCCGTAACGGCTAAACAGTCCTCGCGCTTCGAATGGTCTTACTGGCAGTAGTGGTGTCCATTACTTGAATTTCTGGCCACTTTGGTGGGCATCCACAATGACTAAGTACTGCGGGTCCCTCCCACGGCCCAGCAAAATCACATGAATGCGCTGCCACGGTAAGCGCTTGGCCACATCCAGGGGTGTAGAGGTGAGGGACACGGCGTTTCTGAACACGCTGACAGGTAGTGCATGTTTTTGCTTGTTGTTCAATTTGAAAATCAATCCTGGCCACCAAATATAGCTTCTAGCCAAAGCCTTCATTCTCACACGCCCTGGTGTCCCACATGTAGCTCTTCCAAAACACGGCTGTAGTTTTGAAGGGACTATCACGGACACCCCACATCAGACAACCTTGCTGTACTGAAAGCTCATTTCATCTGGCATAGAATGGTGACAACTCACCGTGAATGTCCTGGTTTACAGTAAAATTCCCTTTTATTACTAGCTCCAAGACTTGAGACAGCACAGGATCAACTTTTGTCTCCTTTTTAATTTCAGAACTTCTGATGGGTAGTTTCTCAAACTGGCTGATGTAGAAGACATCAACAGTGTCAACTTTGTCGTTGTGAACTACCTGAAGAGGCAATCTTGAGAGCCTATCTGCATTGCCATGAAGAGCCGCCTTCTTGCATTCAATGTGGTAGTTGTGAGCTGATAGCAAAAGAGCCCAATGTTGCATTCTGGCTGCTGCCATGGAAGGAACACCTTTATGGGGACTTAAAATGCTCGTGAGGGGACGGTGGTCAGTGAGGAGAGTGAATTCCCGACCATAGAGGTATTGGTGGAATTTACGAACTCCAAACACTATTGCCAACACTTCTCTCTCAATTTGGGCATAGTTTTGTTCAGCTTTGCTGAGAGTTCTGGTTGCAAAGGCAATTGGCTTTTCATCTCCATTTGGTAAAACATGGGAAAGGACTGCTCCCACACCATAAGGTGAGGCATCACATGCCAGTCTGATGCTCAGCTGTGGATTGTAGTGAATGAGCACATCTTGTGAAACAAGCTGCTCTTTGGCCTTCTTGAACGCGCTTTCACAGTCCTTTGTCTAACACCAGGACTTCCCTTTGCACAGCAAACCATTTAGTGGGCTGAGAATTGTAGCCAGATTGGGAATAAATCTGCCATAATAATTTAACAGGCCCAAGAACGAACGTAACTGGCTCACATTTTCCAGTGCTGGAGCGTCCACAATGGCTTTTTCTTTCTCAGGAGATTTGTGCAAGCCTGCTGCATCTATGGTGTGGCCCAGGTATTCCAATGAAGTCTTGAAAAATTCACACTTCTCCTTCTGGACACATAAGCCAAAATCTTCCAGCGCTGAAGAACTACATCCAGGTTCTTCAGGTGCTCTGCATCATTTCTTCCAGTCACCAGTATATCGTCCAGGTAACAGTGAACATTAGGAAGACCCTGTAAAACCTGGTCCATAGCTTGCTGAAATATGGCTGGAGCTGATGCAATGCCAAAGGCTAAGCGACTGTAGCAGAAAGAGGCCCTTTTGAGTGGTTATTGTGAGATATTTCCTTGAGTTTTCATCTCCTCTCATTTGTAGATAAGCATGTGACAAATCCAGCTTACTGAAGCGTTGGCCCTGTGCCAGCGATGCAAACAAGTCTTCAATGCGTGGAATAGGATACTGTTCCACACACAGGACTGGATTAATGCTTACTTTAAAATCTCCACATATTCGCACGGAACCATCTTTCTTTACTACTGGAACCACTGGCGTTGCCCAGTCGCTACACTGTACAGGTGACAAAACTCCAGCGTCAGTTAGGCGAGTTAACTCGGCCTCCACTTTCGGTCTGAGTGCATATGGCACTGGGCGAGGTTGACAAAACTTTGGTTTGTGCTGTGACTTCAGAGACACTTTTGCCTCAATGCCCTTCATTGTGCCTAGCTCCCCTTTGAATATAGGAGCATGTTTTTGCAACACTGCTTCTAGAGTGTTGTGGTCACTTGTATTAACAGTCCTTATCTCCTGCCAGTTGAAGCATATTTTCTTCAGCCATTCCCTGCCTAAGAGTGAAGGATAGTTACCTTTAACTACATACAAAGGCAGTAGTGCCGTTTGTTCATTTATTTTCACCTGCATTTTGATGACACCTTCAGGTGAAATTGCCCCGCCAGTGTATGTCCTCAGTACAATGTCAGTTGTTTGCAAGGGTAGATGTCTCAACATTGCTTCGTACTTGTCTGTTGAAATCAATGAAACTGCAGACCCTGTGTCTAATTCCATTTTCAATGGTTTCCCTTCAATTTCAGGTGTTACACAGATGGTTGCCGTTTCCCCTTTAAGAGTCAGAACGTATAATGCTAATTCAGTGTCAGTGTCATCACTGCACGTTCCCTGTGTTTCCACGTGGTGTACTTCTCTCTTTCTACCTTTCGCAGATTGCTTCCCTTTGCTTCCATTGATTTCCCCTTCTTTCTTTTTCCCTCTGCACAAGCGCCCTATGTGGCCTTTCTTCCCGCAATTGTGACAAGTCTGTTCTTTAAACCAGCGATCATTATTACTGTGATTAGCCTTCCCACAACGTCCACATTTATTAGGCTTCTTGGCGGAAGAGAAAGATAAAGAGTTTACCTTCAGGGAACCGCTGAGGTGCTGAGCCTCCCGTGCAGCTGTTTCCATTGACACAGAGATCTCCACCGCTTTCTTGTATGTCAGTCCCGCCTCCGTTAACAGACGCTTCTGTGTCGCTTCACTGTTCAAGCTGCACTCGAATCTGTCTCGGAGTGCATCGTCCAAATGTGTGCCGAACTCGCAATGCTCAGATAATTTCTTTAAAACAGCCACATACTGCGCAACAGACTCACCTTCTGCTTGATTTCGTTTGTGAAAGCGAAATCTTTCGGTGATTACAAGAGGCTTGGGGGAGAAATGCGTCAGTAAGACCTCTACAATACTGGCAAACGTTTTCTCCCTGGGCTTTTCTGGCACTATGAGGCTTCTTAACAAACTGTACGTTGTGCTGCCCATGACACTCAGTAACACAGCCACTTGTTTTTCATCACTTATATCATTTGCTGTGACAAAATGTCCAAATCTCTCGATATACGTTGTCCATTGTTCCACATTTTCGTCAAAGGCATCAATATGTCCTATGGTAGCGGCCATCTTTATGTGTCTGTTCCCAGGTTCACTCGTGGGTATTAAAGTTACGTCCCCGAAAACCTCAAAGCTGTACTTTGTTCTTGTAAGGTAAAGAAGAGTAAATAAACACCTTGTCGCCAATTATGTTATGTACTAACATTTATAACCGAAATAGTATGACACCTTACACAACAGTGCGAGTCGAACAGCTTCCATTTATTGAGCAGCTTCCATTTATTGAGTAGCTTCCTTATTAATGACAACGACATTCGACGTCTCTACTATTACTTAGACATATAGGAATGCTGCCCCCAAGTGACGGTAGTAACAAAATGCATTACCATTTTGAATACATAACACTCCTTTCTAAAATCAAGTACTTCAGCTCTCAGTTGGGGATTTCTAGACCCAAGGACAAGTTTGAACCACATGAAGTTATGGTTGCTGTTCCCTAGCGGCTCCCCATTCTCACAGCTCCTACAGCCTCCGAGTGGGTAAGCACTACACTGAGAATTGCAGTCTGCTTAGTGGGTCCCTTAAAGAAGCAGTAGTAGATTAAAAAAAATCTGGTCTTTTGTAGCACTTTGTTCCGTGTTCTGTTGAGCACTTACCTGGTAATCTTTCTTGTTTTCACTGTACTATCACCCTGTAATTTCTTTCATTCTTCTTTGCTTTTGTTTACAATTCTCCAACCCACCATGTTGAACTGGAATCCTCTGCTGCCAACTGTGCTTGCACATGAGTCGCAGTACTACACAAGGATTGAAGGAACGCTCAGTATAGGGTCCCACGGAAGTAAACAAAAGACATGATGCGACATGAGGGAGGAGCTCAGCTTTAAACTAGACATCAGACATATTTGCTGTGGCTCCACAACAATGGAATAAATTTCAAATATATAAGAAACTAATTGTTAGAAAAAAATATTTACAGATATAGAAACTGGAACTATGGCTGCATGCTTCCTGCCAAAAAAGTTGAATTTTGATAATAATTTCCTGATTATCCAGTAACATACACAGAAACATAGAATTCGATGGCAAATAAGGACCGATAGGCCATCTACTATGCCCTTCCCCTCCATCTCCTAAACCAAGCCACCGAGTCTTGTACTATCTCTGGCTCTATCTCCTCTTTTGTACTGCTAGGGTTCCCCTATGACTTTCCCATGTAGTTTTGAACCCCCCACTAACTTTGCCCCGCTACCTCTGCTGGGAGGCTGTTCCATGACTACACCACCCTTTCTGTGAAGGAGTACTTTCTTACGTTGCCCCTTAGCCTACCTCATATCAATCTCATGTCATGCCCTCTTGTTCTGGTGTAATTCCTTTTTTGAAATATGCTACTCTTTGGGACCTTGTTTATTCCCTTTAAGAACTTGAAGGTCTCTATCATGTCTCCCCTCTCTTTCTGCTCCTTCTGGGTATATTGCACATATTGAGTGCCTCCAGCCTGTCTTCGTATGACCTTTGGTGCAGGCCCTGCACCACCTTTGTTGCTCTTCTTTGAACTGCCTCTGCTCTATGTCCCTACGGAGATGTGGTCTCCAGAACTGGACACAGTGCTCCAAATGTGCTCTCACCAATGACTTGTATAGTGGCATTACCACTTGCTTTCTTATGCTGGTGATAACTCTCCCTTTACACCCCAACATCCTGCTGGCTCTTCCCACTGCATTGGCACATTGTTTAGCCACCTTAAGGTCGTCCAATATGATAACCCCCAGGTCTCTTTCCTGTTTGGAGGCTGCTAGCAATTCCCCTCCCATCCTGTACTCCTCCCCTGGATTTCTATGCCCCAAGTGCATGATTTTGCACTTCTTCACATTGAATATTAGTTGCCACACTCAGGACCATTGTTCCAGGTTCTCCAGGTCTTTTCTCATTTTTTCCACCCTTTCATGTGTATCTACCCTATCACAGATCTTTCTGTTGTCTGCAAAGAGGCATATCTTTCCTTCCAGTCCCTCTGCAATGTCACTGATGAACACATTAAACAAAACTGGCCTTAGAAATTATCCTTGTGGCACCCTGCTGGTCACTCTCCCCTCCTTGGATCTAGCTCTGTTTACTACCACTCTCTGCTTGCTATACCTCAACCAACTTTCAACCCAGATCACTACCTTGTGTCCCACTTATAGGCTGCCCAGTTTGTTAATCAGCCTCCTATGTGTAACGGTGTCAAACATCTTGCCAAAGTCCAGGTAGGCCACATCCACTGCTTTCCCCAGATCTACTTCCCTGGTCACCCAGTCAAAGAAGTCTATCAGATTCATCTGACATGACCACCCTGACATGAATCTGTGCTGCCTCAGATCTTGTGCTCTGCTTGACCCCTCCTTTATGTTCACCCACCATGTCAATAATTCTGTGAGCAGAGTTAATCAGAAGCTAGGTGCTGCCTACCACCTAAATTAATTCCTTTTTTTGAGGTATGCCTAGCAATTGCACAAGGAAACCTGCCACCGCTCCTTGAATACTGCTCTTCTGTCTATTCCCTCATATCCTCAGCTCTGCGCCGTAGACTGAACTCAGTCTATAACAGTATCTGTCACTTTGACCTCCATGCCCCCTTTTCTACCCATCATTGTGTATTGTACTAGTCTCTTAGTTGGCTCCCACTGCAAGGATGGTTCGACTATGCCCTTGGTTGCTTAGTTGACAATACTCTGAGGTGGACACCTGTCCTCGTACTCATCCCTCCTCATGGGAAGAGTGACAGCTAGGAGTCTCCACGAATCATCCATCCCTCCCCTGGTAGTTCCATGAATCTCCTCTATCATGGGTAGTAAAGACTTTTCCATCTCTGCCCCTTCCCTATGGAACAGACTCCCTACATCTCTTCACTCTTCTACCTCCCATCTCTCTCTTTCAAAAACAATTTCACAGAGTGGCTGCTGTCAGAAGCCAAATGCCACTGCTCTCCTGGGTAATCTCTGGCATCCCCTTCCTCCATCCTTCCCAGCTATTAGCAGTGTCTCATCCTTGCTACACTCACTACTACCATTCCTGTCCTCTTCCCCCACTTTTCGGGGCTTCTGCTGTTGCCTCCCTTTTCTAAGTCCCATAACTATTTGCTAAGGGAAGTGTTGTACTCGATTTCAGAGTTCCAATCTGCTCGTTGACCTGTGCACTATTAGTGTACCTGAATGCATTTTGCACTTTATGTATCATATCTGAGGCTTATGTTTGGTCTCTGTGTTTTGTGACTTATATTTTAGCCTGTTGCCTGGCCTGTGACTATGTATTTTTGACCTATATGCTGGCGTTCTCTGACACCTTGTATTCTTAAGTAATTGCACTTTATGTAATGACCCCTTATTCTGTAATTTCCTGCACCTCATGTTGAGACCTGTGTTTATTGTTGTTCTCCACACCTGTATTGCTTAATGTGCCATGCTGTGGCTCGGGTCGTGCCTGAAAACGGTCCTTTGGATCAGTGCAGCCACCCAGTTATCAAAGACATGCATGCATAAATAAATAAAATAAAAGGTGCTCCACTATTCTTTCTTTTAGTAACTTTTCTATAACTTTCTCTACCACTGAGGTCAAGCTGACAGGTTTATAGTTTCCAGCCTCCTCCTACTCCCACTCTTGTAGAGAGGGACTACTTCTGCCCTCCTCCAGTCCTCTGGAACTACTACTGTTTCCAGAGATTCGCTGAACAGTGCTGCTAGTACCCCTTCAGTTCCTTCAGTTCTGCTGCTTCCACTAGCTGTACAAGTAGACAGTCCGGGAAGGCATCCAGCAAGGCCTGACGTCTGGAGCTTCTGGCCTCTGCAACATCCCACTTTATGTCTGACAGTTCAGATCACCCACCACCACTACTTCCCTTTTTGCCACCCCTCTTTCAAGTTCTTCCCCTGTGCTCCCTGTCGCTCTCTTCCCCTTGCTCTAGAGGTCTATATATCACTCCCAGTCACGATTTCTTGCCTGGGGCTTCTGTTAGTTGCACCCACAGTGACTCTGTGTTCCCATTACTGCCACTGATGCACCCATCTTCTGCCACCTAGATGCCATCCCAGACAAAAAATGCTATTCATCCCCTCTACCTGTTCTTCTATCCCTCCTGCATCTTGCATACCCAGGGACCATCAGGTCCCAGTTGTAATTTCCAAAGCCCACATTTTTTTGATGGCCACAAGGTCCACCTCAGTGAACGCCATCAATGCCTGATGCTTACTGATTTTGTTACCTAGGCTCCTGGTGTTAAGGCACACCCCCCTTCCATCTAACCCCTGATCCTACTTTGCTACTATCCTTGTGCTTTCCTTATCCTCTCATCTGTTGTTGTTGATGCATTAGCTGTTTCAGTACCTAGTACAGTCACACTGTTATAAGCTTCAGTTAGTCTGCTCTTTTTCAAATCTTCACTCTGTTCCTTCAGATTAACTGGTTTACCTCTTATTTAATCCCCCACTCGAAATGTACAGCCTCCACCAGAATTTGAGTTATGTCCTCTCCACTACATGCTTTTGAAATCCTCACCTGCTTTTCCTCAGAAAAATCCCCACTTGCCGTTAACAAGATGGTGCTCAGTTCAAAACACCAAGATTGTCTCTTTACCCATTTAGGATGTGACTGTTTTGCCATTGGGTGCTGTGGGCTAAACTGTGCTCGAGCTTGCTACCATGAAAGTGTGCAGATAATCCCTTCTGTTTGGTGGTGGTAAATCTAGTCTCCCCATGCAAAGCCAGCCTTATGCTTCTTGGAGCCCAGCAGGGTTAGTTATTGAGGACCCCTGAGTGCATCTTACTGAGTGTTCTTCTGGCAGTAGGATGCATAGTTGGAAGAGATCTTTTAGAAGTACACAGGGAATGAAAGGTATACATTAACTGTATCATATAAGTGCACTGCTGTTCATTCTCACTGTATTTTTCCCAGTGTTTGTGCCAGTTCTCTGGCCTGGGCCATATCTGAAAAAGGTCCTTAGATCAGAGCACCAACCTGGTTAACAAATGAATAAATAACTAAAATTAAAACAAACATGAACTTTGAAAGACTGTGTTATATTTTTATCTTATTGTATAGTGCTACCTGTACTTGGTTTGACTACTGATGTTATGTGCTCTGTAAATTCATACTTGCTGCAGTATACCCAATCTGCTTATCTGCCATTGTATTGTTCTCCTTGACGTGGAACCTTTGTAAATGAGCTCTGAGCTCAAGTCTGTATCCGCAAATTAAAATAAATAAATAAAATACTTATTTCCTGCCCAGCTTCTGCCTGGGCTGCCTGGGGGCTTATAGGAGTAGAGGACCACCAGTGACCACTGGGACTGAGGGGGCTTAAGGCTGTCCTTGTCCCTATG
Source organism: Neoceratodus forsteri (assembly GCA_016271365.2). Taxonomy (NCBI): domain Eukaryota; kingdom Metazoa; phylum Chordata; order Ceratodontiformes; family Ceratodontidae; genus Neoceratodus; species Neoceratodus forsteri. Next base: position 578,570,759 of record CM057459.1, on the reverse strand, counting down.
GCTCTGATGAGATTTAAAAAAAGTTTGGGCAGAAGTGGACAAAAATTCTGAGGGCAATGGGACCCAGAAGAAATGAAGAGTAGCAGCTAATAGCTCACTTAGCAATAAGGGGCCTTTCTAAGAGAGCGTGAATTACTGTCCCGAGAACAGGATAATCCAGGTTCACAGTCAACTGAGTACTGCAGATCTCTGATGTTTCCTGTACCAGACAGATTTGTGTATTCTGTGTTCATGGCTCTTGGTGCTGGTGCAGCTGAAGTTTCTGTATTCCATGATGCTTGAATCTTTGGGTGCAGTGGAGTAATCAGCCGTAAAAAAATGTATGCACAAAAATCCAAACTTTTGTTTTTTGGTGCATTCTGGTGCATTTTGGAGGTGTTTTGAGGTACATTCTGTTTTGTTTTGGGGGATCATGTGAAACAGAATTTGCTACCCTGCTATCCCCTCCCCATACCCAATACATTGCACTCTAGTCCCTTCCCAAGAGTCCCCAATCCAGTAAGTTGCCCAGACCACCCACCCTATAGCTCAGCCACCTGAGCCTGTGCATGGCCCCTAGCCCTCCCTAAGCCCAACAAGTTTCACCCTAGCTTCCCACCCTAAAATCCTTAACCCTTGCCCAGCACAGCAAGTTGCATCCCACTCTCATATCTAGAGTCTCCATCCCTCTCTGTAGCCCAACATGTTGCCCTTTCTCCCAGTCCAGCAAGCTGGCCCCTAGCACAGCTCACCAGATTCCCTGGCCCTCCCCAGCCCACCGCATTGACTTTTCCTCCTGCCCAACTGAGACACTTATTGAACCACCAAGGATGTGGACTGAATGTCCGTGGTTGTATGACTTTAATACCTTGACTACAATCTGTCATTCCCAGCCCAGTCCAACAAAGAAGATTTGTGCATTGTGACTTGCATTACTATAATTTGCACCTTAGTCATAATGTATGATATTATTAGTGTGCAGTCCAGAAGTTGACAGAGCTAAACAGGTTGGTCAGTGTCTCAAAACGTAGCTGACACCAAGATAATTGAGCCAATAGCACTCATCACCTGAGGTGTCACAGCCAAGAATTTTTTTTCTATAATGATGAGTCCCGTGTTGTGCTTGTGACCCAATAGAACCTCAATTCTAGTAGCTGTACAGCTGGAATCAGTTGTAAGCTACACTAGCAGGGACTTTATAGGGCCTTGGGGTCCGTACATAGTCTAAAAGTTCAAGGTGTTCTGAAAGCCAGCTGACTATCTGCAAATTTTATACACATTTTGTCAGGTAATCAACATTGTACATCCCAGCATGCAGTGGTTCATGATCAAGCAAGCAAGTAAAAGTATTTGTTTTTTTAGTCATTTCTCAGAGGCATTCCCAAAAGCAATTATATTTACAAACAAAAAAAGGCAAAGAAGATTACTGCATCATAGCCACACTGAACCCCTGAATGGGTCACACCATCCCTTTAAGCTGCAAGTGTACTATAGCCATTAAACTGACCCACAAAAAGCCTGCTTGAGACTGCAGTCCCTCAGTTGATTTTGCCCCAGTTTGTACACACTGTACATGTAGCTATCAGAGGGAGCCGACTCTGCTCCCACTGATAGCTACATTTTCAGCGTGCACAAACTGGAGTAAATCTAGTCATACTGCATTCCACGCTGTACATTCTCCAAGCAAGCCACGCACACACATATATTTTTGGGGGCTTCTGTTCTGGGCAGTACTCTCCCAAATTCTCTGCACTGATTATTCTAGCCATTGGACACCTCACACAGACACATGTCTTTAAATAAATAAAGACTGTTTGCTGACAATCTAGTGCACTGCAGTGCAGCACAACCCCAAGTCAAAGATCCACACACAGCTCTGAACTGCCTGAACAATCCCACAACCCAGAAACAACAACTATGGACTGCCTGGCCCACACCAGTGTCCACTGGAGGAGCCGGGGAAAGGGGGGCAGCAGCACCATACCTCTCAACTGTCCTTGATTTTCAGGGACATCCCTGATTTTGCCTCAAAATTTTAATCTGTCCTTCCCAAAGTTTGTGTTTCCATGACTTAAAAGTAGAGATTGTAAGCACAAAAGAATATCAAAGTTATAGATTTGTTATTTAAAAAATGCATTTTATACTAATCCCTTTATTTTGCTAGCTTCCCGAGTGGATATCATCCATTTTGAAGAAGTGTCCCTAGTGATTTTGGTCCTTTGTTCCTGATTTTTTTTAAGCCTTGTCCCTGATTTATTTTTATGAGACAGGAGGTTGAGAGGTATAGCAGCATGACCCCCCTCCCAATACACAGATATAATCCTCCAGACGGGAACAGGAATGAGGACTCCCAGCCGGAGCAGCAGAAACTCACTCAGACAACTTGGCTCTCCTCTCCTCATGCAGTCAGTGGCCCCAAAGCTCCTCTCTCTGACTAAGGTTATCCAGCCCCGGCCAAACACATAGAACTTTTACTTGTTGCCCCCAGCCATCTCATCTACCTGCTGCTGTGTGCTGTCCAACAACTTCTCCCGAGTCCCTCTTCCCTCCAGTGATTGCAATGGAAAGCTCCGTACGAGGAGGCTGCCTTACCACCACACAGGAGAAATTCAATCAGCAGGAGGGCTCAAGAGGCTGCAGTCATGCTCTGTCAGAGTTGCTGCTTGGCTGTCCCAAGTGGCACTAAACAAACTCTCCCAGACGGCCGGACATTTTCTCACAGCACAGCCCCGCAGCAGCACACTCAACAGTGGTGTCTCTTTCTCCTGTCCCTACCGACTCAGAGCCAACTCCGAGTACTTGTAGCCTGCCACCGGAGGTAGCAGTGGGAAAAATGTTCAGCAGCAACTGATTGGCAGAGGCTTGTGTAGCAAAGAAGCATGTGGACAAAAGCTGTCCAATTGCTCTGCTGGTCTGCCAACAGTTGCAGCTCACAATAACAAACTTGGTGCCATGTGCCACTGCCAGGCTGCCAGCATGTGTATCGGGATCCAGTAGTCAGTCGGCCATCTCCGAGCCCCCCCCCAGGCTGGCTTCCCACTGAGGACCAGGGCTCAGGACCCGAACGGACAGCTTTTTTTTTTTAAAAGGGGTAGATTTTTTTGTACGCAGTGGCGTACAATAAGTATGCTTGGTTACGCCACTGTTTGCGTGGAGAAATGCATACTCTGAGTAAGCCAGGCATTACAAGTTGATTGGATGGGAGAAAGATGCTGGGCCCTGAACGCTGGCTTTGTTTTCTCCTGCAGTCTGATTTCCATCCCTACTGGTGTCATAATATGAATGTTGCTCTCTGTGTACATTCAGATAATGTTAAATTTATAAAAGTAAGCATGGTTACATTTTTTCCTCTTTTGGGGTTTCTGGAAAAATAGAAACATTGTATTTGATGGCAGATAAGGACCACTTGGCTCACCTGGTACTTTTTCTCTGCCTATAGTGTCACCCCAGACCCAAACTGATCTCTGGCTCTCCTTCCCCCCACTTTCCACTATGATTCCCTTTTGAATACCCCATGCATTCTTGAATCCCAACACTGTTTTTGCCCTCAACTCCTCTGGAAGACTGTTTCAGGCATCCAGCACTCTTTCAGTGAAGAAGTACTTCCTCACATTCCTCTTGAATTAACCCCTTCCAGCTTCGCTGCATGTCCCTTTGTTTTTGTGCATCTTTTTCTCTGAAAGATACTCCCCTCTTGTACTTTATTTACCCCATGAGGTATTCATAGATCTCTATCATATCCCTCCTCTCTCTCTTTCCTCTCGTCCACGGTGTACATTCAGTATAGCGAAGTGGGTTAAGGCTGCGAGCTGCAGATCTGAAGACCTGTGCTTGAATCCCACAGCTGCCTAGGTGTATACTGTGTGATCCTGAGCAAGTCACTTAACTTTCTTGTGCTCCCAGGTTGCATCTGGAAACAAGCTTCGGCTTTGTGTGCTACTCCTGGTTAAACAATGAGGTCCTTTAGTCTCTCCTCATAGGGTTCTGAGACAGATTCTGCACCATTTTAGTTGCCCTCCTCTGGATGGATAGCCTCCATTCTGCCTATATCCTTCCTGAGATGTGGTATCCAGCACTGTACACAGTACTCTAGGTAGGATTTCACCAGCGATCTGTACATTGGCAACACCACCTCCTTCCATCTGCTGGTGATACCCCTCACTATACATAGAAACATAGACTTTGACGGCAGATAAGGACCGCTTGGCCCACCTAGTCTGCCCATTTCCCTACTTACAGGATAGGCCGCAGATCCTAGTTAACCAACAGCCTATTTCTTCCTACCCCCAAGAATTGCCTTATGTCTGTCCCATGCATTCTTGAATTCTCCCACAGTTTTAGACCCACAACCCTCCTCAGGAAGGCTGTTCCATGCATCCACTACCCTCTCTGTGAAAAATACTCTCACATTGCCCCAGAACCTCCCCCCCTCTATCTTTAAATTGTGTCCCCTTGTTCTTGCACGTCTCTTTTCTAAAAGATACTACCCGGTTGGACGTTGTTGATTCCACTGAGGTACTTAAAAGTTTCTATAATGTCCCCCCTCTCCCTTCTTTCCTCAAGGGTATACATATTACGCTCCTTTAGTCTCTCCTCGGATGGCTTCTCTTGCAGACCCTGCACCATTTGAGTTGCCCTCCTCAGGACTGCCACTATCCTGTCTATGTCCTTGCAGAGATGGGGTCTCCAGAACTGGACGCAGTACTCCAGATGGGGTCTTACCAACTGTCTGTACAGAGGGATAACAACTTCCTGTTTTCTGCTGTTGCTGATGCCTTTCCTATGCATCCCAGTATACCCCAGCCCTCCTACTGCCCTCTCCCATTGCTTGCTAACCTTAAGGTCATCTGATATGATTACCCCCAGGTCCCATTCCTTTTTTGTTGTTGTTACTACCTCCTCCCCATTGTGTAATCTTCCCCTGAGTTCTTGTTTCCCAGATGCATTATTTTGCACTTCTTTGCATTGAATTCTAGCTGCCATACTTCTGATGATTCCTCCAACCTTGCCAAGTCCCTTCTCATCCTTTCCACGCCTCCTTGTGTATCAACCCTGTTGCAGATCTTTGTGTCATTTGCAAAGAGGCATACTTTTCCTTCCAGTCCCTCTGCTATGTCACTTATAAAGACATTAAAAAGGACTGGACCCAGTACTGAACCCTGCGGTACCCCACTAGTAGCCCCTCTTTCTTCAGAGTGGACTCCATTTACAATTACTTTCTGTGTCCTGTTGTTCAGCCAATGTTTTACCCAGGCTACCACTCTGGGACCCACTCCCAGGCTGGATAATTTGACTATTAATCTTTTGTGTGGGACCGTGTCAAATGCCTTGCTAAAGTCTAGGTAGGCCATGTCCACAGCCCCTCCCTGGTCTACTACTTTGGTCACCCAGTCAAAGAAATCTATTAGATTCGTCTGACATGACCTTCCCGCTATGAACCCTTGCTGCCTTGGGTCCTGTGCCCCACTGGCCTCTAGGTACTCAACAATTCTTTCCTTCAGAAGTGACTCCATCACTTTCCCTACCACAGAGGTCAAACTTACAGGTCTGTAGTTTCCTGCCTCTGTCTTGGTCCCACTTTTGTGAAGGGGAATCACATCTGTCTTCCTCCAGTCCTTGGGTACCACACCATCCTACCATGATTTATTAAAAAGAGTAGTCAGTGGTTTCACTAGTTCCCCCCTTAATTCTTTTAGAATTCTGGGGTGAATTCCATCAGGCCTCATTGCTTTGTCCACCTTCAGTTTAGGGAGTTCTTGCAGAACCCTTCTTCTGTGAAAGGGCTGGGATCGACCCCCTATCAAGAGTGCTTCTGTTAATTGGATTAGGCATTCCTCCTCTTTGTGAATACTGAGCAGAAATATTCATTCAGTATCCCTGCTTTTTCACTGTCCACCTCTGCCCACCCACCGTTCATTCTATTCAGCCTCACTATCCCTCCCTTTGTCTTTCTATGCTGTCTGATGTACCTATAAAATGTTTTATCCCCTTTCTTAACCGAGTTGGCTATCTTTTCCTCAGTTTGGGCCTTTGCTATTCTGACTTCCCTCCCTGTTTCCTTCTGCCTTAACTGGTACAGCTCTCTGTCCTGCTCCTTCTGTGTTTCCTTATACATCCTGAATGCTATCTTTTTCTCACTGACTTTCCCAGACACCTCTTTTGAGAACCATAGCGGCTTTTTTTTTTCATTTTGATTTGTTTATTTGCTTCACACAAAGGCTTGTTGCCTCTGTGATGGCAGTTTTGATGATTCCCCATTGTTGCTCCACCTCTCCCTCTAGCCTGTTTGCTAGTGCTTTTCTGAGGCACTCTCCCATCTTGCCAAAGTCAGTCCTCCTGAAGTCCAGTACCCTCATTTTTGTATGGCTTGACTCTGTAGCTGAGTTTAACGTGAACCACACTGTTTGATGGTCACTTGTTCCCAGATGGCAACTTACTTCTAGATCTGAGATCCTGTCACTGCCTCCATTTGAGAATATGAGGTTTAAGATTGCTCCCTCGCGAATAGGTTCTGAAACTAGCTGTCTGAGGCCTGCCACCTGTAGGGCATTGAGAATGGCCCTGCTCTTGGATGTGGCTGCAGCAAATGTGCTCCAGTTAACATCTGGCATATTCAGATCACCCATCAACAGTATCTCCCCTTTCCCTGCCATCCTAAGAATGCCTTCTATCATATCCTTGTCCATTCCCTCCCCCTGACATGGGGTCTGTACACAACCCCTGTGCGGATTGTGGTGCACTTTCCAGTCTCCAAGGTGACCCACAGTGCCTCCTGTCCTCCCTGTTTACTCTTTTGTTCAGTTGCTTTTATCCCTTCCTTTACATAGAGAGCTACTCCCCCCCTCTTCTCCCCTGCCTGTCTCTCTTGTAGGTTATGTACCCTGGTATGTTAACATCCCAGTCATGGTTCTCTGTGTACCATGTTTCTGTGACTGCTATGAGATCCAGGCATCCCTCTTCCATCAAGGCCACCAGCTCAGGGATCTTGTTGCCCAGACTATGGGCATTGGTACTCATTACCCTCCATTTCCTGATGGCCTTACTCCTTTTTGCCCCATCCCTGTCCTTCTTGCCTTTGTCACTTTCCCCATTCTCCCTATCGCCAACTCTATGTTGGTGTTTACCGCACTTACTACAGTGATTTTTAGAGGGGGGGGCTAGGATTTCCCTGCTCCTTTCCAGTGCCTTCCTCCTTGGCTAGTTTGAATGCTTGCCAATGAAGCATTTAAACCTATCACCTAGGATCCTGGTTCCCCTCCTGGACAGATGCAGCCCATCATGCCAGTATAGGCTTGCATCACTCCAGGTGGACCCCCAGTCCCCAATGAAGCCAAATCCCTGAGCTCTGCACCAGGTTTTCAACCACTGATTGAATCCCATGGTGCAGAACACCCTCGCATTTCCTACACCATAGATGGGCAGCACCTTCAAGAAGGTTACCGTGTGTGTGCTACTTGTCTAAGGCCCCTCCCCAATTCTACAAACTCTTCCAAAATTCCAATTGTCCTGCCAACTGTCTTGTTGCACTACCTGACCACCTTAAGGTCATCAGATATGATTACCTCCTGGTCATTTTCCTGTTTGATTACCATCAATACCTTTTCTTCCATTTTAAACTCTGCCTCTGGGTTTCTGTGCCCTAAGTGCATGATTATGCAGTTTTTCACATTGAAACCCAGCTGCCATGCCCTTGACTGCTCCTCAAGTTTTCTCAGGTCAAGGCACATTCTTTTCCCACACAACAGAGTGTCTATCCTAATGCAGATTTTGTCATCCACAAAGAGGCAGACCTTCCCTTCCTTCCCTTCCCTTCCTTCCTTCCTTCCTTCCCTTCCCTTCCTTCCTTCCCTTCTCTTCCGCTAACCTGCAGTGTCACTTATGAAGACACTGAAGGGCACTGGTCCCAGTACTGTTCTCTAAGGTACCCCACTGGTCACCATCCCTTCTCTGGAGTGAACTCCATTGTTATCAGCACCATCTGTCAACTATCCCTAATGGCCTGTTTACACAGCCAATGTGCTGTGTCTGCTACTGTGCCATGATCTTTCCTTGACCACTCAAGACACTCATGCTGTGCATTTACATGGCCCCTCTTAGCACCGATGCAAGCCATACTGGAGAGGGGCCATCACTATCAGGGTGGTTAGCAACTCTGCAATGTCAGCAGCGATGGGTCTGTTGACTCATCTTGTTGCCATGCCTACCGACCAAACAGGAAGCACCGGCAATGATTAAGAAAACTTGTGAGTCAAAGTGAGTGGTGCAGCCTGTCCACACAGCTGCTTACACTGCTCACTCTGAAACTCATCCCCAGGTTTGCTGCAGTTCAGGGAGATGATCCAGGATCAACATACCATGATTGGGTAAGCATCCACACAGCTGCATTTGCACCACAGCAACCCATGCCCTAGGGTTGCTGTGGTGCAAATGTGGCTGTGTAAACAATTATTTATTTATTTTATTTATGTATACATATCGGAATTACAATCCTTTGAGTCATGGACTCATTTCCAAAGGCTCTACATCAAGTATACAGAGTCAGTCACAGGGTTATATAGTTACAGAGCAGATACAATAGTACATTAGGTGCAACTTTAGAAATGTACAGACAGGATTGTACTGGCAGCAGCAACTATACACAAGATAATATATTGGCCTATACAAGGTGGTATATAGGCTGTTGGTTAACTATGATCTGCAGCTTATCCTGTAGGTAGGGAGATGGGCAGACTAGGTGGACCAAGCTGTCCTTATCTGCCAAGAAAGTCTATGTTTCTATGTGGTAGCTAGGCGATTAGGGTAATAATGCAAGCAATGCACTGGTGTGTTGAGGTGGAAGCTGTCCCAGGGGGACATTGTCACAGTAGGAGGTAGACTAAACTTTCGGCCAAACAAGGTAGGTGGGCCTGTCAGGCATGGGAACCCAGTTGATTATGCACACCTAGCCACGGGAGTGAAATATGTGATTTCTGAGTCAATTTCTTACTCAGTTTACAACCTTTGGACTCACCCTTAAGCTTCCCAGTTTCCTCATGAGTTTTCTGTGTGGAACAATATCAAAATCTTTGCTGAAATCTAGGTAGGCCATATCCACTGCTGCACCTTGATCTATTTCCCAGGACATCCAAAGAGATCTATTACATTAATCTGACATAACCCCCACCCCCACCACCATGAATCCGTGCTGCCTCAGGCCTGGTAACCGTAACCCACTGGATTCATGATACTCTATGGTCCTTGCATCTTCACAAGGACATAGACAGAGTGGAGACAGTCCAGAGAATGGTGACCAAGATGGTGCAGGGCTTGCACTAGAAAACATATGAGGATGGATTAAAAGACCTCAACATGTGTACAATGGAGGAGAGGAGAGGAGGGAACAGGGGACTATGACTGAAACCTTCAAGTATCTTAAAGGTTTGAACAATGTGCAAGTGGGTGACATCTTTCAGTACAAGAGTTGTACAAGGACCCGGAGGCACGATATGAGACTGGAGGGGGGTTGAATAAGGGGAAATGTAAGGAAATATTTCTTTACATAAAGAGTGGTGGATGCCTGGAATAGCCTACCCCAGGAGGTGGTAGGTACTAGAACAGTGGGGGTATTCAAACATGATTGGGATAGGCATAAGGTAACCCTAGAATGGAAGAGAGGCAAAAGCCAGTGTCTAAGTAGGGGTGATGGCCGCTGTTGCAGGCAGGGAAAATGGACAGACTAGGTGGGCCTGGTGATCCTTATCTGCCGTTAACTACTATTTTACTATGTATCCTTTTCCTAAGCAGTGTGTCCATGAATGTCCCCACCACTGATTTCAGGCTGACTGGCCTATAGTTGCCAGCCTCCTCACTGCTACCTCTTTTGTGAAGCAGGACTACATCTGCCCTCCTCCACTCCTCTGGAACCATTCCTGTTTCCATTGAGTTATTAAAGAGCTAGTGTACTGCCTAAAACTGATACTAGTTTTTAAGAGCAGTCAGCCATTCTATTTTATATCTGAGGTACTTCTTATGTTGTCTTGTGCATGTGCAAGCAACATCTTGCTGTAGTATTAGCACAGTGAGAGGTGTGTCAGTGTTGGCGACTGCAGGGCATGCTTTCGTAGGTGCAGCCCTCATTCCCCAATTAGCCAGCATGGTAGTGCTGATTGAAGGATTATGTAAAGTAACACCAACTTGAAAGATATATGCCGCTGCAATCAGAGACAAGCTCATCATGCAGCGGCAGAGATGACACACCTCCCTTTATACCTTTCTTGGTGAAACATTTCAGTAAATATGGCTGCAGCTCCTGCCACCACCACACAATCCGCGAACAAAGCCAATATTGGGGGTGCAATCCCCATGTCAGCATATCCCCCATTTTCCCCCACATTGTGTGGCACACTGGGAGCCCACCACAGTGTGCCGCCGTCACTCAAAGCCAACCATGCTGGCATGTCAACCCCCCACCCCAGTGTGTACTGTGCCCAACATTCCCCCTCAAAAGTCATGGGGCACACTGGGAGCCCACCCCAGTGACCCCAACAAACCATTTCGTGGTGTATGTTTTTTTTCTTTTTTCACCTGAAAGAAAGAAAATGGTTCCTCGTTGTTCGTTGCTCCCCCCCCCAACCCGCATCCACCCTCTACGCACCCCACCTCCCCACACCCCCCTCAACCCATACTTACCTTCAGAGGTTCGGCACTGCGATCTTTGGTGGAGTGAAAACACATCTTGGCTCTTCAAAGTTGAACTGCGAAATTAAGAAATGCCGTAGCTGTATAATGGCATTAATGTGGGGGTCAACTTAGTTGGATGTCTCAGCCACTTTTCTGAATTTTGGCTCCAAATTTTCAACATTGGGTTCTTGGGACCCCACCTCATGAACACATGCACTGTCATGTCATTATTCAGTCCCGAAAGGTGATTTTGCTGTCACTGTGTGGAATTACCTTTTTGGACCAATTAATGAAATGACAGTGCCACTGTTCATGAGACGGGTCCCAAAAAGCCTATGTTGCAAATCTGGTGAATAAATTCCAAAACATGACTGTGTTATGAGCATGCATTGCACAGTTTACATGCATGCTTGTAACGTTGACAGTTTTTAATATTTTCACTCCAGATTTTCAACATTGTCATTTTTTCACACCTGCTTATGAACAGTACCGCTGTTATTTTTCACATCTTACCCGAAATGTGTTTTCGCATATCTGGCACACAATGGCATGGTTGCTGTGGGAAATCATCTTTTGGGACAGATTAATAAAATTACAGTGCCACTGTTCAAAAGTGGAGTCCCAGAATGCCTATGTTGAAAATTTGGTTAAATCCCTAAAATAATTGCATTACGGGACATCGTTGTGCAGTTTCTACAGCTCATGACTTCACCAGTTTTCATATTTCACTCCAGATTTTAGCATTCCAATTTTGTACACCTCCTCATGAACAGTACAGCTGTCATTTTCACACTTGTGACACTATATGGTGCAGTCACTGTGCAAAATCACCTTTTGGATAGTGAACTGATGGTGCCACTGTTCATGAGGTGGGGTCACAAAAAGCACATGTTGAAAATTTGGAGTAAAAATACCAACAAATGCTCGGGGCATTAGGGTTTCCAGCCATAATGCCCCCTCCTCCTCCCAGAAAAGACTGACAGGCATCAGGGGTGTAACTTGAGATTGTCGGCTGTAATACTCATTCCATTCCACCCCAACTCCCACCCTACAGCCAGTGACAGGCATTGAGGTGTGCCTTGGACTCTTTGGCTGCAAAGTTCACACCATCCTCCTATACTGCATCCATGTCAGCATATTTCCTTATGGAATGGGGTGAGCATAAAGCCTGAAGACCCCAAGGCACACAGCAACACTTGTCGGAGTCTGCAGGGTAGGGTGAGGTGAAATGGTGTGAGCATTATGGACGACAACCCAAAGGCACACCCCAATGCCTGTCAGTCTCTGCAGGGCTGGGGTGGGGTTGGTGTCAGTTCAATACTTCACTACCCTTCCTATTATGCATCTCCTAATTCCTGCACTACCAATGCCAACGCCAACAAGATAACATTCAGCATTGACAAATATTTGTTCTTTTCCTTCTGTTATTAAGAAGATTGTCTACCTGATGTTACTAGGTGAGATACATGGCATAGCACTGTTCCTGGCAGCTGACATATCTATCTCTATACCCCATACTACATCATCAGCATTGTGACCTCAGTGATTGTGACATGAGTGCTGCCTAGGAAAATCCACTCAGTAGCTGTCAGGTCAGTCACCTGTGATGTCACTGTCAGGGAGATCGCAATTCTCATGATGTAGTTGGGGGGAACAGAGATACTGTAGATATGTCAGCTGCCATGGTAAGAGCTGTTCCACACATCCAGCACAATATTGTCACATAGAAGACCTTCCAATGAGCAAAAGGAAAAAGAAAAATATTTTAGAAACAGAAAGTTACAACTGACCACTACTTTAAATTTGTATAATTTACTTTTCCACCTTTTCTGGTTCTACTAGCTCTTTAAAGAGGACTGTCACAGGTGCAGCCAATACCTCCCTGAGCTCCCTCAATACCCTCTGGTGTACCCCGTCTGGCCCTGTAGCTTTTTTCATTTCCAGATTTGTGTGAACCTTCAGAACGCTCTCCTCTGTAAAAGGACTTGTGCCTACCTCCCTCCATCCAGTGCTCCTGTTGCTTTTTGTGTGGCCGATTCCCTTCCCCTTCCTTTGTGAAAAGTGGACAGAAGTATTTGTTCAGGATTCAGTATCTGCCTTTTCTTGATCCTCCTCTTCACAATCCCCATGCTCTATTTTAACCTCACAATCCCTCCCCAGTCTTCCTCTTTTCACTTAGGTACCTAAAAAATGTCTTGTCCCCCTTTGTTACTCCCGGGGCTGTTCTTTCCTCTGTTTGCACCTTTGTGCTGATCTTACTGCTTTCTCTGCCTCTCTATCTGCTTCTCTTGACATTCTTCCCTGTCTCCTTCCCTCTGCATCTCTTTATACCTCCTGAATGCTACCCTTTTAGCCTTTACCTTTTCAGTCTCTTACTTTGAGAGCCATACTGGTCTCTTTTCCTTTGTTTTGCTACTTCCTTTGCACTGAGGTTTGTTCCACTTCCTTTAAACAGAGGTTTGCTGCCTTCACCATGCCCTCCCTAAGGCTCAGCCATTGTTCCTCCACCCCACCCAGGTCATACCCCGAGAATCTCTGAGGCTTGCTCCCATTTTATTTAAATTTGCCTTCCTGGAGTTCATGACCCTCATTTATGTGTGGTTCACTCCTTATGTTGAACCACACTGTATGGTGATCACTGGTCTCTAGGTGGCCTCCCACCTTGACGTCTACAATACTGTTCCTGTTAGTGAGCACTAGGCCCAGTATTGTCCCATCACAAGTGGGATCCCTGACTAGTTGCCAGAGAAATGCCCCTGCACAAAGCCCAGGATGTCCCTGCTTCTAGCTGAAGCTGCAGCTGGAAGGCTCCAATCTACATCTGGCAGACTGAAGTACCCCACCAGCAGCACCTCCCCTTTGTCTGCCATTGTGCTAATGGCTTTGACCAGTGCCTTATCTAATTTCTCCCTGTGTTGATATGTAGATCACTCCAGTGTGAACAGAGTCTCCGTTTCCCATCTCCAGGGTGACACACAGTACCTCCAACCCCTATGTCCCCCCCAATTCCCAATATGTCTATCCCTTTGATTCCCTCCCTTACATAGAACACTATCACTCATCCCTTCCCCACCATCCTAACTTTTGTGAACTGAGTATAGCCTGGTATGGACATGTCCCAGTCATGATTTCCTGTGCACCGTGACTCTGTCATTTCCACGATATATGGCTCCCCAGCTCTTTAACATCGCCCTGAACAATCCCAGCTCTGTCCTTAGCCAGGTCATTGGTTCCTCAAGTGGATAATGACATCCAGCTTCTCCTCCTGCCATACTGCTCTAACAATCCTTAGTATCAGCCCTCCATCCCTCTGTGCTAAGGCACCAGGTAGGTACCTCACTTTCCTCTTTACCTCCTTTCCTGCTTCCAGATCTCCCCCAAATGATCAAGTCTCCCACCAGAAGTTGCTTCCATCTCTGCTTGGGTCCTCTACCGCACACCTTGGAGTCTCCCCAGAGGACCCACATTCTCCTGGCCACTACCACAGGTGCCTCTTCCTGGCAGCCCTGTCCACCAAAGTGGTGAATGAGTTGTGTGGTGACACCACTTGAGGAATGTCACCCACCCACCATCCCCGCCTCCCTGAGCCCACCACAGTTCAGCTGGTTCTCCACCTGGGCATCCTACTTGGCAACCATAGTAGATTCAGTGGCCTCAGGGAGGAGGAAGAGGTTTCCTGAATCCTAGCCCAGTAAGCCTGGAGTCTAACGACCTCCTCCCTCAGCTCAACTCAGGTGTGTGCAGACAGAACAGCACTTTAATCTCCAGAAGGTCTCTCTGAAAACCTCTGCTCTACAAATACTGCACTGCTTCACTCCCAACATTCCCATTCCTACACTCACTATGTTAACTGGAGGTAGTTTTACACACTTACCCTAGACAGGGGTTTTCTACTAGTTCCCTTTTTCATTTCACTTAACCCCTTTGTATCATGACCCTGGCATCTTATACCTTCTGTTAACCCTTACCCTAGAGAGGGTGTCAACTCTATTACTACAGCCCAGGCGATTTTTGTTCTCCTTTTTAACTTAACCGACTGTTTTTCTGCATCTGTCTATATTTGGCTGTACTTTATATTCACCTACTACTTTCTGTATATTGTATGTACCTCCTATTTGTTCATATTTGCATCTGCATTCTATGTACAATTTACTTGTGACTATTAGTTGTATGCTCCATTGTCCCCTTCCCCCAGGACGCATCTGGAATCGAGTGGTATCCCGCTCAGTATGCCTTCCTGGTAAAACTCTTAAATAAATAAATAAACCTTTATCCCTGTGCATTATTTCTCTAGATAGGGGGGTTTTCTTCCTTCACAACAGTTTTTATCCCCTTATCTTCTTCCAGTACTTCCTTATACAAGCAGCAACAACCAAATAGGTACTTTGCCTTACTTTAGTGGATTGGCAGAGTTCCTTGCATGCCTGATGTCACCTACGGATGCCTGCCGATGCCTAATATGCCAAACACTTCAGCTGTTCCAGTCTTGCTCTGTTCGACTCACATGATGGGACATAAACGTGAATGGGACACATTAAGAGCGAAGCCTTTTACCCTTCCTGTGCAACCTCCTCAAGGGGGTGCTTCCTGATGAGCTGCAAAATCCCTGATTGGTCCCCTGCCTGTCATGTGACCCTCATCAGCTGCTTCTCCAACCTCGACCTGGGGAAAGAGCATGGCATGAGAGGGAGCTACTCAGAGATGGGTTAGTTAATACTCCAAATCAGGTTTAGATTGTCCTGTTCAGTAAAAAAAGTCCGACCCACTACCTGCTGTTTCCAAATACCCCTCCCATTGTTTATTTACTTTGGCTTTTATTTAAAGCAGAGAATCTGCCTAGTGGCTGCTTTCATCTGTCCTGTGTAAATGTATTTATTGACGTACACTTGCTATTAGCTTTTTTTTTCTTAGCCTCTTCCCATTCTCAAACTCCACTCAGCAATGCCAAAATCCCCCTCCCGATATGCTGCTTTACTATGTGCTGAGCTGTTCTCGTTGATTTGACCCCCACCTGTTTTTCCCATTCTCAAGCCCTACAGAAAATGCTCAAATCCCCTCCCAATTATGCTGTACTAGTTATTCTGAGCTGATCCAGTGAGTGGATCCCCACTTATTAGCTGAAAATCTCTGCCTGATTTCTAAACAACCCCTGCTCATTTCCAGCAACCAACTGTTTTCTAAAATGATGCTTTGCAAAGATGCACACCAAAGCCGGCCCGGTGGCACTGAGTATTGAGGCGCTGAATGCCACACCTTGCTCCACACCGGTGACCTGGGTTCGGGAATGAGCCTGGGTCATCGGGGGTCAGCATTGGAGGCTAGGATCGAGTGTCCGACGACAACTCTCCTAGTCCTGGGGAAAGGGGTGGGTGCACACCGTGCTCTGGTGGCCCCTGGGGATGCCCGGAGGAACTGCAGTTGTGTGGGTGCTCAGCGGGGGGGAGCACGGCAGACATCTGCATGCTGTGCACAGATGTCATTGCACATCTGTGTTCCCATTGAGGGAAAAAAGGAAAAAAGGCAGCGTGGTCCACGGCTCCTTGGTAGAAACTGACTTCACCAGCCAACGATGCCTGAAGTAGGCAAGTGCCAGTAATGGATCCTCACTGGGTGAGGGAACTTAAGGGGAGCCTCTCGATGATTGAAGTTGTGTATGCCAGCTGGGGACGTCGGCTTCGGGGTCAGAGATGAAGGTAGGAGCGGTGGCTGGATGTACAGCAGGACTGTGACTGCAAGTTGAGAAACAGAGATATAAAAAAAAAAAGATGCACACCAAAAGCTTGTCTTGCCTCCTTTTGCGTGTACCTTGGCTGCTAGGGACATGGTTGAGCTAGAGTTTGCTAGCCTGCCATTGGAGTGGGGCACAGTATGGCACATACAATAGAGATGGAGTTTGAGTAACAAATATGGGTATGTTGTCTACCATGGGGAAGGGGGCAGCAAAAGAAGCACCAAAGGGTTCTGGCTTACAAGTGTTACTTTCCTAGCTACACCCTGTGTTCATCGATTGCTTTTTTGTCCGTATACATACTGTGTTTGCTTGTATTTTACATACTGTTTGTTTTGTATATTTCTTCTTCCTTTCTGCAAGTAAATAAGCAAATGTTTGTTTAGTGCCCATTCAGAAAGACTCAAAGCACAGTAAAGTAAAAGTACTAAAAAATAAATAAATAAATAAATAAAAGAATCCAAAATAAATATGTGCAAAAAGCACAGTTTGGTAAAACAATTACAGCATCATGTCTGTCAACATCAGCTCAGGAGCTTATTATAATAAGCTTAAAGCTTCCTGAAACTGGAAGGATTTTAGGCTCCACTTAAAGGCCTCCACTGAGGGGCACCCAAAGAGATTGAGGAAGCCTCTTTCACAGGCAGGTCCCGTGAACAAGAATGCTCAGTCACTGGAAGATTTATGCCTAGCTCTGGGAATGGCTAGGAGGCCCAACTTGGAGGAGCAGATGGGGCAGAAGGTCTGATAAGGGGGTAAGGAGGTCTTTCAGACATCTAGAACCCAGTCAATATAGGACCATGTAGGTCAGCAGACCAACCTTGATAAGCCACTTCACCAGCAGTCAGTGCAGTTTGCATAAAAATATAAGACAAGACCTAAGTATTGTAGACCCTTTAACAACCTGCCTGCCGCATTCTGCATCAGCTGCAGGCATCAAAACATACCTCCATTCTCCTCAAGGTATAAAACATTATAATAATCAAATCTGGAAATAGCAAAAGCATGTACCAGTGAAAGAAAGTCTTCAGGGGTGGAGGGGTACGCCTTAATCCGGGCAATGTTTCTGAGATGGTAAAGCCATTCCAGACTACAGCTGAGAGCAGAGCCTTAAATGTCAGCCTCCCATCCCGAATGACCTGCAGATTCTTCACCTTGACAGAGGCCATTAAACTAGACGAGTCAAGCACTATGTTCATTGACTCCTTAGTAACCTCTGTACAGCACTGACAACCAGACTCAGTCATCAGTACCTCAATTATTTCTGGGTTAAGTCTAAGCTAGCTAGAAGATATCAAGTCCTGAATCTCAGCCAGGCACTAATTTATCACTGGGAGATTGGGACTGCTCAGAATCGACCAGCTCAGCTTTTTCGAACTGTGGACAGACTATGAAACCCAGTCTGTCTACAGTCAGAAAACCCTTTTTGCAAGTAGAGTACGATGAACTTGTTCGATTCTTTTCCACTAATATGGCTGGCATTAGGGCGGTACTCCAACCAGCACATCTATGAGCATTGCTTTGGATCAGCACAAGGCCACTGCTCCTCAGTTTTCCTGGAATACCTTTGACAGAATGGAGTTCTCGGATGTCATGCAGATTGTCCAGAGTGTGCACCCTACGTGCTGTAGTATGGACCAAGAACGAACTTCCCTGATTTTGGGTTGTATTGATTCCATCAGTCCAGTAATAGCATGGATAGTCTGGTGCTCCTTGAAACAGGTGAGTTTCCTAGCTCCCTGTGTAATGAAATTATATATCCCAGTATTGTTATATCCCAATATTTTATATCGCTAATTATGCTACAGTATTTACTGTCTATGAAGGGGGGGAGAGAGAGAGGTTCACACTTATAGTTCGAAATAACATTATATGGGAAGACTGCCTTATCATACTGACTAGAGAGAAGCAGCCTCAGAGAACATGACACACACAGAAATGCTTGCTCAGAATGAACATACAAATATAATGTTTTTCAATCCTTGTGTAACCCCTGGATGGTACTATCCCAGGGGCTACTACCCCTGCTTGATTTGCCACTAACAGGTTGAGGGGCCTGGATCCAATGGCGGGTGCCTCCACCCAGAGGTCAGGGTTTGCAATAGTTAAACTAACTTGGTCACAGCCCTCTGGGACACTGCAACCCCCCTTTCTTCCCACTAGTGGCCCACACAGCATATCAGAATTACCTTCACAGTATACACTTACCCCCAGGACTGGTTCAGGCACTGGGATCCCCTGTAAAATAAGAAGATACAGTGCAACAATCACAGTACAATACTTTAACATAGACAAATACCTCATTCAGTATAACTTTGCTGAAACAAGCAGCTCTGATTTATTTAGGGGGATATAACAAGGATAGGGGGAAATCAGGTTAATTAGCTTATCACTTTACTCATCTACCTATGGCTCTGTGCATAGGCCTATCCCTACCAGTTACTGTCCCTGGGTACCCAAGCCCTAGTGGCTAGTCCAAACCGTGGCAGCTGGTAGGGGCCCTCTCACAGAGAAAAGAAAAATTAGTTAAACAGTCAGCAGTACAGTAATTCCATTTGGATTCAATGTGGCAATTCAACAGGGAGCGACCCTGAATTAGTACTCACGACCTCCAAACAAGATAGGGTCCTTCAGTGTCAGCAGGGCTACTCTTGAGCTCCACGAGACTCCTCACACATTTATATGACAAACTGCAACAGGCAAAAGTCCTTTAATGGCAGCAGGATTCACTTGAGCTACACAAGCCTCCTCACACATTTATATAGTAAACAGTAACAGGCAAAAGTCCTTTAATGGCAGCAGAATTCACTTGAGCTACACAAGCCTCCTCACACATTTATATGGTAAAAAGAAAGTACTATACCAGGCAGGCTGCTTCTGTATCCTGATCGCAATTACTGCACAATACCCGGGAGAACACACAGCAGATTCAGTTCCTGACAGACCGAGCGCAATTCAACAATTTCTCCAGTCTTCTACAGGGTGAGCCTGGTTTCTACTCTTCAGATATCCTTTGATTCTCTTCACAGGACTGATTCAGTCCTAACAAGCAGTTACACAAGCTGCAGACTGGAACTCTGGGCCTTAACACGCTTTCCGACTAAAACTGCACACCCAAAAGCACAGGGCTCCTTCCTCTTCACTGCCAGAGCTCAACTGAAACTCCAGCAGACAAAACCGGCACTTCCTTTGAGTTCCTCCCAGTTCTTGGCTGGATTGGCTGTCACTCACAATAGACTGCCCCTGTTGGTCCAAAAGGCGCAAGTCAAACTACATCTCCCAGAGTCACTGCCCATACAATCCTCTTGTGGCTGGCTCAGATTACGAGTCCAAGTTCTGATTCGTCCAAGGCACCATTTTAGAGCTACCTTAACCCACATTGATTGGTCCAGTTCAGCAGTTCAAAACTAGAATGGTTAACTAGACAAACACAGTTCTGACTGCAAAGAAAGCAGTTTAGACAAACTGTATTTTCATTATTACTCTAAATGATTTCTGGCAAACAGTTACATCTTTCAGATAGGTTCCCTTTGCACTCCTAGTGACTGCAAAAATGGAGTGAATTGGCAGCAGCTCGAGTGGTACTCCAGCAGAGAAACACACAGTCCCCCCACACAAACTAATTATGTCTGCAAGCAGACAGCTCTTAAAGAGACAGTACCAGAGGCTCTAAAAACACTCACAGATATATGACTTAAACGCCAAACACCATTCAGGCTTGGAGCATTCAAGAAACTCTTGAAGTCTTTTGGGAACCCCCTTTGCAGGGGGGTTACACCCTTCCTGGCCTGGGAAAGCTTGACTTCCGCGTCAAGCAAGTACTCCCATATGTTTCAACTGCAACCATATACATTTGCATTATGCTCACACATGTAATCAGTCAGTCAATATATCATTTTACCAAGAACACATTTCTGAAACATTGCAGTACGTCACTCTTTACACAGTATTACACACACATTGTACAATAACTCAAGTTATTAGCTCTTGTACATGAAACCTGAAGAGAGGGGGCCCTTCCCTATCAGTTACCTTGGGGCTGGACGGGGCAAGGGCACCATACTTAGAGGGCAACACAAGTAACTTGGAGTTAGCACTGATGCTCAGTTTGGGCAATGAGCAAGGGACACATACACTTCTTTATGGACAACATTGACAGGCAAGTCCACAGGCCTCCCAAGGGAATCATAACTGAGGTGCACCACAGGCTTTACAGCTCAACCAGTCTTTCTAGGGGAACTGTTACAGTCTCTGCACTCTGAGCCTCATTTTCAGCATTGTCCTCACTTGTCAGGGGAGTCTCCATGGGGGTAGAGAGGCTAGAACTTGTGGCACTTTCAGCTCCAGGAGTTACAGTTTCTGAGTCCACAACATTTGGCTCGCATGGAGAACTTTCGGACACTGGCAGTGGACTGTCAGGGCACTCAAAAATACTCTTCTTGCTCTGGTGTATCACCAGTCTGCCCCAATCCATCATTTTCCTCCCCCAAAAGCTCAAACAGTTCAACCATGCACAATGATTCCATTTCATCTGATCTGATGCTTTGCACTTCACTTTCTGGAAGCATTGGCTCCAGGGACGTGGCTTGGGGCTTAGACTGTCCAGAAGGCCCAGCTTCCTCTCATGTATTGACTAGGGGATTGCCCCGAAACAATTGACTCGGTTCATAAGAAGGATAGTATTCAAAGTCACTCTCACTTTCTTCTGATATGGACTGACAGTCATGCTCAACTGGGACTTGTGCAGGGGAACACTTTAACTCTGCTTCTGTAGGTGCAGACTTTCTTGATCTTTTCTTAGCAGCAGCTCTAGTCACTGGTCCAGAGGGACATCTTCTGGGGCTCAGACTCAATCAAGATTTGTCCAATGGGCAGTAAATGATTTCTATGCATTGTTTTACATCTTTGAATTATTCTCAGGCCTTACTTTGTACACTGGCAGATCATCTAGTTTGCCCACTACAATGTGAGGGAGATGGTGCCATCTGTCAGCAATCTTGTGTTTGCCATGCAGTCCCAGATTTCTTAGCAATACCTGAGCTCCCTCCTGGAGTTCCTGTGCTTTCACCTTTTTATCATACCTTTCTTTGTTGGCCAGATTTCTTTTGGCAGCCATGGTTTGAGCCAGTTGGTACGCATGAGTTAGCTGGGCCTTTAACTTTTGCACATACTGTAAATAGTTGTCAGCTTGAACCCCATCAGGAGAGACCCCAAAACACACATCTACCGGTAGTCGAGCTTCTTTTCCAAACATCAGGCGGTAGGGGAAGAACCCAGTGGCATCACTTTTGGTGCAGTTATAAGCATGTACCAGGGTGCTAATTTGTTGGCTCCATCTAGGCTTGTCCTTTGGGTGCAGGGTGTCTAGCATATCTAGCAAAGTGCGGTTGAAACGTTCAGGCTGTGGGTCCCCTTGGGGGTGGTAAGGAGTGGTTCTGGACTTTCGCACTCCCCACAGAAAAAGCATCTCTTTGATCAGATGACTCTCAAAGTCTCTCCTTGATCAGAATGGATTCTTTGTGGAGCCCCATAGTGAACAAAAAAGTTTTCTACAAGTACTTTGGCCACAGTGGATGTTTTCTGGTCTTTGGTGGGAAAGCTTGGGCATATCTCGTGAATGGTCAGTCACCACCAGCACATTACTGATATTTCTTTGATCTGACTCCAAACTCAGAAAATCAATACAGACCAGCTCCATGGGTGCACTGGTGGTGATGTTAACAAGGGGCAGCCCTCTGGGCAAAGCTTTCCTCTGTAAGCAGCGACTACAAGTTCGAATGTGTTGCTCCCATCAGCCCCCATCTTAGGCCAATAGAATCTGGATCTCACCAAGTCAAGTGTTCTGTCTATACCAAGGTGCCCCATGTGGTTGTGCAAGGACCTCAATACTGAGTCTCGAAGGCAGTGGGCAGCACTAGTTGTTGTTTGTCTACTTGTCCCCTCTGTCTACTGTTTCTCTGTAAACAGTTTATTGATCAGTTTCAACTTAGGACCTTTTTGTATAACAGTGTAGTTCTCAAATCAGTGGAGCGTAATTTGACACATCTTTTCCTGCACAGAGGGCTTCTAAAGCTGATTTGATCATGAGATCGTGGGACTGAGCCCTGAATACTGTCATTGTCCAGCTGAGGCAGTGCACCAATGTCTATTGCAGAAAAGTGGCAATAAGCAGCAGGTATGCAATTCTCAGAGGGTCCCAAGCAATCCACCATGCAGTCCACTGCGTCCATGGACATTTGTTCCTCCCTGTCAAACTTCCGGCAGAGTGCCCGAATGTCAGGTTCTGCCAATCTGACCCAATCATTCTGGTGAACAGGCCTCCGGGAGAGAGCATCAGCATCCATGTGGTTCAGACCTGATCGGTATTCGAGAGCATAGTCGTATGTAGATAATGCAGAAAGCCACCTATGGCCAGTGGCATCCAACTTAGCTGAGGTCTGCACATAGGTCAAAGGATTATTGTTAGTTTTTACTAGTATTTTAGTCCCATACAAGTACTCATGGAATTGGTCAACAATAGCCCACTTCAAAGCTAAGAACTCTAACTTATGTACAGGATAGTTCTTTTCGGATGGGGTCAGGCTTCTACTGGCAAAGCCACTGGTCTCAGGCCATTCTCATGCTCTTGGTACAACACAGCCCCCAACCCTTGCAAACTAGCATCAGTGTGCAGGACGAAGGTTTTCTTGGATCGGCATAGGCCAGCACTGAGCATGGGTAAGCTGATATATGATCTCATGAAAGTAGTCTCACAATCAGGAGTCCAGCGGGCCCCAAATACTTCACTAGGATGAAAATACACTCTTTCAGTCTTGAGGGACGCTGACTTTTTTGGTATTATTTGTGGGTTGGGGGATACCCCTGAGTAAGGTTAAGTAAAGGGCGGATCACTCTTGAATAGTCCTTGAAGAAATGCAGCTAATAACCTCAGAATCCCAGGAATCTTTGCAGTTCTTTTAGATTTTTGGGCTGTGGCCAGGGTAGTCAAGGCCTCAACTTTACTTGGGTCGGTCTCTATTCCTCGTGGATACTATGTGTCCCACATACTTTACTGATGTTTGAAAGAATTGACACTTATCAATGGACAGTTTAAGGCAAAGTCCTCAGTCGGTCCAATACCTTAAATAATCTGCTCTCATGTTCCTCCAGTGAGCTGCCAAACACAATAACATCATCTAGGTATACCAGGCACTCTAGTAAGTTCATGTCCCCACTGCACGCTCCATCAATCGTTGAAAAGTGGCTGGGGCACCTGAAATCCCTTGAGGCATCCTCATGAATTCATAGAAGCCAAGTGGACAGATAAAGACTGTCTTCTCACGGTCCTCTGGGTTCATCGGGATCTGGTAGTACCCACTGCGGAGATCCAACACAGAGAACCACTTGCTCCCGTTTAGGCAGTCCAAAGCATCCTGAATGCAGGGCATTGTGTACTGATCAGATGGATAGCCTCCATTCTGCCTATATCCTTCCTGAGATGTGGTATCCAGCACTGTACACAGTACTCTAGGTAGGATTTCACCAGCGATCTGTACATTGGCAACACCACCTCCTTCCATCTGCTGGTGATACCCCTCACTATACATAGAAACATAGACTTTGACGGCAAATAAGGACCGCTTGGCCCACCTAGTCTGACCATTTCCCTACTTACAGGATAGGCCGCAGATCCTAGTTAACCAACAGCCTATTTCTTCCTACCCCCCCGAAGAATTGCCTTATGTCTGTCCCATGCATTCTTGAATTCTCCCACAGTTTTAGACCCACAACCCTCCTCAGGAAGGCTGTTCCATGCATCCACTACCCTCTCGTGAAAAAATACCTCACATTGCCCCAGAACCTCCCCCTCTATCTTTAAATTGTGTCCCCTTGTTCTTGCACATCTCTTTTTCTGAAAGATACTACCCGGTTGGACGTTGTTGATTCTACTGAGGTACTTAAAAGTTTCTATAATGTCCCCTCTCTCCCTTCTTTCCTCAAGGGTATACATATTAAGCTCCTTTAGTCTCTCCTCGGATGGCTTCTCTTGCAGACCTTGCACCATTTTAGTTGCCCTCCTCAGGACTGCCACTATCCTGTCTATGTCCTTGCAGAGATGGGGTCTCCAGAACTGGACGCAGTACTCCAGATGGGGTCTTACCAACTGTCTGTACAGAGGGATAACAACTTCCTGTTTTCTGCTGTTGCTGATGCCTTTCCCTATGCATCCCAGTATACCCCAGCCCTCCCTACTGCCCTCTCCCATTGTTTGCTAACCTTAAGGTCATCTGATATGATTACCCCCCAGGTCCCATTCCTTTTTTGTTGTTGTTACTACCTCCTCCCCATTGTGTAATCTTCCCCTGAGTTCTTGTTTCCCAGATGCATTATTTTGCACTTCTTTGCATTGAATTCTAGCTGCCATACTTCTGATGATTCCTCCAACCTTGCCAAGTCCCTTCTCATCCTTTCCATGCCTCCTTGTGTATCAACCCTGTTGCAGATCTTTGTGTCATTTGCAAAGAGGCATACTTTTCCTTCCAGTCCCTCTGCTATGTCACTTATAAAGACATTAAAAAGGACTGGACCCAGTACTGAACCCTCGGGTACTCCCTAGTAGCCCTCTTTCTTCAGAGTGGACTCCATTTACAATTACTTTCTGTGTCCTGTTGTTCAGCCAATGTTTTACCCAGGCTACCACTCTGGGACCCACTCCCAGGCTGGATAATTTGACTATTAATCTTTTGTGTGGGACCGTGTCAAATGCCTTGCTAAAGTCTAGGTAGGCCATGTCCACAGCCCCTCCCTGGTCTACTACTTTGGTCACCCAGTCAAAGAAATCTATTAGATTCGTCTGACATGACCTTCCCGCTATGAACCCTTGCTGCCTTGGGTCCTGTGCCCCACTGGCCTCTAGGTACTCAACAATTCTTTCCTTCAGAAGTGTCTCCATCACTTTCCCTACCACAGAGGTCAAACTTACAGGTCTGTAGTTTCCTGCCTCTGTCTTGGTCCCACTTTTGTGAAGGGGAATCACATCTGTCTTCCTCCAGTCCTTGGGTACCACACCATCCTACCATGATTTATTAAAAAGAGTAGTCAGTGGTTTCATTAGTTCCCCCCTTAATTCTTTTAGAATTCTGGGGTGAATTCCATCAGGCCTCATTGCTTTGTCCACCTTCAGTTTTAGGAGTTCTTGCAGAACCCCTTCTTCTGTGAAAGGGCTGGGATCGACCCCCCTATCAAGAGTGCTTCTGTTAATTGGATTAGGCACTTCCCCCTCCTCTTTTGTGAATACTGAGCAGAAATATTCATTCAGTATCCCTGCTTTTTCACTGTCCCCCTCTGCCCACCCACCGTTCATTCTATTCAGCCTCACTATCCTTCCCTTTGTCTTTCTATGCTGTCTGATGTACCTATAAAATGTTTTATCCCCTTTCTTAACCGAGTTGGCTATCTTTTCCTCAGTTTGGGCCTTTGCTATTCTGACTTCCCTCCCTGCTTCCTTCTGCCTTAACTGGTACAGCTCTCTGTCCTGCTCCTTCTGTGTTTCCTTATACATCCTGAATGCTATCTTTTTCTCCCTGACTTTCCCAGACACCCCTTTTGAGAACCATAGTGGCTTTTTTTTTTCATTTTGATTTGTTTATTTGCTTCACACAAAGGCTTGTTGCCTCTGTGATGGCAGTTTTGATGATTCCCCATTGTTGCTCCACCTCTCCCTCTAGCCTGTTTGCTAGTGCTTTTCTGAGGCACTCTCCCATCTTGCCAAAGTCAGCCCTCCTGAAGTCCAGTACCCTCACTTTTGTATGGCTTGACCCTGTAGCTGAGTTTAACGTGAACCACACTGTTTGATGGTCACTTGTTCCCAGATGGCAACCCACTTCTAGATCTGAGATCCTGTCACTGCCTCCATTTGAGAATATAAGGTTTAAGATTGCTCCCTCACGAATAGGTTCCGAAACCAGCTGTCTGAGGCCTGCCACCTGTAGGGCATCGAGAATGGCCCTGCTCTTGGATGTGGCTGCAGCAAATGTGCTCCAGTTAACATCTGGCATATTCAGATCACCCATGAACAGTATCTCCCCTTTCTCTGCCATCCTAAGAATGCCTTCTATCATATCCTTGTCCATTCCCTCCCCCTGACATGGGGGTCTGTACACAACCCCTGTGCAGATTGTGGTGCCCTTTCCAGTCTCCAAGGTGACCCACAGTGCCTCCTGTCCTCCCTGTTTACTCTTTTGTTCAGTTGCTTTTATCCCTTCCTTTACATAGAGAGCTACACCCCCCCTCTTCTCCCCTGCCTGTCTCTCTTGTAGGTTATGTACCCTGGTATGTTAACATCCCAGTCATGGTTCTCTGTGTACCATGTTTCTGTGACTGCTATGAGATCCAGGCATCCCTCTTCCATCAAGGCCACCAGCTCAGGGAGCTTGTTGCCCAGACTATGGGCATTGGTACTCATTATCCTCCATTTCCTGATGGCCTTACTCCTTTTTGCCCCATCCCTGTCCTTCTTGCCTTTGTCACTTTCCCCATTCTCCCTATCGCCAACTCTATGTTGATGTTTACCGCACTTACTACAGTGATTTTTTTAGAGGGGGCTAGGATTTCCCTGCTCCTTTCCAGTGCCTTCCTCCTTGGCTAGTTTGAATGCTTGCCAATGAAGCATTTAAACCTATCACCTAGGATCCTGGTTCCCCTCCTGGACAGATGCAGCCCATCATGCCAGTATAGGCTTGCATCACTCCAGGTGGACCCCCAGTCCCCAATGAAGCCAAATCCCTGAGCTCTGCACCAGGTTTTCAACCACTGATTGAATCCCTTGGTGCAGAACACCCTCGCATCTCCTACACCATAGATGGGCAGCACCTTCGAGAAGGTTACTGTGTGTGCTACTTGTCTAAGGCCCCTCCCCAATTCTACAAACTCTTCCAAAATTCCAATGGTCCTGCCAACTGTCTTGTTGCACTACCTGACCACCTTAAGGTCATCAGATATGATTACCTCCTGGTCATTTTCCTGTTTGATTACCATCAATACCTCTTCTTCCATTTTGTACTCTGCCTCTGGGTTTCTGTGCCCTAAGTGCATGATTATGCAGTTTTTCACATTGAAACCCAGCTGCCATGCCCTTGACTGCTCCTCAAGTTTTCTCAGGTCAAGGCACATTCTTTTTCCCACACAACAGAGTGTCTATCCTAATGCAGATTTTTGTGTCATCCACAAAGAGGCAGACCTTCCCTTCCCTTCCCTTTCCTTCCCTTCCCTTCTCTTCCCGCTAACCTGCAGTGTCACTTATGAATACACTGAAGGGCACTGGTCCCAGTACTGTTCTCTGAGGTACCCCACTGGTCACCATCCCTTCTCTGGAGTGAACTCCATTTTTATCACCACCATCTGTCAACTATCCCTAATGGCCTGTTTACACAGCCAATGTGCTGTGTCTGCTACTGTGTCATGATCTTTCCTTGACCACTCAAGACACTCATGCTGTGCATTTACATGGCCCCTCTTAGGACCTATGCAAGCCATACTGGAGAGGGGCCATCACTATCAGGGTGGTTAGCAACTCTGCAATGTCAGCAGTGATGGGTCTGTTGACTCATCTTGTTGCCATGCCTACCGACCAAACAGGAAGCGCCGGCAATGATTAAGAAAACTTGTGAGTCAAAGTGAGTGGTGCAGCCTGTCCACACGGCTGCTTACACTGCTCACTCTGAAACTCATCCCCAGGTTTGCTGCAGTTCAGGGAGATGATCCAGGATCAACGTACCATGATTGGTAGCATCCAACAGTTGATTTGCACCACAGCAACCCATGCCCTAGGTTGCTGTGGCAAATGTGGCTGTGTAAACAATTATTTATTTATTTTATTTATGTATACATATTGGAATTACAATCCTTTGAGTCATGGACTCATTTCCAAAGGCTCTACGTCAAGTATACAGAGACAGTCATAGGTTATATAGTTACAGAGCAGATACAATAGTACATTAGGTGCAACTTTAGAAGTGTACAGACAGGATTGTACTGGCAGCAGCAACAATACACACGGCCCCTGGAATTCTGCGGTTCTGCGGTTGCGGAATTTGCCGCAGAATTTGCATCATGCCGCAGAATATATATAGTGCCGCAGAATTCATTGTTTTTGGTGAATTTTCATATAAATATACTGTTTTTCCATAGTGTCAGGCTTTCTTTCCCACCTCGTTTAGCCTGAAGCCCCTCCTCTATGCTCAGCATATGATGTCATCGATGACATCACATCATATTTAGCCAATGACAGGACTGCATTCTGCCAGAGAAATGAATAAATCATGCCACAGAAATCAGAAAATGCTGCTGCAGAAATCAGAAAATTCTGCCGCAGAACACCAGGGGCCCTGACTATACACAAGATAATATATTGGCCTATACAAGGTGGTATATAGGCTGTTGGTTAACTAGGATCTGCAGCTTATCCTGTAGGTAGGGAGATGGGCAGACTAGGTGGACCAAGCTGTCCTTATCTGCCATGAAAGTCTATGTTTCTATGTGGTAACTAGGTGATTAGGGTAATAATGCAAGCAATGCACTGGTGTGTTGAGGTGGAAGCTGTCCCAGGGGGACATTGTCACAGTAGGAGGTAGACTAACTTTCGGCCAAACAAGGTAGGTGGGCCTGTCAGGCATGGGAACCCAGTTGATTATGCACATCTAGCCACGGGAGTGAAATATGTGATTCCTGAGTCAATTTCTTACTCAATTTACAACCTTTGGACTCACCCTTAAGCTTCCCAGTTTCCTCATGAGTTTTCTGTGTGGAACAATATCAAAATCTTTGCTGAAATCTAGGTAGGCCATATCCACTGCTGCACCTTGATCTATTTCCCAGGACATCCAAAGAGATCTATTACATTAATCTGACATGACCCCCCCACCCCCACCACCATGAATCCGTGCTGCCTCAGGCCTGGTAACCGTAACCCACTGGATTCATGATACTCTATGGTCCTTACATCTTCACAAGGACATAGACAGGGTGGAGACAGTCCAGAGAATGGTGACTAAGATGGTGCAGGGCTTGCACTATAAAACATATGAGGATGGATTAAAAGACCTCAACATGTGTACAATGGAGGAGAGGAGAGGAGGGAACAGGGGACTATGACTGAAACCTTCAAGTATCTTAAAGGTTTGAACAATGTGCAAGTGGGTGACATCTTTCAGTACAAGAGTTGTACAAGGACATGGGGGCACGATATGAGACTGGAGGGGGGTTGAATAAGGGGAAATGTAAGGAAATATTTCTTTACATAAAGAGTGGTGGATGCCTGGAATAGCCTACCCCAGGAGGTGGTAGGTACTAGAACAGTGGGGGTATTCAAACATGATTGGGATAGGCATAAGGGAAGCCTAGAATGGAAGAGAGGCAAAAGCCCATGTCTAAGTAGGGGTGATGGCCGCTGTTGCAGGCAGGGAAAATGGACAGACTAGGTGGGCCTGGTGATCCTTATCTGCCGTCAACTACTATTTTACTATGTATCCTTTTCCTAAGCAGTGTGTCCATGAATGTCCCCACCACTGATTTCAGGCTGACTGGCCTATAGTTGCCAGCCTCCTCACTGCTACCTCTTTTGTGAAGCAGGACTACATCTGCCCTCCTCCACTCCTCTGGAACCATTCCTGTTTCCATTGAGTTATTAAAGAGCTAGTGTACTGCCTAAAACTGATACTAGTTTTTAAGAGCAGTCAGCCATTCTATTTTATATCTGAGGTACTTTTATGTTGTCTTGTGCATGTGCAAGCAACATCTTGCTGTAGTATTAGCACAGTGAGAGGTGTGTCAGTTTAGCATCCAGGGCATGCTTCGTGAGGTGCAGCCCTCATTCCCCAATTAGCCAGCATGGTAGTGCTGATGCAAGGATTATGTAAAGTAACACCAACTTGAAGATATATGCCACTGCAATCAGAGACAAGCTCATCATGCAGCGCAGAGATGACACACCTCCTTTATACCTTTCTTGGTGAAACATTTCAGTAAATATGGCTGCAGCTCCTGCCACCACCACACAACGAACAAAGCCAACATTGGGGTGCAATCCCATGTCAGCATATCCCATTTTCCCTACATTGTGTGGCACACTGGGAGCCCACCACAGTGTGCACGCCCACGCAGCCAACCATGCTGGCATGTCCACCCCCCACCCCAGTGTGTACTGTGCCCAACATTCCCCCTCAAAAGTCATGGGGCACACTGGGAGCCCACCCCAGTGACCCCAACAAACCATTTCGCGGTGTATGTTTTTTTCCTTTTTTCACCTGAAAGAAAGAAAATGGTTCCACGTTGTGCATTGCTCCCCCTCCCCCAACCCGCATCCACCCTCTACGCACCCCACCTCCCTACACCCCCCTCAACCCATACTTACCTTCAGAGGTTGGGCACTGTGATCTTTGGTGGAGTGAAAACACGTCTTGGCTCTTCAAAGTTGAACTGCGAAGTTAAGAAATGCCGGTAGCTGTATAATGGCATCAATGTGGGGGTGGGGGGTCAACTTAGTTGGATGTCTCAGCCACTTTTCTGAATTTTGGCTCCAAATTTTCAACATGGGGTTCTTGGGACCCCACCTCATGAACACATGCACTGTCATGTCATTATTCAGTCCCGAAAGGTGATTTTGCTGTCACTGTGCGGAATTACCTTTTCAGACCAATTAATGAAATGACAGTGCCACTGTTCATGAGACGGGTCCCAAAAAGCCTATGTTGCAAATTTGGTGAATAAATTTCCAAACATGACTGTGTTATGAGCATGCATTGCACAGTTTCCATGCATGCTTGTAACGTTGACAGTTTTTAATATTTTCACTCCAGATTTTCAACATTGTCATTTTTTCACACCTGCTTATGAACAGTACCGCTGTTATTTTTCACATCTTACCCGAAATGTGTTTTCGCATATCTGGCACACAATGGCATGGTTGCTGTGGGAAATCATCTTTTGGGACAGATTAATAAAATCACAGTGCCACTGTTCAAAAGTGGAGGTCCCAGAATGCCTATGTTGAAAATTTGGTTAAAAAAATCCCTAAAATGATTGCATTACGGACATGCGTTGTGCAGTTTCTACACACGCGCATGACTTCACCAGTTTTTCATATTTTCACTCCAGATTTTCAGCATTCCAATTTTTGTACACCTCCTCATGAACAGTACAGCTGTCATTTTTCACACTTGTGACACTATATGGTGCAGTCACTGTGCAAAATCACCTTTTGGATAGTGAACTGATGGTGCCACTGTTCATGAGGTGGGGTCACAAAAAGCACATGTTGAAAATTTGGAGTAAAAATACCAACAAATGCTCGGGGCATTAGGGTTTCCAGCCATAATGCTCCCTCCTCCCAGAAAAGACTGACAGGCATCAGGGGTGTAACTTGAGATTGTCGGCTGTAATACTCATGCCATTCCACCCCAACTCCCACCCTACAGCCAGTGATAGGCATTGAGGTGTGCCTTGGACTCTTTGGCTGCAAAGTTCACACCATCCTCCTATACTGCATCCATGTCAGCATATTTCCTTATGGAATGGGGTGAGCATAAAGCCTGAAGACTCCAAGGCACACAGCAACACTTGTCGGAGTCTGCAGGGTAGGGTGAGGTGAAATGGTGTGAGCATTATGGACGACAACCCAAAGGCACACCCCAATGCCTGCAGTCTCTGCAGGGTTGGGGTGGGGTTGGTGTCAGTTCAATACTTCACTACCCTTCCTATTATGCATCTCCTAATTCCTGCACTACCAATGCCAACGCCAACAAGATAACATTCAGCATTGACAAATATTTGTTCTTTCCTTCTGTTATTAAGAAGATTGTCTCACCTGATGTTACTAGGTGAGATGCATGGCATAGCACTGTTCCTGGCAGCTGACGTATCTATCTCTATACCCCATACTACATCATCAGCATTGTGACCTCAGTGATTGTGACACGAGTGCTGCCTAGGAAAATCCACTCAGTAGCTGTCAGGTCAGTCACCTGTGATGTCACTGTCAGGGAGATCGCAATTCTCATGATGTAGTTGGGGGGAACAGAGATACTGTAGATATGTCAGCTGCCACGGTAAGAGCTGTTCCACACATCCAGCACAATATTATCACATAGAAGACCTTCCAATGAGCAAAAGGAAAAAGAAAAATATTTTAGAAACAGAAAGTTACAACTGACCACTACTTTAAATTTGTATAATTTACTTTTCCACCTCTTCTGGTTCTACCAGCTCTTTAAAGAGGACTGTCACAGGTGCAGCCAATACCTCCCTGAGCTCCCTCAATACCCTCTGGTGTACCCCGTCTGGCCCTGTAGCTTTTTTCATTTCCAGATTTGTGTGTACCTTCAGAACGCTCTCCTCTGTAAAAGGACTTGTGCCTACCTCCCTCCATCCAGTGCTCCTGTTGCTTTTTGTGTGGCCGATTCCCTTCCCCTTCCTTTGTGAAAAGTGGACAGAAGTATTTGTTCAGGATTCAGTATCTGCCTTTTCTTGATCCTCCTCTTCACAATCCCCTTGCTCTATTTTAACCTCACAATCCCTCCCCAGTCTTCCTCTTTTCACTTAGGTACCTAAAATGTCTTGCCCCCTTTGTTACTCCCGGGGCTGTTCTTTCCTCTGTTTGCACCTTTGTGCTGATCTTACTGCTTTCTCTGCCTCTCTATCTGCTTCTCTTGACATTCTTCCCTGTCTCCTTCCCTCTGCATCTCTTTATACCTCCTGAATGCTACCATTTTAGCCTTTACCTTTTCAGTCTCTTACTTTGAGAGCCATACTGGTCTCTTTTCCTTTTGTTTTTGCTTACTTCCTTTGCACTGAGGTTTGTTCCCACTTCCTTTAAACAGAGGTTTGCTGCCTTCACCATGCCCTCCCTAAGGCTCAGCCATTGTTCCTCCACCCCACCCAGGTCATACCCCGAGAATCTCTGAGGCTTGCTCCCATTTTATTTAAATTTGCCTTCCTGGAGTTCATGACCCTCATTTATGTGTGGTTCACTTCCTTATGTTGAACCACACTGTATGGTGATCACTGGTCTCTAGGTGGCCTCCCACCTTGACGTCTACAATACTGTTCCTGTTAGTGAGCACTAGGCCCAGTATTGTCCCATCACAAGTGGGATCCCTGACTAGTTGCCAGAGAAATGCCCCTGCACAAAGCCCAGGATGTCCCTGCTTCTAGCTGAAGCTGCAGCTGGAAGGCTCCAATCTACATCTGGCAGACTGAAGTACCCCACCAGCAGCACCTCCCCTTTGTCTGCCATTGTGCTAATGGCTTTGACCAGTGCCTTATCTAATTTCTCCCTGTGTTGATATGTAGATCACTCCAGTGTGAACAGAGTCTCCGTTTCCCATCTCCAGGGTGACACACAGTACCTCCAACCCCTATGTCCCCCCCAATTCCCAATATGTCTATCCCTTTGATTCCCTCCCTTACATAGAACACTATCACTCATCCCTTCCCCACCATCCTAACTTTTGTGAACTGAGTATAGCCTGGTATGGACATGTCCCAGTCATGATTTCCTGTGCACCGTGACTCTGTCATTTCTACGATATATGGCTCCCCAGCTCTTTAACATCGCCCTGAACAATCCCAGCTCTGTCCTTAGCCAGGTCATTGGTTCCTCAAGTGGATAATGACATCCAGCTTCTCCTCCTGCCATACTGCTCTAACAATCCTTAGTATCAGCCCTCCATCCCTCTGTGCTAAGGCACCAGGTAGGTACCTCACTTTCCTCTTTACCTCCTTTCCTGCTTCCAGATCTCCCCCAAATGATCAAGTCCCCACCAGAAGTTGCTTCCTTCTCTGCTTGGGTCCTCTACCGCACACCTTGGAGTCTCCCCTACAG
Organism: Neoceratodus forsteri; assembly: GCA_016271365.2. NCBI lineage: Eukaryota > Metazoa > Chordata > Ceratodontiformes > Ceratodontidae > Neoceratodus > Neoceratodus forsteri. The sequence continues at coordinate 578,536,536 of CM057459.1, read as the reverse complement.
AGGACCCACACATTCTCCCTGGCCACTACCACAGGTGCCTCTTCCTGGCAGCCCTGTCCACCAAAGTGGTGAATGAGTTGTGTAGTGACACCACTTGAGGAATGTGTCACCCACCCACCATCCCCGCCCTCCCTGAGCCCACCACAGTTCAGCTGGTTCTCCACCTGGGCATCCTACTTGGCAACCATAGTAGATTCAATGGCCTCAGGGAGGAGGAAGAGGTTTCCTGAATCCTAGCCCAGTAAGCCTGGAGTCTAACGACCTCCTCCCTCAGCTCAACTCAGGTGTGTGCAGACAGAACAGCACTTTAATCTCCAGAAGGTCTCTCTGAAAACCTCTGCTTCAAATACTGCACTGCTTCACTCCCAACATTCCCATTCCTACACTCACTATGTTAACTGGAGGTAGTTTTACACACTTACCCTAGACAGGGGTTTTCTACTAGTTCCCTTTTTCATTTCACTTAACCCCTTTGTATCATGACCCTGGCATCTTATACCTTCTGTTAACCCTTACCCTAGAGAGGGTGTCAACTCTATTACTACAGCCCAGGCGATTTTTGTTCTCCTTTTTAACTTAACCGACTGTTTTTCTGCATCTGTCTATATTTGGCTGTACTTTATATTCACCTACTACTTTCTGTATATTGTATGTACCTCCTATTTGTTCATATTTGCATCTGCATTCTATGTACAATTTACTTGTGACTATTAGTTGTATGCTCCATTGTCCCCTTCCCCCAGGACGCATCTGGAATCGAGTGGTATCCCGCTCAGTATGCCTTCCTGGTAAAACTCTTAAATAAATAAATAAACCTTTATCCCTGTGCATTATTTCTCTAGATAGGGGGTTTTCTTCCTTCACAACAGTTTTTATCCCCTTATCTTCTTCCAGTACTTCCTTATACAAGCAGCAACAACCAAATAGGTACTTTGCCTTACTTTAGTGGATTGGCAGAGTTCCTTGCATGCCTGATGTCACCTACGGAAGCCTGCCGATGCCTAATATGCCAAACACTTCAGCTGTTCCAGTCTTGCTCTGTTCGACTCACATGATGGGACATAAGCGTGAATGGGACACATTAAGATGAACCTTTACCCTTCCTGTGCAACCTCCTCAAGGGGTGCTTCCTGATGAGCTGCAAATCCTGATTGGTCCCCTGTCTGTCATGTGACCCTCATCAGCTGCTTCTCCAACCTCGACCTGGGGAAAGAGCATGGCATGAGAGGGAGCTACTCAGAGATGGGTTAGTTAATACTCCAAATCAGGTTTAGATTGTCCTGTTCAGTAAAAAAAGTCCGACCCACTACCTGCTGTTTCCAAATACCCCTCCCATTGTTTATTTACTTTGGCTTTTTATTTAACAGCAGAGAATCTGCCTAGTGGCTGCTTTCATCTGTCCTGTGTAAATGTATTTATTGACGTACACTTGCTATTAGCTTTTTTTTTCTTAGCCTCTTCCCATTCTCAAACTCCACTCAGCAATGCCAAAATCCCCCTCCCGATATGCTGCTTTACTATGTGCTGAGCTGTTCTCGTTGATTTGACCCCCACCTGTTTTCCCATTCTCAAGCCCTACAGAAAATGCTCAAATCCTCCCAATTATGCTGTACTAGTTATTCTGAGCTGATCCTGTGAGTGGATCCCCACTTATTAGCTGAAAATCTCTGCCTGATTTCTAAACAACCCCTGCTCATTTCCAGCAACCAACTGTTTTCTAAAATGATGCTTTGCAAAGATGCACACCAAAGCCGGCCCGGTGGCACTGAGTATTGAGGCGCTGAATGCCACACCTTGCTCCACACCGGTGACCTGGGTTCGGGAATGAGCCTGGGTCGTCGGGGGTCAGCATTGGAGGCTAGGATCGAGTGTCCGACGACAACTCTCCTAGTCCTGGGGAAAGGGGTGGGTGCACACCATGCTCTGGTGGCCCCTGGGGATGCCCGGAGGAACTGCAGTTGTGTGGGTGCTCAGCGGGGGGGAGCACGGCAGGCATCTCCATGCTGTGCACAGATGTCATTGCACATCTGTGTTCCCATTGAGAGAAAAAAGGAAAAAAGGCAGCATGGTCCACGGCACCTTGGTAGCCACTGACTTCACCAGCCAACGATGCCTGAAATAGGCGAGTGCCAGTAATGGATCCTCACTGGGTGAGGGAACTTAAGGGGGGAGCCCCTCTCGATGATTGAAGTTGTGTATGCCAGCTGGGCAAGTCGGCTCCGGGGTCGGAGATGAAGGTAGGAGCGGTGGCTGGATGTGCAGCAAGACTGTGACTGCAAGTTGAGAAACAGAGATATAAAAAAAAAAAAAGATGCACACCAAAAGCTTGTCTTGCCTCCTTTTGCGTGTACCTTGGCTGCTAGGGACATGGTTGAGCTAGAGCTTGCTAGCCTGCCATTGGAGTGGGGTACAGTATGGCACATACAATAGAGATGGAGTTTGAGTAACAAATATGGGTATGTTGTCTACCATGGGGAAGGGGGCAGCAAAAGAAGCACCAAAGGGTTCTGGCTTACAAGTGTTACTTTCCTAGCTACACCCTGTGTTCGGCAATTGCTTTTTTGTCCGTATACATACTGTGTTTGCTTGTATTTTACATACTGTTTGTTTTGTATATTTCTTCTTCCTTTCTGCAACTAAATAAGCAAATGTTTGTTTAGTGCCCATTCAGAAAGACTCAAAGCACAGTAAAGTAAAAGAACAAAATAAATAAATAAATAAATAAATAAATAAAAGAATCCAAAATAAATATGTGCAAAAGCACAGTTTGGGAAAACAATTACAGCATCACGTCTGTCAACATCAGCTCAGGAGCTTATTATAATAAGCTTAAAGCTTCCTGAAACTGGAAGGATTTTAGGTTCCACTTAAAGGCCTCCACTGAGGGGCTCCCGAAGAGATTGAGGAAGCCTCTTTCACAGGCAGGTCCCGTGAACAAGAATGCTCAGTCACTGGAAGATTTATGCCTAGCTCTGGGAATGGCTAGGAGGCCCAACTTGGAGGAGCAGATGGAGCAGAAGGTCTGATAAGGGGTAAGGAGGTCTTCAGACATCTAGAACCCAGTCAATATAGGACCATGTAGGTCAGCAGACCAACCTTGATAAGCCACTTCACCAGCAGTCAGTGCAGTTTGCATAAAAATATAAGACAAGACCTAAGTATTGTAGACCCTTTAACAACCTGCCTGCCGCATTCTGCATCAGCTGCAGGCATCAAAACATACCTCCATTCTCCTCAAGGTATAAAACATTATAATAATCAAATCTGGACATAGCAAAAGCATGTACCAGTGAAAGAAAGTCTTCAGGGGTGGGAGGGGATCAAGCCTTTAATCCGGGCAATGTTTCTGAGATGGTAAAAGCCATTCCAGACTACAGCTGAGAGCAGAGAATTAAATGTCAGCCTCCCATCCCGAATGACCTGCAGATTCTTCACCTTGACAGAGGCCATTAAACTAGAGGAGTCAAGCACTATGTTCATTGACTCCTTAGTAACCTCTGTACAGCACTGACAACCAGACTCAGTCATCAGTACCTCAATTATTTCTAGGTTAAGTCTAAGCTAGCTAGAGGATATCAAGTCCTGAATCTCAGCCAGGCACTAATTTATCACTGGGAGATTGCGGCTGCTCAGAATCAACCAGCTCAGCTGTTTGAACTGTGGAAAGACTATGAAACCCAGCCTGTCTACAAGTCAGAAAAACCTTTTTGCAAGTAGAGTGCGATGAACTTGTTCGATTCTTTTCCACTAATATGGCTGGCATTAGGGCGGTACTCCAACCAGCACATCTATGAGCATTGCTTTGGATCAGCACGAGGCCACTGCTCCTCAGTTTTCCTGGAATATCTTTGACCGAATGGAGTTCTCGGATGTCATGCAGATTGTCCAGAGTGTGCAGCCTATGTGCTGTAGTATGGACACAGGACCAACTTCCCTGATTTTTGGTTGTATTGATTCCATCAGTTCAGTAATAGCATGGATAGTCTGGTGCTCCTTGAAACAGGTGAGTTTCCTAGCTCCTGTGTAATGAAATTATATATCCAGTATTGTTATATCCCAATATTTTATATCGCTAATTATGCTACAGTATTTACTGTCTATGAAGGAGAGAGTTCACACTTATAGTTCGAAATAACATTATATGGGAAGACTGCCTTATCATACTGACTAGAGAGAACCAGCCTCAGAGAACATGACACACACAGAAATGCTTGCTCAGAATGAACATACAAATATAATGTTTTTCAATCCTTGTGTAACCCCTGGATGGTGCTATCCCAGGGGCTACTACCCCTGCCTGATTTGCCACTAACAGGTTGAGGAGCCTGGAACCAATGGCGGGTGCCTCCACCCAGAGGTCAGGGTTTGCAATAGTTAAACTAACTTGGTCACAGCCCTCTGGGACACTGCAACCCCCCTTTCTTCCTACTAGTGGCCCACACAGTATATCAGAATTACCTTCACAGTATACACTTACCCCCAGGACTGGTTCAGGCACTGGGATCCCCTGTAAAATAAGAAGATACAGTGCAACAATCACAGTACAATACTTTAACATAGACAAATACCTCAGGCAGTATAACTTTGCTGAAACAAGCAGCTCTGATTTATTTAGGGGGATATAACAAGGACAGGGGGAAATCAGGTTAATTAGCTTATCACTTTACTCATCTACCTATGGCTCTGTGCACAGGCCTATCCCTACCAGTTACTGTCCCTGGGTACCCAAGCCCTAGTGGCTAGTCCAAACCGTGGCAGCTGGTAGGCCCTTCACAGAGAAGAGAAAATTAGTTAAACAGTCAGCAGTACAGTAATTCCATTTGGATTCAATGTGGCAATTCAACAGGAGCGACCCTGAATTAGTACTCACGACCTCCAAACAAGATAGGGTCCTTCAGTGTCAGCAGGGCTACTCTTGAGCTCCATGAGACTCCTCACACATTTATATGACAAACTGCAACAGGCAAAAGTCCTTTAATGGCAGCAGGATTCACTTGAGCTACACAAGCCTCCTCACACATTTATATAGTAAACAGTAACAGGCAAAGTCCTTTAATGGCAGCAGGATTCACTTGAGCTACACAAGCCTCCTCACACATTTATATGGTAAAAGAAAGTACTATACCAGGCAGGCTGCTTCTCTATCCTGATCGCAATTCTGCACAATACCGGAGAACACACAGCAGATTCAGTTCCTGACAGACCGAGCGCAATTCAACAATTTCTCCAGTCTTCTACAGGGTGAGCCTGGTTTCTACTCTTCAGATATCCTTTGATTCTCTTCACAGGACAGATTCCAGTCCTAACAAGCAGTTACAAGCTTCAGACGGAACTCTGGGCCCTTACACGTTCCCGACTAAAACTGCACAACCGAAAAGCACAGGGCTCCTTCCTCTTCACTGCCAGAGCTCAACTGAAACTCCAGCAGACAAAACGGCACTTCCTTTGAGTTCCTCCCAGTTCTTGGCTGGATTGGCTGTCACTCACAATAGACTGCCCCTGTTGGTCCAAAAGGCGCGAAGTCAAACTACATCTCCCAAGTCACTGCCATACAATCCTCTTGTGGCTGGCTCAGATTACGAGTCCAAGTTATGATTCGTCCAAGGCACCATTTTAGAGCTACCTTAACCCACACTGATTGGTCCAGTTCAGCAGTTCAAAACTAGAAATGGGGAACTAGACAAACACAGTTTTGACTGCAAAGAAAGCAGGTTAGACAAACTGTATTTTCATTGTTACTCTAAATGATTTCTGGCAAACAGTTACATCTTTCAGATAGGTTCCCTTTGCACTCCTAGTGACTGCAAAAATGGAGTGAATTGGCAGCAGCTCGAGTGGTACTCCAGCAGAGAAACACACAGTCCCCCCACACAAACTAATTATGTCTGCAAGCAGACAGCTCTTAAAGAGACAGTACCAGAGGCTCTAAAAACACTCACAGATATATGACTTAAACGCCAAACACCATTCAGGCTTGGAGCATTCAAGCAAACTCCTTGAAGTCTTTTGGGAACCCCCATTTGCAGGGGGGTTACACCCTTCCTGGCCTGGGAAAGCTTGACTTCCGCACAAGGCACTTCATATGTTTCAACTGCAACCATATACATTTGCATTATGCACATGTAATCAGTCAGTCAATATATCATTTTACCAAGAACACATTTCTGAAACATTGCAGACGTCCTCTTTACACAGTATTACACACACATTGTACAATAACTCAAGTTATTAGCTCTTGTACATGAAACCTGAAGAGAGGGGGCCCTTCCCTATCAGTTACCTTGGGGCTGGACGGGGCAAGGGCACCATACTTAGAGGGCAGCACAAGTAACTTGGAGTTAGCACTGATGCTCAGTTTGTTCAATGAGCTCGGGGACACATACACTCCTTTATGGACAACATTGACAGGCAAGTCCACAGGCCTCCCTAGGGAATCATAATTGAGGTGCATCACAGGCTTTACAGCTCAACCAGTCTTTCTAGGGGGAACTGTTACAGTCTCTGCACTCTGAGCCTCATTTTCAGCATTGTCTTCACTTGTCAGCGGAGTCTCCTTGGGGGTAGAGAGGCTAGAACTTGGGACACTTTCAGCTCCAGGAGTTACAGTTTCTGAGTCCACAACATTTGGCTCGCATGGAGAACTTTCGGACACTGGCAGTGGACTGTCAGGGCACTCAAAAATACTCTTCTTGCTCTGGTGTATCACCAGTCTGCCCCAATCCATCATTTTCCTCCCCCAAAAGCTCAAACAGTTCAACCATGCACAATGATTCCATTTCATCTGATCTGATGCTTTGCACTTCACTTTCTGGAAGCATTGGCTCCAGGGACGAAGCTGGGGCTTAGACTGTCCAGAAGGCCCAGCTTCGTCTCCAGTACTGACTAGGGGATTGCCCCGAAACAATTGACTCAGTTCATAAGAAGGATAGTATTCAAAGTCACTCTCACTTTCTTCTGATATGGACTGACAGTCATGCTCAACTGGGACTTGTGGAGGGGAACACTTTAACTCTGCTTCTGTAGGTGCAGACTTTCTTGATCTTTTCTTAGCAGCAGCTCTAGTCACTGGTCCAGAGGGGACATCTTCTGGGGGCTCAGACTCAATCAAGATTTGTCCAATGGGCAGTAAATGATTTCTATGCATTGTTTTTACATCTTTTGAATTATTCTCAGGCCTTACTTTGTACACGGGCAGATCATCTAGTTTGCCCACTACAATGTGAGGGAGATGGTGCCATCTGTCAGCAATCTTGTGTTTGCCATGCAGTCCCAGATTTCTTAGCAATACCCGAGCTCCCTCCTGGAGTTCCTGTGCTTTCACCTTTTTATCATACCTTTCTTTGTTGGCCAGATTTCTTTTGGCAGCCATGGTTTGAGCCAGTTGGTACGCATGAGTTAGCTGGGCCTTTAACTTTTGTACATACTGTAAATAGTTGTCAGCTTGAACCCCATCAGGAGAGACCCCAAAACACCCATCTACCGGTAGTCGAGCTTCTTTTCCAAACATCAGGTGGGGGAGAACCAGTGGCATCACTTTTGGTGCAGTTATAAGCATGTACCAGGGTGCTAATTTGTTGGCTCCATCTAAGCTTGTCCTTTGGGTGCAGGGTGTCTAGCATATCTAGCAAAGTGCGGTTGAAACGTTCAGGCTGTGGGTCCCCTGGGGTGGTAAGAGTGGTTCTGGACTTTCGCACTCCCCACAGAAAAAGCATCTCTTTGATCAGGCGACTCTCAAAGTCTCTCTTGATCAGAATGGATTCTTTGTGGAGCCCCATAGTGAACAAAAAGTTTTCTACAAGTACTTTGGCCACAGTGGATGCTTTCTGGTCTTTGGTGGGAAAGCTTGGGCATATCTCGTGAAATGGTCAGTCACCACCAGCACCTACTGATATTTCTTTGATCTGACTCCAAACTCAGAAAATCAATACAGACCAGCTCCATGGGTGCACTGGTGGTGATGTTAACAAGGGGCAGCCCTCTGGGCAAAGCTTTCCTCTGTAAGCAGCGACTACAAGTTGAATGTGTTGCTCCACATCAGCCCCCATCTTAGGCCAATAGAATCTGGATCTCACCAAGTCAAGTGTTCTGTCTATACCAAGGTGCCCCATGTGGTTGTGCAAGGACCTCAATACTGAGTCTCGAAAGGCAGTGGGCAGCACTAGTTGTTGTTTGTCTACTTGTCCCCCTCTGTCTACTGTTTCTCTGTAAAACAGTTTATTGATCAGTTTCAACTTAGGACCTTCTTTGTATAACAGTGTAGTTCTCAAATCAGTGGAGCGTAATTTGGACACATCTTTTCCTGCACAGAGGGCTTCTAAAGCTGATTTGATCATGGGATCGTGGGACTGAGCCCGCTGAATAATGTCATTGTCCAGCTGAGGCAGTGCACCAATGTCTATTGCAGAAAAGTGGCAATAAGCAGCAGGTATGCAATTCTCAGAGGGTCCCAAGCAATCCACCATGCAGTCCACTGCGTCCGTGGACATTTGTTCCTCCCTGTCAAACTTCCGGCAGAGTACCCGAATGTCAGGTTCTGCCAATCTGACCCAATCATTCTGTGAACAGGCCTCCGGAGAGAGCATCAGCATCCATGTGGTTCAGACCTGATCGGTATTCGAGAGCATAGTCGTATGTAGATAATGCAGAAAGCCACCTATGGCCAGTGGCATCCAACTTAGCTGAGGTCTGCACATAGGTCAAAGGATTATTGTCAGTTTTACTAGTATTTTAGCCCCATACAAGTACTCATGGAATTGGTCAACAATAGCCCACTTCAAAGCTAAGAACTCTAACTTATGTACAGGATAGTTCTTTCGGATGGGGTCAGGCTTCTACTGGCAAAGACCACTGGTCTCAGGCCATTCTCATGCTCTTGGTACAACACAGCCCCAACCCTTGCAAGCTAGCATCAGTGTGCAGGGACGTAAGGTTTTCTTGGATCGGCATAGGCCAGCACTGGAGCATGGGTAAGCTGATATATGATCTCATGAAAGTAGTCTCACAATCAGGAGTCCAGCGGCCCCAAATACTTCACTAGGATGAAAATACACTCTTTCAGTCTTGAGGGACGCTGACTTTTTTGGTATTTTTTGTGGGTTGGGGGATACCCTTGAGTAAGGTTAAGTAAAGGGAGGATCACTCTTGAATAGTCCTTGATGAAACGCCGATAATAACCACAGAATCCCAGGAATCTTTGTAGTTCTTTTAGATTTTTGGGCTGTGGCCAGGTAGTCAAGGCCTCAATTTTACTTAGGTCGGTCTCTATTCCCTCGGTGGATACTATGTGTCCCACATACTTTACTGATGTTTGAAAGAATTGACACTTTTCAATGGACAGTTTAAGGCCAAAGTCCTCCAGTCGGTCCAATACCTTAAATAATCTGCTCTCATGTTCCTCCAGTGAGCTGCCAAACACAATATCATCATCTAGGTATACCAGGCACTCTAGTAAGTTCATGTCCCCCACTGCACGCTCCATCAATCGTCGAACAGTGGCTGGGGCACCTGAAATCACTTGAGGCATCCTCATGAATTCGTAGAAGCCAAGTGGACAGATAAAGGCTGTCTTCTCATTGTCCTCTGGGGTCATCGGGATCTGGTAGTACCCACTGCGGAGATCCAACACAGAGAACCACTTGCTCCCATTTAGGCAGTCCATAGCATCCTGAATGCGGGGCATTGTGTACTGATCAGGGATAGTCCGCCGGTTTAAGGTGCGATAATCCTTGCACATCCTTACTGTCCCATTCTTTTTCCTCACTACCACAATGGGGGAAGCATAAGGGCTTCTGGATTCTTGTATTACACCAGCAGCTAACATCTCTTGCAGATGCCGTCTCACATCATCCATGTCAGCAGGTGCCAGGCGTCAGGACCTCTCACGAAATGGTCTTTCGTCATGCAGCGGATATTGTGCTCAGCTCATTGCTCGCATCCTACATCCTATTCCTTTAAAAGAAACACCTGGTCTCTCTGGGCAAGCTTCTCACTAGATCCTCACTTTCCATTCAGCTGCAGCGAGGAGTAGCCGAAATCAAACAAGTCAGGTGTTACTCTGTCATTCTTCCTCGAACTCTTGCTGCTGGGTAGCACTGCAGTGTCTGCACAATGCACATTAGCCAGGATGCAACCTCTATTTACTCGAATGTCTCTTTCAGACACATTATGAACTTGGACCATTACCCTTCTGGCATAAGCATGGGCTCTAGCGGCTAAATACTAGATTGACCAGCAGTCCTCTGGCAATTTTCCATCGCCTGGTGCATCCAACATTAATATTTTATTCTTAACATCCTTTCTGATATGGACCTCTCGAAGGTACACTGGGCATTTGGCACCAGGATCAGAGACTCAGGATCCTTCTTCCATACAATTCTGACTGGTTCCTCTGGTTCTATTTTTTCAGCATCTCTCTGTGCCTCATAGGCCTTCTTAATTAAAGCCGTAACTCCTAAAGCTCTACTAGTCTTTGACCCCTGTTTTTCATAACACAACTGTGCCAGCCTTCCGAACATATGAGCATTTGTTCCAATCAACAAAGGGACACCATCATTCAGTCCAGTGGGGGGACACACTAAGGCTAGGGTCTCTACTTGTTCGGCCACTCCAGCCACGGAGGTGGGTAAAGACAGCCAAATTCGGATATACCCAGAATAGGGGTAGGCCTTCTCACTTAACCCCCATACATGCAGTCCTTCTAGTGGTTGTAAGGTACATCTGACAAATGCTTCTGATACCAATCCTGGAACATAACTGTCACTTGGAGCCACTGTCTAATACAGCTCTTGTAGACACTCCATTCACCTTACAGTGGTCTCCATGGAGGGACCCACTATTCTGGACCAGTCTGGAGAGGTGATAGTGGGGGCCTGGGCAACTGACCTTGCCACAAAAGGATGTGAGTTAGCATTTTTGGTGCCCTCACTGGGATCATTTCATGCACCTCTTAACCACTGATTTGTTCTCCGAAGCTCTCCTTGTAGCCTATATGCAACTTTGTCAGTGTCTTTTGGGGACTGGCATTCCCTTTCCATGTGCCCATCCTTCCCACAATTATAGCAAAACATACTTTATGGAGTTTGAGCTGGCGAGGCGCCACACTGGGAGCCAGGGCGGGGTATTACTAACTGGAAACCTGGTGCCATCTCTGTCTGGGTTGATAAGCATTTGAGACATCTCATCAGTTTCTCCACTTCCATGGTCAGGAATCAAGTTTGGAGCCATTATCAGCAGGAAATACATGGGTGGGTACCCCAACCCCCATAGCAGATGCAGTCAGATATAGGTCAGGGCCCATACTTGCAGGCGTGGCCTTCATAAAGGGACTGTTTTTGAATTCCCGGATCTCTCTCAACAGTTCGCCCCATTGTGACATATCTTTTTCCTTGTCAGAGCACTCATTGACTCCCAACCTCTGCCTCTGAACTTCACTTGATGGGTGACCCTCAGTCACTCGGATCATAGCCGCAACTAATAGTGGGGTCCTCTGATCGCCTTTTCTCAACTCCTCGAATTTCTCTCATTAACTCATCATAGGAGCATGGGAATTCCAGTCGATTTGCCAGGCGAATCTGAAGCAACAGCAGTTCTGAGAAGGAGGCAGACTTAAGGATCCTGTCCAGCCTGGTTGGTCCAGTTCAATGCGCTGGCAAACTACCCTTTCTGAGGCATTCTTGCAACAATTTTTCCAGCGAGATACATACACAGACAACAACTCCCTTGGTACTGTTGTGCATTTCTTACTCTCCACCATAGGTCCTCATCAGAATCTGGGCTCCCATACACATTCTCCAAGGCCTCAAGATAGGCCTGTGCAGTCGCTTCAGGGTTACTGGCCCATTTAGCACGGATAGTAGCCAGGGCAGGACCTCGGAGGCTCTCACTAACTCTCTTTCACTTTTCAGCTTCCGAGCATTGCCATTCTAGCACTTGGGGGGCAACATAGTCTATCCAGGTCTCCCAGTCATCCTCCCCTTGAGGGGTGGGGAGGGTGCCAGAGAAGATCCTCAACCTTTGGTAAGAGTCATGACTAATGGCAGGTGCAGAAATAGGAGTCTGCATTGGTTCAGCCACCATTACGGGTACTGGAGCGGGAGAGGGTGTTGGGGGAGGAACACCCCCAGGTGGCAAGAATAGTTTCTTCAAGTCCTCCACAGCTTTCCGTTCCCCCAGCAACCATTTAGCAAATTTCTCCTCAAAAGTTTCAGATAGTGGTGGGGGCTCATTCCACCCCGGGTCTTTACTGTCCTTAGTTATCACTTTCCAAGCAGTGAGGGCTCCCTCTGGGGTAATGGTCTGTGGCACTTTGGAGCTATCTATGGGATCCTTAAACTCTGCTAGGGCCAGGAAAGTGTGGGTGAGCAGATTAGCATGCCAACCCACCACCACAGGGTTTTGTAAACCTTCCACCTTGGAAAGTACTCCCTGTACAGTGTCCGTATTGATACCCAGGGGGATGTCCAGGTTAAGTATAGCATTTTGGATGTCGATCTCCTCCCCAGTACACCACTCCACCAGCCAGTGCACAGCCACTTCTGTTGGTGTACCCATTTATTTTTTTTTCTTAACAGTGGTTTGTAAATATGGCCACTAGAGGACACACAATCCAGCGTGCCTCAAGATGTAACCCCTAGATGGCGCTATCCCAGGGGCTACCCCTGCCTGATTTGCCACTAACAGGTTGAGGGCCTGGATCCAATGGTGCCTCCACCCAGAGGTCAGGGTTTGCAATAGTTAAACTAACTTGGTCACAGCCCTCTGGGACACTGCGACCCCTTTCTTCCCACTAGTGGCCCACAGTATATCAGAATTACCTTCACAGTATACACTTACCCCCAGGACTGGTTCAGGCACTGGGATCCCCTGTAAAATAAGAAGATACAGTGCAACAATCACAGTACAATACTTTAACATAGACAAATACCTCAGGCAGTATAACTTTGCTGAAACAAGCAGCTCTGATTTATTTAGGGGGATATAACAAGGACAGGGGGAAATCAGGTTAATTAGCTTATCACTTTACTCATCTACCTATGGCTCTGTGCACAGGCCTATCCCTACCAGTTACTGTCCCTGGGTACCCAAGCCCTAGTGGCTAGTCCAAACCGTGGCAGCTGGTAGAGGCCCTTTCACACAGAGAAAAGAAAAATTAATTAAACAGTCAGCAGTACAGTAATTCCATTTGGATTTAATGTGGCAATTCAACAGGGAGTGACCCTGAATTAGTACTCATGACCTCCAAACAAGATAGGGTCCTTCAGCATCAGCAGGGCTACTCTTGAGCTCCACGAGACTCCTCACACATTTATATGACAAACTGCAACAGGCAAAAGTCCTTTAATGGCAGCAGGATTCACTTGAGCTACAAGCCTCCTCACACATTTATATGGTAAACAGTAAGAGGCAAAAGTCCTTTAATGGCAGCAGGATTCACTTGAGCTACACAAGCCTCCTCACACATTTATATGGTAAACAGCAACAGGCGAAAGTCCTTTAATGGCAGCAGGATTCACTTGAGCTACACAAGCCTCCTCACACATTTATATGGTAAAAAGAAAGTACTATACCAGGCAGGCTGCTTCTGTATCCCGATCGCAATTACTGCACAATACCTGAGAGAACACACAGCAGATTCAGTTCCTGACAGACCGAGTGCAATTCAACAATTTCTCCAGTCTTCTACAGGGTGAGCCTGGTTTCTACTCTTCAGATATCCTTTGATTCTCTTCACAGGACGGATTCAGTCCTAACAAGCAGTTACACAAGCTGCAGACCAGAACTCTGGGCCTTACACACGTTTCCCGACTAAAACTGCAAACCGAAAAAGTACAGGGCTCCTTCCCTCTTCACTGCCAGAGCTCAACTGAAACTCAGCAGACAAAACCGGGCACTTCCTTTGAGTTCCTCCCAGTTCTTGGCTGGATTGGCTGTCACTCACAATAGACTGCCCCTGTTGGTCCAAAAAGCGCCAAGTCAAACTACATCTCCCAGAGTCACTGCCCACAATCCTCTTGTGGCTGGCTCCAGATTACGAGTCCAAGTTATGATTCATCCAAGGCACCATTTTAGAGCTACCTTAACCCACACTGATTGGTCCAGTTCAGCAGTTCAAAACTAGAATGGGAACTAGACAAACACAGTTCTGACTGCAAAGAAAGCAGGTTAGACAAACTGTATTTTCATTATTTCTCTAAATGATTTCTGGCAAACAGTTACATCTTTCAGATAGGTTCCTTTGCACCCTAGTGACTGCAAAAATGGAGTGAATTGGCAGCAGCTCGAGTGGTACTCCAGCAGAGAAACACACAGTCCCCCCACACAAACTAATTATGTCTGCAAGCAGACAGCTCTTAAAGAGACAGTACCAGAGGCTCTAAAAACACTCACAGATAAATGGCTTAAACGCCAAACACCATTCAGGCTTGGAGCATTCAAGCAAACTCCTGGAAGTCTTTTGGGAACCCCCATTTGTAGGGGGGTTACACCTGTATGAAAACAATGCTTATCTATTAGTAACAGAATAAGTGTGACTTGTAACTGTTATAACCTGGTGAATAGAGAAAAACCTATTATCAGTGTGATGCATTTGAGTTTTACTATGATGATCTGACTTATTGACGTCAGCACCTTCTCCGCAGTGTTTGTACAACAGGTATACACCCTGCTTTTCAAGAAATGTTATTTGTAATTTCTATACTGAGAAAAGTGTTTGACAAAGTAGATATGACACAACTACTTGGAAAGATAATATCTTGGTCTTATGTAAGTTGAAAGAGTATATAATGTCAGCCCGAGATCCTGCTTGTGGTTTGTGTTTCCATGGCCACACCAGAAGAGGGTCCAAAGAAGTTACCACAGATTCTTCAAAGGGCTTCCATGATGACCTTAACCTTCTATGCTTCCAGGAGTGAAAGCTGTTTATGAGGTCCGTAGTCTATGAGTCTACCTTTTCTTTGTTCCCCTAATAAAGGGTTTATGACATGTTGCATGAGTGCTGGATGGTCTTTTGTCACAACTCATATAGAACCCCACATAATTGTTTATCATTAGTGTTATTTACTACTTAGTGTTTTATTCATTGTTGGTTTCTACTAAGTTATGATATGATAGACAATTTATTCCTTACACCTGAAAGAGGCAGTGGTAACACCACTCTTGAAGAAAGCTTCTTTGGACCCAGACTGCCTTGCAAACTACAGACCAATCTCTAACCTTTCTTTTTTAGGGAAGGTGATTGAGAAAGTAGTGGCTGTACAGCTGGAGGACCATTTGATCATCCATGACATCTATGAACCCCTCCAGTCCGGATTTCGAAAGAGTCAATAGTACTGAGACAGCGCTGGTTCAGGTGATCAATGATCTCCTGATGGCTAGAGATCGGAAGAGCCATTCCATCTTGGTTCTTCAGGATCTCTCATCAGCGTTTGACACTGTGGACCATGGGGTTCTGCTTGGCTGTCTGAGGTTCCTCTGTGGACTGTCAGGTACAGTCCACGGGTGGTTTACATTGTTCCTCACGAGAAGAACTCAGAGAGTGGTGTCTGGGGTTTACTCCTTGGATCCAGTTTCTCTGTCATGTGGGGTACCTCAGGGGTCACTGTTGTCCCCCATGTTGTTCGCAGTGTATATGCTGCCCATTAGAGACATTGTAAGAAGGTGTGGGCTGAGGTTTCACTGTTATGCTGATGATACCCAGCTCTACCTTTCTTTTGCACCTGACCAGGATGGAGCTCTCTCAGTCTTTAATAGCTGCCTCGCAGAAATCCAGGAGTGGATGGATTCCAATTGGTTGAAGTTGAACTTAGAAAAGACTGAGGTACTGGTTATGGATCCAGGTCATCGGATAGGGGGTTGGGGGCTGGTTTGCCCTCTGGACTCTTTTTTGGGGGCTTATCACTCCCGACCTCTGAACGGGTGTGAAACCTGGTGGTAATTTTTGATGAAGGGCTGACCCTGCATTTGCAGGTATCGGCCATCATCAAATCCTCTTTTTACGACCTGAGGAATATCTCCAGGATTAAGCATTTTGTTCTGTCTGGTGAGCTTCCTACTCTGGTGCACACCTTTGTGTCCTTGCGCCTAGATTGTTGCAACTCCTTTTACCTAGGGCTACCGGGTTGGAAATCCATCACCTGCATCTAGTGCAGAATGCGGCGGCCTGGCTTTTGATGGGATCATCTTGGTCCTGTCATATTTCGCTGGTGCTGTGCGGACTGCACTGGCTGTCTGTACAGTGGCGGATCACCTTTAAAGTTGGTCTTCTGACTTTTAAAGCCCTACATGGACTGGGCTCGGACTACCTGAAAGAGCTCCTGGTTCCTTACTGCCCTGGACAATCACTCCGCTCAGCCATCGAGGGGTTCCTAGAGATTCCTAGGGGGTGTGCTTGAAATCTTCTGGGGCCAGAGCATTTATGCATGAAGCCCCAACTCTTTGGGGGTGCATGATCATGGAGGAATTTAAGCAAGCTTTGAAAACATATTTATGACACCAAGCATTTGTCGAATGACTGTATAATGATATCAGTGATTTTATATAACTTATGTTGCTAGGATGTTTGATTTGTGATTTTAAATTTGTTAGGTGCCTTGGCATTTGAAAGGCACCATAAAAATAAAGATATTATTATTATTATTATTATTGTTATTGTTATTACCTTGACCACATCCTGCATACCAGGTGCTAAAGACAAGTCCAACTGGGTATCATTGGCATAGAAATTAAAATCCAAGTTGAACAGTCTAATGATCCCTACTAGGGGCAGCATGTACACCGCAAACAGCTTGAGCAAGAAAATTGACCCTGAGGCACACAAGACAGCAGGGACTTTGGAAACAAGGAGAAACTCCCCATCATCACCATCTGCATGCTAGCTCTGAGGAAGGACTCAAACCAGCAGATGTCTGTGCTGGTGAGTCCACAGTACTCTGAGATGTTCCAACAGCAACCCATGATCCACTGTGTCAGACGCTGAGGAGAGATTAAGGAGGATGAGACCTGACCACTCTATCTCTCACACTAAGAAGATCATTGTGCACCCTGACCAATGCGGTCTCAGCACCATACCTTGACCTAAACCTGGACTCGAGAGGTTCATAGATATCAAATGCCATGAGGGGTTCTTCAAGCTGTAGGGCCACCATCTTCTCAGTAACAACTACAGGCCCATCTCGATTCTCCCTCCACTCTCTAAAGCCCTTGAAAAGATCATGGCCAATCAGCTCACTGACTACCTCCTCGCACACAACCTCTTATGTAGAGAGCAGCATGGTTTCAGAGCTGGTCATAGCACTACGACTGCCCTCACAGAATTCGCTAACTCTCTGCACTCCATGCTTGACAAGGGGCCCCTCACAGGGGCCGTGTTTATAGACCTCTCAAAGGCCTTCGACACAGTTTCTCACCCCCTCCTTCTTAACACATTACAACAAATCGGGGTCTCTCATTGTCCATTCTCATGGTTCTCCAGCTATCTTTCATCTAGAACCCAATGTGTTAAAATTAATAATACCGTATGTACTGTGCTGCCTGTGTGATCAGGAGTTCACCAGGGATCTATCCTGGGTCCCCTGCTATTCAGCATCTACCTCAATGCCCTGCCTAAATCCTGCCCTGGCAACCTTCTCCTCTATGCAGACGACACTGTTTCTTATGCAGCATATCCTGATCCTCTCTCTCTCTCTCTCTCCAGCATACCTTACAAAACTCCTTCTCTCAGACTGGGTTGCTAAACACAGATTGGTGGTCAACATAAAAAAAAAACTAAGACGATGCTCTATGCCCACCACCAAACAGATCAAAGGATTTCCCCTTGGAAATACTCTCCACGTCTCTCATCCCACTTGAACAGGTCCAAAGGTATAAGTATCTAGGTATTACATTTGACTCTTCCCTCTAATTCTACGAACATATAAGAATCCTCACCTCCACCACCAACACCTGCATTGGTCTCCTTTACAGACATAAAGACTGCCTGCCACCTGAAGCACTGCATTTAGCCATTACCTCCTCAGTCTTATCACTGGTGGACTATGGCCTCACAGTCTATGCTACTCCCGACCCTACATCGCTTCATCAAATACAAGTAGTCATCAATAAGGCCTGCCGGGTCCTCTCTGGTGCTGACAGAAATACACATACCTGCACCCTATACGCGCTCACCAATAACCTCTCCCTTGAGGAAAGACTATTATACCAGACCTGTCTCTTCACAAAAAAATCCACCTGGGTTTAACCCCAATAGGTGTCATGGCTTCTCTTCAGGCAACCACTATCTCATCATCCACACGGAGTGCCCCAAAAACTATCTGGAAGGTGCTTATGGTTAGGACCACCCTGGCCCAGTGATCCTTCCCCCTTAGAGCTCCATCCTGGTACAATGCCCTCCCACTGATCTTCACATCAATCACCAATCTAGGTCCTTTTAAAGCTGCCTTAAGGACCCATATCCTCTCCTCACGTTAATGTCAGTGTAACTGGTAACCTGTGGATCCTGCACCACACTGCTAGGCCACGCATCCGCCCGTGACCTGGCAGTGGAGAGCCCTCACTATTTTGCTCCTCCTCCCTCAATTACCATACAGTTGCACTGGACTATGAATGCATTGTATTATGTATAAGACAAGGCATCCCTGAGGTGGCTTACTACCAACTCATGTCATGCATTCCTTTAGCTACCAATTGTATAGGTCTTAACTGCTCATTAGGTAAATATGTCAATAGCTCTGCCCTGTTTTAGCTACCAAATGTACAGGCATTAACCCATGCTCATTGTACTTATACACTCTATGATTGTTCACCCACATTTATTGTATGTATGTACTGTATGAATGTCTATGTTTTATTCTGATGTGGAGCCTTTGGATGCCAACTGGATTAATGACTTGCTAACACCACTCTGAGGGCCCAAAGCAGGGAAGCACTTTAAAAAGCCATACTGGATGTCATGGTTAGCAAGTTGCTAACCCATTTGTGACTGGCCCTAAAATATTCCGATGTGTTTATGCAAAGCAGCTGATATTGCCTTACATATAGGTGTACAGGCATATTGGTTGGTTTGGAGGGTAGTAAGCAGCCATCAGTGCTGCACTAATTACAGTCCCAAACCAGGTTTAGCATACTATGTGCCCCTAACTGCTGCACACACCCAGTCACCCACCCATTATACTTCTGAAATTCTCTGGTGTCCAGTGGTTCACCCATCCACCAGTCACCTGCCCATGACACATCTGAAATTCCTTGGTATCCAGTAGCCCTCTGTGGCCAATCAGCTGCCTGTTATACATTAGAATCTTCCTAGTGTCGAGCAGTCCCCCCCCACTCCTGCTCACTTACCCATTATACACCAGAAACTCCCTCATGTCTAGTGGTACCCCCACACATCCCCAGTATGTTTGAAGCCCCACTCCCTACCAGCCCACCCAGTCACCACCTACTACACCCCTTGACCCCTGCCTCCAGTATCCATGGCTGTTCTTCCCACATGGTGACCAGCACAAACCCTTGGCTCACCTCCGCAGCCGGCCACCAACTGACAGTTCACGAAGCATGTTCCTACTGTAGAAATGTACAGTAGGACATGCTCCATGAACTGTGTGTTGGCGGCTGGCCAGGAGGTGAGTGAAAGGTTTGTGC
Source organism: Neoceratodus forsteri (assembly GCA_016271365.2). NCBI lineage: Eukaryota > Metazoa > Chordata > Ceratodontiformes > Ceratodontidae > Neoceratodus > Neoceratodus forsteri. The sequence goes on along the minus strand of CM057459.1, from coordinate 578,516,904 downwards.
CAGTCACTGTGTTTGGGGATTGGTCTTGGATACTGGAGGCAGAGGTCTGGGGGGGGTGTTAGCTGGAGACTTGGTGGGTCAGGGGGCTTTAAACCTATTGGGGTGTGGGGACCACCATCACCAGGGAGTTTCTTGTGTGTAATGGCAGGTGATTGGTGGGGAGGGGCACCTGACACTGGAAATTTCAGATGTTTAATGAGTGGGTAGTCAGGGGTGGGGGACCAATGGACTCCAGAAACAATTCAATATTATTGGCAGGAGGATTGAAACCAGAGGCAAGGAAAGACCACTAGACCCCAGGGAAAATAATAAAATATTATAGGTTGGGCATTGGGGTGGGGTGGGGTCAAGAGTGTTCAGGGGCTTACAGGCAACCCTGACAGGTGCTCTGGGGGTAGCAAACTGTATTTCCTCCTGGTCTGTAATGAGGCCATAATGAGATGCAAATGACCATATAGCACCTTGCTGGTGCTATGGGGTTATTGCATCTGAAAATATAATATAGCAGCTTGCTTCAGAAGAACAATTGCAATTAGTGGGCCCTAGCAGCCCAAATGTGATTACAATCCTCATAGCACTTTAATGGCCACAAACCTTCTGTGGCTGGTAGGGGCAGGGGGTTGCAATAGCAGGCTGTTAGGGCCTGGCTGGTACATTGGAAAATGGCTTTAATGTTCGCAAAGTGCCTTTGCATGCTTCAATACTCCATTAGTTTGCTCCAGGCACTACTTACTGTAGCTCCTGGAGCAAATATGTAGTGGACCTAATCTGGACCTACAAATATCCTGCCCATGCCTTTGTCACTCTGCACATCATCTCCCCCTGCTGGCTGATATACCGTTATGCAGTCATCCTGCTTGTCAACTCTCCCAGCCAGACGGCAGCCTGCCACACAATGAAATGCTCAAGAAAATGGAAAAGTCTCTTATTCTTAACAAAATGTTGCTTTACAAAATAAATTCTTAAAAACCTTTGTATGAGCCCTTTGGTACTTGTAAAAGAGAACTCAGTCCATATTTTGAAATGATTTCTGACACAGTATTCAGAGACAGAAACTGTCTGAACAAGTTTTTTTAATCACTGCACTTGCAAATAAAACATTTAAATAGAATAATGGATAGGTTAGTGTTCATTACCAGGGAGTAATACCATCGAGAGGTTCTGGACATATAGGAACCTCAAGAGCAAAGCACAAGAGATTCCAGTGTGTCCAGAACCTTGAGATGGTAGGACTCTAACGTATCTGTTATTTTTTTAAATATATGGTCCTGATTTTAAAATGTTATCAGACTGCAGACAGGCACCCGACTATTTCACTTAACACTCACTACGGGAGGCCTGACGTCTACTCTGTACACTCATTACTGAACACAAGAGCACTGCACTGCACTACCGAGTCACTCGCTGTGACTTATACCTTTACTGACTTCAATAGTGAGATGAGTGAAAGTAGGATCAACAAGATAGTTAAGATTATGGTAAAATAAAAAAAAATAAAAAACGCTGATTCTAGCACTGAGGAATTCCCCCGCTAAGCAAGAGAGAGAGAGCCCCCATGTTTTCAAAGTTGTTATGCCTGCTCACAAATGAAAAGCGGCCAATCAGAAGGCATGCTTTAGAAGACATTGAGGGGCAGACTAGCACTTGCCCTGTTGTCTTTTGCTGATAAAACTATAGTTTATGTTCTGATTGATAGTATTATGGCACCTGAACTATAGTATTATTAGTCATGAAGTATACTATTATCACTCTGGGATGGATGATATTATCGAGAATTTTTTATATGCTTTACTATACTATTATTTTCAAAATCCATGTATCAAAATACAGTAATATCTGCAAACTGAGAAGACAGGGTTAATGTATCACATTTAGTGCAAACAGGGTTTCAGTTCTGCTGGCCCGGTGGCACAGAGGGCCGGCTGAGTCACTGTCAAGCGCCTTACCTCTCACCATGCCAGTGATCCAAGTTTGGGAACAAGCTCGGGTCAGCTTGGGCAGTGACAGCTGAAGGCTGTGAGAGGATTGAACAGCTGTCTGGCAGGTGTCCTTTCTCGAACTGTGGTGATGGGCCTTCCGGGCTGTTGGCTGCCACCACATGAAAGCCTGGTGGAAGCACTGATGTACAGGAAGGCAGATGTTGTTCAGAGAACAGTGAAGGGATGGTTCCAGAACATATATGCGTCAACATGCGCATGCATTCTCCGTGTTGCCGCAGGCTCTGGTAGTGGGGAAAATGGTGGTGGAAAACTGAGCAGATCAGGCTCAGTGAAGCCATGCCCAGATGCCTGGACTCACCTATTCACTCTGACTGGAGGAGCCTTCTGGACTTTATGCTCCGGGGCCGGGGGAAAGGAAGGCTGTCCCCCCTTGGCCCTGATGCAGGGGGAAGTAGAATCCATAGGGTAACCAGCCCCCCAGTATGGAGATAGGATATGAATGGTCTGACGTGTCTGATGACATGGCTGAGTAGGTGCACATTCTGGCTCTGTAAGACAAAAAAACCTTTATGGAAAAAACATAAGGTTTCATTTCTGTTAACAAAATTCTTGTTCCTAAATTTTTATTTATTTATTTATTTAATTCTTGGATTACAGTTACCTATGAGTCAGAAGACTCTTTTGCGTAGGTTCCATGTCGTACAACGACAAGTAACAATACAGGCAAACAAATTACTAAAAAATCATCATATGGATAAATACAATTTCAGTAGACAGATTAGTCTATCATAGTCATACAGAGCAAAGGCTCCTTGAGCAAACTGAGTAATAGAAACATAAATTGCACATGATAGTTAAAAAAAGATAATGTTGCCCCATACAGGAACGGCAAAGAGCTGGAGGCAGACAGAAATGGCTTTGATGGTGTGAGCTAGTCCACCTAAAAATAAGGCTTCGTCCACGAAGTGTGGAGGGTGTGGGAGCTATCATAAATGGGTTTGGGGGAGAGTTAGAGGGTATATGGGGGCTGGGGGGGCAGTCACTGAGGCTGTGGGAGATGAGGTGCATTGAATGATTTCTTAATGCTACGAAAAGCAGTGAGCCATGAGAATTGATAAGACTTTGATGTAATTGTTATTGGAACACCCCCCTGATAATCCCACTCACCTGAGCTGCCCCGGCGGGACCGGGGGCTCATCAGTACCTCCCCGAGGGGCTGGGCCTGAGTCCTTACCGGTAGTTTCTGTGGTGCCTTAGTGCCTCCACCTGGGGCCCCTGCATTGCCTCCTGTGGGTAGAACAGGTTAGAACGTTTCCCCAGGATAAATAATGGTCTCCCCTCTAATGACTGCACGTGATGATCCCCAGACCCACAATCACTCCCCACAATGGCTATACACACACAGCAGGTGAAACAGATGAACAATAAATATCCAGTTTATTACTACAAGCTAATACAAAAGAGGGGCGGCTACTCCTCCAAAACCTCCTGGTTACCAAACATTCACTTATCCCCACTCTCCCCTTTTCCCTGGGTGCACCCAGACCAGTCACAGTTAGTGGGTACCTCATGGTCCCTTAGTCTGCAGGGCTACTGTTTACCATTGGGGCCCTTACACACTCGCACAAGTTCCAAGAAAAAAAAAAGATAAACTGGTGTAGAGGATGGTTCCCTCCTGACCCTCCAGGCAAAGAAAACAATGTTCTCCCCTAAGCTGCAGCTCAGGGTACTCACAGTGCCCGGAGAGGGTGAAGACCCCTGCAGTCCACAGTACATCATCTCATATGAAATGGGTGGCATAGTTCTTCATCTGCCTGGCCTTTCCAGCTTCACCTGCAGGCCTTTGTATATGGCTTTCACCAGGCAGGCCTGTTTGTCCTTCTCTCCATGATTCCTCTGATCTTTGCAATGGGGGGGTTCACAGCAGTTCAACTCCCCCTGGTACTTTTTTAGTTTCCCCGGCTTCTCCCCTGGCAGGAAGATCTGTCCCTGATGCTGCAGCCTCCCAGATGCTCCAGGCTGGAGGTCGCAGTACCTTCAGGCCAAACAGTCTGCCCCAGTACTTTTGAGCAACCAACCTGAGGGGCCCTCCTGCACAGCCCCAGTGGCTGTCTGGCTCCTTCATGTTCCTTATGCTTGAAAGAGGGGAGAGAGGGGGTGGAAAGGGATGCAGCCCTAGAGCATTTGCCAGGCAAAACCACCAAAACAGCCCTCTGGTTTCCTTTGGGGGCCTGGGGTTCCCTTTCCTCCTGCTCCTCCACCCTGCTCTCCTTCTCTCTCTCCCAAACTCTTCCTCTCTCTCTCTCTCTCTCTCTCACCAGCTCTGCCTTTTTCCACCCCTCTCTACTTCCTGCTGTGGGGGGGGGTAGCCAGAGCCTCTATCCCTGCAGGCAATTTTGCTTCTCTCTTGTTTTTTGGAAGGGGGAGGGGTAGACCTGCCTTTTCTCTTTGTCCCAGCAGGTAAGACCATTTTGGGGGGCTTACATTATGGAAGACATGATTTTAGACAACAATTTGCTTTGAAATTTTAGAGACTGAGGATAGGGGTCAAAGCAAGCACACAGAAACAATACAGGTTCAGGCAATAACAAGAGGGAAAGAAATATCTGAATAGGGGTGGTTTATAGACTTCTCTGAAATAGGAAGATAGGAAGGTCCTAGGTTCTAGCCTCACACTAGGTGCTTGCGGTAATACCCATAACTGACACTGTAGTGCAGTATGAGGAGGTAGTGCACTGTTGAGGTGCAGTCCTTCGGATGAGACATTAAACAGAGGTCCCTTCCTCCATCTCTGATCACTGTCCATGTGGAAGTAAAAGATTCCATCCATTTCTCTATGAAGGGTTGGAAAGTTCCCCTTGTATCATGGCCAACATTCCCCCATCAGTAAAAAAAAGTCCATGTAACCCACCCCCAAGGATGCATCTGGAAACAGGCTGTCACAGCTTAGCATGCCTTTCTTGATTAAAAAAAAAAAGATTTACAAATAAAACAATTACAACAGGCTGACGCAGATGTGGAATTATGGGAGGGTATCAAAAGGGCAGCATGGCTTGGGGACTTGCTGTTACTGGGGAATTTCAACATACTGGGTGTGGACTGGACAGTCCCAGTAGCGGCAAGTGCAGGAAGCCAGCAGTTGGTGCTGTATGACTTTTAGGATGCACCCCTAGTGCAGAGATTAGTTAAGCTGTACTAGTGAGGCAGACATCCTAAGCGTAGCACAGACCAATAGAGACTGTGTGATGGAAGTGGTGGTGCTGGACTCACTGGGAACCAGTACCCAACTGGACAGTTTGGTTCAGAATCAGACTTGATGCAGACAGAAATATGTCCCTGACAAATGCCTTGGACTTTAGTAGGGCTGATTTTGGAAGAATGAGGGAGCTTCCGCAGGTGAAACTAGAAGGGCTAAGAGCAACAGAAGGGGTAGAAGCTTAATGGGAATTGATAAAAAAATGGTAAAACACAGGTCACAGATCTCTGTGTAAGAGTTCGAAAGAATTCCCAAAGAATTTGAGTGCTTGACCCTAAAGATCGAACTTTCCCTTCCAATGCACTCTGTGTAATAGGCTGCTACAGGCCCCCTTCTGCCGGGCCGCATCTCCTGTCTCATCTCAGTTCCGTACTGGGGCTCAGTTCCTTGGAAACCATTATTCTTGGTGACCTGAACTACGATTGGTTATCAAGTGCATCAGCTCCCTTGAAATCCTTTTGTGACACTCTAGGGCTGGTGCAATTCATTGCCAAGCCTACTCACCCAAATAAAAAGAACCTTAACAACAGCTCCCTCTTAGATTTAATTTTGGTTAGCAAGCCACACCTGTTCTCTCATGTCGGAACATTTTTCTCAGACATTAGCGATCATTGTATAATCACCACCATTAGATCCGTGCACAACCCACAGTTTGTGGCAAAGTTCTCTATTAAGAGGTGCAAACACAACTTTGATTTGTTTGCTTATGTCCATGACTTGAAACATTCACCACGATGGCAGGAATTCTTCCTAGCCAAAACGGATAACAGGGCATATACTATTTTTTACAATATTTTAAGTGAGGCTTTAAATAAGCATGCACCCTTGGTTAAGGTGCTGGTCAGGAGCAGCACCTGCCGTTGGTTCTCACCTGAGCTCAAAGCTTCCCTGTTAGAAAGGGATACTTTATGGGAAAAAGCCAGAAGAAGCAAGAATGACACAGATTGGTGTCTTTTTAAGAGAGCACGTAACAAGTGCAACAAGTTGGTCAGAGCAGCCAAGGCTGCCTACTATCGTTCAGAGTTAGCCTCTGCCTCAAGAAATCCTTCAAAGCTCTGGAAAACATTAAAATACATGTCTGGGCACGCACCTGGTAATTCCATTCCAGCAAAAATTAAGTCCGGTGGCAGCATTATCTCTAACCGATTGGAGATATTGGAAGCCCTCAATAACTACTTTGCAATGGCAGGGCTAGCATTTAATACTTCTCCTGCCAATGACCTCTGCACAGCTCAAGGCCCTCCAACCCACGAGTCCCCCTCTACTGAGGAGGCCTTCTCCCTCCTGCCTGTCTCTCTAAAAGAGGTGGAAGACCTAGTGCTGCAACTGGACACCAGGAAGGAAGCAGGCTCCGACTTCATAGAGCCATACTGTCTGAAATGTGCCTACCATGTGCTTGCGGTGCCAATCACCCACCTATTCAACATGTCACTCTCCCAGGGTAGCCTCCTCCCTCAATGGAAAATAGCCCATGTCATCCCTCTATTAAAAGCAGGTGACCCCTGCGATCTAAATAATTACAGACCGATCTCCCTCCTCCCCATCCTGTCTAAATTACTAGAATAAATAGTGTGTGGCCAGCTAGGGGTATACTTAGAATCCAGAAGCCTATTAAACCTGGTTCAGTCTGGATTCAGAGCAAAGCACAGCACCATAACAGCCCTAGCTAAGGTGACCAATGATTGGCTCCTAGACCTTGACAAAAGGAAGCTTGTCTGTGCCGTTTTCTTGGATCTTAGTAAGGCATTCAACACAGTCGATCACAGCCTGCTTCTTTCCTCCCTAAGCACCTTAGGCCTGGACCATAAATCTATGTGCTGGTTTGCAGACTACCTCGGAGAATGGAAACAGCAGGTTAAAGCTGAAGGTGATCTTTCTCCATTAAAACCTATGCTGAGGGGCGTGCCCCAGGGCTCTGTCCTTGGTCCCCTCCTCTTTGCAGTCTACATTAACAATATCAATGACCCCATCAAAAAAGCCAACATCCACTTATTCACAGACGACACTGTACTGTACTTGAGTCGTCCCACACCGGAAGCAGCCTGTGAAGACCTCCAAGCTGAATTTAACCTTCTACAATACCAGCTCATAAACAAAAAGCTTTTGCTCAATGCGAAAAAGACAAAAGCCATGCTCTTCTCCCCCCTCCTTGCATGCGGCAACTCCTGCTGGGGGGGGGAGCTATCCCACAAATTACTACTGTTCTTGGAGAAACACTAGAGCATGTAGCTAAATTCAAATATCTAGGAGTTTGGCTAGATCATAAACTTTCCTTCGCCAACCATTTCGAAGAACTACAGAAGAAACTAAGGCAAAGATTAGGACTATTCTACAGAATCAACCACCTGCTAACAAAGGAGGCCAAGATTCAACTGGTTCAAGCTACCTTCCTATCTTTAATAGATTATGCGGACCTGCTCTACAGCCACTGCACTGCCTCTGCACTGACTAAGTTGGACACCCTCTACCACAGAGCTATCAGGTTCATTACTGGCCTTTCACTTTCCACACACCACTGTTCCCTGTACTCATCGTTAGGCTGGACTTCCCTTCACTATAGAAGGAACAGAAATGCTGCCCTATGGGCCTTCAGAGCGGCGACCAACAAGTTCCCCTCATATGTCTCAGATTGTATTCCCCAGAGTGTGTTAGGCACCTACGCTCTAAGGAGCTATTCCCTAATTGCCCTCCAAGTTCCAAGGGTCAAAACTAATTTCAGCAAAGCTGCTCTAAGCTTCTCTTTACCCACATTGTAGAACGGTTTACAAAGGAACTTGAAGCTGAGCTGCCCTGTTAGCCTGAATATCTTCAGGGCACTCTACGATCGCTACACGAAAGTACCTTGCAAATGTTTTCCTCACCGCTAGCCCACTAATTCCTCAACTCCCCCTTTCCATCCTGACACTCGCCGTGGTTCTACCCCTGGATCTCACTCTTTCCCTATTAACTCTTCTTGCTGCACCCACCCTTCCCTGTCCACTCCAGCCTGGCTAAAGTCCCACCCCATCCATAGTAGTGTTCCAATTATCTACCCCTCCTCCGTCATTATCATAATAAACAAGTATACGACAGCCATCGTCACTTTCTGTGGTTTTAGCTCAATTTTTCCCCCAGTCGTCGGTAATATATCCCTCCTCTTCTTTACCTCTCTAACCTGCCACCCCATACATAGCCTCTTTCCCCTATATGTGTAGTTGCCGGCTGCCTCACTCAAAAGATCTCTGCTTATAACCTCTGTATGCCTATGGTTGATTGTACATCTGCTGACTTCTTCAATTGTAAAATAATGCTGTTTTTTTTATTTATTTCAACCTTGTACTGTACTGTATACACTGTATATACTTTTTCTTCCATGTATATTATTGCTTTTTGTATACCTGCTTCTGTACTATACTTTGATGTATTCATGACCAGGTCCACCTTGCAAATGAGCCTTGCTCAATGGTGCCTGCCTGGATAAATAAAGATTTTGATTGATTGATTGATTGAGTAGTTGGCAAGAAGGGTAAAAAAAATCATGGTTCACAAGGAAAATAGGAGAGGCTGTGAGGACTAAGAAAATGGCATTTAAAGATATAGAACCAGACAAGCAGAAGGGGTTAAGGTGGAGTATCACAGCAGGCTAAAAGAGGCCAACAGAATAGTGAGGAGGGCTTAGGCTGACACAGAATTGACAAGTACAGAAGGTATGAAGAGGGGACGATAAGACCTTCTTTTGTTACATAAGGGAGGATATGAAGACATGGGAAGGAGATTTCAATTCTGTCCCACATGGATAGTTGGTTGAGAAGATGTAGCACCTCATACCAGGTGACAAAATCACTAACTGCGTGGGAAATCTGTTAGGTGACAGGACCCAGAGGGTGATTATAAATGTGGAGTTCTCGGAGGTCAGGGGATTCACTAGAGGGGTGCCACAGCGATCACTCTTGGCACTGTTCCTCTTCAACATCTTTAGTTGCAAAATATGGGTAGGGATTTAGAGTAAGATACAGTGTGCCTTTTCACAGATGGTAGTAAGATCTCTGTCAAGGCAGAGTGGGAAGAGAGTGCCACAGTTAAAAGTCATAAATAAAAGTTGGAATTTCAGATTTGCCATGTACATGGCTTTAGCAGCTACCTGACAGCATGACCTGAGTGGATTAGCCTCCTGGGTAGAGAAGGGCGAAGTGGCCTCAATTCACCCCACAGAGTGATTCATGGAGTGAAGGGGAATTCGCAGAGTGCTCCGCAATGCAAAGCGGAGTACTTTGCGTTATAAATGTGTAACTCGAAGTCCATTGAAACCAATGACTTCATGTTACTCTGCCTTCCCAAACCACTACTCCACCAATTTTTAAGGCAAAGTACATTGAAAACAATGTACTTTGCCTCACTTCGCCTTGTTTCAAGCCCCAAAGGCGAATTTTGCAGTGATTCATGGGATTTCAGGTCACATGGGCTCTAGATTGTTCTGCACAGCCTCAGTTCGGGGTAGTGTGTGAAGGAAGCTATAGGAGACAGTCTGCTGTGAGAGCTCTCTGTGATTCAAACCTTCTAAAAGCTGTTAAAAAAGTCTTTCTGAGTCATTTTTGTTGTTGAAACTTTAGTTCATCGATTGTAGGAAACCCTCCTGTGCTCATATCATCAAGCATTTATTGTTTGTGTGTGGATTTTGAATGTTAATGTACAACATTTCTGTGTACTGAGAGACAGTGGAAGTGTGCTTTGGGGAAGGTGCGTATCTGGTGTAGGTAGATTTAAGTTGGAGAAATAGGGAGTTCGTTGTTTTTTGGTTATATTTTTCTTGTATAACTGACTGCGTTATTGTACACTCAGTAATATTTTCAGTAATTGTTGACATTGTTTTGCTGATTGTGTGTGTTGTGGTCTGGAGGGACCTGGTGCAGCATTGAGGTTGTTTAAAAAACCTGGTATATTACTGAAGTTTTAAATTTGGTACGCATTACTTGTAGACACATTCTGTGTGTGTGCGAGTGTGTGTGCGGTGCGTGATGTGACATCGAGTAATACACCTTTTATAGTGCCACAGTGTAATTGCAGGTGCAACAGTGTGAACCTGCTGTCCACTGCAGCTACATGATTTTGTGCTGCCATTGTGGTATCTTTTCTTGGTTTTGCACTGCAGTAATCTGCAGTCATTGCTCCCCACGGCAAAAGGTATTCTTTTCCAGATTGGATTGTTTGTGACTTGAGAACACCACTGGTTAGTTAAGGTGTTGTTGAACTTGTTGTGACTTTGCGTCTGTATCTGTTGTTGAAGCCACAGTTGTTTTTGGCTTTACATCCAGCATCACCCCAGCCCCCACCCAGAGTGAATGTTCCAAAATCTGAATTTGTTTAGAATATTCCTGTTGAGCCCCAAAAGGCCCACAAAGAGACATGCAAGCAAAGCTGTTTCTTGCCAAGGCACTGCTGCCAGTGGTAAGATTGTCTGTGGGCGTGGTAGTACGCAGTCACAGGAGTGCATTGCTGATGTGAGGAAAGGTATTTCTCCTTAAATTTTTTTTACAGCGTAATCAGTAGCTTCACTCATAGTTAGAGGAGAAGATGTTGTCCCAGTTGGTGGTATCAGTGCAGTTGCTGCTGGTGGTATGAGTATTGCTGCCTCAAGTTCCAGTTCTGACCAGTTTACTGTGTCCAAAAATATAGTGGAGTGTGAAGCAGTGGCAGTGAGTGACAGTGTAGATGATGTCATACTCCCCCAGTAACATCCCAGTAACTGAACATCTGGATTCTGATCATCATGTCAATGCTAGCACACAAAGTGACATTTCTTCCACTGTGGTTCAGGTCATGCATTCGCCATGCAGTGATTCACAGTGTGGTGGAAACATTTCAGGTGATGGTGGTGCTGATGATAATGGTGTTGCTGTGGTTGCACAATGCAGTCCATATGCCAGCATCCAAGCAGAAGATGTGGATGATGTTGATGAATATGATGATGATGTCAGTGACCCCTGTTGGGAACCAGAGAAAAAGAAACTCAAGATGGCTGTGTCTGGGTCTGTTTGCATCCCACCCACCCTGTAAAAAGTTGTGATTTACCAGTTTCAGTTGATGATAATGACCCAGTAACAATGACAGGTAGTTGTGGTAGTCAGTTGCAGTCCAAGTGTGTCCTGCCTGAAAAATCATGTAGCACACCACCCCCCCCCCCACTTCATGGCTTAAAAAAACGGAGTCCAATAAGCAGCATCAAGGGGGAAATGTTAAAACTAGAGCATCAAAATCCCTTGTTTGGGATTTTTTTGTGGAAGATGCAAATGATGAGTCAGTTGCAATCTGCCAGGTTTGCTAGGTGCGTGTGAGTCGAGGTAAAAAGGGGAGCCATCTGGGCACAGGGGGACAGCATACACATCTTAAAAATAGGCACATGGCACTATGGACCCAGCACAAGATGGCAGCTAATAAGTGTACCACAGTGGGGCGTACACTCTTGTCATCAACCATAATGAGCATGTTATCCCCTTCCATGACTGTAGCATCAAGTAGAAAATTAAATGTGTGCAGTAGTGATGAAATAACAGCAGAGGATTACTACAAGCATGGTGAGGTGGAAGAACAGAATGATTTTTGAAGTCTTGTCCAGTGGTGGTGAGAGTAGCAGTTTTGCTGGTGGTGGTGGTGGTGGTGGTAGTCAATGCAGTATGTGTAGTGCAAGTAGTACATCAACCCTTATTGTTAAATCTGAGAAAATAACTGCATTTCTGGGTTTGTCATCACCTGTGCAACTGTCTTCATCACACGTCCATACATCACCCCCTGCTATTCGCAGAGCAGAACCATTTTCCATCACACCCCATGTAAAACGTTTAAGTCAGTCCATATTACAGAGTGTTTTTGCACATAAGCTGAAGTACCCAACCAATCATACAGTGTCACGTGAACTTAATGCTGTTGTAGCTGAAATGCTGGCAACTGATCTTTTGCCCTTCTCCTTTGTGGAGAATTGTGGGTTCCTGTGTTTTGCTGCACATGCCTGTCCAAAATGGACAGTCCCATCCAGGACATCCTTTTCGACCCGTGATGTCCCCAGGTTGTACCGTACTGTGTCCGACTCGGTAAGACATGCCCTTCAACATTCCTCTTCTCCATTAATCCATTTAAGTGTAGATATGTTTACAAGTGGAAAAACAGCGGGTAGTTCATATTTGTGTATAACTGCACACTGGGCGCAGGTGCCGGGGGTTGTTTGTGCTGTTGGTAGCATGAATAATCAGTGTAGTAAGGTGAAGTGTCATGGTAGCAATCTTTCAGGAATTCGACAGCATGCAACAATTGCTACATGCAATGTGACCTGTTCACACACTGGTGAAAACATGTTGGACGTGGTACTGACTGAAATTGACAAGTGGCTGAACTCCCTGTCCCTGAGAGCTGGGTTCATAGCAAGTGACAATGGGTCAAATGTGATGAAATGCATCACAAATAGTGGCTTTTTTTGGGTTCCATGCATGGCCCATTGTTTAAATCTTGTGGTGTAGGAGTTTCTGCAGTACCCTGATATAAAGGAAATGCTGACAGTTGCACGACGTATCTGTTCTCACTGTTCGCGCTCTGCAAAGGCCCATGACCAACTTCGACAGTTGCAGATCTGAAACAGCCTCCCGCAGCACCGTTTGAAGCTGGAAGTTGTCACCCAGTGGAACTCCACTTTATACATGGCAGAGAGGTTGTTTGAACAGTACAAAGCCATCTCAGAATATATTGTCATGCACACTAGCTGTGGCAGTTCCAGGGCCTCCATGTCTATGATGACTGAACAGTGGCTTCTCATGGACTCTGTAATAAGAATCTTGAGGCTTTCTGAACATGCCACACAGGCAGTGAGTGGTGAGTCTGCCTCCATTAGCCAATCAATTCCACTGCTGCAGATGCTGAGGCAGACATTGGTGAATGTACAGCATAGCCTTGATGTTGCCGGAAACAGTGCAAGCAACGTGTTGCTGAAACACATGCTGACAGTAATCGACCAGAATCGTCACATCTTGAGCATTCAGCATAGTGACAACTTTGCAATAGCAACAATGCTGGACCCACGATACAAACGTGGAGTTGCCTCAGTACTGGAGGGTGGGCCTGAACAGGTAAAAAATGTCAGTGGGCAACTGGTGCACTTGGTTCATGGGGCACAGAAGTCATGTGCCAAGGTCAGGAAACCTGAGCAGCATAATCAGGCTGAAGGTGAACCTGGAGTAGTATCAAACATATCCTGTAAGGGAAAAGGGACTGCAGTTCCAGGTGGTCTGTCATCAAAAGCAGCTGGTGTTAACCCACTTTGGGAGGCTTTGTCCCAGGTGGGGATTTGTGACATAAATGATTCCGGAGAACAGGATGATGCATCAACCACTGGGCTTAGAACAGCGCAGCGAATGGTTGAGTCATATGTGTCTGAAAACAGGCATCTGTCAATCACTGATGATCCCCTTTTATACTGGAGTGGAAAGGTCAGTGAATGGCCAAAGCTGGCTGCTGTGGCACTGAAGTATCTGACATGCCCACCCTCCAGTGTGAGTGTCGAGAGGGTATTCAGCTCAGCTGGTGCAATAGCTCGGGATCATCATACAAACCTCTCTCCTGCAAATGTCAGTTTGTTGACATTCATAAAAATGAATGAGAGGCACATACCAGCTCAGACTGCAACCTCAGTGTTTGTACCCCGGCATACTCATGGTTTTGCTGATGTTGAAGAAAGGGACCATCCTGGTGGCAGTGACAGCATGAAGCGGCCTACCACTGATGTAGATGATAACACAGTGGAGAAATAATTTCCCTGTGGTCCAAATTCAGACATAGAAGACTGTGAGGGCAGCTTTCTTTCTGAGGATGATGATGAATGATGATGAGGTTAATGTTGGCAGGTTTTAACTTAAGTGGTTAAAAGGCTGTCACATGTCTTGTATGATACATGTTCTCTTTTTCATAAAGTTAAATCACTGTCCCACTCATACTGACTCAAATTCCATATGTCACGTCATCACATTTATAACACAGAGCACAGGATATCCTGGTCCCCGAACTACCACCACCATAAGACCGCTGTTCTCCACTGCCACCATATGGAATGTGACTGTGTGTCCCCCTGGACTACCACCACCATAAGACCGCTGTTCTCCACTGCCACCATAGGGAATGTGACCGTGTGGCCCCCTGGACTACCAGCACCACCACCATAAGACCGCTGTTCTCCACTGCCACCACCACCAGATGCAAGAAGATGTGAGAGGGAATGTCATCATGTGCCACAGCTATGACCACCAGCACCCACCATCAGTGTCATTGTGACAATGTTTTTCCATTACATTGACCATGCCAAGGCAGAGGGAGTTGAACAGGAGACCACATCCATATGCCACAGGCATAAGGCTTCTTACTATAAAAACTATAAAGTGAGTATGTGTGCTAATGTTTTTTATGCTATTTAACTTCCTTTAGCTGTGTATTTTGTTTTCTGTTGCTTTTCTGAGCTGCAATGGTCAAACACATATGGTCAACTTATTTTGTTTTTTTACAGGTTAACAACAAATGACTCTCCTTTGCTGAAGGTCTATATCAATGGTATAGTAGCAGTACTGTCTGCAGGAACCTATGGAATATCCATTTCCAATCCATACTGTTAAGTATATAAATTTTATTTCATCTGTTCCTTTTTTTTTCATAAGAGTGCAACAAATCCGACTGAGGATTCATAAACTAGATGACATGAGTACGTCACAAAAAATATTTTTGCAACATATCATGCACTGTATTCCAAATTTGCAGCTGTGTAGCCATGACAGTGCTGAAAAAGTTGAACCCAGGTTGTGTTACTTGACAAGGTGTGGTTTTGAAATGTAATTTGAGTTGAGATGTAGGGACACTGACACAGTGTATTTGTTACACAGCCTGGTAGTAAATTAAGTTGTGATCTGCTGATTACAGTATGACAGCTTGCTACCTGTGTTAATCCATCCAGATACCCCTGGAACAGCCACGGCTTAAACATAATGTCTTACTGCTGCAATCAAGTTGTAATAAATCCTTCATTTCTTTTTTTAGGAAACTTCCAGATACTTTGTTGTGTCATAGTTGCCTTATCCAAAGAACTCCTTCAACATCAGGTCCCCCCCCAGGCTGGGAAAGACATGCAACACGTAGAAGTAGTTTCAGTCAATGACCATGACCATCATTGCCTGACTGGAGAAGGATGCAGATGAAATCTGAGAAGAAGTAACCAAATAATAAACCATTAATGAGACCTACTTGCAAATATGCTTCTCCACCACAAAAAAATGCTTACCTTCATTGGCTTGAGAGTATTCCATTTCCAATTTATTCTCATCAAGCACTGGAATTTGCACACCAACAGTATGTGTGACCTGTGATACAAAACAATACAATGAGTACATGTTTATATATGTCAACCCTACACCTAGAAAATACATATATATATATATATATATATATATATATCAACTCACCAAGGCTACTGTTAGACTGCACACAAAGAGCACCCTTCCATCCAGTTGAGGTGATCGCATCGCATTTGCGGTAATCACAGCACACTTTTGGACCAGCAACAATTCTCTCATGGTCATCATTTCTGACGGAACACATTGAATGGATTCAGGTCATGTTATCCCTCCTTCACACAGTTTGGCAAGACACTGTGCATCATGAGTACATCATCATCATCACAGAGTATGTAACTTTCTGGGCACAAGACAGATGCATTTTGGGGATGCAGAATAATTATGGGGACTCTGTGTGACCACTGCACATGAGTGACTGCGCAATACATTCTGGGGAACTTTGCATGTGGTGTAATGCTCCCATTTCAGCACTTGGGAATTTTTTGGACACAAGACAGATGCATTTTAGGGATGCAGAAAAATTCTGGGGACTCTGTGTGACCACTGCGCGCATGAGTGACTGTGCAATACATTCTGGGGAATTTGGTGTAACACTCCCATTTCACTTCCTCAGCACTTGGAAATTTTCTGGACACAAGACAGTTGCATTTTGTGTGTTGTGATTGTGAGCACATACTGTCATGCTTAAATTATAAATTCAAGCAGCAGTGCAACAATGTGGTGAAAATGTTGACCTATGCTTGTTTATGCTATTTTACATTGCCAGCCACTAGTTACCTACTGACTTGTATGATACCCTTCTTTTCACAATTTGTGTCTGCTTTACTACTTTTTCTCATGTCTGAAAAAAAAAAAGGAGTACACCTTTTAATATGACTGACCAGGTTTTCATCACTATTTGCAGCTATTTTTGAATAAATATTGTTCTGTGAGGTCATAAAACACTGCCTGTTGCATAATTGTTATTTTTACAATAGAAGTAATACATAACAACTGATGGAGAAAAACAGTGGAAAATACTGACGACAACATGGTCCGCACCATATTAAAAGGAGTGCTCCTTTTATTTCAGATATGAAAAAAAGTATTAAAGCAGACTCAAATACTGGAAAGAACGGTATTATACAAGTCAGGAGGTAAGTGAAGTGGCAATGTAAAATAGCATTAAAAAAGTATAGGTCAAAATTTTCACCAGATTGTTTCACTGCTAATTTAATGTCTATTTAAAAAAATAAATATTTCTGGAGCCTCAGTAATGTTTACTTTGTGTTGGGACTCATGATTTGAAGTGTTTCACAAAAAGCATGACTGAGCAGTGCTAGAATGTTGTGCTAAACTGCATGTGTGCCGTCATTGTTCTTTCCTCTGTGTGCAGACATTGTCTAGCTTCGTGCAAACATATGTATGGTGTGCCTTGTTGCAATATCTCAAAAATAAAGATAAGAAAGAATAGATGATGTATATTTTATTTGTACCATCAGCACCAGTGGAGTAAGTGATATGATATTTTTTCAGAGGTATTGGGTCACTGTGCACCTCAGTCACTCACAGCACACACATGACTTTGCGGAGATCATAGCACAAAAAACACATGTTCTTCTAAAAGTCCATGTGTGCAGTATGTGACTAAGGTGTATTCTGGCCAGACACCTCTGAAAAAATATCGTATCACTTAGTCCACTGATGATGATGATGGTGACAGTAAAAAAAACGTTATCCTTATTGCTATTCTTTATACTATAAACACTGCAACAAGTCAGCAATATATGTTTGCAAGAAGCTGCACAATGTCTGATGTCACACACACACACACACACACACACACACACACACACACACACACAGAGGAAACAACACTGACTGCACACATGCAATTTAGAACATCATACTTGCATTGCTCACACCAGCTTTTCCACAATCACTCCACAACAGAAAGTAACCATTACTGAAGCACTGGATTATAATAACAGGGCAATAAGGAGCATGTATGATTGTATGTGTATGTATATACTGTATTTAAAGGGAAGCAGTCAGCAATAAGAGCTCCTGCCCACTGCAAGGCTTACCCTCCGGTTAAGCCTTTTTAGTATGTTGCAGCACTTTTCTCGTGCCACAACATACTTTATTTTAATAAAGAGGAGGCAGCAACCCAGAAGTATGGTGGAGTGGATGCTATGGGGGCTCCATTATGTGTAAAGGAAAGGTGTGGCAGAGATGCTGCAGCGCTTCAATACTTTTTGTGTTGAGCGCATGGTCTATCTCGTCCTGCACATAATGAAGACCCCATAGTGTCCGCCATACTTCCCAGTCACTGACTTTGCTTTATTAAAATAATGTATGTTGCGGCACGAGAAAAACACCACAACATACTTAAAAGGCTTAACCGGAGGGTGAGCCTTGCAGGGGATGGGACCTCCTGTTGCTGACTGCTTCCCTTTAAACTAATACTGTGGCCTTCCCTCTGTCTGTCATTAAACATAAACAAAAGACAAAACAGTACAGCAGTGGGGGGGAGGTGTGCTGAAAAAAAAGCTACAGGGGGATCCCCTGATGTTCCAGCAGCAGATGGAGCATCAACACAATCTGCAGCTGGTATTGCTCGATCTGCTCTACATGCTGCTGGACAGCATCCACCTTCTCAATTTTTTCCTCCACCACAACCCACAAAAGTGCTATGTCTGCCTGCGTTGCAGACATTGTGGGGTTCACTGGTGCGGGGGGAAAACCAGGTAGTGGTGGTGGTGAGGGTGGTGCTGGTGGCAGTGGTGGGGGTAGTGGTGGAGCAGCTGCTGCTGTGGCTGTCCACCTGCTGCGGATATGCACAACAGCAGCACCCTCTGCCACTGTCACAGAAGAGCCAGCAGGTGGAGGCCTGGCCCGTTAGATGGCAGCCTGCCACTCTACCTTGTGGTGGTTCAGCATATGTGTGCGCTGGCCTCCAGTCCCCAGATGTGTCCCCCGGGGGCCTCAGCGCACCTGCACACTACAAAGCAGACACACCACAAGGCTGCTGTCCCCCCTGATACAGTTGAAAAACTACCAAACTGGGGAGCTGCAGAGGGGACCAGGCACAGGAGGGGCAGATGTACTGTTAGCAGCATGGTCACGCACCTGGAGCTCCACCTGCTGCTGTGGAGGTGGTGCTCCTGGAGCTCCTGCAGCTGCTACTGGTGGTGGTGGTGGTGGACTTGGTGGATGTAGTGGTGGCACTGATGGTACTGCTGCTTCCAGAGGGGGGAGGCAGGACCAAAGAGTCTCGAGTGGTCCAATGCCACCCGGCAATGACCCCCACGAGTGCGCACTCCCCTCTGGCCACGGGCCACATACTGTTCCTGGTCCATCTCACAAGAAAACACTCCTTCCCTCTCTGACCTGACAAATGACTTCACACTCACTCACACACACACACACACACACACACACACACACACACACACACACACACACAAAACAAAACTTATAAAACAAAGAAATTAGTCACCAAAAAGAACTGACAAAACAGTACAAAAAAAAAACAAATAAAGAATTAGCTTTTAAAAAATCTTTTGGGTCCTTTTGTACACCCAATTTGAATTTTACAGCCCACATTAGATCTGATTGTAAACAGATTAATCACTAATTATGCACACTTTATCACATTATAAACTACAGTACTTAACTTTGGATTCAAAGCATTCTATTGCCAGAAGCATGCTTATGACTTTCTTTTGTTCTTCAGGTGTATCTGGATCAGAGCTGGTTCGCTTGAATGCAAATGCTAACAATATTTGTCATTTCACACTTAATGTGTCTTACAATACTCACTGCTGCACAATGTATTCACAGTTGGGTTGCTTGTCCCCTGATGCTTGCAGACAATATAGACTATGCTGCCTGGTGGATAAGTCTCTTAGACTACAACTGAATTCCCCTTTAAATGATCATTTCACAGGCCAGCCTGGTGGCATGGAGGGCTGAGGGGCTGGACACCTTACCTCCCACCATGCCAGCCACCCAGGTTCGGGAATGGACTGGGGTCACTTGGGGGCTGGCTGGGAGAGGGAAAATTGAGCATCCCAGGGATTCTTGACTCCCCCACTTAATGCCACCTGATGGAGGCTGTGTGGCAGTGCCTGTGTGAGCAGTAGACGTGGGAAGGAGTCTGCTGATGTAACATGCAGTTGCATCTATGCCACGTATATCACAATGTCACATTCCAAATCTCTGGGAAGAACACCAGGAGGAAAATGCCCCGCTCACTCGGCATCCCCTGCAGACATCACACAACCCTACGTAGCAGGCCACCTGCCAAAGATGGCTCTGTGCAAGTGGTGGTTAATCTGTTAGGCCTGTACACACTAGGGAGCTAAAATGGTTTAAATGCCTTGAACAGTTTTAAGCTCACAGAATATGGTTTGCATCCACACTGTAATATGGTTACAACCGTGTTCTAAAACCATGCTAAAACCCTGCTAGAAAGGCAGTTTTTAGCGCGGTTTTAGCTAAACATGGTTGCCTTAATCTGTGTTAACAGCAGTGTGTACAAAAAACCATGCTGTAACATGGGTTAAGGCAACTCGTCCCATGCAAAAATATTTATTTTTCTTTCGACAGGATTTCAAAATAATAATAACGGTACTGCTGAGTTGGCAAGGGATTGCCGATTCCAGCAATGTATTTGTTTCCGTGATCCCTTTCAGATCCCAATCACGTGTATCCCACCATGCACCATGGCACTGCAGCACCCATAATGCTTTGAGGTGGGTGCAGCAGTCATGCCTGGGAACATGCTCGGGATAGCACAGTTGTTGGAATGCAGTGTGGATGCTCCAACAACCATGCTAGGCACCGATTTTTAAAATGTTCTTTAAAATGTTTTAAAATCAGTCACTAGTGTGTACAGGGCCTAAGTCTGTGAAACAGTTTGTTGATAGGGCTGGGAGGCTGCCGCGAAACCAGGGATAGAAAAAACAGGAATAATAAAAAAAAAGTATCTTTTGACTCCTTAGATTTGCTCTACAAGATTAAGATCAACTTCAACTTCAACTTTTATTGGATAATAAGTTGAGATAACAATATCTCATTTTCAATTGCATTCAACACTTAAAACATTTTACATACAACAAACAACAAGCAGTTACACACGGTAACAGTTACATAAGGCCCTGTTCACACTAGGGACCATTTATAAAATGTTACTAAAAACATTTTATAAATCGGGCCATAACATGGTTGTCGGAGGTTTCACACTCCATTCAGACAACCGTGCCAGGTATAAGGGGTTCCCAGGCATGACTGTGACACCAGCTCAAAGCATTATGGGTTCCTGTTGGTGCCACAATGCATGCCAGGATATCTGTGAATGGACACCAAAACCGCTCGGGGCAAAAATACATGGGCAGACTCGGGGATTCTTCCACTGCACAGCGGTGCCTGTAAAGTATATACATTTTTTTCCTATGGCTGACAAAATGGATTTTCTCACTGGAGGGGTTGCCTTAATTCGTGTTATAGCAGGTTTAGCGTTCACGCTGCTGCTATCAATTAAGGCAGCACCGTATTTAACTAAACCGTGCTAAAGACTACCTCTTAGCAGAGTTTTAGCACAGTTTTAGAACACGATTGTAACATGGTTTTAACCGTGTTACAGTGTGAATGCAAACCGTGTTCTGGGAGCTTAAAATGGTTTAAGGCAGTTAAGCCATTTAAGCTTCGTAGTGTGAACAGGGCCTAAGTCTTCATCCTCAGACCTATCTCTGCTTACTGTCCAATGGGCATCGACAACAATGGATCAGTTCCTTTCCAACATATGCTACTAAACTCTGGAATAATTTACCAGTTGCAATGCATTTAAGTCCGAGGCACCCGACTTTAAAGGATTATCTGTTAGAGAGCTCAGCATGTAAGCGTTTTTAGACAATTGCATCTTTTTGGTGCACTTTGTTGTATTCTGTACCTGCATATTGCCAGACTATGTAGAAAAGAAAGTGGTGGCTCAAGACTACATGACAAAATTGTAGTGTAAACTAAAGGACCAAGCAATGAAGAAATCACAACTACCCATCATAAACCACATGCGAGTCCACTGTTAGGACACAATAAAAATACTTTATTAAACAATGGTAGCCCACCCCTCAAAAGCATGTCAATGTTTCATGTCACATTGATGCTTTTTCAAGACAGCAGCTGTCCATTAATGGGTGTGTACTATATACAGTATGCCCTCATTGACAGCTCAGTTGGTGGCCAGCCGTGGTGGAGAGTGGAGGCTGTGTTGGTCACTGGCTTGGGGATGGGACGGGGGAGAGGGGTGGTAGGGCACTGCCTGCCAAAGTAGGGGGGATGGAGGTCCACTAGACCACCAGAGAATAATATATTTCTATTATATGGGCAAATTGGGGATAGGGAGGTGGGTCTGCTGGACCACCAGGGAAAGATATTTTATTATATGGGCATACCAGGGATTTTGAGGGTGTCCACTAGATCACCAGGGATGTGATTCATTGTAATACAAAGGGGATCGGGGCTGGGGGGGTAGACTAGACCACCAGGGACATAATTTTGATTCAAAGGGGATCGCAGCTTGGGAGGGGGCTGCTAGACCACAAGGGACGTGATTATTTTTATTAGAACGGGGATCGGGGTTGGTGGTACCGGTAGCCAGAAGGGATGTCCTAGTGTGGTGCACGGCCCCTCCGCAGCCTGCTGCACAACACCCAGATGTGCCAACTGTTTAGTGCGTGACCACAGTTACAGCAAGCTGCAGGACTTTGACGCCGGGACCCTACGCAATACAGAATCAGATGCAGGGTTCCTGGCGCACCAGCAATTGACGCAAGTCTCAGTTCTTGCAGCTTGCTGTGACTTTTGAGAATCAAGCCCATGAATGTGTCAACCATTATTATCTTTAAAAACTGTTTTTGTTCACAGAATAACCGAGAAGTCTGATTCCTTCAAAGACTTTTATTTTCAAGCAACCCAACAGTATTGTGCAAGCAAAAATAAAAAAACATACAAATACCCACACAAGTTCCCCTATCAGGATATTACACAGAATAGCACAGCACTTTTTGCACAGACAAATTTCAGGGGCAAATGCAACTGGGAAAATATATTTAGAAGTCAGTAATATGAAAATAATCATTTCCTGGGCAGATGATGCAGTATTATGTCAGTGGGTGTGTTTCCCCTTTCTGCACCATCCGTAACTATTTTTTTTGTTCCTTATTTTTGTAAGAATTGGTGTTGTTAAATCAAAGTGCAGCCTGACATGGGTTAGGATAATACTGATCAGGTTTCTGGGCAGCCCTTTTGTTGCCCCTTGTACTGTCATGGTTTACTCTGTCATTTTCACTTATGTTATATATGGCACAAGGGCACGAAATATCAGTGCTGCAAAGCTTCTGGGTTTGTTTGAGCTCCAACACCTGAGATCCCTTTCTTTTTCACTTGTGAGAGGCACAATGTCCATATCTGACAGAGTGTTCATTGTACCCATGATTGACCATGGGCTGCTCACAGAGGAACCAACACACAAACCCTTTCGTCTGCCATTGCCCCTGGCACTGTGTCACTGGCTTGCAGTGAGTCTCTCATTTCTTCTGCCAATATATTGTTAATGCTTTCTAAAAGGCTAGCTGTACTGTGCCTCTTTGGTGATGCTAATGTCCATGGCATTGACATTTGCAGCTGCATCTTCCTCATTCCCCTTTTCAGGTCTTGAATCACTGCCTGCAGATGGAGTTGCCCCGCCTTTAGATGTTCCATAGTCTCCCTCACCTATTGGCATTCCTGCTTCCATTCTTTTGTGCTATTTCACATAAAATTCTTGAATTTGGCTCTCTCTCCCACTCTGTTTTGTGTTCACCGTGTAGCTATTTTCACATTAGTCCCTGTGCCTTGGTGCTTTGTAGCTGCCCTTTTCCCTCATGTACCCTTCACATGCTGCTCTGTTGAGTCTTGGTCCTCTGGGCCAGCTTGTTGCTTGGAAGATTTCTTGTCCTCTGGACAGGCCAGCTGCTCTTGTGCTTCTGTGACCTCCAGATGGGGCAGCTGTTCAGGTGATTCTGTATCTTCTGGACAGGTCAGCTGCTGTGATGCTTCCGTGTCCTCTGGATTGGCTTGCTGCTCAGGTGCTGCCCTCTCTTGTGCTGCTGAATCCTCCTGGGATTTTGATATGAGGTTTTCTTCACACTCTTTATTAAAGGACGGTTCATTGTCCCTAGCAATGCTATCACACTGTTTTGAAACAAGAAATGCAGTTAGAATCTAAATACTTGAGAACAGAATATTGCCTGCCTGCCTGTCAGCTGTTCTGAATCTATTAGTCATCTTCAATCTAGTATAAAGTACAGTGATACAGAGTATTGCCTCTCAGTCAGATGTACGTTTATCAAGCTCAACAAAGCCCCCATTATATACTGTTTGCCGACTTCAAGATGGCCATCAGTTTGGAGCTGACTGGTTAACAATGTTTTTGATGTCATAGTTACATCGCACCTCCTGGATCCACACCATCTGATTTGTCTGCTCCTTAATCCCCAGCTTGTGATTTGTCACAGTTTCTGGCCATGCCTATGGTACCTATCCCTCTACTTTATAAATATTGTGCATTTCTGTGGCATTTACCCCCATCTTTTGAGGGAGATTTGCAGACCAAGAAATCACATTTACGCTACTACTACTATGACCAAGAAGGTAGATCAGAGACATAGCAATGCTGTCTGTGAAATGCACAAAAATGGGACTCCAGTGCTGGATATACAGAACTACCTTGCAGTGGCCAGCATCATGATTTCTCTATCTGCCTTCTGCAAACACAATTGATTATTTATTTTTATTTTTATTTATTACAGTATCAGAATTACAGCCATTTGAGTCAAAGACTCATTTACAAAGGCTCATCATCATACACACAATAGGACAGGGAGGCGAAAAACATACAGTGAGTGGAGAACAGACAGTAGCGCAGGAACAGTAGCATGGCAGAAATATATACAATTACAATTTATACAGTTGAGAACAGGTGGATGGTCCATAATAGCGAGAGAAAGGCCCCTTCTTGCAGGACACAGGCCTATACATAATGGTAGCTAAGCAAGAAGGAGTGATCATTGGGGATATATACTTTGAAGACAGTAGTGGACAGCCGGAGTGTGGTGCTGAGCTCAATTGCAGGTGAAGGTTTATATATGATTGTAGCTCAGCAATCATGGGATATGTACACTGGTATAAGACCAGGGTGGGTGGTGTGGGTTAGGTGGTTGGATGAGGACCAGTAGTGGAGCAGTTATTTACAGTTGCAGTGACGGGAGCTTAGAAGGTGGCTACACAAGGATGACGTCAACGGTCCAATTCTGAGCTCAGACGAGGTATCAGGAGGGAGGGTGTTGAACCAGGAGGATGCCCTGTAGGGAAAGGATCTCTGAGCGAGGGTCGTCCTAACCCTGGGGACTACTAGCAAGGTCTTAGTGGAGCTACAAGTGTGGACAGGAGGGGTGGCCATGCTGATTAGTTTAGTCAGTCCGGGGGGTTAATCTGACACGATTTTTGGGTGAGCAGGGAGGTCTGGTAGAGTAGCCGCTCTTCAAGGGAGAGGATGTTAGACAAGG
The DNA here is from genome assembly GCA_016271365.2 of Neoceratodus forsteri. Lineage (NCBI taxonomy): Eukaryota > Metazoa > Chordata > Ceratodontiformes > Ceratodontidae > Neoceratodus > Neoceratodus forsteri. The sequence continues at coordinate 578,491,763 of CM057459.1, read as the reverse complement.
TGTAAAGTGTGCAGGTATGTGTTTTCCTGTCAGCCCCAATGAGTAGATGACAGGCCTTGTTGATTGAGAGCTTGATTTTGCCCAGGGCAGTGTTGTCCACTGCACTGTATATTAGGAGTCCACAGTCCACTAGGGACAGGGCAGATAAGTCAATGGCTAGTCTTAGTGCTTCTGGGGGGAGACAGGCTCTGTGCCGATATAGCAAGCCTACACAGGAATTTATGGCAGAGCAGAGGGTGTGGATGTGTTCTTGGAAGGTGAGGAAGGAATCGAGGATGATACCTAGGTATTTATATGAGGTAACCTGCTCAATAGGGTGGTGGGAGAGGGATTGAATGGACAGGGCAGAGCCTTTGAGTTTGTTCTGATTGTGGGTGAACAGCAGAGTTTTAGTTTTTTTCAGGTTGATTACAAGCCTGTGGTTGAGGAACCACTGCTCAGTCTGTGCAAAAGCGGATTGTAGCTCAAGCTGGAGTTGGGTGGGGTCGGGGTGGGATGTGAAGAGGACCGCATCATCTGCGTAAAGGGCTAGAGAGGATATTGTTTATTTTTACGCACTGGGTATGGGCAGCGAGGTAATTGGCAACCCATTTTACAGGGCCTGAGGTGAAGCCAAGCTGGGTGAGGGTGTTAATAAGAAAAGGGTGGCAGCCCGTGTCAAAGGCCTTTGACAAATCAATGAAGACTGCCCCAGCAGGATGCCCTTTGTCCAGGGCAGAGTGAATGAAAGTGGAGAACTCAATGAGGGCAGTTGTGGTGCTGAAGCCATGGCGAAAGCCGTGCTGTTCCCTGCAGAGGAGGTTATACATAGTAAGGTAGTCTGTTATCTGGTCAGCCACAATCTTTTCTAGGGCTTTGTGGGGGGGGATGGAGATCAGTCTATATTTGCCTGGGGTCATATTATCACACACTTGTGTATGGGGGTGATGATAGCTCTTTTCCATGCTTGGGGGAAATGACTAAGTTGGAGGGAGGGGTTGAGAAGGTCAGTGAGGGGAGTAAGAACAATGTCCAGGGTAGAGTAGAGAAGACAGGGATTGAGTGAGTCACTACTGTGTCTGGAACCCTTTAGGGCTTTGATCAGATAGGGTTTGGCAGCAGACAGGGAGAGAGCTCAGAAATAGAAGGGTGGGTATTGGAGAGTGGTGGTAGGGTAATCGGGCTGGATCAAAAAAGTTGGTAGGTAGGGTAGAGGAGAGATCAGCGAAGGCATCATTCAGCCCATTAGCAATACCATGTGTGTCAGTGGTGATGGTGCCATCGATGTTGAGCTGGGAGGAGTGGGGGGACTGGGTTTTGCTGTTAAATTCCTTTAGGTTGTCCCAGAACTTGTGTGAGGAGCCCCAGGTGGATGCAAGAGTATTCCTGTAGTGTGCCATATTTGCACTACGGATAGCCCAGGTGCATTTGTTGCGCTCCATTCTATAGGCTTGTCTATCAGCAGGCTTCCTGGACTCCAGGGCTCTGTGCCAAAGATCATCCCTGAGGCGCATTCACTTTATGAGAGCAGGGGTGATCCAGGGAGAGTTGCGTTTCCTTCGTATGGTTTTAGAGATGGGTGCATATGCATTGCAGGCCCTGTTTAAGTAGTAAATAAAGTAGTTGAGGGCAGCATCAATATTGGGGGCCAGTTTTACTGGGGACCAGTCACAGCTGGCAAGGTGCCGACGGAGTAAGGCAAGGTTACCCGTGGACAGGCACCTCCTGGAGATGAGGACAGGCTGAGGCTTCTCAAGGTTACATGACCAGGAGAAAACAACTGGGCAGTGGTCACTGAGGGCATTTGGTAGTACTGTCAAATCTGTGATCTTATGAGGCCTGTTTGAGAGTACCAGGTCCAGTAAAGTAACACTACCAGTAGTTGGGTGGAGGCGGTGGGATTGGGTGAGACTGAGAACAGCAAAGGTGTCTTTGGCATTGTTCCCAGCATTGGTGAGCCAATTAATATTTAGATCACCCATGATAATTTGTTCAATCTTGCTAGGTTGATGAGTGATGTAGTCTAGTAGGGATTGCAGGGCACGGCTCTGGTGGCGCGGGGGAATGTAGGCGGCTGTGATGATGAGGGGGGCTCTTGAGGGGCCCAGGGTGACATTTAGGGAGATAGCCTGGGCACCATGCTCTAGCAGTGGTTTTTGAAGGGGAGGCATAGGAGGGAGTCCCATATGTAGATGGGACAGCCCCCCCCATGCTTGCCAATTCTGTCCTCTCTGTAGAGCGAGTAACCCAGGAAGGAGATGAATGAGTCAGGTGTTGTCTTGGATAACTATGTTTCGACTACTGCCAGCACATCTGGTTGGTACTGGGTGACCCAGATTTGCAGGCCAGCAAATTTCTTTAATAGGCTGCAGACGTTAATGGAGGCAATTTTGAGTCCTGAGGTTGTTGATGGATGAGGCTGATTGCCGGTGAGCGGGCCTGAGTTTGGGTGGACATTAGCAGATAGAAGGAGGAGAAGGAGTGCAATCAGCCTGAGAGGAGAACTGATATGCCTATGACGTCTGGAGACAGTACCCTTGGTTGGGCTAGCGGGGAGCGAGACCGGCATGAGAAGGGATCGGGGAGAGGGAAAGGCAAGGAATAGTTGGGACCAATTTACCGTCAGCCCTGCATGAGAGGAGGGCGGTAGGAAGGAAGCTCCTAGAGCCCAGTTGTTCAGTGGGCATGAGTTCAGCAGCCATATTATGCAAAGAGCATCCACACAAGAAGACAGGGTGCACTAGGTGGGCATCTTTGGGTAAGCCACAGTACAGTATAAGGCAGTGAAATGTTCCAGGGCTGCTTCTGTGGTCTTGAGCAAGCCACAGTACAGTATAAGGCAGTGAAATATTCCAGGGCTGCTTCTGTGGTCTTGAGCAAGCCACAGTACAGTGCAAGGCAGTGAAATGTGTCAGGGCTGTCTCTGTGGGCTTGAGCAAACCACAGTACACTACAAGGCAATGAGATGTTCTGGGGGGCTGCCGCTGTAGGCTTGAGCAAGCCTACCTATCAATTAATATAAAACTTTCATGATTTAATTTATAGGAAAGTTTTGGAACATGAAGGTGTGTCATTAATTGATGTGTATTAATGTCTTCGATAATGAGGTTTGCCAAATTGTTGTTCAGCTAACAATGGAGGATGATAAGAACAGTGTAGCAGGGGTCCATCAAAAATTGGCAGAATGGGGGTACTTAGTATCTGAATCATCAGCAAGATGAATATGATGCCAAAACTGATGGAGTTATGGCAGAGCATGGTAAGTACAGTGCTGTGGTCACTAGAGGTGGGCGAAAGTTGCGAATTTCGCTTTCGCGGAATTTCTGCGAAAATTCAGAAATTTCACAGAGTTTTCCAAATTTCCACCATTGGAGAGATCGGAATCTACCGAATGTGTTTGGCAGATTTTTGCTGTGTTCCGCAGAATTGTTTGGCTGAACTGTGGAAAAATACATATGAACCGCAGAATAACAGTTCTGAGGAATTTTTTTCCTCAGTTTGATGAATTATTCCACAATACATGTAATTATTCCACAGTTCAGTGATCAGTTTTGTGGACTTTTCCTCCACAGTTTAATAAAATAATCCACAATTTAAACATTTATTCTGCCATTCTAAGTTGGAATTTCCATGAGAGTTGATAATTTTTTTTTTTTTTTATTTTCCTCTTTATGCCCCTACCTTTCATCGGCCTTTCTGCTCTGGTCACGGACCCTGGAGCCCCGACCACCGGACATCACCGAATCCCCCTGGTCATCCCTGGCTTACCCCCCAGAGAGTGGGGCCGGTGCCGACCACGGAACTACCTTGACTGTTAGAGAGGCAGCTCCAGTAGCCAATCAGGGGCAATCCTGGGCAGAGCGTCATTTAGGCGCTAGGCAGGGATTTTATCCCCTATACTTCCTCCCTCGAGGAGGCGGGGACGCGTAATGATGCCAGAGTCCGCCCGCCTACCTCGCCCTCCTCACCACAGGCCGGCAGCGTGAGTTCTCCCAGCCTCCGCTAGGAGCCCTCATTACTCGGATACTGCGGGACCCTCCCGGAGAAGAGAGCTGCCTGCGGGTGCTCAATCCTTCTCCCCGGCCAACCCTCCGCGGCCCGAGATCCGTTCCGAACCCCGGTCGCCGGCGTCGCAAGCAGAAATCCAACCGCTGCACCGGCGGGCTGGCTGAGAGTTGATAATTTGATCTCCACACTTCCGTGGAAGCAAAAATCTGACTTTTGCATAAATTCTGCTGGCGTTTTTTTTTTTCCACACCTCTAGAGGTCACTGTATGTACATATGTAACTGATTTTTCTGGTTAATGTATGCCAAAAAAGTTATTTAAAGCATGTCCATTTCTGTAAGCTCTTCCACGTTTGCTAATGTACTGACTGTGTAATAATCTATGTGTTGTGGTGAATATACTGCAGGTAAAGTACTGAACAGTACCTCAAAAGAGCAAAATACTGATGCCCCCCCAACAGTATATGCCCTCTCATTGATGAAGCCAAAAAAACAAGCGACTGGAACAGGTTAAAACATGAATGGTAGAAAAGGAAGATTTTGAAGATGTTCTTTTTACTGATGAGACTACTATATCAAAGCAGTCTTTGTGCCCCATGGCATTCCAGAAAAAAAGGATTTCTTGTACTGAAACCACAGCCCAAACACCCCCTGAACATACACATCTATGGTGCCATCTCATTCCATGGGCCAGGATTGATACTACTATTCAGTGGCACCACAAAGGGAAATTCTTTCTGAGAAGAGATAGTGTCCAGTACGCACGTGTCCTTTACCAAGCAAGGTTTTGCAGATGGGCGTCAGCTTTTCCAAGGTCTGAGACTGAGCAATTTACAATTGCAGTTTCTCTGTGTTCATGGCGGGGATAAACAGCACAGTGTTCTATGTGTTTACATAAATGTGTGTTCTTTCTCTTGCACAGATAATGACCCAAATCATGCCATGTCTGGGGTATACATAAAGGACTAGGGAGTGAATTGGTTCAGGACACCACTGGAATCAGCAGACCTGAACCCAATAGAGATGATGTGGTAGCAAATGAAGCACTTCATTAGAAGGAGAGTTAAGCCAAGGAACTGTGCTCAGATAATATGGGGCACAGGACACTTTTGGAGTACAGTGCTGATATACGAACATATGAAGTTGCCTGCAGAAAAAGGCTCACAGCTCTATCAAGTCTGCTTGATAGTGCAGCTCTCAGTTTAATACCACTGCAGCTGCCCTCTCATCCAATCCCTTCTCTCCATCCCCTCTCCCAGTTCTCCCCCCATTGTGTTCTTATCTGTACTAACCCTGCCCCTGAATCTATCCCACCCCGCTTAAAGCTATCTACTGTCCTCAGTCTAACTCCTCCAGCAATGCGTTCTATCCCACCACCACTCTCTCCGTGACATAGTGCCAACTCATTTCCCTCCTGAACATTTCCCCCTTCTAACTTCAGACTGTGCCCCCTAGTGACCATTCCCCTCTTTGAGTGGAGCAGTCCTCCCTCTCTGACTTTGTTTATGCCTTTCAAGTACTTAAAGGTCTCTATCATGTCTCACCTTTCCCTTCTCTCTTCCAGCGAGTAGTACATGTTGAGCTCCCTCAATCTCTCCTCATAAGGCAACTCCCCTAGTCCCATGATCATTTTTGTAGCCCTACACTGCACCCCCACTAGTAATCTCACATTCTTCTTGAGGTATGGAAACCAGTACTGCACACAGTACTCCAAGTGCAGCCTCACCAGTGATCTCCACAAGGGCAGGATGACCTTCTCCTTTCTAGATGTGATCTCTCTGGCAATGAACCCCAGCATCTGATTTGCCCTTGCTTCCACCCTCCTACATTGTGCTGATACCTTCATGTCCCCTGTGACTTGTACCCACAGGTCCTTTTGCTCCTCTGAAGCTGCTACCTGCACATCCCCCAGCCAGTAGCAGGTCCTGGGATTTCTGGTTCTGAGATGCATGACCTTGCACTTCTTAGCATTAAACCCCAACTGCCACTCCTTTGACCAGTGTTCAAGTTTAGCTAGATTGTTCCTGAGTGCCTGCCTCCCTTTCTAACTGTCTACTTTTACACAAATCTTAGTGTCATTGGTGAACAGGCTAATTTTACTCTTGACCCCCTCTGCCCCCTCTGCAATGTCTCCAGTGAAGACATTGAGTAAAACAGGGCCCAGCACGGAACTCTGGGATACCCCACTAGTTACTGGCCTTGGCTTGGACATCTCCCCCTTACAACTACCTTCTGCTGTCTGCAATGCAGCCAGCTCTCAACCCACCCCACCAGTTTCTCCCCACCCCCATGTCCCTCAGCTTGCTTAGTAACCTCCTGCGCGGCACTGAGTCAAAAGCCTTGCTAAAGTCCAGATACAGGATGTCCATAGCATGGCCTTCGTCAACCACCCTAGTGACCCAGTCAAAGAAGTCAATCAGGTCAGTCTGACACGACCTTCCTGAGACAAACCCATGCTGTCTCTTGTCCTGTAGACCACTACTATCGAGAAAGGTTATCAATCTCTCCTTCAGAATGGTCTCCATCAACTTCCCCACTATAGAAGTCAAGCTCACCAGTCTGTAATTGCCCAGTCCATCCTTGGGCCCACTCTTGTGGAGAGGCACCACGTGAGCCATCCTCCAGTATCTGGGTACATTCGCTGTCTCCAAGGAGGTGTTGAACAGGTCTGTCAGAGGGCCTGCCAGCAGCTCTGCCAGTTCCTTCAGGACCCTTGGGTGTACACCATCCGGTCCTGGTGTCTTGTCCACCCTCAAGCCTTCAAGGCCCTTCAGAACTTTATCCTCTTGGATGATCCCATCTGTTATCTCTGCCCCCCCTTCCACCTTTGCCCCTTTCCCTTGTGGTATTGGGACATCCCTTTCTTTCATGAACACTGAGCAGAAGTACTCATTGAGTACCTCTACCTGGTGTCTCCTTTTTCTGCCCATCTCCTCACCCTTTGGATTCTAACAATGTCATCCCTACAACTCCTCTTCTCCCTTACATATTTAAAGAACCCCTTTTCCCCCCTCTCTGATCTCCTGAGCCAATTTAATCTCCTTTGATGCCTTGGCTGCCCTGACTGCCCTGCTCACCTCCCTAGATGCCTTTGTGAACAACTCCCTGTCCTTCTCTTGCCCAGATTTTTTAAACTTAATGAAGGCCAATCTTTTTCCCCCCTCATCTTCCCCTCCATATCTTTGCTGAGCCAGCTAGGTTTTTTGACCTGGACTGCTTACTCTGAGACTTGGCACACTTGTTCGTGGCCTCATTCAGTTCCTTCCTAATGATTGTCCACTTCTGTTCAGCATCCATCCCTGGGCTAAATCCAGCTAAATACCCCTCTAGGATGCTGCCCATTCTGGCAAAATCTACCTTTCTGAAGTCTAATTCTCTTGTCCTGGTCTTAGCCGACTCACTCCCTATGTTGAGGAGGAACCACACTAAGCAGTGGTCACTTTCTGATAGAGGGTCCTGTACTACTACATCCTGGACTTAGTCACCATTTGTTAAGACAACGTCCAGTATGTTCTCCTCCCTGGTAGGCTCCGTCACTCCCTGCACTAGGTAGCTGTCTTGGATAGCCTCCAGCAGTACCTATTTCCTGGCATTTGTTGTAGTTACCATCTGCCAATCAATCCCAGGTAGGTTGAAATCTCCCACTATAAATGTTCTCCCTTTGCCACTGACTTTCCTGATTTGCTTCCCCAGCTCCCTATCCACCTCCTCGTTTTGTGAAGGTTGCCTGTACACCACTCCCATCCTGAGCTTCTTACCTTTGGGACTTTGGAGCAATACTCATATGGCTTCTGGCTTCTCCTCTTCCCCCTCCTCCCTGGTACACAGTATCCTCTCCCTAACATAAATAGCCACCCATCCCCATTCCACCCTCCCGGTCCTTGTGGCACACCTTGTTTCCCGGGATCATGAAATCCCAGTCATGGTATTGGCTGGCACAGGTTTCTGAGATGGCAGCAATATCTACCTCTCCTTCCGCCATCAATGCCTGGAACTCTGCCACCTTGTTTGCCAAGCTCCTTGCATTCAAGAAATGACAGTACACCTTTGTCCTGCACCTCCTTTCCCTGTCCCTCCTCCTACACTTCTGCCTTGTTAACATCCCCTCATTCTCTTTTTCCTCTGGGGGGGCAGGCCTTCCAGTCTTTCCTGGAAGGTGACTCCCCCTTACTGTCCAATTCAGCCAACCCCCCTCAGTTTAAATCTATTTTGTTTTTAATGTAATTCTCCAGCCTCTGTTTCAATGTCCATGTACCCTCGATGTTGAGATGCAGCCTATCCTTGGCATAAAGCCCCTTATTATTCCATGTCTCTGCCCGCTCTCCTACTACCCCATACCCCATTTCTGCACACCACCCCATCAGCCACCTATTAAACTCCTGTATTCTTAGCTTCCTGGTGGTGCTCACCCTAGGTACTGGGAGTACCTCAGAGAATGTCACTGAACTTCCCACCTGACTGCAGATAATCCCCACCTCCCTGAACCTCTCCTATACTTCAACTACTGTACTGCCTTCTTTGTTCCTAGATGCACTACAATATGAGGCTTCCTTCCCACCTTCTTCACACATTTCTAAATGATTTGCCGTACTCTACCCCCTGTCATACCTGCCATACACTCCACCCAGTTTCAGTTCTTCCTGTTCCTTACCTCCCTATCTCACCCCTGAGCATAGAATCCCTATAAAGTACTTGATCCTCATCTCCTGCACTTCCCCCATAGTTTGGCCTCCTACGAGCCCCTCTAATATCCTGTCCTTTCCCACTCCCTTCCCAACAGATTGCACCTCCACCTGCTCTCTTCCTCCTCCGTCCTTTCTGTGCTCCTTCCCTTGCACAACCACCCCCCCCACTAACTGTACTTCCTCTCATCGCCTCCATCATTGTGCCTCCCTCTTCCCCCCACCCTACATGTTTTGGCCTCCTTCCCCATTTAGTTAGTGTGTTCGTTCCAACTCCACCTGCTTCCCTACCCTTACCAGCTCTTCTCCCATGATCTTTCTCCTCTCCTTGCACCCTGTATTTCCCCCTTCTCTCATGGTCCCCTATTCCCTGTTCTATGTTGCCTTCCCCATCCTCCTTCTCTGTTTCATCAACAAATACCACATACCTGTTTGTTGTCTCCAACCCCCTGCCCATGCCCTCCACTGAAATCCCTCCCTGCCTCCACTTACCCTGAACCTCTTTCCTACTTCCTTTCTCTCTACTCTCATTCCCTACCACCTGCCAACTCACCCTTTCTACATTCCCTGGTTCCTGTGGACTTGGCCATCCTGGTTTCCCTGGTCGAGCACCCCCTTTCAGCCTGTGGTAGCCCAGTCTATCCTGTGATGGAGCCCTCCCTGCCCCTTGCCTCATCTCCTCCTCTCCCACTCATACCTACCCCCCCCAGTTCTCATTTCAAACTCTCTATTTCCAGCGTAAGCTGTCTGAACAGCCTGCACACTGGACACCCCATCCACCTTCCACCAGGTTCCCAAGAATAGTGCTGCTCCACACCCATTTCAGCTCACTACCCTTCCAGCCTCCCTGTGTCCCCAACCCCAGTCATCCCTACCCCTCCCATTCATCCATCTACCTCCGTGCCCTGTCCTCCCCATCCTCTCTGTATCCCTTAGGTGCTACCGGCCCCCGTTACTTAGTCTGGCTGATTCCTCTCCGTAGATTCACTACAACTCGTATCCCTCCCTGTACCTGCCCTTAACCAGCATAGCCTGCTGTCTGCTGTCCTCACTGCCGATGCCCTGCAGACGCCACTTGAGATGCCATACTCCTGCATTTTGGTACTCATGCGTCGTGGTCCCTAATGCAAGGGGATCCCTTGGCCCTCTGGGTAATGAGTATCAACTGCAGCCTCCCTACTGGATGGCTCAGTCACGTGGCCCTCTTACCTTGTAGGCCCTCCCTCAGCCTCCTTCACTCAGCGTCCTCCACCTACTGGTCCCAGACAATCCTTCCACAAACGCTCCTCAGCACACAGTATAAATAATTTTAAATGTCACAGTTCCTTCTGTGCTGCCAAAAAGAAACACTGTAAACCCCCTCAACAACAGAAGTAAGCACTTCCCTCGCTCCGGGCTGTTGCTTCTCTTAGCGACCCTCTTGCCTTTTATGCCTTCCCTCAGCTTCTCTCACTCGGTGTCCTCCCACCTCCTGGTCCCAGCCAATCCTTCCCCAAATGCTCCTCAGCACACAGTATAAATAATTAAATGCCAAGTTCCTTTTACACCAAAAAACACTGTAACACCCCCAACAACAACGAAGTAAGCACTTTCCTCATTCTGGGCTGTTGTTCCTCTTGGTGCCTGCTCCAAATATATTTATTACAGTTGAAGACCGTAGTAAATATATTGATCACATGGAAAAATGATGCCAGCCATTGTTCATGCTAATGGTTGTGCCACTGCAATGTTAAAATAATGACAATAAAGTTGAACTTTGTTTTTCCAGCAGTAAATGGTTTGCTTTTTTGTACCCGACATCTTTGCTGTGTCATTATGTAACACCTATTCTATACAAACACCTGGCATTACAGCATCCTGAGGCATGATCTTCGGTTTGTGAATTGCAGCTGTGGGGTATGTGACTGTCAGAAAGTCTGAGGAACCACTGAATAGGTAGTCTTGTGTTGCAGTGTGATGTTCCAACACCTAGTAAGGCAGCATCCAGAGGTGTGAATTCAAGTTTTTTAATCTTGACTGTGGGAGTGCGGAAAACAAAGATTTTAGAGTTTAGATCTGCAACAGAGTGGACACTCCAGGGAGGTGCAAAAGAATGGAAAGCGATTTAAAATGGCTGGAAGAGTGGCTGGAGGAGTTTGGCAGCTAAGGCTTAATGCAAAAAAGTACAAAATAATGCACTTGGGTCACAGAAACACAGGAGTGCAGTACAAAATGGGAGGAGAGATACTTACAATGACTAAGCAGGAAACAGACTTGGGGTAATCATATCGGATGACCTGAAGGTGGCCAGACAATGTGACAAAGTGATTGGGAGAGCTAGTGGGATGCTGGCATGCATAGGTAGGGTTATCACTACCAGGAAGAGAGAAGTGGTGTTGCCCCTATATTGGTAAGACCCCACCTGGAGTAGTGTGTCCAGCTCAGAAAACCACATCTCCAAAAAAAAAAAAAAGACATAGAAAGAGTAGAGGTGGTCCAGAAGACGGCTTCCAGAATGATACAGGGTCTGCATCAAAAGCCCTATGAGGAGAGGCTAAAGGAACTAAACATGTACTGCATGGAGGAGAAAAGAGAGAGAGGGGAGACCTACCAGGTCATAATGTTGCATGCTTAATAGCGTACAACATTATGGCTAAGTGGGTACAGCGTAGTCTGTAACCGCTAATGGTGCAATACCGCATATACTGCTGTACGCGATATTGCACCAGTAGCGCTTTCCCAGGCAGAGGATATGACCTCTGCTGGGAGTGGGTTCTGCTGAGCAGCTGCCATGGCTCACAGGACTGAGCCACAACAGCAGGAACCCAGGTGCTGCATCTGGGACCGGGTTTGATTCCCAATCCCAGAATCTTTTATTTTTTATTTCTTTGTGCGCTACCTGTGTTGAGCCCCCCCCCCCAGAGTTGAGAATCTTTATTTCAGGGGGGAGCAGCCTCCTGTAATGGTGGGTGTGGGTGGCGGAGCCCCACACAGAAAAAAGACTTATGCCTCATGGCAGGAATCACACTGTATTGGCGGCGCGATTTTGCCATGAGGCATAATGTCTTGTGACATTATGACCTCGTGCCGAGGGAAAATATGATTGAGACCTTTAAATACCTCGCAGGGGTGAATAAGGTACAGGTGGGAGGTATTTTTCAGAGGAAAGGGTGCTCTAGAACAAGGGGTCACTTTATGAAGCTGGGGGTAGGTTCAAGAGAGATATGAGGAGCTACTTCTTCACAGAAAGGGTGGGGGATGCTGGGAACAGTCTTCCAGTGAAGGTAGTGGGGGCAATAACAGTGGAGGGATTCAAAAAAGCCTAGGATAGGCTCAGGGGAATCATGAGGGATAGGAAAGGGGTATAAGAAAAAGTGCCATAGACCTACAAGGGTCTGCCGCGAAAGCAACACAATGAAAATGGGCAGACTGGATGGGCCAAGCAGCCCTTATTTGTTGTCAGGTTCTGTGTTTCTGTGTTTCTATTAATCATTCAGAAGAGGGCTTCATACTGAAAAAAAAACCATCTAGGCAGAAATATGTCCAAGTCCCTAGAATCATCAGCATCAAAGGACAGACAGTAAGTCAGTGCACTATCAATTATTGTATTATGAAATGTAAAAAAGTAACTACAAGCATAACAAAATATAATGAATAAACTAGCCAGTGGTCTATTTATTAGAAGTAAACACCTGCCCTATAACTAACATTAGCTCATGACATTCCATCCCTGTTTTTGTTATTTCTGTATTTCTATAGTAATTCATAAGGTGGTAAAGATGGACTGGTACAGGGTACTTTTGATCCAAAATCCTGTTTCTAAAGTTTATCACACAGTCATCTTTTTTCTTGATTTTTTGTTACAAGGACCAATACGGCAACAAAAATATTTTTCTGTGTCACACATACAGGGAAACATTCATGGGGCTCTAATGTATATGCCTAACTGAATCTAAGGTGCTAGAACTGCATTCCTAAAGTCAGCTAAAGACAGGGGAAATAGTTTGTTCTTTAATTCTGATAGTTTTATGGACATGGACTGGAGCTATAAAAAGCAGGGGGAATGTCCAAAAAATGGCAAAATCGGGGAGAATCCCTGAAAATAGGGAGACATGGAAGGTATGCCATTCTTTCATAAATGTTTTTCAAATTCAGAAGAGTAACAGAATAGTAATCCAGACTGGGTTATGATGTGAAGTCCTAACACCTAGCCGGGCAGCATCCTGAGGTGTGATTTCAGCTTTGCCAGTCCTGTCAGTGAGGGTGGAATCTCATTGAAAAATGCAGTTACTAGGGCCGGCCCACTGGCGTAGAGGGCTGAGGCATCATGCCTTACCTCCTGTCATGCTGGTGACCCATGTTTGCAGTGCGAGCAAGTCACCAGGAGTCGGCACTTGCCTGACACCTAGCGGAGGCTAGGTGTTGGCATGCCAAGTCCCATATATTGGGGCGCAGAGGAGAAGCAGCTGACAGCATGCAGCATGCAGATGCGTGCGCTGCATGCCACTGTCAGCATTGCACACTCCCCCTCAGCAAAAAGAAAAATAGAAAAAGGTCCCAACCGAGTGGCATGAATCCATCCCCCGCAGGCACTGCCCTTGAGATGGTACCACCCTGGCACTGGATCCATTCCCGGTGGGTTGAACCACTCCCCACCACCCTGCAATCAAGGGTAAGTCATGGGGGCATGAAAAGAGGGGGCCTGATCCTTGGGGGATGGCACTGGGTTAATGGAAGAAGAAGGAAGTTGAAGGAGAGAGCCAGTCGGGACCATGGGGGAGAAACTTACAAAAAGCAAAAAAAAAAAAGAAAAATGCAGTTACTGTCATTTACTAATTATTGCCATGAAAGCTCTGCCATCAATTTAAACTCATTCAGACATCATCTAAATTCCTAATTAAGTGGGCTGTGTGGGGCAGTGTACAGCAGCTAAATATACTATGTGAACACTGAGCAATCTGCTTCACATACACAAGATCAAGTTTAATCTCTGAATCTAGCCCCAGTGGTGTTGTAGCTCTGACTGTGATGTAGAAGCAGTGTTTCACATTTGCACACTATGCAATCATGCACCACCACACCCAGTTATATACTGTAGTACCTGTTGGCTGCTTATGCTGAGTCCAGTTCCACCTATTGCATCTTAAGTGAGGGGTGCTGGGACACATACAAATATTTGTAAAGTCACTGTAACAGAGGTAAAGGTATTGCACTGCCCCTCTGTTGTGGTACTCTGCTGGATGTTTGTGTTTAACTTTGATAAAACCAATTCCCTCAAAATATCACCCCTGCAATATTAATTCCATACAACATCTCACCTGCATGACCTTTGTCATTCAGCGTGCTGTCCTGGTTCGATCCAGTACTTTGCATCAAAATGGCTATGCAAGTCTGTGGTGTGTCAGTGATGGGTGTGGGGATGCTTGGTGTATACCCCTGAAAGTTGTGAAGGGTGTTCCTCTCCTCATATCAGGACTCTCTGGGTGGGTCATCTTGCAGGTGACAAAGCCTGCAAAGGTAAGTACAGTACACAGTTTTAATGGGTTGGTGATGCATGCTTTACCTGTTTGTGTATGTGTACCTTGTCACTGATGTTGTCTCCATTTGTACTGTATGTCTCCATAATATTTCTATGGACATCTGGGATGGATAGTCCTAAAGAGAAGGGACCAACCTGATGTGGCAATCTCAATGGTGGTGACTCTGAGACACCAGTGGCCATGGCCAGTCTTCATCCCAGACTTACTGTCCTGGTAGGTGGGCAGCTGGGATGCCCACTATAAAGATGATGTAGGGAGTTGTGGATCCTGGAAGAGCCATTGTAGATATGTGTGAGGTGGGGGGGGGGGCTGTGTGCCAGCTGTATACAGCTGCAGACTTGAATGAACAGTAAACTAATGACCGTCATCTGTGTTTTTCTCATTTCAACACTATGGTGGGCCACTTAGGAGGATGGTGCTGGTGGAGAGGGGGGTACACCCCCACCACCCCTAAGGGATCTGGTGAAGATTCCTAGGAGGAGGACTAGGACCCCTTTGTCTGGCTGCATTTTTTCCATCCATTGTTTGGACACAGTTTGTTTTATATAAATCTGTCTGTCTGTCTTCCTGCCTGCCTGCCTATCTATCTATCTATCTATCTATCTATCTATCTATCTATCTATTATCAATATCAATAAATGTTTATATACTGTACAACATTTGTCTCACTTTAAGGGATAAACAAGTCTTGTACAGAAGGGCTTTTCAAACTAATGGAGGGGATGGCACCCAAGGCCATGATATGAGACTAGAGGGGTTCAGGAGGGAGATGAGAACATTTTTTTACTGAGAAGGTGGTGGCAGGGTGGAACATGTTACTGGCAGAGGTGGTAGATAGAATAGTGGGGGGCTTCAAAAGTGGATGGCACAGGGCAAGGGGGAGGGTCAAGGGAGTGGGGACAAGGGAGGGAGGGGCAGCCGCAAAATAAGGGCTGCTAGCTGCAAAAAACAAGCGGACTTGATAGACCATAAGGCCTTTTTCTGCTTGCAATTTTCATATGTTCATATTTACTTTAAGGTTTACTTTAACTAAACCTTGTCACGTGGAAGACGAAGGCCACGCTGGGCTAGCCACTGCACTGTATGCTCACTTCTGTGGCATTTTTCTGTGGTTTTCGATCGCTCTTCTGTGTGTTTTTGGGCGTTTTGGCCGGTGGATTGAGTTTTCTTTTCGTTTCTCCGTTTCGGAATGCGAGGTGGATTGGGGTGACTGAGTTTTCTTTCCGTTTTTCCATTTCGGAGTTTGGGATGGACTGGGGTTTGTTTGCCCCTGCTGCGACCCTGTACGTGTCTGTAGGAGAGCCGTTTGATCAGATGAGTGTTGCGGCTGCTGCTGGACAAGGATTCGTTTGATGCTGGTGTCAGTGGAGTTGGGCTGGGTTGCTCTCGGTGCTACGAGGGCATAACAAGTGGAATACTTTCGGCTTCGAGTAGCCAGACTATTGCATCAAATTTTATCAAACCGTGAGTTGTATTGGGACACCTGGGAGCTGGACTGGGCTGCCTTTTGAGCTACGAATGGATAACAAAAGGAATTATTGGATTATTAGTTTGAAAGTCTATAGCACGGAATTGTTTGCTGTATTGGGGCATTTAAGGCCGGTGGAGTTTGGGGAGGAGAGTGCGATTGTGCTGGCCCCCCAGTCCTGTTGCCTTTGACTGTGAGGAGATTTTAAAGAGGATTTCGTACTGGTGGATTTTTATGGTAACCTGAGTTTGGGTGTGTGTTGTGAGATGGTTGCCCGGGGGGGTTGATGCTGGCTGGGTTCAGGGCGGGTGATGCCGGCTTGAGAGCGGGTGCGAACTGCTGGTGTCTCCTTGACCTACCGGAGGTGTCTACTGGTGGGTGGACACTGTTCCGGGGTCATTGCTGTGGTCCCGGCCTGGGTCAGTAGCCCACTCTGGGGCAGCTATTCTCCCTCACACCACCATTCCGATACCTATGCTCTTCGATTAGAACTGCGTAAGTTTTACCCTGCTCACAAGGCAGACTGACTTTGATCATCCGGGTTGTGAGAGAGCCTGGAGTTCTTAGATCTGCAATATTGGATGCCTCTAGCTTTTTATGCTCTGACCCTGAATACACCCTATTTCTCCTAGCAGTAGGAGTCTGTGGAGATTAAAAGACTTTGAGTGAGGGGTTTAAAAGACTTGGACTGTTTGCACTTACTTTCATATCTTAGTGAGAGTCCTTGATGAGTTTAAATTTATATTCTCCGGTTTTTAGTTTGAAGAATTATTATTCACCTTTTTATGTTTATATTAACTCTTTATGATGCTATTTGAGTTAAACTTTGATTCTGGTTTAACAGCTTAAATTTTAATATATTTTTATTCGCTTATTTTTACTTTATTTTTATTATAGGTTTTGTTTGTTTTAGTATAATATTTTGTTTGAGGGTAGGTTGGTTCTTAAGATAGTTTTATTAGATACTGATTGTTTAAGATGTGTCGGATAGGTTTTACGACGGTCAGGCGCTATTCTCCCACTCTGCTCTGGAGCCTTCGTCCTTTCCACTGTCTCCACCTGTCTGCTGATGTCTTTAATAAGTGTCGTGCAGCGGGGATAGTGAGAAGGCACTTGAGGGATGGCTGGATTGGACAGAGTGGGAGATTGGAAAGGAGTGGGCAGATAGGGGTAGTTGGGACGAGGAGACGCCCTGGGCAAAATGGGATCAGGAGAGGGGTCCTCCATGCCTGATTCCCATACTCAAGGGCTCCACAGATTGTGGGCAGGTACTGCGCTCCTCTCCGAAAACCCATCCAACCCAGGCGGTGTTATGTAATGCCAGGTCCATTAGGAACAAGACTGCGGTTATTGCAGATCTTGTTGCAACATCTGACCTGGCATGTATCACCGAGACCTGGCTGGATGAGAATGCAGGTCCTATATTAGACTCTGCTGCTCCGGCTGGGTTCTCGGTGATACACCGCCCGAGATTGGATCGTAGGGGCGGGGGTGTAGCCATCTTGTTTAGAACAGATCTGAATCTTGTGGATGTGCCAGTGGGTAACACTAGATCCTTTGAGTATATCCTGGCTGCAGGTGCAAGGGTCAGGATTCTCCTCATCTACCGTCCACCTGGTGATGGTGGAGAATTCCTGAAGGAGTTCGCAGACTTTGTCGTGGACATGGCATGGGGGTCGCCCAGATGGTTAATACTGGGTGACTTCAATGCCTGGGTCAACGACGAGCTCTCGCACTTTGGAAAGAACTCCCTCCAACTTATGACTATGTTGGGCCGGTCACAGGTAGTTACCTCTGCTACCCATATAGGGGGTCACTCATTGGATCTGGTGTTCCTATTGGATTTGGAGGTTACTAATTTGGGGGTGGAACCGAATGTGTGGACAGACCATCACACCATAAGATTCGGCTTTGGGGCACCCCCTAATAGGCCTGCCTCTATGGAGATGGTCCGGTATCGCCCTTTAAGGGGAGTTACCCCAGAGGGTCTACTAGCGGTACTGGACCTATTGGGTATTTCTGGCGAGAGCATGGGCCCAGGGGACCTCATTCTTGCCTATAATAAGGTGGTGAGTGAGGCCCTAGACCTAGTTGCTCCTGTCCGTGTTCGCCCACTCACTCAGTGCCCAAGGACTCCATGGTTTGATGAGTTCTTGAAGGAACTGAGGAGAGTGGGACGAAGGCCAGAGAGAGCCTGGCGGAAATCTGGCCTGGATGATGACAGACTTAGGTTGATGGATCATTATGGTATCTATCAATCAGCAATCTCCCATAAGAAGGCAAAATTCCTGTCCAGGGAGATTGCTGCTGCGTGGAACCGACCAGCTCAACTCTTTCGGACTGTCGACAGAATGTGCAATCCACTCTGTCTACAGTCTGGAAGAGATTTTTCACAAATAAAGTGTGATGAGCTTGCTCGGTTCTTCACTGATAAGATTGCTAGCATTAGGTCAGATGTCAGCCAGGCTCACTCTTTAAGGGTTTGCAATGATCGGTGAGGGGAAACAAACACCTGTGTCACCTGGTCTGACTTTGGTAAGCCGGAATTCACGGATATTGTGAGGATTGTCCAGACTGTACACCCAACCAGCTGTAGTTTGGATCCAGGCCCTACGTCACTGCTATTAGGTTGCATAGGTACTATTTGCCCGATCCTTGATGAAATTGTCTGGAAATCTTTGGAGCAGGGGGTCTTTCCTGATCCCCTAAAGGAGGCAGTCATTCGACCACTCCTGAAAAAACCTTCTCTGAATCTGGACTGTCTAGCCAACTACTGACCTGTCTCTAACCTGCCCTTTGTCGGTAAGGTTATTGAAAAGGTGGTTGCGCTACAACTGGATGACCATCTTATGAATCACAATATCTATGATACTCTTCAATCAGGATTTAGGAAAAGACATAGCACTGAGACTGCCCTTGTCAGGTTTTAAATGATCTCCTGATTGCGAGAGATCAAAAGGCTCGTACTATCTTAGTCCTTCTTGATCTCTCTGCAGCATTTGATACTGTGGACCATGGCGTGCTTTTGGAATGCCTGCGGCTTCATTGCGGACTGTCTTGTACAGTTCTGCATTGGTTTTGATCTTTCCTTACAGGACGGAGACAGAGGGTTGTCACTGGAATCTATTCCTCTGATGCCATCTTCCTGTCCTGTGGGGTGCCGCAGGGTTCCATTCTGGCACCCATGTTGTTCGCTGTCTATATGCTGCCATTGGGAGACATTATTAGGCGATACAATTTGGGTTTTCACTGCTATGCAGATGATACCCAGCTGTATTTGTCCTTTAATCCCGGACAGGAAGATGCAATCTCTATGCTTAACAGCTGTCTGTCTGAGATTAAGGATTGGATGAGTGCCAGCTGGCTGAGGTTAAACTGGGATAAGACTGAGGTGTTGGTGGTGGACCCAGGTTGCCTTGAGACGGGCTGTAGGGCTGGGCTTCCTTCGGGCATATGGCTTGATGGTGTCCTGCTCTCAACCTCAGACCGGGTGCGTAACCTGGGCGTTATTATCGACGATGGTCTGACCCTAAAATTCCAGGTGTCATCCGTTGTCAAATCCTCTTTTTACCATTTTAGGAATACCGCCCGGGTGAAACACCTAGTTCCTCCGGATGACCTTCCTACATTGGTCCATGCCTTTGTGACCTCTCGCCTTGATTACTGCAATGCCCTGTACCCAATCACTCACACAAGCACACACACACAAAAAAAAAAAAAAAAAAGTACATAGTCATGTGGGGAGTAGTGAAATGTAATGGTTGTGGGGCAGCAGTCTTCCGGGAGTCTTTCTGGGGGCTGAGATGCTGCCCTATTTGCAGACAACTCTCTGCCCTGAGGGAGGAAGTTGCCCGTCTTCAGGCCACACTGGACAGCAGTAAGAAAACCTTCCCCCAGGCCGGACTGGATGGTAGGAAGGGAACCCCCCCCCCATCCAGGGAGCACCAGAGCCACCACCACTACCTCAGAGGTTGCAAAGAAAGCACAGCAGTTGGACCACAGTGGGCTCAGGGAGGGTAAGAAGGGTGGAACAGAGGCACACCCAGTCAGTTGTTGCACTCCACAATCCATACACCATTCTGGGGGAGCACAGCTCCCCTATGGATGCACCCACGGAGGAGATTAAGGAGGCTGAGGACACCTGTCACAAGGGAGGCCCACAGGAAGGAGGCAGAGGATGCCACAAGGAAAGGAAGCAGCTCCTGGTGGGGGACTCAGTCATTAGGGGGATAGAACTGGGGGGAGCAGGGAAAACTGAAGTAAAGTGCCTGCCTGGTGCCATGGCTTGTAGGGACAGGAAGCGCATCCTCAGGATCACGAGAACACCTGCACAGGAGTCTGAGCTGGATGTCATTGTCCACCTAGGGACAAATGACTTGACTCAACATGAGCTTAGAGCAGTGCAGAAGGACTTTGTAGAACTGGGGAGAGGCCTAAGACAAGTAGCACACACAGTATCCTTCTCAGAGGTGCTGCCTGTAAATGGCATGAGTGAGGCAAGGTACTTTACACCATGCAGTTTAATGAGTGGTTGAAAAAATGGTGTGGAGCACAGGGTTTGGCTTCATTGGGGACTGGGGTTCCACCTGAGGACACCAGCCTATACTGGCAGGATGGTCTGCATCTGTCCAGGAAGGAACAAGTCTTTTGAGCAATCGGTTTACATGCTTCATTGGCAAGCTTTTAAACTAGTCAAGGGGAGGCACTGATAAGCAGCAGAAAATCCCAGCATCTCCCTACAAAACAGGGTACTAAATGGGAAAAAGACCGAGGTAGAAAGGTCAGTGGAGGATGCTGCAACAGAAAGTAAAGCCATCAAAATGGAGAGCAATGAGTACCAATGCCCGTAGTCTGAGTAACAAGCTTCCTGAATTAGTGGCCTTAATGGAGGAGGAACATCTGGATATCGTGGCAGTCACAGAAACATGGTACACACAAAACCATGACTGGGATGTAAACATACCAGGATACACTATCTACAGGAGGGACAGGAGGGTAAAGAGGAGGAGGAGTAGCTCTTTACATAAGAGAGGAATCAAAGCAACAGAACAAAAGGGTAAACAGGAGGAGAAGAAGCACTGTGGGTAAATTTGGAGACCGAAATGGCACCACAATCCGCACAGGGTTAGATACAGACCTCTTCTCAGGGGAGGAAATGGACAAGGAAATGATAGAAAGTATACTTAGTATGGCAGAAAAAGGAGATATTGCTGATGGGTGATCTGAATATGCCAGATGTTAACTGGAGTGCAGTTGCAGCAGCCACTTTAAGAGTGGGGTTATTCTAGATGCCCTCACAGGGGCATGCCTTAGACAACTAGTATTGTAGCCCACTCGAGAGGAACACTCTTAGACCTGGTTCTCTCAAATGGAGATGAAGAGAGGATCACAGATGTAGAAGTGGGTAGCCATCTGGAGAACTAGTGACCATCGAACAGTATGGTTCAATAAACACAGCAATAGAGTCAAGTCATACAAAGACAAAGGTACTGGATTTTAGGAGGCTGACTTTGTCAAATGGGTGAGTGCTCAAGGAATGCACTAGCAAATGGTCAGGAAGGAGGGGTGGAAGAACAATGGGGAATAATAAAAACTGCCATCACAGAGGTAACAAGCCTTTGTGTAAAGCAAATAAACAAAACGAAACGTGGTAAGAAACCACTATGGTTCTCAAAGGAAGTGGCAGTGAAGGTTCAAAAGAAAAAGAAAGCATTCAGGAAGTACAAGGAATCACAGAAGGAACTGGACAGAGAACTGTATCAGTTAAAGCAAAAGGAAGCTGAGAAGGCAGTCAGAACAGCAAAGGCCCAAACCGAGGAAAGATAGCCAACTCAGTTAAGAAGGGGAAAAACCTTTATAGGTACATCAGGAGCGAAGGAAGACCAAGGAGGGATAGTGAGGCTTAATAAAGGGGAGGGTGGGCGAGAGGGTGACTGTGAAAAGGCAGAGATACTAAACACATAGTTTTGCTCAGTATTTACAAATGAAGAGGGGGAGGTACCTAAAACAAACAATAGAAACACTCTGGATACAGAAGTTGATACCAGCCCATTTACAGAGAGGGTTCTGAAAGAACTCTTAAAACTGAAAGTGGACAAAGCAATGGGGCCTGATGGGATTCATCCCAGAATTCTAAAAGAACTAAGGGTAGAACTAGTGACACCACTGACTACCCTCTTTAACAAATCATGGGAGGATGGGGTGGTACCTGAGGACTGGAGGAGGAGGACAGATGTGATTCCCCTTCACAAAAGTGGGAGCAAGGCAGAAGCAGGAAACTACAGACCTGTTAGTTTAACCTCAGTGGTAGGGAAAATGATGGAATCACTTCTGAAGGAAAGAATTGTTGAGTATCTAGAGGCCAGAGGGCACAGGACCCAAGGCAGCATGGATTCACAGCGGGAAGGTCATGCCAGACAAATCTGATAGATTTCTTTGACTGGGTGACCAAAGTAGTTGATCAGGAGGAATGTGGACATGGCCTACCTAGACTTTAACAAGGCATTTGACACAGTCCACACAAAAGATTAATATACAAGTTAGCCAGCCTGGGAGTGGGTCCCAAGATGACAGCCTGGGCAAAGAATTGGCTGGAGAATAGGACACAGAGAGTAATAGTAAATGGAGTCCACTCTGAAAAAAGGGGTTAGTAGGGCACCGCGAGGGTTCAGTATTAGACTGGTCCTCTTCAATGTCTTTATGTTTACATTGCAGAGGGACTGAAGGAAAAGTATGTCTCTTGCAGATGACACAAGATCTGCAACAGAGTTGATGCACAAGGTGGAGTGGAAAGGATAAGAAGGGACTTGGCAAGGTTAGAGGAATGGTCAAATATATGGCAGCTTAGATTCAATGCTAAGAAGTGCAAGGTAATGCACCTGGGAAATAAAACCCAGGGAAGAGTACACAATGGGGGTGAGCTACAAACAACAACAAAATGGAAAGGGACCTGGGGTAGTCATATCAGATGACCTAAAGGTGGGCAAGCAATGTGAGAGGGCAGCAAGGAGGGTTGGGGGATACTGGGATGCATAGGAAGAGGCATCACCAGTAGAAAACAGGAAGTTATTATCCTCTGTACAGACAGCTAGTGAGACCCCATCTGAGTACTGCGTGCAGTTCTGAGACCCAATCTCCGCAAAGACATAGACAGGATGGAAGCTGTCCAGAGGAGGGCAACTAAAATGGTGCAGGGTCTGCACCGGAAGACATATGAAGAGAGACTTAAGGAGCTTAATATGTATAGCCTCGAGGAAAGGAGGGAGAGGGGAGACATGATAGAAACTTTCAAGTACCTCAAGGGAATCAACAAAGTCCAAGAGGGTAGCATCTTTCAAAAAAAGAGGTGTGCAAGAACAAGGGGGCACAATTTGAAGATAGAAGGGGGGTGGCTCAGAGGTAATTTAAGGAAGTATTTTTTCACAGAGAGGGTTGTGGATGTATGGAACAGCCTTCCAGAGGAGGTTGTGGAGTCAAAAACAGTGGTGGAATTCAAGCATGCATGGGACAGTCATAAGGCAATTCTAGGGGTTGGGGGTAGGAAGAAGTAGGCTGCTGGTTAACTAGGATCTGCAGCTTATCCATCAGGTAGGGAAATGGGCAGACTGGGTGGGCCAAGCGGTCCTTATCTGCCGTCAAATTCCTATGTTTCTATGTTTCTATGTTTCTAGGGCTACGGGGTTGATATCTGCCGCTTGCAGCTGGTGCAGAACGCAGCAGCCAGGCTTTTGACTGGGACATCTAGAAGTAGTCATATTATGCCTGTGCTGCGCGGACTGCACTGGCTGCCGGTTCAGTGGTGGATCACCTTCAAGGTTGGGTTACTGGCCTACAAAGCCCTACATGAACAGGGACCGCAGTACCTGCAAGATCTCCTTACTCCCTACTGTCCCTCTCATTCACTCTGATCCGCCGACAAGGGATTGCTAGAGATTCCCAGGGTTCATTTAAAAACATCTGGGGCACGTGCATTTTCTTACGCTGCCCCCACCCTGTGGAATTCTCTACCTCGTCGGATACGAAGCTGCCTGACCGTCGAGAGTTTTAAGTTAGAGTTAAAAACTTATCTATTCTCGAAAGCATATGGAGAGCAATTTTTACTGTGATTTTATTATTACTGTTGTTATCATTATATTTTGTAACTAAATGTGTGTTCACCTGTACAGCGCTTTGGTTTTTGAAAAGCGCTTAAAAATAAATTTTACTTACTTACTTACTTTTTATTCTGGTAGGCAATGTCATGCCGTCTGCTGGGTCTTTCATAAACTGAAAATGTCACATAGTGTTTCTAAGGGACCCAACTCCTAAAATGAGAATGTGACATAGTGTTTCCATGGGACCCCCTCTCCTGAAATAAGACTGTCATATAGTGTTTCTCAGGGATCCCTCTCCTAAACTATGTGACATAGTGTTCCCAAGAGATCCATCTCCTAAACTGAGACTGTGACAGAGGGTTTCCAAGGAACCTCTCTCTTACACTGAGAATGTGATAGAGTGCTTCCAAGGGACCCCTCTCCTAAACTGAGAATCTGACATAGTGTTTACAAGGGCCCCCTCTCTTATACTGAGAATGCGACAGAGTGTTGACAAGGACACCCTCTCTTAAACTGTGAATGTCAGATAGTGTTTCCAAGGGACCCCTCTCCTAAACTGAGAATCTGACATAGTGTTTTCAAAGGGCCCCTCTCCTCAGCTGGGAACCTACAGTGTTGAGAGGTACAGTATGTACCTCTCCTCAGTTGAGGCTATATCCCCTTTTCTGCTAAATCATTAGTATTCAGATGGGAATGACAAAGAGTGTTTACAATAGACACCACACCATACCCCTGGGTGTTACAAATTGTGTATTAGAGTATTTATTGCCTCAGATCATCTATTACATGCTGTGTTTCTGAACTGCTGTCCCAGCCCAGACCATGCTTGAGGGTGATGCATGCACAGTATAAATGCTGAATAGCAGCATCTGCTGGCCACTGCAGAAACATCAGTGTCTGAAAAATTGCAACACCAGAACAAAATGTAAAAGAAACTTGACACAGCAAATCCGATGCCCAGAGCCAGATTACAAAATCTTTGAAAATGTTGATGGCTACCACTGTGTGATAGGGACCTTCAAGTTCCTGAAAGGAATGAACAAGATAAACTGTGAAGAACTACTTAGCAGTAGGAACAGATCAAGAACGTGGGGCATGAGTGGAAACCGACAGGGGGAGGGAGGTTAAGAGGGATGTGAGAAAGTTTTATTTTATTTTACAGAAAGGGTAGTGGAGCCGTGGAAAAATCTGCCAGCTGATATGGTTGGCACTGAAACCATCAATGGTTTCAAACACAGCTGGGACAGAGTGAAGAGCTTAATAGTTGCTCTGGGTGGTGGTAGTAGGTCTGGGAGCATGGGGGTGGATAGTGTTGGTAAGAATCTTGTATGGACATTATGTCCCAGGTTTGTTAGGGCTTTTATGGAGAGAGTGGATAGACCAGTGGACTTTTTCTGCCATCATTGTCTGTGTTTCTATGTCTTGTGGCCCATCCAGTCTGCCTCATGCCTGTTTATTAGTGGCAATTCTAGGAGGGCAAGTTGTCCTAAGCTAATCCTCATGTAGTCTGCCTTATGGCCCTGACTCATTTTGGTTACTCTATGCTGCACTGTCTCAAAGCTGTCCTTGTCTTTCCTTAGGTGATGCCTCCAGAACTGGACATGGTACTTCAGGTGTGCTCTCTCCAATGATCTATAGAGAAGCAGTAATACTACTTTCCTCCTGCTGTTAAAAGCACTCCCAATACACCCCAGTATCCTGTTTGCCTTACTGTAGGCCTTGTTACAGAGGCTAGATTGTTTAAGACAGTCATTTAGGATCACTCCAAGGTCACTTTGTTCAGAGGTAGTGCCCAACCTAATCCCTCCCATCCAATACTCCGTTCTGAGGTTCTAGCTCCCAATGTGTATCATCTTGCACTTTTTGGCACTGAATTTCAGTTGCCAAACCTGGGACCACCTCTCCAACCACTGCAAGTCTCTCTGCATCTCCTTTATTCCCTCCTTGCTGTCTATCCTACCAAAGAGCTTTGTGTCATCTAGGAAGACATATGACTTGGCCTGAATTCCTTTACCTAAAGTATGTCACTGATGAAACAGAAACATAGAATTTGTCAGCAGAAAAGAATCACTTGTCCTACATAATCTGCAGAGATGTTCCCTTCCTAGTCTGTCTCCACAGACCCTAACTAGTCTCCAAAGACCCTAGCCCTTCCGTGTCCATGAAAAAATTGAAAAGGATTGGACCCAGGACTGATCCCTGTTGCACTCCACTGATGATCTCCCTCTCCTTGGATCTGACTCTGTTTACCACTATACTTTACTCTCTCCCTTCCAACAGACTTGCCACCCACCTAACTATGTCATTCGCTGTGCCCAGATCCTCTAGCTTTTTCAACAACCTTCTGTGAAGCATTGCATCAAATGCCTTATTGATATCAAAGTAGAGTGAACCACTGCATGACCCTTATCCACTGTCCTAGTTATCTAGTCAAAGAATACTACGAAGTTGATCTGGCAAGACCTCCCTGCCATGAACTCATGCTGTTTACTGTCCTGGAGACCATTTTTCTCCAGGTTGTACACTTGGTCTGCTTCAGCTAGTATCTTAATCGGTTTGCCAACAACAGAGGTAAAACTAGTAGGTCTGCTCTTAGTACCCACCTTTGTGGAGTAGAACTGCATCCATTAAATTTAGATTTTGATTGCTTTATTTGTAAACTTGAACATACTACAGACTTCTCAAAACTCAGGGGAGAATTGGACCTGTTTGAACAGCATATGTTTTACCATGTAGAATATTAATCATTACTTAGTCAAGTAACATGCTTCTGAATACTACAGGTTTGTTTTAACTATCTGCTAAATGCAGCACACCAAATACCAACCTGTCAACTCAATTTGTATGTTTACGTTTGAGGTATTACAGTATATGCAATTCTGATGACAGTAGTATTATACATGAGCATCTCATATTGGGTTTCCATCGATGTTATGTTTGAAGTACTTTGAGTTAAAAATAATTTGGGAATATATCCCAAACTGACCTGACCAATTTATATTTCTACATATTGTGGAGTTAAAAGTTTTAGACAGAAAAGTTTTGCTTCTTGCAGTTGAGAATACATACACACTATGACCTATACAGTATTTTACTTCCACTAACAGAAGATGTAATTCTCTGAAACCTGGGCATGTCTAAAACGTGCATTTTACTAAGCTGCTGTGTTGCAACATGCAATTTTGCTATCTGTGATCTGCTGGTGCTATACTTTTTATACTACACTTCCCTTTCCTGCAGCCATTGGTATAGCAGAGCCATGGCTGGACAAGCTGTTAGGACTTTGCTGTGAATGCAGAAACCACTTGACATGTCTTGAGCAATCACTGTTGCAAGTGCCTGAAGCGCACATACTTATCGGTAAAACAACTTGTACTCTGAAGAAATCTGTTGTTATAGTGCAACTTGGCATCTTTCTAATTTCCTGTCCTAGTCCTAGATTCATCTGATTTTTATTTAAAACGAAGGCCTATGGACAATATTTTCTCCTTTTCATAAGTGACCGCACATAAAACAAATACATGTACAAACAATGTTACAATGATTTTACAAGGATTATTCAGCCTAATCATAACAAGTGCAAGAATGCAGCATGCTCAGATATGACCTCAAAGTTTGTGCAGAATTGCAAATAAGAATCAATACTGGTGATTTCATGAGGTAATGAATTCCAGAGGCAACCTAGTCTATAGTAGAAGGATATATAGTAGAAAGTACTATAGATACCACATCTCTAACACATGTAGTCCAATTTTACCAGCTTGAGACACAGAAATAGTTTCTTAAAGGAAACTAACATGAATTATAAAATGTATCATTATTGTTACCAATATAAGCTATTGGCTGAACCTGTAACACTTTCAGGGTCAGAGTTGCAACCCATTTAGTTGCCCCACCCTTGATAGTTGGAGGCATCCATTTTCTAGATAACAGGCACATAAAATGACATCACATCAGGGGAAAACAGAGGGGAAATACAGTGCTGTCGGTAATTTACAATGGATAGTTTTTGATCCTCTCAACCCTCAGTGACATTTGCAGTAAATTGTGCTGATGGCATTTTCAGGCATCAGCATCCCTGCCATCTTACAAATTTGTAAAGCCACTATGTCATGAAGCTACAAGTATATTGCCCTGTTGTAA
The DNA here is from genome assembly GCA_016271365.2 of Neoceratodus forsteri. Taxonomy (NCBI): domain Eukaryota; kingdom Metazoa; phylum Chordata; order Ceratodontiformes; family Ceratodontidae; genus Neoceratodus; species Neoceratodus forsteri. The sequence goes on along the minus strand of CM057459.1, from coordinate 578,463,873 downwards.
AAAAAGTGTGTGTTACCAGTGCCAACAGTTGTTGAGCTCCTTTTGGGTTCTGTTGATTTGTACAATGTTTTGTGACATTCCAGTTGAGTGAAATGTTTTGCACCTGTGTGGTTTGCAAAGAGTCCTGCTAGTACCACTCTAAACAATGTTTGCACCAGTGCTGTTTTACATTTCTTTGTACTGGAGAAGCTGTGTATAATTTTTGTTTGGCTAGCATCATTTTGTGTAATAAGAGGCAGTGTGGTCTATTGGTTTGAACACCAAATTTTTACCTGGGAGGTCATAGTTTCAAACCTCAGTAGAGCCAAATACTAACAGTGTGATCTTCAACAAGGGACTTGACCTCCCTGTGTTCCATTCCACTCAGCCGAAAAAATGGGTAGAAATATGATCCCACTGGAAACAAGATGTTATATCTCAACTAGGCTACCTTTGATAAATCAGTTATTGTTTTGTGCTGGTGTGTGATAGAGAAGATAACTGGTATAAGTGACATTGGGAATACTCAATAGAGGACCCGTTTAAGGGTTCAAAAATTAAAAGTATTTATTTGAACACTCTAGAAATAAGCTTTCTTTTATCAAAATAAAAAAAAAAACAAGTTTGTTTTTACGGCTGCAGTGGGCAGAGCCTGCAGACGTTTTGCATGTCCAAAAGGGCTGATGTCATGTTTTCTGTCCGTGAAACTGGCTGAAGGTGTAAATAGTCTCCTCCACCTTACCCTCCTCCAAGAAATGCTTTCTGCCCTCAAATAAATATGCTTTCATGTTAGTCAATGGTTGCAGGGCACTATTTTCTTTCCTAAATGGGATGTACAAGAACTGGAACCTGAGTAGTGGGAGGCAGCATTAGTTTTTTTGGGGGGTAGTAAGATCCACCCCCACCTTTCATTTGGTTAATGTGGGAGGGGCATGAGGTGGATCTATCATGTTGGAACAACTGACTATCAGAGCTGCCTGGGGCATCAGAGCTTAAGGTTCAGAACGAAAGAAAAAGTAATTAAGGAGTGCCTAAAACTGCATCCTTATAAAGCACTTGTGAAACTGCATCCTGAAATTACAGCACTTGAGGAAAGCAAGCACTTGCAACACAAGAATGACAATTAAGGTATAAGCCCACACAGGAGTAAAATATGTCACCCAAAGAAGACCACCCCATATTGGATACTAGAGAGTCTGTTTCGTAAAAGCTTTTTATACACCCCCCCACACACATACAGCTGAAACACCCACCCAAATAGCTAGGGGACACTCTACATTCTTATCTCTCTGGGACTTGAAGTTTAGCAGTAATGTGTGAAGAGAATAAAGTATTGTGTTTTGTGCATTTGAATAGGCTTAGTGCTTTGAAGTTAAAATTTATAAATATATATACATAGTGTCATGGACACCAGAAAAGGAAGGATATACTACTTAAATAAATGCTAGTCTGATGATTTATTTATGTGTAAGATTTTAAGTGTAGTTCTGCCTAGGTCACAGACACATAAGCTATAAAAAAATATATTGAAGGATGGATATATTAGTCAAAGCTTGTAGTAGCAAAATGAAGCAAGACAAATAATACATTGTGTTTTGTTTTCTTTCAGTTGTTTAACCAGGAGTGGCACACTAAGCTAAAAGCTTGTTTACAGGGTCAGCCTGGGAGCACATGGAAGTTAAGTGACTTGCTCAGGGTCACCCAGTACGCAAGTGGGGGGCTGTGGGATTCAAACCCAGATCTACAGAGTTGCAGCTCAGAGCCTTAAACCACTGTGCTATACTGCCTCCCTAGTTATGGCAGTCATCTGTTTTGTTTTATGGTTAATGATGTTGGTGTAGTAAGCAGCAGTATATTGCATAGCAAGTGTAAAATGTCAATAAGTAGGTCATGCAATAGATGTGCTGAGCAGTTACTGAAACAAGAAATGTATTTAGGATAGTAAAATATTCCTGTTAGAGAATTGATAAATGTTTGACATTTGCATCTCAATTTCAAGGAGGTCCTTATGGGGTGTCAATGTACAATATAAAGTAGTTATAGTTTTCAAGTTGTCTGGGTAATTGCTTTGTACTACTACTGTTACTAAATTTAATTATTCTATGAAGAAAATTAAGTTTATGTAACTGTCTGTAAATGTATTAAAAACATTTAATTGTCCTTATAATGTAATGCATTAAATGCTGTTGCTAAGTTAAGAAATCACATAACAATGCCCAGGGCATTAGGGTTTCTGACCATAACACCCTGCCCTGTAGGGACTGACAGATAGCAGGGTTGTGACTTGGGACTGTCAACAGTAATGCTCACTCCATTCCACCCCTTTCTCAACCTACAGCCAGTGACAGGTATCAAGGTGTACCTTTGACTCCTCAGCCCCAAAGTTCACTCCATTTTGTTATATAGTACTGTACCCAATTCAGCGTATTTCCTCATGGAATGGGGTGAGTGTAAAGCTTGAACACCCCAAGGCACACCTCAACACTTGTCTGTGTCTGCAGGGTAGGGTGAGGTGAAATGGTGTGAGCATTATGGACAATGACCCAAAGGCACACCCCAATGCCTGTCCGTGTATTAAAAACATTTACTTGTCCTTATAATGTAATGCATTAAACTCTTTTGCTAGATTAAGAAGTCACATAACAATGCCCAGGGCATTAGGATTTCTCACCATAACAGCCTGTCTGTAGGGAATGACAGGCATCAGGGGAGTGACTTGGGACTGTCAACAGTAATGCTTACTCCATTCCATCCACCCCATCCTCACCCTGTGGCTGTGACAAGTATCGAGGTGTGCCTTTGACTTTTCAGCCCCAAAGTTCGCTCCATTTTCTTATACAGTACTGTACCCATTTCAGCATATTTCCTTATGGAATGGGGTGAGTGTAAAGCTTGAACACCCCAAGGCACACCTTGACAGTTGTCTGTGTCTGCAGGGTAGGGTGAGGTGAAATGACTTGAGCATTATGGGCAATGATCCAAAGGCACATCCCAATGCCTGTCCATCTCTGAATGGTGGGGGTGGGGTTGGGGTCACCTCGGTACTTCACTGCCATTCCTATTCTGCCTGTCGATTTGTCTGTCTCTCTCCCTCTCTCTCTCTCTCTCTCTTTATATATATATATATATATATATATGTCTTTGTAATTATCTATCTTTCTATCAATTGCATGTATCGCTAGTTTTACCTGTTTCTAAAACAAACCTGCATGTCACATTTGCCTGCACTCTGAGCACATACTTATGAAACTGTATATTTGTACTCCACTTCTGCATAGACCTCATACTTTCCTAATATTCTCATTATCACAAGCATAACTACCTTACCCTTATCAAAAGCAATCCTCTCTGAAAGTTACTATCACATTTTCTCTGCTAACAGTCCATCATTACACCTGACTGCCTGACATCAACACATTGCTTAAATATAACTTACATCACCTTATGGACAAAAACCTTGTTTCTCTAAAAAAAAGCTAAATTAATAATACTGTGTAAATAATCCCAAGGCTGAACATATGCCAGCTTTTACTTTTTCATGTACTGCTGCCTTCTGTACCATCATGGGGATTTGTATATGTTTCCCATGATGCTTTGCATTATTGGGGTATGTGCAATTATGTTTTCTTTAAAGTTTGGCTGTTCCCCCTTCCATGTTCATAGATTGGATCAGGGCAATTTACCGGTCTCCTACAGTGAGGATTTCAGGGAATGGGACCTTCTCCAAGTCTTTCACGTTGTGGTCAGGTACGAGGCAGGGATGCCCCCTCTCTCCACTACTTTTCAGTCTTTATCTGGAACCCCTTATTCAACACATTCTCAACAATGAAGGAATACAAGGTATTCCCATTAGGAATGAGGTAGTGAAAATAACAGCGTACGCTGATGACCTCCTTTTACATCTGGCTAACCCGGTGATATCTATCCGAATATGTTAAGGGAGGTTAACAGATTTAGTAGTTTCTCGAATTATAAGTTAAATATCAATAAGACATCCTTTTTCCCTCTTAACCATAAAGTTTTCAAGACTGACATTATCTCTCTGGGATTATGCTGGTCACCCCGGGCTATTAAGTGTTTAGGTATAAAACTAACGCGTAATTCTTCCTCGTGGTTTAAAGAAAATCTGGACCCTCTCTTGCAGGGGATCACTCAAGACCTAGAGAGATGGGACACGCTCCTGTTATCTTTATGGGGTCGTATTAATATAATCAAGATGAATGTATTTCCCCATTTATTTTATCCTCTGTCACATCTTAATTCATTTGTCCCCTTAGTTTGGTTTCAGAAAATGCATAAACTTTTTACCAAGTTTATATGGTCTAATAAAACCTCTAGGTTGGCATATCACAAGCTAGCTGCACCCAAAAAAGAGTGGGGGCTGCGGATTCCTTACTTGCCCATCTACTACTGGGCTAGTCATTTGGCTAAATACCTGAGATGGGTAAGGCCGGGCCCCGATAACATGAGCCCGGCTTGGCTCAAGATTGAATTAGACTTTATCCAATCTATGAACATGGACCCTTCCACCATGCTTTACCTAAAAATTTCTCATTTGCAAAATATTAACAAATGTCCCACTATCATGACCTCACTAAGAGTACACTCGCATTTGTGCTCTTTTCTGCATTACAATCAAAGTAAAGATCTCGCGCAATCCATTTGGAACTCCCGGACTTTCACCATAAACAAACAGAAAATTTCCCATTTGTGGTTGCCTCATTTAGGAGAAGGGATAGTCTCCTCATTTTTGGACGAGGCTGGAGCTTGGCTTTCATTCCCTGAGTTCACTAACAAGTTCAAAATTCAGGAGTCTCAGGTCTTTAAAGTGTTTCAATTGAGGCACTTGTTAACCATGGTTCTTGGGGCCACTCCACCCCGTCCAGTGGCTTTTGCATTGGTACCTGAACTCTCTTCTTTTCTCGTCTCCTCAGGTGTGATCTCTAAGATTTATCAGGTGTTGTTCCGATGGCGGTTTGGATGCGGTAGTGGCCCCACTAACTTTTGGGTTTCATTTTTTCCCCAATATACTTTTAATTGGCCTGTCCTCTGGATGTATTGCCATAAATATATATCCCAAGATAGATTACGTCTCATGCAGTTTCACATCCTACATAATCTGTATTATACCCCAACTAAACTGGTGAAATGGGGCCTTCTCGATACTGATAGGTGCAATAAGTGTTCCCAGGACACAGGGTAACTTTTTCATCCATTTGGTCGTGTCCCCGGATAGCATTTTTATGGGAGCTTATAAAAGCCAACCATGATCCTTTATTGGGTTTACAGGACTATTTTACACCGGATATTTGCCTGCTGGGAGATTTGTCTTCCATAAAGGTTAGAATCTGGAGATTTCATATATCCATGGTTGCGTTTTCGGCCAACAAAATTATTCTTAGGCATTGGAAAGAAGAGACCTGTCCAACATATCAGGAGTGGATCAATGAGATTTTAGCAAATCTACGCACAGAGAAGGCTATTGCCAGCCTTCAAAACAGAGTACATAGGTACAAGGTTATCTGGGATCCTCTTCACACTCTGATTACAGTGGCTATGAAATAATGTGTGGTCAAGGTTACCAACTTATTTACCCTTGGTAAAGGTAGTTAGTGGGTGACAACAGTATTAGAATGGACTTCTGTGCCGGGGAGGGAGGGGAGGGAAGGGTTGGGGGCAGTATGACTTGTTTTACGAATCTCACATCAAAATGTTCATTACTGCCTCCTGTAATGTGGAAAAAGTGGTGAATAAACTTTGAATTGAAAAAAAATAAAATTTGGCTGTTCAGCCAATATCATCCAGGATAACACATACCTCAGTAGCATTTGCTCTGGGGTTCTTTTGTAAACCTATATTATTTCTTATTCCTTTCATTAAAATGTACACCTCCATATATTTTTCTAATAATGTGTATGCCTTCCTTAGAACAGAAACTAAAATAAATCTTACTACTTACAAATCATTATGTTGTTTCTCCATACCTCCTTAACAATTCCACGGAACTTCACTAACTTCATTATGCAGCTGTGGTGCATCTGACCAGATTTTGTCTTTATAACTGCAGCTTTTTCACTCTATCTTGCCTTCCCAAAATGAAATCTACAGCAGCACCTCATCTAACTGAGGCATGACCATTTCTAAGCCAAAAGGCTGGCCTTCAGGAAATATAAGGGAACACAGCGGGATGAAGATAGGGAGGCATACCAAACTGCCCTAAGGGAAGCAGGTAAGGCAGTAAGGCAGGCAAAGTCCCAAACTGAGGAAACACTAGCACGAACAATAAAAGAAGGTGACAAGACTTTCTATAGATACATTAGTGAAAGGAGAAAGTCCAGAGGGGGTATTGCTAAGCTTAATGGAGAAAAGGAGCATGTGAGGAGGAGGACCCTGTAAAGGCATCTATCCTAAATAGATACTTTGCTCAGTATTTACTGAAGAGAAGGTAGGCAGAGCCCACAGCTCAGCATCATGGACACAGGGGAGGGAGGTGAGCACTACTCCCTTCACAAAAGAAAGGGTCCTACAAGAGCTTGCTAAGCTCAGGGTGGATAAGGCAATGGGACCTGATGGCATACATCCCAGGGTACTTAAGGAGCTAAAGGAGGAACTAGCAGAGCCATTAGCAGAATTGTTTAGTGAGTCTCTGAGCACAGGAGAGGTCCCAGAAGACTGGAGAAGGGTTCATGTGATCCCGCTCCACAAGAGTGGTAGCAGGGAGGAGGCGGGAACTACAGACCAGTCAGTCTTACCTCAGTAGTGGCAAGATTATGAGGCACTCCTTAAGGAAAGGATAGTGCAACACCTGGAATCCATAGGGCACAGGATCCAAGACAGCATGGGTTTACAAAGGAAGGTCCTGTCAAACTAATCTCATAGATTTCTTTGACTGGGTAACCAAGTGGTGGACCAGGGGGAGCAGTTGATGTCGCCTACCTTGACTTCAGCAAAGCTTTTGACACTGTTCCACATAGAAGATTGATAAATAAGCTGGGTAGGCTCGGGGTGGTCAGAAGTTGGTCAACTGGGTGGCAAACTGGTTGACTGGCAGAAAACAGAGAGTGGTGGTAAATGGTATACAGTCAGAAGAGATGCAAGTCACAAGTGGGGTACCTAGGGATCAGTCCTATGCCAGTCCTATTCAACATCTTCATTAGTGACCTTGCAGATGGACTAGAGGGTAAGGCTTGTCTGTTTGCAGATGACACCAAGATCTGCAACAGGGTAGATGATCCAGATGGGTGGGCAGAATGAGAAGAGATCGGGATAAACTAGCAGAATGGTCAGAAGAGTGGCAACTGGGATTTAATGCAAGAAGTGCAAAATCATGCACATAGGGAAGAGATACCCTGAAGCCACTTATAGGCTGGGAGGGTTGCTAGCAGTCACAAAGGAAGAAAGAGACTTGGGCATCATCATCACTGATGACCTAAAATCATCCAAGCAGACCTCTAAAGCAGTAGGTAAGGCTAGGGGTGTTAGGGTGTATTAGCAGGGTATCACAAGTCGTAAGAGGGAGGTAATAATCCTCTGTACAAGACATTGGTTAGCCCCATCTGGAGTACTGTGCAGTACTGAGGCCACACCTTCACAAGGACATTAACCAAATTGAGGCAGTCCAGAGAGAGGCAACCAAAATGGTGCAGGGACTGCATCAGAAGACATATGAGGACAGATTAACGGAGCTCAATATGTATACCCTTGAGCAAAGGAGGAGAGGGTGATATGATCGAGGCATTCAAACACCTTAAGGGCATAAACAAGGTGAAAGAGTCTAACATGTTTAAATATAAGAAAAATAGCAGGACAAGAGGACACAGCATGAGATTAGAGGGAGGCCGATTAGGGGAATGTGAGGAAATTCTTTTCACAGAAAGGGTGGTAGATGCATGGAATGGCTTACCACAAGAAGTGGTGCTATGAATACAGTGCAGGGCTTCAAACAGGCATGGGATAGGCATAAGGGAGCAATACAAATGACTATGAATAGATAGGTCACTGACAGAGCAAAGGCTGATGGCACATTTATAAGGTAGAAAAAGAAATGGGCAGACTGGATGGGCCTTGCGGTCCTTATCTGCCGTCAACTTCTATGTTTCTATGTTTCTATGTTTCTATGTAACAAGTTCTAAACACTTTAAGTACTTAATACTTCGTAAATTTACAAAAGTTCTGCTTTATTTTAGCACAGAAAACTTAATGCAAGCAACACCTGCTGCAGTACTGTGGGCCCATTTGTGAGCTGGTCTGAGCTAGTCTCTAATTTACTGACTGCAATTGGGAGGGTCAGGGAACTGAAACGGTCATGCCTCAATGAGATGAGGAGCTGCGGTATATTTCATGTTGGAAAGGCAATATAGAGTGAAAAAGCTGCAGATATAAAGAAAATAACCCTGTTTTTTAATTTTGATAAAAGAAAGCATATTTCTAGAGTGTTCAAATAAATACTTTTAACATTTGAACCCTTAAAAGTCTTGCCCTTGAATGGAGAAGAATAAAGCTAGGATTTGCAAAACCACAGAGGCATTTAAGTACAGGCCCAGTTTGTATCAAATCAAATCAAACTTTATTTGTAAAAAGCACCATTCTAAAATCAAGGCACCGCTACATAATTAATTAAAATAGATCAATAAATAAAAAATACCCAATTAATTAAAACCATAAATACAACAAGTTAAAACTCATAACAATGGCATTAAAAATCAGTATACGCTAGGCTAAAAAGAAACATCTTCAAAGCCACTTTAAATCTTTGCATGGTCAGGCAATCTCGCACCTGACAAGGCAGAGAATTCCACAGGGTTGGGGCCATAAAACTGAAAGACCTGGCTCCATATGTCTTTAAAGAAACCCTGGAAATCTCTAGTAATCCCTCGTCAGTGGATCTGAGAGAGCAGGAGGGACAGTAGGGATGAAGGAGATCTTGCAGGTAACCATGTCCCTGGTCATGTAGGGCCTTATAGGTCAGCACACTGACCTTGAAGGTGACCTGCCTCCGTACTGGCAGCCAGTGCAGTCTGTGGAGCACAGGCATTATATAACTGGTCCTAAACGTACTTTGTCTTGCCTTGTATGTCTATTTAATGCAACCATGGACTGAAGGATCCCAAGGAAGAAATCAAGTTGCAGCCAGAGAGGCCTGCCCTGGATCAGCATGTGTGGGGCCTTTGGTTGCCTCTGATCATCATGCTGATAGGTGGTATGGGGTATGGGTGGTATGGGGTATGAGTATGGAGAACTTTTGCTCCTAGGTGACTTCAACCTGGACTGGCTCTCCAACTCCTCAAAACCCTCTCTTCTCAGGATCAAGTACCTTAATCTCACTCAGCTGATCCATGAACCAATCTGAATAAACCCTCGCTCCCAAAGTCACTCCCTGCATGATTGGGTGCTCTCCTCTCACCTCCACTGCATCACAGATGTGGAAGTCCTCCCTGATGTTCTGAGCAATTACTGTACCACTTATTGCATCACAAAGATACACCTCCTCCATGCTGCCCTTAAATACATTTGGACCTGCCCTCTCCACACCATGGATACAGCAGCCCTCCTCCAGGATCTCACCCAGGCAGATTAGCTGTATGTGTTCTCATCCCAGGATGTTGACTCTACCCAGTTCCTCTTCTCTAGCATGCTCACCTGAATTTGGAACTCCTACACCCCCTTAAAGAAAGCTAGGGTCAAACAACACCACCACCCATGGATAACAGCTGAACGTCTGGCCAAAAGCAGATCTAGGGACAAAGCTTGGTCGAATTACAAAGCTTCCAAATCTCAGAATGACCTGCAAGCTTATAGATCACTTAGAAATAACTTTACCAAAGCTATCCACCTCTCAAAGGCCAACTACTTCAAGTCCCATCTACAATCTACTCACAACATACCTGCATCCTTCTGGAAAGTTGTACACTAACTTCTAGATTCTACAGCTCAACAGGCCTCCCCAGTCCTTAAAATTGCTGGTTCTCCTGTCACTAACCCCTCTGCAGTGGCTGAGATTTTCAACAAATATTTTGCCACGTGCTCACCCCCTGACCATCCCCTCCACCCCTCCTGACCCTATCCCACCCTCTGCAAATTTCTCCTTCCTCCAGTCTCCACCAGGAAGTCTACAGCATGGGTTCATAATGTCACAAGATATTCTGCCACAGCAATATACCATGCTGTCAATACAGTGCGATATATTGCCAGTGGCATATCTCTGTGTTTTGCGGGGGCCCCCCACACCCCCCATTATGGGGAGCTGCATCCCTGAACCCCTCGATTAAAATAACCAACTCGGAAGGGGGGTTGGACACTTAATTTGCACAAAGTGTGAATAAAAGAAAAATTCCATGCATCTGGGACAGGGATTCGATACCCGGTCCACAGATACACCACCTCCATTGCTGCCTTTGGCTCATCCTGTCGAGCCACAGCAGCTGCTCAGTGGACCTTCCTCCCAAAAGAGAACTTATCCTTGCTATGGAACAATGACAGGGTGCACAACTAGGTATAGACCATTTAGCGGTTTTGCACCCTGTCTCTATTCCGACCCATACTGTCTGTATTGCACGGTTTTAGCATACGCCATCTTGCATATGACAAACTGACCCAGTAGGGAAGTCTAGGCAGCTCTCGCTACTCTAAACCCTGCCAAAACCAGCCCCGACAGGCTTCATTCTAGGATTCTTATTATCTCCGCACCTGCTTTAGCCTTCTCTCTTGCTCAAATCCTAACCCTCTCTCTCTAAACTGCCACTGCCCCAAAGCTTCAAAATTCACCAAGGTGCTACCTCTTCAAAAAGGGAGCAACCGTTCCACACCAGGAAATTACTGGCCCATATCACTCATCCCATCCCTTGCAAAACTCTTGGAGTCTTATATCCATTCCTAGCTGTCTGAACACCTATCCACTAATAACACTCTCTCACCCAAAAAATCCAGTTTAGAAAACAGCACTCGACCATCTCTTCCCTAATGCAGGTCACAGACTCCATTTTAACTGCCATGGATCAGACCCATATTACTGCCGCTATCTTCATAGACCTGCTTAAGGCTTTTGACTCTGTATCCCACCCCTGCTGCTACACACACTATAATCTGCTGGTCTTGCAGTTCCTGCTATCAACTGGTTTAACTCATATCTACATGATAGGCAGCAATCTGTCTGCTAAGAGAGAAAGAGAGAGAGAAAGCAGCCACCAGCTTCCTTAAATCAAGGAGGTAATTTAATAGACTACACTGAATTGAATTATTAATTTTTGGGCCTGTGTAAGTAAGTAGTCTTGATTCTCTGTTTTTGGGGTTGACTTTTCTTAGTTTAACTTTTATTTGCCAGGGAGGAACTCTAGCTGGGAGAAATTTGCAGTCATTTGTGACTAGACCTGTTACTTAACCTCTGTGAAATAGGTGTATGAAAGGAAGGAAGGCACTCCCTGGGATGGGAGGTCAGAGTTATAGCTGATTGTTTCTGGAGGGCACAGGTTTACTCCCACCCACCTACCCCTCCACCCCACCCACAACAAGCCGCATAACTTCCTTTATATCAGGGGTTCTGACATCACTTCCCCAAAATTGCTAACATACACTTGTTCATATCATTAAAGGCACAGCAAACTGAAAATGGGGTAGAGACACTCACAAGCTTGCACACACTAAAACAAGAACAAAAAAAAGAAAAAGAAAAACATCTGAAATGGGAAGGGAGACAGACATGTGGGGAGCGGTGCAATGCACTGGCTGTGGAGCAGCAGTCTTCTGGGAGACATTCTGGAGACTGCGTTGATGCCCTATTTGCAGACACCTCTCTGGGCTGAGGGAGGAAGTTACTCATCTCCATGCTGACCTGGCAAGGATTTGGGAAACCTGCTTCCCCACCCAGGGACCACCTAGGCCACTGCCACTACCTCAGAGGTTGCCAAGAAAGAGGAGTGGTTGGACCATGGTGGGCTCAGGGAGAGTGAGAGTGGTGGAACAGAGGTGCATCCCTCCAGTTGTGCCTCTCCACAATTCATTCATCACTTTGGCAGAGCATGGTTCCTCTATGAAGGCACTGACAGTGGAGACCAAGGAGGATGGTGGGTACCTCCACAATGCAGACCCACTGGAGGGTGGCACAGTACTCCACAGGGGAAGGAAACAACTCCTGGTGTGGGACTCAATTGTTAGGGGTAGAACTGGGGAGGGAGGGAGGAAAGGAGAAAGTGCCTGCCCAAGCCATGACTTGGAGGGTCAGAAAATTAATCCTTAGGATCATGGGAGCAGCTGCAAGGGGGAGTGAGTTAAATGTCATTATCCACATAGTGACAAATGACCTGGCTAAGAATGGGATCAGAGTAGTGCAACAGGAGTTTGTGGAGTTGGAGAGGGGCCTTAGACAAGTAGAACACATGGTAACTTTCTTGGAAGTGCTAACTGTCTATGGCATGGATGATGCTAGAATACTCCACACCATGGGATTTAATGACTGGTTGAAAAACTGGTGCAGTGCTCAGGGATTTGGCTTCACTGGGGACTGGGGCTCCACCAGGAGGGATGCAGGCCTATACAGGTGTGATGGTCTGCATCTGCCCAGGAGGGGAACCAGGATCCTAGGTGATAGGTTGAAATGCTTCATTGGCAAGCATTTAAACTAGCCAAGGGGGGAGGCACTGAAAAGGATAAGGGATATCCTAGCCCCACCAAAAAAATTCAGGGTAGTTAGTGAGGTAAACACCAAGATAGAGCAGTTGATAGAGAGAAGGGCAGGGGTAAATGGAGAAAAAGACAAAGGCAGTAAGGACAGGAATGGGGCAAAAAGAAATAAAGCCATAAAAAATGGAGGGTAATGAGTACCAATGCCCCTAGTCTAGGTAAAAAGCTCCCTGAAATGGTGGCCTTGATGGATGAGGGATGCCTGGATATTGTGGCAGTCACAGAAACATGGCACACAGAGAACCATGACTGAGATGTCAACATACCAGGGCACACATCTACAGGAGGGACAGGAGGGAAGAAGAGGAGGAGGAGGAGGAGGAATAGCTCTCTATGTAAGGAAGGATAAAGCAATAGAACTAAAGGGTAAACAGGAGGAGAGGAGGCACTGTGGGTCACCCTGGAGACTGGAAATGGCTCCATAATCCGCACAGGGTTGTATACAGACCCCGTCTCAGGGGAGAAATAGACAAGAAAATGATAGAAGGCATCCTTGGGATGGCAGAGAAAGGGGAGATATTGCTGATGGGGGACCTGAATATGCCAGATGTTAACTGGAGCACCTTTGCTGCAGCCACATCCAAGAGCAGGGCCATTCTCAATGCCCTACAGGGGGCATGCCTCAGACAGCTAGTTTTGGAACCCACTCTGGAGAGAGCAATCTTAGACCTGGTACTCTCAAATGGGGATGGAGAGAGGATCTCTGATCCTGAAGTGGGTAGCCATCTGGAAACAAGTGACCACCATACAGTGTGATTCACGATAAACTTAGCTGTAGAGTCAAGCCACACAAAAGTGAAGGTACTGGACTTCAGGAGGGCTGATTTTGACAAAATGGGAGAGTGCCTCAGAAAAGCACTGGCAAACAGGCAAGAAGATGGGGGTGGAGCAACAATGGGGAAACATCAAAACCACCATTACAGAGGCTACAAGTCTTTGTGTGAAGCAAATAAATCAAAATGAAAGAAAAAAACATTATGGTTCTCAAAAGAAGTGGCGGGGAAGGTAAGGGAAAAAAAGATAGCATTCAGGAAGTATAAGGAAACACAGAAGAAGCAGGACAGAGAACTGTACCAGTTAAAGCAGTAGGAAGCAGGTAAGGCAGTCAGAATAGCAAAGGCCCAAACCGAGGAAAAGAGAGCCAACTCGGTTAAGAAGGGGGATAAAACCTTTTACAGGTACATTAGGGAGCAAAGAAAGACTAAGGCAGGGATACTGAGGCTGAACAAAGTGGAAGGTGGTTGGGCAGAGGCGACAGTAAAAAGCAGGGATACTGAACAGATACTTGCCTCGTATTCACAATGGAAAAGCAGGGGGAAATACCTAATCCTGTCAATAGAAGCACTCTGGATAGGGGCATTGATATTAGTCCTTTCACAGAAGAAAGGGTTCTGAAAGAACTCTTAAAACTGAAAGTGGATAAAGCAATGGGGCCTGATGGGATTCACCCCAGAATTTTAAAAGAACTGAGGGAAGAACTAGAAACACCACTGACTACCCTTTTTAATAAATCATGGGAGGATGGGGTGGTACCTGAGGACTGGAGGAGGGTGGATGGGATTCCCCTTCACAAAAGTGGTAGCAAGACAGAGACAGGAAACTAAAGACCTGTCAGTTTGACCTCAGTCATAGGGAAAATGATGGAATCACTTCTGAAGGAAAGAATTGTTGAGTACCTAGAGGCCAGTGGGGCACATGACCCAAGGCAGCATGGATTCACAGCGGGAAGGTCATGTCAGACAAATCTAATTGATTTCTTTGACTGGGTGACCAAAACAGTAGACCAGGGAGGGGCTGTGGACATGGCCTACCTAGACTTTAGCAAGGCATTTAACACAGTCCCGCACAAAAGATTAATAAACAAATTAGCCAGCCTGGGAGTGGGTCCTAGGGTGATAGCCTGAGTAAAACACTGGTTGGACAACAGGACACAGAGGGTACTAGTAAATGGAATCCACAGTGAAGAAAGGAGGGTTACTAGTGGGGTACAGCAGGGTTCAGTACTGGGGCCAGTCCTTTTCAATGTCTTTATGAGTGACATTGCAGAGGGACTGGAAGGGAAAGTATGTCTCTTTGCAGATGACACAAAGATCTGCAACAGGGTTGATACACAAGGTGGGGTGGAAAGGATGAAAAGGGACTTGGCTAGGTTGGAGGAATGGTCAAATGTATGGCAGCTTAGATTCAATGCAAAGAAGTGCAAAGCAATGCACCTGGGAAACAAAAACCCAGGGGAAGAGTACACAATGGTGGTTGAGATACTGACAACAAAAATGGAAAGGGACCTGGGGGTAGTCATATCAGATGACCTAAAGGTGGGCCAGCAATGTGAGAAGGCAGTAAGGAGGGCTGGGGGGATACTGGGATGCATAGGGAGAGGCATCACCAGTAGAAAACAGGAAGTTGTTGGCCCTCTGTACAGACAGTTGGTAAGATCACATCTGGAGTACTGTGTACAGTTCTGGAGACCCAATCTCCTCAAAGACATGGACAGGGTAGAAGCTGTCCAGAGGAGGGCAACCAAAATGGTGCAGGGTCTGCACCAGAAGACATATGAAGAAAGACTAAAGGAGCTTAAGATGTACAGCCTCGAGGAAAGGGGGGAGCAAGATAGAAACTTTCAAATACCTCAAGGGAATCAACAAAGTCCAAGAGGGCAGCATCTTTCAGAAAAAGAGATGTGCAAAAACAAGGGGGCACAATTTGAAGTTAGAAGGGGGACGGCTCAGAGGTAATTTGAGGAAGTATTTCTTCACAGAGCATGTTGTAGATGCATGGAACAGCCTTTCTGAGGAGGTGGTAGAGTCAAAAACAGTGAGGGAATTCAAGAATGCATGTGACAGACATAAGGAAATTCTAGTGGGGGGTAGGAGGAAGTAGGCTGTTGGTTAACTAGGATCTGCAGCTTATCGGTTAGGCAAGGAAATGGACAGACTAGGTGGGCCAAGCAGTCCTTATCTGCCATCAGATTGTCTGTTTAATTAGGTGACATTCTTTCCTCCCCTCTTCTCATCCTCACTGGCTCCTCCCAAGGCTCTGTCTTAGACCCCATCCTTTTCTCTCTCTTTATAAATGACCTCCCCTCTGTCTGCAATTCCTCCCACTTACACATGTATGCCGATGATACTGTCATTTTCACCTCTAGCCCCTCTCCCATCAGTGTGCAATCCCCTCTACAACAAGACTTTGAGAAGGTGCAGATGTGATTTCAGTAAAACCAACTAAAACTCAACACAAAAAAATCTGTTACCATGTCTTTCTGTACCAGACAGAAACTGGCTACCCTCCGATCTCCCTCCTAAATTGTGATATCAAGATCTTAACTAAAATCCTAGCTTTACGCATTCGAAAAGTATGGTCTCATCTTCTAAGTCCAGAACAGATGGGATTTGTCCCTGGTAGATCCTCCATGGATCATCTTTGAAAGCTTTCCCATATTTTCAATGCAGTAAGATTATCTCAAACCCCAATGGCCCTAATCTTATTGGATGCTGAGAAGGCCATTGACAGAGTGGACTGGGACTTTCTCTGGCTGACTTTAAGTAAGATGGGCTTCCCTCCCCTCTTTATCCAGTGGATTCAGGGCATATATTCCTTCCCTTTGGCAAATATCCATTGCAATGGGGTATTCTCTTCTTGATTTCCCCTTTACTCAGGTACAAGGTAGGGTTGCCCCCTCTCACCTTTCCTATTTAATCTTTATTTAGAACCCTTGATTCATCATATCAAACAGTCTTCCCAAATACAGGGAATTCCAATACTCAGTCACAACCTCATCCTCTCTGAATATGCGGATGATATCCTCTTCCATTTAGAGAATCCTGTTAAATCCCTGAAGCAAGTAAAGGAGGTAATATCCCAATTTAGCTCACTATCCACTTATAAACTTAATCTGAACATAAATCTTTCCCCTAAATCAGTTCACTCACAAAGCTGACTTCAATGGTTGTGACCTAAAATGGGCTCCTCATTCATTTAAGTATCTGAGCATTCACCTAACCACGGATCTTCTTCGGACCAAAAAACTAAATCTCGTGACCTAGTGACAATCCTCCAACTTGATCTTCAAAGATGGGAATCTCTTCCATTATCTCTTTGGGGATGCATAAACATAATTAAAATGAATGTCCTGCCTAGACTTTATTATCCATTATATATGCTGAACATGTGGCTCCCACTATCTTTCTTCCAGAAGGTACACTCTCCCATCTCTGGCTTTATATGGCTACATAAACAACCCAGAAAATCCTTTAATAAACTGAGTCTCCCCAAAGCATCAGGGGTCTTCACTGCCCTAATTTTCTTCTTTATTATTGGGCGAGCCACTTCTCTAGGATCGGGAAATGGCTTACAGATCCCATAGATGAAGCCTCTCCTATTTGGCTGCAAATGGAAACCCAGATCTTACAACAACACCACTTGCTTTCCCCTGCCATTTGCTATATTCCCCTGAAGAAGTTGCCAGACCCAATCGGCCACTCAGTAATTGGGACCTCCCTGAAAGTTTTTTCTCAATTTTGCTCCTCTTACAAATTTTCGCCTCATCAAGACTTCACACAACCTCTCATCTTCAACCCCAACATTAAGGTAGGTGTCACTCTCCTCACACACACTTGGTTACCTTCTCTACAAAATGCTAAAGTAACAGATCTCTACTCCTCCTCCTTGTCTCTTCTCTCCTTTTCCAAAATCTGACATAAATTCGGCCTAAATCCTTCTCATAATTTTAAGATCTTCCAGTTGAGACACTTAATAGCACAAGTATTTGGTACTGCTTCCCTAAAATCTAAGCTTCAACCTATATTGGAAGGCTTCCATGATCTATCTTCCAAGTCACACTGCTTGTCTCTCTTATACAACTATATCCTCTCCATTGGACACACTGATACTGTACCTGGTTCCAAAATCTGGTCCTCTTTCCTTCCAGGAGCAGTCATTGAATGGTCAAAAGTCTGGCAAGATTTATATGCATACATCTCCCAAGATACACTACTACTTACCCAATACCATATACTACATAACCTATATTACCCCCTAGTAAAATTGGCCAAAATTGGCCACCTGTCGAACACTAATTGCACCAGATGTGGTAAAGGTGAAGGAAATTTAGTACATGTATTCTGGGACTGTGCTAAAATTGCCCCCTTGTGGCTGTCGATTCAATCCAAATTGGACCCAAAACTTGGTCTAGGGAACCTCTTCACTGAGGAGATCTGTACCCTAGGGATTTACACCACTATCCAAATTAAAGAAAGGAAATATCACATGGCACTAATTTCCATGGTGGTAAAGAAACTAGTGCTTAAACACTAGTTGGATCAATTACCTATCTCCTATAATGAATGGCTAAATGACCTCTCAGTCTACTTCATGATAGAGTGCTTGACTGCTGGCTCCCGTAATAATGTGGCATCATTTGATAAAAAATGGAGTGAATTGTACTCCTTATATCTGCACTGAGGTTATTAACATTTAATTTTTCCAGGTTCTTCTCAAGATGTTTCTATGTATCAAATATTTCTTTCAAGTATTGTACTATTTGTATTGGCACACTCTGGAGAGGGTGGAGGGAGGAGGGAGGGAGAATGGGACGGGGAAGAGTTTCCTTTCTCTTTTTCATCAGCTTTCCATAATATACGCTAAGTGGATGGTTGCTTCTATGTATCATACCTGTTATGAATACTACTATGTTTAGAATTTAAAACCAATAAAGAGGTTGAATTGAAAAAAAGAAACTGACTACTCTTCAGTCGACCCCTGTTTTCTTTACATTGGATGGTTCCCCCCTAGAGAATGTCTCCGCTTTCAATTACCTAGGGGTATATGGCTAGACACCCGCTTAGATTTCTCCACCCATATAGATGCCGTCTTCTCCAAACTCTGTTCAAAGCTTGTCATCCTCTGCCAACACAAAGACAGCCTCCCTCTCCCCACCCGATGGGAGCTTGTAACTAAAATTATTCTGTCATTGACTATGCTGACATGATCTATGGCACTGCCCCTGCCACATCCCTCTCTGGACTGGACACTCTCCTAAATTCTTTCTGCTGCTTTGCCACTTCTGCCCCTCCCCTTACTCACCACTATCTTCTCTATTCTGCTCTCTCCCTATCATCACTATCCCACAGGTGCATGGTTCACTGTGCCTGCCTTGTTGCTAAGTTCTGGTTCGGGACACTTCCCCCCTACCTCTCTTCACGTCTCTCACAAACTAATCCTTCAGCATACTCCCTTTGACACAAGGACCCATGTACCTTTGCTGTCCCTCATCCCCACTCCGCTGCAGGCCAATCTGCTTTCTCCTATTGACTTCCCGTACTCTGGAACAATCTCCCCTCTGATCTTCGCCTACCCCCTCTGTCTCATCTTTCAAAAGACTCCTCAGACTTCTCCCATCCCCACAATATTCTCACTCCTCCGCCTCTCTGCAGCCAACTTAAACCTATCCACCAAGTTGTCACTTCAGCCACCATCCAAGGTTTCTCCTGGTTTACTCTTATTGCTCTCCTATTGGTCTACCGACTCCTCCAATACTATGTGGTGGTTTTGCAGTCAACGATCCAGGTTTTTAATTATGTTCTAGCTACTTATTTAGAGTTACTGGTACTGTTCCTAAGCTGCTGCCATAAAACTTGCATTTGTTTATGTATTTTAAATGTTCTGTATGCTGTGTATTGCTCAATTTGATTGTATTACTGTATGTCCATGCTCCCCTACCCTGGATCACACCTGGAAATGAGCTCTTGATCAGTGTGCCTTTCCCGGGTACCACATTTTTAAATAAATAAATAAATGTATTCCCTTGTTTTGCTTCCATTCATGAGGTTGGTGAAATCACAGTAATCCATACAGCAATGCATGTGATGGCCAGCACCAGACTTCCTCCCCTGAACTTCAGCCCCTCTATATGCACCACCACTTGTGGTCATCTAGGGAATGGCAGTGCTGCAGAGTACTTCTGACCCCCCTACCCTTAAGAAGAGCATGCTGTATGATGTTCAATCTTCCTTCCTTCCCCCAGCCATCCCTAATGACCAGGGTTGGATCATGAAACCAGATTGTTGGCACTTTACGTGGCAGCTCTACGGCTTTGCCGACAGACCAGTCCCCGCGTGAGTTTTTAAAACAATGGTTTTTCCAGTTTTCTTTAAATTTTGTTCTAGCTAGCATGTGGTAGTTCCTAAGGAAAAAAAATCCACAATGTGTTTTCACCTTCACCAGGGTTACCATTTAAAGATTTGCCTTTATCTGGCTGTGCCAATGCTTGCAACACATGTTTACTGTTGGCATCCAGCTCTGTTTTGTAAATGTGATGTGTGTGCATTCAAAAATGACTGCTTCTGTTCAGACTTTACAGTGCAGGACAGCGGGCCTCTGGCACAAAATGGCACAAAGGCTGTTTCAAGGGGAACCCAGAAAAGAGGGAGGTGGTAATTACATAGGATTAGGAAAGGGCTTACAGCAATGAAAATAGTCAAAACTGCAGGGCAGGATGGGATAAACTCAAGGGTGCTCAGGGAATTTGTACTGGAATTGCCTGGACCCCTGGAAGGGCTATTCAATTGCTCACCACAGTCAGAGGTGGTAAAGAGAGATTGGAGAAAAGTAGACATGGTGCTGTTCCACAAGGGAGGGAATGGGGAGGAGCCAGGAAAATATAGTCCCGTCAGTCTAACCTCTATTGTAGGTAAACTGATGGTGACACTAGTCAAAGAGGACCTAGTGAACTACCTAGAGAGAAATTGGCTCCAGGACAGTAAGCATAGGTTTCATAGGTTATCTTAGGGCATAGATAGGCAATTTGCCTTTTACAGCTCATTTTGCTCAGTGATTACGACCCCTCTTACCAATATCTAGCCAATATTTATCCAGTTTAGTCTTGAACACCACTATATTCCCACTTCCTACAATCTCCAGATAAAGGCCATTCCAAACTCTCACCAGTCTCTGGGAGAACCACTTTGCTGTCCTTTATGTGTTGTTGATTTCACTATGTGCGTTTTAGGCTGTGTGATCTAGTTATGAACTCCTCATCCTTCATCTCCAAGCCAATACAGTCTCATACTGTAGGTCACCATTTTCAAATGCCCTATATTGTACACCAAACATAAATCTCCCCTCATCCTCCTGTTTTCTAACAGGTACAGTCCCAAGTTATTCATTCTGTCCTCTAGCTCAATGCCTTGATTGTGGTTATTCTCCTTATAGCTCTTCACTGTACCCCTTCCAACATTCCTATCCCCTCCTTTGTATATATCCCCTCCTTTGTATACGGTACCCAAAATTGCAGTAGTCAAGATGCAGTCACACCAATTACGTATACAATGGTATCAATACCTTCCTTTCCCTGCTATGTATGTGTCGTTGAATACATCCCAGTAAGTTGTAACATTTCTTTGATATTTCACTACACTGTCTTTTAAAGGAGAGATTGTCTGTAATTACTATGCCCAAATCCCTTTCTTCCCTTGTTTCTGCAAGCTCTTTACCATCTGGTACATATTTTGCTTTAATATTGGTTCTGCTCAAGTGCATAACTTTACACTTTTCTGTGTTTCATTTCAACCCTTGCTTCTCTGCCCATTCCTCCAATCGATGCAATCCACTCCTTACATTTTCTGTCCCATCCTCATTTCTGACTAGCGACCCCAGTTTAGTGTCATCTGTGAATTTAATTAGCCATACTGTCCCATCATAGCTCATTGAAAACACATACATCTTGAACAAACATGGACCCAACACCGATTACTGCAGTACACCACTCATCACTTCCATCCAGTTAGATAGCTATCCCCTTAGTGAGGCCCTTTGTACTTTCCATTCAGCCATGAGTCAATCCACTCAACCAGCCTTACTTTTACTTCCATCTTCTCCAATTTACTTATCAATTCAGATTGATCAACTGTATCAAAGACCTTTCTGTAATCCAAGAAAACCACATCCACTAGGATCCCCTTATCTAGTGCTCTACTGACCTTATCATAAAAGCTCAGTAGATTTGTTAAACATGACCTCCTCCTCATGAATCCATGCAGTGTTCCATCCTGCAGTGAGTTTGTACTCACAAATCCCTCCAGTTTCACTTTCACTATCTTCTCCAACTCCTTGTCCAGGACAGAAGTCAAGCTTGCTGGTCTATAACTACTGCACTGTCCTTTGCTCCCTTTTTTATAAATCTGTATAACTATTGCTTCCCTCCAACTGGGTATAACTTCCCTGCTGTCCAATGAGGTTTGAAATATTCTAGTTACTGGAGCTGCAAATCCTTCCGCCAATTCCCTCAGTAATTCATATTCTCTCATATTTAGCACAGTCTCTCATCTGCACTATCCTATTTCCTGGTTTAAATACTGTAGTAAAATATTTATTCAAAACTTGCTCCATTTGCTTATCATTAGTCACTGTGTTCTCGCTACCATTATCCAGCAGCCCTAGCTTTTGTGCCACTCCCCTTTTATAGTTTACATAATCAGAAAATGATTTTTAATTTTTATTAACCTTGCTTGCCAAATGAATCTCTTGATTCCTTTTAGCCATCCTTATTCCATTTTTACACTTCATGGTCCTGCTCCTGTATTCTTCACTTGCCCCCTCACTATTCAGTTTACAGACCATTCTATGTGCTTTTTCTTTCCTCCTTACTATCCTTCTAACCACTCTATCCATCCTTCTAGGTATTCTCCACTTTGCATTATATTTCTCCCTTTCTGCGACATATTTAGCCATTAACTCCTTTATCATCTGTAACAGTACCTCCCACATTTCATTTAGTGATTTATTCTCAAATTCAGTCTCTCAATCCCATTCTCTTAGTTCTGTTCTCATTTACTCAAAATCTGCTTTATTAAAACATTTAATCTAAAGCAGCATGAATTTATGGCAGGGGGTCTTGTCAGACCAACCGGATGGCATTCTTTGTCTGGCTAACAATGGTGGCTGATAAGGAACAAGCAGTAGATTTACTCAACTTTAACTTCAGCAAAACAGTTGATTCAGTGCCACACAGAAAGTTGATAAAGAAGTTAGAGGATCTGGGAGCAGCAAAGGACCTAGTTAGATTGGTGGGAGGTTGGTTGGGGGATACAGCAGAGGGTGGTGGTAAACAGGGTGAAATCTGTTGAAAAGGAGGTCTTGAGTGGAGTACTACAGGGGTCAGTCCTGGGACCAGTCCTTTTCAATATGTTCAACAGCGACATAGGAAACGAAATTTGGAACAAGATGTGTCTCTTCCCAGATAACACTAAGCTCTGTGACTGGATAGACAGTAAGATGGGGGGTAAGGGAGCTACAGAGGTACTTGCAAAGGGTAAAGAGCTGATCTAGGGTCTAGCTGTTGAAATTCAACCTCAAAAAGTAGAGGTGATGCATAGAGGGAAAAAGAACCCCAGGAAGGAATTCTGGATAGAAGGAGTTAATCTTGTCACTGCTTCAGAAGAAAAGGAACCTGTGGGTCATCATAAGTGATTCCCTAAAATAAACTAGCTAATGTAACATGGCCTATAGCAAGGCAAACTGAATGTTGTGGTGTATTAGAGTTTTGACAGCTGGAAGAAAGAGGTAATACTTCCTCTCTATAGATCACTGGTTAGGTGAGACCCCATCTGGAATACTGTGCTCCAGTTCTGGAGTCCTCACATGAGAAAAGACAGAGACAGGTTGAAGATGGTGCAGCATATAACAAAAATGATTCACAGCCTCCATGGCAGCTCCTATGAGGATTGGCTCAGGACACTGGACATGTACTCACAGGAGCTTAGAAAGGAGAGAGATGACAGGACAAGACACTCAAGTTCCTGGCAAGAATAAACAAAATAAACTGGGAACAACTATTTAGAAGGAGTAGCAGGTAAAAGACAAGGGGACATGAATTTAAGCTGAAGTCGGAGAGGGGGGTGTTCAGGAGGCATACAAGAAACTGTACTAATATGTGATTCTTTACAATTCTTTCTTCACAGGTGTTGTTGCTTAAAATGCTGAAATTCTGGAAAAGAGGAATTACAAACATGCAGAGTAAAATAGGACTGTGCCTGGGGATTTAAGGATTCTTTTAACCAATTTACCTTACCCCTACATTGCTTAAACAATAGCTAAATGCAATCTATAAGATAGGATTGGAAAATCTTTTTATATAAACGCTAATTTTAATGGTGGTGGTGTATGTAGATTGTTATGTAATTGTCTATATATATATATATATATATATATATATATATATATATATATAGTTATAGTTTTATTTTTACTCTTTTTTTGGTGTTTCCGTTTGTAATTGCAGCAAGAATCTGTGTAGGCATCACTAAGAACTTGTGTAGCAGCAGTCTACTTCTAATTCCACTGCTCGGACTATCTCCTAGTATTTGGAAGGCGATTGTGGAGTAGAGCCGTTTTGGTGTAATCAGCATTTTTAATGGTGGTCTGTTGCCGGTTTGTTGCCGGTTTCATTGCCTGGACTGTCCTTCTTACATTTGAAAAGCATTTGTGGTTTGGTGTTTGCCGCTGATGCTGTTATTGATGCCGAAACACTTTTGGAGATTGAATTAATACTTTGGAGATTCGACCTAGGATGCTGCTCAGAGACTGAGGGTAGTGATTTCCAGTGGGCAGTGTTGCGTGGGGGAGCTTCCTGAATTCCACTGATCTTAGGGCTATACCCGACCCCCGGGACTGAGCAGGAGTTGGCTAGATTTGGCTCCAGGAAGCTGGAGGCATTATCTGTGGCCTTTCCTAAGAAGCCTCAAGATTGGTCCTGACAGTCTAGTTTTGAGGTGTCTGTAGCTGTGGGTCGTGGGTTGGAGTGATCAGGGCCTGTTTGTGGCGGTGGGGGGGGGCATCCTTTTTTTGACCTGCTCCTGGTTTTTACATTTGGACCCTCATGCTGATCTTTGGTTCGAGCTGGTATTATGTGAATTTAACTCTGGGCTCATGGATTTCTGCTCGGAAAGAAACTGAATGGCTGTATCCAGGCAGAGTGGGGGAGCTGTGAGGAATATTACATTCACTTGAATTTTGACTGGCTTTCCTTAGCCTAAGTTGCAGCTCAGAACCGGTGGTGACCCAAATCATTTTTTGGTTTTCTACTGTTTTATGTTCTTATGGACGGGATTCTGCTTGGGTGTAATATTTTGGCCTTTCTCCTGTGCTGGATTATGGAATTACTGCACTTTAAGGATGATGACATCAAGAATTAACCGCATCCTCCCTTTGATTTAAATTCGATTTTTTATGGTGGATCCTTGGTGGTGAGAGGACCTTGGTGTCCACATATTTTCTTTGACTTATTTTAGTTCTTTTTCTTTTCTGTATTGTACGTTTTTTGTGTTTTTATTTTCTTTTGTGGATTGTGACTTTCAGTTTAGGCAGTGAGAGTGCCTGAATCTACCTGCCTTCCTGGTCATAAGAGAACTTGGGGAGGGGGTAAATCTCATTACCCATAATATTATTTTGTACAGCTATAAGAGGGGATTGAAACAATTTCAAAACTCTTTTGTGGACTTGGACTCTTTTGGGCAGTGAGAGTGCCTGAATTCCCCTATCTCCCAGGCCGTGAGAGGACTTTGGGAGGGGGGGGGGATTGTTATTAATTGTATTTTGTGGGAGGATTGCAGTATTTTTCGAAAATTAAATGTAGGAGTGACTGATTCAGCATATGTGGGATAGGGTGATATTTGTAAGAGGCATTTTATTTTGTGTTAGGGTGGGTTATTTGAGTAATTTTGGGATTTATTTTTAGTTTTATTCATTATTTTGTTATTGTGATTCATAGTTTAAGTTTTGGAGTAATTGTTTTAGCTGGGGTTGGATCAGGAGGTATTTATTAGATTTTGGTTAGTTTTATTTATTTATTAGTGGTGAAGAATGTGTTGGATGCCAGCCCCCTCAGTTGAGTGCTATTTATCCTCTGCTCTCCATCCCCTCCTCCATTTCTCCCCTCTTCCTCTCCAGTTTATAACTTACCAGTGCTGTAGAGTGCTGGGTATTATGCATAGGAGAAGGAGGGCCGGGGGGTCACGAACAGTGGAGGATGAATGGGGGGGGGTCACCGTATTGAAGTGGTAGGAACCAGGAGGTGCCCTGGGGTGAAATGGAATCCAGACTGTTGTTCTCTATGTCTGGTGCCCATACCCAAGTGCAGTACTGATTGTGGTAGGCAGATGGTTTGGGCAGCCCGGGAGGTTCGTCCAACTTGGGTGGTGTTGTGCAATGCCAGGTCCATTAAGAACAAGGCTGCAATTGACCTGACATGCATCACCGAGACCTGGCTGGATGAAAATTCTGGCCCCATTTTGGAGGCTGTAACTCCAGCTGGGTACTCCATGATACACTGCCTGAGATTGGATCGTGGGGTGGGTGTCGCGGTCTGTTTCAAGACTGAACTTAACCTCACGAGAGTATTAGTTGAGGAGGTTGAGTCATTTGAGTGTGCCATTGTAGCAGGTGTAGGTTATCGAATCGCCCTCATTTATCATCCACCCGGTGATGAGAAGCAATTCCTTCAGGAAGTGGCAGACTTCATCATTGACATGGCATTTGAGTCACCCAGACTGATGGTTCTGAGTGACGTCAACGCCTGGGTCAACAACAAACTCGCAATTTGGTCAACACTTCCTCCAGTTGATGACATCTCTGGGCCTTACACAGGTGGTTTCCACTGCTACTCATCAACACGGACACTCCCTTGACTTAATCTTCCTCCTAGGGATCGAAACATCTGACCTGGGGGTGGAACTGGTTGGGTGGTATGATCATCACACTGTGGGGTTTAGTTTTAGCACCCCCCTTGTAGGCCTACCCCTGTGGAGATGGTTAGGTACCGCTCTTTGCAGGATATAAGTTCTTATGGTCTAGCGGCTGTACTTGATCTCTCATCCCTCTCGTTGGCAAACAATGACCCAGAGACTCTCGTGACGGCTTACAATTCAGCCATCTCGGAGGCTCTGGATTCCATTGTTCCAGTCCGTGTTAACCCTCTCTCCCTTCGCCCCAGGTCCCCCTGGTTTGATGGGACTTTGAGGGAGATGCGGAGACTAGGATGAAGGTTAGTGCATTGCTGGCACAAGTCCGCCCTTGATGCAGACCACCTTAGATTGAAGGACCATTATCAAGTCTGTAAATCTGCAATCACCCATAAGAAGGCAGAATTCCTGTCCAGGAAGATTGTGGCTGCTCAGAATCAACCAGCTCAGCTTTTCTGAACTGTCGACAGACTGTGCAACCAAGCCTGTCTACATGTTCAGAAAGCTTTTTCGCAATTAGAGTGCGATGAGCTTGCTTGATCCTTTGCAAATAAGGTGGCTGACATCAGGGCGGTACTCAAGCCAGCACACACTTTGTTTGTTGCTTTTGATCAATATGGGGTCACAGTACCTTGCCCTTCCTGGAGTACCTTCAGTCGACTGGAGTTCATGGATGTCATGCGGATTATCCAGGATGTGCGCCCTACATGCTGTAGTTTGGACCCTGGACCAACATCCCTAATTTTGGGTTGAATTGATGTCATCAGTCCGGTCCTTGCGCAGATAGTCTGGTGCTCCTTGGAATCTGGAGAGTTTCCTAGCTCCACGAAAGAAGCGATGGTGACACCACTCTTGAAGAAAGCTACCATGGACCCCAACTGCCATGCAAACTACAGACCTATCTCTAACCTTCCCTTTTTAGGAAAGGTGATTGAGAAACTAGTGGCAGCTCAGCTGGAAAACCATTTGACCAGCCATGGCATCTATGAACTGCTCCAGTCTGGTTTTCATAAGAGACATAATACCGAGACAGCGCTGGTTCAGGTGCTGAATAATCTCCTGATGGCGAGAGATCAGAAGAACCGTGCAAAAAGTAGGGGTGGAGTGGCCCTGTATGTCAATGAAAATATCAAAGCTACAGAAATTCAGAATACGCATAAAGAGCCAGAAGAACTGTGGGTCACCCTGGAAACAGGAAATGGGACAGCCATAAGAACCGGGGTTGTCTACAGGCCCCCAGAACAGGGGGAGGACATAGACACATTACTGTTAGAAGATATACAAAACATGACAGCTAAAAGGGGAGGTTCTGATAATGGGAGACTTCAACATGCCAGATACAGATAGGTCAATACCAGCAGGAACATCTGCCAGAACTAGACACATAGTGGATTCCCTGCAGGGGGAGGGCCTCAAACAACTGGTACAACAACCCACAAGAGACAGGGCATTCCTAGATCTAGTACTGACTAACAGGGAAGGGATCACAGATCTCCAGGTAGAAGGTCACCTGGGGGCCAGTGACCAGCACATGGTATGGTTCAATTTGGCTACTACATCTAAATCATCCCATTCCAAGGCAAAAATATGGGACTTCAGAGGAGCTGACTTTGATAAGATGGCCAACAGAGTTAAGCTAGCCCTGGCAAAAGAAACACAGGTGAGGGGTACAGGCAAAGTGAGCAAGCATTAAGGATGCAATACTTGAGCAACATCCCATTGTGTTAGACAGAAAAGGAAGTGCAAAAGAAGAAGGAAACCACTTTGGTTCTCAAATACAGTAGCAGAAAGGTCAGAGCCAAAAGGCTGGCCTTCAGGAAATATAAGGGAACACAGCGGGATGAAGATAGGGAGGCATACCAAACTGCCCTAAGGGAAGCAGGGAAGGCAGGAAGGCAGGCAAAGTCCCAAATTTAGGAAACACTAGCACAAACAGTAAAAGAAGGTGACAAGACTTTCTATAGATACGTTAGTGAAAGGAGAAAGTCCAGAGGGGTATTGATAATCTCAGTGGAGAAAAGGGGGCATGTGAGGAGGAGGACCCTGTAAAAGCATCTGTACTAAATAGATACTTTAGCTCAGTATTTACTGAAGAGAAGGTAGGGCAGGGCCCACAGCTCAGCACCATGGACACAGGGGAGAGGGAGGTGAGCACTACTCCCTTCACAAAAGAAAGGGTCCTACAAGAGCTCGCTAAGCTCAGGGTGGATAAGGCAATGGGATCTGATGGCATACATCCCAGGGTACTTAAGGAGCTAAGGGTGGAACTAGCAGAGCCATTAGCAGAACTGTTTAGTGAGTCTCTGAGCACAGAGGAGGTCCCAGAAGAGTGGAGAAGGGCTCATGTGATCCCACTCCACAAGAGTGGTAGCAGTGAGGAGGCAGGGAACTACAGACCAGTCAGTCTTACCTCAGTAGTGGGCAAGATTATGGAGGCACTGCTTAAGGAAAGGATAGTGCACCACCTGGAATTCATAGGGGCACAGGATCCAAGACAACATGGGTTTACAAAAGGAAGGTCCTGTCAAACTAATCTCATAGATTTCTTTGACTGGGTAACCAGAGTGGTGGACCAAGGGGGAGCAGTTGATGTCGCCTGCCTTGACTTCAGCAAAGCTTTTGATACTGTTCCACATAGAAGATTGACAAATAAGCTGGGTAGGCTCGGGGTGGGTCAGGAGTTTGTCAACTGGGTGGCAAACTGGTTGATGGGCAGAAAACAGAGAGTGGTAGTAAATGGTATACAGCCAGAAGAGATGCAAGTCACAAGTGGGGTACCTCAGGGATCAGTCCTGGGGCCAGTCCTCTTCAATATCTTCATTAGTGACCTTGCAGATGGACTAGAGGGTAAGGCTTGTCTGTTTGCAGATGACACCAAGATCTGCAACAGAGTAGATGATCCAGATGGGCTGGGCAGAATAAGAGATCTGGATAAACTAGCAAAATGGTCAGAAGAGTGGCAACTGGGATTTAATGCAAAGAAGTGCAAGATCATGCACATAGGGAAGAAAAACCCTGAAGCCACTTATAGGCTGGGAGGGGAGTTGCTGGCAGTCACAAGGGAAGATAGAGACTTGGGCATCATCATCACTGATGACCTGAAATCATTCAAGCAGACCTCTAAAGCAGTAGGTAAGGCTAGGGGGATGTTAGGTTGTATTAGTAGGGGTATCACAAGTCATAAGAGGGAGGTAATAATCCTCTTTACAAGACACTGGTTAGGCCCCATCTGGAGTAATGTGTGCAGTACTGAGGCCACACCTCTACAAGGACATTAACCAAATTGAGGCAGTCCAGACAAGGGTAACCAAAATGCTGCAGGGACTGCATCAGAAGACATATGAGGACAGATTAGGAGCTCAATCTGTATACCTTTGAGCAAAGGAGGGAGAGAGATGATATGATCGAGACATTCAAACACCTTAAGGCATTAACAAGGTGAAAGAGTCTGACATGTTTCAATATAAAAATAACAGGACAAGAGGACACAGCATGAGAGTAGAGGAGGCCGATTAAGGGAAATGTGAGGAAATTCTTTTTCACAGAAAGGGTGGTGGATGCATGGAATGGCCTGCCCTCAGAAAGTGGTGGCTATGAATACAGTGCAGGGCTTCAAACAGGCATGGGATAGGCATAAGGGAGCAATACAGATGAGTATGAATAGATAGGCCACTGACAGAGCAAAGGCCGATGGCACATTTATAAGGTAGAAAAAGAAATGGGCAGACTGGATCGGCCTTGCGGTCCTTATCTGCCATCAACTTCTATGTTTCTATGTTTCTATGTACCATCTTGGTCCATCTGGATCTCTCTTCAGTTTTTGACACTGTGGACTATGGGGTGTTGATAGGACGCCTAGTGCATATCTGTGGACTGTCGGGAACAGTCCTCAGGTGGTATACATCTTTCCTCATGGGTAGAACACAGAGAGTGGTGTCTAGGGTTTATTCTACAGGCCCTACTCCTCTGTCATGTGGGGCGCCTCAAGGTTCAGTGTTGTCACCCATGTTGTTCGTGGTGTACATGCTACCCCTCGGAGACATTGTAAGAAGGTATAGGCTCAGGTTTCACTGCTATGCAGATGATACCCAGCTCTACCTTTCTTTCGCTCCCACCAGAATGGAGCTCTCTCGGTCTTTAATAACTGTCTGAGAGAAATCCAGGACTGGATGGATTCCAGCTGGCTGAAGTTGAACTCAAAAAAAACTGAGGTATTGTTTATGGACCCAGGTCGTTGGATGGAGGGTCAGGAGTTGGTGCGCCCTCTGGAATTTTTCTTGGTGGTGTCTCACTCCTGACCTCTGAATGGGTGCATAACCTGGGTGCAATTTTTGATGATGGACTGATCCTGCATTCTTAGGTGTAGGCTGTTGTCAAAATGTCCTTTTATCATCTTACGAATATCACCAGAATTAAGCATCTGGTTCTGTCTGATGACCTTCCTACTATGTCCTCGTGCTTGGATTATTGCAACTCCCTCTATCTAGGGCTTTCTGGGGTACAAATCCATTGCTTGCAGCTGGTGCAGAATGGGATGGCTCGGCTTTTGACA
Source organism: Neoceratodus forsteri (assembly GCA_016271365.2). Lineage (NCBI taxonomy): Eukaryota > Metazoa > Chordata > Ceratodontiformes > Ceratodontidae > Neoceratodus > Neoceratodus forsteri. The sequence goes on along the minus strand of CM057459.1, from coordinate 578,432,934 downwards.
GGATCTGCTCGATCCTGTCATATATCACCGGTGCTGCGCGAACTGCACTGGCTGCCAGTACAGTGGTTGATCACCTTCAAAGTCAGTTTACTGACTTGCAAAGCCCTACATGGACAGGGCCAGGACTATCTGAAAGAGCTCCGTCCCTTACTGCCCTGGTCGATCACTCTGCTCGGCCAACGAAGGGTTGCTAGAGATCCCAAGGGTGAATTTGAAATCATCTGGTGCAAAAGCCTTAACGTACGCAGCCCCCACCCTTTGGAATTCTCTACCCCGTCGGTTATGGGAGTGTGCAACTGTGGAGGGATTTAAGCAGGGCTTAAAACCCTTTTTGTGGCACCAAGCCTTCTCAGCTAATTGACTGATTTGCTATTCTGATTTATTGTTATTTGATTTTAATTGAACTGTTGTTTGTATGATTTTGATTTGCTTTTATATTGTTTGGTGCCTTGGCATTATATATATGTACCACACACCTCAGAGTGGTTTATCTATCTTATAAAATGTCAAAATTGTTTTGGAGGGGTAAAAGTGCCAGCGGGTTAGCGCCTGATATACGCATGTAATAATGGCGATCAATATCCAATCAATTCCAAGCAATTTCCCACCTATTTTATAAATGTGTATATATATATATATATATATATATATATATATATATATATATATATAAAATGGTAGCACGGTAGTACTACCATAGTTAGGGATGAGTAGCCCTTTTAATGTTAAATGGTGAAACTTTGCACCTTAATAACTTTGCCAATGTTCAATGGATTTGCCTGAAATTTGGCAGGCACAGGGCATAACCATAGATCTGAGGATCTGCTAACTTTCTTACCAGTTGGATATACGGCTGTGGAGTTATTAAGCAACATCCGTGTGTGCATTTACCTTTTTTTGCACATTCTTTGCTCGTGCCTACAGGTCGCACGGTTTGTGTGATTGGTCAGAAGACTTCAGGGAACATGCAGCCGGGGTGCCTGATGTGCCTTTTGAAGATTTTGTGAAAAAGTATTGAACGCTTCAAAAGTTATTCAAAAAAAAGTTCCCATTATAAGTCAATGGGAAAAGTTAACAAAAAGTTTGACAGTGTCACAAATGCACTTTTTAGTGTCGCAAATGACCCCTGTAGTGTCGTGAGTCAGCCATTTTTTTTTTCAGTTACTGGTCACAGAAATGCTTGGCATTTAAATTTGGGACCCTCTAGGGACACAATTCTTTTTGTGTTCACCTAGTCGGACCCTGAGGATGCTAGCCATGTCTTTATTTTGTGGTTAAACACCCCAGAAATATGTTTTTCAAATTTCTGGGAAAAGTAGTGTCGCACTGTAGTGTTGCACTTGCGACACTTTCACAAATTTTTGTGAAACCTTTTGCAAATCACGACACTACTTTTCCAGGCTATGGCAGAATGACAGGAATTATTTGCCACCCTGCTGCAAAAGAATGCTTTGGTCTTTTGGGCTGAAATTTGGAAGGAAGGCAGCCAACATCTCACAGATGTGCCTTTTGGTGGTTTGGTGAAAAAATATTGCACGGATGGAAAGTTACGGTACTCCGAAGTTGGCATTTTTTCCCATAGACTAGCCTTTCGGGGCTTGTATCTCAAAAACGGTGCAAGATATGGGATTTTCATTGCTACCATGCATAGCTCTATGGGCTACACGTTCAGCAAAAACGTAGCCAGGAAAATCATGAATCATGTGAATTTTTTTTTCTGCGTTGTATAGTTACTGAGATATAAGCAATTTAGTATTCCAACAGCTCATTTTCTGCTTTGAGGACCATTATTATGCATACATTCTTTGTACACATTGTGTTTCTGTATGCAGCTATTGGGCAAAACCAGGGTGTGTGCTTCCGTTACTGTTACAGTTACCATTACCACTTGTGTTTCTGTTACCCTTTTGCGTTACCGTTACCATGTATGCCACCATGTGCGTTACCCTTTGTGTTCTTGTTTGCGTTTGCACTTGCACTCGCATTTCCATTTCTCTTTACTTTGCCGTTATTTCTGCTGTTAATGTTACCATTTGCACTTCCAATTGCCATACTGTGACTGCGCACATCATGGTTTGCGTTACCATACGCACTTGCATTTCCTTTTGCATTTCTGTTTCCTTTGGTGTTATTGTTGCTGTTACTGTTACCATTTACATTTACATTTGCGGTAACATGACCGTGCGCCATACAGTTTGTGTTTCCATATGTGCTTGCATTCGCATTTCCGTTTCTGTTCCCTTTGGCATTCTTTTTGTTGTAACACTTAATGTTTGCATTTAAAATACTTGTGCCGTTGCTGTGCGTGTTACGGTTTGCATTTCCATGCACTCTTGCTTTCGCGTTTCCGTTTCTGTTTCCTTTGGTGTTATTGTTGCTGTTACCATTAACGTTTGCATTTACAATTGTGGTATCGTGACCGTGTGCGTTACGGTTTTCGTTTCCGTATGTGCTTCCGTTCCTGTTTCCGTTTCAGTTTCCTTGAAAATCTTGAACAAATCCCCAAGGATGCCCTGTAGTTGCCGATATTGGTTCACTCACAGAACCACTATCTCAAGTTTGTTGATGCCCATATAAATGGCTATGTAACCAACTTACGGTCCTATGTTAGGAACACTACAGACATGTTGGGTGTCCTGGGGGATATCCAGATGGAAAGTGACTGGCTTTTGGTATCGATGGATATTACCTCCCTCTATACAAACATACCTCACAAAGATGGTTTGAGAGCATTAACCTACTGGCTGAAGGAAGATCAGTCATTGTACTACGGGAGAAAACAGTTTCATATTGATTGCTCTGAAATGGTTCTGAAAATTAACTCTTTTTTGTTCCAAGGAGATCATTACGTACAGATTAAGGGGACAGCAATGGGTGCAACCCTTGCACCCAGTTATGCTAACCTCTACCTGGGTTATTGGGAGAAAACATTAGTCTATAATGATCAGGTCAATCGTTTTTTCCATAGGATTGACCTGTGGCATCACTTTATAGATGACATAGTTTTGATTTGGCGTGGTAGCAGAGACAAACTCATGGTGTGCATTGACTTTTTGGAAGGGAGTAATCCATGTTTACATTTTTTGGTGCAGTGTGAAGAAAATATTGTTAATTTTCTGGATTTGCAGATAAGTCAAGATTTGGAAAATTGCATCACAACATCATTATATTGAAAAAAGACAGATCAGAACTCCCTGTTGATTAACTCTAGTTGTCACCCATGACACATGATAGATAATATTCCCAAAGCCCAGTTTTTGAGAATACAATGGAAGTGTAGTGAAGATACTGACTTTCAACAACATGGGAATGATAAGTGCCAGAGATTCAGGGAACATGGGTACTGTAATAGGATGATTAATACAGTCATTGAGAATGTCAGAAAACAAGACAGGGAAGACTTACTGACAAAAAAGACTAGAGAGGAAGAACCCTTTAGACTTAATTTTGTGCACACATATAACAGGTAGTCCAAAGACATTGAATCAGTCATAAGAGAAAACTGGATATTTTAAGATCAGACAATTTGTTGAAAGAAACAACTAAACTACCCTCTATAATGGTGTATAGGAGGGGTAATAATTTGAAGGACCCTCTTGTGCACAGCCTATAAACAGCACCAAACGTCAGACCCAAGAGAGAAAACTGGATACCACCAAAACCATTTGGTACCCACCTTTGTGGAAATTGCAAATTCTGTAGTTCCATCAATAGAGGTAATGCTTTTATATCAGTCAATGCCCCAAAGGTCTACAATGCACTTTCCTTCTTTAACTGTGTGACAGAGACATTTGTGTATCTGGCAACATGTTCCTGTGGAACATTTTATATAGGTAAAACCACAAGACCACTAAAGCTGAGGACGGGAGAACATTTGAGGAGTATATCGGGGGAGATTCCAAAAATACTCTTGCAGTGCACTGCCAAAAAATGAGAGGCAGGGGGACCAACCACAGTTTCAGATTCTGTGGGACTGAGGTTGTAAAATTGGGACCTAGAGGGGAAACCTTAATGACAAGCTGCTAGCTCATGAGGCACACTGGATCTATAAATTGGGGACACTTAGAGCACTGGGATGAAATAAAAAGATAGATATTCTGCCATTGATAAGAAATAATAAATAGGTCTACCAATGTCAATATTGTTGTGAAGAGGCTTTTGGATGTCTTAATAACTTCCATATAGTGATTTTGTAGTGAAGCAAGTAATACTGCATTAATATGTGATTCTTTAAATTCTTTCTTCACAGGTGTTGATGCTTAAAATGATGAAATTCTGGAAAAGAGGAATAACAAACATGCAGAGTAAAATAGGACTGCACCTGAGGATTCAATGATTCTTTTAACCAACTTACCTTACCCCATATGTTGTTAAAACAATAGCTAAATGCAATCTATAAGATAGGATTAGAAAATGTTTTATTTAATGGCGGTGGTGTATGTTCTAGATTGTTTTATATAAAAATATATATATACACATATATAGATATCTCTTGTTAATTTCAAGCACTGTCACTTTAATTAGCAGCCTTAAATGACAGGCAAGGCAAGATAAGACAAAGTTTATTTTTCAAGACACCCAATCTCAGAAGATCTGGCAGACATGTGTACTGGATCCTCCTGATGACGTGGTTTTCACTGTGAAACCGGTAGAGGTTTTTCACGCTTGAGCTGCAACGGCTGTAAGTTTCACTTGAATAAAGCTTTTCTTTCATTTGGCTGGTGGTGCTGGCATTTGTTCCTTTGGAATCATTGGAGTTTACCGAGCACATCATGCAGATTGTGCTGGGATTTGTTTGAAGAGAGCCATGGAGTTGCCTGCTGGCAGAGGTGTTAGGCCCAAAAAATATTAATGGGTTCAAGCACAGCTGGAAGTGGGTAAAGGGCTTTATTGTTACTCAGTAAGGTATCAGTAAGGCAAGGAAGGGGGTGGTGAAGAAGGCAACCTCTTCTAGACAATAGGTCATGGGCTAGAGAAGGGTAAAGCTGAGCAAACTGAGTGGACCAGTGGTCTTTGTCTGTCAAAACTGTCTTCATAGAAACATAGAAACATAGAAGTTGACAGCAGATAAGGACTGCAAGGCCCATCCAGTCTGCCCATTTCTTTTTCTACCTTATAAATGTGCCATCGGCCTTTGCTCTGTCAGTGGCCTAGCAATTCATACTCATCTGTATTGCTTTCTTATGCCTATCCCATGTCTGTTTGAAGCCCTGCACTGTATTCATACCCACCACTTCCTGAGGTAGGCCGTTCCATGCATCCACCACCCTTTCTGTGAAAAAGAATTTCCTCACATTCCCCCTTAATTAGCCTCCCTCTAGTCTCATGCTGTGTCCTTTTGTCCTGCTATTTTTCTTATATTTAAACATGTTAGACTCTTTCACCTTGTTAATGCCCTTAAGGAGCTTGAATGTTTCGATCATATCACCTCTCTCCCTCCTTTGCTCAAGGGTATACATATTGAGCCCCATTAATCTGTTCTCATATGTCTTCTGATGCAGTCTCTGCACCATTTTGGTTGCCCTTCTCTGGACTGCCTTAATTTGGTTAATGTCCTTGTGAAGGTGTGGCCTCCAGTACTGTACGCAGTACTCCAGCTGGGGCCTAACCAGTGTCTTGTAAAGAGGGATTATTACCTCCCTCTTATGACTTGTGATACCCCTACTAATACACCTTAACATCCACCTAGCCTTACCTACTGCTTTAGAGGTCTGCTTGGATGATTTCAGGTCATCGGTGATGATGATGATGCCCAAGTCTCTTTCTTCCTTTGTGACTGCCAGCAACTCCCCTCCCAGCCTATAGGTGGCTTCAGGGTTTCTCTTCCCTGTGTGCGTGATCTTGCACTTCTTTGCATTAAATCCCAGTTGCCACTTTTCTGACCATTTTGCTAGTTTATCCAAATCTCTTCTCATTCTGCCCACCCCATCTGGATCATCTACTCTGTTGCAGATCTTGGTGTCATCTGCAAACAGACAAGCCTTACCCTCTAGTCCATCTGCAATGTCACTTTGAAGATATTGAAAAGGACTGGCCCCAGGACTGATGCCTGAGGTACCCCACTTGTGACTTGCATCTCTTCTGACTGTATACCATTTACCACCACTCTCTGTTTTCTGTCCATCAACCAGTTTGCCACCCAGTTGACCAACTTCTGACCCACCCCGAGCCTACCCAGCTTATTTATCAATCTTCTATGTGGAACAGTGTTGAAAGCTTTGCTGAAGTCAAGGTAGACGACATCAACTGCTCCCCCTTGGTCCACCACTCTGCTTACCCAGTCAAAGAAATCTATGTGATTAGTTTGACAGGACCTTCCTTTTGTAAACCCATGTTGTCTTGGATCCTGTGCCCCTATGAATTCCAGGTGTTGCACTATCCTTTCCATAAGCAGTGCCTCCATAATCTTGCCCACTACTGAGGTAAGACTGACTGGTCTGTAGTTCCCTGCCTCCTCCCTGCTACTACTCTTGTGGAGCGGGATCACATGAGCCCTTCTCCAGTCTTCTGGGACCTCTCCTGTGCTCAGAGACTCATTAAACAGTTCTGCTAATGGCTCTGATAGTTCCACCCTTAGCTCCTTAAGTACCCTGGGATGTATTCCATCAGGTCCCATTGCCTTGTCCACCCTGAGCTTAGCGAGCTCTTGTAGGACCCTTTCTTTTGTGAAGGGAGTAGTGCTCACCTCCTTCCTCCCTGTGTCCATGGTGCTGAGCTGTGGGCCCTGCCCTACCTTCTCTTCAGTAAATACTGAGCAAAAGTATCTATTTAGGATAGATGCTTTTACAGGGTCCTCCTCCTCACATGCCCCCTTTTCTCCTTTGAGCTTAGCAATACCCCCTCTGGACTTTCTCCATTCACTAATGTATCTATAGAAAGTCTTGTCACCTTCTTTTACTGTTCGTGCTAATGTTTCCTCAGTTTGGGACTTTGCCTGCCTTACTGCCTTCCCTGCTTCCCTTAGGGCAGTTTGGTATGCCTCCCTATCTCCATCCCGCTGTGTTCCCTTACATTTCCTGAAGGCCAGCCTTTGCTCTGACTTTTCTGCTACTGTATTTGAGAATCAAAGTGGTTTCCTTCTTCTTTTGCACTTCCTTTTCTGTCTAACACAATGGGATGTTGCTTCAAGTATTGCATCCTTAATGCTTGCTCACTTTGCCTGTACCCCTCACCTGTGTTTCTTTTGCCAGGGCTAGCTTAACTCTGTTGGCCATCTTATCAAAGTCAGCTCCTCTGAAGTCCCATATTTTTGCCTTGGAATGGGATGATTTAGATGTAGTGGCCAAATTGAACCATACCATGTGATGGTCACTGGCCCCAGGTGACCTTCTATCTGGAGATCTGTGATCCCTTCCTGTTAGTCAGTACTAGATCTAGGATAGCCCTGTCTCTTGTGGGTTGTTGTACCAGTTGTTTGAGGCCCTCCCCCTGCAGGGAATCCACTATGTGTCTAGTTCTGACAGATGTTCTTGCTGGTATTGACCAATCTGTATCCGGCATGTTGAAGTCTCCCATTATCAGAACCTCCCCTTTAGCTGTCATGTTTTGTATATCTTCTAACAGTAATGTGTCTATGTCCTTCCCCTGGTCTGGGGGCCTGTAGACAACCCCAGTTCTTATGGCTGTCCCATTTCCTGTTTCCAGGGTGACCCACAGTTCCATAAGTGTTCTTGCAGTAGCACTAGCGAATCACAGTGAGCAATGGTTTACTGCAGGCTTCATGATTTTGTGAATATGCATGCTTGTATTGTCAATAGCTGCTAGCAAAAATGTTTTTCTTCTAACTGGATCCTCTATACATATCATCATACCAGAGATCAATACATGCTGCAGTAGAAAATACCTTCAAAATAACAAAGTATGTGGAAAAACAATGATGTCACATACTGCTGCTTTTAAAACAACTGTTGATAAATGATTTATAATGATCTTGATACTTTAAATGAAAACTAAATGCAAACAAAAAAAAAAATACATGTGCATTGGGTTTTTGTGTCTCTGGTTGTCCCTGGTGTTCTATTCCCTGTGTCCATGGCATTTTTTTTTTCACTTTTCCCTACCAGATTTATGGCCCTAAGTCTCGCCATGCTGGCATCTTTTATTGCCTTTGATCTGCTGGAATTTCCCCAGAATGCCTCTGGGAATTATATCAATTAGATCTGCTAAGAGCCTAGGATCCTACCACTCCTTCAAAGATGTAGGGAAACAAAAACCCAGGAGAAGAGTGCACAATAGCAGGGGAGGTATTAACAACAACAAAAATGGAAAGGGACCTGGGGGTAGACATATCAGTTGATCTAAAGGTTGGTAAGCAATGTGAGAAGTCAGTAAGGAGAGCCAGGGGGATACTGGGATGCATAGGAAGGGGCATCACAAGTAGAACAAGCATTTGTTAATGCCGAACGTTCGCTTGCAGGTATTTGCAGTGGTGTTTGGCACGTATGGTGCTTTACCCTAATGCCCTGTGCGATTGCTGGTATTTGCACAATAAATTTTCAGCATGACCTTTTTGTTACCCCCATTGTGCGCTACATTGGCGGAAACACGTTTTGGGCATTATGTGAAAAATGATAGCTGTACTGCTCATAAGGAAGTGTGGTAAAATGGCAATGTTGAAAATCTGGAGTGGAAATATTGAAAATTCGCAAACCTACGAGCGTGCGTGGGAACTGTGCAATGTACGCTCGTAAAACAGTCATTGTTAGGAATTTTTTCACCAAATTTTCAACATTGGCATTTTAAAACCTCTGCTAATGAACAGTGTCACTGTGATTTTCTTACTGTGTCCCCATACATTGATTTAGCACACTGACTGCGCCATTGTGCACTACATAGGCGGAAGCTGCGTTTTGGGTGAGATGTGAAAAATGACAGCTGTACTGCTCATAAGGAGGTGTGGTAAAATGAGCAATGTTGAAAATCTGGGTGAAAATATTGAAAATTCAAGAACCCACGATGTGCGAGGAACTGCACAACGCACGCCGTAAAACAGTTAATTTTAGGAATTTGTTCACCAAATTTTCAACATAGTCATTTTAAGACCTCTGCTCATGAGCAGTGTCACTGTGATTTTCTTACTGTGTCCCATACATTGAGTTCACACACCAACTGCGCCATTGTGCGCTACGTGGGCGGAAACATGTTTTGGGCAGGATGAGAAAAATGACACCTATACTGCTCATGAGGAGGTGTGGTAAAATGCCAATGTTGAAAATCTGGAGTGGAAATATTGTAAATTCGCAAACCTACGAGCGTTCGTGGGAACTGTGCAACACACACTCGTAAAACAGTCATTTTTAGGAATTTTTTCACCAAATTTTCAACATTGGCATTTTAAAACCTCTGCTAATGAACAGTGTCACTGTGATTTTCTTAATGTGTCCCATACACTGAGTTTTCACAGCGACTATGCCATTGTGCGTACATGAGTGGAAACATGTTTTGGGCAGGATGTGAAAAATGATAGCTGTACTGCTCATGAGGAGGTGTGGTAAAATGGCAATGTTGAAAATCTGGAGTGAAAATATTGAAAATTCGCAAACTTACGAGCGTGCGTAGGAACTGCGCAACGCAGACTCGTAAAACAGTCATTTTTAGGAATTTTTTCACCAAATTTCAACACAGCCATTTTAAGACCTCTGCTCATGATCAGTGTCACTGTGATTTTCTTACTGTGTCCCATACATTGAGTTCACAACCGACTGCGCCATTGTGCGCTACATGGGCGGAAACACGTTTTGGGTGAGATGTGAAAAATGACAGCTGTACTGCTCATGAGGAGGTGTGGTAAAATGGCAATGTTGAAAATCTGGGTGCAAATTTTGAAAATTCATAAGCGTCACGAGCCTGCGTAAGAACTGCACTACACACTCGTAAAACAGTCATTTTTGGGAATTTTTCACCAAATTTTCAACACAGCCATTTAAGACCTCTGCTCATGAGCAGTGTCACTGGATTTTCTTAATGTGCCATACATTGATTTCACACATCGACTGCGCCATTGTGCGCTCACATGGTGGAAACACGTTTAGGTGAGATGTGAAAATGACAGCTGTACTACTCATAAGAAGGTGTGGTAAAATGGTAATGTTGAAAATCTGGAGTGGAAATATTGAAAATTCACAAACCCACGCCACATCTAAGGAACCGGTACAACGCATGTCAGGTAAACAGTTATTTTTAGAATTTTTTCACCAAATTTTCAACGAGCTATTTAAGACCTCTGCTAATGAACAGTGTCACCATGATTTTCTTAATGTGTCCTATACATTGATTTCGCACACCGACTGCGCCATTGTGCACTACATGGGCGGAAACACGTTTTGGGCAGGATGTGAAAAATGACAGCTATGTTGCTCATAAGAAGGTGTGGTAAAATGGCAATGTTGAAAATCTGGAATGAAAATATTGAACATTTGCGAACTTACGAGCCTGCATAGGAACTGCGCAACGCATGCTCGTAAAACAGTCATTTCTTTGATTTGCAAATTTCAACATGGGGTTGGGACCTCTCATGAATGATGTCACTGTCATGCTGATTTGGCCTGAAGGGTGATTTCACACAAGTGACTGCGCAGTGACTGCGAAATCACCCTTCGGGCCCGAATAACACCATGACAGTGACATAATTCATGAGAAGGGGTCCCAAAACCCCATGTTGAAATTGATGCAAAAATTCCCAAAATGCCTGAGATATGCAATAAGTTGAAAACCCCATCTAGCCCATTATACAGCTTACTGGCATTTCCTCAGTTCACGGTCGGCTTTGAAGAGTGCAGACGTGTTCCGATCCACGAAGATCACTGTGCGAGCTCCGGAGGTAAGTATAGGGTGAGGGGTGTGGGGAAGCTGGGTGCACAGTGGGTGAGTGCGGGTTGTGGGAGGGGACTGGGAGAAGCGCCTGGGACTGTTTTGCTTTACAGGTGAAAAAAAGAAAATATGGGACGTTTGCCACACTGGGGTGGGCTCCCAGCATGGCAGAAGGATGGTTGGGGGCCAAGGATCCGACGGAGATTGGGCACCCCGTTGCAGACAACCAGGAGGTTTGCCATGCTGTGGTGGGCTCCCAGGCGTGGCAGAAGGATGGCTTGGGGGGCAGTGGAGTCGACAGGGGATTGGGCACCCCATCGGCGAACAACATGGGACATTGCCATGCTGGGGTGGGCTCCCAGCAGTGGCAGCAAAGATTTGGGGTGGCGTGGCGGGGCGGTGTGGCGGTGGGCGGCGTGGCCGCAGTGCTTTGTATGACAGCGGTGGTTTTCTTTGAAGCAAAGACCACCGCTGTCATATACAGCTCCCACACCCATTGGTGCAGGACCGCCACACCTGCTCAATGGAGTAGTAGATTGAAAGGGAGAGTCACACCTCCAAAGTGTGCTACTCTCCCAAAACGTTCCTTGTGCATGCGCGCAAGCGAACGTAAAAAGGGAAGTGGTTATCCCTCTGTACAGACAGTTGGTGAGACCCCATCTGGAGTACTGTGTGAAGTTTTCGAGACCTCATCTATGCAAGGACATAGACAGAATGGAAGCAGTCCAGAGGAGGGAAACTAAAATGGTGCAGGGTCTGCATCAGAAACCATATGAAGAGAGACTGAGAGAGCTTAATATGTATACCCTTGATGAAAGGAGGGACAGGAGGGACATGATAGAAATGTTCAAGTACCTCAAGGGAATCAACAAAGTTCAGGAGGGTAGCATCTTTCAGAAAAAGAGTTGTGTAAGAACAAGTGGGCACAATTTAAAGATAGAGTGGGGACGGCTCGGGGGTAATGTGAGGAAATTTTTTTTCATGGAGAGAGTGGGAGATGCACGGAACCGCCTTCTTGGGGAGGTTGTTGGGTCTAAAACAGTGGGGGAATTCAAACATGCATGGGACAGACATAAGGCAGTTGTAGTGGGGGGTGGCAGGAAGTAGGCTGTTGGCTAACTAGAATCTGCAGCTTATCCAGTAGGTAGGGAAATGGGCAGACTGGGTGGGCCAAGTGGTCCTTATCTGCCATCAAAGTCTATGTTTCTATGTTTTCTAATATAATTAGAAATGTAGACATGTGGAGAACCTGTTACCTCCAATGTACTGTTTTATGTATCTGCTTTGAAATAGTCTAATTTCTCCCTATTTGGGATGCCTTTTGGATGCTAGCTTTCTGTTATCCAATATTCTTTTTTCAATTACTTTTCCTTAAAGAATTTACAAAAATGATGAAAACTCACTGGAGTCAAACACTCCTTCTGAGATAAGTTGCCAACCAGCCACAGGATGAGGGTTAAGGTCTTCTTTTGGGGTACTGTGTGTGTGTGTGTTGGGGGCTACTAGTTCAGTTGGATATGGAATTTACTCATCTGAATCAAGGACTGGGGTGTCAAACTTGGAGGGCAGAAAGACCAGTTTCGGGAGGGGGCTCAGATGCTTGCTGGGGAGGGGTGTCATTTTCATTTTGTGTGGACCACTACTGAACAATAACTTAAATTACGGGATCAGGCCCTAACTGCTGCCTTTACCTACAGCCACCTGGGCATCCCACCTTACTGATGACAGCCAAAGGACCCCACCAGCAGTGGTGGCTAAAGGTAAGGGGAGGAAGGCAAGGGGGTGCATTTTCCTGGCCCACTAATGGGCACTTAGCCATTGTGTTGCATGGGCTGGCTTTAAAAACATCCAGATGTGGAACCAGAATCAAATTCTAATTCTGCATCTTAAAAGGGTTTTGGGGAGTTAGGATTTTCACTTTGAATATTGAAATTCTGAATTCTGAAAAAAAAGGCTCAAACTCTTATGAATCTGATTTAATTCAGTTGGTTCTGAGCAACTCTAATGGAATTCCAAACTTCCTGAAAAGTTGTTGAACTACAGTGCAAAGGTCACAGAAAGCTATTGAATTATACACTAGTACAGCAACGTTTTAATGGCAGATGCTATAGTGCCAGGCTTTAGTCAGAAACACAGCCTTCCCCACTACACACACAGAAAACTCTGCAATTATAATAAACTGAACACAGCCCACTTCAGTCCAAGCCCCTTAGTTTTCTGTCCACCCAGTCCCAACCCCAATATGACCAAAAAGGTTATATCTTGTAATATTGTTGTCACTTTGTTGTCATGCCCAATGCTCAGCACTGACTTGTTGCTTTTTGTGTTTAGTCTGAAAGAAAACTACCAACACTTAAGAGTGAAATGGTGATACACTTTCAAACGAAACTGTAACAGTAAGGAGTCACTGCTCAACACTGGATGTTTAGCTATAGCAGAAAAAAAAAATTAAAGTATGCAACTTTTTTGGGCATAGTGAAATAGTTACTAGGGGCCGGGGTACTAGGCAACTGGATGAGGGGTGGGTTTTCATAATTTAAACAAATGACAGAGTGCCCTGTATGTGTGTGTGTGGTAGGAGCACTCATCACACAAATAAAAAAAGCATACATTGTAACAAAATACAGTACATAAAATTTTTCAAAGCAAGGAAAGTGCTTCCATCTTGAAGTTCTGAAGCCACTGGAAACCTGTCTGGAACTTTGATCTCAAGTTTATTATGCCATCAGAACCTGTAGACTGAAACACAACACTGTTGTGCATGGTTTCTCATACATTATTCTATAAATGGATACTAATGTAGTCAGATTGAAATCCACCTAATTGCCTGGTCACAATAGCTCTGTACTATTATTGTGTGACATTCATGCTTAAATTCTTGAACCCATTACTGTTCAACTTAACCAAGAAGAAGCATGCTTATTATTAATTACTAAAGAAAAAATACACAGCCCTGAGTTGGTACCTTTCAATACCATTGGTATTTTGATAAGTTTCTATCTTGTCACCTACTTGTTTTTTTAGTTTAGTAGCCTTATTGTTTGTGGGTTTTTTTTATTGCCTCCTTAGCTGACTGACATCTGAAGGGAGACCCGAGCCCTGTCCCCCGGTGTCCACCATCCGGTGCTGACCCGGCTCCCAGGACTTACCCCCCCAAGCGGGGTTCCCCAACCACTACCGAGGACCGGATCCAGTGGGCCAGCGTCGTGACTGCCCTCTGCATTTCACTGCCCTCCACCATAGTGCAGCATCTATCCTTTTCCTGGTTATGCCCCCAGGAGTTGGGGCATGCAATGATGCCTGCTGAGAGAGTGTGCACAAGTCCACACGTGCTCCTGCCAAGCACCTGCCCTAACTCCTCCCCTTGCTACAGTGTGGCACCCTGCTCCCTGGCTTCCACCAGGGAGCTTGCAAGTGCTGACTACTGAGGACTCCCCTCCCCAGAGAAGGAGAGCAGTCCATCGGATGCTCAATCCTTCTCCTCCCCTGCTGACCCCCGGCAGCCCATGCTCATTTCCGAACATGGGTCACCAGCAGAGCATGAGGTAAGGTGACCAGTGCCTCAGCCCTCAGTGCCACTGGACCATTGTGTTTTTTTTTTTATTAAGTTTATTTTATAACTTTAAACACACACACACACACACACACACACACACACACACACAAAAAAAAATACAACAGATAACACCCTATTGTTTGTGTTAATCACTTCTCACACACCTGTCACAGCCTCAGCTGCTTATTAGGTTATGGAGAAATAAATTACTTTGTCTATGGATCCCGTCCCCAAATACAATGACAAGCAGATGATTTAGGAGATAGCACTTTGACTCGAGACTGATTAGCAATGTTCAGTAGAGAATAGGTCACATACAGAATTCATGGTCACATGACTGATTCTAAGTGGTCACTACAGCCACTTAGCAACATGAAAGGAGAAATTGCTTTACCAGAAAAGGCACACTGAGCCAGAAGTTAAATGGCTTGCTGAGGGTCACACAGTATGCAAGTGGGGACCCATGAGATTCAAACTTAGGTTTCCAGGTTTGTAGCTCAATGCCTTAACCACTACACTATACTGCCTCCATAGCCACAGATGTGACTTTATAACCCCATCAAGCAATGCTCAACAGGGGCACATGTGACCATACAAGGAAGGGTATCGAGGGCACCATTACCTTGCTGTCCAGTTGTCCCTGTTTTCATCCTGGAAGTAGAGAACTCATTGCACTGCATATGCCTCAGTGAAATTTATAGCTCTCTCAGTGGAAAAAGAAATGGGTCCTGAGAGCTTTTAATTTCTTTGCGAAGATAGAGTTTTGGATCAGAAAAAGTCACATATCATCAAAGAATCATGTGTTATCATTCTAGTTAACTAGTTAGCAGTTACGACGACACTGTCAACAACCTTAGGCCACAAAATATCCCTAGTTTAAAGGGATACTGTTTAGCCTTAGGCTTCCTTTATTTGCCCTTATTCCCAAAAGTGCCTGGTACTCCCTCCAGCTGTCTATGTGGCAATTTAATATATATGCCAGTAATGGATGCCTCAGATTAACATACATTTTTATAAATTTTATAGAAACCTGCAACCCTGGTGGTCCCCTCTTATTTGCAGCCATTCAATGCCAAAGCATGTTCACATTTGCAAATATCATTGAAGCGCCAATAGGCTCATTCATAGATGAATTTGGTCCATTTTAACTGACTTCAGCTAAACCTGATTCTGCTACAAGAAAGCAAGATGAACTTGGCAAATTATTTATTTTTCTGAAACAAGCACTCTAACCGATGAAATCCTGTCTGAAAGTGGGCCGTAGATGGGCATGTGCATCAGCACTGAGTGATTGGATGCACCCGCCGATGTCATGGCTTGACTGTCAGACAGGGATTTACATATTGTAAGTTAGAGTGCAAATTTCAGAAAAAGACATATTTTGCCGAGTTCAGATTGCTTTCTAGCATTAGAATCAGTGTTTAGCTGAAGTCTGCTAAAATGGACCAGACTAAACCATCTGTTGTGCATCATGAAGAAAATATGAGAAAAAGATGGGGTGAGGTGCACACAAACATTTCACCATGCTAGTTGCGCCAAGTACAAGTTCTGCAACCAGAGGTGGTGGAGAAGGATATTGTCATGCTGTGTTTGGGGGTTAGATTCCTAGGGCTGTGAGGAGGACTAGAGCTGGGTATGTAATAACAGCATGGTCAAAGATATCATGGCTCAGTAGTCTCCAGAAGTCTTCTGGATACACTTCCTCTCCAAGCAGCCTTCCCAGTCAGTCACTGAGTGCATCTGGTGATGAAACCACCATCCGGAGTAACCCATAAGCACATCAATTTACTTTTCTCCCTCCTTCAGGTGTTGTCTCTGTAAGTTCCAGTTCCATTTCCCCTATCTGAGATAGAAAGGGTCCATCCAGAAAAATAAAGGCATGCACTCCTCCTGTCCATCTTTTCTGAAGAACTTGACAACAGCTGCTACAGTCACCTGCGCATGGCCATAGACCATTGCCAGTCATGCTCTGGCACTAAGTCAAGCTGTAGCAAGGCATTAACCCCCTCACACTGTGCCACCTACTGCTGCATTGCTAGCCAATTCTATTCACCACTGTCACATGGGACATAACTTCTCAAATATCTTGTATGACACATTGGTTAACAGCATTTTGTAAATAGGTGATCCAATAGATTCAAGACTAGCTTTTAAGTCATTTGAATGGACTGAAGTTCTCTTGAGTATAATCTGTCTTACATGCAACAAGATCCTGAACCTGACAAGATACCTACTGAGGTGCACCTGTACTTGATGGACCAGTGGCCAAACAATCTGACAACTTTTTTTAATAAGTAATTTTAGGAAAAAGTATCCCTAATTTCATGGAGAGGTCCAGGAATCATTCCAATCTACAAAAAAAGGGAATCATTATGATCCAAAAATGTATAGATGGATTAGTCTACTTGATATTATATCCAAGATTATGTTAAAATCCTGCTAGGAAGACTGAAAACAGAGCTTAAAACTGTGGGTGACATTTCTCCTCTGCAAACTGGCTTTAGAGAAGGATTTTTAACTTTGAATAACTGCTATTTTTTCATGGAGAGGGTTGTGGATACATGTAACAGCCTTCCTGAGGAGGTAGTGGACTCAAAAACAGTGGAAGAATTCAATAATGCATGGGACAGACATAATGCAATTCTAGTGGAGGGTAGGAGGAAGTAGGCTGTTGGTTAACTAGAATCTGTAGCCTATGCATTAGGTAGGGAAATGGGCAGACTAGGTGGGCCAAGCGGTCCTTATCTGCCATCAAATTCTACCTGTATGTTTCTATGTTTCTATGCTTCATATTAAACCATCTCTTGAAAAAATATGTTAAATTAAGAGGGCAGAAGCTTTGTGTTGCTTCATTGATGTTAGCTCAGCCTTTGACTCTGTTAATAGGACTACCCTATGGGACTATGAGGAAATAGGGATTTGCCCCATTCTGATCAGTAGCATTAAAGACTTATATACTGATACATGGACACAGATAAGGGTTAGGACTAAAGGACAGCTATCAGATACATTATCTACCAATAAAGGAGTTAGACAGTTAGCTCCATACCCAAGGGCTCCATGTTAAATGGGTTGGTACCTTGGACTGCTCCTGTTTCTCACCCAACCCGCACGGTGTTGTGCAATGCCAGATCTATTAGAAACAAGTCAGCTATTATAGCTGATCTTGTTGGATCATCTGATCTGGCATGCATCACCAAGACCTGGCTGGATGAAAATGCTGGTCCCATCCTGGAGTCAGTGATTCCAGACGGCTTTTCGGTGATACACTGAGTGAGGTCGGGTCACAGGGGCAGGGGTGTAGCAATTTGTTTTAAATCAAAGTTGAGTCTTGCTGATGTGTCTGTTGAGGGCACCAGATCCTTTGAGTGTACTGTGGCCACAGGTGTGGGGTTCAAAATTTTTCTCATCTACCATCCACCAGGTGGCGAGAATCAGTTTTTGCAGGAAGTCGTGTACTTCATTGTCGACATGGTGTTGGAGTCCCCCAGGCTGATGGTACTGGGGGACTTCAATGTCTGGATGGATGATGAACTCTCACAGTTTGGACAATACTTCCTCCAACTTATGAGTTCTTTGGGCTTCACACAGGTTGTTTCCTCTGTCACTCATAGTTATGGCCACTCATTGGACCTGGTTTTCCTCCTGGGGTTAGAGGCCTCCAATTTGGTGGTGGAACCTGACTGATGGTCTGACCACCTCACCATCAAGTTCAATTTCTTAGCTCTCCCTTATAGGCCTGCCCCCGTGGAAATGGTCCGATACCACCCTTTATGGGGTTTGACTCCTGATGGCCTTTCGGTGGTGTTAGACCTATCAGGAATTCAGGATGCAAGTGGGGGTCTGGAGAATCTTCTCCAGGCTTTTAACCGAGCAGTGGAAGAAACTCTTGATACCCTTGCTCCTTTCCATGTTCGCCCGCTCACTCTCTGCCCCAGGTTCCTATGGTTTGATGGGGCTTTGAGGGGGATGAAGAGGGCAGGGCAAAGGCTAGAGCATGCTTGGTGTAGATCTGGTTTAGATGCCGACAAGCTTAGACTGATGGAACATTATAGATTCTATCAGTTAGAACTCTCCCATAAGAAGGCAGAATTCCTGTCCAAGGAGATTGCTACAGCACAGAACTGACCAGCTCAGCTATTCCAAACTGTGGACAGACTGTGCAATCCAGCCTGTCTTCGAGTTCAGAAAGCCTTGTCACAAGCGGAGTGTGACAAGTTTGCTCACTTCTTTGCTGATAAGGTTGCCGACATCAAGTCGGAGATTCGCTTATCACACTGTACGGGGCTAGTGGTGGTCGGAGCGAGGACACGACTCCCCCATTTTGTTGGGCTGATTTTGACTGACTGGGGATTGATGATATCATGTGGCTTCTCTGGAGTGTGCACTCAACTTGCTGTATATTAGATCCAGGCCCGACTCGCCTCTTAATGGGGTATGTTGATGTGATCAGCCTGGTTCTAGCAAAGTTAATCTGGTGCTCATTAGAGTCAGGGGAGTTTCCCAGCTTCTTGAAAGAGGCTATGGTTGCTCTCCTTCTCAAGAAACCATCTCTTGACTCAGATTCTACTGCAAATTACAGACCTATCTCTAACCTTCCCTTTATAGGGAAGGTTATTGAGAAAGTTGTTGCCCAACAGCTGGAGGACCATCTTACCATCCATGCTATTTATGATCCTCTCCAGTCTGGTTTCCATAAGAGACATAGTACTGAGACTACTCTGGTTCGGGTACTCAATGATCTCCTGATGGCTAGAGACCAGAAGCGACGCTCCATCCTGGTCCTTCTGGATCTCATTTCAGCTTTTGACACCATGGACCATGGGGTACTTCTTGATCACCTGCGGTTCATCTGTGGCCTGTCTGGTACAGTCCTTAGATGGTTCCATTCCTTCCTCATGGGCAGGTTGCAGAGGGTAGTCTCAGGGATTTTTTCATTTGATGCCTACTCTCTGCCTTGTGGGGTCCTGCAGGATTTGGTGTTGTCTCCAATGTTGTTCTTGATGTATATGCTCTCACTAGGAGACATTGTTAGATGGTACAGACTGAGTGTTCACTGTTATACAGATGATACTCAGCTGTACCTGTCTTTTGTGTCCAACCAGGGTAGTGTGCTCTCAGTCTTTTCTAACTATCTTGATGATTCCCAAGACTGGATGAATTCCAGTTGGTTGAGATTGAACCTTGACAAGACAGAGGTGTTAGTGGTGGATCTGGGCCCCCGGATAGGGGGGTCGTAGGTAGGGCGGCCATCTGGGCTTAGGCTCGGGGCTCCCAGCTCCTGACTTCTGAATGGGTGCAGAATCTGGGGGTGATATTTGGCAATGGGCTGACACTTCATTCACAGGTGTCACCTGTGATCAAGTCCACTTTTTATCATCTGAGGAACATCACCCAGATTAAGCACCTTGTTCCGTCTGGTGACCTTTCAACCTTGGTCCATGCATTTGTGACCTTGCACCTTGACTACTGTAGCTCCCTATACCTAGGGCTTCTGGGGGTTGATATCCACTGCTTGCAGCTAGTGCAGAATGATGCGGCCAGGTTATTGTCTGGGTCAACGCGATCCAGTCATATTTCACCTGTGCTGCATGCTCTGCACTGGCTGCCTGTTCAGTGGTGGATCACCTTTAAAGTTGGCTTGCTGACTTTTAGGGCCCTACATGGTTTGGGTCTGAGTTACCTACAAGAGCTTCTGAGTCCCTACTGCCCCCTCAGAGTGCTCCGCTCAACCAACGAGGGATTGCTAGAGATTCCTAGGGTGTGATTAAAGACCTCAGGAGCGTGGGCTTTTGCCTCTGCTGCTCCCTTCCTGTGGAATTCTCTGCCTCATCAGATACAAGAGTGCCAGACAGTGGAGAGCTTTAAAATCACTCTAAAAACATACCTGCATTATGTGCCTTCCCAGAGTTTTAACATGTTGAATTGCATATTTAGTTTTTTAACTGTTTTGTTTTTATTTGTGAATTATTTTTGAACTGCTGCATTTATTTGAGTAATGTTTTTAGAAAATTGTACAGCGCTTTGATGTTTATTGATATAATGCTATATAAATAAATTTATTATTATTATTCTTTTCTCGATATACACAGATAAACTTCTAAGAGCTTTAGAAGTGCCTCACACTGACTCTCATAAAATTGTTTCAGTTTTCTGCCCTGCATTAGCCTACATGGATGATTTGGTCCTGTTTTCACTCTCCTGCAGTGGATTACAAAAAAAATCTTGATATTCTAGCTAAAGAATCAAATGCCCTGTCCCTCAGGGCAAATATAGCTAAAAGTAAGATTATAACATTTGGTGCCTCTAGTAACAAACTACATTGAAACTTGGATTCTGTAATGAGTGATACAGTTAAAATATATTGCTTACTAGGTATAACCATTTCCTGGAATCATTCTTGGAAAAGTCATCTTGATCATATTTTGCCAAAAGCAAAAATAGCTGTTCTTGGCCTAAAACTATTCAATTATCTGTATGGTGGCTGCTCTATTCGGCTCCTGGTTAAGGCCAGTCAAGCAAAATATAATATGCAAGTTCTCTGTGGTGCTGAGGTATGGGCTACATATCCTGTTGAGAAACTAGGAAAACCAGTAACACAAATTCTACGCTTGGCATTGGGGTTTAATAAATCTGTCCCAAGCTTTTTTGTCAGGGCAGAGCTAGGTTTAACTGACATCCAAGCACTTGCTGATAGCAGCTTAATTGATTACTGGATAAGTATAAGTAGGCTGTATGAGGATAGGCTTGTAAAAAATGTTTAAATGAAAAGGTTCACTGAAAGATCTGGGCCTTATGTCTTCCTGTTGGTTGGGCCATGTCTACAAACCTTAACTATCCAATGGGATGTGACTTTTTAGTAAGATGTGAAAACATTACCATCAGTTATGAATACCAGCCCACAGGACTAGTGGCATTAAAGCTGTCAAGCAATCTCATTTTGCAAAATGATACTGTGAAAATGGCTTCCAGCATAGGTTCAGGTTTTATTTAGAGATTCTGGAGGATCCTGTGCAGAGGAAACATTTTGCAAAATATAGAACACACGTGTTTGATTCAAAATGTGCTTTGTGCCAGGTTTAATAAAGCTTCCAACCAGGGTGATGACCTTTGCAAATGTGATAATTCCAGGGAGGACTTGTGTCATGTAATATTACATTGTAAATGGTATAACAAACCCAGGAATTTCTAGTTAGCCTCCATATTTGGAACTACTCAAATTTATGGATGAGAATAAAGTTTAAAAATTTTACTTACAGTGGTACATGAACATATTACTAATAGAGTCACTCAGCATATGACTATTCATAAAGTAAGAAAGAGAATCATTAAAAAAAAATGTTGAACGCAAAGCTCGGGCATGGGCTCAACTGAATTGTGCTGTGATTTGTTATTACTTACTTTGCTATAGATAATTTATTGATTTATTTATTGTAATCTCGGAGTGACACCTTTGAGCTAATAGCTCTTTTACAAAGGTTCTCACATCAAGGTAAGGTTCAGAGAGTTGGTTCAGTTGAGGACAAAAACATAAAGTGCAAACATAGGCAAGTGCAAACCTAATTTACAGACAATTGGTGAATTACTGGGTTAAAAGGAGGAACAACTATACAATAAAAATTGTGCTATATACAAGAAAGTGCAAGTGGTGCATTCTATAAAAATTACATTCAGGATTTATAACTGTTCTGATAAACTTGGGGCACAGAGGACACAGTAATAGAAGGGTGGGGAGAGTGAAGAAGCTAGATGGTAGAGCAGATAGAGGTTGCTTTGTAAAGGAGTTAAGGAGGGAGTAGTGGTTGAATACATGGAGCAGACAGTGACGTCCTTGTCTATAGAGGGGGTGAGCAAGGGGTGAGTGTAGAGAAAAATAAGAGATAGGAAACAGTTACTAGTGGGGTGGTATGTAACAGTTACTAGCTGTAACAGTGGGTGGGTGTGGGTTGGGTAGAGAGGGAATGCAAAGGGGTAGGGGATATATGTGGAGTGGGGGCTTAGAGGTGGAAAAGGCAAATAGAGAGGAGGGAAGGGGAGGGTGGAGGATCAAGGTGATTGGGAGAGGAGAGGCAGCAAGGGAGAGACCAGCAATGGGGTGGGATGTTAAAACCTGCAGTCGCAGAAGCTGAGGGGCTGTCAGGTGTTTGAGTAGTAATATTAGAATCTATCTACTGTAATCCTATTTTATCTGTTCCTGTATTGAAATTTAAATGAAATGTAAATTCATTTTAATTTATATGAGCTGATATTTTTTGTAATGATTTCTTGATAACACTTTATTTTAAGTGTTGTTAATTACACTGTAACTACTGTATAACTACACTGTAACTGCTGTGTAGTTATATGTAACTACTGTGTAGTTGCTAACTAGGTTCACATTTGTGTGTTTTGTACTTACACAATTTGCATGAAGTAATAGTTACACATGCAGCTACTACTGTCTCCCTTTCAGCACAAATTAATTCTGACAAGATTAATTACACATTTAAGGGAAATGTCTATCAAGAATTGGGCCATGCCTGGGTGTAAGGCATAGCCCGATTAGCTGTTTAGCAAAATTAATGTTTTTTGTAGCTTACAAATCATTAAATATGTCCCTCTTATCTGGTTGATTCTTCCTCTGTCCTGCTGGCATTTCATGATCGTGCGGTGTGCCCACAACCACCCGTGGCTGTCTTAGAATGACATTTCATATGGGGAGCAGCCAGGGGCATGCCTATAGACTGCCTATGTGAATGCTGCTATTAAAAGAAGCTCCGGCTTTCAAACTGCATGGCCCCGTGGTATACTGAGACCAGGTGTAGACTGGCAGCTGAGTGCCAGTCTATACCTGGTCTTGCTATACCTCCGGGGCATGTACTTTGAAAACCAGAGCTTTTGATAGCCACATTCACATAGACAGTCTATGGATATGCCCCTGGCTGCTCCACATATGAAACATTATACTGAGACAGCCACGGGGGGGCACAATCAAGGAAATACTGGTGGGACAGAGGCAGGATCAAACAGATACAAAGTAACATATTTAATGATTTGTGTAATAAAAATATTAATTTTTAAAATAACTATTGAAACCATGCCTTACCCAAACATGTAATCTCCCATGGATGCCTCCTTTAATGGCTGTTGCAAAGTGTAACAGAAAATCTGTTGTGCAACTACCACTGTATCTCTTCTGGCATTATGCAATTTGTTCTTACAAGGGCAACTACACATGTAATAGCTATTGCAAATTGTAACAGTAAATCTATTGTGTAACTACTATGTTTCTAATTTTGGTATTATTAAATTTATTTTTACAAGTGTAACTACATATGAATGCAGGTCTTGTGCACTGTTTCAACAATCTATGTCTATCTGACATTTATTTAAAAGGTAAGCACACAGAACAAACTTAAAATGTAAACAGAATGGTAACTAAAATATGATTACAATGTAACTTCAGTCTGCCACACTTAAATACACTGGCAACTCTTTCGATGATGTTGCATGTCTGTAATCCAGTTTTTCATGAACTTACAGGTTAATGCCTAGGTAACATGTATTTGCAAATGTGCGCACACTTAAATTTACCAAATGTCAGTACTGTAGCTCCAATGTAAGACAGGTTCTCATTCACTGCTTACTAAAAAGAGTGTGCAGACTTGCAAATACATGTTACCTAAGCATTAACTGTGAAAACAATACCATTATTTCTTAGTCACAATATTGTTACAATTCCAATTAATAATTATGCAAATGAAATATTTTTCTGTACAGTTATATATCAATCCACAATATTAGACTGCATGTTTATTAACCTGTAAGTTCATGAAAAACTGGAATTCAGAGTTGCCAGTCAGTGCATTTAAGTGTAGCAGACTGAATTTACATTGTAATCATATTTTAGTTACCATTCTGTTTACAATTTTAAGTTTTTCTGTGTGATTACTTTTTAATTAAATGTTTGATAGACATAGCACAAGACATGAATTCATATGTAGTTACACTTGTAAGAACAAATTTAATAATGCCGAAATTAGTAACATAGTAGTTATACAATAGAGGTGCTGTTGCACTTTGCAATAACTATTACATGTGTAGTTGCCCTTGTAAGAACAAATTACATAATGCCAGAAGAGATGCAGTCGTAGTTGTACAACAGATATTCTGTTACACTTTGCAACAGTATTAAATGCATAGTTACACTTGTCAGAATAAATTGATTTGTGCTGAAACGGAGACAGTAGTAGCTGCATGTTTAACTATTACTTCATGCAAATTGTGTAAGTACACAACATGCAAATGTGAAACTAGTTAAAAACTACAAAGTAGTTACATGTAACTGCACAGTAGTTACAGTGCAGTTACAGTGTAGTTACTTCATGCAAATTGTGTGTAAGTTTAGCCTAGAGGTTAAAGTAATGAGCTGTGAATCAGCTTGGTACATCCAGCAGGTGAGACATGGGTTTGATTCTTACAACCTCCACTTGCATACTGTGTGACTCTGAGCAAGTCACTTAACTGCCCAGTGCTCCCAGGTCACCCCTGAAAACAGGCATTTGTGCCTAATGGGCTGTACCAGGTTACCAAAGACTAAAAAAAAAAGGAAAAAGTGCACAGCACGCAAATGTGAAACTAGCTAACTACATTTGTAGTTACATGTAACTGCACAGTAGTTACAGTGCAGTTACAATGTAGTTATACAGTAGTTACAGTGTAGTTAATGACGCTTAAAATAAAGTATTACTCTTCTCTTTTTTTACTGGACAATAAAGTTAACAACCACTGTCACAGGGGACAGGAGGCATTGTAATAAAAAAAAAGGCAACAAACCATGCAGGCATGGAGAGCCCCGTGGGCCTTAAGACAAGTAAGGCACATTTATAAAAAAAAATCTCTTAACAGCAAAGAAATAACAAGCACACACTAGGACTACATGGACAAATCGAAACACTCTGCACAACATATTTATTAATACATTTTACCTGTAGTTTTCCTTTAACTAATGTTTTGGCAACACTTCTTCTGGTATCATTCTTTTATCCACTACAGCCCAAGGTAATGCCCAATTAAGACCCACAAGTGCAATCTGGTGAGGCAGGTGAATACTGGATCCAAAGAGACATTTACATTGACAGCAGAAGAACACTAAGGGCCCATCTAGTCTATCTGTAGTTCCCTATCTGCCTCATGACCTATTTTCCATACAGGGTCTATCCCTCCCTGTTCATCCCCCAGCTCCAAGCCCTACTGTTACTAGTACTAACCTAAGTAACCACCAAACTCTTCACTCTGTCCCAGCCATGTTTGAAACCATTTACAGCGCTGGCACTCACTACATCCTCTGGCAGACTGCTGCATGACTCCACAATCCTTTCTGTAAAACAGAACTTCCTTACATCCCTCTTAAACCTTTCCACTGCCAGTTTCCACTCTTAAGGGGTTCTCGAATGTTTACTCCTGATGAATAGTGCTACACACTTCACCTTTTTTAATCACCTCAGGAACTTTAGGGTCTCTGTTATATCGCCCCACTCCTGCCTGGTCTCCAGGAAGTACATGTTCAGTACCTGGAGATGATCCTCGTAAAATCTGCCCAGTTGGTCCTGAATTGTCATGGTCACCCTACACTGTATCATCTTCAGGCTGTTCCTTTTCTTCTTTAGATAAGGACTCCAGACCAGAGCACAGTGTTATTGGTGCAGCTTCACCAGATACCAATACAAAGGCATTAATACCTCCTTTTCCTGCTGTCAATACACCTTTCAGTACACCCCATCATCTTATTAGCATTATAACAGGCCTTATTATACTGGCTTGATTGTTTGAGGGAGTCACTAATGATAACCCCCAGGTCCCTTTCTTCTGTCACAGTGCTTAGTTTTACCCATCCCATTCAGTTCTCTGTCCTGTATTTTTTGTTACCTAGGTGCATAATCTTTGCACTTTTTGGCATTGGATTTCAACTGCCAAACATTAGATTCCCTCTCTAGTGTTTGTAGATACTTCTGCATCTCCCTCATCCCTTCATCACTATCTACTCTACCACAAAGCTTCATGTTACTTGTGAAGAGACACAGCTTGTCCTGGATGCCATCTCCAATGTCACTGGTGATCATATTGAAGAGGACAAGACCTATGACTGATCCCTGAGGTACCCCACTCATGACCTCCCTCTCTTTCAATTTGACCCCATTTACCACCACCCACTGCTGTCTCTCCTTCAACCAGTTTCCATCCATCTAACTGATGTACTGTATGTCCCTAGCCACTTCCTGTTCCTCCAGTTTCCTCAGCAATCTTCTATGTGGCAATGAGTTGAAATCCTTGCTGAAATCAAAGTAGATTAAATCCACAGCATGGCCCTTATGTACCACTTTATTACCAAGTCAAAGAAAACTATCACCTTGGTCTGACATGACCTCCTCGGCCACAAATCCATGCTGTTTCCTGTCTGTAGACCATTGCTCTTTAGGTAATCCACAAGGTCTTCTTTGGCCAGTGACTCCATCAGTTTCCTGACTGCAGGAGTAAGACTGACAGGTCTGTCAATCCCAGGTTGTTCCTTGCCCCCCAACCCCTTGTAGCAGGACTATGTTTGCTACCCTCCAGTCTTTTGGAACTACCCCTTCTGAATTTAGCTATTAAATAGACCAACTAGGAGATTGTTCAGCTGGTGTCACTGCCAATGCCGTGAGCACCTTTGGGTGCATCCCATCTTGCCCTGGGGCCTTATCTATCTTTAGGGCTTCAAGACCATTCTTGACTTGTTCTCTGGTAAAGAGTGGATGCCTCATTTCAGGAACACCCCTGATAGCTGCCTTGATCCTAGTTTCAGGCAGGGGCCCACTGTCTTCCTTTGTCAAGACAGAACAGAAGTCATCGTGAAGGATGGTTGCTTTTTGTTCATCTTCCTCTATAACTTTCCCTCCTTATTGTAGCCTTACAATACCCCTCTCCCTACTTCCAGTTTTCCTTAATAAATTTGAAAAATTGCTTTTCCCCACCCTTGATCTCCTTCAATATACAGTTTCATGTCTGCCTTTGCCTCTCTAACCATCATCTCAGGATTCCTAGTGCTCATTTCATACTACCCCAATTTCTCCTCCCCTGCCTCTCCTAGCACCTTCTGAAAGCCTTTTTCTTGGCCCTCACTGTGCCACTGATGCTTTCCAAGAATTACATTGGTCTCTTTTATCTGTTTCATTTTGTAAAAATTCTCATGCATGACTTTGTTACCTCAAGAATGGTTTCCATAATAGTCCTCAACTTTTCTGTACACTGCTAATGCTTCCCACCATGGTCAATTTGTCTGGGATGAAGTCTGCTCTTCTGAAAGCTAGGATTTAAGTTTTTGATTGGGGCAGTCTGGTTCCAAGGGCCAGCCTGAAATAAATGCAGTTATGGTCACTATAGCCTAGTGGCTCTCCTGCCCTCACACCACCCACCATCTCTGAGTTGATGAGCACCAAATTGAGAATGGCTGCCTATCTAGTGGGTTCCTTAACCAGCTGCACCATCAAGCAGTCCTGCATTGTATTAACCAGAGCCTGATGTCTAGTGCACCTGGCCACTGGAAAGTCCCAGTCAGTATCTGGCAGGTTCAAATCATCCAGCACCACTAATTCCCCATTCTTCATTTCCCCTGCCAGCTCTTTCCTGAGCTCCCCATCTCTGTACTCCTCTTGTCCTGTGGATCTATAGATCATCCCACCTGTATTTACTTGCCATGAGGTGAACTCACAGTGTCTCAAGTTCCCCTTTGCTTCCTCTGATGTGTCCATCCTCCACAGCCCCTATATTCCCTTTCTGACACATCAAGCTACACCTCCTTGCCTTTCCCCATCCTGTCTAAACACTGTGTAACCAGGGACTGACAAGTCCCAATCATTATTCTCTGTTTCCCAATCTCTGTGATGACTACTAGGTCCACCTCAGTGTCTGCCACGAATGCCTGGAACTCACTGATTTTATTACCCAAACGTCTGGCATTAAAGGAATTTTGTCAGATGCCTATGTGGGCTTCATTGCCCATTACTGTATGTCCACACTAACCTTTTCCAGCAAAAAGTAGATTTTTTATGAAGTCCTGTGTGGCATGGAATGGATCATAATTGAAACCGAACCCACGGCCAGGAGATCCCTTCCACTTCCTGGTCCAATAGCACTGCCCCCGCGCTGAGATATTTTGCGATGTCTAAGCAGGGAAAATGCAGGAGCATGCCCATAGAAGCCTATGGGGAAGGATATCAATACATATTTTCTAACTTGAAGAAAAATGAATGTCACCAATCCACTTATAGGGACCTTATTAGTTGATTGGTGGCTTTCATTTTTCTTCACGTTTGCTTAATTACTTTAGAAACATGCATTGAACTCCTTCCCCAAAGATTTCTATGGGACACACCCTCACACCCTCCATGTTTAGATGTCACAAAACATCTCAGGGAAGGGGTGGAGCTGTCAGACCAGGAGGTGGAAGGAATCACATGGCTGTGGGTTCAGTTTCAGTTATGATCCCTTCCTTCTCACACAGGACATCATAAAAAAATTCTACTTTTTGGTGGAAAAGGCTGAAGCGTGACATAAGATAACAGCCTGCAAAGCACAAAACTGAAAAGAAACTGAGCAATTTACTTTAAGGCAGATCCCCTACCAATTAGCTCCAGATGTTCATTTGCTGTTTTGTGATCCTACTCATGCATTATTTTCCACTCTTCTTAACTGTGAACTTAACAGTGCTGTCAACACAAAGGTACCAGGGCAAGCTATCCAGGAGGAGTTCCAGGCAGGATGAATTTAGAATTAGATGAGCTGTGGTTCTGCCTTCCACATAGTCCAAAGGGAAATAGGTTTGAGAAAATATCTGGGATTGGGTGGATCAACTCCCTAAGAATCAGAACTTCCCTGATCCAATGTGGCCCAGTGGACCAGGATCAAAAATAATCTACAATCTAATTGTACTAAGTCAGGATCCACAGTGCTGCTTCATTTTTAATGGGAAATTTGCTTTGCTCCAGACACTACAGTCCTCCTGAACACTCTGGGGTGAGTGGTGCTGTCTGCTTGGTACATTGCCATTTACTGACATGAGGTCCCTGCTTGTCTCTTCACTCATTCATTGGTTATGGTGGCATGGAGGTGGGAGACTCAGAGAACATACTGAAGCTGCTGGCATGGGGTTGGGAAATTCAGAGAACATAGTGAAGCATTACACACACACACACACACACACACACACACACACACACACACACACACGCACACTGCGGCAGAGCTAGGAGGGGGCTGGGGGGGCGGTCACCCCTCCTGGCTGCCCCAGTGTGAGTAGTGGTGCCCCATCACCACCTTTATTCACTGTTTAGTGCCCATTGTGGAGCCCATGATTGATTTAATGGCCCCCCCCAGTTACCAAACACTCCCAAACCTGGCTCTGCCACTGCACGCACACACACACACACACACACACACACACACACACACACAGCTCCATCACATGACCAGCTGCAACTGTAAATCTCAGTCAAGTATGAAGGTATGAAAGTGAGTGTGGTATTGCAAATTCAGTTCATGTATGGGAATCACTGATTGAGGACAGTCAAAGAGCTAGCACTTTGTCCACTCAGTTTGTAAATTGAAGGTTCACAAACTTTCTGTCTTGGAGCCTTTGTTTTGGCGAGCTATATAGTAACAGATCCTTAAAGTGCCACAAACAAGGAAGGAAAAAAAAGGAAGCAATAACTGAAAGGGGAAAAAAACAAGAGGAACATGGCAAGGGGAAGAGCAGTGACTGACTGTATCAGTCTGGGTTCAGGCCAGTCTAGGCTAACAGTTGCACTTTCTGATTCTCAATCTGGCTGCAGTGCAGTGGTTGAAGTAGTCAAATCCAGCCAGATGCCTTAAAAAATTTAGCAAAGTAATGATGATTCTTTTCCTGTGGATGAAGTCATTAAACTGAATAGGAGGCATAGACATTTTTTTTTCACTCCAGTTAGCCTATTTACAGACTGATGTGAAATAAATCAGTCACTGACCGAATATTTTTTTTTTAAATTCTGGAAATATTTGGGAAGCTAGAGACTGCAACTGCTATGAGATGTATTACTAGAGCCAGGGGGATACTGGGATGCATAGGAAGGGGCATCACAAGTAGAACAAGCATTTGTCAATGCCGAATGTTTGCTTACTGGCATTGGCAGTGGTAGTGTAGAAGTTACAGAGCTGCGTAATAGGAATGGCAGTGAAGTATTGAACTGAAGCCAACCCCACCACCACCCTGCAGAGAGTGACAGGCATCGGGGTGTGCATTTGGGTCGTCAGGCATAACGGCCACGCCATTTCACCACACCCCACTCTGCAGAGACTGACAAGTGTGACGTGTTCCTTGGGGTCTTTGGCCCTTATGCGCACCCCATTTCATTAGGAAATACAGTGAGATGGGTGTGATATAGGAGAATGGGGTGAAGTTTGGGGCCGAAGAGTCCAAGGCATACCTCAATGCCTCTCAGTGACTGCAGGGTGTAGAATGGTATGAGCATCACAGGCAAGAATCCCAAGTCACACCCCTGATTCCTGTTATTCTCTATAGGGTTGGGCGATTTAGTTGAAAAGCCTAATACCTCAGGCATTCGTTGGTATTTTAACTCCAAATTTTCAACATGTTTGTTTTGTGACCCCACCTCATGAACAGGTGGAATATCAGTTTGGTGGCAAGCTGCTTATGCACAGTGACTACGGGATTTAGCACCACAGGTGCAAAAATATTCCGAACAGGCTGTAAAAAGTGACAGCTGTACTCTTTCATGGGGAGGTGTAAAAATGGCTATGTTGCAAATGTGTAATAAAAATATTTAAAAAAATGGTGAAGTCACGAGCGTACATAGAAACTGTGCAACGCACACAAGTTATATAAGTAGGTTGGGGATATTTTATAGCAGATTGTCAACTCAGGCATTTTGGTGCCTCCGATCATGAACAGTGTCACTGTGATTTTCTTTATCTGTGCCGAACAATGATTTCCCACAGCGACCACGCATCTCTGCACTGAAAGTGTAAAACACTTGACCATGTTGTGAAAATGGCAGCTGTACTGTTCTATAAGGAAGTGTTGAAAAATGCCACTAGTGAAAATCTGGACTGAAAATATTACTAAGTCATGAACTAACGAGGATGCGTGGAAACTGCACAATGCTCACATTAACACAGTCATTTTATGGACTTTTGTCACCAAATTTTCAACATAGCCATTTTAAGACCTCTGCTCATGAACAGTGTAACTGTGATTTTCTTAATCTGTCCTAAACATTGCTTCCTGCGCCAACAGCACCATTGTGCGCTACATGTGCGATAACACATTTTGGGTGACATATGAAAAATTGCAGCTGGACTGTTCATAAGGAAGTTTAATAAAATGGACATGTTGAAAATCTAGAGTGAAAATATTAATTTGCAAACTTACGAGCATGCATAGGAACTGTGAAGCATGCAGCTCGTAAAAGTCATTTGGCATTTTTCACCAAGTTTTCAAAATAGCCATTTTAAGACCTCTGCTCATGAACAGTGTCACTGTGGTTTTGTTAATGTGTCCCATACATTGAGGTTTGCACACCACGACTGCGCCATTATGCGCTCTGTAGTGAGCTACGTTTTGGGCAGGATGTGAAAAATGACAGCTGTACTGCTCATAAGGAGGTGTGGAGAAATGGCAATGTTGGAAATCTGGGTGGAAATATTGAAAATTTGCAAACCTCGACGTGCGTGGGGACTGTGCAGCACTTCTCGTAAAACAGTCATTTTAGGAATTCTGTCACCAAATTTCAACATTGCCATTTTAAGATCTCTGCTCATGAACAGTGACACTGTGATTTTCTTAATTTGTCCATAAGACTGAGTTCTCATTATTAACGACTGCGCCTGCCAGCGCCATATGGAAGTGAAACATCGCTTTTGGGTGAGATGTAAAATGACAGCTGTACTACTCATAAGAAGGTGTGGAAAAATGGCAATGTTAGAAAATCTGGGTGGAAATATTGAAAATTCACAAAGCTATGAGCGTATGTGAGGAACCGCGCACGACGCCTTTCAAAAACAGTCATTTTTAGGAATTTTTTCACCAAATTTTCAACATAGCCATTTCAAGACCTCTGCTCATGAACAGTGACACTGTGATTTTCTTAATTTGTCCCATACATTGATTTCAAGATACCGACTAGCCATTCTGCGCTACAAGGGTGGAAACACATTTTGGGTGAGATGTGAAAATGACAGCTGTACTGCTCATTAAGACAGTGTGGTGAAATGGCAATGTTGAAAATCTGGAGTGAAAATATTGAAATTTCGTGAACTTACGAGCCTGCATAGGAATTTCATAGCATGCAGCTTGTTAAACAGTCATTTTTGGATTTTGCACTAAATTTTCAACATGGGTTTTGGCCTTTCTCATGAATGATGTCACTGTCATGGTGGTAGTTTGGTCCTGAAGGGTGAGTTTCACAGTCCTGCAGTCACGGCGAAATCGACCGCCGAGACGAAACGCGCCGACGGCAGTGGCATCGTCATGAGAAAGTCTAAAACTCAATGTTGGTGATACAAAACAAAATATAGACTCATAATAAGTTGAACCCCTCTATCAGCCCATTGTATACAGCTTGCAGGCATTTTCCTCAGTTAGCGGTCGGCTGAAGAGTGCAGACGTCCCGGTCCACCGAAGATCGCCGTGCCGGAGTCCGGAGGTAAGTATGGGGTGAGGGGGTGGGAGACTGCGTCGCAGTGGGTGGGTGCGGGTTGTGGGAGGGGTTCGAGATCATGGGACCGCTTTTGTTTTACAGGTTAAACAAAAAAAAGACGTCAGGAACCGCGCCACACGCTGGGGTGGGCCCCAGTGTGGCACCAGGACTTTGGCGTTTCAGCCGACAGGGGATTGGACACCCCTGGCCGGCAAAAAATTAAAAAAACGGGATCTGCTTGCCACGCTGGGGTGGGCCCCAGCGGCACAAGGATTTTGGGGAGGGGCGTTCTGTTTCAACGGGGATTGGGCACCCCCGTCGGCAACATGATGGATTGCCATGCTGGGGTGGGCTCCCAGCGTGGCATCAACTTATTGGAGGAGGAGAGACAGGCGCAGTTCAACCGGCGAGGATTGGGCACCCGTCGGCTATCACGCTGCGTGCGGGCGTGCACGCCTCTGCGGCTGGGGGAGCTGCCGTGAGCAGCTTCTTTTGCTGCCACCTGCCGTGAGCTCCCCTTTCAACTGTAGTGTCCACTGCATTTTGAGCGCGTTACAGACAGCTCCAAAATGCATTACAGCGGGCCGCACCTGCCAGCACAGTGCCTGAATTGGAGGAGGAGGTGACACACCTCCGAAATCTCCGATGAAGGCACTATGTTTCTTGCACATGCGTGCAAGCAAACATAAAAAGGGAAGTGGTTATTCCTCTGTACAGACAGTTGGTGAGACCCCATCTGGAGTACTGTGTGCAGCTTTGGAGAACTCATCTATGCAAGGACATAGACAGGATGGAAGCAGTCCAGAGGAGGGCAACTAAAATGGTGCAGGGTCTGCATCAGAAATCATATGAAGAGAGACTGAGAGAGCTTAATATGTATAACCTTGATGAAAGGAGGGATGGGGGGAAATGATAGAAACATTCAAGCACCTCAAGGGAATCAACAAAGTCCAGGAGGGTAGTATCTTTCAGAAAAAGAGATGTGTAAGAACAATGGGATACAATTTAAAGATAGAGGGGGGATGGCTCAGGGGTAATGTGAGGAAATCTTTTTTCACGGAAAGAGTGGTGGTTGCGTGGAACTGCCTTCCTGGGGAGGTTGTTGGGGATAAAACAGTGGAGGAATTCAAACATGCATGGGACAGACACAAGGCAATTGTAGTGGGGGGAGGGTGGCAGGAAGTAGGCTGTTGGTTAAGTAGAATCTGCAGCTTATCCAGTAGGTAGGCAAATGGGCAGACTGGGTGGGCCAAGTGGTCCTTATCTGCCGTCAAAGTCTATGTTTCTATGTTTCTATGTATCAGTTCCTTTGCCTTTCTCTGTTGACTGTGATTATCTGCTGTTGCTTGTGAATATATTTTGTGGCCTACTACATCTCTTTCCATTGTTGTATGCTAAGCTCCCTGTTACATAAAATCTCACTTGACCTCCTTCTGGCTGCGGCAGTGTATCACTACCTATCCTGGGAAATGAAGGGGATCTCATTCAGTATAGAGGGGAGGCAGGTGGTTGCTGCTGCATTTGATACAATGAGACACTACTCTTTACTCTGTCTTCTGTGCTTCTTCTTGCCTTGCAGTTATATAATTTATTTAATTGTATTTATTTTATTTTATCTAAAATTGGTGTCCGGGAAAGGCACACTGAGCCGAGGCTCGTTTCCAGGTGTGACCCAGGTACAAGATGTACACCGAGGGCTAAACAGAGAAAGGTACAAGAAGTTCTAGTTATGTCACACACATGCCTGTTCCTTTCTTAGCTGACTGTGTGAACTGATTATGTGCTGTTGTGAATATATTTTGTGGCCTACTTCTTCTACCATTGCTGTATGCTGAGCTCCCTGCGAAATAAAATATCACTTGACCTGGCTTCTCTCTTCCTCCTGATTGTGGCAGTGTGGCACTACCTAGCCTGGGAAAGGAAGGGGGAGGCAGTAATAATAGGCTGCACCTGCTATGAGACACCACTCTGCTGCATCTGCTGTGCTTTTCTATTGCCTTGCAGACATTAATAAAAAATAAAAACAAACTTTTCATATGATCATGTCACACATTCCAGTTCCATCCTTTATCAGTTGACTGTGAGATTATCTGCTATTGTGAAGATATTTTGTGGTCTACTACTTAGCCAACCATTGCATTGTGCTGAGCTCCCTGCTAAATAAAATCTCATTTTGCTTGAACCCCCCCACCAACTCCTCCTGACAGTGGCAGTGTAAAAATACCTATCCTGGGAAAGGAAGAGGATCTCATTCAGTATACAGGGGATGCAGTATTAATAGGCTGTACTTGTTACAAGACTCTGCTTTGCTGTGTCTGCTGTACTTTTTGCTTGCCTTGCATTGAGCATTACAGACACTAATAAACAATAAAAAAAACTATGGTCAGAGCCAATATAGCTGCAAAATGATGGTGTAGATGTAGCCGTAAAAATTGAAAGGCTGCTTCAGACCCAAGGAAAGCTTAAGATTTCACTGTCTAAAGTATATACAAAAAAAAGATTTCGCTGATGCAGGAACAGAAGCAGATCTGCAGGACCCTTTGGCCCATGCGTTATGGCAAGACTCTGTCTGCCTACCGATGCGGGGTCTGGCACATTCACTCTTTACATATTCACACTTTACATATCCACTCTTCACACATTCAGTGCACATTGATTCTCTCTTCACACATTCAGTCTTCATACATTCTCTCTTTACACATTCACTTTTCATGCATTCACCTTTTTTTAAAATCTTGAGCCCAGATTTTCAAGATAGTCATTTTATGACTGCTGTTATAAACATGACATGTAGCATTTATGGTATATTGGCTGAAATGTCATTTTGCAACACAAGTGCAAAAAGACATCTCCTCCAGAATTTAAAAAATGGCACCTGTCATGTTTATGAGGTGGTGTGAAAAAATAGGTGTGTTGAAAGTTTGGAGTCAAAATATTGAAAATTAGCAATGTTATGAGTGAACATTGAAATACTGCAATGTTCAGTCATAACCTGGACATTTTACCATATTTGTTCACCAAATTTTCAGCATAGCATTCTTATTACCCCACCTCATGAACCTCATAGGTGAACGTTTTCAAAGCCCTGATAAAATGTGGTTCCATGCCACTGAAATATCATTCCGTGACACAGGTGTGAAAACACATTTTGACCATGATTTGAAAAATGACAGCTGTCACAGTCATGAGGTGGTGTGAAAAAAGGGCTATGTTGAAAATTTGGTGTAAAAATATCTGAAATTATTTAGGTTATGAGCAAGTGTAGAATAAATTCAACATACACTCAAATTGTAATTTTTATGTATTTTTGACTTCACATTTTTAACATGGCCTTTTTATGACCCTACCTCAGGAATAATGGTGGTGACATTTTTCAAA
Source organism: Neoceratodus forsteri (assembly GCA_016271365.2). Taxonomy (NCBI): domain Eukaryota; kingdom Metazoa; phylum Chordata; order Ceratodontiformes; family Ceratodontidae; genus Neoceratodus; species Neoceratodus forsteri. The sequence goes on along the minus strand of CM057459.1, from coordinate 578,396,484 downwards.
TCCTGCCCAAAAGGTGATTCCACCAAGCAACCACAAAATCACCTTTCAGGCCTGATTTACGTAATTCCAATGCCATTGATTATCAGATGGGATCCCAAAAAGACCTTGTTGAAAATTTGGAGTGAAAGTATGCAAAATGATGAAGTTATGCATCAGAGCTAAAAACCCCATTGAAATACAATAGACCAAACTTATGTTATCTAGGATGGCAATCGGAGGGTGGGGGTGCCACTAGACAGCAGGAAAACATTGCAGTTGGCAGTTCCAGTGTCAAGACGTGTCTTCAATAGGAAAGTGGCTCTTCACCTTGGGACCTGTTCAGGTGAGTGAGGGTGTGTGGGGGTGTTTGGTGTGTTGTGTACTGAATGGGCGATTGGGGTGGCAGGGGTGAGATCAGCAAGGGAATGTTTTCATTCTTACAGGTTTAAAGATAGAAAAAAAACATTGAGGGATGGTTTTCTATTTTACAGCTTATAGGATGGTTATCAGAGGTTGGGGGTGCTAGTAGGCACCAGGAAAACATAAAGGTTAATGGAAATCAGAGGATGGGGGTGCCACTAGACACTAGGGCAATATAATATAAATACAGGGATGGTAATCGGAGAGTGAGTGTGCCTCTAGACACCAAGCAAACATTATATGATTACACAGATGGCAATCAGAGGGTGGGGGTGCCAAAAGACAACAGGGAAACATTATATAAATATGGAGCCAGCAATCAGATGGTGCAAGGTACCACTAGGCACCAGGAAAAAATGATGTAAATATGGAGATGGCAATCGGAAGGTGGGGGGGTGCCACTAGACATCAGGGAAACATTATACAATACAGGGACAACAATCAGATGGTGGGGGTGCCACTAGCTACCAGGGAAATATTATATAAATGTGGTGATAGCAATTGGAGGGTGTGGGTGCCACGAGACACAAGGGAAACATTACTTATATAATGGGGACAGTGATGGAGCATGGGAGGTCAGGGAGGCAGGGATCAGGTCAGCAAAGGACCATTTTCTTTTTTACAGGTTTAAAGAAGAAAAAAACAGTGAGGGACAACTTTTTTTATATAGCTCACATTTCTAAAAATGAATAGGGAGACAGCAAAAGGAGGGTTGGGGTGCCACTAGACACCAGGGCAACATTAGAAATATAGGAAGATGGCTATCAGAGGTTGGGGGTGCCACTAGATACCAGGAAACATTATAGGAACACAGGATGGTGATTGGAGGGGGGTCACTAGACACCAATGAAGCATACAGAAATATAGGGATAGTGATCAGAGGGCAGGGGTGTGACTAGACACCAGGGAAACACTACAGAAGTATGAACATGGTGAATGGAGGGCAGGGGGTGCCACTAGACACCAGGGAAATATTAGCCATATAATGGGGATGGAGATCAGAGGGTGGGGGTAGCATCTAGCTCCAAACCTGGAAGTGAACAGCAAGTAAGCACAGAGCAGGAAAATAGTGCACCCGGGGGGGGGGGCAGCACTGTGGTCAATGAAGAGGACCTCATATGCACCAACTCCACTGTGGAAGACACATTCTAGGTATCTAGTCACATGCTTCCACAGTCCCCTGGCTTTACTATGTAACAGCAATACAGCAGCATGACTCTGCTATGCAGCTGTAAAAAAACGTCTTTTTCACATAATTATATGACCCGTCACAGAGGCCAGTTCCTTTCTTAGCTGGCTGTGTGATTATCTGCTGTTATGAATATATTTTATGGCCTGTTTCTGCCATTGTTGCATACTGAGCTTCCTGCTAAATAAAATTTCAATCCTGGCCAATTTCGTTATATTTTATTTTATTTTATACCGAAAGGCTTGTGAGCAAAATGCCCGTTCTCACAAATGTCTGGTTATAAAACATACAAACAGAGATTACAAAATATTTTCAAATGTTATAATGGCAATATAATCAGTTAAAACAATCACAGTTTGAGTTATCAACTAAATAACTTTTAAGAGACTTTTGAAAGGCTAAAATTGTAGTACAATTTACAATAGAGCTAGGCAGTTTATTGTATAATTTAATAGCCTTAAAGAGCTGCTGACACTTTTAGGAGAACTTTAACAAAACATAACATTTAGACACAGTTCAGCTTGTATTTCATATTAATTCTGTATTGCTCCTCCCCCTTCTTTTTTTTATTACTGCTTTAATCGGCATAAAAACAGGATTATTTCTGCTGAAAAGTTCATCTAACCCTGTTGTTTTCTCCTCACCTGAAGTCATAATGCACTGTTTGTGACATCACAGTTACTCCCTTGGCAACACATTGCGATGTCACAACAGAAGATTATAACTTGAAATAGGGAGTAAGATATAGAGGCAGATGAACTCTGAGGTATAAAGATCATGTATTCATGCACATTTCCTCAGTAATAAATAATGCTGAAGAGAAGTCCATAGAATATATATGAAATGCAAGCTGAATTGTGCCTAAATATTATGTTTTTTAAAGTTTTCTTTGAAGCATCAGCAGCTCCTTAAAAGTGAGGGAATTTTGACCAAAAACAGTACAGAAGAAAGGGACTTGAAAGGAAAATCTGCTATGGAGCCTAGTCAAAAAAGCATTAGACGGTCTGGGAGATAACTTGGAAATACAAACAGGCAACAAAGCCAAGTGTATTTCCTGCAAAAATAACAACGACCCAAAATTTAATCGATCAACCAAGACTTCTCATACCATTTTTGCATGTTATCCAATACATTAAAAAGAATACTGTTTACTATGAGCAGCAGACAGGGAGAGGAGAAGGCACAAATGGGGAAAGGGATGGGGAAACATATGGCCCATACCTTATTGTAGACTGGTAAGAGAGCGATTCCTGCAGTGGTCCATCTTCCAGTTAGCACAAGTGGTACTTCCCTAATGTTGTCCAAACAGGAAAGCTAAAATCTTTGCTAAAAAGGTAAAATCTTTACTATTTAAAACAAAAGGGGTGGGCTGCATCACAAGGAGTGGCAAGCAAAGATATGGTACTTATGTGTACCATTCAAGTACAAATGTAAATGAAACTGATGAGGACAAATTTAAGTCCAATGAAGGTGGTAAACTGGAGGATATAGACAAGGAGGGAGAGAACTTAAAGGAGGAAAGACTGAATGAGGAGGAAGAAATGGCTGTTGAGCATGTGCAGGATGAATGTGATGATTTTGTGATAATGGATTTGGAGGATGAGGAAGTGAACAGAGTGGGACGGGAGGAACAAGATGAGGGGGTAGTGCATGCAGAATCAGGTTCTGTGATTGGCCTGGAAGAACTGGATGAAAAGACTGAGTCATACCTTGATCAACTCACTATGGAGAAAGAACAACAGGATGCAAGTGACACACAGCAGTATAATATACCTGCTAATAAAAAGGAAAAAATATGACCTCTTCTGTGTGGTATTACTTTTTTTCTGACTGCAGATAATGAATTGTGAGAAGTATACCCAATGTGCAAAAAGTTGATCAGCAAAGGGAGAAAAAAAGGGTGCCCTGGATACCTCAGCTTTAAAAAAATTAACAAGATATTTAGAGAGATGTTACCCATTGTGCCTGAAGTATAATTATTTAGACACAGAGAAAGTTGAAAACACCATGCAGTCAGAGATAATTCCTATTCCCATTCCACCTCTTCCTGTAGTAGCAAGTGGTAGCAGCAGCCCTGCTGATAGTTTTAATGTCTCCTCATTCTCAGTCCTCAAGAGAAAGCAATGCAAACAATCCCCATTTGCCCTTATCATCATCCAGCATACTTAATCGGTCTTGTCTGAAGATTTCTTCTGCTAGAAGGCAGTTTACAATTTTTCAAATGCTTGAGCATAAAGTTAAATACCAGCATACTCATCTTGAAGCAATTACTATAACAAAACTAATTACTGAAATGACAGCACTGGACTTACAGCCTTTCTGAGTCATGAAGCATGTTGGCTTCTAAAGGCTATTGAATCATCTGGCACTACGATACAACATTCCATCCAGGAAGTACTGTATTTTTCAACTATTGGTCTGCCTCAGCTGTATGAGGTAGTCAGTGTGAAACAAAAAATTGCTTTAAAAGATGCAGTTGCTGGTGTTGTACATCTGACATCTGACATATGGACATGGTGCCAGCCAGAACCACTTATGTTAATGACTGCACAGTGGGTGCCATTTACCCCTGTAGTGACAGACAAATCCCATCTGAAACTAGCTTCCCTTCGCATGCAGTATGTTCCACAGGATCACACAGCTCCAACATCCTGCATGAGCTTTATAGAGAGATACAGTACTGGCTTACATCACAAGGACTTTCTGTAGGTTTTTTTTGTGTCTGACAATGGTTCAGACATAAAGAAAGCAGTGTCTGATGGAGGCTTCGTGCACATTCGATGTTTTGCACACTGTCTAAATTTAATCACGCATGCTGTCTTGGACAAGGACAGAGATACAAAGGCTCTCACATATGTGGCAAGAAGAATATACACAAATTTCTGCCACTCCTGCAAAGTACACCAGTGACTGCATGCCATATAGGAAGAACACAGTCTGCCTCCAAATAAGCTCATCCAGAATGCTTTATCTACATGTTTTTGGAATCCAAATGTTTGGAAAATGTTTTATGAGTTTTTCCTGGGTACTGGCTGTAAGGGAGAGATGGGGGGGGGGGTCTTGTGCTCCACTATAGCGATATCTAGGTTACATGTTTTTTCTAAGCAACTAGTTGGATCATTATGGCCAATGCTGTAAACCGTATTACATGGAACATAAAAGGCAACACTAAAAAGTTTGCTGTTCTCCATCATTTAAAGAATACCTAAACAACATTTTGACAACAGACTATTCAAAAATCTGACCTCAAACGGAACTAAAGGAAAGGCTGCTGAATTCATTAATGCTAAAACTACATTTATATATGTTACCTAAATGTGATTCCAAAGCATTTGAAAAATGTAAAATCAGCCTTCCAATTTAAAAAAAACTGCCTTACCTGCTTCTTAAAATGGCCGCCAAATGTGTCAAGTGATGACATCATTGGAGCCAAAGTCAAAGAGCTATATGGCTTTCTATAGTGCTAACTAGTTCTTTTTTCCCTTTGTATAGAATTGTTTCACCAAAATTGTCAAAACCATCTGGATTATTTAGATCAATACGTATGTTAGGCTATGGTTCTGTTCATTTTGTTTTATTTATTTCGTTTTTATTAACCAGGTAGGTGCACTAGCAATGAAATGACAATTTTCAGGCATGACCCGGACCAGGGATGTTTACTTTAACATGCTGAAATTGTGTTTTAATCCAACCGACTTTCTCTTTGGCAAACCACAGTGCAGTACACATTTTCAAATACCTGGTGGTCTAGTGGTTATGGTAGATCCAGGATGCTACAATGGGGTGGGGAGCGTGCATACTTGATATGCACTTTTTAACATTTTTATGAACCTTTATATTTTCTGCTATTATGCTTTTCTAGTATGTTTTTGACTAAAACTACAAATGTAATCCATACTTTTGAATGTAAACATGTATACAATCATTAAATCAGACTTCTTCAACAAAGTGAAATGCAGCAGCACCAAGTGAGCACTTTACAATGGGGAGGGGGGTTACAGCTGCACCCTTCACCACCCCATAGATCCACCACTTGTTTGTAGCAAAGTTCTTTTGTAGTCCAATGCCAGAGTTCATAATTTCATGGAAATCAAAAATATGCTTGTCTTCTTTTCTCTTCTTTATCCATGGGAAATAATAATAAGAATAATCAGTATTTATATAGTGCTTTCATGAAGTGGCTCAATGTGTAGTGGCAGTCAATGTCACACATTAATACCCACACATAGCCTTGGACAATTGCATGAACTGGTTTTATGAGAAGGGGAATGTTGACCAGGACAATAAGGTCAGGCAGTGATCATGGTACTGGCAGCCACACATCTTATTTCTCACAGTGATGTGCTCATATTTCTCCCCTTCTGTCTTCCCTGTTCCCTGAATACAGCAGTACCTTGCAGGAGTGGCCTTCTCAGTCCCCTCTGGTATTCATTCTCACTACTGCTCCCCACACCAAAAACTGGTGAGCTCATCACCCTTGTGCATCATGAATGTAGGTAGTACAATCCCCAGGTCTTTGGACATATCAAAAATAAACAAATCTTTCCAGCAAGTCAGGCTTGTAGCAGCAGGGAACAAGGGGAAATATAGGCTTTCCTATTCTTAAACAATTTAGGATACCTTTGATTAGGCACTATTAAATAATGGGTGTGCACATCATTATGCATGTCATTTAATAGTGCCTAATCATAGGTGGATTAGATCTTATATGTGTAAGAATGCCTATGTTTCCCCTTGTGCCCTGTTGCTATCAGTCTAGCTTTCCAGAAGATCATGTTTATTATTAATATGTAAAAATAACACAGGTGACTGTACTAACCACATTCATGATGCAGAAGGGTAGTGGGCTCACCAGTTTTTGGTGTGGGGCGCAGAAGAGAACAGAAGAGAAGAATGAATGCCGGAGAGGGACTGAAGAGGCCATTCCAACAAGGTACAGCTATTTATTTTATTTATTTATTTAGGAAATCGGACTTACAACCCTTTGAGTCATAGGCTCATTTCCAAAGGCTCCACATCAGAATAAAACATAGATATTCATACAGTATATACATAGAATAAATGTGGGTGAGCAATCATACAGAGTATAAATACAATGAGCACAGCTATATTCAGGTTAGGGGAAGACAGGAAGGGGGATGTTTAGCAGACCATTGTGAGATCTGAAATGTAGGGCTGCCAGCACCATGATTGCTACCTGACTGTGAATGAGAGCAGCCAGCGATGACAAATACTCAATGGCAGGGCTGCACTTAAAGTGTTACTTGAATTCAGTGTAGGGAGATTACCCTCAGGTGGGGAGGGAGGTGTTGACATTTGTTAGGACAGTATTGAGGGAGCTGTGTGTAGATCATTCAAGATTTAGAAGCATGGTAGCCAACCAGCTTGCATTGTGGAGTAGGGCACTAAAAAGTACTGGAGTAGATTTGCTGGGAACTGTCCTGTGGGGTTCTGCAGATCACAGATAAAGGAGTAGACTGACACTGGAAGTCTGGTGGATTCAATCAAGGCATTAGTATGCCTCTCCTGCTCATAATAGTGTTATCCATAGTAAGTACAGCCCTTATGAGGGCATGAACAGTAGTTTTTCTGGTGGGTCCTGAGGCTTATTGCTTGGCCCTCCATGAAGACCCAATTGTTGGTTAATGAGGTGGGACAAAAACACACTAGGGGAACTGTACATACTGCCTTCACTGTGCAGAAGGATAGTGATCCACTCAATGTTTACTGTGGGAGCAGAAGTCAAACATTGAAAAAGTGGACTTAAGTGTGATTTGGGAGGTATTTTTTAACAGTGCCAGCTGATGATCCGTATTGGTGTAGGTATGCACAACTCTCTGAGCTATATGATTACAGTCTGAGGTGTGATAATTCTCTTCATGAGACCGCAAGCTCATATGCAGCCCCAGGCAGTACTAAGGACACGGCATGGATGGTGGGGTGTTCAACAGAAGCCAGGCTAGGTGCAGGGGGTTCACTTGGAAAAAGAATACAAGAGAAGCTTTTTTTGTGGATTAACAAGAATGCATGAGCTTTGGAATTGGACCAGACTTCACTGTGTGACCCTAAGCAAGTCACTTAATTTCCTTGTGCTGCCAGGCCACATCTGTAAACAAGGTTTCAGAATAGTGTGTCTCTCCTGGTTAACAAAAAAAAAATTCAGGGCATCACATAACCACTAGATCATCAGGTATTTGAAGTGTTGTACTGTTCTGCAGTTTGCCAAAGAGAAAGTCAGCTAGATTGCAAAACATTTTCAGCAAGTTAAAGTAAATAAAATGAACAAAATCATAGCCTAACGTGTACTGATCAAAATAATCCACATGTTAACACATGGTGTTGATCAATCTGGTAAAACAGTTCAGAACAAAGAGGGAAAGAAGAAGTCTGGCACCAAAATCACTCGCATGCACACTACTGGCACATTCTCGGGCATGCGCGAGATCTTTCCTCTGACAGCTAGTGCACCTGCGCAGTACTTTGGCGCCAGACTCCAGTAGGATTTTGCAGCTAATCCAGCACTCGTTTTATTGTCGTACATGCCAGCAGCACTTTAATTTTATCAGTTCTGCTGTATTACATGTCTGCTGCGATGTGTTTGCTAAAAGGTGCACCTTGGCACAGAGTCCACAGTAGATGTGCGTTCCCAGCGCATTCTCGGCACGACATCTGCTTCTGGGGGATGGAGGCTTTCAATCGGGTCAAATATGAAGAAAGAAATTCAAAATATTAGAAATCAGGTAAACGGATCACTTTTACTTTGATGCAGGGCCATTCCCGAGCATACTTAGTGCTCGTTTGTGTCCACAGCTCATCATTTGTGAATTGACAGTAAACCGAGGGACAAAGCTGAGAGCGCCCCTTTAAGAAAATTTCAGATGCATATAGCTTTCCTTTAGGAAACTCACTTACTAGAGAGCCAGATTTCAAATTTACAGACATCTTGGGTAGGCCAGGCCTTCTGAGCAGGCAACAGCTCTTGCAAGAGAGGAGTAGCAATATTAACTGCTAAACCAGTCCCTTTTTGCATTCATTAATGAAGTGAAGGACTGTGAAGAGAGATTAATTTTTGTGCATGGTAAATTAGGTAATTTTGGACTGGTTCTAAGGTCAGTTTATGGGCCCAACTTATATACTCCTTTTTTTCCATCTTTAGCTTCTGCATTAGCACCTGGTTGTCATTTACCAGTAATAATAGGTGGAGACTGGAACCTAGTTCTGGCAACAATTTAGATCAGACTTACAAATCCAGAATTGGTCTCTCCCCACTCAGAGGGCCCTTATTCAATTTATGGACCAACTAGGTCTTATTGACCCCTGGAGAGCCCTCTATCCTACCACAGCAGAGTTTACCTTTTTCTCAGTCCCACATAAGAGAGTTAAAATTCTGTATTTGCATCCCTCGGCACTCATACTTTGCAATAATGAGCTCTCAGATGTTTTCTTGCTAACCAGAGGTACACACCAAGGGTGCCCTTTGTCCTCATATTTATTTAATTTATATATTGAACCCTTGACAAGGATGATTAACTTATCGAAGGTTGTTCAGGGAATCAGTGTGGGCGACCATGTTTTTAAATTGTCAACATTTGCAGATGATATCTTACTCCATGTTTTAGAATGGAAGGACTCCTTGCCTGAGGTGCTCTGGATTATTTTCCAATTCAACCAGTTCTCTGGCTCTAAGTTAAATACTCACAAATCTGTTGTATATTCCCTTTCTCCATCTTGCCCTACGGAGATTAGTGAGGAGTTAAGACTTCTATGGGAAACCAAGGCCCTGCCCTACCTGGCAGTTAAAATATCCCGGGATTTAACTAAGTTAAAAACCTTTAATTTAGATCCTGTGATAAAACAAATGGAGGCAGACTTGTCTAGATGGTGTCATTTACCTTTATCATCATGGGGCAGAGCGAGTATTATAAAGATGAATATCCTACCGAGATTGCTATATCCTCTTAATATGCTTAATATTTTTCTCCCCAAATAGTGATTTAACAAACTCCACTCTATTTGTACATCCTTTCTCTGGTTAGACAAGCCCCCACGCAGATCGTATGTTAAATTGTACAGACCATGAGGATTTGGGGGCTTACAGCTCCCGGATTTATTTTGCTATTACATATCCCCGCATGGATCTAAATATTTTCTATGGGGCACTGTAGAGCCTAGGTCCACTTCTCTTCCAAGTTGGTTGTCCACAGAACAAACTCTAGCCCAAAAGCACCAACTTTCCTTGGCTTCCTCGCTATACGTTCCCATCTCTGATCTACCCAAGGAACTTTGTTCTACTCCCATTGGATGGGATATAAAGGTGTACTCACAATGATGTAGGTTATTTAACCTTTCATATCAAAGGGACCTTGGCCAACCTCTTTTTTATAACCCAAATCTCTGTAGTGGAGGTACTCCAATAACAACCAGATAATGGCCAGGCCTGGCAGTAAACGTACATTCAGACCTCATTGTAGGGACTAAAGTTCTTCCCTTTCCTGAGTTTAAGGCTCACATTTCAACCTCCCCCCCAATGCTGTTTGAATACGTGCAAGTCTATCACTGTATAAAGAAATTTCTGGGACCTCTTCCATGGCACAACTCAGTGAGTTCCTTTTTCCATAGTTTAACTTCCTGCTGTCTTAAAGGAAAGTCTAGTTCTAGTCTTTATTGGGAAATAAACCAGCAAGCCTGCAACACAATTAAATTAACAGCTTTTTATTGGTGGAACTCTCTTAACATGGACTGTTCTGATTCTTATTGGAGTTCTATTTGGACTGACATTTTCAGATTCATTAAACAGGACCGCCGCAGACATTTGCAATTTAACATCCTACATGATCTCTACTGCACTCCCTTTAAATTGTTTAAGATGGGCAAATTACCCACCCCAATATGCAAACACTGTAGTAGAGAAGACGGTACTTTGTGCCATATGTTATGGACCTGCTCTAGGTCCAAAAAGTTTTGGGCCCTAATACAGAGAATGATTTCCCCCTTTTTCGGTCACTCTAATTACTTTACAGCTGAGATATGTCTATTGGGGGACTACATACTGTAGCTATTTCACTGCTTAAGAATAAAGTTTATATGGCTGTGATTGCCCAGGTAACTAAGTTGCTTATTATGAGACATTGGAAAGGCAACTGGAAGTCCTCTCATTCAGAATGGGTTCAGTAATTCTTAAACACGTTGAATGCAGAGCATGCAGTCACCTTGTTCAACCATGCTGGACAAAAGTTTCTGGCTTGCTGGTCCTCTTTTCATGCTTACATTATGCAGCAACTTAAATAATTAGTCACTTTTTTCTCCTCTTCACCCTCCAGTAGTGCCTGTGGTGGTCTTGAATGGTGACCACCTTGGGCAATGCAGGCCATATGAACTATTTCTTTATTTTTCCTTATGTACCATAGTTGTTATCATCACATAGTGGTTGCATGAATGGGGGGCGGGAGTTGGGAGTGGGAGGGTGGGTTGGATTGTTGTTGTAGTGTATCCTTCTGTTTTGTTCTTATTCTTGGTTTGTATTGTGTTCTTGTTAATGTTATCTGTGTGTTGTCTTACAGATATTGTACCTTTAAAATTCTTTCTAATAAAGCATACTTAGCTGCAAAAAAAAAGAGGTATTGAGTGGAAGGAAGATCCCATAAAATACTAGCAAAAAAGGAGTCTGTGTGGCCTGCACTTGTTCAGGTATCTGTATTTTCAGAGTGACCCTTCAGCTCTGTGGGTAATGTGGCAACAGATACACTATCTAAGCTACTGCCAGAAAATGTGGAAAAGTTAACTTTCTTAAAAATAAACCTTCCCCTGATTGGTTACAGTTATGATCTGCAGCCAGCAAATACATTTTCCAGTGACCACAAAGTTGACTATATAGAAAAGTTGGAAGAATGCAATTTTGAAAAAGGAATAACTAGTTCAGTAAGCCTTTCAGCATGCTAGACAATTTTTGCACCATGATCTTTTGGACTGAACTAATGTTTGCATTGCCTGAACCTGATGGCACAACTTTTGCAGCATGCCCTTTTGGACTGAGTTAATTTTTGGATTGCCTGAACCTGAGGGCACAATTTTTGAAGTTTGTCCCATTGGACTGAGCTAATGTTTGTATTGCCTGATTCTGATCGCACAATTTTTGCAGCAATTCTTACTAGATGAAATTAACTTTTGGACTATCTGTACCTGTGGTACAATTTCTACAGCTTGTGCTATTGGACTGGGCTAATTTTTGGACTGCCTGAACCTGAAAGCACAATTTTTGCTGCATGTTGTCCTATTGGATTGAGTTAATTTTTCAGTTGTCTGAACCTGATGACACAGTTTTTGCAGCATGTCTTATTGGACTGTGCTAATTTTTGGATTGCCTGAACCTTGATGACACAGTTTTTGTAGCTTATCCTATACTGGCCTGAATTAATTTTTGGAAAGCCTGAATGACACCTTTCAATAAAATCACTACATGTCCCTACTTGTACTTAACGTTTGCAATCACTGAATATTCCCTTTCAAAATGAAAAATGTTATCTCAATTCATGTTAAGCATTCCCTTATAAAGGTGATCTGTTAACAGACTGTAGACTGCAGACTTGACCAAAGTGCTGCTGTTGACCGGCCTGGTGCTGTTTCTCCTCGGTCCACTTAACATACCAAAGTCTATCAGCAGGCTAGGATGTACTGCTGCTTCCTCCTGGTGCAGACATATCCTCATTTTTAAAAACCAGCTTATAATCATGTATGATGCAGACTGATGTGTCATCACTTGTGAGATTTTTCAACCCTGAATTCATGAATGATCATCTTTGTGCTGCTCCTGGTTGTGATGCTTCCTCATTTCTCCTCTCACTAGCAGTGTCATCTCTCTTAATTTGTTGTTCATCTACTGTATGTGCTCAAAAGTGAAGGACATGCAGTTAGTTTCTGATAGGGTCCACTAAATGTGTCATCAGTTTGGATGGGTGGGTGGGTGGGTGGTGGGGACAGTGCGCCATAGAAAAGAATTGCATGACTCTCAACTGAGCAGACAAGCAGCTAGTGTAACAACCAACTGATGTGTCCATTATACACTAAATGGGATCTCCCTCACAGATCAGACAGATCAGTTTGCACGTGCTACAGTCAGGCAGGATGCAGGAAACCGGGCCATCTGCATGCTGCCATTTATTCAGAATTGACCAGCACATCTGTGCCAATATGATCTCAGTTTTCTTTCCTGAAATTCTGTTTGCAATTCTGTGTGTGTGCCATAAACCTTAGTGTAATTTTATACAATTGTATGGCACATTTTCAATTCTCCTCACATTTTCCAAAAGGGTATGATTAGAGTCAGAACAAATCACAACTTATCAGAACTTTGGCCTGGATCCTGATCCTGATAATAAGGGTCAGGACCTTTTATTGGGTCTCCAAGAAGAGGAGACATAGATAGATTTCTAAGCAGCAGGGGCCCTTTTGAATGTCAAGGAGGTGCTAATTACTTCATGGGATGATGACATATAGTGCCTTTGTCCATAGTTCTTTGAAATTATCAAACATCAGACAGCAGACAGGTTTGTATATTCAATCTTAATGGTTCTTGCTGTAGTTGAAATTTCAATAGTCCAGTATGTTGACTGAGGGTTTTTCAGAAGATACAGTATTACAAATGCAAAGCTGTTTTACAATTGATTTTACACAAAAAGCAGACATCAGTTGATAAAGATTCTGAAGCATTTCTGCACTGGAAGATTTCCCAGATAATATTTGTAAAATTATGAAGACAGTCCAGGAAGAAACAAATGAGGCAGTATAGCGCAGTGGTTTAAGGCTCTGAGCTGCAAATCTGGAGACCTGGGTTTGAATCCCACAGCCCCCACTTGCATACTGTGTGACCCTGAGCAAGTCACTTAACTTCCCTGTGCTCCTACGTTGCACCTGTAAACAAGCTTTCAGTTTAGTGTGTCTCACCTGATTAAACACTTGGAAAAAAAAGTCCTTGGCTCAAAGGTCTTTCCAATTTGTTAAATAAATAAATAAATAAATAAATAAAAAGTAGATCTAGAGAGAAGACATACACAGCTAACAAACTACTATGTCAACCATCTTGAAAGCAAATCGCCATAACAGAATTCATGCAGGATAAGCTTGAAGCAGCACTGCAAGGTGCAAAAAAGCCTCATAGCAATCAGTAAAAGATGAAAACAGCAAACCACTGGCATGTGTATTATCACTGATAAGATCCTGAATGTGTTATACAAAAAGTGGTCAACTATGGTATATTTGAAAAATATTGTTTATCATCATAGCTGTCAACTGACCCTTATTATGGGGGACATCCCTCATTTTACTCCTCAAAATTGCTTTGTACCTTATCTGTCCCTCATGGAAAAGGTGCGCCCACACAGCAAATGTGCTGTAAATTCAGACTTCAAAGTAAAAATTCATATTTTAAGATGCTAATTTGAAAATAAACTTTATTCAAGTAAACACAAAGATTTCCCCAGTATTCTGAGATTGTGTCTCCATGTTTCATGATGTGTTCCTCATTATGATGGTCAATGTCCCTCATTGTACCTTATTTTGAGTGTCCATGGCCCTAATTTCAATTACAAAAGATTGAGAGGTATGTTTATCTTATTATAGAAAATACACTTACAATGGTGTCCACCTGGATCAGATGCAGTGTCAGTGTTCCACTGTTTCCTGCATGGCAGCTGTCTTTCAATTGCATTGCTTCTTGCAGAATTCCGCAGGATAAGACATCTAATCCTGGTGTGCAACAAAGCATTTTTGCAGAAAACTCAGTGAATGTCATGGTTTCTTCTAGGTTTTAAATTCTGAAATTGTTCCTCATTTTCATTAACTTTTAATGCGGCTAATTTTGTCTATCAGTAGAAAAAGTCAGAATTTCAGAGATGAAAATTCCAAAAATGCAGAGAAACATAGAAACATAGAAGCTGTTGGCAGAAAAGAACCTCTTGGCCCACTTAGTCTGCCCTAAAGTCCCTACCTACTGTGTTACCACAGACCCTAATTGATTTCTGACCTTACCCCCCCAGCCCTGTTACTAAGGTCCCCCTATGCCTAGCCCATGCATGTTTGAAACCTGTTATCGTTTTGGTACTGACCACCTCTGCTGGGATGCTGTTCCAGGCATCCACCACCCCTTCCGTGAAGAAATATTTCCTCACATCCCCTCTAAGTCTCCCCTTTCCAGCTTCATATCATGCCCCCTCATCCCTGAGCATCTCTTTCCGTGCAATATGCCACACTCCTGTACCTTATTGATACCCCTGAGGTATTTGATTGTTTTTATCATGTCTCCCCTTTCTCTACTTTCCTCCAGTGAGTAAATATTTAATTCCCTGAGTCTTTCCTCTTGTGGCTTCTGATGCAGGCCATGCACCATTTTGGTTGCCCTTCTCTGTTCCACCCCCACCCTGTCTATGTCCTCCCTGAGGTGGGGCCTCCAGAACTGGACACAGTACTCCAGGTGTGGCCTCACCATTAATCTATATAGGGGTAACACTCCCTCCCTTTTTCTGCTGGTAATCCCCATCCTACGCACTGCAGCATCCTACTAGCCTTTCCTACTGCCTTATCACACTGCTTTGCTACCTTCAAGTCATCAGATATGATGACCCCCAGATCCCTTTCCTGTTTTGTTGTTGTTATCACCTCCCTCCCTAAATGATACATTGCCCTTGGGTTTCTGTGCCCCATGTGCATAATTTTATACTTGTTGGCATTGAAGCACAGTTGCCAAATCCTTGACCAGTCTTCCAGGTTTTGTAGATCTTCCTTCATTTTCCCCACCACCTCTGGTGTGTCCACTCTGCTGCATATTTTTGTGTCATCTGTGAACAGGCATACCTTTCCTTCCAGCCCCTCTGCAATGTTGCTAATAAAGATATTGAAGAGGACCAGTCCCAGAACTGACCCCTGTGGCAACCCACTGATTACCTTACCTTACCTTCCTCCAAGTGAACTCCATTTACCACCACATTCTGAGTTCTGTTACGTAGCCAACACTGTACCCATTTTACTATCTTTGGACCCACTCCCATGCTGCCTGGCTTGTTTACCAGTCTTCTGTGTGGAACAGTGTCAAAGGCCTTACTGAAATCTAGGTAGGCCACATCCACTGTTCCTCCCTGATCCACCTCCCTGGTAACCCAGGCAAAAACAACTCTGTCAGGTTTGTTTGGCAAGATCTACCTCCTGTGAACCCATGTTGCCTCGGATCCTGCAATCCACTGGTGTTAAGATATTCCCCATTCCAAATCCTTTCTTTAAGTAGAGTTTCCTATAACCTTGCCAACCACCGAGGTCAGGCTTATAGGTCAGTGGTTTTCTTCTTCCTCCCTATTCCCATGCTTGTGTAGTGGGACCACATCCGCCCTCCTGCAGTCCTCCGGAACTTCCCCCATATCCAGTGATAGATTGAATAGGGCTGTCAGAGGTGCAGACAGTTCCTCCTTTAGTTCTTTCAGTATCCTAGGGTGAACCCCATCTGTCCCCATAGCCTTGTCTAATCTTAGTTTTGCTAGCTCCCTGAGGACTCCTCTCCTCCATAAAAGGGCTAGTATCCACCTCCCTTCCCTTAATGCCTTTCTCCACTATCTGTGGCCCATCTTCACCTACCCCTTTCTTTGTGAATACTGAACAAAAGTACTTATTCAGTATGTCAGCTTTCTTCTGGTTCTCTTCCACACTCCCCCCCCCCCCGAGTCTTACTATTCCTGTCTTGCTTTTCTTCTTTTCGCTTATGTACCTGAAGAAAGTTTTATCCCCCTTGTTTGCTGATTTGGCAATGTTTTTCTCCGTGTGTGCTATAGCTTGCCTAACTGCCTCTTCTGCCTCCATTTATTTTGTCTTGATAACTCTCCCTATCCTCTTCCTTCTGTGTCATCTTGTACCTTTTGAATGCCTGCTTCTTTTCCTTTACCTTCTTTGCTACTTCCTTTGAGAACCATAGCAGTCTCTTTCTTCTCTAGTGCTTAGTAACCTGCTTGACACAGAGGATTGTTGCCTTCTCAACTGACATGCAGAAAAAAGAGGCACATTTTGCCAAATTCGGGTATGTTTTGACTGATCACCCCATTTTCGGGTTTTCTAATACAAGATTTCCCACAGTGAATTTTTGGAACTTTGCATGACTCGACTGTGATGCACTCTAATATGCAGAAACTTAACACTAAGGCAATGAGTGTGAGTTCTGAAGCATTGTGTTTAGTCATAGCATGCTAGGTTACAATGCTGTACAATTCTGGAAACTGTGCGGCCAAGAAAAGAAAGAAAAACCTCAGTCTGTAGCTATTGCACTGGCTGAACTGACAGCTGGAGATCCAAGCATGGCAATACACATCTATATATGAAACGTAATGACTGTCCCTGATGAGTTACAATACATATAGAAAACTGTAAATAAATAAATAAGTAAGTAAATAAATAAATAATTAGAGGAGTTTTTAAATGAGACTGAGGAAATTGACCTATTTCTACTAGGTAAGTGAGAATGAACCCTTACAAAAAACAATTTCTTTCTATGGTATGAAGACCTAAAATGATAATTTATTTATTTATTTATTTTAGATTCAGATTAATACCTTTGAGCCAGGGCTCATTTACAAAGGTTCCAAGTCAGAGAGAGACAGTACAATACAATACAATACATGGGTAATAGATCAATTAGGAGGAATAATCATCAAATAAGACATGTTTGCTAGGATACAGTTGCTGACAAAATGACAAAAGTCATTTATCATTCTTGGTGTGTCATAACCATTTACAATTACTTTAGGTTTGTCACAAAGGAACTCAGCCAGTGGGAGAGCAGCTTAAACAATGCTGGATGACATAACAATGACCTCTGCAGCACTCTAAACTGAGCAGTGAAATAAAATGAGACAGGTAAACTTTCATTAACAAACAAAAAAAAACTAATCAGAAAGCTCTAAAATTTAAAATAAATTGTATAAATTGGACACACAATGGCCTCACTCAGAACACAATATTTGTCATCACTTGTGAGGGGCAGCGCTTTCATGATTCACTGGCGGCTCTGTCCCTCATGAGTTATGGGCCTGTCTCCTCGCACATGAAGATAAACAGCATATTCTAAGTCAGGTAGAAATCCAAATAAAACAGCATGTCTCAGAGTAGGTGAGGCAGTGCAGAACAGAGTGGCTAGCCCAACTCACTATGAAATAGACAGAAGGCTGCACTCAGCACAGATGCTTAAAACACACTGGCCCAGATAGTCAAAGCAGATGCACGGCGCAAAGCGAAGATGAGCCGTGCATCCCAGAAAATGGGTGGAACCACGATATTCAAAAGGGAGAGATGCATCACGCATCTCCAGATGTACCATCGTGCATCTATAATGTATGTGCCACATGTAGAGGGGGCATTCCCATGAATGTGCTGCACATCTCTATACTCAGCTGAAATGTGCAGCGCAACTGCAGCGTATCTTAGAGATGAGCTACCTAAAGTTAGGCATGGAAAAAGCATGCCTAAATGGCCAGCCACCCACAGGCAGGCCACAGAACTGCCGGCAGGCTGTCTGAATACAGCCCTTGGAGGTGCAGCAGGATATGCTCTATCACCCACACATAGCAGTCATGCCAGGATGGATGAATCCTGAGTCACCGGCACCATCCAGGGAGCAACACCCCATACCACTCCCTGGATGTAGCCACCCAGCAGCCGGTCACAATATGCACACTGCCATCCCTTGCAGTGCCCACCAGGTACCTCCCATACTGGGGTGTGTGGGGCACTGCAGGTGATGGTATGCAGCATATAGAGCTGGTATTTCATATGCATGTGGTAGCCCTAGCAGCCTTGTCATGTGTCCACCCCATTGCATGTCCAGGTAGCCCCTGTGGACACTGTCCAGGTAGGCCCCGTGTACCCCTGTCTGACCCTGTGCATGGCTATGGGGAGCTAGTCAACTAAGTGTGAGTATCTCTCCATTTGTAGCTGTGCTGAGTTGTTAAGCTTTTTTGACATAAAACACTACAAGAAGGGTGTATTACAGTTGATGGTCAGTGCCAGTTCTTTGTGCTTCACTATGCATGGCTATGGGTAATAGCACTGTATCCAGGCCAATGCAGTACACCCACCCACACACATACCTTCCATCACACCTGCCTGCTAGGCTGCTATACCTCCTGTTCACCTTTGTGGAGTGGTAGGTCAGCCCTGCAAAGCTGGAACTGAGCATGCCCGGGGTATGCAAATGGCCTGAATACATTCCAGTAATGTGAGACAAATGTGAGAGATGGGCTTGGAATATGCAATGAGGTTATTTGGATATCCTGGCTGAATTTTGCAGTTTTGCGCACCACGTAAGTGGCTCTGCATCACACATTTCCCCATGCTCCACATAAGGCTCAGGTCACTTGCTGCACCGTGCATCTCCCACTGCATGATCGCACATCTTCAGGATATTCAGCCGGACATGCGCGAGCTCATCTCATTGCGCATCTTTTGAATATCTCATTATTTGGGGCCGGCACATCTCAAATGCATGGTGCAGGCACTTGTGCAAGTTTTCAGAGGACTTTGAATATCTAGGCCCTCCGAGCCTTATTTTTGCTGCATAAATGGCAGTTTATTTGGTCTGTGTAACAAGGAATTACTGTACTGAGTGCAGTCTTTTGTCTACTTCATATTCTAAGTCAGGCCATTTTGTATATTAAAAATATACACATCATTGTCTTTATTTAAAATTTAAAATATAAAAGTGAAATGAAATCACCTTGTATTTTTTCATACTCTGGGACGTTTTCTCCTGTGGTGTTGCCTGCTTAGTCTGTGAGCCTGTGAGTGTACTCCCCCATAGTGGAGATCGCAACCATCTACTCTGCTAGCTCCACTGCTAGCACTGGTGAGGATCCATGGTGTGGGCTGAGAGCTCCACTGACCATCACCCTGACAGCAATGTATTTACTACCCCATGTTTTTGTTACTTCCTCCCCCAGTGCCTGGTAATGCTGCCAGCCAGCCTCTCATGTATGCAAATTTCACCTCTTGCAGAGTAAGCCCCCTGGTCTTCCACAGAGATCACTGCAGCACCAGGTCCCAGTGTCCCCCTTCCCCAGCTGATAGCACTGCCATACTGCACTGCTTCCCAGCCTTCCCCTGGCTGCCTAGCCAGGTCCCAAGTTGGCTCCCAAATCTGGCCACCTGTGCAACAGCACAATATTTATTTAGTTTTTGTTTACTGGGTAGGTGCACTAGCCATAAGGATGACTATTTTCAGGCATGACCTGAGAGGTTACAAGGAAAACATTACAGATGTAACAAACAGCAGATAACATCAGGATGCATCAAGACACAAAAAACAAGGTAATGTACATTGGATGTGCAACAGTTAACTACAAAATAATTAAGGCCAAGGGATTAACAACATACATCACAAGTCAAGGCATCAGTACACTCAATAGACAAAAGCAAACCAGTGGGGATTAAGAGGCACGCTAGGAGGATTCAATACAGAAAGTGAGCAAGTTAAGAGAAGATGAGGTAAGGTACAGCGAGTGTAGTCTTGAAAAGAACAGACAGATCAAGAGAAAGGGACACGTAACTGATAAGTGCAGGAGGGAGGAGGAGCAAGGGGTGGTGGGGCTGCAAACAGCCTAGATTCAAGAGAGTGCTAGGTTCAGATATAAGGTCGAAGATGCTGGATAAGAACTGGCAGCAAAGGAGGGAGGGGATAGGAGTAAAAGTGGGAGGTGTGAGGCTGGGGACAGGGCAGGGAAGTGATTACATTAAATAGAGTTTTGATAGGAGGATGCTGTCACTGGGAGATTGGTTGACCAATTTACCTCGTTTTTTCAAGGCTTTCTAAATATTATTAGAATTAGATGCTGAACAAGTAAAGAGAAACCAATACCTGTGATTGGTCAGATGTGATCCTTGACAGTGCATTATTCCAGCACAATAGCATAGATCAGAAATACTTAACTTTTTTAAACCTCAGTTTTAGTTTTTAAAATAAAAATCAAAGGAAACATTTTATAATCACTATAAGGCACTCCAGGATGTGTGTGATTATGGGTTAATGGTACTTCTTGGGTGTGTAAGGCATTCAGTGTTGCCTCATGCCTCACTTCACAAGGTGTGCCATTATCCCACAATAATGCCCACTCTGTCATGCCCTACTGCCTAATTTATTATTCGAGTTGCAGAAATCCACTTGGAGAAGGAACTTAAACTAGTGGATCTCACAGAAAATGTGGAATTCTAAAAATTAAGGGTCTGCTTCAAACAGAAAGTTAAATGGAGGGATAATAGTAGATGAATATTGTAAATCAGCTGGCACGGAGGTGAATTTCATATGAAACAGCACGTTCTCACTGATTTTCAGTGGTAATTAAAAAAAATGATATCAGAAATCTAAATATAGTGTTCATGTGTCACGAGACACAGTCTGAACTGGCTGAAACTAGCCTTTTCGTACTGTTGCACAATTATAGTTTATGTTTGGATTGCCTGGTGACTTGTCTACGCATTCACTGTCTTTCTGGAGAGCAGGCCAGTGGGAAGCCCCTAGAGTCTCCCACCAATGGAAAAAAGGAATCTGCTAGCAAGAGCCTATGAGTCATACACACAATTTTTGGACTTGCAAAAACAAGTAATGCAACTGGAATTTCTAGGCAGCTGAGAAATGTGTCTTTGGATAAAATATTTTAGACATAGCATTTTTGTACTGGAAATAATGAATGGGAACATCCACACTGACAAACAAAAAACAACAAGGGAAGGCTTAATAATGAGTAACCATGAATCACTGTTAATGAAACTGAAAGAAATTGCAGTGCCTCTGTAAAGTCCCTGACCACATATCTGAGGAAGGATGTAGACTGTATTAAAAGGTGCAGAAGCTGCAGATGAGACTGACCAAGGTGGTTGAAGGCTTGAGAACATGGGCTATGAGGACTGACTGGCAGAACTAGGACCATTTTCAATAGAAGAGAGGAGACTCAGGTGGCATGATAGCTGTACTGTGGTAGCCAGAGATACCATAAAGTAAATATATAGCTATATATATATATATATTTATAAAATGGGTAGGGAAATTGCTGTTCATTTATTGGACCTTGAGCACCACATGACCATGCGTATATCAGAGTGCGACCGCACACCTGCACTTTCACCCCCCTCCAAAACAATTTTGACATTTTATAAGATAGATAAACCACTCTGAAGTGTGCGGTCATGCTCTGATATCGCACACCTTGGAGTCGATGACACACTCGACCTCGGCCTTGTGCGTATGCGCACGCAAAATGCATCTATCACAGCATGACCGCACACCTCAAAGTGGTTTGTCTATTACATATATACTGTCTATATATTCATTGCAAAAAACTTCATTAATGCATCAGTTAGGGTTGACAGCACAGTGACAAAAGCATGGAAAAGTGATGTTAGGGTTACCCCCCATCACCCCCAACCCCCCACACTCCACACACCAACAAACATTGGGGTGTGCCATGGGGTTGTCAGGTCCAACTCACACCCCATTCTATGTGAAAGCAAGCTGACATATTACAGTATAGGAGAATGGGGTGAGAGTTAGGCCTGATGACCCCATGGCACACCCCGACGTCTGTTGGTGTGTGGAGGGTGGGGGTTGGGGGTGAGGTGGTGGGGGGGTAACTCTAACATCACATTTCCATGTTTTTGTTGCTGTGCTAGCAACCTCAACTGGTGCATTAACAAAGATTTTTGCAATGAATTTCCCTTCTTTTGAGAACATGTAATGTAACGGTCATAGGCTAACCATGACATATTGCACCTTGGTCACTTGGTAGAAACTTGTACTATCAAGTGTTTCTGTTTCTGTCTAACATGTGCATATTTAGAAAAATGTGATGAGTTGTATATACCCGTCCACGATCCAACTAGCCTAGGGGGTGTATACGACAATGTTATAAGTTATATTATGACCAATCCAGTCCTTGAGCTATGCTCCACTCCTATGTATGATGACCTGTATATATATCTGTCAGTTGAACTAGCTAGTCTAGAGTGTATAATCTGAAGAGTGCTTACTACTGTATGTTTCCCCTAGTGTCAAATGATGTATTTCCCACATGCTTGTTTACTGTGACAAAAAACTGTACTCTCTTTGCCATGTCTCCTTGACTGTTGTTCCTCATGTTGTACTCTCCCGGGTCATTCCTGAAAATAGGCATAATACTTGTCTAGTGTACTTACCCGGTAAACAAAAGCTAAATAAATAAATAAACTGGTAACTTGTATGTGTTAGTGGGTGCGTGGACCCTCCGGGTGCTGCACTCCCTTCACATTGCCCAGTTTTTGCATAGTGGTATGCATATGTGGGAGCGTGGGCCCTCTGGGCCCTGTGCGCACAATTACACATAAGTATGGAGCCATTCAGCAGCCCCATAGCACTCAAAAGGAACCTCTGAAACACGTATTTGGCAATATCTCAGTAACCGTAGCAACTATAAAAAAATTCCACTGCAGTTGTAATCATGACTTCCAAACCTCCACACATGCTTAGTCTAAGCTGCGGGTAGCAAAAAATCTGTATCTCAAATCATTTTCGAGATACAGGCATCGAAAAGTGCCACGGGCACCACAATGTTATCCTATGGGACATTTCTCAACTTCTGAGCACTGTAACTTTGTACCCAGTTACATTTTTTTACCACACCACCAAAAGGCACATCTGTGGGGCCAGGCCACACTGCAAATTTCAGCCAAAAATCCCTAACCGTTTAGGTGCAGTGGTGCAGCAAAGAAATTGAATTTTTTGGTGCAGTAGTGTCATAAATTGTGACAGTACAGATGCGACAATGTTGCAGTTTGCGACAGTGTTGCAAATGACTCTCATGATTTGCGACACATCGGGGGACACAGTTTTAATAAAGGTATTTCTAGAGTTCCTAGAAAAAAACTGATGGCACCATTGTGTTCCTCAGGCCCCATTTAGGTCAACACAACTGTCAGTGTTTACCTAGGGGCAGTAGAATTTGAATTACAGAAATTTGTCATCACCACTAACTGAAACAAGATGGCTGCCACACGACAGTAAAAGGTCCATTTGTAGCAGTAAAATGTACTAGCAGCAGCTTTCATGAGGCACATGTATTTTTTTCTGATTGACTATAATGGGAAAATTAAAATTTGAATAATTTTCAAACTGATAAATATTTTTTCATCAAAACTTCAGAAGGCACATCAATGTCCCAGACTGCATCTTCCATGAAGATTTCAGAGCAGTCAGACAAATCGCGTGGGCTGCAGCCATGGGCAAAGAAATGTGCAAAAATGCAGTTTTTGCATGTTTTTTGGTGCTCTGCAGCTCCGCAACCGCTCTTCTAACCGTAATGCAACTTGCCAGATCCAGAGATCCTTGGTGCCCTAGTATGCATGCAAAATTTCAGGTAAATCCATCATATAATGGCAATGTTATTCAAGTGCATAATTTGTGGTTTAACATAGAAGTAGCGGAAATCTAACTATAGCTGCACTAGTTGCAGCTATAATATACAGTATATATATATATATATATATATATAGAGAGAGAGAGAGAGAGAGAGAGAGAGAGAGAGATATCTTTATAGTACATGGCATTGGCCTAGAAAATATGCCTGATAATTTTACAGTTGATCCGTGTCTCCACGACATCATGTGCAGTGAAGCCATGAGTGATGTCACATGGGGTTGCAGATCACAAATAACATTTAAGGCATATTGTTAGTGGGGACCAGAACAATCTATTCTTTTGATTCATTTATTCTTTTCTGAATATGCATCTGCTTCAGGTACAAGATGGCTACCAGATCACATGATCAAGTAGTATGTGACAGCTTATGTCAGCCAGGGTGGAGGGACTGATGTTCTCGTGGGAAAGTTAACAGGAAGGTTAGAGAGGAAGCAATAAAGCAATAACCCCAGAGGGGAATCCTTTCTGTAGATGTTCCCATGTTGGACAAAGGACTCAGGTGCATGTCATAATGTTAGCAAGGAGGTGCTGAAGGGTGAGTGGACACACACACACACACACACACTCTCTCTCTCTCTCTCTCTCAAAGAGAGCTGGGACAACATGGAACTGTCACTCATACTGAGTGAGACCCCTCTCTACAGGGAGGAGAAATATATTGTGGTGCTGGAAGTAAGCACTTCTCTTGGACTTTGTACATCTGAAATCCAGAACCCTGCAGCTAGAAGTCTGGTATGAAACACAGCTTAGGGAAAAGTATATTTTTCAGATAGCAGCTGGTAATGACATAGGATTTGGGTGAGAATAGCTCAGAATTCTGCTGTACACTATCTGTTTGTTCAACCTGGTTTTATTTTCTTCTTCTTAGTAAAAGTACAACCCTTTTGTTTTCCTGTAAATACTTGTAGTATTTAAGCGAAGCTTCTATTTTTATAGAATCAGTGACTGCTTGTTTTATTTAAAAAGGGTAACTCTACTATTTTTGCTGGACTCTGTTTGCAGTCCATCTCTGAACTGGCACTCTACCCAGCGTTATTGTGTTGACCTTTCTGACCTTGAGCAAGGAGGAGGTAAAAAACAGGTTTCCTGGGTCCTGTGGGTAAAACCTATGGTTGTGGCAGTGAACCTGAAGTCCCTGGTGAGGGATTTTCATAACTTTGGTGGCAGAGCAGTGGGATCAGTGTGGCAGCTGGTACCAGCACAGAGCAGGGTACAGTGTGCATTCCTGTGAGGCAGGAACTCTGAGAGAGAGAGAGACAACACACTGGTGATGGAGTGCCAGCAGAAATATACCTTAACAGTCACGAAACAGGATTTCAAAAGGTTGCATTGTTTACAACTGTTATTTTTATTTCCAGACAGCTTAGTGCAGCGTAGCTAGAGAATATGAGCTCCGCAGGCTATGTCAAATTTCATGTACAGCAACTCTGTGATCTGTGCACAGAGATAGGGATTCCCTATGAGGATATGACAAAGAGTGCACTCATGGAAGCTGTGTTGGCACATGACCAGCTGCAGAGCAGGGTACAGTGTGCTTTCCTGTGAGGCAGGAACTCTGAGAGAGAGAGAGAGAGACAACACACTGGTGATGGAGTGCCAGCAGAAATATAACTTAACAGTCATGAAACAGGATTTCAAAAGGTTGCATTGTTTATTACTATTTTTTGTAAATTTCCAGACAGCTTAGTGCAGTATAGCTAGAGAATATTAGCTCCTCAGTCTATGTTGAATTTCATGTGCAACAGCTCCATGAGCTGTGCACAGAGAGCGGGATTGTTTATGAGGGCATGGCAAAAAGTGCTCTCATGGAAGTCCTGTTGGCACATGACCAACTGCAGGAGGGACAGATGGTCTCAAATGGACATGGCCCAATACCTGATCAGCAGGTGGTTGCTGAGGACAGTGACCCAGGCAGTGAGACTGGGGGCCCAGCGACTGAGCAAGGGGGCACCTTGTGGCACAAGCTGGGGGAGCTGTGCAGCCCAATCAACCTCAGCTTGAGATCCTGAAGTCAGAGCTTGCACAGCAGGATGCCAAACTGCAGAGGGCAAGGCTGGAGACCGAAAGGGAGAAAATAGGGCTAGAAGTAGAGGAAAGAGAAAAGATTCACCAGCATGAGATCCTTATGCGAGAGGAAAGGGAGAAGATTTGCCAGCATGAGATCCTTATGTGAGAGAAAGAGAGAAGAAACAAGCAGAGCAAGAGAAAGAATGACAGCACGAGATTGAGATGGAGAAATTGTGCCAGAAAACAGCGTGGCAAACCCACAAGTGATGGCAAAGGGGGTTCAACCCACAAAGCCACAATTAATTCTAAAATGTTCCCACAATGTTGGGAAGGGGATGGTCTGGATTTGTTTTTAAAATCATTTGATAGGGTTTGTGGACAATTGAAATTAGACAAGGGTTTGTGGATGACCCACCTGATCCCATTACTTACTGGCCGTGCCTTGCATACATTTGCTCGAATGGATGATGATGATTGCATGGACCATGATAAAATTAAAAGAATGTTATTAAAATGTTTTGAACTGACTCCTGAGGCTTATAGATGGAAATTTAGGGAGTTAAGAAAAGGCCCATGAGACAGCTATGTAGAACTGCATGTCCAAATTTGTGCTTATTTAGACCATTGGGTAGATGGGGCTAAGGCAAGGACTGTAGAGCAAGTTAAAGATTTAATTGTAAGGGAATAGTTTCTTAAAATTGTACCTGATGACCTGCACATTTGACTACTGGACCGGGCATGCAACTCCGCAAAGAAGGCAGCAGAAAGTGCTGATTTGTATGCAGCCAGCAGACCACACTCGCAGAGTAAGAACTGTGGGGGTGGGGCAGCACATGATTTTAAGGGAAGGAAGCCTAAAGGAAACCAGCCTGCACCCAAGCCCAAAACTGAACCCACCAGTTCTAAGGGGAACTAGGAGCAGGGGCTACGAAATTATGGATTTGCCAGAAAGTGGGGCATCTATCCTATGACTGCCCTAAAAACAGGAGTAAAGGGCAAAAGCCGGAAGGGAGGAGGTGACCAACACAGTATACCACAGTTGGTCAACTGCATACACACTGTAGTGCCACCAAAGTCCAGCAATCATATGCACCGTATTCTAGTAAATGGACAGTAACACAGGCGTTGAGGGACACTGGTGCCTTCATCTCCATGGTGAGGCAGGATCTGATCCAGGCAGAGCAGATTCTGCCAGGGAAATTCTCCAAGATTCATGGAGTCATGGGTCCAAAGGTCCAAGTACCAATGACTCAGGTCTTTCTGAGCAGGGAGGGTGGCTATGGGGTACAGGAGGTGGGAGTTGTACCTGATCTCCCTTTGGATGTGATCATGAGGAATGGTATTGACCACAGGGAAAACCTAGTATGTGTTACTACCCATAGCCAGGCAAAAAGGCAAGCTTCTGAAGGTGAGAAGGGGGTGACACAGCCTGTGTAGACCCCCCCTCAGCAGCTGAGGAAGTGGCTAGTGTGGGTGAGGGGCTAGCTAGGAGTAGCAGCCCTGAGTCCCAGCTACAAGCAGAGGAGGTTGTGACCAGGGGCAGCTTCCCTCCTGAAGGGGAACTGGGGAGGGTCAGACAGGAGGAGCCGGTCAGGTAAAAAGTCAGTTTATTGGGAAAATGGGCTGTTGTACAGGGAGTGTACACCGCAAAGGGTGCTAGAAGGAGAGGTACTCCAGCAGCCGATAGTCCCCCGGGACTACCAAAAGCAGCTTCTGGCCCTAGTCCATGACATTTTTTTTTCAGGCCACCTGAGTATTAACTTCACAAAAAAGCAGCTTGCCAACAATTTCTTTTGGCCAAGCATGTACACAGATGTGGCAAATTACTGTCGGATTTGTCCACAGTGCCAGCGGGTTAGAAAGGTCGGGGACAAGGCTAAGGCAGCTTTGACGCCCCTGCCTATTGTCGATGAACCCTTTAAGAGGGTAGCCATAGATGTAGTGGGGCCCCTAAGTACCCCAAGTCACATGGGCAAATGATGTATACTGGTTATTGTTGATTACACAACCAGGTACCATGAGGCAGTGACCATGTCCTCCATTAAGGCAGAAAAGGTGGCTGATGAGCTCCTGGGAATCTTTAGCCGAGTGGGGTTTCCCCAGGAGATTTTGTCAGACCAGGGGATGACATTCATGTTGTCCTTAATGACCAGTGTGTGGGAAAAGTGTGGGGTGAAACTGCTCTGTGCTTCACCCTATCACCCCAAGACAAATGGCCTGGTCGAGCTGTTCAATGGGACCCTTTAAACTATGCTCAGGGCATTTGCTGACCAGCACATAAGGGAGTAGGACAAATATTTGCCCACTTCCTGTTTGCATACAGGGAAGTTCCACAGGAGTCATAGGGTTCTCACCCTTCGAGCTCCTGTTTGGTCTCAGGGTGAGGGGCCCCCTAGATTTAGTCAGGAATGAATGGGAAAGTAACCATGCAAGGCTTAAGGAACTCATGGGGTTTGCCCAGGAGCACTTAGCCATTGCACAACAGCAGCAGAAACCCTGGTACAACAGTGTTGCCAGAGCTGGGGAGTACAAAGTCAGACAACAAGTGATGGTACTTGTCACTGTCTGACACAATAAACTGCAGGCAGCATGGGAGGGCCCATTCTCCATAATCTGGAAGCTGAGTGATGTTATCCACTTAGTAGGGCTGCCTGACAGAAGGCACAGGCAAAGGGTATATATCATGTGAACATGATGAAGCCCTACTATGATAAGGAGGAAATGATCCTCGCCATGTGCAGTATGCCAGAGGAGGAGAATGAGGTGGATCCCCTGCTGGACCTCCTTGGGGAGGCCTGGGAGGGATCCTCAGTGTAAAACCTCACCCTTTTAGGGCAGCTGACACCGGCCCAGACCAAGGAGTTGAGGGGGGGTGCTATGAGAATTTTGGGGACATGTTCAAGGGGAATCCGGGGTACACCATAATGGCTGAACACCATGTAGACACTGGGGCCCAAGTTCTGCTGAGGAAGTCCCCCTACAGGGTACCCGATGGAGTTAAGAAGACCATGCTGGAGGAACTCAGGGAGATGCTGGCCCTTGGAGGGATCCAGGAGTCCAGTAGCCCCTAGGCTTCACTGGTAGTCCTGATCCCCAAGAAGGATGGTACGACATGATTCTGTCTTGCCTACAGGAGGCTCAACAGCTGTAGGGAGTCTGATGCCTACCACATGCCCAGAACAGATGAGACCTGGGAACAGCTGGGAGGAGCCTAGTTCCTCACCATGATAGACCTAACAAAGGGCTACTGGCAGGTGTTGTTAACTCCTGCAGCCAGGGACAAGTCTGCTTTCATTACCCCATATGGTTTATTCAAATTCAGAGTAATGCCATTTGGGATGAAGAATGCGCCTGCATTCTTCCGGAGGCTTGTGGATCACATCCTGGCTAGGGCAGGTGAATATGCACTGGCTTACATGGATGACACTGCCATTTGATACCTGGAGTACTGTGTGCAGTACTGGAGACCACACATGCACAAGGACATAAACATGGTGGAGGCTGTCCAGAGAAGGGCGACAAAGAAGGTGTATGATTTGCACCACAAAACATACAAGGAGAGACTAAGAGACCTCAATACATACTCACTGGAGGAGAGGAGAGAATGGGGTGACATGATAGAAACTTTTAAGTACCTCAAGGGCATAAACAAGGTGCAGTTGGGAGATCTTTTCCAATGTAGAAAGAGATCTGAGAACAAAGGAAGCACGATATGAAATCGGGGGATTACAGGTAACATAAGGAAGTTTTTCTACACGAAGAGGGTGGTGAACACTTGGAATAATCTGCCACAAGAGGTGGTAGGGGCAAGCACAGTGGAGAGGTTTAAACATGCCTGGGACAAGCACAGGGAAACCTTAGGCGGGAAGGGAGTGATGAAAAGCCATTGACTACTTAGGGTGAGTAGATGCATACATGTATAGGACCTATGGGCAGACTGGATGGGCCTAGCGGTCCTTATCTGCTGACAATTTCAATTTCTATTTACAGCCAGATATGGAAGGATCATGTCAGGCACGTAAGGGGAGGTGTTCTGCAGACTGAAGGCCGCAGGGCTGACAGTTAAGGCAGAAAAATGACAAGCAGGCATGGCTGAAGTGTCCTACCTTGGGTACCGGGTGAGCTATGAATGCATCCATCCACAGCCAGTGAAGGTTGATGCCATCCAGGACTGGCTCACCACTGCCTCAAAGAAACAGGTAAAGGCATTTCTGGGAACAACCAGGTGCTGCAGGAGGTTTGTACCACACTATAGTGATGAGGCCAAGCCCCTGACAGACCTGACAAAAAGGAAAATGCCTATAAAGAAGACCACGAGTCTGCCTTCCAATGGTTGAAGGAGGCATTATGTGGATCAGCCATGCTTGCTATCCCCAGTTATGACTTAAACTTTGTAGCAGGGATGTGAGAAAAAAAATTTTCTCTGGCAGAATTTCGGCGAAAGTGCAAATTTCACTCCGGCAGAAGTTCAGAAATCATTTTCAAAACTTTTTCGGAAATTCCACCTTAAAACTGCAGAAAAAATATATGCAAACTGTGGGTTAATTTATTAAACTGCAGAAAAAAAATCTGCAGAAAGGATCACTGCTAGTAGTCAGTTCTGAGTCTTTTTTTTTTAACTACAGTTTAATTCATTAATCCACCCTTCACTAATCATGGTCCCAGTAAATACCCTCAATCCCTTCCATGGACCCTCCCGGTTTCTATTGGCCCCCTCACCCACCAAACATGGCCCCCAAAACATTTTTTTTCCTGATGTCTAGCAGACCACCCTCCCTATGCTGGATTCCTTAATCCACAAATAAACAGCTGGCAGTTCACCAACTCATGCCCCTCTATTCCCAGCATTCCCTGGCATCTAGTGGACCTCCCCATCCCTGATCCCTTATAAAAAAAATAATCTCAATTCCCTGGTGTCTATTGAACCTCCCCAACCACCACCCTGACAGTTCATCTGCCACCACCCCACTCCCCTTCCCACCCGGCCCCTGAGTGGGCCACCAGAGCAACACTCCTCTCTCCTCTACTACCAGTGGCCCACTGAATTGTCAGTGAATGACCGCATGGTTGTACAAGCAGGCGTTCATTCACTGACAGTTCATTAAACTGTGGATAGAATAAATTCCACAGTTAATATGCATTTTTCCGCAGTTCACAAAAAAAGTCAGCAGAACTCGCCAAAAATCTGCAGAAAATTTCAGTTTTGCCAATGGCGAAAGTTCCTCAATTTCTGCAAAATTTCCAAAATTTCACTGAAGTTCCGCAAAAGCAGAATTCACAACTTTTTCCCACCCCTAGTTTGTAGTACATGTGGATGCCTTGGACCATGGGCTGGGTGCTATCCTGAGCCAGGTTAAATCACAGAGGGAGGAGTACCCCATAGTGTACCTGAGCTGGAAGCTTCTGCCGAGGGAATAGTCATATGCCACAGTAGAGAGGGAATGTCTGGGGATAGTGTGGGCCCTTCAGAAGCTGCAGCCATATCTGTACAGGAGGGAGTTCACTTTGGTCACTGATCATAACCCCTTGACATGGCTCCATAGGACTAGTGGGCAAAACACAAAGTTATTGCACTGGAGTCTGGTACTACAGTCATATAACATGATCATTCAGCACCGAAGTGGGGAACAGAATGCCAATGCAGATGGACTGTCGAGGCAGGGCTAAGTGAATGGCTTATTTCTTTAGGCACTCCCCAGACCCTATATGAACGGAAGTGTCTCTTGGGGGTTGCACAAAACAGACACACCTTAATGTTTTGTGATGGTGGAGGAAGATGTGACAGGAAAGGGGACCAGAACCATGTACTCTTTTAATTCATTCATTCTTTTCTGAATATGCATCTGCTTCAGGTACAGGATGGCCACCAGATCACATGTTCAAGTAGCATGTGACAGCTTATGTCAGCCAGGGTAGAGGGATTGATGGTTCTTGTGGGAAAGTTAACAGGAAGGTTAGAGAGGAGGCAATAAAGCAATAATCCGAGAGGGGAGTCTTTCCTGGATATGTTCCCATGTTGGACAAAGGACCCAGGTGCATGTCATAATGTTAGCAAGGAGGTGCTGAAGGGTGAGTGGACACACACACACACACACACACTCTCTCTCTCTCTGTCATAGAGAGCTGGGACAACATGGAACTGCAATTCAAAGTGAGTGAGACCCTTCCCCACAGGGAGGAGAAATATTTTGTGGCGCTGGAAGTAAGCACTTCTTCTTGGACTTGGTACAAGTGAAATCCACAGCCCTGCAGCTAGAAGCCTGGTAAGAAAGACAGCTTAGAGAAAAGTATTTTCCGCAGATACTGTAGCAGCAGGTCAAGATATAGGATTTAGGTGAGAATAGCTCAGAATTCTGCAGTACACTATCCGTCTGTTCAACCTGGTTTTATTTTTTTCTTCTTAGTAAATGTGCAACCCTTTTGTTTTCCGGTAAATACATCCTGTTGTAAATACTGTACTTGTAGTATTTAAGTACAGCATCTAGTTTTATAGAGTCAGTGACTGCTTGTTTTATTTAAAAAGGGTAATCCTATTATTTCTGCTGGACTCTGTTTGCAGTCCATCTCTGAAGGGGCACTCTACCCACAGTTATTGTGTTGATCTTTCTGACCTTGAGCAAGAAGGAGGTAAAAAATAGGTTCCTTGAGTACTGTTGGTAAAAAAAACACAGTGGTGGCAGTGAACTTGAAGTCCCTGGTGAGGGATTTGCATCACAGTGGGCCTATGCCATATTTGATTTATGCAATGGCATGAGCGTGTGTAGTAAAATAGTTGGAAGTGCTGCCATCTTATGCATATTACAGTTAAAGTTCTGTAAATAGACAAGTCCCAGAATTAAATGACATTGGACTTCTATCCTGATGGACCTACAGTGAGAATATTTGCTTTGTCATTCACCTAGAGCAAGAATATCAATATGCATACTATGGGAGTGATGAATAACACTGGTAAACAAAAAGTGTTATTTTGGCAGCTGCAGTGGAAATAATATGTTATTTTCACTGTAGCTTGTATTTCCACTACAGCCCTGACATAGTTCCACTATAGCCTTTTCACAGTGGCTTTCCTCAACTAATCGAGACCAGTAAAATATATGTAACCCTTAGGTGGCGCTATCCCAAGGGCTACTACCCCTGCCTGCTTGGCTAATAACAGGTTAAGGGGCCTAGGTTCTGTAATGGGTGCCTCCACCCGAAGGTCAGGGTTGGTAGTGGTCAAACTAGCCTGGGCACAGCCCTTTGGGACACTGTGTCCCCCCTCGTTCC
This sequence comes from Neoceratodus forsteri, assembly GCA_016271365.2. Taxonomy (NCBI): domain Eukaryota; kingdom Metazoa; phylum Chordata; order Ceratodontiformes; family Ceratodontidae; genus Neoceratodus; species Neoceratodus forsteri. The sequence goes on along the minus strand of CM057459.1, from coordinate 578,363,158 downwards.
CCACTAGTGGCCAGAACAGTACACAATAATCACTTTCACAATACCCCTGATATACTTTGCAAGTACCCACACTGGTTGCACTTACCGGCAGGGCTAGCTCCTCTGGTTCGACCCTGGGGACCCATGTAAAACAAGGTTAAACAGAGCAGACAGCAACAGTACAGTACTTTTAACACAAACTGGAACCGCAGTCAGTTTAAATGCAGAAAAAGTAAGATCTGATTTATTCAGGGGACGTGAACAAGGAAGGGGCGTAATCAGGATGATTGGCTTACAAGCTACGTTAATCAAACAGTTATGCATGCAGTTCAGAACCCCCCACACAGTCACACACTCTTGGTACCCAGGTAGTAGGCAGATGGGCTAGCCAGGATCGTTGCCCGGTGCAGGCCAACGTCGCAGCTGGTTGGGGAACTGTGATGGAAAAACAACATGCACAACACCCTATTTGTAATCTGGAGCCTGATGGCTCAGTTCATGAATAAAGAGAAATAACCAAGAAATCAGATGACACACTTAGATTATATTGTAGGTGCAGGGAGCTACCCTGATAGTTACTCACGGTACCCAAGACTGGACACAGGATGGACGAAATTTGAGACAGCTGGTGGTTGGTCTGGATTGCCAGGAGAAGCAGGGCCCACATGATTTTGCCGAGGCATCATTCTCGTTCAAGAATGGAGCAGGGGGCTGATCCCCAGGCAGGTCTCTCGTCGATGGCTTTTCTCTGTTGCAGTAGGGTAGTCTGGCAGGGCCTTTGTGGCAAGGCCCAGCTGCATGGAGTTAACTGTGGATTCAGTCTGATTGAGCTGGATACAGCTACCAGCAAGCAGGACACAGTTCACAGAGTGGGGAAACAAATCACGACCCACTTTCAATACACAGCACATTTATATGCAAAGGATTCTATAGTACCAGGCAATTCTTCTTCGGTCCCAATCGCACTGTTCTCTGCACAAGTCAGAAGTTCTGAAGTGAATGGGATTTCTGGCAGGCCAATCGCATTCAACACAATCTTCGGTCCTCCTCAGGTTGAGCCTGGTCCCACTTCAGTAGCTTATTTTAATCACACACACTTGGATTCAGTCAGAAAATAATTCTTTCTCCCTCTCAGAGCAGTAAGCAGACATGCAGGCCAGGAATCAAGCCTTTCCACTGTTCTTCTGCATGAAAACTACACAGATGGCTGCTCGAGACTCTACTGAGCTGTTGCTCCTACAGGTTTCAACTTAGATCTGGCTTGCCAGCAGGCAGCTTGGGGGCTTTCCCTCAGATCCACAAGGTTCGGTTGGCTGATTCTGCTGTCAGTGAAAGCAAGAGCTCCCCCTTCAGTTACAAAAAGGCACCAAAAGCCCAAAACTACAATTCCTACAGATTTTGACTCCAGACAGCTCCTATAGTCTGGCTTCATTTTAGGTCCCACCAGTACTGATTGGTCCAATTCGTAGTCCTGGGCCAAATGGTGGGGATAAATAAGACTGTCCTTGCTGCAAAGAAGGCAGGTTAGACAAACTACTTTATCATTATCACTCTAAATCATTTTCAGCAAATAGTTACATCTTTCAACAGGGCTCCCTCTCAGATTACTTATGACTGCAATCCAAGCAGCTCTTAAAGAGGCAGTGCACAGAGGCTATACAGGCACTCACTGGCAATCACATTTAAACTGCTAAAAGGCAGGACACCAACTGGCACTGAGCATTTAGGCAAGCTCATGGAAGACTTTTCAGGAACCTCCATTTGTAGGGGGGTTACACCCTTCCCTGTCTGGAGAAAGCTTGGTGTCCGTGTCAAGTCTGTACCATCTTGTATCAGTTAACATAAACTTACTACTTTACTATACATTTTTACTACACTTTATAACACTATATCCATTTTGACAATACATTAGGCATATTTCACACAATCAGTTGAACATTACTTTACTAAATCAGGTAATAACTTCTTGTACATTAAACAATGTGAGAGGGGGCCCTTCCCTATCAGCTAACTTAGGGCTAGATGGGGCAGGGGCACCATACCTAGAGGGCAGAACAATCAACCTGGAATTGGTACTTAGACTTAGTTTGGGCAGTGAGCTCTGGGAAACATAGACCCCCTTGTGGACCACATTGAGAGGCAAATCTTCTGGCCTCCAAGGGGAATCATAGCTGAAGCGTACAACTGGTTTGACAGCTCGGCCAGTCTTTCTGGGGGGAACAACCACAGTCTCTGTACTTTCAGCAACATTCTTGGGGCTTTCATCACTTGTGAGGGGTGCATCTGCCTGGGTAGAGATGTCCAAACTTGGAGCACTGTCAGCCCCTGGTTCTGTAAGTTTTGTTTCTACAAGACTTTGCTCTCTTGGAAGGCACTCTGGTACTGAAAGAGAATTGTCAGCACTCTAATGGCAGTCTTCATGTTCTGGCATATCACCAGAGAAACTTATACCATCAGCCCTTCCCTCAGGCAAATCATACAGTTCCACAATACACAGAGACTCAGCATCCTCAGATGTGATACTTTGCACTTCACTTTCAGGGAGTATTGGCTCCAAGGATAAAGCCGGGGGGTTACGCAGTCCAGAAGGCCCAGCTTCATTACCCCAATTAGTCATGGGATTACCCCAAAACAGCTGGCTCAGTTCATAAGAGGGGTAATAGGCATAGTCACACTCACTTTTGTCAGAAGTGGACTGACAGTCACTATCTTTCTGGGCCTGTTGCGGAGGAAAACTTAAATCTGTGACTACTGGGGTAGGTTGGCTCTGCCTCTTTCTTGCAGCAGCATGAGTCACCAGTCCAGGGGGAACAATCTCGGGGGGTTCAGCCTCAATCATGACTTGGCCAGTAGGTAGTAAGTGGTTACAGTGCATGGTCTTCACAGTTTTGGAGTTGTTTTCAGGGCACACTTTGTACACGGGTAAATCATCCAACATGCCTACTACTATATGGGGAAGATGGTGCCATCGGTCAGCAATTTTATGTTTACCATGCAGTCCCAAATTTTGCAACAACACACAGTCTCCAGGTCGATGTTCTTGAGCCTTTACTCTTTTATCATGCCTCTCTTTGTTGGCTAAATTTCTCTTGCCGGCCATTGTCTAGGCCAGTTGGTAGGCATGATTCAATTGAGCTCTCAGTTTTTGTACATATTGCAGATAATTTTTGGCTCAGACCCCATCTGGAGAGACCCCAAAACAGACATCCACAGGCAATCGAGCCTCTGTCCGAAAATGAGATGGTAGGGAGATAACCGGTAGCATCATTTTTTGTGCAATTGTAGGCGTGTACCAAGGTGCTAATCCTCTGGCTCCATTTATGCTTGTCTTTTGGGTGAAGGGTGCCTAGTGTGTCTAGCAGGGTGCGATTAAAGTGTTCTGGTTGTGGGTACCCCCTGCGGGAGATAAGGGGTGGTTCTTGACTTTCGCACCCCCCATAGAGAGAGCATTTCTTTGATTAATCGACTCTCAAAGTCTCTACCTTGATCAGAGTGAATTTGCTGGTGGGCTTCGTAGTGGACGAAGAAATTTTCCACTAGCACCTTGGCCACGGTAGATACCTTTTGATCTTTGGTGGGGAAAACTTGTGCGTACCATGTGAAATGACACATAACCACTAACACATTACCAATGTTTCGCTGGTCAGGCTCCAAACTCAAGAAGTCTATGCAGACTAATTCCATTGGGGTGCTGGTAGTAATGTTGACAAGGGGGGGCAGCCCTCTGAGGCAGAGCCTTTCTCTGCAAGCAGCGATTACAAGTCCTTACATGGCGCTCAACATCGGCCCCCATCTTGGGCCAGTAGAATCAAGATTGTACTAGGTCAAGGGTTCGGTTGATACCGAGGTGGCCCATATGATTGTGAAGGGACCTCAGCACCAAATCTCTGAAGGCTGTGGGCAGAACCATTTGTTGCTTGTCTACTTGGCCACCCCAATCTACTGTCTCTCTATACAACAATTGATTAATCAGCTTTAACCTGGGGCCTTCTTTAAACAATAAAGCCATTTGCAAATCAGAGGAACACAACTTGGATACATCTTTTCCCTCATGGAGGGCATCAAAGGCTGGCTGAATCATAGGATCTTGGAATTGAGCCCACTGAATGCTGTCATTGTTGAATTGAGGCAGTGCACTAATATCTAGAGCAGAAAATGGCAATACGCAGTCGGTATGCAGGTGTCAGGAGGGCCCAAGCAATCTACTAAGCAGTCCACTGTGTCCATAGACATCTATTCATTTCTATTAAACTTTTGGCACAATGCTCGGATGCCAGGTTCAGACAGCCTGACCCAGTCACTCTTGGCAATGGGCCTCCGGGATAGGACATCAGCATCAACATGATTCAGGCCTGGTCTGTATTTGACAGCATAATCATACGTTGACAATTCAGAAAGCCACTGGTGCCCAGTGGAGTCTAACATGGCTGAAGTCTGTACATAGGTCAATGGGTTATTGTCAGTCCTCACCAATATTTTTGCCCCATAGAGGTAATCATGAAACTGGTCAACAAGGGCCCATTTTAACGCAAGGAACTCCACCTTGTTCTCAGGGTAGTTTCGCTCTGATGGGGTCAAGCTCATACTGGTGAATGCCACTGGTCTCAAACCATCCTCATGGTCTTGATACAGCACAGGTCCTAGACCCTGCAGACTAGCATCAGTATGCAGCACACAGGGTTTGATGGGATCAGCATAAGTGAGGATGGGGTGTGGGTGAGCTGGTATATGACTTCATGAAAGGCTGCTTCTCAGTCAGGCATCCAACGGGACCTGAAAAGTTCACCTGGATAGAAATATACTCTTTATGGTCTGGGGGTGGCCCCTTTCTTGTATTTATGATTGGTGGGAGGGTAACCCTGGGTAAGATTCAAGAGTGGCTGAATCACTTTGGAATAGTCCTTTATGAACCGGCAGTACTAGCCACAGAATCCCAGGAAATGTTATAGTTCTTTCAAATTGTGGGGCTGGGGTCAAGTGGTCAAAGCCTCAACTTTACTGGGATCAGTCTCTATCCCCTCTGTGGATACTATGTGCCCACATACTTCACTGAGGTCTGAAAAAATGGCATTTGTCGATGGACAACTTAAGGCCGAGATCTTCCAGTTGGTCTATGACTTTAAACAGTCTGTTCTCATGCTCCTCCAAAGTGCTCCCAAACACAATGACATCGTCCAAGCATGCCATGCATTCCTGTAAATTCATATCTCCCGCCGCACGTTCCATCAGCCTCTGAAAGGTGGCCGAGGCGCCCAATATCCCCTGTGGCATTCTTAGAAATTCATAGAACCCCAAGGGACAAATGAAAGCTGTCTTCTCACAGTCCTCTGGGGCCATTGGAATTTGGTATTATCCACTGCAAAGATCCAACACAGAGAACCACTTGCTCCCATTTAGACAATCCAGAGCATCTTGTATACAGGGCATGGTGTATTGGTCAGGGATGGCCCGCCGGTTCAGGGTTTGATAATCAACGCACATCCTCACAGCCCCATTTTTCTTATGCACAACCACAATGGGTGAAGCATATGGACTTCTGGATTCTTGCATTACACCAGCCACAAGCATTTACTGCAGGTGTCTTCTCACATCATCTGTGTCTGCTGTAGCTAGGTGTCAAGACCTTTCCCGGAAGGGACGTTCAGTGTGCAGACGTATGGGATGCTCCGCACTCTGGACACATCCTATGTCCCATTCCTTCAACAAAAACACTTGATCTCTCTGGGCAAGTTTCTGGCTAATTCTAGTCTTCCATTCAGCTGGCAACGGGGAGTCACCAAAGTCAAACCTGTCTGGGGCCACTCTATCTGTTGTACCATGGTGCTTGTTGCTGGGCAACACTGCAGTGTCTGCACAGTGTACCATAGCTAGGGTGCAGCCTCTGTTGACCCGGATCTCCCGATCTGACACATTGTGAATCTGGACCATCATTCATCATGCATAGGCATGAGCACAAGCTGGCAAGATGCTGGGCTTGACCAATAATCCTTCTGGCAATTTTCCATCGGCGAGTGCATCCAACATTAATATTCTATTCTTGACATCTTTCCTCAGGCGGACCTCCCCTTGAAGGGTACACTGGGAGTTAGGGGCCAACACCATTGAATCGGGATCTTTCTTCCACACGACCCCTACTGGTTCGTCCTGGTCTACTTCCTCTGGTTTCTGCTGCAAATCATAGGCCCTCTTGATCAGAGATGGAATTCTTAGGGCCCTCCCAGTCCGTTGCCCTTGTTTCTCGTGACAGAGTTGTGCCAGTCTCCCAAACATATGGGTGTTGGTCCCACTTAACAGGGGAACCCCATTGTACAGTCCAGTAGGGGGACACACTAAAGCCAGTGTCTCAACTTGCTCCTATACACCAGTTACAGCTGCAGAAAATGACAAACAGAGGCAGACATATCCTAGGTAGGGATAAAACTTGTCTGCTCAGCCCCCACACATGTAGGCCTTCCAGGGATTGTAATGGCGCAGCAGATAAGTGTCTGTCATACCAATTCTGAAATACAATAGTTCACTTGCAACCCACTGTCAAGCACAGCCCGAGTGAACACACCATTCACTTTCACTGTTATTTCCATTGAAGAGCCCACTATTTTGGACCAGTCTAAAGAGGCCGTAGCAGAGGCCTGGGCAGATAATTTAGCCACAAAGAAATTTGAATTAGTATTTTTTGAACCCACACTGCGGTCATTTCAGGCACCCCACGGCCATTGATTTGCTTTTCAAAGCTCCCCTTGGAGTCTGTTTGCTACCTTTTCTAAGTCTTTCTGAGACCGGCCTTCTCTCTTCATATGGCCATCCTTCCCACAGTTGTGACAAATGATAGACTCCTGGGTCATCCTTGGGGAGAACATTGCATAAGGGACTGGAGCAGTAGCAAGGGGTCGGGGTCCTGTATCTGCTTGCAGCAGTGAGAGTGGTGCAACGTGTCTTAACAGTTCCTTTAAGGTGGCAGTCAATTCTTTAATTTCAGCCTGGGAGCTGCCCTCAGTAGAGGATGACTGAGGATGCACCCCAACCCCCATGGCAGTCACATCCTGCGAGGAACCAGAATCTTGTTCCATGGGGAGAACCCTTGCAGAGGCGCCCATGTTCAACTCTCGGACTTCCTTTAGTAGCTCAACTTTCAAAAACTGGGCCCAGGGTGGGAAGTCCTCTGCATTCTCAGAGTGCTTGTTAGGTGCTGATCTTTGCCCCTGAACCACACTTGGCTGATCACGCTCGGTCACTTATCCAGTAGCAGCAGATATTGGTGCAAATTTCCCCGCAGGGTCACCTTAGCTCAACCCCCCAAATTTCTTTCATTAGCTCATCTTAGGAGGAAGGGCGATTCCAGTCGGTTGGCAAGGTGCAACTGAAGCAATAACAATTCTGAAAACAGAGCAGACTTAAGGATCTGGTACAGCCTAGTTCGATCTAATTCATTTGATGGCAAACTACCCTTTCTGAGGCACTCTTGCAGCAGCTTTTCAAGCCGAGGTACATACACAGACAATAGCTCCCTGAGTACTGCTGGGCATTTCTTACTCGCCACCACAGGTCCTCATCTGAATCCGGGCTTCCATACACATTCTCCAGTGCTCCAAGATAGTCCTGTGCAGTTGCTTTGGGGTTATTGGCCCGCTTAGCACAGACAGTAGCCAGGGCAGGACCCCAGAGGCTCTCACTCAACCTCTTTCGTTTCTCTGCTTCAGAGCATTGCCATTCAAGTACTAGAGGGGCAACATAGTCTATCCAGGTCTCCCAGTCATCCTCCCCCTGGGGGGTGGGGAGGGTGCCCGAGAAGATTCTCAATCTTTGGTAGGAGTCATGACTAATGGCAGGTACAGATATAGGGGCCAGCACTGGCATGGGCACAGAAGGCGGGGCAGTAACAGGTGCCAGAGTGGGAAGGGGTGTTGGTGAAGGGACACCCCCAGGTGGCAGGAATAGTTTCTTAAAGTCCTATACAGTTTTCCCTTACTCCAGCAACAACTTAACAAATTTCTCCTCAAAAGTCTTAGATAATGGTGGGAGCTCATCCTCCCCAGGGTCTTTATTGTCTTTTGTTATCACTCTCCAAGTGGCTGGGGCCATGTCCGAGGCAATAGGTAACCATGAATAATTTGTCTTAATCTAATGTTTGCCTAGTAAGCAATGTACAAATTGTCTTTATGTTATGTATGTATGTACTGACATGGAGCCTTTGCAAAGGAGTCATTGACTCAAAGGATTGTATTTCCAAAATTTGAATAAATAAATAATAAAAAAAATAGTCTGTGGCACTTTAGAGCTGTCCACCAGGTCACTACACTCTACTAAGGCCCTGAAAGTTTGGGCAATCAAATTAGCTTGTTGACCCACCACCACAGGGTTTTTTAAACACTCAACTTTGGAGAATATACCCTCTACCATGTCCTTACTGTTAACTAGGGGAATATTCAGTATAAGCATAGCATTTTGGGACTCGATCTCCTGCCCAGTACAACACCACACCAACTGGTACACAGCCACTTCTGTTGGGGTAGCCATTTATGTTTGATAACAATTCATAATTTCAGTTACTAGCAGGAACAAAATCCCAGCGGTGAGCCTCCACGATATAACCCCTAGGTGGCGCTATCCCAAGGGCTACTACCACTGCCTGCTTGGCTAATAACAGGTTAAGGGGCCTAGGTTTTGTAATGCGTGCCTCCACCCGAAGGTCAGGGCTGGTAGTGGTCAAACTAGCCTGGGCACAGCAGGAAGTCATTCACATATTTGGGACTGTCTAGTACAGTATGCCCTGTAAGCCCATTGGTCCACACTGGGGACTAATGGGCTTAAAGCCTATACTGTAACTGTCATTCAGCGGGTGGCTGGGCAGTATGCAGGCAGTTGCAGTGCTGCCTGCCGATGATGGGGAGGTGGGCCAGGGTTCGGTGTGGGTGGAGGGGTGGGGTACCACTGGATCACCAGGGATATATTTTGTGGTGTTGTGCCACAATCAGGGCAATGGGTGGAGGGGTCCACTGCACCACCAGGGATGGCGGTAACTGACATTTCTGGGGGACTCGGGTGGGGGGACCACTGGACAACCAGGGGGTCATTTATGGCATTTATTGGGGACTCAGGGAGGAGGGGAGACCACTAGACTACCAGGTACTGTGCCGTTAGATATATATCATGATCACAGCTCTGGGGTGGGGGGTGCCCCAGGATCCCCACTGCACATGTCATGCTGTGCAGGGCACCAGGCGCAAGTCACTGGGCTGCCCTGCGCAAGGCAAGCAAATGGGGCCATAATGACATGCAAATGGCCCCATTTGCGCCTTGCATATGTTATGGCCTAATTTGCATGCCCCCCCGCTGAATATCGCGGGTGATGCGCTTAGCGCAACTGCACTTGTGCTGGCACATCCCTGTGCTCTCTATCTGTGGCTTGTGCCAGTGCAGTGCCACTGCACCATGCGCAGTATGTGTGCTGACCTTGCCATATTCAATGGTGCTGCGCCATGGAGCATCACCGTTGAATATCACCCGGCCCTGGCCCCAGTGTATCCCAGTTGCGCTGTGCCCAGGCTTGCACCTCTGCCTGGTGCACTCTGAATATCTGGGCCTATGTGTTTGTTTTAGTTTGTTTTCACTGCTCATGGTAGCCCCTTGTGACTACTCTGGGGGTCTCCATTTTATGGTTGTTGAAATCTTATTGTCCATGACAGCTGCATTACCTTATGAGAACATGATATCACAGCACCCAATTATACCATGTATCCCTACGCTGAAAGAACAAATACCCTACAAAAACTCTCTGGAAAATCATAAATTGAATGCAGTTTAAAGGGAAAACCCCTGCATTATAACTCGGACATTCTTATAACTGAAGGTAAATGTGGTATTTCACACCATCCTGCAACTTGTTTCTTTGCAGTCTAATTAAGCAGACAGGCAGAGTGTGGAGTCTAAAGGGTGGTTACACATCATGCTCTCATATGCTAATGCAGCTCTCAGGGACAATGAGATTTCAACAGCCAGAAAATGGACACCCCAAGATAGTTACAGTGCCTAGTATGAAGTGTAAACACATTACAGCTCTAACAGCTACATGAAAGGAGTTGTCTGTTGACATGCTCACAAGTCAGACATCCTCACACTATTGAAGTCTTTAGTCATCTCCTTGACCAATGAAGCAATTATCCTCAGGGACCTAAATATGGACTGTCTCTCCTCCAAATGCAACTGCCTCAAAGGTCTCTTGATGACCTTGGCCTCACCCAGGTCATCGCCGAACCATCCAGGGCAAACACTGTCAACCATGTAAATAATTCCCGCCTTGATATCATTCTAACCAACCATCCTCATAAAATCCTGCAGCCTGCCATCTTAGATAATGACCTGAGTGGCCAAGGGGTCGTAGTTTGCACCAGGGCCCCCCCCGAAGGTCCCCTTCTGACCCAAACTATTGTCTAAGCATTAATTTCATAAGTTTAGCCTCGAGAGCTACCTGGTGGACCTAAAAAATGCAAGCTGGCAAGGTCTGTACCTTGCCAAAATGGTAGATGAGACCATTAAGATATTTTATAATATACTCACCTATCTAGCTAATAAACATGCACCCATCACAAAGGTTAGAGCTCCTAAGTCCACCCACTCCTGATTCACACTTGACCTTAAAGCTGCACTCATCAACCAAGACAAAATATGGGCTCATGCCAGATATACCAAATCCCCACATGACTGGCAGATTTTCAGAGCTGCCAGAAATGCCTGTGTAAAATGCATACAAACCGCAAAATCAAACTTCTACATCACTACCCTTGAGCAGGTAAATGGAAATTCTGCCAAAATCTGGAAAACCTTAAACTCAGTAGAAGGTAGCAAATCTACTCCCCCCCCCCATTCCCACCAAAATTCTTAATAATGGGATGGTTGTTGAGGATCGTTCTCAGATTCGCCAGGAACTTAATAGGTACTTTGCCACCACAAGGTTAACTTTTGACTCCTCCCCCTATGCCAGTTATGCCAGTACTGCTTAAATTACTAATCCCCTGCCAGTCTTTGCATCACCCAACCCCTTCCAACTCCTGTATGTTTCCTTCAAAGAAGATGAGGATCTTCTCTTTAAGCTAGACACCAGGAAGGTTGGCGGTGAAGATGGGCTTGATCCCTCCCTTCTCAAGCTATGTCACTACTACCTTACAGCCCCATACTACACTTCTTTAACCTTTCTATAGATACCACAGTGGTATCCACCTGCTGGAAAACCGTGCACATAATCCCTCTTTTCAAATCAGGGGGACCCATGCAATTTAAATAACTACAGGCCAATCTCTAGCTTGCCTACGCTCTCCAAAATCTTTGAGAAAATAGTCTACAATCAGCTGAAGCACCACCTTGAAAGTTACTCCCTCCTTAACCACACACAGTCAGGTTTCAGGACAAATCATAGCACCATTTCTGCCATTGCAAAAGTTACCAACGACTGGATTATGGCCCATGATGCTAAAAAATTCACTGCCACCATCTTCCTCGACCTCAGCAAAGTGTTCGACACTGTTGATCACAACCTTGCCATTCAGAGCCTGCGCAACATAGGCATAGATATGCAGCTAATTTAAAATCCGCCAGCAAAGTGAATGCGAAGAGGCCACTTCGTGTTGGCACTTCGCTACGCAGAGTGCCCCATAGGAGAGGCGCACTTCGCCTTATTATTACTTCGCGTTGTCATTCCACCTTAAACGCGAAGTAAGGCAGAGTGACAACAATACTGGCAGCACCCCTCAACACAGTCACCAAAATTAATGTGCATCCCCAAAGTGCTACTGTCTTGTGTCCAGAAAACATCCCAGTGCTGACGAAGTGAAATGAGAGCGTAACAAGAAATGCAAAGTCTCCCAGAATTAATGGCGCACTCAGTCATGTGCGCAGTGGTCACACATAGAGTCACCAGAATTAATGTGCATCCCCAAAATGCTGTTGTCTTGTGTCCAGAAAATTCCCCAGTGCTGACGAAATATTACTGTCTTGTGTCCAGAAAATTCCCCAGTGCTGACGAAGTGAAATGAGAGCGTAACAAGAAATTCAGTCTCCCAGAATAAATGGTGCACTGCAAATGCACAGATTAAGATTGCACTGTGCACTCAAGGGATGCATATGAAAAGGCACAACACCACCTAACCAGTGCTTGCAAGTCACAAATCCAAATCTGGAAAGGAATACATTTTGCCCATTGGGGGGATTAGTGCATGGCAGTAACAATCCACTACCAGTAAAGATACCACAAAGCAGTATAAAAAAATGCATGCAGGTGCAGTGGATAGCAGGTTCACACTAATGCAATTACTCTGTGGCACAATAAAAGGTGTCTGATTTAATGTCATGCATCACACACACACTACAAGTAATGCGTAGCAAATTGAAAACCTTTAGTAATATAACCAAATGTTTTAAACAGACAAATTACACACTGCTGCACCACGACAATCAGAAAAAAATTTCAAGAATTACTGAAAATATTACTGTGTGTACATTAACACAGTTATACAAGAAAAATATAACCAAAACAGAAAGACTGCCTTTTTTCTTCCAGTTAATGTACCTACACCACAAATACGCCACTCCCCCAAAGCACACTTCACAGTACACAGACTAACTGTTCTAAATTAACATTCAAAATCCACACACAACAATAACAATGATATGAGCACAGAAGGGTTTCCTACATTCGATGTACTAAATTTTGAGCAAAACAAATTGCTCAAAAAGGCATTCTAAACTGCTTTTAGAGGTTTTGAATCGTAGAGCTCTGAGAGCAAACTGTCTCCAGCTATCACTACACACACAATACCCAGGCCAGAACTGAGACTGTGCAGAACAATCTAGAGCCCATGTGACCTGCAATCCCATGAATCACTGCAAAATTTCATTTGGAGCTCAATTACAAGGCGGAGTGAGGCGAATTGCATTGATTTCAATGTACTTCGCCTTAAAATTGGAGGACAAGTGGTTTGGGGAAGGAGGAATAATGCAGGGTCATTGGTTTCAATGGACTTCGCATTCCTCATTATGAAGCGAAGTACTCTGCTTCACATTGTGGAGTACTCCGTGGATTCCACGTTCCTCCATAAATCACTTCACAGAGTGAATTATGGTCACTTCACCCACCACTACTTACAGTACTGTAACTTGCATGCTGTATAGGAATGAACACAAATGCCTACGGCTGTACTTCCCCAATGAACTGTAGCACAAAACTCCCCAACTTAAAAACTCATTAATGAGTACAATGGTGGGGTGGTGAAGCCTGGAGATATACTACAAAACAGGCTTACAATACATCCAAGTAACTAGTAAAAAAATGAATGTTGTGATCCATGATGTGATTGTGAATCGTGATTTGTGACTGCATTTGTGACCGTGATGATGAATAATGTGATTCGGTGTCGACGGGGTGAGATAAGCAATATGGAACTGTATTGGGAATGCGAATGCCTACGGCTGTACTTCCCAATGAGCTGTAGCACAAACTCCCCAACTTAAAAACTCTTATTAATGAGTACAATGGTGTGGCGGTGAAGCCTGGAGAGATACTACAAAACAGGCTTACAATACATCCAAGTAACTAGTAAAAACATTAATGTGATTCGTGACGTGATCATGAATCTTGATTTGTGACTGCATTTGTGACCATGATGATGAAGAACGTGATTTGTATCACAAGTGACTCGTGACGATGGTCCTGACTTAAAAACGCATATTAATGAGTACAATGTCCATGTAGAATTATGCACCACACCAGTTCAGTACTCTGAAGGGAAGCCAAATAAACAACTGTGACCTAAGTTACAGATGAAGATTGGGCCCTAAAGTGACGCAAATGCACAGACAGAGTAAGATTGTGTTGTGCACTGAAGAAATGCAGACATAAAGGCACAACACCTAACCAGTGCTCACCATCAGAAATTCAAATCTGGAAAAGAATACCTTTGCTGGTTGGGGCGGGCCGTGGGGGCGGGGGCAGTGTACTGCACTGCACTGCTGCAGTAACAGTCACTAATACTAGTACCAGTAAAGATACCACAAAGAAGTACAAAAATTACACAGCTGCAGTGGATAGCAGGTTCACATTGCTGAAATTACTATGTGGCACAATAAAAGGTGTCTGATTTGATGACACGCGTCACACACATACTCACACAAACATTAAGTAATGCGTAGCAAATCGAAAACTTCAGTAATATAACTGCGTATTTTAAACAAACTAAAATTATGCACTGCTGCACCACAACAACCAGCAAAAAAATGGCAAGAATTATTGAAAATATTACTGTGTGTACATTAACACAGTCATTCAAGAAAAATATCACCAAAACAGAAAGAACTGTCTTTTTCTACAAGTTAATCTACCTACACCACAGATACGCCCCTCCCCCAAAGCACACTTCCACTGTCTCTCAGTACACAGACTGAATGTCGTACATTAACATTCAAAATCCATACACAAAACAATAAACGCTCAATGATATGAGCACAGGAGTGTTTCCTACAATCGATGAACTAAAGTTTCAGCAAAAAAAATTACTCAAAAAGGCTTTTTTAATAGCTTTTAGAAGGTTTGAATCACAGAGAGCTCTCAGAGCAGACTGTCTCCTACAACTTCCTACACACACTACCCCGAACTGAGGCTGTGCAGAACAATCTAGAGCCCATGTGACCTGAAATCCCATAAATCACTGCAAAACTCGCCTTTGGAGCATAAAAACAAGGCAAAGTGAAGCGAAGTACATTGCTTTCAATGTACTTCGCCTTAAGAATTGGTGGAGTAGTGGTTTGGGAAGGCAGAGTAATGCAAAGTCATTGTTTTCAATGGACTTCACGTTAACCATCATAACGTGAAGTACTCCACTTTGCGTTGCGGAGCACTATGCAAATTCATTTTCATTTTGTGATTCACTTCATGGAGCGAATTGGGGCCACTTCGCCCATCTCTACATAGGCACCACCTCTTCTACTGCACTCTGGTTCACCAGCTACCTGTCAAGTCAAATTCAGAAAACTAAAGTGGACGGTGTCTTTTCAGCCCCCCTTCCTATAGCCAGAGGTGTGCCCCAGGGCTCCATTTTAGGCCCAATTCTTTTTTTTTGTCTATATCAATAACCTTGGTTCTAACATCAGTAGTTTCAAGCTACACTTTTTCACAGATGACACAGTGCTGTATTCCTCTAAACCAACCATGTTTGAAACTAGAGAAGAGCTGCAGGCAGCCTTCTCATGTCTAGAACAAAATCTCATGGATCAGAAGCAGCTCTTTAACTAAATAAAAAAAAAATAATGCCATGTTCTTTACCCCTAGCAACTTCCCCTCCCTGCCAGCCCAGACAAATGCCCCTATTATCACCCACCTTGGGGAACCCCTTGAGGCAGTGTCTAAGTTCAAATACCTAGGCATATGGCTTGATTGCAAGCTCGTACTTCATTTGACAAAAACGCCATCTCCTATACTCTACCTACTGACTGGAACAACCTACAGTCTTTTCTTAAGCTTACTAGCCTCATCTCTGTTAATGCCTTCAAAACCTTAACCTTAAGATTAGTAAAAGAAATGTGCAACTATCATTAACTGTAAACCTGGTGTCTGTCATTGGACCCTTAGTCCTTGCATAGCTCCATCTATCTCCCCCTTCCCCATGTCTATCAGAACACATACCCCTCATACCCTCCCATCCTCCATTAGACCTCCCGTGCAGCCCTCTTTCCTTAAGCCCCCTTCTTTCCACTCTTCCCCTTTCCAGTACTCCCCACTCTCATACCACCACGTCTAACCTCCCCTTTCTGCTTCTACCTCATCTTTTCTCCAGCTTTTCACCTCCAGCACGCCTAGTCCTTATGTCCGCAGTTTCAGCAGTCTGTCTATGCAGCAGTATCCAACCGAAGGCCTTGCACCCTACGTGTTATTTTAAATGCATTCACTTATGTTTACATGCCTCAATTCCATTTGTACCCCGGCTGTGCTGTGGCACATTTGTTACTGCTTTTTTTATTTACTGTAGACCATGTCTGTTTAAATCCCACCTTGTTACTATTGTATACCCCTTTGTTAGGCACTTTGCTTCATGTATATAAATACACTATGTTGCCACCTTGATTACATATGTATTCATGTATACTATGCTGCTACTGTATCTGTGCACCTGTTATATGTCTCAGGACCTCCTTGTGAATCAGTTTGCTCAATGGAGTTATTCCTGCAATAAACTTGAACTTGAACATGGAAACAAGTAAAATTTACAAGGTATGAGGGCATAGTTTTCCTTTAATAAGTGAGCTGAAGAAATAGAAAAGATGTTTGATGAAAGAGGATATGGTAGTAGGGATACTGTACTGGCCAGGAAGACAGCTGAAAACACTGATACATAAGCATTTCTTTAAGTAAGCATTTCTTTATGACACAAGAGCTATGGAGTGTCAAAATATCCATTCCCGACATACCTTTATAACAATGTGTAGGACTAGCCTTAGCTTAAGGAGACTGAAAACATTCTACAATATACAAGAATTGGAATACCCTTGGTACTAATCCAGCCCATAAGGAATTGGCTATGAATTCCCCTTTGTATGGTATATAGGAGGTCTGAAAATCTAAAAGATAGCCACTAACCCAGTGTGCTCAGTAAAACAAAGATTACATGTTTAACTCCCACCTTCCCAATCGTTGTAGACATTGTACCAATTGCAAATGCTGCAACTTCAGGTGCTGAACTTGTGATTTTTTGAACCCAAAAAGCAGCACATTGTGAAATGTTAATAGCTTTATTAATTAGTAAAACTGGGATAGTTTATTCATTCCTTGCAGAACTGCTAGCAGACAATTTCAGTTGCTCATTGAACACTGAGGTGGCCACTGGGGATTGGAGGGCAACCAGCATTTTGCCCCTGCACGAAAGTGGCAGAAAGGATAATCTGGGTAACTATAGACCTGTCAGCCTGACACCCCTATTGGGGAAATTACTGGAGGCTATACTAAGGGAAAGGTTGGTAGTCTTTCTCAAGTTAAACAGTCTACAGGACAACAAGCAACACAGGTTGGTACTGGGGAGGTTATGTCAGATGACCCTGATTAGATTAGTTCTTCAATTGGGTAACTAGAACAGCCAAGAAAGGATATGGAGTGAGCATACTGAACCTGGACTTCAGTAAGTTCTTTGACTTGGTCACCCACAGCAGAGCAGTGAAGATGCTGTCAGTAATCTTGAGGTTTGCAGTCTGTAACTATGAGGTGGGGTGTGGGGAGTAAACCAATATACAGTGCTAGACCAGCAACTAGAGTCAGCGCGCATTGTGGTACAGATTGCAAACTGAGTAAGAAACATACAGTTTTGGAGGGGACAGTATATTTGCAATTTAGGAGCCACAGGAAAGAAAATGTGCTAAACAATGAGGTTGCTGTGGAATCTGAATATGTGTTTTAACCAGGGTAACCACAAGAGAAAGATTGCATTGCTGTTATCCACAACAACAAATCCTGGCATTATATCCAGAGGACTCCATTTACATGGGACGAGGATCCCAGTGATGACTGTGAGATTTGCATGGCAAGTATATTTAATGAAAGTTTTTCTCGAACTGTGCAACCAATTTAAACATCACACTGCAGTGTCACAGACTCTCAAAGACGGATTTTCAAAGGGTGACACCGGGCTTGCATCAAGCCCTGGGTCAAACCCATTTTTGGGGGGCAGCTGCACCAAACACCATTGCTGCAACTCTTCATGATTTTAGTAGGACAGGCGCAGTTGCAACAGTTTACCCGACTTACGGCAGCTTGCGCCAAATATCTGGTGCAAGCCCCGTAAAGAGGGTACTCAGGATTGACATAAGCTAGACCAGAAAAAGTTGGTCTAACTTGTGGCTTTTGGCATAAAGGATGGAAAATGCCAATTGCTGGCTGGCAGACTGCCACAAGCCCCCTGCACCATTTGTTCAGTGCACCTGGGGCTTGCGCCATTCAGACCACTTTGAAAATCCAGCCCTCTGTCAACTGTTTGTCTTTTTCTTACAAGCACTTGTGCATTGATATACACAGACATCATATGACATACAGTATTTTATATTCTCCAGATATCTGAACAATTATGGCTAACTAAAAATCCTCCTGCAGGACAAAAGGATATCTCTCCTTATATTTTCCAATTATTGATTACCTGATTGACATTGTAAGCATGACTTTTTAGTGAGAAAAGCTAGTGAATTTGTAAATTTAATAATTGATGCAACATGTTTAATTTAAATATTCCTGTTTCTTAAGCTGCCGCTATTTGATAGCATGTGTTCATTGCCTTATTTCTACATTTAGTTCTACTTTTTTGGTAAACTGAGCTGACTTGAGATATGGCAATGAAAAATATGGAAGGCAATAAATCAAACGTGAAAATTCTCTTTCTGCCCACATTTAAGGGCAGATGATTATGAGTTAGAATGTAATACCCAATCACTCCACCCCCCGCCCCAATACCACCATATGTCATTGCAGCCTTAAGGATAATTTCTCAATTGATATTTACGGAGAAACCGAAGTCCCATATCTACCTTCAAAAAATGTCTGCCCTATTACAATGAAGGGAAACCTCAAGAAAATAAATATTTTTTAAGTCATTTTCCTTTAATTACTAAAAGTCTGTACATTTTGTAGCAAATATATTTTTTAAAGTGCATGGTTTTCTAGAACAATATCAGACTCAAGAAATACTCAGGTTACAGCTGATGCTTTTTTCATATTTCATCAGATAACTCCAGTTTTTAAAGATATGAGAATTAGCATGTTTATCACACTCGTGTGCATTTAGTAAGCAATAATACCTGACAGGGTGGGCATTATTGGGAAATACCGGACTGCCCAGGGGCGTAATGAGGCCCGACGTCGCAGGCAGAGGCCCTTATAGCTCTTGGAAGGTCCTGTATTTCCCAATAATGCCTACCCTGGAGGGTATTATTGTGCTTAGAAAATGGCTCAAATGTAGTATTTTTAATAAAATAGAATGATAATTAAGGACAAATCTAATACATTTTAAAAATAGAATAACATTTTTTTTTTTTTTTTTTTTTTGTGAAGTAGTTCCTGTGTTGTCCCGCACTGTTCAATATAGGGTGCTGCTGATTAGTGGAGCTTGTTTGGGTGATGTTGATTTGTGCCCCACAGTTTGATGGGAGTTGTAGTTGTATGCTCTGAGATCACAGTAGCGTGTGACACTGCAAGAATCGGGTGGCATTTAAAAAAAAAAAGAAAAGAATCACAAGACTATGGCAAGTGAAGTGCAACTATTTAGGCTAGTAGGTAAGTGTTTTCTGTCTGAGTCTGAAGTGCAGTGAGCAGGGCAGGAGTGGAACTTCTACGAACACTGCCAGTTAGATGGAGTTGGGCAGCCGGGTTGGATTATTTGTGAGCACGGGGATCGGAGGTCAGGACGAGAGCATTTTTAATACCTCCATTGGGTGCGATTTTTGAGCTGGGGGAGAAGAAGATGGGCTGTTTTCTTGTTCTGTATGTATTTTTTTTTGCTGCAACTTTACATTTCTTTGTGTGGGGAGTGGTGGTTTGAGGACTTGAGGGTTGGGCCCTCCCGCTCGGTCTCTCACTTAGTGAGGGGAAAAACATGGTGACAAAAGATTTTTTAAACTCAAACTGCCAGTAGCTGGCACTTGTATTTTGGAGGGCATCTATCGAAAAATAATTGTCCAGCTATGGGAGCCTGCCAGCCAATCAGCTCACAAGAATGTTCTTTGCCATTTTCTAAAGTGGAGTAATCTGGGATTGTCATTTAATAATTAATTTCTAACTTTCTTTATTATATTGTTAACTTTCTAAAAATTATGTGTAATAATTTAACTGTTGGGCCCTACTCCATCTACAACTAGATACTGTCCTACTCTTGTCATGTGGTAACATACTTTGAACTTATGTTGTTCTACAACATTTTCATTTTATAAAGCTCACTTAATTCAGTTCTTAATCGGATATCTGGTTGGAAATCCATACCGGGTCATAATGTCGTATGCTTAATAGCGTACGGCATTATACACACCCAGACCTATGTGATCTCCGAGTTGGACCCCTGTAGTTAGAATCCTTAGTGGGGGGTCTGGGAGGCATATCCCCATAATGAGGTTGTGGCAGAGCCCCCACAGAACAAAAGAAATGAGAAATTGCGCAACACGACAGTTGCACGGCATTCTGCCGTACGACATTTTGATCCTGTGCCTTGGAAATTACTCTCTTGAGATGCCCATCAATAAAATAACAATTTAGGACAGATGATAAATAGAGTTGAACAAGAATACTATTTCTTATATTAGCAGTAAGGCATTAAGCACATTAAAGGACATCATAAATCTTTTAAGAATAAAATTGCCCATTTATGTTACGTATGATAGAAAATATAGAATAATACATGGGGTGGTGTGTATGGCAAGAATTGTACACCCCCTCAAGGTGTTGGATGCTACACAAACCCAGACAGCGAAGCTCAAAGGGTTTATTTAAGCATCCAGCACACATTTTACACACAACCCCATGTTTTATTTTATATAACTGCCGGGGAGTGTTTTCTTGCCTGGTTCATTTTAATAAAAAAAAAAAGGAACAGTATGGCCAGTAGATGGCGCTGTGGTTTACAGGATTAGAGCAGCATAGATGCTTTGTTTAAAGCCCCACACAGCACACGTTTTAAATTGTTTATGATGACTTCTCCCTCTCCATATATTTCTCTCTTTCTCTGTCTTTTTGTTTCAAGCCGTGTCTCTGTTTCTGTACATGCAAAACCTGCAGCTCTATACGTCGAATTGACGAAAGCATTTGATACCATCAGTCATGCCCTGCTACTCCACTCCCTTACATCTCTGGGCTCCTCTCCTGAGACCACCTCTTGGTTCAAAGACTATCTCTCTGGTAGATCACAGCAGGTAAAAATAAACACCGCAATCTCCCACAGTAGACCTGTCCTCTCAGGTGGCCACAAGGGTCCATACTGGGCTCCATGCTCTTCACCCTCTTCCTGAACTCCCTCCCTAAATGAAAACTACTGCTCTATGTGGATGATGCTGTAGTTTTCTAGAACCCCACCCATCCTAACTCCCTGCAGTCTGCACTTCAGGGCTTCTTTGGCGAACTTGAAATCTGGTTGTCTAACACTGCCTAATATTAAACTACAAGAAAACCAAGTCCATGATCTTTGCCCACCACCACAGTACACATTGATGCTACCCATTAACAACCACAAACTCTGCGGGTGCCCCCTAGATCACCTCGTTTAAATACTTGGGTGTCACACTGGGCACCTCCCTCACTTACCACACCCATACTCAACACCTCACCTCCTCCATCGACACTAGGCTGGGACTTCTCTACCGGTATAAATATTACCTACCCCCAGAGGCAATCTGAGTAGCTGTTTCCTCCTCTGTGTTACCCCTGGTAGACTATGGCACTATAGTCTATGGGACTGCAGATCAAACTGCCTTACACTGCTTAAACATACCCATCAGTAAAGCATTCCACCTAGTCTAGGGATGTGATAAACTAACAAACACCTGTGAACTATACAAGCTTACAAACTGGCTAAACTTTGATGGTAGACTTAGATACCACACCTGTCTCTTAGCCAAGAAAATACTTCAGAAGTAAACCCCTCTTGGCCTTCACCCCCTCATCCCAAAGATCCCTCACAGAAGGACCTCCAGATGTTCCACCAAAATCTCCCTCCTAATCGCCCATTGTAGGACCTCTCTTGGTCAAAGGTCCTTTTGTTACCATGCTCCTCTCTGGCTAAGCAGCCTTCCCCCTATCATTAGTTTGAAACCCAGTCTTAGCCACTTTAAAACTGTCCTAAAGACCCTCCTCCTGGACTCCTCCTCCTCCTGTGACTGCTCTTAGCCCCACCAGCGCTAGAGGACAAGCCTCCTGAGCTCTGTCATCCTGATTAATACTTCTGGAAGTGATCCTAATGCTATCCTAACTATCAATATGCTTCTTTTTATACTTAGCTATTGTTTCTAATCAGTTGTGTACTATGATAACTTCTGACGTTGGGTCAATGACCCTAATCTGCATGTATCTTTTGATCTCTGTCGCTATTTATATTTCAGCATTGTTTGTATTCTTTGTATTTCCTGATGTGGACCCTTTGCAAAAGAGTCCTTGACTCAAAGAGTTATAATTCTGATTATCAAATAAATAAATACTTCAGCCATGGTCAGGCTGAAGTGCCATTTTTACTTTAATTTCTTTTTGTTAGCGCAAACCGGCTGAACCCTGAACTGGGGCCATGATGCAGAATGAAGTGGGTCTTGACATGTTAGGAATTAGGAGGTAATAAGAAAATCCTCGGCTGATGTCTGTAAGTGGAGCAGGCAGCCATAAGGGGTGAGCGAGTTCTGTCAGTGGTAGTTCGCACATGTGCAGAATGAAGGAAACCTGGCACATGTTGGCCATTATAACCAGCTGGTTATAATGGGGAATTAAACTGGGGGTTTCTATGGGAGAAAATGCACCCCAGTAATTATAAAATAATTCATTGAGGATTTAGAGAGAAATTGTAAATGTATTGCAGTATATTATTTTAACAGGGCAATATAGTTTGATCTGTTGTGGGAAGGTAAAATGAATAGGAAATATCAGCATTAAAAAAGCATGAATCCCAGAGCAACAGAGGAAACATGGCAAAAAGGTTTAGGATGGAATTCTGAAATTCAATGCATGTTTGCAATAAAAAAAGAAGTTTTTGGTTTTCTGTTTTAGGATGCTGGTGAATGGGACAGGTTCACAATAATTGTCTTTTCCCACTAATACTGTGAAAGGGACACAATTCCACCCTTGCAATTGCAGCAAGGGCATTTTAATGTATTAAACACAAATGATTAGATAGGATATAAGGAAAGGAGCTACAGTCAAGTCAATAACTGAATAACAAGCTCATGGTCACAATACAGGTGTAGTCATGTGACTCAGTTGTTCCATGCTAAGATCCAAGGGCATTTTCTGCACAATATATATACTGCAACTACACAATCTGCTGAAGTTGTTTGTGTGTGCGGGTGGGAGGGGGATTTACTATGTACACTGTTTAAAAGTAATATGTTTTTGTTTCCCTAAAGCAGTGGTATTCTTCTGCAAAGCATTATAGAACATGAATTATGAAATATGAATTGAATAAACTTTGCTGCACATAGTTTTCATGCCTAAAAAGGTATTACTTGTGGCAATCAAATATATATGTGGCATACAGTATTACTTAACATGCACATATTAGAAAGCAGTATGTGCCCAAAAATGTTGCCACTTATATGTGGTGCAAATAGCTGAACTCATGTCTGTGGCTGCACAGGAGAAATCTCATTCTTGAGACTTGCATTAGATAAGTGGTAACATGATGAAATGCACCCAAGGAAGATGTAAATTCCCCAGGACTTAGGATTCCAAAGAAGGCCAAATAGCCATTTGTATGCGCTAACTGGGTTGTGAACTGAAGACACCATATTTTAAGAGTTCCATTAACCTGCAGTACACAACATAACATATAGAGGGCAGTTCTCACATAATTGATTTTCATAGACATTAGAGGAATGCTTTAACTGCTGGACAGGATATACAGTATATCAGCTGGTATATAGTGGTGGGTGAAGTGGCCTGAATTTGCTCTGTGAAGTGATTCACGGAGTAATGCGGAATTCGCAAAGTACTCCGCCACACGAAGCGGAGTACTTCACGTCATAATGAGGAGCATGAATTCTATTGAAAGCAATGACTTCACATTATTCCGCCTTCCCCAGACCACTACTCCACTCATTTTAAGGTGAAGTACATTGAAATCAATGTACTTTGTATCACTTCGCCTTGTTGGTGAGCTCCAAAGGCGAATTTTGCAGTGATTCATGGGATTGCAGGTCACATGGGCTCTAGATTGTTCAACACAGCCTCAGTTCAGGGTAGTGTGTGTAGGTAGCTGTAGGAGACAGTTTGCTCTGAGAGCTCTCTGCCATTCAAACCCTCTAAGATCTGTTAAAAAAGCCTTTTTGAGTAATTTTTTTTGCTCAAACTTTAGTGCACCGATTGTAGGAAACCCTCCTGTTTTCATATCGAGTGTTTATTGTTTGTGTGTGGATTTTGAATGTTAACGTACAACATTCAGTCTGTGTACTGACAGACAGTGAAAGTGTGCTTTGAGGAAGGGGCGTATCTGTGGTGTAGGTAGATTTAAGTTGGAGAAATAGGGAGTTCTTTGTTTTTTGGTTATATTTTTCTTGTATAACTGCATTAATGTACACACAGTAATAGTTTCAGTAATTGTTGAAATTTTTTTGCTGATTGTGTTGTGGACCTGGTGCAGCAGTCCACAATTTCAGGTTGTTTAAAATACATGGTATATTACTGAAGTTTTCAATTTGCTTAGACAAAGTGTGTGTGTGTGTGTGTGTGTGTGTGTGTGTGACCATGTGCGTGGTGCGTGACATCAAATAATACACCTTTTATTGTGCCACAGTGTAATTGCAGCAGTGTGAACCTGCTATCCACTGCACCTGCGTGATTTTGTACTGCTATTGTGGTATCTTGATTTTGCACTGTTACTGTAATCTGCAGTCACAGTGTTCCCCCCCTCCAACCAGGCAAAAGGTATTCTTTTCTAGATTGTATTGTGACTTGAGCACCACTGGTTAGTTAAGGAGTTGTTGAACTTATTGTGACTTTACGTATGTATCTCTTGTTGAAGCCACAGTTGTTTTTTTTGGCTTCACATCCATCGGCCCAGAGTGAATGTTCCAAAATCTAAATTTGTTTAGAATATTCTTGTTGATCCCCCAAAATGCCCACAAAAAGATGAGCAAACAAAGCTGTTTCTTGCCATGGCACTGCTGCCAGTGGTAAGATTGTCTGTGGGCATGGTAGTACGCAGTCGCAGAAATGCATTGCTGACGTGAGGAAAGGTATTTCTCCTTCAATGTGTTTTACAGTGCAATCGATAGCTTCACTCATAGTTAGAGGAGACAATGTTGTATAACTGAGTATCTTTATTTTTTCTTTTAGTTGTTTTGGTTGTTTATTGTGCATGCTTTTACTACCTCTGTATGTATGTTGACCCTCATCCTTTGACGTGGAACATTTGTAAACGAGCAGTTTCTGCTCAAAGGTATTTGTAATCTGAGAATTTAATAAATAAATAAATAAATAAATAAATGTTGTCCCAGCTAGTGGTGTTAGTGCAGTTGCTGGTGGTATGAGTATTGCTGCCTCAAGTTCCACTTCTGACCAGCTGACCGTGTCCAAAAATATAGTTGAGTGTAAAGCAATGAGTGACAGTGTAGACAATGTCATACTCCCCAGTAACACTCCATTGGTAACTGAACATGAGGATTCTGATCATCATGACAATGATGACACACAATGTCACATTTCATCCACCGTGGTTCAGGTCACGCATTTGCCATGCAGTGATTCACAGTGTGGTGAAAAAATATCGGGTGATGGTGGTGTTGATGACGAATCTGATGATGCTGATGTTGCTGTGGTTGCAACATGCAGTCCACATGCCAGCATCCAAGCAGAAGATGTGGATGTGGATGATGTTGATGAATATGATGATGATGTCAGTGACCCCTGTTGGGAACCAGAGAAAAAGAAATTAAAGGTGGCCGTGTCTGGGTCTGTTTGCTTTACCCCCTTCCCCGTAAAAAGTTGTGATTTACCAGTTTCAGTTGATGATGATGATGATCCAGTAATAATGATAGGTAGCTGTGGTGGTCAGTTGCAGTCCAAGTGTGTCCTGCCTGAAAAATCATGTAGCACACCCCCAACTTCAGGGCTTAAAAAAATGGATTCCAATAAGCAGCATCAGGGACATGTTAAAAGTAGGGGATCAGAATCCCTTTTTTGGGATTTTTTTGTACAAGATGCAATGATGAGTCAGTTGCAATCTGGCAGGTTTGCCATATGCATGTGAGGTGAGGAAACAGGGGAGCCCTCTGGGCACAGGGGGACAGCATGCACATCTTAAGAACAGGCACATGGCACTGTGGACCCAGCACAAGATGGCAGTTAATACCACAGTTGGGCATTCACCCTCATCATCAACCATAATGAGCATGTTATCCCCTTCCATGACTGTAGGATCATGTAGGAAATTATATGTGTGCAGTAGCAATGAAATAACAGCAGAGGATTACTATAGGCATGATGAGGTGGAGGAGCAAAATGATTTTGAAATCCTGTTCGGTGGTGGTGAGAGTAGTAGTTTTGGTGGTGGTGGTCAATGCAGTACGTCTAGTGCAAGTGGTACATCAACCACTGTTCGTAAATCTGGGAAAATAATTTCATTTGTGGATTTTTCATCATCTGTGCAATCGTGTTCATCAGACATTCACACTCCACCCCCTGCCATTCGCAGAGCAGAACCATTTGTCAACACACCCAGTGTAAAATGTTTAAGACAGCTCACGTTGCAGTGCTTTTGCACATAAGCTGAAGTATCCACCCAATCATACAGTGTCACGTGAACTTAATGCTGCTGTAGCTGAAATGCTGGTGATTGATCTTTTGCCCTTCTCCTTCATGGATAATTCTGGGTTCTGGCAGTTTGCTGCACGTGCCTGCCCCAAAATGGAAAGTCCCATTCAGGACATACTTTTCCATCCCTGAGTTGTACCGTACGGTGTCCAACTCTGTAAGACGTGCCCTTCAACATTCCTCCTCTCCATTCATCCATTTAAGTATGGATATGTGGACAAGTGGCAAAACAGTGGGGAGTTCATATTTGTGTATAACTGCACATTGGGCGCAGGTGCCGGGTGTTGTTTGTGCTGTTGGTAGTGTGAATAATCAGTGAAGTAAGGTGGAGTGTCATGGTAGCAATCTTCTAGGAATTCGACAGCGTGCAACGATTGCTATGCGCAATGTGACCTGTTCACACACCAGTGAAAACATGCTGGACTTGGTACTGACTGAAACTGACAAGTGGCTGAACCCCCCTGTCCCTGAGAGCTGGGTTCATAGCAAGTGACAATGGGTCAAATGTGGTTAAATGCATCATGAATGGTGGTTGTGTTGGGGTTCCATGCATGGCCCACTGTTTAAATCTTGAGGTGCAGGAGTTTCTGCAGCACCATGATATAAAGGAAATGTTGACAGCTACATGCTGTATCTGTTCTCACTTTTCACGGTCTGCAAAGGCCCGTGACCAACTTTGGCAGTTGCAGATCTGAAACTGCCTCCCACAGCACCTCTTGAAACTGGAAGTTGTCACCCAGTGGAACTCCACTTTATACATGGCAGAGAGGTCGTATGAACAATACAAAGCCATCTAGGAATATCTTGTCGTGTATACTAGCCATGACAGTTCCGGGCCTCCATGTCTATGACTACTGAACAGTGGCACCTGAAGGACTCTGTAATGACAATTTTGAGGCCTTTTGAACATGCCACACAGACAGTGAGTGGCGAGTCTGCCTCCATTAGCCAATCAATTCCACTGCTGTGGGTGCTGCGGCAGACATTGGTGAATGTACTGCACAGCCTAGATGTTGCCAGAGACAGTGCTAGCAGTGTGTTGCTGAAACACATGCTGACAATATTTGACCAGAATTGTCACATCTTGAGCATTCAGCTTAGTGACAACTTTGCAATAGCAACAATGCTGGACCCCTGATACAAACGTGGAATTGCCTCAGTTCTGGAGGGCAGGCCTGAACAGGTAAAAAATGTCAGTGGGCAACTGGTGCACTTGGGTCATGGGGCACAGAAGTCATGTGCCTAGGTCAGCAAACCTCAGCAGCATAATCAGGCTGAAGGTGAACCTGGAGTAGTATCAGGCATATCCTGTATGGGGAAGGGGACTGCAGTTCCAGGTGGTCTGTCATCAAAACCAGTTGGCTTTAACCCACTTTGGGTGGCTTTGTCCCAAGTGGGGATTTGTGACATAAATGATTCTGGAGAACAGGATGATGCATCAACTGCTGGACTTAGTGCAGCACAGCAAATGTTGAGTCATATTTGTCTGAAAACAGGCATCTGTCAATAACTGATGATCCTCTTTTATACTGGCTTGGAAAGTTCAGTGAATGGCCAAAGCTGACCGTAGAGGCACTGAAGTACCTGACATGCCCACCCTCCAGTGTAAGTGTCGAGAAGGTATTCAGCTCAGCAGGTGCAATAGTTCAGGATTGTTGTACAAACCTCTCTCCTGCCAATGTCAGTTTGCTGACATTCATAAAAATGAATGAGAGGCACATACCAGCTCAGACTGCAACCTCAGTATTCATTCCCCGGCCTAGTCATGATTTTGCTGATGTAGAAATGGACTATCCTGGTGGCACTGGCAGTGGCAGCATGAAACGGCCTACCACTGACGTGGATGAAGACACAATGGAGAAAGAATTTCCAAGTGGTCAGAATTCAGACATAGATGACTGTGACGGCAGCTTTCTTTATGAGGATGATGATGAGGTTAATGTTGGCAGGTTTTAACTTAAGTGGTTAAAAGGCTGTCATATTTGTTGTATGATACATGTTTTATTTTTCATAAAGTTAAATCAGTGTCCCACTCAGAGTGACTCAAATACCATATGTCACGTCACATTTGTAACACAGAGCACAATATATCCTGGCCCCTGGACCACCACCATAAGACTGCTGTTAGCCACTGCCACTATAGGGAATGTCACTGTGTGCCCCTCTGGACCACCACCATAAGACCGCTGTTAGCCACTTCTACCAGGGGGAATGACTTTGTGTGCCCCCTGGCCACCACCATGAAACCGCTGTTAGCCATTGCCACCGGGAGAATGACTTTTTGTGTCCCCCTGGACCACCATCATAAGACTGCTGTTAGCCACTGCAACCACCACCAGATGCAGGAAGATGTGAGAGGGCATGTCATCATGTGCCTAAGCTATGACCACCACTTCCCACCACCACCACCATTCTGGTGATCTTTTCCATTTCATGTCTTGACCATGCCAAGGCAGAGGCAGTCAAACAGGAGACCACATCCATCAGCCACAGGCACAAGGCTTCTTACTATGAATACTATAAAGTGAGTATGTGTACTAATGTTTTTCATGCTATTCAACTTCCTTTAGCTGTGTGTTTTGTTTCCTGTTGCTTTTCCGAGCTGCATTGGTCAAACAAATACGGTCAACTTATTTTGTTTTTTTATGGGTTAACAAACAACTCTCCTTCGCTGAAGGTCTGTATCAATGGTACAGCGTTACTGTGTACAGCAACTTATGGGATATCCATTTCCATACTGATAAGTATATAAATTTGATTTAATCTGTTCCTTGTTTTTTCATAGGAGTGCAAAAAATCTGACTGATAATTCATGAAGTGGGTGACATGTACGTCACAAAATATTTGCCCAACACATCATGCTCTATATTCTAAATTTGCAGCTGTAGCCATGCCAGTGTTGAAACAAGTTTGACCCAGGTCATGTGACTTGAAAAGATATGGTTTTAAAATGTAACTTGAGTTAAAATGCAGGGAGACTGACACAGTGTATTTCTTACAGCCTGGTACTAAATGTAATTGTGATCTGATGATTTGGTGTTCTTGTGGCTTCACAGCTTGCTATCTGTGTTTATCCATATAACTGTGGTGGAACAGCCACGGCTTAAACACAATGTGTTATTGCTGCAATCAAGTAGTAATAAGTCCTTCATTTCTTTTTTTAGGAAACGTTCAGATGCTTTGTTGTGTCATAGTTGCCGTATCCAAAGAACTTCAACATCATACCCCCAACCCCACCCCGGGCTGGCAGACATGCAGCAAGTAGAAGTCATATGAATCGATGATGACCATGACTATCATTACTGGACTGGAGAAGGATGCAGATAAAATCTGTGAAGAAGTAACCAAACAATAAACCATTAATGAGACCCTTGCCTGCAAATTCCCCTGTGCTGCACAGTGGTAAACTCATCTCTCTCTCCATCTCTGCTGAACGCAGTGCTCATGTACTGAGGGCAATTTCTTGTTACTGAACTTAAAGCAATTTTGTTTAGAAGTCAACTAGCTCCTTGGAGTGTCCGAGCCTATTTCAGTAGTCTGTTCTTTGTAGCCCTCAGTTCAATCTAAAGTGTTAATTTCAATGCTTGTTATAATGAACCTGATGCTTGTTATCTGATAAGTTTATTGCCTGCTTACATGAGTAGTTTTAGACTGTTTGAACTGTATAAAGCTCCTGCCTAGATAGTTTATCTTTCCTGCCTTTACTTTAAAACCTCCTTGGTTTATTCTGAACTCATCCCAGCCCTCACTTCTGCTGCGCTCTCCCTGTAATTTTTCTCTCTTTCTCTGCCCTTCCCTCTCTACTCCCCCCCCCGCTTACTCCTCCTCCTCCTACTGCAAACGTTTTCTTTGTCTTAGAACTAATTTAAACCTCTGCAAACCCTCTTCCCTCTCTCCTTAGCCCTGGCTACAAGGAGGGCAATACCCTGCCCTCTGGAGCAGCTACTCCACCTTCCCAGAGGACACACAGCCACAAGGTACAGCGTCCCAAGCGTCATCCTGAACTGCGCCACAGGACCCCTCTCTGCATTTTTTTGAATTTTGGCACATTTTCTTCTGCAGTCGGAGACAAGGCACCCGCAGTTTAAACTCATTTTTTCTCCATCGGGGGCCCTATTAGCTAATAATTAGAGATCCCTCCTGAACTTGGGATCTCTCCTGAACCTGTACTCTCTCTAATTACTGGCAGCAAATGGCAAAGGTCCTGGTGCAAATGTAGCTTACAACCAGCCGTGAGCATTACCTCCTACGCAGCATTTGTTAATTTCATTTATTTTCAGACGTGCACCATAGGGTATCACCATCCCCTAACCGGAACCGAATTCATTTCAAATTTGTGCTCGCACCGGAGTAACAGTAAAAGCTGTACTCAGCTGCAGGGTGTCTTAATTTCAGCTCAGTGACCCCTGCTGTGCTATTCTATTCAACTCGGGAGTCAGCTTACCTGCAATTTCGTCCTTGCCTGCAAATTCCCCTGTGCTGCACAGTGGTAAATTTGTCTCTCTCTCTCTGCTGAATGCAGTGCTCTCCTCCCGCACCCACTGCACGGCTGCTACCCACCTGCCCCCCACCACTCCCATCCTTGCAAGGATTGTCTTATATATCTCTGGATGAGTCACCTGACTTTTTTGACTGATTCCCCATTTTACCATTTGCAGCCTATAGGCACTCACCCATAGAGGGTGTCTGATAAACCTATCACACTCTCCTAGTAGTTGATCATTTGACAGACTATTTTCAGCTACAATCCAGCTTTAAACTGTACCTTTCTTCTCCTACCACCTACTGACAGCCTGTCCTAAACTGCCTATTCACCTATCCTAGTTTATTTATCCTGTGACACTCTTCACTAACCCACATTATATCAAATGGCTTCTACATTACACTCATTACTGGTGCCTGGTCTCATACTAGGTCTCTTCCTATGGCTTCCAATGGGTTGGTACCCCCCACCCCATCAGAGGTTTTCACCACAGACCTAAACAACTTCTTTTTCTCCAATATGTTAATACACCCCAATACTTCCAAGGATAACTCACCCCTACTTATCCCTCACAGCTACCTCTATCATGTAGCCTTCTCCTTAAAAAAGGGCCTTCTGTGTCTCTCAACCCTGTGTTCGCCAATCATCCATCGCAAACTATGGTATCTCCTCCTGCTTCCATTAATACTTTCTTGGGATATTGAACCCAACCCTGGCCCTCTTGCTCCCCTCTACCACTCGGATTCATCATGGAAGGACATAGAGGGTCTTTGCCTTGCTCACATGAATATAAGAAGCCTCCTCCATAACCAAACTGAACTAGAAGCCTGGGTCTTACAATATGACCCAGACATCATTTGTCTGTCCGAGACTTGGCTCAAACCCTCTACTCCCAACTCTGCATGCTCACTACCTATCACCTTACTAGACGAGACAGACCCACCTCTAAACAGGGTGGTGGAGTCGCAATGTTTTACAAAACACACCTTAATCTCTAACATCACCACACCAGACCTCTCACACTGTGAATCCATCCTTGCCACCTTCCAGCTTGGCCCCAAAAAACTTCACATTGTATGTGCTTATAACCCACCACTCAGTGGCACCACTGGTCTCGAGGAGCTCCTCTCACATGTAGATGCAGCGGTGGGTCACAACAAAGTCCTTATCCTTGGAGACCTTAACCTCAATTGGACTGGAAACAAAATAAATCCCTCCACACAACAGTACAAGGACACAACCTCCACCAACTTATCACTGACCCCACTAGGATTATGCCTCCCCCAAGACCCAGTACTCTAATTGACTGGGCTCTGACCAATCACATTGACTGTATACTCTCGGCAGGTACCCTTGCTGATGCCATAAGTGACCACACCCCAATATATTGTGTCTGGCACTCTATTAGACAACCTGCACCCCTACCACAACTCATAACCTTTCGAAACCTAGACAGCCTTGATATAGTCCAATTTCAGAGTGATCTCACCATGCTTGACTGGAGCTGCATCTACTCAGCCACCGATGCCCAAACAGCCCTGGACCACTTCCTTACCCTATTTGGGTCTATCCAAAATACCCATGCACCCCTCACCACATGTCATGTAAATGGTACCCACACCAAATGGCTCAACAAGGACCTACTCACAAAAGTCAGAGCTAGGGACAAGAGCTGGTGGCGTTTCAAGGTCTCGGGCCTCCCATCTGACTATAATGACTACAGAACTCAGAGAAACTCATGTAAAAGAAACATCCACCATGCTAAGAGCTCGTTCTGCAAAGGCTTGTTGATAAATGCAGCAGGTGACTCCAGAAAGATCTCAGCCATTACCAAGACTCTCCTTGGAGCCAAACAAAACAAAATCTCCAATGATATGATTATAAATGGTGTTTATTACAACAATCCAGCCACCATTGCTAACTCATTTAACCTGCAATTCTCTGACCTATCAAAATATCTGTCTTCCTCCCTACCACCGCCTCCATGTAGTCCTCTTCGCAGACAGTGGATCCCAATATAACTACCCCCTTTCTGTTTTTGAACTATCACTAGACAGGAAGTCCTAAAAATGCTATTAGGCATCCCTGATAATACCGATATGAGCTCGACGGTCTTGTGCCCAAGCTCTTGAAACTTGGCATCCCCATGATTGCCTCACCCATAGCCAGAATTCTCAGCCTATCACTATGCCATGGCTATGTCCCCGACATCTGGAAAATAGCAAAAGTCACTCCCATACTAAACAAACATTTGTCAATGCAGAATGTTGTGTCACTGGCATTGGCATCAGTAGTGCCGGAGTTAGAGATGCATAATAGGAATGGCAGTGAAGTATTGAAGTGAAGCCAACCCCATCCCCACCCTGCAGAGACTGACAGGCATTGGAGTGTGCCTTTGGGTCATCAACTATAACACTCATACCATTTTACCTCACCCTACCCTGTAGACACTGACAAGTGTTGTGGTGTGCTTTGGGGTCTTTGGGCATTATACTTACCCCATTTCATAAGGAAATATCCTGAGGTGGGTGCAGTATAGGAGAATGGGGTGAACTTTGTGGCTGAATACTGCAAGGCACACCACAATGCCTGTCACTGGCTGCAGGGTGGGGGTGGGGGTGGGGGTGGAATGGTGTGAGCATTACAGACGATGATCCCAAGTCACACCACTGATGCCTGTCAGTCTCAACAGGGTGGGGTACTACAGTTGGGAACCACAACAACGTAGGCATGTGTTGGTATTTTCACTCCAAATTTTCAACATGGGCTTTTTGTGAGCCCACCTCATGAAGAGCGGCACTATGAGTGTGGTAGCTGAAAGGTGGTTTTGCACAGCGGCTATGCCATTTGGTGACACAGGGATGAAAACACATTTTGGGCAGGATGTGGAAAATTACAACTGTATTGTTCATGAGGAGATGTAAAAAAATGGCAACGTTGAAAATCTGGAGTGAAAATATGAAAAATTGGTGAAGTCATGAACATACATAGAAACTCTGCAACACACGTCCATAACACAATTATTTTTTGGATTTTTCTAACCACATATTTAACATAGGCATTTTGGGTCCTTCCCTCACGAACAGTGGCACTATGATTTTGTTAATTTGTCCGAAATGTTGATTTTGCACAGTGACCACACCATTGTGCGCCACAGGTGTGAAAACACATTTAGGCCAGGATGTGAAAAATGACAGCTGCACTGTTCATAAGAAGGTGTGACAAAATGTCATTGTTGAAAATCTGGCATGAAAATATTGCAAATTTGTGAAGTTACAAGAGTGCGTGGAAACTGTGCAATGCACACTTGTAACACAGTCATTTTATGGAACTTCGTCACCAAATTTTCAACATAAGCATCTTAGGACTTCTGCTTATGAACAGTGTCACCATCATTTCCTCAAACTGTCCCGAAAACTGATTTTGCACAGTGACCGCGTTATTCTGCGCCGGATGTGCGAAAACACATTTCGGCCAGGATACATAAAATGACAGCTGTACTGTTCATAAGGAGGTGTGGAAAAATTCCAATTTTGAAAATCTGGAGTGAAAATATTACAGATTCACGATGTTATGAGCGTGCATGGAAACTGCGCAATGCATGCTTGTAAAACAGCCATTTTTGGATTTCTTCCCCAAATTTGCAACATAGGCTTTTGAGAGCCTTCTCTGAACAGTGGTACTGTTGTTTTGTTAATCAGTCCTAAAAGGTGATTCCATGCAGTGACCATGAAATCACCTTTCAGGACCGAATAATGCCATGACAGACATCTGAATTCATGAGGAGGGTACCAATAACCCCATGTTGAAAATGTGATGCCAAAATTCCCAAAAATGGCTGAGATATGCACCAAAGTTGAAAAAACCCTATTTATTCCATTATACAGCTTACTGGCATTTCTTCAGTTCACGGTCAGCTTTGAAGAGTGCAGATGTGTACCCGGTCCACCGAAGATCGTCATGCCAGGGTCCAGAGGTAAGTATGGGGTGAGGGGGGTGTGGGGAGGCAGGGTGCACAGAGGGTGGATGCGGGTTGCGGAAGGGGGCAGGGAGACCACGAGGGACAGTTTTCTTCTTTTACATGTTTAAAACAAAAAAAAACATTGTGGAATGGTTTTTCTGTTTCAGGGGATTTGGCACTCTGGGGTGGGCTCCCAGGGTGCCACCTAAGTATTTTTTTTGGGGGGGTGCTGTAGCCAATGGGGGATTGGACACCCCATTGGCACACAACAAACACGGGAGGGGGGTGACATTTGCTGACAGGGAGTGGGCTCCCCCATTGGCAAAGAAAGATTGTTGGGGAGGTGCATGATACCGAGGGGGATTGGGCACCCCCTCAGCATACATTTTAAATGGGAGGGGGTCTGCCGACAGGGAGTGGTCTCCCCCGTTGGCATTGTGACAGGCAGCAGCACTCACTGTCGCCATATTGCCTGCATGTCGGGAGGTGTGTTGTGGTCCCGCTGCATGAGAGCTTTGCTCTTATTGCAGCAGACCTTTTCTTAGATCTGGTGGCCACATTAGGGATTCATGTTGTCAGTGCCTGCTGCTGGCTCATTGGGGAATGAGGGAAGCACATACTGATGCATGCCCTGCATTCGCCCAACAGTGACCGCGCCTCTAAATCTGATACTACCGCAAGACATTGGCTGGCATACAAGCGCGAGCCAACATAAAAAGGGAGACCCCATAAATATGGTCAACTACAGGCCCATAGCCATTCTCTTTGTATTTAGCAAAATACTGGAAAAACTAGTCGCCACTCAAGCCATCTCTCTTCTACAAAAACAGTCTTCTCTCCAGTTCCCAGAATGGCTTCCGCAAAGGCCACAGCACTGTCACCGCTCTTCTAAAATTTACAAATGATATCTATACCACAACGGACAAAGGCCTCACCACCGGTGTGATTTTTATTGACCTAACTAAGGCATTTGATCTGGTAAACCACCCCCTTTTTCTCAACACACTCTTGGGTCTTGGTTTCTCCACAGAGGCAGTAGCCTGGTTCAATAGTTACCTGTCAGACATGAGACAGGCCGTAAATAACAACTCCGTCCTGTCTGATCTCTCTACCACTAATATTGGTGTTACTCAGGGATCTATTCTGGGGCCCCTACTTTTCTCTCTCTTTGTAAATGACCTCCCCACTCTCTTCCCCGATTGCTTATCTTTGGTAT
Organism: Neoceratodus forsteri; assembly: GCA_016271365.2. Taxonomy (NCBI): domain Eukaryota; kingdom Metazoa; phylum Chordata; order Ceratodontiformes; family Ceratodontidae; genus Neoceratodus; species Neoceratodus forsteri. Next base: position 578,327,010 of record CM057459.1, on the reverse strand, counting down.
ATGCGGATGATCTTGTTCTCTATTCCACTGCAAGAAACACCTCGGACATAAACTGCTCTCTCTCCTCAAACTTTATCAAGTTCCAGTCCTGGCTCATTAAAAACAACCTTGTTCTAAATGTAGATAAGAAGCATGCAATGCTCTTCAGCTCACCAGCCAGACTCAGAACAAACCAAAACCCCCTCAAAATTTCCTGTTCTGATAGCTCACTACTGGTCAAGACTAGCTCCTCCAAATACCTGGGCATTCTACTTGATGAATCTCTGGCTTTTGATCAGCATATCAATACCACCTGCAAAGCCATAAACGCTAAACTTGATGGTGCCTATTGCACTAGTTATTCCCTTACCCCATCAGCTGGGCTCGTTATTGCACAGGGCATTCTTCTTCCGGCACTATCCTATGGCTCAGTTACCTATCTTGGGGCATCAAAAACCTCTCTTCTCAAGTGGGACACCACCTATAATAATATCTGTAGGTATGCTTCTGCATCCCCTCACTACAAACACAAATGCCAGCTCTATGCTGACCTAAAATGACTCTCCCCCTCTGCCCATCAGCTCCAGTCACTCGTATCTCTCACTGACAGCATTACCAGATCTTGTCTTACCCAGTCCCTCACCTCTATGTTGAATACACAAACTGTCTCCTATGAGCTTCGATCCACTGAACAAGTACCTCTCCACATCACCAGATGCAAAACAGCAATGGGTACACAGGCTTCCTCACATATTGCACCAAAATACTGGAACTCTCTTCCACAAGCAATTTGTCTTGTTCCATCCCATGCCACTTTCAAGAGGACGCACTACGAACTACTTGGCTCTGCCCCTTTGCTTGCTTCCAACCTCCATAGAACCCCTATCCTCCTCCCCTGGCTGCCTCACCTTCATATTTTTTTTCTCTTCCCCACTTTCTCTTCCCAACTCTACTTTTCCACCTTACCCATGTCTCCCATCACCACCCCTACTCTCTCTCCCACCTACCCTCCCTTTTCTCTCTCTGTCTTATGTCCCTCTTTCCCCTGCTCTTCCTTCCCTAAACAAAATAAAAAAAAGCACTCACCCCCAGGTCTCTTCCTGTGAACTGTCCTTCCACCACCATCCAGGACTTCTAGTCCCCTGGTCTCAATTAAAGCTGATTGTCTATTTATGTTCCAACCCATTCTCCCAGTTGGACTTCACATCTGTGCCTACCAAAGCTATGTCTCCCAGTCTGTATCCCTAAGATGGGTGAACCTGCACTTGTTATTCTGTTTTACTGTTTATGTTTTACTTATTGTTATCTATTTGTTGACTCTTATGTACTGCAGAATGGTTTGATACTGTACCGACCTGTAGCCATTGTTCTTCCACCCATTTTGTTGTTCTCCACAAACTGTTTTGTTACCTCTGTAACCCTGTATCCTCCTGGGTCGTGCCTGAAAATAGGCATTGCTATGCCTAGTGCACTTATCCGGTTACCAAAAGCAAATAAATACATAAATAAATATGATAAACCCCCCCCCAAAAAAAATACTTACCTTCATTGGCTTGAGAGTATTCCATTTCCAATTTCAACGCCACAATTTATCAAGCATGGGAATGCGCACACCAACAGTATGTGACCTGTGACAGAAAATAATACAATGAGTACATGTATATATACAGTATGTCAACCCCTCCAAGAAAATACATATATGTATATATGTATATATCAACTCACCAAGGCTACTATTGGTGTACACACAAAGGGCACCCTTCCTGTTGAGGTGATCACAGCACACTTTGGGCAACCAACAGTTCTCTCAGTGCCATCATTTGTGATGGTACACTGAATGGTCATTCATGTTATCCCTCCTTCCTACGGTTTGACAAGACACTGTGCATCATCACTTCATCATCACAGTAAGGTCAATAGACAGCAGCATTACATGTAATTGCAACAGCAGCAATATTTCTTGTAACACTCCCATTTCACTTTGTCAACACTGGGGAATTTTCTGGACACAAGACAGTTGCGTTTTGGGGATGCACAAAAATTCTGGTGACTGTGTGTGAGCACTGCACGCATGACTGAGTGCGCCATTAATTCTGGGACACTTTGTATTTGGTGTAACACTCCCATTTCACTTTGTCAGTACTGGGAAATTTTCTGGACACAAGACAGTTGCATTTTGGGGATGCACAAAAATTCTGGTGACTGTGTGTGAGCATATATAATGTCATAATGTCTATTTCCAAAAAGAAATATTTTTGGAGCCTCAGCAATGTTTATTTTCTGTTGTGAAGTGTTTGTCAAAACACAGGACTGAGCAGTGCAAGTATACTGTGCTAAACTGCATGTGAGCAGTCAGAGTTCTTTCCTGTATGCGCAGACACTGTCCAGCTTCATGCAAACATATATATGGTGTGACTTGTTGCAGTATGTAAAGAATAAAGATAAGAAGATATAACGTATATTTTATTTGTACCATCATCAGCAGTGGAGTAAGTGATATGATATTTTTTCAGAGGTCTTGAGCCAGTGTGCAGTCACTGAAGGTGCACACATGACTTTCCGGAGATAATAGCACAAAAAAACTCATGCTTTTCAACAAACCATACAAATAGACATTAAATTTTTCTGAGGCACCCAAAATATGTTATGGTGTACAGACATTTTAAAGTCATAATATATAATAGATCCTGCAGTCCACTGCCACCATACTGTGCAACCACTTGTGCCATGTCGTGTTATGGAGTACATCAACTTGCTAAAAACCTGACACTGCCAGTCTAAACTAGAAAGACATCATTGATTCCAGAACAAAAAATGAAAAGAAGAACTGTGGTAGCACACTGTGTTGGCATTTGGCGGTGAACTGGACCGTATATATTTTCTGACTTTATAGTGTCTGTACACCATCTGTCAAATATTTTCTGTGTCTCACCATCACCAATACTTCATGTCTCTTGGGTACAGTTTGTTGAAAAGCAGGATTTTTTGTTGCTATATGATTTCCTAGAAGTCATGGGTGCACTGTGTGACTAAAGTGCATTCTGGCCAGAGACCTCTGAAAAAATATCATATCACTTAGTCTGCTGATGATGATGGTACCAATAAAATATACATTATATACTCGTATCATTATTCTTTATACCATAAACACTGCAACAAGCTGGACAATGTCTGCTGTCCACACACAAGAAAGAACACTGACTGCACTCATGCAATTTAGCACATTATACTTGCACTGCTCAGTCCTGCTTTTCCACAACCACTCCGTGGCAGAAAGTAAACATTACTGAGGCACCAGAAATACATCAGGGTACACATTCTTAACTTTGATTATAATAGCAAGGCAATAAGGAGCATGCATGTATGTATGTATGTAAAGTCCTATTGTGTCCTTCCCTCTGTCTGCTATTAGGAATTTTTACTAAATTAGCATGCTACCATTATGGTACTTTTATGAGCAAGGGCATAATTACATTTACATACAGGGGCTGGTGGAGGAATAAATTTTATGACAGAGCGGGGGGGAAGATGTGATGAAAAAAAATTAATGTGGGACTCCTGCTGGTCCAGCAGCACTTGGAGCATGGACACAATCTGCAATTGATGTCTCTCTATCTGCTCCAACTGCTGCTGAACAGCACTCATTCTCTCATTGTTCTCCTTGATGGCACTCCACAGAACTGCAATGCTGGCCTGAGTTACAGGTAGTTCTGTGGGGTCCACTGGTGGTACAGCTAGTGGTGGTGGTGGTGGGGGTGGTACTGGTGGAGCAGCAGGCACTGCTGTAGCCCTCCTCTTATGACGGCGATGCACAGCCACACCCTCTGCCAGTGCCACAGAAAGGTCAGCAGGTACAGGTCTGACCTGTTCTGTGGCAGCCTGCCACTCCACCTTGTGGTGATTCAGCATGTGGGTGCACTGGCCTCCAGTCCCAAGGAGAGTTCTTCGGGGGCCATGGCACACCTCCACGCCACAAATATGACACTGGACCAGGCTGCTGTCCCCCCCAGCACAGTCAAAGAACTCCCAAACTGGGGAGATGCAGGGGGGGACCAGGCACAGGAGGGCCAGATGCACTGGTGGCAGCCTTGTCACAGTGCTCAAGCTCCAAGTCCACACTTTGGCCCTGGGGCACAGGCACATCCTGCTGTGGAGGACCTGAAGTTACAGCTGGTGCTGCTGGAGCTGCTGCTGAAGGTGGTGGTGGTGGTGCTGCAGCTGAGTGATGTGCTGTTCCTGCTTCCGAGGGGGGAGGACCCCACATTTTGGACCAGTCCAACATCACCTGGCCATGCCCCCATGTGTGCACACTCCTCCCCTGCCAAGCATGCTGCCATGTGGTCCCACAACTGCCCCCAGCACTGTACCAGACATTCCCTGATCCTGTCCCTGGTCTATTTCTGCTGTCAGCGACTCAAATGACTCAACTCAACTGCCCTTCCTCCTTCCCTCCATCCGAACAATGAGTCGACAACATGAAACACTCACACACACAACACAGGCACACACACAGTCAGACACACACACAACAACTTATAAAAGTAAAAAACAAAGAAATTACAATCACAGAAAGAACAAATTAAGTACAGAAAAAGTACAAAAAAACACAAAACAATATAGCTTTGAAAAAAGCTGTTGGGTTTATATGAATGCTCTCCATGCCTCCTTACTGTAGTCTCTGTCAGACACACACAAAGACAAAATGCCTCCTCTCTCTCTCCCTCTGCACAGGAGAAAGTGAAAGTATCTCCTTGCATGAGTCACTTCCTTCCTGCCTTGCTAAGGTATGTGACTTACGGTACTGTAAGCCATGTGATGTGTGGGGAGGCTTCCTATATTGTTGTCACTTTGCCTTATTTCACCTTAAGGCAGAATGACAACTTGAAGTCATAATTACAAGGTGAAGTGAACCTTTCACACTGGCCACTCTGCATAGTGTGGTGACAACACAAAGTGCCCACATCTCTACTGGTATAGAGGGATAGATGGGCACTAAGGAAAACTGAATGCCCAGTATTATATGTTGTTTGATAGTGGTGGCTGACAGCTGGAATGCTGGTGAACAATATGATGTAGAAGCAAAGATTTGAGGAACTGAATTTCTCAGAGAATTTACAGTATATTTGGAAGGCACACAATATACAGTATTTTTTCCATGCAGTTCTATAAGAAGATTTTGTAGACTCCACAAGTGGATTTCAAATCATGGGGTTAGCATGGTTAAGGTAGTGGGTTAAGTCATGTTCAGCTCCTGGAATGATGAAGGGCAGTCATAACTTCAATGGCTTGAGGATGGACAGCTTAGAAGTACTGGGACTGCAAACAGGAGACACAATCAGTGAAAAGGTTAGCAAGATCAGGTATTTACATGTAGTTGATTCTGAAACTGAGAGATAAAGAAGCCCATGTTAACCTTCTCAAGAATTTCATTATGGAGGGGAAGAAAGTTGTTTTTTGTTTAAGAAGGCTGCAGCTCTTTGTTATCAGAGTAAAACACGACAAATTGGTGGTTTCGAAGGTGTTCCCAGGCGAATGCTACAATAGGATATAGCTTGAATAAGTATGATAGAAATTGGAAATGAGGACAATCTCGTATTTCTGAAAGCTGTGGACAAGTGAACCAAGAGGTGCTGCATATTGCCTTGAAAACAAAGGTCTGCCCTGCATCAGTGAAGATTTTTCAAACCTGGAGAAGGATCCTTACAAAACATGTATATGACATTCATATCTGACAGGAAGTGTGACCAGAAGATTAAGTCTGAGCAAGCAGAAGCATTGATGGTTAGATGATAATCTAGGACAGACACCGAATGTGCAAAGTCATGAAGGAAGGAAATCAAACTTCTGCCTTGGGGAATAATACTCATTACAAAATTAAGCTATTCCAATTAGGACAATAGATGTAATACAGAAACCTAGACAATTACAGCATAAAAAAAAAAAAAACAACAAAAAAAAAAAAGACCATTGGTCCATCCATTCTGCCCATAAAACCCTAACAAACACAGGACCTATTGTCCATATTGGGTTCTAATCCACAAAATCCACCCCATGCTCCCCACACTACCGCTTCAACCCTGAGCAACCACTAAGCCCTTCACTCTGTCCCAGCCACGTCTGAAGCCATTGATAGTTTTGGGACCCACCACATCAGCTGGCAGATTGTGCCATTGCTCTACTACCCTTTCTGTAAAATAAGGCTTTTTCACTTTCATCTTGAAACTCCTCCTGTCAATTTCCACTCATGCCCCCATGTTCTTGATCTGCTACTTATACTAAATAGTTCCTTGCAGTTTACCTTGTTCACTTGCTTCAGGAACATGAAGGTCTCTATCACCTCTCCCCTCTCTCATCTGGCCTCCAGTGAGTACATTTTCTGTAGCTTGAGCCAGTCCTTGTAAGATCTGTCCTGCTGACCCTGAATCATTCTGGCCACCCTAAATTGCACTGTCTCCAGCCAGTCCTTATCTTTGCTTAGGTGAGGACTCTAGGCTTCTTATTTTGTGTAGGATGAGATCATTTGGATGGGAAGGAAATGACCAGTTCTTATATGCAGAGCAATTTGTCTCGATGGAGAAGAACTGCCAATCTGACATAGTTTATATTGATGCCTAAGAATTTCAGGCTCATAACTGGGCCTTCAGTTTTATCATCTGCTAGGGGAAATATAGAAAGATCATAACAAACATAAGATGCTAGATATACTGGTAGCAGGATGAGACTCTTGAAGGTCCACAAGGAGAACATCATCAATGAGCTGCATAACAAATGGGTGTCTGTAGATATTCAACAGGATTCAGCAGATGGAGCTTGAGAATGTGTTGAATTGTTTTTGATATGCCTTTACATCTAAAAGGAGTCTGACTACAAACTAATATTGGCTTTTTCAAGATATCCCCTAGACCTTGCATGAAGATGGGTGGCTAGGTAATAGCTTGAAGTGATCGATGGTGGTAGACTTTGTTAATCAGGCTCAAGGCCTGCAAACATTAATGAATTTGATTGCACCATAAATCCATATGTAGATTCATGAATAATCTTCTGAATTAATCAAAGAGTTGATGCTTGTAATAATAGTGAGGTGCTGACAAATCTATAATCAGCCTTTTCTTTCTAGAAAATGTTTGGGTTGCAATCTTGATTTGTAATACGGGAAAAGGAGGTGTTGGAAAAGAACCTAAGAGAAGTCATTTTTGTTAGTTTTTTGTTGCAATTAATACATCTATGATATTTAGGTCTAAAGTAGTAGACTTATGATTAGGACAATCAAGTCTGGCATGGAAGCCTTTGGAGAGGCCCGAGAGAAAGAATTGATCAAGATATTCAGATGGATGGGTGGATAACAATTGCTGGAGATGAGATATTTGATCTGCAGTTGAAGGGTGGTCTAAATGTCATTTGTGGCTTTAGTTATGCAAAGAAGCAGATTTACAATGGCAGCCAAGCTTAGGGTAGGTTTCTCCACAGTGGCGGCAGACATACAGTAGTGTTCATTATGGCACAAAGCAAACAGATTAATTGAAGTTCTTATATACTGTGCTTCAAGAAGAACATACAGATTTGTGGCACCTTTTAACTAGAAGATTCCTTGGTGTATAAAACACTTGCCATGACATTGCAGTCTGGGATGAATAGGAACTTGGAGATGGATGACAGTCATGCACTGTTAGAGGACGTAAGACAGCGAAATAAGAAAATTACCGTCATATGGAACAGGTTAGAGTACTTTGCCCAGCAAAGTGCCTGCAAAATAACTTGTGATCTAGAGCTGCCTATGAAATCCATTAATTAAATTTTTATAAATAAGCATTGGCTTTGGCAAACAAATTACAGGTGGTAATCATGGATGGACATGCAAGATCAACAACAAGATATAGATAAAAATCCAGCCTCTAATCCCTAGAAGGGTGGACTTCATACACTACTTACCAATGTATTCTAAAGGCCATCACTAATTTGGCAATAGTCAGTTTTTGATAAGGCAATGATTTTTAGCCTTTAGAATTACCAATATGCCTCCACAGAATATTACCCTATTCTCAACTGCATCATGAGTTCAGATCAGAAAAGTCACCAGGTTTAAATCCTTCCTTTCTATAATGTACTTCCTGATATAAGATTCCAAATGAGTAGAACAAGCTGCATTAGGAGGGGTAGACTGTGAAGACATTGACAGAATACCTGGTAGGGTGCTGCCAGACATTGAGTAAGTTCTGGAGGTTGAGCTAGAGAGGGCAATGATGGCTGTTGGGACAGCAAAAGGGAACCTGCAGGTGAAGGCAAAATTGATACAAGAGTACTTTCAGGAATAACTGGTGACTGGGTGGAAGGACCCAGATTGGATGGTTGACTGGAAGGCCTAGAATCAAAGGATTCCAGTTTAGAATCAAACCTTGTTACAGCTGAGCCCATTTGAAGAATAAGATCTGATAGCTTTTTGAACTGGGATGAAACAAGAGTTATAGTAGGAGTAGGTACGGGAGTGGGAGGGAAGGTGAAGTTGGGTTGATCATCATTATTGCAACATACAAGCTGAACTGTTCCTGCTTCCTAGTATAGGAAGACAAGGGGACCTTCAGTGCTCAGAGTGCACATATAAGCTTGGGAACAGTCCATTCCTTAATAGGAAACTGAGATTTCAAGTAGGTTTTTCTACAAAGAGTTAAATGGGAGTTAGACTGCAAGGGATCACTCTATGTCCAAATGAATGGAGTGGGCGTCTACCCTGTTCAACATGCTGACAGCTGGGAAGGAGCAAAACAAGGATTAGAAGAGTTTGAATGGAGCTCAGTGTGCAGAGCCTGTCACAAAGAGGTAACCACTACAGGCAGATGACTCCCAGTGTCCCACATGATGTTCTAATGATGGGACCTGGTTCACAGTATAGGCTAGGCTAGGTACACAGTCACACAACTCTGCTTCTACAAGCCATTGCACTACCACTGCATCATTTACCTCAGGAGTGATACAGAACTAAGAAGGGGTTTACCAATCTAGCACCCATCAGAGTATGTTGCTAGAGACCTTGAGGGAGAATGATGCTATTGAAACACCTAAACTCGATGAATAAAGGGGGTCCAGACCCAACCACTGTAATGAGGGTGACCCTGAGCAAGTCTTTTAACTTCTCTGTGCTCCCAGGTCGCACCTGTAAAAAAGCTTTCAGCTTAGTGTGCTAGTACTGGTTAAATAACTAACAAAAAACAAGACCAGGGGCTCAATTTTCAAAGCCCCCAGAGTGACATAAGGGGTTCTAGATGAAATAAACTAAAGGAAAATAGTGTGAGCAAGAACAGTGCAAACAAAACGGTGTGGCAAAAAAGAGCTTGGTGAAATAAGAGCTAAAATACCATACAGTGTGACAACATGCAGTCTGCCCAAACGAAAATGACACATGCGAACAGTACATAATATATGTTTGTGTTCAGAACTGCAACACTTAGTGTGCTATGTTTTACATGTGTCATTTTCATCTGGGCTGCCGCATGTTCTTTTTTGCTGCACCATTTTGTTTGAACCTTCTTGCTCCCATCATTTTGCATTAGCTTATTTTACCTAGAACCAATATAAGGCGCTTGTGTCAATCAGAATTGATGTGAGTGGCTCCTTGCATCACAGTTTGCGCTATTCCAGGTTTTCCATCATTGGCTTTGACCCACCTGGAACCCCCTGAGCTGAAGTGTTCCTGCACCACCCTTGGGCCCAGCATGGTGGTGCACCCAGTTGAAAGGGGGTGGCTGCAACATCCCTTTATTTGGAAGTTTGCAAGACCTGCTGTGGTTACAGAAAGAAGCACCACTTAGACCAGCAACAAGATGGTGTAAGTGGCTTGTGCAATGGAGGGGGGGGTCTGACTGACATTGGGCTACCAGATGCATATGGAGCATGGTAAATGGTAGTGGGGGTGTCAGCTGGGCATCAGTGGACTGATGTGGCACCCGGCGGGGTACATTTGCAGTAGTATTGTATAAATCCTTGTACAGTATACATATCATCCCTGGTGATTTAGCGGACCTACCACCCTCCTGATACCCCCCAGGAATAATATATCCTCCCTGGTGGTCTAGTGGACACCCTTCCCTAATCTCCCCCATTATGTATAATTCCATCCATGGTGGTGTAACAGACACCCCCATCCCTGATATATTATTATTCCTGGGGGACATCAGGGATCAGGAGTCCACTAGACCAGCAGAAATGATATGTATACTGTACAAGGAATTATACAAAACACTGCAATGAATCCCACCAGGTGAAGCATCAGTCTGCTGATGCTCAGCTGTTCCCCTGACACTCCCACTGCCATCTCCCATGCCCTGTATACCCCCAGCACCCTCCTGGCAAGCAGTTTCATCACCCCCACCATCCCAGCCCCTTATGTCTTGCACCAGGTGGGGAGGGAGATCCCTGTGGCAATTACCCCAAGTGCGCCTACTGTTTGGCACACATCGTGGTATGCAGTAAACCCTGGGACTTTAGCACTGGAAAGCTACTTTTTATAAAATCACATGCAGGGTCCCTGGGATACCCAGAGTTCACCGTAGCCCTAGATTTCAGCAACTTACGGTGATCTACAGGCTCTTTGAAATTTGACCCCCAAGTATACAAAGGATCAAAGGAGAAAAACTTACAGAGCAGCCCATCATACAGTCGTAGTCTGCATGACAGGCACCTCAGATCTGCATTAAATGAGAGTAGGATCCTTGTAGCCCAACAAGGTGAGATCTCCCAGAAAAAGAAGATAGTACGCTAGCAGGGAAAAGAAGGAAGCTGATAACAAAGGCAGAGTGGACAGCAAAAGAAAGCACTACCAACCAGACCCAAACAAACACTTGATGGGTGGCACCGGCCATAGTCTACAACAGTGGGGGTAGGAAGCTGAAAGATGCCAGCCATCTGATAAATGTATGAAAATGGGAGGTGGTCAGCAGGAGTCACAATAACAAACAGAGCACCAGAGAGAAAAGGCAAAGACATGGCACAGTAAGCAGAACAGAACATGATACAAGGAGCCATTATGAAAATGGTGGCAAAGTTGCGGGGAAATGAGCAGCGGAACAAACAGGAGTGGCAGACACTGCTGCAGTGGAGAACTACAGAATAAATAGGAGAAGCAGAAGCCATTGGGCTAAGCAGACACAATGTGAACACAGAAAGAAGACTGTAGGACACCTAATGAGCAGAAGGAATACAAATGGCTGAGAGACGACAAACAACTGAAGGAGGCAAAACAAAAAGGAGCAACAAGGAAAAAAAAAACAAGAAAAACACAGCAAGAACAGAACTGGAGCCAAGCAGCAGGTAGGTAAGACCAATACATGAGAAACAGTAGGCAGGTATTCTGTGGCTGAAACTGGTTTAAGTAGAGATGGGGAGATGAGTCTGACAGTCCCATAGAACCACAGACTAGTCTTTCAATTCTATTTCCACAGTCTCCGATGAATGACATCAACTACTTATGATGGAGCCTAAGTCCACTATGACAGTCTGAACTCTGATAACTTTAGAAACTTATCTTCCTTCTAATGCATTGACACTTGAACCTCTACTTCTAACAAAAAATAGAATCATAATGTCTACTCACTGGTTCATAACCTAGATTTGTAAAATATTATCTAACCGAGGCTTCAAGACATACAGTTTTGCAGAACATTTTCAGAATTGATGGAGCATCTATGGCCTCAAATAAGAACATCTCAAGCAGAGATGCAGTGAATCCTCCAACTCTGCCTCTGTGTGCCATTTCACCAAGTTTTCACCTGTAGTGGAAAATTTGCTAAAATCGCCATGGGGTAACTTCACATTGTTCTGGGGTTTTTTAAAGCGCAAGTTGCACTTAAAAAACCCAAAAGCAAGGAGAAATTTGACATGATCACTGGCACCACATCCTTGGCAATTAGTGGTCCCCCCTGCTGATTGCCACCAGCCTGACTGTCATAACTTACCTGGTGTCTAGTGCTCCCACCCCCACCAGTTGATTGCTGGCCCAGTATGGAAAAATATCCTTCCCCCAATCACCGAGTACCAGCCCTGACTGTAATGATTTGTCTTCCATAGTAGTTAACCTACCTCCTGAACTGCAGGAGGCCCTTGTTGTTCCAATAACCTCAGAAGAAATATAAGTAGCCTTATCAGGAATAAATAAGAATATTGACCTACCATTGAAATTTTACAAGCTTTTTAAGGGGATTTAATTAATATGCCAATACCCGTCTTTCATGAAATAACCTTGGAAGGGAATATTCAGAATGATTTTTCAATAAGGCTTTTGAAATACATTTTTAAATATAAAAAAAGGGGGATAGGATGAGCCTGCAGAACTGGAAACCCATATGCCTTTTAAACACCAATTGGAAAATCCTGAGTACAGTTATTAATAACAGGTTACAGAAAACGTTCCCTTTTTGATACATCCATCCCAGACATGTACAGTCTGTGGGTGGAGGATACAAGACAACTTATTCATCATTAGGGACTGTTTTGAGTGTGTAACAGGATAGGACAGAAGGGGTGCCTACTACTGATGGATCAAAGTAAAGCATTTGATAGGGTGTCTCACGAATTCCTATTCCTAGTACTATATCACTATGGTATACCACCAAAACTGATACATTGGATTTCCACAGTCTACAGACAGGCTACCATGTTGCCTTTGTTGGGTGGGGCTATCGGAGGTCACATTCACCTATTCAGTGGGGTCTGACAAGGCTGCCCATTGAGTCCACTTCTTTATGTTTTTTTAACTTAGATTCTTGCATCAAGCATATAGTTAATAATTCAGGAAAGGAAGGGATCGGGAATCCTAGGGGAGCAGACTCGTTAAAAACATTAGCTTATGCTGATGACCTTCTCCTTTTCTACTCTACTGAGCAGATTGCTAATATAGGGACCAGGGAATTCTTAACCTTTTCATATATAGCTGGAGCAAAATGAAATACCAACAAGAGTTGCAGCATTCCTTTAGGCACAAAGGGGGAGGAGGGAACAATAGCAGGAATCCAGATCATTACCACATCTATCAAGATTTTGAGATTATTTATAGGACAGGGGGACATGGCTCAAATGAATTGGGGGGAGGCTATTACTCAATGTGAGGGGAAGGTTGCTAAGTGGAAAAGCTGGCAGTTATCAAAATTCAAAAGAGTTTTCCATATCAAACAATTTATTGTCCCATTACTTTTATACATGGCTTGGGTATATCCATTGCCACTTCAGTTAGAGACAAGTGTTTTTATTTTATTTTTCCAGACGCTGTGGGGCAGCCGATTAAACCCTATCAAGAGGGATTTTACATATCTCACAAAAAAGAAAGTGGGTGTGGGAATGGTCAACCCAGTGGTATTTTTTCACACAGTAATTTGGACGGTAACTATGAAATTGGCAATAACTGAGGGGAGTACTTTGAGACAGGTATTGATTTAAGGGATCTTAAAGCACTTTTTAGCAAAATGGGTGGAGGACCCAATAAAAAATAATCCCTACTCTGCGAATACCAGAGGTTTATAAACCATCAATTAAGAAAATGAATATCTGGAAAATTAAGAAATCCCATATTGTATCTCTCCATAGAAAGAAATTATACCAGAATATCCTGAACACACGAATCCCTTCAACAACAGAGTTTAAATTTTGTATCTTGGATGGAACCAAATGTGCACTTAGCCAAATAACGAAAGAATTCCACAGCGTATGTGGGACAACTTGTAGCTATGCACATATGATAGAATCAATGTCAGAGGTAATTGGAAGCATAAACCAACAGAGGAAAGATCATGTCCGTCATATGAATGTTTAGCACCAGAAGAGACCATGTTTCATTTTTTTTGTTCGAATGTATTTATACTATGAATCTACAGGATTATTTATCAAGACGGTGGCACTTGCCACGGCTCACACACTTTACTTATCACCAGATGGTATTAGGGGATTATTTGGGGCGTTTGCAAGGCTATGATGTCAGTACTTTAGAAATTGTTTTTGCTGTTTTAAATTATTATCTATGGCAAGCAAGGAGTAAATATGTCCTGCAACATAAGCGAATGCCATATATCGCTATAGGAAAATTATGTGAAACAGCATGCATGGAAGTATTCCAACAGGATTTGGTTTGATACTCTAAAATTAAGGTAAAGAAATTATGGAAAGGGTTACATGAGATTATTCTGCCTGCATGGAATAGTACTGAACTGCTTTTCTAATGGGAGGGAGGAGGGCATGTGGCTTTGGACTGCCTCATAATGAGTGTCAAATTATATATTTTGAACAAGACTTTTGATAGGTCTTTTTTGTATATAATTTGGGAGTGCTAAAAGTTGTGGAATATGAATCATTATTAGGGGATAACAGAGACATTATAACAGGGAGGGTGGTGATAGTTCAACATTGCACATATTTTCAAATAGGGTTTTCTTTTGTATTACTTTGGGAGGGCTTACTTTCTTTAAGGGGTGTGTAGGATGTAGTTGTGGGGTAATGAATGTAAATTTGATTATGTCTCAGATGATCAGCAAGAGAATACCAGTATGCTTTATGTTTTGATATTTTGATTTGTATTTCATGCCTGGTACTGAGTGAGGGCAGATTAACAGTATACATACATTTCATGTTTTTTTTTCCCTTTTTGTATATTTCACAGGGGATTATTCAAGGAATGCGAATAACTTTATGCTTTGATGTTTGATTTTTAGTTTATGTTTTGTGTTGGTTTTGTTACAATAAAATACCCCTGCTCTTCTTTACTCATTACCTCCTGGGTGGCCATTTTGTATCAGGTAAACAATGGATAGTTTCGGACTTCATGAGGAGCTATTGGAGATAATGAGTTAATATGTGCCATGGGATCATTTACTTCTGTGTGGACAGTGACCAGAGATGGGCAGAAGGGACCTTGGTTTAATGTCTTGTCCAAAGTACAGCACCTCACCTGGGCAGCACCCCTCTTGTAATGAACCACAGTGTCAGTTATGGGTATTACCCCAAGTACCTGGTGTAGTGCTAGTACCCACAATCCTCCAGTCTTCCAGCCCCAGAGACAAGCATGCTACCTACTGAGCTACTGACACTGTTGTACGGTATAAATCATGTCATCATTCTTAGTCAGTTATGATAGTTTATTTCTAAACTTTCTAGGCACTCTTATAACCATAAGAGGGTGTCTTGTTCAAACAGCTGTAAAATTCTGAAGTTCTCAGTTCAATTGGCATAGTCCTTTGTTATACAGGAGGTTCATGTATTTTCTGTAAAACACAACATTTGGGTTTAGAATAAGTTCCATTTAAAACAAGCATTTGTCAATGCCGAATGTTTGCTTGCTGGCATTGGCATTGGTAGTGTAGGGGTTAGAGAGCTGCATAATAGGAATGACAGTGACGTATTGAACTGAAGCCAACCCCACCACCACCCTGCAGAGAGTGACAGGCATTGGGGTGTGCCTTTGGGTCGTCAGGCATAACGGCCTTGCCATTTCACCACACCCTACCCTGCAGACACTGACAAGTGTCACGGTGTGCCTTGGGGTCTTTGGCCCTTATGCTCACCCCATTCCATCAGGAAATATGGTGAGATGGGCCCTGTATAGGAGAATGGGGTGAACTTTGGGGCTGAAGATTCCAAAGCACACCTTGATGCCTCTCACTGACTGCAGGGTGTGGAATGGTATGAGCATTACAGGCGAGAATCCCAAGTCACACCCCTGATGCCTGTCAATCTCTACAGGGTGGGGCATCATGGTCAGAAACCCTAATGCCTCAGGCGTAAGTTGGCATTTTCATTCCAAATTTTCAACATGTTTTTTTTGTGACCCCCACCTTATGAACAGTGGCAATATCAGTTTGTTAGCTGAAAGCTGATCTCGCACAGTGATTACACCATTTGGCACCACAGGTACAAAAATACATTTCAAACAGGATGTGAAACATGACAGCTGTACTGTTCATGGGGAGGTGCAAAAAATGGCAATGTTGAAAATCTGCAGTGAAAATATTAAAAAAACTGGTGAAGTCGCGAGCGTGCGTAAAAAATGAGCAAAACACACCCATAATGCAATTAGTTTGGGGATTTTTTTACAGTAGATTGTCAACACAGGGATTTTGGAACCTCTGCTCATAAACAGTGTCACTGTGATTTTCTTAATCTGTCCTGAACAGTGATTTCCCACAGCGACCACGTATTTCTGCACTGGAAGTGCGAAAACACATTTTGGCCATGGTGTGAAAAATGACAGCTGTACTCTTCATAAGGAAGTGTGGAAAAATGCCAGTGGTGAAAATCTGGACTGAAAATATTAGAAATCCATGAGCTTACAAGGGTGCGTGGAAACTGCGCAATGGTCGCTCATAACACAGTCATTTTAAGGACTTTTTTCACCAAATTTTTAGCATAGCCATTATAACACCTCTGCTCATGAACAGTGTCACTGTGATTTTCTTAATCTGTCCCAAACATTGATTTCGCAGACTGACTGCGCCATTGTGCGCTACATGGGCAGAAACACATTTTGGGCAAGATGTGAAAAATGACAGCTGTACTGCTCATAAGGAGGTGTGGTAAAATGGCAATGTTGAAAATCTGGAGTGAACATATTGAAAATTCGTGAACTTACGAGCATGCGTAGGAACAGTGCAACGCATGCTCGTAAAACAGTCATTTTTGGGAATTATTTTACCAAATTTTCAACATAGGGTTTTTGGGAGCCTACCTCATGAACTGTGACACTGTTGTTTTGTGAATCAGTCCCGAAAGGTGGTTACGCGCAATGACCGCGAAATCACATTTTGGGCCCGATTAACAAAATGACAGTGACAGAATTCATGAGGTGGGGTCCTAAAAAACCCATGTTGAAAAGTTGGTAAAAAAAAATTCCCCCAAATGCCTGAGATATGCATCAAAGTTGAAAAAAACCTGTTTATCCCATTATACAGCTTACCAGCATTTCCTCAGTTTGCGGTCGGCTTTGAAGAGTGCAGACGTGTTCCCGGTCCACCAAAGATCATTCGCCAGACTCCTGAGGTAAGTATGGGATGAGGTGGGGTTGTGGGGAGGCAGGGTACACAGAGGGTGGGGGCAGGTGGGGAGGGTCAGGACAGTCAGTGAGGGAAGGTTTTTTCTTTCAGGTTTTCTTTTTTTCCCTTAGACGACGCGGGATTTGTGCCACGCTGGGGTGGGCTCCCAGCATGGCAGCTGGAAGGCTTTTTGGGGGGACAGTGGAGCCGACAGGAGAATGGACACCCCATCAGCCATATGGACTGTTGCCATGCTGGGGTGGGCTCCCAGTGTGGCTCCTGGTAGTCTCTTGGGGGGTAAACAGTGGAGCCGATGGGGGATTAGACACCCCCGTCAGTCATACAGACTGTTGCCATGCTGGGGTGGGCTCTCAGCGTGGCACCTGGAACTCTGTTGGGGGGAAGTGCAGCAGAGCTGACGGGGGATTGGGCACCCCTGTCGGCCATATAGTGTGTGCGTGAGGGGGGGAAGCATGTGCACGGAATATGCATGTGTGTGTGTGTGTGTGTGTGTGTGTGTGGGAGGAGCGCATGAGCACGCGATATCTTATTGCTGCTCACTGAAGCGTAGCTCTCCCTTTGAACTGTACGGCACTGCATTTTCAACTGTTGTCATAGACAGCTGCAGCATTCATTGGTGAACTTTGGCCGCGTCTGCAAGCACACTGACTGAATTGGAAGACAGGGTGCCACACCTCTGAAAACTCAGATGATGGCACTATGTTTCTTGCACATGCGTGCAAGCAAACATAAAAAGTTGTCAATCTGGATGAGTTTAATGAGACCAGAGTCTCCAATCTAGAACATCCCAAAAAGTAACTCTTTCCCAGTTCCCCTTTAAATTCTGAATTCACAGTACCTTCACTGTGAAAGCAGGGCAGCACCTTTTCCATGTGGAAAAGAGGAATTCTGAGGGGGGGGGTAATAAAAATTGTAGTGATGAAGAAATAATATTGTGATCTACTGGGAACTGAGCCCAACACCCTGGACTTTGATTCTAGTGTCCCAGCACTGAGTGGTGGGTAATATTACATCAAAAACATCTGTCATCTTGAGGGGAAATAAAAGGGAGGAAGCCGCGAGGTGACTGTCAGATGTCCCGACTCTCATAATGTGGGACAGGTGAAAGGCACGATACTGGGGTTCCATAGTTCCCGTTGCCCACTCCATCTGAAACTGTGCAAGTGCAGGTGTGATGTAGTGTTCAGGGGGGCAGAGTGAGCTGGCATTGTTCATCCACCACATGCGTGCTTCCCCTGTCTCTCATTGCTCCAGCCGCTGCATTGAGCCGCGCACTGTGTGTCTGCCGATCGCAGCTGCAGGACATTTGACAGTAACCTCGGTCAGCTGTTGCCCCTTTACTCCGGCCATCAAGCGAGCAAAACACAGAGTAGGAGGATGCTGTGGCCAGGTCATAGTGTTTTCCACCTCTGATTTCATTTTTTGTCCCCCCTCCCCTTAGTGACAATGGAAAGGCTGTCAGTGGAAATTTCTGGTGTCCCTCCTCTTTTTGCCGGCAGATCATTGTTGTGTAGGAGGGCAGGGATGGACCTGAGCCTTTGGAACCCTGCTAGAAAATATTGATTTCATTGACAGTTGTCTTTTTTACTCTTGCAGCGCTGCTGGCAGTGGATGTGTTACAGGGTGAATTATTTAACATAATCAATATTGTACTATCATGGTGCGAGTCCCAGCCCTCACTCACTGCTGGCCCCTAATCAGCTTCTTGGTTCCTCTGGGGATCATGAATATAGCCATTGATTTTGGAGAACAGGCGAGTAAAGCATACATTTTTTGTTAATGCTGATTTTTGGCTCTTGACAGTTATCTATACCATGTACACACACAAATGATACACTGCATCATCAGTGGAATGTAGGTTAGCATGACAGTCGGGACACCTGAGCCTAGTTCTGTGTGTTAAGCCTCAACACGCATCATCAGAAAATATCCTGCAAAGATGTTTGTGATTTATTTAGTGGTGGTGGTGGGGTTTATGCTGTATATTTTGTTGAAACTGGTGGCGTGATTTTGAGTGTGGTAGTAGTACCGCAATATGCAATGCTGTGTTTTTCAGTTATGTTTTCATCCGACTGTGTTGTATGCACTGCATCGGGTTGGAAGACTGCCTTAGCAGGATTTTTGGAGAATTAAGAAACAAGAAGAAGCACGCGGTTACTAGGAAATGGGCATTTTTTTGGGGGGCATGAGCACACAATATCTTATCGCTGCTCACTGAAGTGTCTCTCTCCCTTTCAACTGTATGGCACTGCATTTTCATCTGCTGTCATAGACAACTGCAGCATTCTTTGGTGAACTGTGGCCGCGCCTGCAAACACACTGACTGAATTGGCAGACAGGGTGCCACACCTCCGAAAACTCGGATGATGGCACTATGTTTCTTGCACATGCGTGCAAGGAAACCTAAAAAGACAGATTTATAATATATGTGTGTGTATCTCTCTCTCTCTCTATATATATATATATATATCTATATATATATATATATAAATATATATCACATAACCAGCTGGTTTTACTATAGTAAGCGCACAAGTGCTTTCATTCCTGAGAAGGCAGCCGGCCGTGGAGAAGGGAGGGTAGTGCTGGTTGCCTTCTTCTCACCTTAAATATGGATAACTGGGTGCTGGACTGGGTGGGTGCAAGGGTCAGGTACTTGGGGGGGTAAATGTATTCTTTTTCTTAAAATCATAGTGTACTTTTCAACGTTTACTGACCAGCCGTGGAGGCGGGAGGGTTAAGCAAGTCACCCAACACCGGCAAGTATTATTAATATTTATGAGGGCTCATCTGTAAAACAAAAGACAATAACTTGTGAGTGCTGGGGGAGAGGGGGTACAATGCTTGTTTCACGGAGGGTGGAGGGATGGGGTTTTAGCTGCTTGTTTGGGGTTGAAGAAAGGGGAAGGGGATGTTCCTTGTCTTTTTTTGGCACTGTTTCCCGAATACAAGACAAATAGTGCACTATTTATTATTTGGGATCAGAATACTGAATAGTGTATTATTCATGGTATTTGGGAAATGATATTCAGACTATAAATAGCCCTAGTTCCAGCAGCAAGATATGTCTTTGATCACAGTGTGGTTCTATGCCATCGAACATGTTCAGGTGAGTGAGGGTGTGTGTGGGGTGTGGTAGGCTTGTGGGGTGGTGGGTGCTGAGTTGGAGGTCAGGGTGGGGTGGTTGTGTGTGTCAGGGTGGGTGGGGGGTCTGTGTGGTGAGTGAAACACAGTGACCAGTTTTGCAGAATATCTTTCTATAGTTTAATGTATTATTCCACAATTCATGCATTCATTCCATCATTTAAAGTCAGAATTTCTGCAAAAGTTGCCAAAGTGCATTCCAAAATTTAATGGAAGTGAAATTCTGACTTTTGCAAAAAATTCCGCTGGTGGAATTCTAATTTTGCACAGCTCTATTCATGCTGCAGTCCACCCAAGGTGGTCCATTATTCCACCACATTGCACTTCTTTTATGCCTCATTTCTTAAAAATATGATTCTCTCTGAATATTTCACCTCAAAATACCATTGATCTGATATCAGAATGATAGTGTAATTTTCTGATGTCAGAATGATGGTATTATGACTTTCTGATGTTGGAACAATGGTATGACAGTTTTTTGAATGTCACTGATTCCCAAATGGGAAAATAACTGCCCATATATTTTAATACTGTTTATCAAAAGCAGCACCTAACCTAATCAACAGAAATCTCCTGATTTTCTTTTATCTAAGAAGTTCAACAGCCCCACCCCCATCCACTCATATATACCTCAGGCAATGTCATCTATAGTACTCAAATTTACTAGCATACATGACTCATGAGGTACTGCATTCTTGGGTTATTCACAAGTGTTCATGTTGTCATCTAAATATTTATGTTGCTAAGCATCCATTTTTAATCGTCTGCCATTGTTCCCACCGGTAAATCAAGATGAAAAATGCATCGATAGCCATGGGCATTTCTGAGGACTGCATTTTGAAACTTTCATTATCACCTAACCTGATAGCTACTGGCTGCATTTTGCACTTACAAAGAAGCCAGAGTAGACTGCTGTAAACAGCCATGTTAGATGCTCAACTGGCAGAGCAACTGGATGAACTCCATGGCCCCGTTTAGCAGTGTGTGGGTAGTCCATTATTTGCTGCGCTGGCTCAGCCTGCTATGATGGCACATATAGAAAGTAGAAGGAATGGCTGTGTTAGGGGTGTTGCCAGTTCCAGGAAAGATGCACTGGGAGTTGATCAATGAATATAAACAAACAGGTTTTTGAATGGTAACATCAGCATGGTGGGAAGTCTGTTTTTCACTTTTAAAAAGAAAAAAGGAATCAGAATCAAACTACCAGCTACATCACCAAATTCCACAGAATATAAGCAATCTTTTTTTTTTTCCGACTTTATTTCCCTCAGGTCATGGCCCATGTAACCTCTCTTAGGCATCCTGCCCATATCCTGCCCACTTGAGGCCCCCTCGAACTGTGCTAACTCTCTCCCCCCCTTGACGCAGCCAGTACCCCAGTTTAACCCATCCAGGGTGGGTCGCCCCCTCCACTTTGGACACTCTTCTAAGTCAGTCTCTGGCTGCAGGTGAGGGCCCTGATGGAGGAACTGGAAGGCCAGATGAGGTGAACCCGGCAGAGGGCATGGGGGACAGGTGCCATTGCTTGTTCCATTGAGCCACTGTTTTCCCTGTTCTGGTGGAGCCCTCCCTCCCTTGCATGGACATACCTGAAGCAACAGCACATGGCAACCCTGCCTGCATCAGCCACGCTGTACAGTGTGCAGCCCATGCACTGCAGTGCTCCCGATCTCCACCAGGAGCCACTGTGTGCCGAGCTATCCCCCAGGGAGGAGAGCCACCCTTTGGGTGCCCAATCATCTACCTGCCCCTGCTGACCCCCGGCACATGAGCTTGCTCCTGAACTCAGGTCACCGGTGTGGTGTGAGGTGTGGTGTCCAGCGCCTCAACCCTCAGTGCCACCGAGCTGGTTGAATATGGGCAAACTTTTTTTTTGTGGACTTTATTTGTGCTCCTACCTGATGGGACATCTCTCAGAAATCCTTACTCGGCTGCTGGTAATCCTAACCGCCCGTCTGAACCACAGCCTCTGACCACATAATCAAGTTCAGGATCTCAGCTCTCCCGACCCCCTAGGAGAGGCCCACGATCCCCAGGGTGAATTCAGGATTAATGGCCGATGTTGGACGTGTGGGTCCAGGCCACTGGAGGTTCTGTCACCTCCCTGGGGTAGGGGTATTTCTTAGGTTTTCTCCCCTAGGCTCAGACGTGCAATGACATCCCATTCATTGCATGCGCGCTCCCAAACATGCCCAATAGATGTCCGCCACAGCCCAATCCCCTTGCTACCTGTGGCCATGCCCTGTAGTGCCTCCAGCCACCACCAGAGGTCACCAGTGCATCGGGTGGTGGAAACCCCCCTCTCCGAGGAAGGAGAGCAGTCCAAGGCATGCTCGATCCTTCTCCATCCCTACCGACCCCCGACGGCCCAAGCTCGCTCCCAAACCTGGGTCGCCAGTGTGACACAATGTGTGGCATCCAGTGCCTCAACCCTCAGCCCCGCCTGGCCGGTTGAATATGAGCAATCTTGACAAGTGTTTTTTAAACTTGGGATAATATGAGGCCAAGGGGATCAACAGTGTCCCTTTAAGGGGAATAAGCAACATTGGCAGAGAAGTTCTCTTCACCAAGAAAGACAGCACAGCAATGATGGGTCATAGGTGAACGCTGTTAAGGGGAAGATTTAAGATGGATATCTGGAAGTATTTCTCAGAGAGGGTGGTAAAAATGCAATGTATTTATTGGCAAGGGAGGTTGTGGAGGCATGGCCTATTGTCAGGTACAACTAGAGCTGGGATAAATTCAAAGGACTGGTAGTCCCTAGGGGTGGGGATGGGATGGATGCATGGAGGAGATAGTGGTGGTGAGTCGCTTTTGGAAAGGGGGAGAGAAACATGGGACTGCTGCCCAATCTAGCCATAGGCCAGTGGGGAATAGCTAGGGGTCTTGGGTAGACTGGATGGACCATGAGTCTTTATTTGCCATAATGTTTTCTACATTTCTATGTTTCAGTGAATTCAACTCTCTTTAAAGGGAACAGTCAGCACCAAGAGCCTCACACTCAGTTGTGGGGCTGGCCCAAATTTGCACTTTATGTGGAAAATAATGTTTTTTTTACTTGCTGTTTACTGCAGTATAATGGATTGCATCAGGCCGATGCTGGCGACTGTCCAAGCCGACATTTGCTTTAACTAGAAATCCAGAATACCATACAGCTGATATTCGGAGCAGGGCTGCAGCATTAGTAGATTCAACAAAACCTGCAGTGCATGTTAGAGATTTTATAACCTCAGATCAGATGTTTGCTTAACCTGCTGTTTTTCCAAGGTTCATTACTGTCTCTATCACTGTACTTAGCTCTGAAAGGACAGCATGACCAGCAAACAAAACAATTCTGTAATTCTCAGTAAATGTTAGGTTGGAAGTCATATCTGCCTAATACAATCTGTTATACTGCATTAAACACCAAGCAAACTAGAATCCCAGTAAGACCTAGTGGTAGGCAGGGAAGGCAGTTTGTGAAACTCCAGTTAAATGGGTTTCACACTGTCTCACTCTGTTCTCGGTCTCAGCTGAGACTGAGAGATGACATCACTATAGAACTGTTGCAGCTGCATGAGCCACATTAGAATCTGCAGCAGAGGGAGTGAGATAGAACGTTGGGAGTTTTCAAAGTCAGTTTCTGTTTACCTTCTGTGGGAGAAGGAGTGAGAAGCCAGTCTAAGTGGTGGAGACCGCTGTCCAGGTCTCAGTGCCCCCTCCCTTCGAGGGGGGAGTAGTGTATCCCTATGTAGATTCCAGGGGCAATCCCCTAATTTCTGCTAAATGAAGAAAGCTGCCTTTTACAGTTCTGTTTTGGTCTGACAAGTAGAAAAAGTTGTACTTCGCCTGCGGGGCACCTGCAACAAAAGGGTGAGTTTGCTCTAATTTGAGAGGGCAAAAGATGTGTTTCTTCAGTTTGGGAAATGTGAAGAAATCTGGGATTTGAACTACTATTTGGGAGGCCTATTGTACTAGGACAAACAAATGGAATAGTGTCAAAATCTAAAGTCTGTGTGAATTCAAGTAATGTTGCAGAGGGGGTGCTACAGTCCATCCACCGTTTAATCTACATTTCGAAGTTTCAGTTTTTCCAGAGAAATGGCCGGGTATAGGCTGTGGGAGCTGGAGGTGGGCAAACCCCCCATCTTTAGTAACCAGGTCCACCTGTATGGATTTCTGCTGTTATTGCTACTTGCCTCATGCGCCTGGCCAGTGATGAGGTAGGTACCCAGACGTGGGTCGCAAATTGGAAAATCTCTCTAGGAGTCCCAGACTCTAAGTGGTGTGGGGAGCCACAACTTGGGAAAAGAATTCTCCTTGTGAGATGGGAGTCAGAAGAAGTAAGAAGAAAATCTCTCTAGGGGTTGCAGACTCTAAGTGGTGTGGGGAGCCACAACAAGTAAAATGGGTTAATTCACCCAATGAACCGTCAGTCAAGTGGCCGGCAGGGGAGCCGGGCCAGTCAGGCTGTGTATCCAAAGCGCATGCAAGTCCAGGCTGTGTGCCTGGTGGGTCCAGAGCCTGAAGAGAGTAGAAATGGGTTCATTCTTTAAGTGGACCGCCTTGTAGTCTCTAATCTGCATTATCAGTATACATAGCCCCATAGGGGTCCATCTATGCTTTGTTATGTTCAGCTAGTTGTGAATAAAAGCCACACTGAAAAATCCCAATCCTGGTTCTGGACATTACAGTTATTGCTTCCTGTGTTTGGATTTACTTGGGTTCCCCTGTGCAGAGTAGCCAAACCTAGGTCCCCTTGTGCCAGGTAACCTCATCCTCCCCGAACCCAGGTCCCCACCAGGTATTGCTGCCAGTGCCAACAGCATGCCACCTGTCATTTTGGTAAAAGGGCAGGGGTGAGGAGTTACAAAAATAGAGGCACCACTGGGATTTGTTTGGGAAGGAAGGTACTTGGGCAAGTGGGCTAGCATTTTGGCTATCTGGCAGTGGGTAGCCCAAAAAGCTGAAGCAATTTCCCTAGTGTGTTGCTGTGTGCTGTGAATCTTGTGCTGCTGTTTAAAAAAATGCCAACTGTTTACCAAGGAGCTGTAAAGCCAAAGAGTGTGCCTTTGTCCTGCATCAAAATTGTTTACAGCATTTTTGTCAGCTTTTAAAATGAATTCTGTGAGGAAAAGTGTGGAAAACTAGGGGTAGCAACAGAGAAATTATGCCCTGGATGTTGGAAATGCTTTCTTTGTAAATGGAGAGACTGCAGAGTTAATGGCAATGTTACATGGTTGAAATGGGCTCCCGCCGTGGAGTCAGCTGAAAAAAAAAAAGTGTGCATTTTACAGTTTAAATTTGCCTGCTCGACGATCGCCGTGAGGAGAGGAGCCCTCGCGAGGAGGAAGAGGCTGATTTGCATGGTGTCGTGTGGTTGGTCAGATTGCCATTAGTCCCGCCCCTCAGTCAGCTCTTTTGAGACTGCCTCAGCATTCGAGAGGGAGACAGAGTGTAGTGCGTGTACTGGCAGTGGAGGAAGCGTCATGAAGTATTCAAAGCGCTGTAAACAGCAAAAAATTGACTTTTGAGTTTAAAATCAGGCTCAACCTGCAAAGCGATCGTGAAAATAGCAAGTTTGGTGTTGAAAACGATGATCGCTGAGACTGCCCACCTGTTTGTGTTCAGAGGCCTTAAAGAAGTGGCTACAGGCCCGTTTTACCCCATCGCAGCAAGTTGCTACTAATAACAGTAAGTAAACAACTAAGAAACTGCTCAATCAGTGATTTTCAGTAATGCCATATAAAATGTGTGTGCAGCAGTGTAGTCGCTTTGCAAGTAACGACTCTGTGAAGTCCTGCCAGCAAGTGCAAGTCTGTAAAGCCATTGAATGTGTGCATGGAAGTAAATTAGCCTCAGTTTAAAGTTTGCAGCCAGAGAGAGACTGTGGGTTGTAGCAAAATGCAACACTAGTAGAAGCAGGCAATCCTGAGCTGAAACCTGAAGTTTTAAGGGACTGTAAATAAAATGAGTGTTACCAGCTTGTGAAAAGTCCAAGGAAAATCCTGTAAATGTGTGTGAAGCCAGATAAGAGCAAGTTATGCAGTTTGAGTAAAAGTTATCAGTAGCTGGTGTAAATCGGGTGCGCAGTGGCTTGACCCAGATTCTAAATGTTGATGCACAGGAGTGCTGCCGCCGCCATTACAGGGTGGGGTAGTAAAGTAAACACAGCAGCAGAGGAGCCATTTTAAAGCTACAGAGTGTGTTCAATAAAGTGGGACTTTCAGCTACAGTGAACTTTTGTTTATTTTTCTGCAGTTATGGCCTCAGGACCAGCTCGTTACCCAGATCATGCCCGGGTTGCAGTAACAGCAGCAGTAAATAGACTGAGAGATATTGAAAAGTGGTGCTGTGGAGGGCAACTGACTCCTGATGTGGCAATTCCTAATTATCCAGTGCGTGTATGCCAAATATGCTTTCACTAAAAATACCACCAACAGCTTAATCTGGTTCAAGGTCAGTTGGCATTCATCTGTATCCCCCTCCCCCGGGTCGTGCCTGAAAATAGGCAGGATTTGTCTAGTGCACTTACCCGGACAACAAAAGCTAAATAAAAAAAATAAAAATAAAAATAAAATAAAAAAAAAATGCTTGAGTGCTGGAAGGGATGTCTTTATGATTCCTCACTGTGCTGGATGCCTTCAAAAATATGGCTTGTATAAAGCGCCTCCAATTAGTTTGGCTCCCACATGGACAAAAATTTAGGAATCTGCAGTTGGCAGCACACAGCGCCAGGCAGAGCCTGTGGAGGAAGGTCCCTCGGGGGAGTGTGGCACAAAGCTAGAGGGTGCAGATTTAGAGACTGAACCTGAAGTTAAAGTTTTGGATGCTGGATCTCAGAAAGAAAGTTCGGATAAAGCATCAACAGACCCCTGGGTGGGGGGGCCTAGCCCAAGTCTCGCAGGTGAAGATGAGATGCGGGAGGCCTTTGAATGGGAGGTGTCGACCTCCACGCCTAGTGATGAATGGATAGTCTCAGGGGTGAGAACAACTGCTCCTCCTGGGCTCAGATCCTCAGTGAAGAGGAAGATGAGGGGAACCTATGTGGCCTTGTGAAAAGGAGCAGGTACACAGCCTCAAGATCTTGCCTCGGAGGAATGTATTGAAGAAGGTGGTGATGCCACTGCCCTGGCTTTACAAGAGGAAGAAGTCAGGGATCGGTTTTTAATTTCTTTGAGAATGCGAAGCTGGCAGAACCAGGACTGGCCACCCCCAAGCCAGGCCAGCAATCTCAGATTGACCAAAGCAAGTAAAGAGGAGAGACTGGTTCATAGAAAGGCAAATGAGATCTATGGTATGACCTTTCCTACCTTTCCTCGGAGAGTCTGGGAGGAGATTGAGGACTGCAGGAAATCCTGGATCTGGGATGAAGCAATGAAAAATGTGCATCCTGGGGCCAACCAGCATGTAAAAAATAGACTGTTCCACGAAAAGTATACACAGTGGAAGAGAGGCAGGACACTGTTTATGGACAGAGTGAGAATAATGGACGAAGAGGGATGTGAAATCTCCCACTGTGTGAGTTATGTGCACCCAGATGGGGTAATAATTCAAGCCCCTGACCCCTGGTATTATTGGCCTCAGTGCAAGGACCTCCCAGCAATTAAGCCCGTGCCTACAAAATGGAGAGCCAAGCAGTGGTAGTCAATACTGCCACACCAGACTGTGAAGTGCCCTTATTGATCCGCCAATATGAATAACCAAGGACTTAGGTGCTCCACATTCATCAGTCTACAGTGTACTGTCCTGTTCAGCAACCATCTACTGGCCCACCAGATGACTTCAGATACAGAGAGGACACCAGCCCAGCTGTTTCCTGTTCATCGCCTGATAATCGGATGACGTCGGACCAGCTGTTTTCCTTTTTGTTCCTGTTCTAAGGTTCCGTCTCCATAGATGACATCAGCCCAGCTGTTTCCAGATGTCCCTCCTGTGGTTCCCGGAAGATGTCCGCCCAGCTGTATCAGAAGAAATGCTGCCAGGGAGAGTCTTCGGCTGCGGACCAGGTTCATGCAGATTCTTGTACTACAAATGGCTGGTAAGTCCAAAACTTTTCTATCTTTATGACATTGCAGTACACATCCTACACTACAGACTTCAAAAATGTGTGAACTGTCCTCAAAGACTCTCCCCTTCGGGACTTTGGCCTGTTAGAACTGTGCTTCACCGGGCTTGGGCCCAGGAGAGACTCTTTATTGGACTAGCCTCCGGGCCTTGTGGTCACTAGTTGGGACTTTTAGGGCACTCCATCCCCACAAATGTGTATTGTAAATGATGTCATCGTTGTACTCTAATGTAAATACTGTTTTTCTACCTTTTTCTAAAAAATCTTTTTGGGATTGTTCAGTGTTTTTGTATGGTAGGGTTTTAGGTAGACTGTGTATGCAGATTAGGAGTGTGTTTTGTTTTGTCTTTTTCTTACAGGTGTTCCTGGGAAGACAGAAGAGAAGACAAGAAGAGGAGGAGGGGCTCATCGGAGTTCCTCGTCTGTGCTTTATTGTGTAGAAATTTAAAGTACTGTGTTGTTATTGTTATGGTTGTTACTGTGTTAACCCTTTCCTTCCACAGGTGTGGTTGTGGGGGTAGGGAGGAGGCAGTAATTGGCATTTTAATGGTGTGGTTGCAGGTTGCCCAAGGTCGGGGAGGTCCCCGGGTTTTGTTTTTGTTTTGGAATATTATGTTAGAGGCAGATAGGTTTTCCCTAGAGGGTTAGGGGGGATAGACAGGCTGTGGTCCTAAGTGTCCATTGGGACTGCAGTACTGATCTATCAGGGCTATGCTCTGGATAGTTCTACCAGAGCCACTAGGTGTCCATTGTAAGTGGATAGTGTAGAGGCTGATATGTCAGCTACAGGCCTCTAGGCCCTTAGTGTTGCCTGCCTGTGCTTGCACATGGTAGGAGGGGGCCTGATCATCCCCCTCCACAGGTAGCACATAGGGTGGGATGGCCTAAGGCCGGGTGCATAATGACTGGGGACAGTCATTTTCCTGGTCAAAGGTGAGTGTAACCCCTTGTAACCCGGGGTCACTAGAATCCCAGTAAGACCTAGTGGTAGGCAGGGAAGGCAGCTTGTGAAACTCCAGTTAAATGGGTTTCACACTGTCTCACTCTGTTCTCGGTCTCAGCTGAGACTGAGAGATGACATCACCATAGAACTATCGCAGCTGCATAAGCCACATTGGAATCTGCAGCAGAGGGAGTGAGATAGAACGTTGGGAGGTTTCAAAGTCAGTTTCTGTTTACCTTCTGTGGGAGAAGGAGTGAGAAGCCAGACTAAGTGATGGAGACCCCTGTCCAGGTCTCAGTGCCCCCTCCCTCCGGGGAGGGGGAGTAGTGTATCCCTATGTAGATTCCAGGGGCAATCCCCTAATTTCTGCTAAAGGAAGAAAGCTGCCTTTTACAGTTCTGTTTTGGTCTGACAAGTGGAAAAAGTTGTACTTTGCCTGTGGGGCACCTGCAACAAAAGGGTGAGTTTGCTCTAATTTGAGAGGGCAAAAGATGTGTTTCTTCAGTTTGGGAGATGTAAAGAAAGCTGGGATTTGAACTACTATTTGGGAGGCCTATTGTACTAGGACAAACAAATGGAGTAGTGTCAAAATCTAAAGTCTGTGTGAATTCAAGTAATGTTGCAGAGGGGGTGCTACAGTCCATCCACCGTTTAATCTACATTTCAAAGTTTCAGTTTTTCCAGAGAAATGGCTGGGTATGGGCTGTGGGAGCTGGAGGTGGGCAAACCCCCTATCTTTAGTAACCAGGTCCACCTGTATGGATTTCTGCTGTGATTGCTACTTGCCTCATGCGTCTGGCCAGTGATGAGGTAGGTATCCAGATGTGGGTCGCAAATGGGAAAATCTCTCTAGGAGTTGCAGACTCTAAGTGGTGTGGGGAGCCACAACCTGGGAAAAGAATTCTCCTTGTGAGATGGGAGTCAGAAGAAGTAAGAAGAAAATCTCTCTAGGGGTTGCAGACTCTAAGTGATGTGGGGAGCCACAACAAGTAAAATGGGTTCATTCTCCCAATGAACCACCAGTCAAGTGGCCGGCAGGGAAGCCGGGCCAGTCGGGCTGTGTATCCAAAGCGCACGCAAGTCTGGGTTGCATGCCTGGTGGGTCCAGAGCCTGAAGATAGTAGAAATGGGTTCATTCTTTAAGTGGACAGCCTTGTAGTCTCTAATCTGCATTATCAGTATACATAGCCCCATGGGGGTCCATCTGTGCTTTGTTATGTTCAGCTAGTTGTGAATAAAAGCCACACTGAAAAATCCCAATCGTGGTTCTGGACATTACAGTTATTGCTTCCTGTGTTTGGATTTACTTGGGTGCCCCTGTGCAGAGTAGCCAAACCTAGGTCCCCTTGTGCCAGGTAACCTCATCCTCCCCGAACCCAGGTCCCCACCAGGTATTGCTGCCAGCGCCAACAGCATGCCACCTGTCATTTTGGTAAAAGGGCAGGGGTGAGGGGTTACACCTGCAGTGCATGTTAGAGATTTTGTAAGCTCAGATCAGATGTTTGCGCAACCCGCTGTTTTTCCAAGGCTCATTACTGTCTCTTATGACTGTACTTAGCCCCAAAAGGACAGCATTACCAGCAAACAAAATAATTCTGGAATTATCAGTAAATGTCAGGTTGGAAGTCATATCTGCCTAATGCAATCTGTTATACTGCATTAAACACCAAGTAAAAAAAAATAGTTTTTTGCATAGATGCTTTTAGGGTAAATGCTCAGTGTCCTGTCCTGGGCCATTTTCTGTGTTCTATTTTCCTTAATGACCTCCCCTCCGCCTTTTCATTTATTCATATGTATGAGATGATACAGTGCTCTTTGCATATGGCTCCTCTACCCATAGCCTTACTGCCCAGTTACAGCTGGAATATGACTAAGCACTAGTTCAGTCAAACCAACAGTCCCTCAGTGGGGAAAAAAACAAACAAACTTTCCTATGACATTTGGCACCCATCAGAGGCTTACCAGACTCACCTCCCTTCCAAAACTCCATACCCTTATTGGTACTGCAGTTAAGGATGTCTCCTCCTAGAGGTACGTTGGGGTCTGGCTGGACCATCATCATGATTTCTCAGCACACTCTGATGCCATCTACCTTAACCTCCACTCTAAGCTTGGTGCAGTATACAAGTATAAAGCATGTACAGTTAACGCCACTTATCTACTGCAGTTTAAATGGGTGGGCGATTTGCGTGGGCAATTTACAATTTCCACTTGCTGTTTGTATTAGAAGATATAGACAAAAGGGCTCTACAGCTGATGTTGGGTGCCATCTATTTTACTGATTTTTTACAGGTTTCTGACACTTTAGAAGTGCAAAAGTAACATGCAAAAAGAAAGTCTGCAGTTCAGTTTGTCGGCAGTACTCATATAAGTGAAACTGACGACCTTAATAACTGACTGCAATTACAGTACAGTACATTACACTAATCGCTTAATTACTTGCTAATTACTGTCAGCTCTCCAGAAGGGAGATTTAATCATCTCCAGCATAGCTGTATCATACACGCTGTCCTAACTTAATTGCAAGATGGCAACAGGCAGTGTAAAATGCAAGGTGCTCTCGCTTGCAGATAAAGCCAGGAAGAGGAACCAGAGGAGCAGGGAACTGAGGTAGACACGGAGGAGATTCTAGCGACACCGCTTGATGTCCATTCAGCTCTGCTCACACTGTGGCAAGCAGCTGAGAAAATCAATAACATTGAACCGAACTGGGATTTACTCTCGACTACAGAGAAAATGTTGCTCCCTTACTGCTTCACAAGTACCGTTCAGAAGAAAAGGGAAGTGATAAACTTGCCAGCAGGAGATTAAAAGCTAAAGAGAGATTGCAAGGCTCTACCCTGTGTGAGTTTTGCACACAATAATTTTGTTTTGCATACTTATTTGTGTTGAGTCTTTCATGAGTGCTACAATTCTTATGGAATTTTCACCCATTTTGCAGTTTATTATTTAAAACGTGCCTATTACCACTATACCTGTGGCTGTTGCAAGAGTTGAGCTGCAGAATGAGCGGGTGTTCGGCGGTCATGGGGAACAGAAAGCTGAGGGAGTAATGCTTTTGGCATAGGTGAGTCAGTGTGTTGATCTGACTTTACAGAAAGCGATATTCTAAACATGATGTTTTGTTTTGTTACCATTTTAAAGTAAAATGAGGGAGTGTATGCAGAGGAACACTGGGGTAACACTTAAACAGCAGTCTGTGACTGACTTGCTCTTTGCTGTTGAGAGGTGTTACAGTTGAGCAGTTACATTTTTGGAAGCAAGTGCGGGGGTGGCTGGAGGAGAGAGGAACAAGACCGTGGTCAAGTGTCTGAGAGTCAGACAACAGCGTACAGTAAATGAAAATAAAAAAACAAACAAAAAAACACAGCAAAGGTAGCCAGGAAAGAGCCCAGTGGAGATTGATCTGTGGTTCTGTATTAGGCAGTTGGTACTGAACTACAGAGCATTGGGGGGACAGTATCTCTTCCTAAGCAAGAGAAAAAAAATGGCGTTGATTTGAAATTAAATGAGGTACTTTTAGCCAATTAGGGAGCAGGGTGGGCACAAAAATACTTCAGTGGGTAAAGGGGCACTATAGGCTGGTACTTTTATTTTCTGGGCATCTATTGAAAGTTAATGTACCCCCCTGGCAAGGGTACTAGCCAATCAGATGCCAAGCAAGAAAAAGCCCATTTTCTAAACAAATTAAATTTATTTCACAGCAATATTTTTGTATTTTTTCAGTGATCACACCTGTATTGTGTTTTTCTCTATTCCCTTTTAATATGTTCCGATATTGATAATATGTACTGTCCCTTTTCCTTCTGTATTGCTGATTGCAACATTAGTCTGCTACACACATTTTGAAGTTATTTGTAGCCTTTATTATCTCTCAGGTTGTGCCTAAAAATAGGCATTTCCTTATCAATTCACCCATGCTGGTGCAACAGGGAAAAGAGCAGGGGACATTAGGGTGCCAACATATTGCTGATGGCGATCATCACACCCAGTCATTGTGCCACCCGACCCCAATTGTGCCCAATGCACTAGGGCAAGTGTGTTCTATTTGCAGGGGGGGCTGTGCCCTCTCACCCCCCCCACAGCAAGGGGCTTTACCCACCACACCCCCTGAAACTGTAATGTAATCACCTCCATGTTGAAGGTGTATGGGGCAAGTGGCACAACATCCTTACAGTGCTGTCCATGCCAAGTGCTGCAAAACACAGTTTGTCAGTATGACAGGTGAACTGGTTGTGGTGCCTACATTATGGTGCCCCAATGATGGCACCCCTCTAATGGTATATATTCCTTGCCTAGTGCACTTACTGTATGTGGTAAACAAATACAAAATAAAATAAACACACATGGTAGGCCACCAGGGTTTGAAACAATTATGTCTGTTTGACATTTATCATTGCTAGCAGAATAGCAGGCAAGAGCAGCCACATGGTATGCTGTGAGTGTTCAAAAAATTATGCCTGTTTGCCATGTAAGTAGAAGGAGGCTTGCAGTCACCAAAGCTAGTGCCACTGCAACAGACCCTTGAGGAGGCTGGACTTGCCTTGCAGTGCTCTTAGGTATTTTTGAAGATGGTTGGGTCAATAGACTCACTTAATGACAGTTTCATCCAATCAGTTATTTGTGTTATTGTCATCATGTTGGAACCCCTTCCCTCTCCATGTTCAATATCTGCATAAGAACTGGCTAGGAATTCAGGCAGGAGTTCTGATACGGATTCTTGCTTTGTCTGTTGCAGCAGAGATGTGGAGGTGCTGTTTGGGATTAGGTTTCTATTCATTTTCATGAATGTGAGTCTTTTGACATTTGTGGTGATTGATTTGTCTGTAATCATGGCCCTGCATGAACTGAACACTCCTTTAGAGATGACACAGGATAGGGGCAGCTCAAATTACCCATTTCCATGGAAAGCAATGCTGGCCACTCATGGACCTTTGTGGGGCAGTACTTTAAACAAAGGTGCCTACCACAGCTTTCTTCAATGGCTAGGATGCTACACTGCATTGCAGCATTGTTTACAAGCTTATAATATTAGTGTTTAAGGTAGCTCAAACACAAATAAAAGACTGATGTTGTCTAAGCAACAGCATGTTGATTAAAAACAAAAAGAATTATGATTCCTGCTCACACATGAGCTAAGTTGTTATTTTGGTTCCAAAAAGGCCATTGAAGCCTACATTAGACTAATAATATACTTTTATTAGGTACAGTGTATAGGCCTATATACAGTACCTTTAAAGACCTGACTTCTTCAGGCAATTTAAAACAGGTATAATACTATGCTTTTTCTTGCTTCACTTAAACTTGTGACATTTCAAGCCAATATAATCACAGGTTTTACATGCCTGATCTTCTTTTTCAAAGCACTTGGCTTTTTACTCAGATAGCAATGGTATGAGTAATGCATTTTATACTTTATAATCCCTTAGGGCAACACAAAAGCGCATTAAAATTGCTGTGTTATGTAAAATCACAAGAATGAAGTAAGAGCTACTTTTCATTCTCTCACCTCCATACTACTGTACACAGTTAGAACGATTCCAGTAAAGCCATGCAGCTTGAGAAAATAGTGCATAGAAAGGAAACTTTTTTTGCCAGTTGGATGCATTTTATGCCATAGGAGCCTTCAATCAAGTGTGGAAAGCATCTCTCAAAAACAGCATGTTGTGGTCTTCTAGTCACTTAAATAATGATTCCTTACATTCAAGGAACAACAAATGTAGATCCAGAAAAAGACAGAAAATTAAATATAGGATAATGTATGGGGTGGTGTGTGTAATGAGATGTTTGCACACGCCCAAGGTTTTAGATGCTACATAAACCCCAAGAGCAAAGCTCGAGGGTTTAATGAAAAGCATCTAACCCCTTGGGTATGTGTAAACTTCAAGTTTACACACACCACTGCATATTTTAAATTATATAATTGCCAGGTTTCTCTTTTTCACCTCAGCAATTATATAAAATAAAGTTGTTCCAGTACGGCTGTGGTCCGATTCTGTTACAGTATGTGGTTTGCGTTAATTTTTTGTCTAACAGTTTTTTTTTCTGTTGGCAGCTGAATGTTAAGGTTTTTTTTTAAAGCAGAGTTTGTGTTACTTACCACCAATTCCGAGTGGTGGTTTAGTGCCTGGGACTCAGGAGAAGAGAGAAGGTGGCCAGGGCCAGTGGTCTGAAGGGAAGAGCTGCGGTGGGAGCATACGCAGAGTGAGGGAAACCATGCGCATGTTTGCCATAATAAACACTACTTTATTACGACAAATTATGCCATGGTTTCCCTATGGGAAAAGTTGGTTATTAAAATATTGTAAACAATATTACACTAGACAAGGAGATAAAGCAGGACAACCAGTGCATGACTGGTGTGAAAAGGAGCAGCACAATACTGGGGCACATCAAAAGGGTGGTGGGGCACTTTACCTAGTCCTGGTCAGTCCCTACCTGTAGTGTCACATGCGGTTCTGGCCACCTTAATACTAATGGACACTGAGACAGTCTAACTGGTTCAAGTCAGGGCCACACAAAAAAAGATCATCATCAGCAGCAGCAACAGAATGGAGATAACATGAAGCAAGGCCAGAGGCCCAAAACATGTTCACTCTGGAGAAAAGGAGGCTTAGAGTAGACATTGTCTTTTTCTTTTGCGTACCCAAAGGTACCTACAATATTGAACAGTTAGAGGATATTTGATCTGGTCTCCTGCAGCAGAATGCAGGAATGTGCCCTGAAATTTAGCAGTTGTAAATTCAGACGTAATGTAAGGAGGCAATTGTTTCGCAAGGGGCTGCTGAAACCGTGGAACAGCATACTAGTAGAGACAGTAGACATGACATCAGTGCTGGACAATGCTTGCTTATGAAGAGAATCACTGGGTACCTCGGGTAATTGAGTGAATGGGAAAGCCCTTTAATTTGATACTTGTTGCACAGCCTACTTATCTCATCCCTTTTTATGAAGGGAATCAGATGCACATAATGGACCTACAGTCCTTGTCAGCCTTAATCTATTATGTTACTGTTTTACTATGCATGCATGATGAATGATTGCCTCCACATATAGGTCCACGGAGAGCTATCCCCTTTAGTTCTCCATGATTTGTCATCAGTATTTGATATACATTTGATCATCTGGAACGTCTCAAGCACATGTTGAAGTTGCCTGGTCTCACTAGCATTGTTCATATCCTTCCTCATGGAGTGCCAACAGATGGTGGTGTCAGGTGCTTTTTTGATCTAACCCCATTTGATGAGCAACAGTGATAAATATTGTCCCTGTTGTCTGTAGTATACATGCTGCCCCTAGGAGCTGTAATCCAAAAGTATAGCTTGTGTTTTCACTGCTATGCAGGTGATATTCAGCTGTATCTTTCATTTGCACCTGGACAGGTGACCCAGTTATGCTGGAGCAGTGTTTCACCAAGATCAGAAACTGGATTCCATCATCTGACTGGCATTGAATCCCAGCAAAAATCTAGTTTTTGCTGGTGAACCTCGGTCTAAACAGTTAAGGGTTGCCTCAGATTACCCACATTTGATGGTGCTAAGCTTGGTGGTACACAAGCTGGGTATAACTCTGGACAGCAAGCTGACCCTAACTTCTCAGGTATTGTCAGTTGTCCTGAGCGGTTGCTACCATCTGTGAAACATTTCTAGATTTTATGAAAATAACCAGAGGACTTAGTACAAGTCTGTGTAAAAATGAGTAACGCTTCTAGACTTCTTGGACTCAGTTTTCAAAGTACCCTGTGATCACCACAATTTGTGCAGTCTAGGGATGTGACAAACTCTGGGTGCATCAGGGGCCCTGCGTAGTGTTGTGCAAAATTAAGAAATTTCATTTGGCAAAATATTTAGTGAAATTCGTGCGTTTTGCAAAAAATTTCATGGGTGCAAAATGTGAAATGTTGCCTGACAATGTCAAAATTTCACCCGAAAATGGTGAAATGTCACCTGCAGAACAGTGAAAATTGCCACTCATGGGAGAAATTTCGCTATTTTCAGGCAAAGTTTTGCATTTTGTGGCAAAATGTTGCAGGTTCGCACCCTGAGAAATATTTTGCGGAACAGCAGAATTTTGTGAAACATTCCACGTGTCAAAATCAAGCAATAATGCATGACAGGGCATGTGTGGTGAGATTTACACACGCCTTGTGTGGTGTGTCACGAGGCACAGCTGACTGACTTTAACCACATAAGAAGTGTGTAAGTCCCACTACTACACATGCCCAGAAGTGCATTATTGCGATTATGAAATAAATCTGTTATTAAAAATTAAAATATAGAGGATAATGTATTGTCCTCTGTCGGTAACCGGTCTGTTAACTGTCAAGAGGTTGCCAGGGCGACCGTGTAAACCTCGAGAGAGAAGCTCGAGAGGTTTACGTCACCATGGCAACCTCAAGACGGTTAACAGTGACTAGTTGCCGATAGAGGGACCATACATTATTTTTTATAGTGTATGGTCTTACCAAAAAAGGAAAACGTCTGCTTACTGTTTGAAATATAGTCACCGCCGCGGCCGTTTGGTCTTTCCCTAACCGCTGCATTCATCCGTCGGTTCCCAGTGTAAAAAAAAAAGCATGCACATGTGCAGACCGATCACCGTTGTTAACCTATCGATGTGACGTAGCATCAATAGGTTAACAACATTTCTACATCACATCGATAGGTTAACAACCTTAGGAATTGATGATTTCCTAAGGTTAACAGTGTTCTACCATACATTATAAAAATGAATTAGGTTCAAAGAAAGTAAACATTTGATTACTGGGATCTTTACCAGTTGTATGTTGCAGGATTTACACATGGTCATGTGACATGTTTTGACCAATGAGGTTACAGGATTTTCAAGACCCATTTTATAATTGCTGATTTTGCGGCAATTTCACAGGTGAACTTTTATTTTGCAGCACCTTGTGTCATAGTTTTACTTTTGAAAATGAGCCCCTTATTTCTACTTTGAGACAGCTGCATGTTTCCCTAGTCCTTTATGAACTGCACTGGCTGTTTACTAAGTGGTGCTCTTACTTTATAGGACAGTTACAGTCACAATTTACTAAAAATATCACCAACTGTTTAATCTGGTTCAGTTTTAGTTGGTTTCCATCTGTGTCTCCCTTCCCCATGAGAAATGGCTGAAAATAAGCAGAATTTCCTAGCCCTCCTTTCCCAGTCAACACAAACTAAAACTAAAACAAGCATTTGTCAATGCCGATTGTTGTCGCGCTGGCATTGGCTTTGGTAGTGCAGTGCGGAACAACATTTTGGACAGGATGTGAAAAATGACAGCTGTACAGTTCATAAGGAGGTGCAAAAAAAGTTCCAGTGTTAAAAATGTGGCATGTAAATATTGCAAATTTGCGAAGTTGCAAGGGTGCGTGGGAAATGCGCAACTCACGCTTGTAACACAGTCATTTTATGGACGTTTGGCACCAGATTTTCAACATAGGCATTTTAGCACCTCTGCTCATGTATAGCGTCACTGTTATTTCCTCAAACTGTTCCAAAAAGTGATTTTGCACAGCGACCGCGCTATTTTGTGCCGGACGTGCGAAAACACATTTTGGGCAGGATATATGAAATGACAGCTGTGCTGTTCATCATGAGGTGTGGAAAAATGACAATGGTGAAAAGCCAGAGTGAAAATATTACAAATGCACGACGTTACAATCGTGTGTGCAATCTGCCAATGCACGCTCGTAACACAGTCATTTTATGCAGTATCGTCACCAAATTTTCAACATAGGCATTTTAGGACCTCTGCTCATGAACAGTTTCACTACCATTTTCATGATCTGGCCCAAACACTGATTTCCCACAGCGACCGCGCTATTGTGCGCCGGCAGTGCGGAAACATATTTTGGCCAGGATGTGAAAAATGACAGCTGTACTGTTCACAAGGAGGTGTACAAAAATGACAGTGTTGAAAATCTGGCATGAAAATATTGTGAATTTTCGAAGTTATGAGCCTGCGTAGCAGCTGCGCAACGTACGCTCGTAAAACAGCCATTTTTTGGATTTTTTCCACCAAATTTGCAACATAGGCTTTTTGAAAGCCCACCTCATGAACAGTGGCACTGTCATCTCATTAATCAGTCCCAAAAAGTGATTCCATGCAGTGACTGCAAAATCACCTTTCGGGACCGATTAACGATATGACAGTGCCAAAATTCATGAGGAGGGGTCCCAAAAACCCCATGTTGAAAATTTGGTGAAAAATTCCACAAAATGCCCGAGATATGCATTAAAGTTGAAAACCCCTATTTATTCCATTTTACATCTTACCTGCATTTCCTCGGTTCGCAATCGGCTTTGAAGAGTGCAGGCGTGTTCCGATCCACGAAGATCATCGTGCCAGACTCCGGAGGTAAGTATGGGGTGGGGGGCTGTGGGGAGGCAGGGTGCACAGTGGGTGGGTGGGTGCAGGCGGTTGTGATGGGAGGGTTGGAAGAGTACGAGGGACCGTTTTTGCTTTAATAGGTGCTTGGCAAGCTGGGGTGGGCTCCCAGTGTGCCACCTGAGAGTGTGTGGGTGGGTGCTTTGAGCCAACGGGGATTGGGCACCCCATCGCAAACAAGGAAGGGGCAGGCAGGAGCCGAGGGGATTGGCCATGCCCTCGGCAAGCAAAAACAGGGGGACACATTATGCTGACGGGAGTGGGCTCCCCATCGGCAAAATTAAAAGGAGGGAGGATACATGCCAGCAGGGATTGGGCCCCTGTCGACAAAGAAAAACTGTTGGGGCGCATGATGCCGAGGGGATTGGGCACCCCTCGGCAATCAAAAAAAGGGGAGGTTACATGATGCCGACGGGGATTGGACACCCCCGTCAGCACACACTAAACGGAGGTGTTGACAGGCAACAGTGGCAGTCACTGCAACCATGTTGCCTGCACATAGGGGGAGGCGTGTTGTGGTCACTCTGCATGAGAACTTCGCTCTCATTACAGCGGACCTTTTGTCTGATGTCTTCACCTCATTAGCTAGGCAGGGTGTCGGACCCTGCTGCTGGCTGATTGGAGAATGTGGGATGCACCTACTGGTTCGTGCCCTGCATTCGCCCAACAGTGACCACGCCTCCAAATCTGCACTACCGCAAGATTTTGGCTGCGCAAGCACGCCAACATAAAAATTTAACAGCATATGTTGTGCAGAGTGCTTTGACTTGTGTGTGAAGTCCTAGTGTGTTGTTTCCTTTGTTTGCTGTTAGGAGTTTATTTGCTGTTTTTCAAAATGCATCACTAGTCTTAAGGCAATGAGGATCTCCATGTAAATGTCTAGGTCTTGTTAACAGAAGTAAATGTTTTTTTTTAGTGTTTTTCATTTCCTCAAACTACACACAACCATAACCCAGACTTGCACACAGTTTTTACTATTTACTGAGCAGGTGTGCAAGCACTTTCATTCCAGAGCATGAGTAGAGTATCTGTCTCTCAAGCATCTACAGGACATCAGCAGAAAGGCTATGGGTCTTTAGGAGACTCTGCCCCTGAGGGGCTCAGGCAAGTCTTGACTGCTGTAGTCAGCAGTCCTGAAGAAAAAAGGGAATCCAACAACTCCCTGTCTGGGTGTACCTAAATTTAAACAAATCCTCAGCAACTGGATCAGTTTCCTCTAATAAATGTTCCTGTAGTCTAAAAAATGCTGTACGACTGTGGTGTTATATTGTATCTGCTGAAACAAATTAGAATCCTGGGCCAAATGCCTATATAGGGTAGGAGTACAGGGGCTTTGCTACCAGGCTGTCCTTCCTAGATTACTACCGTATCTTGGACCTCTATCCCATTTTAATAGATTGAGTAAGGAAGCTACATATCTCAAGCTACATCTCTCAGTGCTATGTCCCTAGCACAGCCAAACTGTGTGGAGAAAAATACAAAGTGTTAGGCTAGCAACACAATATGGTCAGGATATGGAATTCAGCTTAAAATTGAGGCACATAGTTGCACTCGCTTTCTTGCCACCTGATGAAATTGAGCAATCTTTTGCAGAGCTCAAGGAGGAGATGCCTCAGTCCTGTGCTCCGATTATGGAGTGGTTCGAGGAGAACTATGTGTTAGGGTGAGTAAGGTGACGAATGAGAAATAATACAGTGGTTCAAAGCCCACCACTGTTTCCCCCAGAATTCTGGTCAGTGAATGCCCAAATGGAGCTTGGATACCCACACACTCAGAACAACGTTGAGGCTTGGCACAGGAGACTGGGGGCGCTCATTAGCTCCACACATGTGGGCATCTTTAGATTTGTCTCTGAACTACAGACCAGCCAGTCTTATCTCTGTTGTGGGTAAACTGATGGAGTCACTAGTCAAAGATGACTTCATGAACTACCTGGAGAACAATGGTCTCCAGGATAATAAACAGCATGGGTTTGTGGCAGAGAGGTCTTGTCAGACCAACCTGATTACTTTCTTTGACTGGCTGACTAGGGTATTGGATAGAGGCAACACGGTGGATGTACTGTACTTTGATTTCAGAAAGGCTTTCAACTTGGTGTCTCACAGAAAATTGCTGAAGAAGAAGTGGGATCTGGGTGCAGCAAGGGATATAGTAAGATTGGTAGGAAATTGGTTGAAGGAGAGCCAGCAGAGGGATGTGATTATTAGTATCAAATTAGAAGAGAGGGAGGTCATGAGTTGGGTGCCACAAGGATCTGTCCTGGGTTCTGTATTCTTCAATATGTTCATCAGCGACATTAGAGAAGGAATCTGGGGTAAGTTGTCTCTCCATAGATGACTCTAAGTGCTCTGTAGGAGGATAGATAGTAATTATGGCATTAGGGAGATGGAGAGTGACCTGCAAAGACTAGAGAGTTGGTCTAAGGTTTGGCAGTTGAAATTCAGTGCCATAAAGTGCAAGATGATGCATCTAGGAACCCCAGGACAGAGTACTGGATGGGAGAGGTAAAGTTGAGCACTATGGCTGAGGAAGGGACCTAGGAGTCACCATTAGCAACTTCTTAAACAATCAAGCAAGTCCAACAAGTCCTATAGTAAGGTAAATAGGATGCTGTGATGTATTGGAAGGGTTTTGACAGTAGAAGAAAAGAGGT
Organism: Neoceratodus forsteri; assembly: GCA_016271365.2. Taxonomy (NCBI): domain Eukaryota; kingdom Metazoa; phylum Chordata; order Ceratodontiformes; family Ceratodontidae; genus Neoceratodus; species Neoceratodus forsteri. Next base: position 578,284,831 of record CM057459.1, on the reverse strand, counting down.
ATCACTATGTTGTTATAGTTAATTGGTGAGGCTGCATGTGGAGTACTGAGCCCAGCTCTGACATCCTTACCTCAGGAAAGATAAGCACAGTCTGGAGATGGTGAAATGAAGGGCAACCGGGATGATTCAGGATTAGCAGGACAGATCTTATGAGAATTAGCTCAAGGCACAGATCATGTGCTCACTGGAAACCAGATGAGAAAGGGGTGATGTCTGTGATAGAGACCTTCAAGTTCCTGAAAAGAATAAACAAGGTGAATCACAATAAATTATTTAGCATGAGTAACAGTTCAAGGACACAGGGGCACTAGTGGAAACTGATGGCAGGGAGATTCAAGAAGGATATGAAAAAGTTTTATTTTACAGAAAGGGTGGCAGAACCATGGAACAGTCTGCCAGCTGAGGTGATGTGCAGGAAAACTACAGTATAAATGGTTTCAAGCATGGCTGGGGCTGAGTGAAGGAGATTGTGGTTGCTCAGGTCAGTTGTTGTAGTAGTAGTAGTAATAGGGAGGGGAACAGAGGGTGTGTCGTAAGGGCCAGTACTCTATACGGGCAATAGGTCCCAGGATTTGAAAGGGAACTACAGGCAGACTGGATTGACCATTTGTTTTTCTCTTCAATATATGTTTATGTTTCTATGTTTCATTCTGAAGGCAGTCAGCAATGGGGAGTGGGGGGTGGGGGAGGTGTTATTGTGCCGGACACCCTCAGACTTTAAATCTGAGTGCTTGGGAGATGAGGGTGGGAGCAGAGTGCTGCCGGAGTGTGGGAACATTAGAAATGTTTTTCTTTTAGCTTAAACAAGTGCTTCTTAGTCATAAAAACAGCAGCCAGCCATGGAGGAGGGCAAGATTTTCTAGGCATCAATTGTGGGACTATAGATTATTATAATACAAACCATTGTGGGTACTGGGGAGAGGAGGGCGGGATGTGGGTGCTAACAGAGGCTAAGGGAACAGGGGTTGCATTATCTATAGAGTTTGGGCTTGGGGAGGAGGTGGGACATTGATAGTGAGCAAGAGTGTGGAGTTTTTTTTCTTTTTCATTTTAAGCAAATAACAAATTCCCCAATAACGAACACCTGAATAGATGGCGTGCAAAGTACTAAATATTTGGCAAAAGGTATTCTTACAGCCCTACTGCCAATGTATGGCGAGATGTTTGTAACAGAATCATGGTGGTGTGAAATTCATAATACGGGATTAAATTTTAAGATATACAATTGGGTGAGGCAAAATGGGTAATGTGTGTGTGTGTGTGTGTGTGTGTGTGTGTGTGTGTGTGTGTGTGTGTATGTATGTAGGGGGGGATGATAGATGGATGGGGAAAGGGGCGTTGTTCCACAGTACTGAAAGGGGAACAGAGAGAAAGCAGACTGGCCATAGGGCTGGGAGAAATGTATCTTCCGTTGGTGGAATTCCGCCTAAATTCTGATTTTGCTTCCTTGAAAATTTTGTAAAGTTTTACCAAAATTGTAATTTCCATTATGTCTAATTTAAAAAGTATTCATCCAAATTAAACTAAAGTTGGTATGGTGAATGTATTATTCCCCATGGAGAAGTGCACATAGTTTCGGATCTGTCTTTAAAGGTTCAGATATTTTAAAATTACAGTTTGCAATTATGTACTGCAGGATTTTAAGCCTCTATAACTTCAAAACTAGAAGACAGAATAGCAATGATGTTTTTAAGTTTATTAACCCTAGAAATGAGGCTGTGTGTGTCAACTTTCTCCTGTGGTCTTGGTGGCTGGGACGCCCACTGACCGCTCCTGCCTTCCAGCCTGACCCTCATCTCCCACTCTCCAGGTAAGCTCTCAACACAGGACCGGGACTGCCAGCCGAGTAGCTCATTGACCGAGGCTTCTCAGTGCAAGCACCTGATTGGATGCCCTCTCTCCAGCTAGTCCACTATTGGCTGCCCTGCTCCTTTCCCTGCTGAAGCCGATAAAAGCTTCTTAACTGTTGAATTTTAACTGTAGAATTTTTTATACTGCTAAATTTTCTCCCGCCTGCCCTCCCCTGCCCCTGGCACTCTTTAAATACACTAATTTCCCCTTCTCCATTGCTGCGCTCCTCTGCCATTGGTCCGGACTACTCTAAATTTAAAAGGGTGAGTATCCAACCCTCTGCCTAAAAGGGGCTCTACATCTTGTCCAAGGAATCCCACTGCTAATCTACATCAAGAAACCACTGCCACAAGCACTCATATATCCCTCTAAGCCTGAGAATCAATAGGCTATTGACTAATTTTACTGCGTCCAAAGGGCTATTCCATATGCTCCCGTAATCCCACCTCTCTCTCTCTCTCATAACTTGTACCCCCTTGCTTTTCCCCTTCTCCTGTGCTCTCTTTCCCACTTTCTCTCCTACTCCCCCCAAACACTTGGTTGCACCTACCCCTCACACACCCCCTGCCTCTTCTGAAAACTTCCCCTTATATAATCATCTCACCCCCATGTCACCAGCCTTATTTCCCACCCCCACCCATCCTACAACTTGATTGCCTCAAACTTTCTACCACCCGATATAAACTGCTGTATCACTCTAATTTGATGCTCAAGGCACAAACCATATGCCTCCAATAGCATAAATTGTTGTAAACTCCCGGTTACATTCTCTTTCCTATTTCTCCTTCTGCTTTTTGCAGGAGATATCAAAAGAAACCCTGGCCCCTCAACACCCCAAAAACAACCATTCTCCCACAAAGGCTTGAAGGCCATGCACATTAGCATTAGGAGTCTCCCCCCAAGCGGGACCTTCTGAACGCGTACATAACCCAGAACACCCCGACATCCTATGCCTCTCCAAAACCTGGCTATCTGCAAAAACCCCGGACTCATCTATCTCTTTCCCAGGCTATCATGTCATTTGGCAAGACCACGGCAAGAGGCTGGCCCGGAGGCGCTAGGGGCTGAGGCGCTTGCACCTTACCTCACGCTACGCCAGTGACCCATGTTCGGGAATGAACACAGGCCGCTGGGGGTTGGCAGGGGAGGAGAAGGATTGAGCGTCCGATGGACTGCTCTCCTTCTATAGGGAGGGGGGTTTCCTGTGGTCGGCGCTTGTTCACCCCCGGCGGAGGCTGGGGGACAGGGTACTGTACCACAAGCTGGGAAGGAGTCGGGCCAGATGCCTGAAGGGAGCGTGTGTGGATGCGCGCGTGCTCCCCTCCGCTGGCGTCACTGCACGGTCCTGACTTCTGGGGAGAACAAGGAGGAAAAAAACAGCACTGCCATGCACAATGGTGGAGGGCACCTCACAGGCTCTGCTTCTGGCTAGCCACTGCACTGGCCCACTAAATCCAGTCTTCGGTGGGGGGTTAGGGACCCCCACCAACCCTGTCGGGGGGGCAAGCCCTGGGGTTCGGGTCAGCGTCAGCTGGTAGACGTCGGGGGATGGGGCTGGTGGCACACTCCTGTGGACAAGCTGACAGTGTAGGAATGAAAATAACAACTGTAAAAAAAGACCACGGCAAAAGACGTGGTGGAGTGGCTATGATCATAAGACACAACCTCTCCTTTTCTGTGTTTAAAAAAAGAATCCTGCCTCAGATCCCACAAGCTAATTCTTACCAAATTCTCCTTCCCCCAATCTCTCCTGACCTGCATCACAGTAGTGTATGCATCCCCCCAGCTCAGTCAAGATGTTCTCATAGCGTGCATCTCTGCAATCCACCCTTTGGCCCACTTAGGCAAACCTATACTCCTTGGAGACAATAACCTTGACTGGCTGGCCCCTTCATCTAAGTCCACAATAGCCAAGTTAGAATCCCTGAACCTCTCCCAGCTAATCATGGAGTCAACCTGCTACAACACCAGATCCTCAAATCACTCACTCTTAGATTGGATTCTTTCACCCCACCCTCACTGTATATCAGCATCCGGTGTCGACCCAGCCCTAAGCGACCACTGCATCACCTACTGTGTTAGGAAAACTCATCTACCCAAATCCACACCAAAATACATTGAAACACACCCTCTAAGCTCACTGAACACAAATTCCCTCCTCTCTGACCTACATCATGCTAATTGGTCCCAAGTTTACTCTGCAGCCACAGTTGATACTGTCCTAGCTCACTTCACCAGAATTTTCAACAGCATCTGAGATATCCATGACCCCCTATGAAAAGCCAGAGTTAGGAAGCGACACCACCCTTGGATTACTGCCACTATAGTCGCACTCTGCGAGGCCTGGGACAAAGCCTGGATCACCTTCAAAGCCTCTCTAACTCCCAACTCTAGACAAGCATACAACACTGAGAGAACTGCTTGCATTAAGGCCATCCATCATGCTAAGGCTGATTATTTTAAACATGGCCTCAGTACTGCAGACAACTCCTCCTTTTGGAACATAGTACACTCCATAGTTGACCCTTCTCAATCCAACACCCCTACTCTCAAGCAAAATGGCACTGAAATAAAGAACCCCATACAAGTTGTGGATATCCTTAATACCTTCTTCACCACTTGTGCTTCCCCTAGCCCGACCACACCCTCACTGCCTGCCTCTAATCCCACCCAAATACTCACAACTAGTAAAAAACTCCTACTAGCCCCTGTTTCCACATCAGAAGTTCTGCTCACCCTTTTATCCCTCAACATGTCCAAATCAAGCCCTGATGGTCTACATCCTAGCCTCCTGCATCTTTCTGCCCCTGCCATCACCCTCCACCTCACCTACATCATAAATGTATCCTTTTCCTCAGGCATAGTTCCGAAAGCCTGGAAATCGGTGTGTGTCATCCCTCTCCACAAAAGTGGTGATCCCACCACACCTGGTAACTACCGTCTCATCTCCCTTCTACCCGCCCTAGCAAAATTACAGGAACACCTCATTTAATCCAGACTGTCCAATTTCCTTATCACCACAAACTTCTTATCCCCCTACCAGTCTGGATATAGAAAGAAACACTCCACCATCTCCTCCCTTCTCTGTGTCACTGGCCACATTCAGTCTACTGCTGATAAAGGCCATCTCACTGCTGCAGTCTTCATCGATTTGGCTAAAGCCTTCTATTCGGTGTCCCACCCCCTCCTTCTGAACCCACTCAAGGATGCAGGTCTTGCCTGTCCCGTTATTCAGTGGTTCAATTCCTATCTTAAAGATAGACACCAGTCGATTAAAACTCCTCCTCCTCCCCCCCCATCCTGGCAGGTGTCCCTCAAGGTTCCATACTTGGCCCTATCCTGTTTTCAATTGTCATAAATAACCTCCCATCTGCTTGCTCCTCCTCCCTTATCCATATGTATGCAGATGACACCATATTGTTCACATCCAGCCCGGACCTAGCCACAATCCTCTCTACACTACAACAAGACTTTAACTCAGTTCAAGCTTGGTTCATCTCAAAACAGCTTAAACTAAATACTATAAAAACAGTCTCAATGACCTTCAGAACTTCCCAAAGATTAGCCAAAACCATCAATGCCCCACCTATTACCTCCGTTGATGGCACCCTGCTAAAAGTGATCCCATCCTACAAATACCTTGGCATCTGGCTCGACCCACTTCTAAACCTCTCTCTTCATATTGATTACATTACATCCAAAGTATGCCCCAAGATTGGAGTCCTCTACCAGAACAGAGATTCTCCTTCCCTCCCAGTACGTCATGAACTTTTGACTAAGATGATCATGCCAATCTTAGACTATACGGACATTGTTTACGGCACTGCTCCCTACACCTCTCTCTCTCTCTCTCTCTGTCTGTCTCTCTCTCTCAACTTGACACCCTTTATTATGCCTTCTGTCACTTTGCCTCTAACTCTCCTTACAGGACTCACCACTGTTCCCTTCTCTCCTGCCTGGATCTCCCTCTGCCCTTGCATAGACATATCACCCACTCTGTATCCTTCATCTCTAAATTCTGGTTCAACCTGCTCCCCTCCTACATCTCTTCCCTCCTCTCACCTTCCCCTACCTATTCCCTATGTTCCAGGGACTCACGCACCTTCTCACTCCCTATACCATCCTCCAACTGTAGCAAATCTGCCTTTAACTATCGTCTCCCCTCTCTGTAGAACTCTCAACCCCCTCTCTTACACAACACTCCCTCTCACTTAACTGTCAAATTTTAGCTATGCCTTCTACCTCTCCCCACCTGTCCCCCATAACTTCTCTTAGCACACACTGTTGGCCCCAAATGCACTTACTCTGCTCTCTGCTAATCTTCCATTCACCCATACCTTACCACGTATCCTATACATCAAAGTAGCCAATTGTGTTGCATTAGTTCACGAAAAGTGTCCTCCTGTGAGGCACCCTTATAACTGTATGTTACTGTACTATTTTTAATTGTATGCCTCCTGCACTATTGCCCTTGTATACTGCAGTTGCTGACTATGTATACATGTAATGTATTGTACGCTGTGTATCACTGTAATTGTTTTTATATCCCTTGTCCTCCCAGCTCTGGGTCGCACCTGGAAATGAGCCTTGGCTCAGTGTGCCTTTCCTGGTCACCAAATGTTTAAATAAAAATAAATAAAAATAAAAACTCTCCGAATACTTTCTCAGAGGCTGGCCAAGTTATAAGTAGTTATAAGCAGCCCAAGTTAATGATCCTTAATTTCCAAATACTGGTTTGGGTCCCTCCCCTCTTACCTTGCCTCTCTCCTATCTCAACTTCCCTCTGCTTCAGGCTCCCTCAGGGACCATCACATGTTTGGCACCCCTCACCCCTCCCCTTCTTGTGGGCAATTTGCCTTCTCCTATTGACTTCCCTCACTCTAGAATAAACTCCCCTCCTCCTTCTCTTACTCCTCATCACCTGGATCCTTAAGGTGTGAGCTGAAACTTCAACCCCTCCCCACCTGTTCATATTTCCCTTTCCTCCTGATACTTTCATGGCAGAACCTTTTTCCATCCAGGTTATTGTTCTTGATTCTGTTATCGTGGCCAATTTTTATACAGTGCTGGGCATTCTCTGCACTTTTTTCTGTGCGTGCAAATTTGTTCATCATTTATTCTAATCTTTGTATCATGGTGTTACATATATAGATACATAACAGGTGACGTCAGAAGGGGACCACAAGGAATCTAATCTGCCCAGTATTTGTAGGTTGCTACCCCCTTCCCTGATTATTTGCTTTGGATAATGATGCCCTTATGCCTGTCCCTTGCCCACTTAAAGCCCCCAATAGTTTTGGCCCCAACGGCCTCAGGGTCAGGCTGTTCATCAGATGTTCCGATACTTTTCATTGTCTGCTGCTTGTTCCACCTTCCTCTCCCCCGGGTCACACCAGGAAATGAGCCTTGGTTCAGTGTGTCTTTCTTGGTTACCAACTTTCAAATAAATAAATAAATAAATACATTTGCAAAATAACATCAGTAATTAAAGTTGAATTTCATGAGCCTGTGTGAAAACTGTGGAATTGTAGGATATTTTTATTGAAGCCATAGCCATGTATTGTGCCCAGTCATAGATCTGATCTGCCATTGTGGAGAAAGCTCCCTGACAAAGAGGATCTGAGTCCTCAAAGTGCCAGGGCTCGCTATTTTGACATTTGGAGCTTTTTCACTTGCACATCTTTATGACCCAGGAATAAAATGATTAACATGAAAATACCTCCTGGAGTGACCTCCTCTTTGTTCCTGCTCTAATATTTTATGGAGTACCTTGTCCCTTCTTTGAGCACAAACCCACTCTGCTGTTAGACTGGAGAAAGGAAAAGGCTGGGTAGAGTGGCAGTAAGGTAGCATTCACTCCATAGTAAAAGTATAATGATGCCAAGTATTCGGTCAGTATCTTGTATGAAGAACTATGATGCATAGTCACGGACATCACTGTGCTTTAGTTTGTTTTCTTGCAGTATGTCAGCTGACCGCTAGCACTGGCTGACTAAACACTATGGTGTGTACAAGGGGGCAATCAACCATAAGAAGGCAGAGTTCCTGTCCAGGGAGATTGCTCCTGGGAAGAACCGACCAACTGTGTTCTTTCGGACTGTGGGCAGGCTTCTCCATCCTTCCTGTCTACAGCCAACAAATGCCTTTTCGAATGCTTTATGTGCAGAGTTTGCTCGGTTCATCTTGGACAGGGTGTCCACCATCTAGCAGGGAATTCCACCAATGAGCCACATTGTGGCTGACACTGGTCACTGTGGGCATCTGGACAGCACTCCACCTAGTTGAGGTGAGTTTAGACAGGTGGAGGTGGTGGATGTCATTGAGGTTGCTTCCATGCTGTGGCACACGTATTTTGAACTGGACCTGGTGCTGATATGTTTCTTAATGGGATGTGCTGACTCTGTTGGCCTGGTGTTTGTCTTGATTGTACAGTGTTCCTTGTAAGAGGGGGTCTTTCCCAATGTCTTGAAGGAGGCATTGGTGAGACCCCTTCTGAAGAAACCATCTTTGGACCCTGACTCAAGGCAAATTACCATCCCATCTACAATCTTCCATTTCTGGGTAAGATTGTGGAGAAGGTGGTGGTGCTTTAGCTTGAGGAGCACCTCATGGCCCATGATCTATATGAGTTTCTCCAGTCTGGGTTTCATGCAAGGCATAGCACAAAAAACTGCATTAGTTCAGGTGCATAATGACCTTCTCAGGGTGAGAGATCGAGGGGAGGGGACAATTCTCATTCTCCTCGATCTCTCCTCAGCATTTGACACGGTGGACCATTGTGTGTTGCTTGACCACCTGAGGGAATTCTGTAGACTTACCAGCACTGTCATCTGCTGGTTTGAGTCCTTTCTGACCAACTGAAGGCAAAGGGTAATGATGGGGAATTTTTCCTCCTCCCCTAGCCTCCTGTCATGTGGAGTACCCCAGGGTTTGGTCTTGTCATCGATGTTCTTTGCTGTGTACATACTGCCCCTGGGAGAGTTCATTAGGAAGTACAGCTTGGGGTTTCATTGCTATGCTGCTGATACCCAGCTGTATCTTTTCTTTGCCCCTGGGACATCCAGCACAGTGGATGTACTAAACACCTGCCTTGCCAAGATCAATGACTGGATGGCCTCCAGCTGGTTGTGACTGAACCCCGATAAGACAGAAGTACTGGTGGTGGAGTCTAATAGAGGATGTGATAGGATGGCCTCTGGTGCAGAAACGGGGCTTTTTCTTGGGTCTGTACCATTGAAGGCCTCTTCTAGGGTGTGTGATTTGGGCGTTATTCTCAACAGCAGACTGACACTTGAGTCTCAGGTGTTGTCTGTTGTTTGTACCAGTTTTTACCATCTGAGGAATAGCTCCCCACCTTTGTTCACACCTTTGTGATGTCTAGGCTTGACTACTGTAATGCGCTCTATCTCAGGGTCTCTGGAGGTACCCTCCGCCAGTGGCAGCTGGTGCAGGACGCAGCTGTTAGGTTGTTGACAGGGCAGTCTAAGTACTGTCACATCACAGTGGTGCTGCATGAACTGCACTGGCTGCTGGTCAGGTGGAGGGTCCTCTTTAAGGTGGGCTTGCTCACCTTTAAGGCCCTACATGGCCTGGGCCCTGGTTACCTGAAGGACCTTCTTACACCTTCTGTCTCGGTCCGCTCCCTTGGCTCCTCCTCCAGGAGCCTCCTTGTGATTCCCAGGACGAGGTTAAAAATGGCCAATGACAGAGCATTTAGTGTCACTGGCCCTGTTCTGTGGAATTCACTACCTCCAGCTGTAAGAGAGGCCCCTTCAGTTGAGGTTTTCAAAGCCTGCCTCAAGGCCTTCCTGTATAATTAGGCCTTCCCAGACTTTGTTTTATAATCCTATCCTATGCCTGACTTCTGTGCTTGAATTTCTGTCCCTGGTTATAAATTTAGTTTTTTGGTATTCATTTTTGAGTAAATTATTTATAACATTTTATAATAATGAGTTACAGTGTGGTATATTTATTATCAGGTTTATTATATTGCTGGTTTTATTGTGTATGCGATCTGAATCTGTACGGTGCCCAGAGCCTCCAAGATGGGAGTCTTTTAAATAAAATTTGCCTTGCCTTGCCTAAATGACTTGTGGAAACACATGCATGTACAGCATTGTTTCTATACAATGCCATCTGCTGACTCTTCAACAACCCTGCAGATAACCGTGTATATTTTCAGCATTTGAAAACAGTGGTACCAAGTGATGCCAAGCATTACAACTAGTTGCAATCGAGGCTATTGTGAGAGAAATATCTGGGAATATTTATTATGATGGCGCATGGTGCTGGGCGTCATTGGCACAGCAGTGTTGGAGGGGCATTGCAGAGCCATGATACTAGTTCAGGTCAGGTGATTTGCCTCCCTGCAGTAAAAGTTAAATGAATGTATGTGATCAATAGCCAGATGGACAGAAGTTCTGTAATGAGGGGACAGATATGGTCATGTCAATGGAAAGGGGGGCCAAAGAGATCTGAACTTTACATTAGGGGAGGAAGCTAGTGCAGGGGGGTTCACCAAGAAAAGGCAGCTGGACTGAGTAACAAAAGAATAGTGGGTCACCAACAGGAGCGGGAAAGCATACAGGGACGATTCTCACTTGAAAGCAGGAAGTATGAGAATGACACCCTACAAAACTGACTGGTCTGAGCTCCAAATACACCTCTTTTGTTTTTTGTCAAATTTGTTTATTGGGAAGAAAGATGTGCATACAGGGTACAGTAAGTACATTGCTTTCTGAACAAAATAGCATGACTTTTCAGTGATACAGATTTCCACAGACTTACATGGCTGTACAATATAATATGATAAGTCAGGCAAATGTTATAAAACTTAGCAGATTTGAGACTTATAGGTAACACCAAAGTACACACTGACTACCATACTCTCTAATACCTCAAAACAGCGAGAGTGATTCAGTTAATTAAGTACACAGCCAAATGAGCACATGAAGAATTGAACAGCATCACAATTTACATACTGAAGGGGAGCACATAAGGTAGCAGAGAATAGGGTTAAAGAGGGAAATCCCCTGATGCCACTGTCTTCAAAAGTGGTTGCCAGATTGTGAAAAAAGCAGGAAGGTCACCTTTCGTCCCTAGTTGGGCACATTCTAGTACTATGCAAGCTTTTAAATTCTGCACTGACCTGGCAACCGGGGGTTGGTGACATCCACTCCTGTGCTATTGTTCTTCTGGCATTAATAAGTGCTAGTGACCTAGTGACCACAAGGGATTGGATGCCTTCTGACCTGGAAGGTCAGGGTCTGCACCCAGTAGAAGTTCTAAAGGTGACTTTGATGGAGCATAACCCAGCATCTTGCACATAATGGCATGGATTGAATGCCAAAATGGTGCCACCTTGGGGCAGGTCAGAGCTAAGTGCGGGAAATCTGTCTCCACCACTTCACACTTAGGACACATCTCCGATCTAGTCGCATCCATGTTATGAAGTCTCTGGGGGATCATATATGCCCTATGGAGGAAATTGAACTGTATCTGGTGCAACATGTTGCTGTGTGAGCAGGTCAGCTAATGTGAGCATGCCGGCCTCCAAGTATGCCATTCTAGGGCAAGAGAGAGGTCTACATTCCATCTCTCATGGCTAACACTACCCACCTGAGAAAGATGGCCTTGTAAAATATGATAATACATGGAAAGGTTTTTTTGCCTCGGCTGGGGTTTAAACAACTTTTCCTCAAAAGAGGTGTCTGACCATCCATACTGTGGAGATAACTGTTCTCCATGCTGTTGGCGGATCCTCAGATCTAGAAAAAAAATCACCAGAAGGGATACCTCATTCATGGCTGAGATCAGCAAATCTTTTCAAGCCACCCCATCATATAACTGGCTAAAGGCTACCAGCCATTTTCTCCTCCATGCCCAAAGTCTCTGTAGAACCACAGGGGAGTAACTTCCCCTCCATTTCATAGCCAGGAGTAAACTGATGTTTGGAGACATCTGACCTTCAAAGGCAATGCATTGGTGTACCCGCAACCATACCCCTCTGGTAGCCGCTATAAAGAGGTTACTAATTGGGCCTATATTTAAACCTCCCAGTGCCCCTGCCAGTAAGTCATTTTTGAGGTTGCCATGTAACAAATCTTCTTCAAGGCTTAACCAGGGGCGATCTGAGTCGGGGGTGGAGATAGGAAGGAAGGAAGAAAGGAAGGAAGGAAGGAAGGAAGGCCAGCTGTGCTGCCCAGTAGAAGGCTTTGAAATTGGGTAGGCCTGCTCCACTCTTATTAGGGGGATATTGTAATATCGACCTCCAAACTTTGGCTCTACCATTACGCCAAAGAAATTTGTAGATAATGACATCCAGTGGCTTAATATATGTCAAAGGAATTTTAATGGGGAGGGCTTGAAACAAGTAGAGCACCCTCGGTAATACAGTCATTTTGATCACTCCGATTCTGCCTAGCAAGGAGAGTGGGAGGACCATCCACCTCTCACAGAAATTTTGACTAAGAGGGGCTTAAGGTTCAATTTGTATAGCAGACTAACCAAGGTTGATAGGTATATCCCTAAATACTTAAATTTGGTGACTATTTGCAATCCTCCAAGCTTTGCTATCATCTGGGCACTGTTCATAGTGCCCTCCGGGAGTAATTCACTTTTGGTCCAAATAACCCAGTGTCCTGAGATTTCCCCAAATCTCTGCATTAGATTATATACCACTGGCAGATCCTGAGCAGGATTCTGCAGGTAAAGGAACTGATCATCTGCGTACATGGCTATTTTATGTTCCCTCCCTCCTCCCATAAACCCTCAAATCCCAAAGTCCATACGGAGAGTGGCCCCTAAGGGTTCCAATGAGAGGACATATAAAAGGGGAGACAGAGGGCAGCCCTACCGGCTGCCTTTCCCCAGGGGGAAGGGCTTCGAAAGAGTCCTGTTTACTGCTATTTGCGCATAAGAACGGGTATACAAAGTGCATACTCACGATCGGAATACCGGCCCCACGCCCACTCCCAGTCTACATAAGGTGTCAAAGAGGTACCCCCACTCCATGCGGTCAAAGGCTTTTTCAGTGTCTAAAGCCACTACTGCAGCCCCATGATGTCATTTAGTGCGACCCCACCTGTATATAATGTTAAGCGTGCGCCAGATGTTGTGTTTTCCCATCCTTCCCTTTACAAACCCAGACTTGATCTGAATGTATTAACTGTGGTAAGAGGGGATCTAATCTAGAAGCAAGGGCCTTCACCAATACCTTATAGTCAGCAGTTAATAAGGAAAAGGGTCTATAAGAGGTACATTTGGTGGGATCCTTCCCAGGCTTAGACAGTATCGTGATGACAGCAGACCGCATGGAGGGGGGTAGCTCACCCCCGACTAGGCTTTCACCAATCATATCAAATAAATGGTCAAGAAGGATGTCCCTGAATGTTTTCAGAAAGTCCACAGGGAGTCTGGATGAGCCTGGGGCTTTATTGCTCTTAAGGTCATGTAGAGCATCAGATACTTCTTGCTTAGAAATTGGGGACTCTAAGTCTGTCATTTCCTCTGCGCCCAACTGATTAAGGGGAATACCCTCAAAAAAGAAGTTGAGAAGTGTTTGGGATGGGTTAGCCTCCGATGTATACAAGGAGGTGTAGAAGTCACAAAAGGCTTGCCCAATCCCCATAATGTGCAACATTAGTTCCCCTTGAAGTTATATTATTTGCCTTACCATCCTCTCTGCTTCCTTACACTTTAGTCATCAGGCTAATAGTTTGCCAGATTTATCTCTGTCAAAATAGTCCCCCGCTTTTGACAACAGTATGGAATGTTCTAGTTGGGAGCTGGTAAGAGTATTACACTTCCATTTTAGCTTTTGGAGGACATGATATAAAGATGGGGTGGGACTGAGTCTAAGTCTAACTCACATGCCTCAATCTTATTCCTAAAGGAGACTCAACTCCTTCACCACATGTCCCTTACGGTGTGCAGCGAAAGAAATGGACTGGCCTCTGATATAGGCCTTCAAGGCCTCCCATCGGGTGCCATGGGAGGTCTCCCCTCTACCATTCAACAGGAGGTATTCCTTAATACACCCAGACATGAATTGCACATAGATTTGGTCCTTAAGATGGAGAGGGTCCAATCTCCATGTTCTGGGGGTCATCTGTTCCCCAGTCCCCCTAAGAGAAATATAGTGGGTGGCATGATCAGAGACCAGGACTGGGGTGTAGGTCACCTCCACTACACACAACAGCAATGAACCAGAGACCAAAACTCTTATCAACCTGTCATATGACTGGTGCGCATGTGAAAAGAAGCTATTATCTAGCCCTGATGGATTGGCATATCACCAGGCATCGACCAGGCAAAGCCCCTCCTGCATGTCTTCTAGGACTTTGGCATTCGGTGTTTTGGGAGTCAGGTTTTGGCTAGAATGGTTCAGCACAGGATACAACACACAGTTGAAACCACCCCTCAGAATCCATTGCCCATCCCACTGTGACATATCCAGGGCCAACTTCTGAAAGAAACCTGGGGATTCTACATTCGGGGCATAGACCGACCCAATCAGGAAGGCCCCCTACCCAGGATGTCTATTTTAGCCAATACATATCTTTCGGCCTGATCAATAACACTGTCTCGGACCTAGGCGGGGACTCCTTTTGGGATCCAAATCTAGGACCCTCGGGCTTTAGAAGAGAAAGTGGCTGAAATCCAAGTGCCTCCCATAAACTGGGCAGTCTTTTGGGCTTCAAGAAAGGAAAAATGCATCTCTTGCAAGAGAATGATTTGCCCTCCCACTCTTTTAATCTCTGCCAGACTTTTCTATATTTAAGAACACATTTCATGCCATTCACATTCCATGCTACACATTTTAGATTGTCAGTCATATTGATCCGGTGAATATAGGTCAGCTATCATCTCTACAAACCCATATAGCACATCTAGGATCCATTTTTCCCAATGTAAAAAAAGAAAACTCCCCACCCCAGAACAGACATCCATCCTTCCCACCACCCCATTAGACCTCCAATTGGAGGCTACATAAAATACTCCCCAGACATGCTGACCCACCAAAAATCATTGGTATAGCTCACACGAGAGACCGAGGTGACCACCCGGCACAGCAAACATGGGTGGCACCAACTCGGCCCCCTCAGGTCATCCTACATGTGGGAGGCAGGTTATAAACCCCCTCTCCATACACCCATGTCTCCCCTCCTGGCAACCTTCTATAAAGTCCTCCCCCTACATAACTCAAACTAATGTAACATATCGAGCAAAGAGTTGATCCAACAGGGACAACAAACCCGCCCCTTCCCCCTGGCCAGCTGATAAGGAACTGCCAGTATTCCCACTACAAACAAGAAGCTGAAAGTGAACTGAAGGTTCACCATTGTGTTGCAAACATTGCGAACATTGGGACACCTAAATGCATCAGAAAATGAAAACAAGGTACAACAGCCATTGCCACAGATTGTCTCACAGATCAAGGCAATAGAAGGTCCAGTCCTCAAGAGCACACCACATATAACATGCCATTGACAGTGCTGGGTATAAGGCAAAGTACTGAAGTTATACATGTTGGCCCCCTAATGTTCCATTGTTTCTAGTCCCAAATAATCTAGAAACTGAGGGGCCATAACTAAGGGATACAAAGACATAGCACACTCGCTGGTACCCGTAACCCAGGTGCGTCAGGTACATCCTGTGCATGCTATAAATTCAAATTGTGCCCCCTTCAATATAAAAAAGCATCAGTTTAAAGTTTCAGGAAACATATTATCACACCGCATGTTTGTGTTCACTGCAATCAGACCATGACCGAAGGAGGAGCACCACGATGGTGAGACAAGTTTAAGAATGGGAGGCGTCGGCACCCCCCCCAACCAGGCAAAGTCCCATTAGCAGGTAGAGGCTATAGCTACTCCCTGAAGTTGTGTCAGCCATCAGTATAGTTTCCACAAAGGCAGCAAGGGTAGGGTGTAATCCCCCACTGTTACCCGTGCCCCCAGGCATGGTCGCGGGCCACCATCCAACTGGAAGAAATATGGCAAGTACGTGCACCCATAGGCACACCAATAGAACAAGGTTCAACCCATCAAGTGCTGCTCAAACAAGAAAAGGGCAAGTCTCTTCTGGGCTAAGGAGAACATAAGAGCTCCAAGGCTGGACCAAATCAAGTTACAAATATATCACTTACTTGAGGTATAAAGCAGGACAAGTCAAGGTGATGCAGGCTGCACCCTCTCCCTCCTGGCCTCCTTCTCTACCCATTTTTTGGCATCTTTGGGGCATAGGAAAGTACGCAGACTCTGTCCTGGATGATCAACTCTTAGACAAGCTGGGTAAATGAAAGCAAAGGACCAACCCAGTTTAAATAGCTTACTTTTAAGTTGGGTAAACTTTTGTTGTCTGAGTTGTAAATCTCTGCTATAATCTTGATGTATGTAAATTGTGGAGTTGCCGAAAGAGATGGGACCAGCTTTTCTTCACCTTCTGCAACCTCTGCTTTTTATTAGTGTAACCACCTTTTGATATGGGGGTTCCTAAAAGCCTTCCTGGAGCTGCTTAGGAGCTCCTTGCCTAACTGGTGTTCAGCGCAATGGTGCCAAAATGTGGCCTCTGTGAGTGTTTTAAAGC
Source organism: Neoceratodus forsteri (assembly GCA_016271365.2). NCBI lineage: Eukaryota > Metazoa > Chordata > Ceratodontiformes > Ceratodontidae > Neoceratodus > Neoceratodus forsteri. Next base: position 578,268,391 of record CM057459.1, on the reverse strand, counting down.
CTCCAGTGCGGCCCCTTTAAGAATTGCCTGCTCGCAGGCTTCAGTGGTGTGTACAAGGGGGACCGGGGTTTCCTTGCTCGAATCCCGCCTGAGCTGCAGGGAAATCGCTCCCTTTGTGTAGTCGCTGAAAAGCACAACGGGAGCCCTTTTGAAAAATATAACAGTTTAGCTAGGATTAGTTAGAGTATTAGTGGAATTACAGTTGCATAACCTGCTTCCTTTGCAGCTGGGACTGTGTGTGCTTGGCCCCCTCCATTTTGGACCTAGACTATTGAACTGGGCCAATGGGGAGAGAGGGGTGATTAAAATGGAGAATTTTTGAACCCACCAGGATCAGGACTCAATTTGGAGCCGGCTGACCATCGGGGATATAGCCCGCAATTCTGGGAAATGAAGTCCTGGGCTAGGGCGCCCTTTTTGCATGAATGGGGATAGACTTAAGTGCCTGGTACCTGCAGCCCACCAATGGGATTGGGTGGTGCCCGAACTGTGAATCCTGGCCCGAACTGCCAAGGAGAGAGACGCTGTAGCTGTAAGTGAAGAAGGCGCTCTGGGCTCCTGCGCTGTTGAGCTTTCACACAGGAAACGTGTGTGGAAGGCCAGAAGTCGGCGGTTTTAAACGCCAGCAAGGTCGGACTAAATCCGCTAGGCAGTGGTCAGAGGAGGCTGTGCAAAATTGCAGCTACCTACCAGGCTCACCCTGTAGAGGACTGGAGAATCTGCTTCAATCGTGCTCGGTCTGTCAGGACATGTGAAGCTGCATTGTTGGGCCCGGTGAGTGCAGTAGAAGCAATTGGGAGATATACAGCAGCTGCTTGGGATGGTACCCCTCTGCCTTTCATATAAATGTGTGGAGAAGTGTTTGAATTCCAGGCTTGGTCCTGCAAGTAG